>OY756962.1:24290324-25547987 GCA_963580455.1 Euonymus europaeus
CAAGTACTTGACCTTTATTTTCCTTGATTGTTCAACGGAGATGTGGGGATTCAAACCCGTCCTTGGTTGCATGATGAGGAGACCTACCTCTTGGAAAAGTGGTGCTCCTCTAAGTACGCACCTTCTTTAGAATCAGAATTCCTCTGGAAGGTAGCTGCCAATCTTGGAAATAAATTTTGGAAATGGCAGTGTACTTCTTTAGGACCTACCATCTAATCATCATCTAGAAAGATGCTGCTGATTGTCAAGTTTACATCTTATTGTTCTTTAGATGTTTTCATGTTTAACTATTTGTGGATCAATTCAGAATTCAGTTTTTAGTAGTTACAATCTAATCTTGATAATATTGCTTTCTATGTAGCTGATCATGTCAAGGAATTTATAGTTGGATTTCTCCTCAGATATGCTTAGTAAAAGTTAGTCTTGCAATTTTGGAACGCCGAAGGTGAATTTCGTTATTGATAATGATAATTGGATGAATTTCTTTGACACATTCCTTTGAGGTGCTATCATTTTTTTTTTATAACTTTTTGATGGAAAAATAAACTACATTAAGTTGTTGCTGAAACAATTTAGGAAACAAGAGACGAGTAGACTCAAAGAATATAGTTAATTTTATTTCCTTCTATTGAAAAAATATTTATTTCCTGACTGTTTTTGATAATGCACGACAAAAATGAACACGTGGCAGAAGAGTTCATCTGCTCTCTGCGCTTTTAAAAACCATGTACCCGTCTCAAACCTAACGAAAAAGAAAATACGAAGAGGACCTTGGTTGAAGGAATGGTGAAAGCGAATAAGTTTTATAGCATGCATGTCGAGAATTCAATGCAGCCGATTCCCAAGGGTTGGGAATTGGTAGTAGAAACGAAGAATGGATCAGAATCTTTGGTAATTAGGGTTTTACATATTTTCTTGATTCAATTATTTATTGATTCTAGCATTGGAAATTTGATATTTATTTCTCTCCTTGATCAGGTTAAATTTGCTCTCATCAATTTGATAGTTGCCGAAAAGTGTTAGTTTTGGTTGTAGATCGAATGCGATTTGTTTTGTTTGTCGTAAATTTTATTCCGTAATTGTTTGTGCCTTTAGCCGTTTTGCATCGCACAGATTGCCACAAATTTTTCTGCTGCTGAAATTTGATGTGTTTTTAAATGACTGTAAGAAGTAAGACTTAACATAACTGACTTGAGGGACTAAGGAGATGGGATATTTTGCCTATAAATTCTGGCAAGGCTTAGGTAGTCAGAGATGCATCAACAGGATTTGGGGATGAAATAAAGTTGTCTTATATATATATATATACATATATAGATAAGTGTAAGATGATAGATGATTGTGTTTTACTGTCCTGCTAGTGTGAGTGGATTCTGGTGACAGTATTTTTTGCAGTCATTCCCAGTAATGGAAAATCCTCGTATCGCTAGTTGCTTTTGAACCTTTTTTCTTTCCTTTCCAATACTAAAGTAACTGGGAGCCAGAGACATAGTAAGACCACTTTGGGTGATTTTATTTTCACTTGTATACTATTTTGAGAAATGGATAACAATGACCAGTTGTGGAATTTCCTTGGGGACCAGTGTCCAGTGCTTGAGAGGCTGGAGCATTCTCTGCTTCTTTGCACCCATTCGTGGATTTAGTTCATCAGAAACTACCTAAAAAGACCTTCATTTCTTCCCCCACAGCTAGGACCTAATTAGTGGTTGACATTTGAGTTGGTCAAGCGTACCTGGAGAGTTTTTCATCACAAAATCCATTTTTGTGGCATATGTTCTCATGACTCAAATCTCTATGTTTGTATGTGCATGTGACCCCCCTTGGTAGCTTTGTGATGTTTGTTTTACTCCAAGTTTGCAGGAGTATTCACTGATAACAAAAAGATGTGTTGTCATAGATTCAGTTGGGAATTATTGCGATTTTTTATTTATGCATATCACGTCCAAAATGGGGAAAAAATGGACTTGGTGAAATCTTTCTTTGGTGGAATCATTTGCATTCCTTAAGGAAACCTTTCAATAATCACAAAGAGATGTTTTACTGTAGATTCTGTTGGGAATTATTGTGACTTTTGATTTATGTGTATCACGTTCAGAAAGGGAAAAAATGGACTCGATGAAATGTTTCTTCAGTGTAATCATTTGCATTCCTTAAAAATTTTAGTTTCCCTGTGTAGGTTGTTTGTATGCTTGTAAGCATTAAATCATAACATGCATTTGAAAAGCTAAGGCATTTATATAATGTAGTTAGAGGGGCTTCTCTTATTAATTTTATCATTGACTTTCATTTTTTCCATCATTATCCTCTATATCATGTAGAAACTGATACTGTCAGATGATCAGATATCTAATTTTACTCCTCGGGGAGCTTGGGGCAGCAAAAAAGGTTTTGGTATCTGCCTATCTGGTTATACTTTGTTACTTGGTAATTTCCATGAGATGATCAGATCTCTAGTTTTACTCCTTTGTGAGCTTTAGTCAATGGTAAATTATGTTGCTGCCTGATATTTGCAAGGAGGTGAAATATATTATGCTAGATTTTGATTTACAGATGCTGTTTTGTTCAGGCTCTTACACACTTGTAATGCAAAGGAACGAGGTCTACCTGTTATTCATTGTTGTTTTGTTAAATTGCTATTGAGAACTTCTGCGGTTCTACTTCATGTAATTTCTTTCCGGCAAATGGCAATCCTTCAAGTCTCTGAGCATTAAAACTGATCCTTTTATGTATTGCTTCTGTTTGAAGTTGTTTCACGTGCTCCAAGGCTGTTTGCATTGTTTTTAGCTTATAAATACAAATGGCATTGAAAAATGTGGTACTAGGATTGAAGATACATGTAGAGGGTAAACATTATATAGAAATTATACATATCATTTTTCTAATCTCGTGCCTCTTGTATTGTCATTGCAGAGTTATGTCTGCCCGGAGTCAAAGCAAACCTTCAATACCTATGAAATGCTTATGCGCTATGTCGAGTACGCTAAAGCTGCAAAGCTTTCAATTTATTCGCCAGTGAGTTTGAGCCTCTTATGCTTTAAATTTGTTCCTATAATTAGGAGCATTGTTTGGTTAATCATAATAAAGTCTGCTTATAGCTAAGGGTTGTTAAGGCAAAAAATGAGCATTCTGAATCTCATATGGTGAAAAACTGACATAAGTTGTATATATGTATGCTTTGTCATTTTTTCGTTGGGGACCCTCTTTGATTTTTCTGTTTTTTTCTGCTTGTTTATTTTCAATCAGCATTTTGATGATTATATTGTTTGCTTTTCTTATAATTCCATACGTGGAATATTTTATTTTTGTATGTCTTGATTATAGAAGTACGTTTAGAAGAAAGGTAATGGGCTAGCTTATTTCTGAGACTGAATAGACTGTAGCATTCTTGAATTTTGAGAACACAATATTGTTTTTGTATATTATCAGGTGACTAGTTGGAAAAAGGATGATGCTATTATATGCAAATAATGATATTAGTTTTTTTCCACTAAATATGATATTAGTATTTTCCCACTAAAAATTGATTTTAGTATTTGATTAGTTTTTAGTATTTGATTGTGAACTGGGCTTTGCATTCATGAACTTTGATTCAGTTTCAGGATATGTAATGTAAATCATTCCTTGGTTTCACCTTAATTGTTTTTCATTCAAGGTAAATCGGGAGTTTTGGAATGTATAATGTATTGCAGCCACCAATCATTCCTCTGTGTTGATTTTATGATACTTTACAAATCACTGTTGCGTTTTAAATGATTTGGTTTTGGCTAAATGCCAAATGGAATGGTATATTTCAGGCCGTATCGATCTGTCTATCTAGCTTTAGCTAAGTTTGTCTTTTGGAGCTCAGTTGCTTAGGGGCCTTCTCTCATGTCCTTCCATGCCAGGTGAACAATGAAGTCACCTCACCCTCTGCCATTATCCTTTGACCTCAGACCCATAACTGATTGAGATGGCTCCAAGATAATTTCACCTGGCACTTGTTTCTAATTGGATAGTTACCCTTGTGATCTGATCAACTTACTAACATCCTTGATTCTGGTGTCGAGGCTCCCCTAGAGACTATATTTATATTTTCGTAATTTTATCTTTCAATGATTGGGGACTTTGGAGGTACAATGCTGCTCTTGTGGACATGTCTTCTTTATATTTTGGTACTTATACAATTTCTTTGAAGCATTTAAATACGAGTATTTTTCTTTCAATTTTCTAAATTTACCGCCAAACTGAACAGGGAAAATATTTATATGCATTGTGACCTCCTTCCCAACCCGCTACCTTTTCTTAGTGTGTGTCCTAATTTATGCATGGGTATATGGTTTTTACGCATGATTGAATTCTGACACATTTCTCACCCATCTTTGTAGAACTTTGATACCATCCAGAGGATCTGGAAAACTAAGAAATTTAAGAAACAACATTTTCCAGACGAGACCAAACTGCAATCTGTCTACCCTTGTAATTTGCCAGGCAAGACCATACCGCGATCTGCTAGCCATCTAGGTAAGGCTATGAATTTGCCTCCTGCATATAATCATCTCTATTTTCCTGCCTTAGAACTATGTTGACTAGACCTCAGATATTATCAAAATTTCGTCGCTAGCTAAACTTGAGGACGTAATCTCAATCAAAGCACCATATAATCATGCTGAATAGTTACCGTGTCATTATTAATTGGTACATAAATCAAAATTGCTCAAAATTTTGATAGTTTTGGTCGACCTTTTCACTGCATACGTTTTGTTTTCCTGGAAAATTAATTTTCATGCGATACTCTCAATCTGCCGCAGGCAACAAAATCTCAAAGCTGGAGAAAAGTCCCAAAGATGGCGGACCAGCGCTGAGGTTGGAGGAAAGTTTTGATGTACGCAAACTGTTAAAGAAAGATTTCAGGTTGTCTTATTTTAGGCGTAGGTGGAGGAACTAGTATTAGTTTACTCAAAACTAATAAGAAATTCTCCTTCATGACTGGTTTATTTTCGCATGTAAGAGTATGCTTAACTTAAGCTGAGGTTTTTTCTCAGGTAAGACAATTGAAGTAATAAGCATGAAGGATATTAGACTTATATTACCTAATATTCTTGCACTTAAGGTTCAAGGTATTTGAGAGTCTTTCATTTGATTAGGTAATGAGAAGATTTTTGTTGTCCATTGTCGACGGAAACGAATTGTTGAAGACAATCTAAGAAGCGTAGACCTTCATAACTTTTCTTGGTTAAATAAGCTGTCCTGTGACATTGGGTTTTCAAATGCTATAACTGAGATTTTCTTGGTTGTCTGAATTTTTTTTCTTGATACTGCCATACCTGTTAATAAAGTATTAAGAAGAGATTTTAATCTAAAGCCTACCTAAGTTGTAAAGGAACAATGGGGCGAGAAAGTAGTTGTCATATCTGTAATTTTGTACCTTTAGTCTTCCTTTACATTATAATCTATTTCTACATCTCAGTAGGGGCCCCGTCTCGAGCCCTCAGGCCCAAGGATGGGTTGTCAACCCCGAGCTCAGCAGAGGTCCTCTCTCTTTGGGCTTAAGGTTATAGGCCCAAGCATTAGACCTACAGGCCGTCATCCCCAATCCATCATGCCCATCAGGCTTTAGGCACATAGATTGTTCATGTCAGGATTCGAACCCTGACATGACATGCCTTTAACATGAGGCACCTTGGCCTGTATGCCAACCATTGAGCTGCAGCTACTTTCTCTCTAATTAGGTTTGGTTGACCAGTTGCATTTGATTGTGCCTCCTGGTACTTGTGGTTGGGGAGGTGAGAGTTGGCAAGTGGTTGGGGAGGTGAGAGTTGGCAAGTGGTTGGGGAGATGGAGATGTTTAGTCATGTTGGAGGGTTCAAAAGTAGGGGTTGGGGAGGATTTGGAAGGTGAGGTGAACTCTCCTAAATTCAGACGCCAATCAAATACATGAATGTGTATGTATGTATATGCAGAAGTTGAGAGTTAAGCTGGAATTTCTGAGTTCTTCAACTATTCCCAGTTCAACCAATTGAATTTTTGAAAATCCATACTCGTCGAGTAATCCATTTCCAGTTTCTCTAAATAATTAATGAAATGAAGCCTATTTAAACCCAAACTCTGTTGATAACCAGCAGCCATTTTGGCATTAGGACTATAAAATGCCATTTCATGGATGTCAATGCAAGATATAAGGAAAATGATAATGTGTGCCTTAAGGAGGATAAGGATGAAAAATGTGTAATGAAATTTGAAAAAAATTGAATTGAAATGTGTATTTTAAATTTTAAAAATTAGGTGAGAGAGTATTTATCACACATGACATATAATGATAAATGTTTATCATGTGCTTTTAGTTGTTTGACACTGCGGACCACGGACTTATAAGCTAGCGGTTCACACCAAACATAACGGAGGATAAGTTCTCTAACTGAAGCTTATTCGATTTTCCCTTTAATTATATTTATTAAGATAGTATTATATTTTTAAGATAATAATTTCAATTTTCATATAAACAAATCTTGTAATTTATACCTATAATATTTTTCATAATAATTATTCTTATAATTATGTACAAGAAATTTAAAAATTACAAATAAAATATATTGTTCACGGCTCAGATCACAAAACTGAATGAATATGAGAATGAACATAAATTTTGATTTGAATGAATTATAATGTAGATAAAAAAAACTGAATTACCCTTTTATAATAAATTAACAATTTTATATGAAATTTAATAAATGTTAAATTTAGTCGTTTTAAAAAATATGTTATCATTTTCATGCATGGAGAAAATAGGGTCCATGAGCTCATGCTCATAACTTGTTATATAAACCAAACAATGTAACAAATTTTATTCTTCTCAACTAAACTAAACGTGAGGTGAACATTAATGTAGAGTTAAAGGCGTTACAGACGTTCAACGTTTGACCTTGTCAGCTCTATAGTCATCGCTAAACCCTTTAAAGGTATAGAGACAGGAAAGAAAAACGTTCATCACAAAGTAAACATATACATTATATCTAGTTCATGGCGTCATGACCCCATACCCTATGGCCCACCTAATTAACAATATGTAGGAAATGTAAATTATGAGGTTATTTCACCGAAACATGCATGTATGGATTGACCCATGAAAATTCTACAAAAGCTGATAGAAACTACAGGTGGAGTCCACGTAAGTTAGGCTGACTATTACTCAATTCTCACAGTAATTTAATCATGCAGACAAAAAAGACCACATTTTTGTTGTCTTTATAGCATTCTCATGGACCATTTGGAAAAAGACGTGAAGGTTCTTCAATTAATAAATCAATCCACTAGCTACAATCCAAACGCAGCCGTACCGTATACATTAATAAACAAATAAATAATAAACAGCCAATTGAGTGGTAATGTCGACGAGTAGTGCATGGAAGCCTTTTTACTTGGTAGCTTCCAATTCAATGAAACATCATCTACTCTTTCCTTCTCCCTTCTTGTCATCTTCCTCATCCAAACACGCACATATATATACACACAGACACCTGACACATACTTCATCAAAATTATATTAATCATCATTCATTATTCTCATATATATATATAGATATACACACAGAGAGAGAAAGAGAGAGAGAGATTAATTTCATTCAAAAAGCTCGATCAATTTCCATGGCCACTTCGTTGCGTACCTTGGAAATCACGGTATTATCGGCAGAAGACCTACGAATAGATGGAAAATCAATCAAGAAGAACACGCTGGTCGTCGTAAAAACCGATCCTTTCAACTCTCGTTCGACAAAGGTGGACGCAGATGGAGGAAGCTACCCTTCGTGGAACGATAAAGTGGTGATAGATTTGCCCATGCATGAGCGTTTTGTAACGCTGGAGGTGCACTACTGCAAGAGTGGTAAGAACAACAGCAAGATCATAGGGACGGCTAGGATGCCGGTTTCGGATATCAACGGAGAGTGCTATACACCGTCGGATTATTTACACTTTCTGAGTTATAGATTACGGGACGGGAAGGGGTTGAAGAATGGTATTATTAATGTTTCTGTGAGAGGTAAAGTGCCGGCCGAGTATAATTATGCTTGTTCGAAAACGGCGTCGTTTGAGCCGAGGATGGGATTGCCCATCCGAGGCTATGTTAATCATGGTGTAGTCACAGGTGTTCCCGTTCGGTGTGGTTATCGTGCCTAATTAATTAAGGTACTAATTTTTTGAATGAGAAGGAGTAAAGAAATGATCAATTTTGGATATATATTTTAGTCTTTTCAATGATGTAATAATATATATATAATTACCAAAAACAGTAAAGAATCGCCGTCTTTGCTGGTCCAACCTCAGATCACTTTTTAATTAAGTTGACTTCCATGCAGTGGAAACACAAGGGATGATTCGCTGGCTCTTTCCATGAAGTTGCAAATACTGTAGATCATGTTGATGACAAACGTCTCCCTTTTTTATTGAAAAGACCACATCTTCCACCTCCCTGATGCAAGCCAGCCAACAACACCCAACTATTACCAACAACAGAGAACTATATGGAAATTAGCTCCACTGGTACTAGTATTACAAGACACGGCCAATACAAAATAAGTGAGACTCTCTCTCACAAAAGGAGATTCACTCTCCACAAACTGGACTCACTCCCAACAGGCGGCGCTAACTGATACAGTAACAAAGAAAAGAGACAATTGCAATATTCATCCAAAAGTGCCCTAAAGGAAGGCACGAGAAACACTTTAAACAAAACAACAGAAAAAGAAACTAGCCAGGACTGCAACTGGGCCACTAGGATCACAGCTTGTGAGATTCATTAAGTGGGCCTTGGCCTGCACCAATTCCCTCCCGTGTAGAAGAACTCGCCTCCGGCGAAACACCTTGGAGAAAGTCTTCCAACAATCCAGGACAGAGAGATTGAAGTTGAGCATCAGTCACCCAAGTCGCCTCTGCCAACGGTTTATCTCGCCAACGAAGTAAAAATTTATCGTACCCACCTCTGCGCGTTGAAACAAAGTGATGGTCTAGTATTTTTGCAGGGAACTCTTCGACAAGCTGAGAAGGGGGTAGGTGAGGGGTAGAGAGCTCTGACTCTGTCGGAGGATCGCATGGAGTAAGGTCCTCAATATTAAAAATGGGACTGATCTTAAGAGTGTCTGGTAAGCTGACAAGGTAAGCATTTGATCCCAATTGTTTAAGGATTTGGTATGGTCCGGCTCGTCGAGCATGAAGCTTATGATAAATGCCTGACGGAAAACGCTCAGCACGCAATCGAATAAGAACCCAGTCACCCACCTGCAACTCCTCTTGACGGCGATGAAGGTCTGCATGTTGCTTGTATTTTTCATTGCTTAAAATTATTCGACGTTTAATCTCGGCATGAGTGGCTTTTAAGTGCTCTGCAAATTCCAACGCCAATTCACTGGGCTTGAGTTTACTGGGCAGGGGATGCAAATCTACTGGTGCCTTGGGTCGAAGACCATAAGCGGCCTCAAAAGGGGAACAACCGATCGTGCGATTGGAGGAATTATTAAAAGCAAATTCTGCAATAGATAGCATACTATCCCACGACACTCCTTGATCATTTACCAGGCAACGCAGCAAGTTTCCTAGACTCCGATTCACCACCTCCGTTTGCCCATCCGATTGTGGGTGAAAGGCACTTGAAAATTTCAACTTTGTTCCCAGTTTAATCCACAAAGTCTTCCAAAAATAGCTAACAAATTTGCTATCACGATCCGACACCAAACTTAGAGGAAGGCCATGAAGCCGCACAATCTCCTTAAGAAATAACGAGGCCACACGTGAAGCATCATTGGTGCGACTACAAGCCACGAAGTGCGCCATTTTGGAAAACCGATCGACCACAACCATGATGGAATCATTGCCTCCAGCTGTCCGAGGCAAACCCAAAACGAAATCAAGGCTCACATGCTCCCATGGACGATCAGGCACCTGCAATGGAGTATATAACCCGGTATTCCTTTTAGTTCCCTTATTTAACTGACAAGTCCGACATGATTTCACCACTTTAGTAACATCACGTTTAAGGTTGGGCCAATAGAATCGATCCTCAACTAGAGAAGTAGTTTTGTCTATCCCAAAGTGACCCGCAAGTCCACCATCATGCAGCTCATGGACTAGAAATTCTCGAATGGACCCATTGGGAATGCATAAACGCAGGCCTCTAAATAAGAATCCATCTTGGATGACATAAAGGTTGTTAGTAGAGGTTGTAGGCATGCCGCCCCCCTGAAGAGTGTCCCAAATATTAGCAAAATCAACATCAGTGGCGTATTGGTTCGGAAAGGACTCAAACCCCGTAATAGTAGCTTCAAAAGTGACTAACAGATGCGCACGACGGCTGAGGGCGTCGGCAACACGGTTCTCCTTTCCCGCTTTGTGTTTAATAACAAAAGTGAACTGCTGCAGAAAATCAAACCATCGAGCATGTCTGGCATTAAGTTTGCGCTGAGATTGAAGATGCTTGAGTGAGTCATGATCAGTAAATAAAACGAATTCTCGATAGCCCAAGTAATGCTTCCAATATTTAATTGTTTGCACCAAAGCATATAATTCAACATCATAAGCTGAGTACCGCCTTCGACACTCATTGAGCTTTTCACTAAAAAAAGCAATAGGATGTCCCCCTTGGCTAAGAACTCCCCCAATGCCAATGTGGGAGGCATCACAAGTAACTTCAAACACTTGGTCAAAATCGGGCAGTCGTAAAATGGGAGTGTGAGTCATGAGCTGCTTAATATTGTCGAAAGCAATGGCTGCTGTGGAGGTCCACTGGAACTCTTCCATTTTTAGACATTCTGTGAGCGGAGCAACAATAGAACTAAATCCCCGAATAAATCTCCGATAGAATGTCGCCAAACCATGAAAGCTCCGCACATCATGAATACTAGTTGGGGTCGGCCACTCGACAATGGCTTTGATCTTCGCAGGGTCTGCCTCCACCCCATGATCTGAAATTATAAACCCCAAGAAAGCCAAACGGTCCTGGAGAAAACAGCACTTCTGTCTATTAACAAAAAGTTGCTCTTCCTGCAAAATCTGAAAGGTCAACCGCAGGTGCTTAAAATGCTCAGAAATATTCTTGCTAAAAATTAATATATCATCAAAGTAGATGACTACAAACTTCCCAATATGTGCTCTAAAAGCATGGTTCATCAGCCGCATGAATGTGCTAGGTGCGTTGGATAACCCAAAGGGCATTACCAACCACTCATAAAGTCCGTCGCGGGGTTTGAACGCCGTCTTCCATTCGTCTCCGGGGCGTATACGCACTTGATGATAACCGCTCTTAAGGTCAAGCTTGGAGAAAATTCTAGACCCACTCAACTGGTCAATAAGGTCATCAATACGTGGAATTGGGAAACGATATTTGATGGTGATTTTATTGATGGCTCGGCTGTCTACACACATCCGCCAAGTGCCATCTTTCTTTGGAGTGAGAAGGGCGGGCACCGCACATGGACTAGTACTTTCCCGAATAAACCCTTTGCAAAGGAGACTCTCAACTTGCCGTTTTAGCTCTTCGTGTTCTTTGGGGCTCATTCGGTACGAAGGTAAATTAGGGAGACTACAACCCGGAACTAGATCAATGGCATGCTGAATAGACCTCATGGGAGGCAAATTATCAGGTAAGTCGTCTGGCATCACAACAGAGTACTCAGTGAGGAGATCTTGTATTTCGGCAGGAGTAACGTCACCAACCTCTGCTGGTGTGGTAGAAGGTTGTACCATCAAAAGGAGACAATACTGGGACTCTTGGCAAACCTCTTCGAAATTTTCCAGAGTGAGAACTTGGGGAACAGCAACTGGTTGTATCAATGAAGGAGTGGGGGCGGGTCGCATAGGCTTCAAAATGATTTTTCTTCCTTTATCCAGGAAAGAATAAGTGTTTGCCTTGCCATGATATTCTACATCCCGATCATATAACCAAGGTCGACCCAATAAAAGCTGACAAGCTGTCATGGGTAAAACATCACAACACACTTCATCCTTGTAGCTTCCCAAAGAAAAAGAAATTATACACTGCGACGTCACCGGAATGGAAGTGTCGTTGACCCAACTCACCCGATAAGGCTTTGGATGTTTAGTTGCTGGGATTTTTAATCTCGTCACCAAGTCTTCCGCCACCACATTGAGACCACTGCCATTGTCAATAATGACATCAATGGCTCCCTTGCCAAATTGAAATCTCGTGTGGAAAATATTGGTACGCAACCATCGAGTATCCCCTTCATCATTCTGTAACTGACCTGCAAGTATACGCCTAATTACACAACTCGGTAACGTTGATGCAACCAGCTCTTCCTCCTCGGTATCCTGCTGGAATGGATGGTCTAGTTCGTTGTCATCTTCAGGACTCCACTGGATCATATCAGTCTCACAGATGAGGGCAACCTTCTGATTTTTAGTGGGGCACAACACAGCATAATGTCCCATCCCATTACACTTATAGCATCGGGGTCCCGTTCCTTCAGACGACTTTTCGACTGTTTTGGTCCCGCTATTGATACGGGCTGTAGCTGAATTATTTCTTATCGTCTTTGGAAATGGAGGTCGAAATTCGGAAGGCCTTGATTCAACAGACATAGGTTTAGTTCGAACCAGGGGACTTTTAATCTGAGTCTCTATCTCTTTGGCTATTTGGTGAGCTTCCTCCAGACTAGTAATAGAGAGTTGTAACGATAACATATGTTTCTTTACATCGTCATGGAGTCCATTCATGAATCGAGTCAGCGTTTGTTCCTCATCCTCCGTCACCCCACTGCGTACACTAAGGTCATGGAATTTATGAGCGTACTCATCAACAGTCAACCGATCTTGTTTTAAATTGAGGAGAGCACGAAACTGCAGTGCCTTATAATTCTTGGGCAAGTACTTCTTGCTCAACCGTTCTTTCATCGTAGCCCAGTCCGTAATCGGTGGCTTCTGGAGTCGGTAGAGCTGCTCCTGAACATTCAACCACCAAATCTTAGCGGCACCTTTAAGCTTAGCCTTGACAAGTTGCACTTTAGCCTCGGCAGGAACTCTGTACCATTGAAGGTACTCTTCCACCGTCGTCAACCAGTCCGTGAACTCATGAGGTTCTATGTTACCAGAAAAATCTGATACCTCAAGCTTGACCCGCCTGGACACATCCGTTTGGTGGTCAAATGGGTTTTGTGGATACCCGTGGTAATAAGGATGCGCGGGTGGACGGGGATCATTTGGAAAGTATGGAGGTGGATAGCTGGGTAGGTAGGCATTTGGGAGGGGAGTTTGACTTGGAGGATGAGCATGGGGGTACAATTGTGTAGGAGGTGGTTCCGGGATGCGGGGTGGATGTTGTGTGGTGAAAGTTCTAGGTAGGGTTGCTGGTCGTGCAGGAGGTAGTCCAGCATTGAAAGATGGTGGCGGGGCCGTATGGATCATAGGGCGAATGGGTGGTCTAGGAATTGGAGTGGGTAATGGTGGAGCCATAGGGGCTTGGACTTCATGCTCAAATGGGTCCGGGTTAGGTTGGTGATTAGAACTAGGTACTCTACTTCCCCGATCAACATCTTCACCCACTTCCTCAAGCTGTGGGTCAAGTTGTGGGTCTCCATGGTGGGAAGGGGTTGAGTCATTATCCACATCATGTATGGATGCTGGAAAAACATGTTCCCAAACTGTGTCAAGCTTATCAGACATAAGATCTACCCGTTGGATCAAAGACTCCAGTAGTTGCTCCACTCGTGACTCAGATGTTCCATAGATCCGACCACTGCGGGTACTCATGCCGACGTCGACAACCTGCTCCGATACCAAAATTGATGCAAGCCAGCCAACAACACCCAACTATTACCAACAACAGAGAACTATATGGAAATTAGCTCCACTGGTACTAGTATTACAAGACACGGCCAATACAAAATAAGTGAGACTCTCTCTCACAAAAGGAGATTCACTCTCCACAAACTGGACTCACTCCCAACAGGCGGCGCTAACTGATACAGTAACAAAGAAAAGAGACAATTGCAATATTCATCCAAAAGTGCCCTAAA
Organism: Euonymus europaeus; assembly: GCA_963580455.1. Taxonomy (NCBI): domain Eukaryota; kingdom Viridiplantae; phylum Streptophyta; class Magnoliopsida; order Celastrales; family Celastraceae; genus Euonymus; species Euonymus europaeus. The sequence goes on from OY756962.1 coordinate 24,304,322, forward strand.
GGAAGGCACGAGAAACACTTTAAACAAAACAACAGAAAAAGAAACTAGCCAGGACTGCAACTGGGCCACTAGGATCACAGCTTGTGAGATTCATTAAGTGGGCCTTGGCCTGCACCACTCCCTCTCTATAATATATATATATATATATATGTATGTATTTTTGTGGATGAGAAAAGTAAGTCACATCTAATTAGCTACCATGACAAATAGCACAAGAAAGTAAGGTTAATGTACAAGGTAGAGCTCCCTAAAGAGGCAACCAAAGAATCAAGTCGCTATAGAAAAAGGAAAAACATAAATCTCAATGCTCAATAGATAATAGATGACTAAAGTCAAATTAAGATCATAATACATGCCAACATAGTTAAGGTTGAATTAATGTATGCATTACCAGGGACAGATCTAGAAAATAGTTTGAGGAGAGGCTTGGTTGATGAGGACAGTGTCCCCGAATTTTTTTAGGACTATTTACTCGTATGTCAATAAAATGTAGTCAAAAGAAATTTATATATCAACATGAGTATGGAGTCTTCCTATATAATTTATAATTCGAAGAGATTGAATTTCTAAGACTCCAACTACATGTACAAAAAAATTACTGAATGAATTATCGAAAGTGGCATCCAAAATCTCAATTGAAGAAAGAATTCACCGTTTACGAAAGTGTTTTATAGAATCACAGTAAAAAAGGTTGAGAGAGAAAGAGGATGTGTGCGAGTTAATTAGGACTTTTGGCTTGTAAGGGAGCTTATTTTGAATATAAATTAAATTATTTAAAGTTTTGGATATATTTAGTAAAAAAATTCAAAACTTTGAGGGTGTACTCTAGGCTTCAAGTAAATGCACCCTTATGCACTACATTTTAACAAAAATGTTAAACATCCTAGCCATAAATATCTCATATAGTCCGTTTCATTGTAACATTATATTTCATTGTTATTATTCAATTGTATATGATATTTCATTATACAATTACAACGGAATATCACATTCTACTGTAATATTTTTTGTAATATTACATTGTAATATCATATTTCATTTTACACTTACAATGAAATATCATATTTCATTGTAAAACTACGATGTTACAATGAAATGAATGTTTAGGCTTGAGATATATATCACCACTACATTTTTAATCACTCGACTACTCGATCAATCCTCCTAAAATAAATACTGATTTGAGCATCAAAGTGTAAACAGACCAGCAAGATCGCCTCTCTTTTTATTTTTACAAAGTTTAAGAAGTTTGCCGTTACATCATAGCCATCTCAATTGGTATAAAATTATATATATATATATATTATCTAGAAAAAATTAAGAGGGAGAGAGAATAAATGAGTTTAACATGTTGAGGCAAAATTTTATGTTGAGGACACGTTAAATCATGTTAACATGCGGCCGCATTAGCTTTTTGACAATGTCAAAAGTTGTTTCCTCCGCATGTGGACACTCAAAACACGAGTCAAAAATATGACAAAATTATATGTCTCCAGTAGATTGTGACAAAAACGGATGCATGTGATTTCACTGGGGTCTAGACCCCTAGAGAAATCATGTGCCAATATAAATAAATAAATAACAGCATTAATAACTATAAAATCATGTGCCCCTCCCACTTCTTCTACATTTTTGAATCAGAGTATATTTTATCGAGTAGACGCTCTCGTAAAGTGTAAAAATTGAGAGTATATGAGAGTATGGATGACAGAATATACTCTGAAACAATAGATGTTTGCAATTTTACTCAACCAAACACTAAGAATTAATCTTTTCATTTTGAAAAAAAATTCAAAGGCATCTCAATCCTCCAATACTATTATAATCAATCATTTTAATTCCTCCCCACACCCCACTTACCATATAATAATATTCTAGTCATGGATTCTCTTTCTTGGAAGCAAAGGAGTGGAAAATAGGTGTTTCACATGCTCAGGCAAGTATGCTGACGCACGCTTATTGATGTCATCTATAGGCAAGCTTGTCCTATCATCAAGAACTCTCATCCTTTCTAACTTCTAAGTCAATCCTACTAAATAGAAAAGATTTCCCGACCAACTCATACACCTTAAATTTAAAAGAACGATGTCTTGGTCGTCCTTGTGGTGTGGTACTCATTCTTCATTTCTTTTCCATGATACTTCATTTACCAATCATAAAATATTATGCACCATCCAAAATGGTCACAAAAGACTAATAAATCAACGAAATTATGTCATTGATATCTTTTTTCCTCCTACCTCAATGTGTCACACTGTGACAGTTGGGATGGCTCCAAACCCCCGGCCAGACTATGCACACAATTATGGAGAGCAGTTATCGCAATGACCTAGGCCGATGGTGGCCCTCGAATAGAACAAATGATCAATTCACGCAACTCAGATGAACTCATAAAATTTGAAGAAAAAACATTCCACAATCAAAAGAAGTTATTGCGGTGAAGTTAACAATTTCAGTGAACGACCCGTTGTTGTCACTGGTGCCCCGTTAAACTGTAATTGCAAGATGACATATTTGTAACCAGTCATCAGTCATAGTTGAGATATATAAAACATAGCATTGAAAATAAAGGAAATGGTGCAAGCTTCTTCCCCGAGTAGTCCACTCGTTTTCCTGCTTTAATGGCCAGAGATTCGTTGGGTTTTTTTTTTCTCAGTTATCATAACTACCCACAGAAAGCATAACTATTTTTCATAACTTAATCGGTGAAAGCATAAAGCAGAATGTGTTGAATGGGTTACTAACTACTAAGCATCCAAAACTGATTTACAATGCTTACATATATGACAATATCAATGTTCACCACTTCTATTTCCTCGCATGTTCCGGGATGAGACGCAGCCGCAATTCAGTAGATGCACCAGCCAATTCTGAAATGTTTAGCATGTAACAATACTAAGTGGCACAATTCTTATAATACAGTAGAAGAGTCTATATATATTGTAGCTATATATACCTCGAGCTGTAAAATTGAACAGAGGGGGAAGTGCTCGTCCATTAGGCAAGCATGCATTAGGGACTCTCAGGTCATCAAAAAAGTGATGGGCGCATGCCTCCAACTAAGGGCCAGGAAATGAATTACGTTAGTTGTCGTACAATTCTTCAATTTTACTTAAACGAACTTTACAAATATTTTAAATAATGTGAAATCAACAACGAAGAAAAATAAGAAAATATTAAGCAAGTGCTTCAGAAAGAAGCATACAGTTATCCTTACCGCAGTGCAACGTAGATTTGGTGAATACTGAAGCAGTCTTGAAACGAGATCCACTGCTTCAGGGGGCATTCGCTTCTGAAATATCTGGAAGGTATATAGTTCAGTGAGATTTTCATTTTTGCGAAATACATAGAACATATCAAAGACAAAAAAATAGAAGACCAACAAGATTGATGTAATCATCAATGCACCTTATGCCATGGATGAGCTTTGATCTGAGGAAACTTAAACTCCGTATAATTTGGATTCATGCACTTTATCTCTTCTCTGGTTGGAGTTCCCAGGACCTGATTAGGGGCAAAATGATCAGAAGAAGAATCATAATTACAAGAACCAAACATGAAACACAAGGACAAGAAAAACACATTGGAGACGCACCTTAATGATTTCAACCAGCTGATCGACGCCACTTTCACCAGGGAACAGTGGCTGCAGAGAGATAAATACCCATTAGCCATTAGAAGTACTGAACTTGCTATTTGTTCTTATTCAAAAGGGAAAAAATATTTCAAAAACCATGGATGCACAAAATAGACCAAGGAGCCAAAAGACCTCTGGTAAACAAACTCTAAAATAAAACCAACTTCTCTAGATAGTTTTTATGCTGCAGGACGAGAGTCAGTTAAATATTCCAAAACTATATGCCAAGGCATGACTGATATGTGGAACACAATATTTCTTAGTAAATGCAATTAAATACATTTCTTACAATACACACACACAGAGGCAGACTCACCAGTCCAAGAAGAAGCTCAGCCATAACACAGCCAACAGACCACATATCAATAGCATTTGTATATTCAGTTGCCCCAAATATAAGTTCCGGCGCCCGATAATACCGCGAGCAAATATATGAAATGTTGGGTTCGCCCGGCACCTAAAAATTGTGCAGTATAAAGTCATTAGTCTCCAAAATCGTTCTTTTACTTTCACATTCCCACAATGGAAGTAAAATAAACAAAACATAAATACCAGCATCTTTGCACTCCCAAAATCACATATTTTCAACTGATGCGTATGGGGATTGACCTGCAGCATGCATGAAATCTCAAATTAAAGGCCTTGATAACAATTATAACTCCCAAGTGAAATTAACATGCTAAACAAAACATCCTAGCCAATTTTCTACAGAAAATCCTATTTTCAGTATCAAAAAGCGATGTTGAACTGGTCGCTAAGTTGTTTTTACATTCTTCTCCCTTGGATACACTTATCGAGTCTAGCAGCAATAAGTTACCAAGAACAGAAAATGATCCCATCTCTTAAGCAGTAAAAAGTACTACCAATTGAAGAACTCTGATTTTCTTCCCCTATTTTTCAACTCATACTACAATGAAACAAAAGCAACGAAAAAAAAAATCTTACCAACAAGTTCTGTGGCTTTATGTCACGGTGACAGACACCAACAACATGATGCAAGTAATTTAGTGCACGGCAAATCTAAAACAAAATGAGGGAAAGCAGAAAAAATTTAGTTACACTTATCCAAATTAGTTAAGCAAAATCCACACGCAGATCTGCAGAATCTAAAAACATGCAGATGTTGAACCACATTATGAGGTTTTACCTGGTATGTATAGAGCTGCACAAAAATAATGGGCACATGCTGGTTTGCCCTGCTATAGTGCCTTGAAACTCGATACATAGTTTCACATACATACTCCAATACAAGGTTGAGATATCGCTCATCTTTTTCAGTAGTTGAAAAGAAACAGTGCTTCAGCTGAACAACATTAGGGTGTTCAAGTAAGCGGATAATCTGAAGTTCTCTGTTCTTGTATCTCCTATCTTGCAGTACCTTCTTTATTGCAACCGATTCACCGGTTTCCAGGCACTTAGCCTGCAGCGTAGAAATCCCGAAAGGAGTAGTAAGACAACATCATTACTTTGGAAGTAAAGATGATAATCCATCTAGATGTATCGATATAAGCTGATTGATTCCAAGTACCTGAAAAACAACTCCGAAAGAACCAGTGCCAACCACCCGCTCCGCCATATACGAGATAGTCTGCAACCCAATTAACAAAATATCCTTAGCAGACCTCTCAAAAGGGGCCCATTAAGATAACAACTCAAATAGTCCAAAAAAGTAATTGAATACACTTGAACAATTATTCACATAACCTACAGAAAAACTAAAAAGATGGAGAAAGAAATTGCTCCTGTGAATCAGCAGTTCAGCACCACCAGAAGTTCAAGAATAGAATTGATCCATGTAAGACTTCTCTAGGTTCAGATCCAGGAAGAAAGAAAACAAATAAACTTAAGAGCAGCCTAGAAAATTAAATAGTATCCAACAAGGGAAATTAAACACCTGCTTTGGTTGTCCATTCTGACCACCAACAGTAGTTACAATAATCTGGCCTGTTTCTGTCCCATTACCTTTCACAATTGTAGCCTCCATATCCTGCACAGAGCATAGTTTCATCAGATAACTTGATGCTAATTTTAAGCAGCATTCCTTTCATCTTCTTTCTTTGAGCAGCATCAAGTATATTCTACAACAGAGATACTTTCCTTAAATTGATTCTAGAGTTTATCATTAAGCTGCTAGCAATGTCAAAATGTATTGGGTCAAAAAGTCTAAATCCAAACCTAATTCAATCCACTAAGTCTAAATTCAACACACAACCTAGCTAAGAATAGAACTAATTTAAATCATCAGAAGTACACAATAATTTATTTACATTAAATATAAATACAATGAAAATGAAACATGAAAATCTAATTGCCAAATAATTATAAATTCAAACTCAGATCAGAGGTCATAACCTTCAACGACCAGCTCAGTTCTAGTTAACTTATACGCAAGCTGGTCAATTAGTTTTCAGTACAGAAATGTTCATGCAGGCAGTACAAGATAAACAATAATCAGGTCAAGTACAAATTTACATTCAGCAACGCAAATATTGAATAAGACTGGAGATGATAAAAGGCCAGAATCCTCCAAGCTGTGAGATAAAGAGGCAGTCAAAGGGATAATCTGCTGCCAGATAAAGAATCGACCATACAGTTTATGAGAAAGAATACAAGAATGGAGTGGCGATACCAAAGTAAAGGACTTGGCAAGGGGCCATCAGTTTGTTCAGATTGATAAGTGAAATTGTTATTAATAACAATTTACACCTTCAGCATTTCAAGGAATGTCAGATAAACTGCACAAAGATAGGTTTGAAACAATGTGGAAAGAAGTACCAACAACAATTACCTTATCATTGTGGCCAGCAGTTTTCTCATCTCTAATTCTCATTTCACGCAATTCTTGGGGAAGCTGATCATAACCAGAATTTTCTGTCCTAGCATTCAAAGGAATGGATGTGCTTGGAACCGTTTCCAATGAGGCAGAAGCCATATGTAGCTCCAGGCCATTGGCACAGCTCTGAACTGCATTCAGTTCCCCATTGGCATTCTGTTCAGTTTCTTGATCAACCTTTGCTCTCTTTGTCCCAATATCGCCACCCTAGAAGTTTTTGATACAAAATTAAGCATGATAGTTTGGATTGACATAAAAAAAATACAAGTATCTTTACTCGCACTTCTTGCACACATTTCAGCACAATATAAAGCAATCCCTAAGCTCTAGGTAAACAGATTCAAACATTTTCCCATAACTCGGTTACTAGTTGCAAGAGAATAAGCAATTTGACCACCTGCTTCATAAATCATAATTTTCACCAACACATAACCACAGGGTTCTTTGAATGCAACTCAACCACGTATTACAGAAAATTACAGAACATGAAATATAGATGTAGGGATAGGAATTTGCTGCTACTGTAACCAATATTATTGAAAGAAAAAGGCTAAATTCCCACTTCAAACTATTCAAAACATGTGGCATCTAGCCCTAAAAGTATTTAAATAAAACTTTGAAGAACAGAAGAAATTATGGTGGACAGTGCCAAGAAGGAATTTCTATAGCAGAATGCATATAAATGATAGAATCTACACAAGGGTTAGGAAATATTCTTCTAGTTCTCCCTGAATAATAAAACAGCTACATAAGGATTAGGAATTAAACTCTAATTAGTTGACTTAAATATGGATTCCTAATTAACTTTCTCACCACTATAATTCTCATCAGATAATAAACAAACAAATAGTAAAAGCTAAGGATAACTTAAGGCTAGTTTATTGAGGAAGCCAACAGAAGGGGAAACATGACACGAATGACACATAAGTTAATAGGTGAAGAAAAACAAAAATGGAATTTAAATCGCAGAAATATATTTACTCTGTTTCCTAATTCACTTCTACTCTAGATGGTATCACAACAACCAACTTGAGTGTGCTACTGGAACATAAAAACTACGATGTTCCTTCATAAAATATAAATTTTGGTGAATGGAAATGCAAGCACGGGGCAAATGAAAAAAAAAATCTAAAAAATATTAAGCTCTGGAAGTCAAACACAAATAAAGAGAATTTTTGACAACAGGGATCCTCTAAGCTTATAGGCAAATCAAAATAAATCAGGGAATGAGATTGGCATAATATATATCCTAACATTCAGTGATACACCTATATTCACAATGGTACTAGAGAACCAACTTGACTTTGCTAATAGAAAACAAGTATGTGCCCTCATAGCAATATAAAATGAGTCGACGGATAAAAATAGACAGAACCATGTGATTAATTGTAATAGAACCACGTGCATAAAAGAATAAAACTCTAATAAGTGTACAGGAAAATTTTCTGGGAACCACTGGTACACTGAAGAACACCAAAAAGAAAAGATTCACAAGAGATGATTAGGAACAGAAGGCAGAAGATATCTGAAACACCATCACATGCAAGATTAGTTCCACAAAAGCAACGAAGGAAATACTGTGAAGGAGACAACAAAACATGACAATAAAAATTTCAATTTTGAAGCTCCGAAAGTAGGCTTGCAATAGGTCAATGGTGACAAGGAATAAACTTCCTTTGATGTGAAGACGTAGATTGAATACAACGATGCAGCCACAAAGGAAAGTCGAAAATATTGAATAATATTGATTCTTGTGTCGACCAAAATAACCAGGCAGCCTTAATATAGTTGAATATTGATGAGGCGGCCTTTTATAGAATAGTCAACGCACAAACCGTACGAAAAAAGGAAACCTCAATTAGAAGGTGAACCGAAGCAAATCTGAAGATTTGATAATAATAACAATATTGTATTTCCGAACACATATTAGCGATCCAATGAAAAGAACAATCATAATGAGTTGACCTATTCACCCATCACAAACCCAAGCATCTTCGCAAAAGCTAAACTTAACTAACTTTTCAAAATCAATCACCCTAAGAATTGCTCATTAGTCATTACTCACCGCAGTTGCAGTTTTACAACACACTAATGCAATTACTTTCATCCCCATGATAATCCAAGAAACATCAATTCCCATTCACCAACCAAACAACTTGGGAGGAAACCAAAGAAAATTTGAATATGGAATTCACAACTGAAACAAAATTTACCTCTTACGTACATGCAGATATATTGAGAATAACATATATCAATTTACAAACATACACGAGCTCAAATATTGGGGTAAGATCATGCACAATTATAACCATTACTTCTTACACGCCTTTAAGATAATTTCAAGGATCAAAATCTGCGTAGCAAAATAAAGATCGATATTACCTCTGCTTCTCTCAAAATAAGAGTCTACTGAAGATACAAAAGACTCATGATCATCAAGCAATAATTAAGCTCGATTAAAAAAAAAAATGCACAACAGCAGCCAAACAAACTGCTCCAGAAGATGTTTCCACATCTCCTTTTTTTACAAATTTCTCAAAAAGAAATCAATCATATCGCTAAGTAACCAATTAAATGATAATTATAAAAAGAAAAAAGAGAGCCGGAGAAAGAAAAACTTACAGGATCGGACGAAAAAGACGAGCGACCTGAAGCAATACTCTTGAGCCGACGCATGACATTCATGGTTCCAACTTCCCTCCAAACCCAAACCCTAATCGCAATCCAATTTCAATTTCTACTCCAAAAGAAAATCTAGTAAATTCAGAAAACAAAAGAAAGAAGAGAGAGAAACTCCAACAGCTCTCTCTCCTCTTCGTCCTCCTCCTCAGCGGGTTCAAACTTCAAACACAGAGCGAGCAAACAGCAGAACAAAGGAACCCCACAAAACGAAGCTCCACACAATCTTAAATCCCTCCAACCCTCTCCAACGGCTCCAGGTGTCCAATTTCCATATCATGTTAATTCTGGTCAAACCTCGACAATGGCCAATGATACCGACCTCATTTTTTTTGTACTTCAGTCAAACCTCCATTACACGCCGTTGATAATAATGGTTTCTTATCTAACGCTCAGTATTTGAGGAATTTGGATCGCGCTGGAAAATGATGTTACCATTATGCCCTTTATTTCTGATACACATTTGCGGTAGAGGGATCGATCGATCGATGATGCGAACGGAATATTCGGGGTGTTTAGGTCATTTACGAAAGGGTTATTTTCACGTTTTTTTTTTTGGATAAATACCCAAAGGGTATAGATACAACATAGGGTTATTTTGACGTTTAAATTAGGCATTTTATCCAAACGCAGTGTATTGCCTATATTTTACAGGTCGTAATAGTCATATCTAAATCTAAATAATAAATGTTAAATTTTAATGAAAATGAATTTGTTAAATCATAACGGACTCATATATTAATTTCTATAGTATAACATAAACAATAAATGTTAAACTATAAGAAAAACGGATTCACTAAATCGTAAAGGACTCGTATATCGAATTTTTATATTATAATCTAAACAATAAATATAAATCCTCAGGGGAACAGATTCCCTAAACTCTAACGAACTAATAATTAATTAGAATAAAATCTTAAAATCAAATAAATACTCAACATATTGATGAAAGCTGTTGAATAATTTAATTAGAATAGATAAATTAATATAATAATTATATGTGCTACTGTGAGTTCCCAAAATATTGGCTACATATCATTTTTCATTATCCAATGATACACCTTAATTAGGATTTATCAATCTAAACGTCAACGTTTTGGAGGAAGGTCAACTTGTTAATTAAGTTTGATTTTCCTGATTTAGTCAATTATTTTGGGTCATTCAAAGTTGATTTACTTCTGTACCACTAATTTGAGTCATTTGACCAAGTCTTAAATTAAAATCAACTTCTATATCCCATTTGTGGAAAGCAATTTAGCATATATGCTACTCTAAATTGTCGATCCATCCAAACGCAAATTTAAAATGATCAGTATTTCAGAATTATTTCAAAAACTATCATTAATCACTTATGGATTGTGTCCCTAATTGCTAATTCGTTTGAAATGTTATACAAATTGATAATTAATTATTTATATTTTATATTGATTTACATATTATTATTATTTTTGGACGTTACTAAATGAACCATCTACCTACATCCCTATCCATACTCCCTATAAATCACAATTCTCTACGTCAGTTATATTATTTTCTCTAATATAACTTTTAAAAATGTATTAATAGAAAATAATGTTGTGTATCCAAGATAATGCTTATTTTATGGTGAATTAAATTATATTTTATTATTACCACTAATAATTATCATTCATTCTAGAAAGTTTCTCTACGCCATTGCCCAAACCTGCATCACTCCAGCACCCCTTTGGTCGCCAAGCTGTATGGGTGATTTCTAATTCGTTTCTTCTGGACCTCTCATCAAGAACATCGCTACTTGAAAACTTGACCCATATCTATTTCGTATTTTCTATTGTGTTCAACGACTACACTCGGCTGGTCAAAGAAAAACAAGGGCTTTTTTCGATTTCTGTGAAGATGATTAGATGAAGACCACCAAAGAGAAGATATGTCGTTGAATGTTTACAACTTTTGAGCACACCTATATATGGTTGAGATTTTCTTTCAATGTTGTTGTAGATATCTTGGTGTAATAAAGCGGCAACAAAAGAAGAGAATGACACAAATAGAAAAGAAAAAGAAATTATTGGTGACGTGGCAGTGTTTGTCCTTATAATTTGACAATACCACATTTTAAATTTTAATATGAGAAAATATAAATAGTCCATACATACAAGGGCGGGGTCTCAAACTAGGGGATTTATTTATCCAACGAAAATCATTAGAGTTTCATACTGGCTATATATATATATATATATATATATATATAACTTATGACATTCGTTGTATGTCATAAGATGTCATAACAGTATGACACAATGTTTATAGCTCAGGGAAAAAAACTAAAAATAAATAAAAGAGATTGGGCTGGGCTAATATTTTTTGTTCTGGGATATGCTTAGAAAATGCACAACAAAGAGGGCCGGGCTTGGACAATCTCAGGACGCAGTTCATCATTGTAATTGGCCCAGCTACAACTTATAAAATTGCCAATGAATTATTTGAATACTTAGTCGAATTAATGCCGACCTTCGTCCAACAGAGAGATTCAGAAAGGGAGAGAAAAAAAAATATAAGCAAAGAAGGTCCAAAAGAGTTGCCCTATTAAAAAAAAAAGTGTAGAATAAAAAGCGAGGCCAATTGCAATTGCAATTGCCATTCCCGCTTGGATCGGGGTAGGTGATGCTCTGTTTGTTTAAGAGAGCTTAATTTCTTGGAAAATATAAAGTATTATTTTCTGGTGTTCGTTTGGAGGAAAATTAAAAAGTGGAGGAAAAATAAAACAAGTCAACATAAAAATGAACCCTAGTGGAAGGAAAACAACATCCGCTTTGAACCAGCGGATGTTGTTTCCATCGAGTCATTCTAGTCGATGAATTGGCAATTTGGCTATTGATGGGAAGAAAGAGAACTCAAGACCAAGACAGATTGGGATCGATGCCATGCAGAATCCATCAGGGAATTGACACAAAGATGGGATGGGACGGAGATGGTTCTTCCTAGAGGTTTGATGTATGAATCGTATTGACAAACCGGAAGTAACCAATTTGAATCGTACAATAACAATTCAAAGAACAAACGTAAAACTCTACCACAAATTGAGCAAAACATATTTTGGGCCCGTAACTCCAACCTAGCTAAAAGTTATTGTTCTTTAAAGACCAATGTCAGTATGTCACAAACTGAATTTTTTAGCTCCAAGCCCGCTGCATCACGCGACTTCGAAGCAATCCAACTTAGCCACGTGAACAGTCTGCTGCCATACGCTCTACATCATGTATGGCAGGGATGGTTCCTCATGGTGGTTCGATGCATGGATCGTATGGGAGTGATTGTTCCTCCGAGAGGTTCGATGTAGTACAGATCGATGAAGGGTAGGTGAAAGGATTCAAAAAGGAGATTTGAGCTTTTATGGTAGTAGTGAATAATGTAATTAAGTCCAATCGGAGTAGGCCAACAACTTAAATCAACTAGGGTTTCTTTCTCTATGATGAGGAAGATAGGAAAACAAAAGTCATTGTCTTAGAGAGAATTTGTGGGTGCAGTCTTAGAACCTAATATGATCTCATTCCTTAGTTTGATTGCGTTTGAAGGTGGCAGGTAAGTAGTTAAATCACAGACTTTACTTATTAATTGAATTGAAGATACTGACTTTGCTTGTTAATTGAATTGAAAATACATCACGTTTGCATCACTGTTACCGTCGAAGACTTTAACCAGTGCTTGAATTTAATAATCAGTATATGCATGCTTTGTCTCTTTACTATTATATGAGTTGCACGCATGATTAGAAATTGAACATGATTTAATGCTTGATTTTGGTACATCGATTTTTTGAGATTTTATAATTTTATTGATGTATTGGATTATTTCTTGCTCGTAGAGGTTGAATAAGTGGCCTAACTTGAGAACCGTAGATGATTTAATGTTATTTGAATATTTAATACTTTTTCCGTCCCATTTTAATTGTCCTTTATTTCTTTTTGGGATGTCCCAAAATGCATGTTCATTTCAATCAATGAAAACTTTTTTTTTTCATTTTACCCTTATTTATACTCTTAACTTTAAAAACTCAACAATTAACTCAATAACCATGCACATTATAAATAAGGGTATAAAGGTCAAATTGAAAGATAATTAAATATTTTTTTAAACTGTGTGAAAAAATGGGGGGGACAATTAAAATTGGACGGAGGGAGTATTTGAGTTTGAACTTAATTAATAGACGAGGTATTGCTCGTAGTTGTATAACTCTATGATTAAATGCTAGTTGTGCATTTTTGTTGTGCTTTTTATAAAAACGCAGCGTTATCACGTCTCAATCCTTTAGAGTTTGTGCGTGACAGCAGGTGGAGCAGACGGCCTGGCGGCGTGGGTCCTTATGGTGGTGTGTGAATTGATCGAATGGATATGGAGGGTTTGATCGGTTTTTGTCGCAGGTGTTGGTGAAGGTAATGGATTGGGCGAATGTACATCAAGTGCTGAGTCTTTCTTCTCTATTTTGTCTTCTACTTCTCTCAATTTATCTCTGCAACTCCTCTCGCCCTCAGCATTTACTCTTGAAGAACGTACTTATAGCTCCAAGCCTCCAACTTCAGCTTCTCCATTATCTGGTCTGGTAGCGAGAGTAAATTAGTTTGAAAATTGAGAGGCAAAATATATGTTTTTATTTTCTTATATGGTCTCGTAATCGAATAAAATAAAGTATTTTTGGAAATTTTAGATTTTTTAACTATGGTTCATGACTGATGTTAATTAATTATGTTAATTGCAATTAATTTTGTACCTCACATTATGTTTTCCATCGAACAAATAATGAAAAATATTAATAATTTTTTTAACCGACACTAAAATTTTTGCAATGAAAAGTTTTTCCATTATCTATATTTTTCATGATAGATTGATTTTCCTTCAAACATATGGAACATCAGTGTTTAAAAATAAAGAACCAACTAGTGCACCCAAATATTTTTAAGTTATAAAGCATGTTGTATTCGACAATCGACATGACGAATTAAACACTAATTTTTTTCGAAATAAAAACTAAAGTCATTGTTAAAAATACATAACAATTCTAGACTGTTAGATATAAATTCAAAACATTACATTCGATTTTAGATCGGAATTAATCTGATTAAAAAATATATTTGTAATGCTAAATACTATTATCTATGAATTTTTTTAAAAAAAAATTGTGCTCCAGCTGAGTTCACTAGTAGCAACCCCTGAGGGCCTGATCCTTCCCTCTTTCGGGTAGCATTTCACTGTCTTGAATTTATTGCATTCGTGATTAACCACAGCTACCAGCTGTGTGGTGTGTGGACATTACCTGTACATATATGAATGTGCATGGTTGCAGACAGCGTCACTTATGTGCACATATATATGTATGTATATATATATGTGTGTGTATATAGATCATCTTTCGATACTGTTAATTTATAGTAACTGATGTTAACACCAGTTAGGAATGTGAGTTCTCATTTTGTCCACTAAACCAATCACATGTGGCATGCCACAGTACGTCCATTGAACTTTGAATTTATTATTCTTCTTCTCTTGTTTCTTCCATGCAAGTTTCTTTTTCATATTCATCATCTCTAGACGTACCTAATTAAAATGAAATTGTCGTCTGGTTATTAAAGAATGATCACGCTATCTAATCTGAGTTTAGCTTGATATGGGTATCAGCCATCGGCTGATGTACTGGTAAGAGCGGAGGGTGGTAAAAGCAAACTGCCCATCCTGAATTTTAGGGCTTGCTTGGATAAAAAAAAGAAGGGTTAAGTATTAATGGAGTAGTGTAAGGGAGAATTAACTAGGGTAGAGCAGAGTAGAGTAATTAAATGAAACTCTACATTGATTGGATATTAATTAAAATATAAATTATTAACTTTGCTTGGATGAGAGATAGAGCAAGGTAGGGTAAGGTAGATTAAAAAATTAAAAAATCTAAAATGACTTATGATCCCCTACTCTACTCTATTAACCTCTCAATTTGATGGGTTACAATTATCATTTAATGAGGGTAGTGTAGGGTTACAATTATTCCCTATACTACTCTCCTAACCCCTCCCCATCTAAATCCAACTAAGGTCCATAATTATTACTACACTTAACCCTTTCTACCTAACTCTCAAAATCCTCAATCCAAGCAACCCCTAGAAATTTATTATTCTAGTAAATGTAATTTTGTGATAAGTTAAATTTAAATAGATAATATAGATCATGAGATAGTGATTTTTTTGTTGTTGATAGATTTACAAATCGGAAAAAGATCGGTATTGAAAATCATGTTATTCAAAGTAGTTTCTATAATCTATAATCTTTTGACACTTAAATAATTTCATTATTGATGTGGATCTTAACGTTGATTTCTTGAAAGTTAAAACATGTTACCTAAATGGTTTGCGTCTGCCTCTAAAACTAACAGCTGGTAAGGCTATGTAGAACTCAGACTTGCTAGCTAGTAGGTCTGGTTTTATATCCTTTTGGACATATGTATATGTATATTCTAATAATCTAGGAGCTACAAGTGAAGAGATAATGTCTTTTATGGATATATATATATATATGATTTTGCAGTAGCACCAGACCAAGAACATATCTTAGAGGATTAGGGCCCCGTTTGGGACAGAGTATAAGCTAGCTTATACTCTGTCCCCATACTCTCAGACACTCTCAGCTTTTACGTTTTACGAGAGCTTATACTCTATCAACATACTCTGATCCAAACGGACCCGATGAACCAAGTCAAGAGCTGTTATATTAGAACCAGGCCAAGAAGCAGCACAAGGCCAATGCAAAGCAACAAAGTCCCGTGAAATTATTCAATAGTTCTGATAAATCGTATCATATGTTAGATAAAGTGTACAAAAATTAATAGAATGATCTCAATTCACGAGCAAGAGTCAGCTACCCAAATTACATACATTCATGAATACTCATTATTTTCATTGAACTTTTTTCTTATTTTTTTAATTATAACAAAACGAAATACAAATTCAAATGCCTTACAAAATCAAATACAAGTCAAATTAACAAAACTTACAAAAAATGCACTCATTTACACTCTGTCAACCAGGATGGTTTAAGTTAACCCTAGTTGACCCAGCAGTGGCCCACGTATCTCTTTTTCATTTGCTGTTACACGTAAATTATAAACACACCACCTTTGCATTAAATGCATGCAACTCTTTCCTCCAACAGTTTCTGCTCTCTCATTCAATGCAATTTGATACCTTTCACACACATCTACAGTCCACCCATTGCAACAATCAGTGCGTGCTCTACAAACACCACCACCCAGGTAAACGAAAGTAAATAAAACAGACTGTTATTAATCATTTACCAATTACCACCACTGAACAAAAATAAATTGGTCATTTACGGACACCTTTTGAGTCTTTGAACATAAAAACTCAAAATTCAATTCTTCGATAAGTCGAATACGAATAACAAATCAACAGTCTCCAACTTCTTTTCCTTCTCTTCACCTTTGATTTTACATTCCAGAGGCAGCGTAAGATGGGTTGACCTGAGTCAATACCCGAACCACCACCCTCTTGCGAACTTATAACAGTACACAAGCAATCCAGTCTCCATGCGCGCGGTTCGTTCTTGACTCAACACCCCACGATAACTCATCACCGACCACGCCCACTCTTAGCCACTCACTGCACCACCCGACCACAGCCACCCAACACAAACTCCACCACACCAAGAAAAAAACACAAAAAAAAAAGGAAAGAGAGGAAATCACTTTTTCAATAAGATCACGTGACATGTCACGCGACCTAACTCTCACACTGGAGAGCAGCCTTGATCTTTTGGACAGTGCACCATATGAGGTTTTTAACTGTCTCCACCGACTCCACCGTCAGCTTGGCTGTAGGGAGAGTATTCACCAAGATTTGAAAAGCCACGGTGAGCAGGGACCCGCTTACTCTTGGTTGCCCGCCATTAGCTGAGCCATTCTGAGTCGGCGTGCGTCCGCCAGAGCCAGGCCCATCCGGTACGATAGCGAAACCCGATGGGAGGAGTGCGACGTAAGCAGAATCTCCACCGTTCATAACCACGTGCATGGCAGGAATATCAACTGGCGCGTACACCACAAGTGATCCCGCCGCGTCTATGCACGTCTCCTGCAGTATCAGCATGCTACTCTGGTTCGAGTTCACAGCCTGCGCAAATTAGCAAGGAAGTGAAGAGTCAAAAGAAAAACCCCACTTTTCAAACAAATTGCATAAACTGCCATCAATCACCTTTTACGTGTCAGTGTATTTTAACAGTGCAAATAGTCAAAACCATAAAAAGTAACAAAATGTGGTCCCATTTTGACTTTTTTAAAAGGAGGTGTGTTCCTATACCCAATCCCTCCCTTGTCTTTATAGATAATTCCAACCCCATCCCTCGTTCCATCATATCCTATCCATAACCATTTTCAATCAACAAAAAAAGACAACTAATAGACCTAACATGCAGGGACACTAACGTCATTCCAATAATATATATAGTTATACATACATTGGCACGGAGGAGGGATACGCAGTTGCCGGGATCTTGGCCCTTGGCAATGTGGGCCATCTCCTGCATAGGACCACCGTTGGATAGAATATCCCATTCACATCTGAGCCGTTCATCACGCAGGAAGTCAAACAGTCTCTGGGGAGAAATAGGAAGCCAGACTGATGTGGCAGCACTCAACACAATGCCCGGTGGCTCGCCTGGATCATCCACACTCTTCCGGGTCATGACCCGGACGTCTTCATCAACGTTACCGGCATTCAGCTTGTTCCATTTGTGAACCGTCGATGCACAAACACCAGCGCAGAAGTTATCGGTCATTCGCTGGGCTAGCTTCATCATGCTTCGCCTACCACTAGGTGTTACGGCTACAAACAAACATTAGAACCCATTTTCAAACTCTCTAATTAATACAAATAAAAAATGTTCAAGCTAGCTTAATTAGTTAATATTTAAATTATATACCAGAATGGTCTCTGGAGGAGAGATCCGAGGACATGAGGATGGCAAGGCGTTCGCATTGTCTTTGTAGGGTAGCCACCCAACGCTGGGCACCAAATCCCATGCCGGAAACAACTAGCTGTCTGTAGAGTTGGTGAACTTGACTTTCATCGTATTCTGTATGTTCAACCCATGTAACCTGCAACTTTCAATATTTTGTTAATAAGAACCATTTTGGTTGGATATGATCAACTTTCACATCACTTAGTTTATTGTGAATTGTGATACTCCTTATGTATTAAACAAAACATTAGGATGCAAATGGAGATATCAACAATAGTCAAAACTTTGAAAACACCATCAATTCATAAAGTGAGAGAGCTTCATTAATGAAATATTTTAAAATATAATATGATGTCAATGACAAAACCAGGTTTGACAAAACCAAATTATAAGCCTCACTCAATGAAAGGAACGGCATCATAAGGACTATATATATATATATAAAAACATATATATGTAGTCATTATATATATATATATGTATATGTATAGTCATTATAACAAGTAATTACAAGACATAAAATAATGAATGAAAAAAAAAAGTGATGCTAAGATTTGAAGGAACAAATTATGAAAGTACAGTGTCATCGAGATGTGTACCAGTGTCTACAATAAGCTTATTTATTCAGATACTATTGCGAACAAAATAGGCCAGCGTTGAACTTTGACCAACCAGGTCTACGCTCTACATTATTCATTGTTTGTGCAAGTAAAAACAAAAACAGCATATAGACTGGAGACAGATCCACACATTTCAATGGATTTAGTTTATATCAAAGATTGGAATAGAAACATCAACTACATTGTTTATTTCTACCAAGGTTTGAAAATAACCCAGAATCAATATATATATATATATGAAATCAATGTGTTCGAGTCTTCTACGGATAATAATAATACTAAAGTTTATGAGCAAATCTTGCATTGAAACTTGTGATGAAAAACTATAGTTTGACTCTAGAAGAAGCAAACAAGATCAATAATGATACTCCAGTATTTAATAGTGTAAGACTTCTGGGAAGGTTCATATATATCTAGACAAAAAAAAATTATTCCAGTAAATTGACTTGGAATTGCAGACCTCGTGATTTTGTGACATGGGTTTTCAACATATTAAATGATTTCTCAACGACAACCACCTGAACAAAACAATAAATGTGAAGCAGAGAAAAGTTATGATACCTTGGAGTACCCATTTGGCAAATCTTGCACCACACAACCAGAAGGCAGTCTCCTGCAGTTCAGAAATGGCGGTGCACCTGGATTTTCCCGGATTGAGTCAATTGACACATCCACCACAGCCCATACACCTTCTGCGTGTTGTTTACAGAACCGCAGGAAGTTCACCTCCCGCACCGGCACCAGTGGTGAAAGCAATTGCAGCTCCGCATACATCTACAGAAAAAGTAAACATTAAAAATAATAAAAAAGATTTTGCAGAAACATAAAAAAAGTACAGATTTTTTGCTGTACCAGCTGAAGTGCACCGTTTCTTGTGCCTCCCATGCCACTGGAAATCACATCAGTAATAGAAGTTCTAGCTATCAAACATGGGAACATCTCCGCCCAGCGATTCTGTGATAATTAATGAAATGTGTGTTACAAATTTGGAGGGAGGGAGAGAGATTAATTGTAAGGTAAAATTGATTAGATTGGCTCACCGAGTCCATCAAAGTCTCTACAATGGCCAAACTGTTGATGATAACCACACCAGTCTCTCTAGAAGCTTCAGTGACAAACCCATTTGGTTTCAATCCAATGCAAGGAGTGAAAGTCCTCAAATACTCCTCGTGATTCAATATTTCTTTTCCTCCTTCAACACTCTTGATCCATAGAGGCTCATCAGTCTGAGCCATCTTGACCAAATCATCCATGGCAGCCAAAGCTAGTTCAAGATACATCGATCTCTCCACGGATCGATCGAGCCCGGTCACATTTGTTCTCGATTGAGAGACTACAGGCAAAGAATTACTCGAAATCACAGTCCCAAAATCAGGCCCCAAAGGGAGTGTTGTAGCCACAGTATTACTACTCAACCAGCCATTGCTGCCCATGCCGAGTTCCAAACTCGAGTTTGGCATTGAGGATGCCAAGGATGAAACTGGTCTCCCCAAGAATTTACCAGCAAGTGCACAAACACGATCTAATTCGTCCTTTAAGCGAGCATTTTCGATCCTCAAATGCTGCTCTTCGATTGAGATTTCACCGATTACTGCTGGACCACCACAGTTGGAGCAAATTGGGTTTCTCATTGCGTCTCTGATAGACATGTTCTCGGCTCTAAGCTTGTCGTTCTCTTGTCTGAGTAGCGAGTTCTCGTGCCTCTCCAGTTGAGTCTGTGACAATTTTACAACAAATCAAGAAATAACCCAAGAGAGAGAGAATCCATTGTTGATTATGATAGAAATGATTATACCTTCATTTGGGTTCGGCGATTTTGGAACCAGAACTTGACTTGCCTCGTCTCCAAAGAAAGCCTTCTGCTAAGCTCAAGACGCTGTTTCTCATCAGGATGAGGGCACTCTTTGAACAGACTGTGGAAATCGAAATCACCCAAATTTAGTACAAAAAATGAGAAGAAAACACAAAAAGCAAAATGATTACTGAAACTAGAAAATCATACGCTTCGAGTTCTTGGATTTGCTGAGGAGTGTGTCGGTGATAACGTTTTTTCCTTGGAGGCTTGTCGGTGGCATCTTGATCATCACCGGAGACCCCATCCATGTTATCACTCCCAGATCTGCTCATCTCATGCTCCTCTTCTCGGCTCCTCCTACCCAAACTGCTATTCCCCTCAAAGTTGTTTATCATTCTCGGTATTTCAATATGTCCATCACTGTTTGGTTGCTGCTGCAAAACAATAATCACCCCCAAACAATAGTATTAAGAGCCAAACATATCTTTTACAAAGCAGAAAACGCAAAAAGAGGGGGAGGGAGGGAGAGAGAGAGAGAGAGAGAGAACCAGAGCGAGAGAGAGGCCTGAGGAGTTGAACATAGATTTGTTAGGAGAGTGAGTCAAGAGGCGATGTTGAGCGATTGCACCAGTGGGCATGCTGTTGGTGTTGGTGCTGTAAGGGATGTCAGTCACGAATCTCTCAGCCCCACCACCACCAGAATCACTACTGCTATCAAGAAACCCCCCAAAACTCATGAAATAGACCCCCAACAAACACTACAATCCCATTCACTGATTCTCCAAAATAAACCAAAAACCCACGATCGAAAAACCAAGATATAAACAACTGGGTATTTCAAAAACGATAAACCAAAGAATTAAGGGAAGAAAAAAAACAGATAGAGAGGACAGAGGAGGCAAAAGGATATATGGGTATCCACATGTCTCCAACTCCCTCCTCTCTAAAGATAAGTCTTTTCTTCTTTTTCCTGAAGAGAGAAAGAAAGAGAAAGAAGGCAAGCAAATCCACAAATTCTGCTGCTTAGCACTTCGTTCTCTATCCCTCTCTCTATTTCTCTATACTTTTTTTTTTCTCTCACTAAGTCTTTGAGAGAGACTTTCTCTGTTTACATGACACACCCAATAGCGACTAAAATCACAAACTTGAAGGCTGTAAGGGAGAATAGGAAGGAAACCCTAGATTGGGTAAGTACTGTCATCTCGTTCAGTTCATGTTTGCTCGACTATATTGAGATCGAAAAGACGCACACAAAAGAGAAAAGAAAAAAAAAAAATTTATGACGAGAACCATCTAAACCGGGTGCCTGTCAGCTGCCCCGCTGTAAGCCATTTTTTTGCCTGTTTTTTTGTTAACGTTGTGTATAATATTCACTTCTAAAAAAAAATTCAGCCATATATTTTTGTTTTAAATTAAAATTAAAATTTATAACAACAAAATATAGATGGAGGGTTTTGAGTGTATATTAGGCGGTTCAAAATTGTTTTTTTTTTCATCTTTAATTTAGTTTTTATTTAGAAACAAAACATATATCGTTTAATTCATAAAAACGATCAAGTACAATATTTCGAATTTTTTAAAAAAAATATTTTGAAGCTATGCTAAAACTACAATGTAGCTTCCATGATTTTTCTACAACAATTCTCTTTTATCTATGTAAATCTCGGGTACATGGATCGGATCAATCTCTCCGTCCACCCGCCAACCACCGGAAGGATTCATTCTCAAGCAACTCATTAAGAACAAATTTTCATATATATACCTTTCATAATTGATAATAGTGTTTCATTTTGAACCCATCATAGGGCTTTATCTCTCAAGTTATCAAAGAAGATTCTCAGTTATTACAGTGACAGTAAAATTTGAGAGACTACAAGGCTCTAGGGTTTTAGTTTTAGTTTTTTTTCAGTGATGATTTGTGATTTTTCTCTCACCATAATGATTGAAATCTAGATGGCTGGCTTGATTAGGGATATATTTACATATATATTAGGAAGAGTATTTCCAATATTTTATACCAAAATTGCATTTATGGAAAACACTATTTTTAGTTATTCCCTCCAACTTATTAAAAATAGCAATCAATGTTAGCAATAATTTGAATCAGTGTACTTAAATCTCTCTTTTTTAAATGGAATGGAACCATTTTTAGGATCCTTTTTGTTATTTCTGATTAATTACATTTTCATAAGCATATAATGAGATGATTAAAAGTTCTTACTAATTTGCTTGAACATGGTCAATAAATTCATCTTGGACTTATATGTGTGAGTAGGTACTTGTAATCCCACTAATAATTATCGTGATTAAAATAAGAGAGCCTCCATATACACTCAGTTGTTCTACTCTATATACCATCATGATCCACCAAATTCCCTCTAAATTCTACACCACCCATCATATCCTCTATATACACACCCTCCTCTCATAGCTCATCATCTCTAATTCTCTATAACTACTTTTACACAAATCCCCACAAAAATTCCATAAATTTCCTTCACCAAATTATATATGTCGCATAGCAAACTTTTCGGGTCGGATCAAAATAGAATTTGGGTCACAACTTCCGCATAATGTTTTAAATTATTGAAGAAAATGTGTAAAATTTGGTGGGCCCGAGTAGTATATAGAGTATAATAAGTGAGTGTATTTAGAGACTCTCGAAAGAATTGTTAAAGCAACTCAATTTAGTTTTCAATTTTTACAAAGTTAAATGTTCATTTGTGCCATTTATTTGTTTATGAGCATTTGTATCTAAATCAATCAAGAGATGTAAAAAAAGATGGTTAAACAATAATTTTTTCCCTTTTCTATTTAATTAATATTTCAACCATTGTGACTCTTCCCAAACAAAAAAACATAATTGGTATAATGTTTGTTATGCATGCAAGGTTCAGGTATTCTAATTATAAGTCAGAAGAATTAAAAAGAAGTAAATAATGTACAAAGCCCATTATCTAGCTAGTATGCCTTGTCACATACATGGATTTCTTTCAAAACAAAATAGAAACTTTGAAAAATCAGAAATATTGTTTCTATGTGAATTCTCTTATTCCCTTTTATAAAGGAAATGCATAATATTTATTAAAAGTATATCTAGCAAAGAAGAATCATGAATAGTTCAACCTTTGGGGCTATTTTGTCTTCTTTTGATATATATATATATATATATACACGGAGATTCTCCTATGCTGGTGTCCGTATATTTGTTAAATTACGGACCTTCATGTCAACGGTTGGATCTGTCCAATCACAAGATGAAACAAATGAGGCTAAAATTATATTAATTATATGTATACATGTGGTCTTAATTTTTATAGGCTACTATGGCCCAAAAAAATAAATATAATTAGAGATATTGTGGGCAGAGTGTAATTCACTAATTTGCATTGTTGATTAGGGTTTTCATAGGGTGGTTATAGAAAGTTTGCTCTTTTGTACAAGTATACCAACAATCATGAAAAATAATTTGTAAATCTATTTTCAGGGGTCAATCACCTCAAATAGACAAATATTCTTACTTTTCTCATATTTTCTTCTTCCATAATTGTACATTTTCCTTCAAATCATTTTGAGAACTTAAAGACCATATTTATGGTAATTAAATACTCAATTGTTACACTCATAACAATTGAAAAGGCCACGAGCTTGGAATTGCGCCAAATTTTACAAGGTGACTCGAATCGGCATGATCGTCAAGACCAAGGTTATTAAAACCAGACTGGACGGTCGGACCGGAGAGATGGTAGACCGGTTTGATCGGTTCCTACCATCTCTCCAGTCCGATTCGAGACATGTGAACCGGTGTATATTCCAACCAGTTATTTTTCGCAGAACCGGACGGTTTGAACCATTTCGATTTATTTACATAAATTAAAAAAATATTTTTTGAAACTTGTTTTTGTAGGATTCAAACTAGTGACCTCTAAGTATTAAGAAAATACTGTAACCACTAAGCTATAAGTTTTTTTATGACTAATGTTGTACATTTATTGAATATATAGTGTTTATAAAAGTTTAAACAGATATTAAAATGTATATAATGTAAAAATATATATTATTTTGTCAAATGTATATGTATTTCTACATTATTATGAGTATTATTTAAAATAAATATATATAATAATTTTTATGTTGAACCCGGTTCGAATCCCAATTGAACCATCGAACCATGAACCAAAGATTTTTCCAGCCCGATTTTCAAAACCTTAGTCAAGACTAATAACTTTCTTTGCTTTGATCAAATTCCGATATTTAAGGCTTCAAATATATATATATATGTGTGTGTGTGTGGGGTTCCTGCAACTCGTTTAATCAATTCAAATTCTCGCAAACTGAATAATTTTTTCATTAAGAAGAATTTATAGCCCGTGAAACTCTAGATTCTTGCAAAATAAATAGACATTTAACACACACACCTCAATTATCTTCTTTCATTTTTATGACCAAACGCCTTTACTATTAATTTCTGGGGCAACAAATCCTATCCGTTCATTTTGATATAACATCATTAATCTTGTGTTTAATACATATGCAAGCATGCACAGAGATTGGCATAATTACAGTGAAAGCAAATTAAAGCTCGTGATGACAATTATTTATGTTCTACATACATAATTAACTCTGTCTCCTTTGTATATGACATCAAGAGAAGAGAGTGGCGTGTCAAATTTATGGTCACATATATATATATATATATATTCATAATAATCCATTAATTTTGTTAGGGTTGATCCCAGAGAAGTCCCAAGCCAATAACAAATCACGTGTGTCGAGGGGTGGATTCAGTACTCAAGGAGGTGCTGTTATTGTTGGAAGAATTCCCGGATTCTTGTTGCATAAAACACAAGAATTTAATGTGAAAAACTCTAAATCTGAAGAAAAAAATCACGGGTGTTGTCAATAGACAACCAAGAGAAAAATTTCACTATGTAAAAAATTTGTATAACCACACCGTCTTAATTTTCTCTCACCAAGACATCTAGGCAAACCCCGAAAATAAAACTCATTATTTTCTCTTTGTGCTCACCGCACACTGCCCTAAAATTCTCTATTTTTTGTACCCACGACACTCTCATAAACCCTAGTAAACCACAAGTACTTATAGAATAGTCAAGTCTCCAAATTCTATTATACTTAGGAATTCTTACCCAGATGTTTCCAATTACAAATATGATAACAATCATATTCCTAATTAGAGACCAACTTGGAAACATGTTTCCTCAAAACAAGAATTACTTTTGTAGGAAAAAAACTCGTCCAACTTTTTGATATAATTCCTAACAGTTCTCATTGAGGTTTCGCCCAATGAATTTTGCAGGCAAATCTCATGCCTCCATGTCTCGAACCTTTTGCCCATTGAAAATGGGGTTGAGACATACCACTACACCATATGTTGTTATGACAAGATTTCAGAGGAGTCCCACGTTTGACTGGGGAGAAAAATATTGAAATGACAGATTTTTTACATTTATTTTCGAGTTTGATTGATTTTGGATTAATATTGAATGTAATTTTTAAAAAATATATCTTGGCCGATATGATGCCCAAAACATCAATTTTGATTGCTTGTCCAGTGCACCCAAACTCTAACTTTGATTGCTTTATCCAAAGATCGGCTCTATTTCAACCATCCTCTCCTCAACAACCCCAATCTCCATGCCAACGAGACCCGTAAAATCTAGGGTCAGTGCAATGAATGAATGAGGCTAATAAAGCACTTTTGAGCTAAGATTTTTTTTTCTTTTCCTTTTTTAGGTTTAGGTTGAAGGGCCACATTATGCTTTGGCCGTTACATTAATGCCTCAACCCGTTTTCCAGCCATCAAAGTCTTTTGGGTATTACATTAAAATCATTGACCCATCAGTGAAGCAGCGCCCCCCCCCCCCCCCCCACACACACTTTCAGCTATGAAAATGAAAGACTTTTTGTAATTATACAACTCATCCAACTTTGATTTTAATTGAGTTTTGGGGATAAATAATATTTCTTTAACTAGATTTAGTTCTTGGATTCAAACCAAAATTTAATAGTAAATATTTATAATCAAAATAAATGAAATAAATAAGGAAGAATATCATAATAGCCCCGAACTTATGTTTATGGGCCATTTTGGCCCCTCAACTTCCTCTTTTTAAGCCAAATAAACTCTTCAATTTTTCAATTTGGATCACGTTAACTCTTAGAGCTAAATTCCGTCAAAAAACGCTGACCTGACCGTTAGATAAGGGCTTAATTGTCCCATTTATTAAAGTATAAGGGTTTCAAATGTTTAAAAACGAATATAGTAAAAATGATGTACATGTGTTGCACAATTATTGAACGAATCCACCTGAATTTCTTTTTTAAAAAATTTTCATGTCAGCACACTAACGGTCAGGTCATTGTTTTTTGACGGAATTTGACTCTAAGGGCTAACGTGACCCAAATTGAAAAATTGAAGGGTTTTTTTGGGCTGAAAAAAAATCGAGGGGTGAATAAATAATAAAAAAACAAACGACAATGATTTATGTTGTTCTCATATTTTTAATGTAGTTTTTATTTTATTTTAAATAAAATATTTTAAACTTTTTTACAACTTATAAACTAAAATTACATATAAATTTTACCAAACACCTGGCAACTTATAAGATCTCCAACCTCTAAGAAAATTTTCGCTCCAACTCTTGCATCATA
Source organism: Euonymus europaeus (assembly GCA_963580455.1). Taxonomy (NCBI): domain Eukaryota; kingdom Viridiplantae; phylum Streptophyta; class Magnoliopsida; order Celastrales; family Celastraceae; genus Euonymus; species Euonymus europaeus. The sequence goes on from OY756962.1 coordinate 24,331,549, forward strand.
TAGAAGGTACTTATTAATGTTCACCTTACCACTTGAATTGCTCCTAAAGAATTTTTCCTGAATCAAGAAAGAGAGACGAGGCTCGAATATGGGGTTCAAAGTTATTTACGACTCAACTTTCCAACTAAACTATTTCGTGAGATTATATTTTCACTAATTTTTGCATATATAAGAGTGGGTAGAGACGACTGGAATGAGATTATTGGAATTTCTCAATATGAAGAGACAGAAAATAAATAAATTTACTAGATCAACAGAGTTGTTGCAACGTCTAGGACCTTTTGAGGGTGGGATCCTTTTCTTCGAAGAAAGAAAATCAGCTCATTTATTTTTATTGTGGTCCTTTATCTCTTCCTTTTTTTTCCTTTTAAAATTACAATTCACTGATTTTTTTTAGGGAGAGTGACATACAGGCCCCGTGGGCCCCGTTAATGGAGCCCATTGCATGGACTTTGCACGTGAAAACTCTTATTGAGGCCCACATGACGTGAACAGATGGCCCTGACGTTCAATGCATGTGGTCCTTTGGGCTTTAACTCCTGAGATGGGTTCTGCTCGTAAAAACAGCTCCCTACATTCATCATGTTCTGTAATCTACTAATCTGTACAACGTTGTACTGTTCATCGGGCCGTGTTACGGTCCCGCCTCTCCTTTGGACGGGACCAAAAACCGCCTTGAATCAAAGGCTGTGATGGTTCCACGTGGTGTGGAACCCACATGCAATTTTTTTTAAGTCTCTTAATTATGAAAAGATCATTTTAATCCCACATGACTGTCTTCATCCGCCTTCTTCTGAAACTGAAATTGAACCCACATTTCAGAGAAACTTAAAGAGAGCTTCCTTATTGCTAATATTCCTGAGGATTAGCACTCGATCGACGATGCAGGGAGAAGCCAAGTGGAAGACTCCGATACAACCCTTGACGGCAGAAGCGATGGAGTGGTAGTCGAGGAGGTCGATTTGGAAGAGACGGACACATCTAATTTCGGATCCTCCTAAGGCTTCTAGATGCTTTCCATTTCATCATCTGTAACAAAAACAAACCAAGATCGTCACTAGTCGCTGTCTCGACTCTGTAGAAATTGCAAGAAACTGAAGAGGAGAGAAACAGTAAGAAGAAAGGGAGAAGTTAAAGAAGAGTAACTAATATCTTCGACGAGTAAAGCCATTTTGGAGATGTAGATATGAAATTCAAATTTTGGAGTCACAGAGGAAGAGTGGGTTTTGACGATGAGGATCTTGAAGAAGTGGAGATGACAAAGGGCTGAGGACTGAGGTTTGGTTTTCTAAGGGCAATATGGTAAAGAAAAATGATACACATGTGATTCATTTTTATAAAAAATAATTAATTAAATAATAAATGAAGGGTCCAAATGGACTTGCATACATCAAACGGCAGGGAGGAGAACGAGATATAGTTCATCACATTTTAGATACTATCGTAGGCCTATTAGTAAAGTGTAAGAGCCCATTCCAACTAACAACATGACCAACTTTATTTGCATCTCATTATTTCTCTAGTGCATCTCAGCTTTGTTCAACTAAGCTTTGAGAGTATATTTTTCGTCGCATAGGATGTTCACACCCCACCTTTTTATCTCTCACTCATGCAATAACATGAGCAATAAATCTACACACATAAATCACTGACAAGGCTCTCTTAACAAGTGGGGCTATCACAATGATGAATTTTTGGATTTGCAATACGTTGGATACTATGAAAAATGTGGTCAGAAATTCATAGTAGTGTCCAACCACAAGGACCAAATTGATTATCTTCAGGGATAAGGATACTAGATTATCTAGGATAAAAGATTTGAAAATCATGACAAACCTCCCCTTTTTTAATTGTCATTTTTCAATTTCTGAATTCTTATATGATGATTTTTAAACCTTCCATGTATAGAAATAGAAAGATATAGATCCTCTCGATGACCTATGTTGTGTTGAAAGGATATCTATATGATATGATCGATTGCGTAAAGGACGTGGTAACAAGAAAACTGGAAAAACTATACAGACAAGACAATTCTTTTCTATTCTAGTAGCATTTTCTATTCTATTAGTTCGTATTAGTTAATGATCCCGACTCAATGAGTCATTTCTTTGAAGTGATTATAATTTATTGTGGATTGTCATAGTGAATTTATTATTGATTTGCTTACGCTTTAATTATCGTGGAATGATATCAATTTTTAATGTTTTGTTATATAAAAGTATCTTTATTTGTTATATATTTTTTTATATTTAATTTATATAAAATATAGATATTTTAAAGTGTAACTAAAAAAATAATGACAAATAGAGCCCACCTAATAATATTGAAAGGAAAGCCCACCATGTTGTAAGAAGGATCAAATGTTCCAACCAAGCCCCACAAACTAGTCCTTTTCTTTTCTTTCTTTCTTTCAGCCTTGGTGTTTCTTAAAAGTAAACTTTTGGCTTTGTGTGTTATATATAAAAAGTAATGTATCCGGGGGGCTCTACCTTACGAATTTTATCTAGTGTCAGTGTACAAATTACAAATTTTGTTGTTTTACTAAATATAATTCACATGGTATTACTATGCACAACCAGGGCCACAGGGGCCAGAGCTCAGATGCAATCATTTTTCATTTTCTTTAGGCCAGAGCTCACAACGAGGCAACAGCACCATCGCAAAATACAAAGCCTTACCCCCACCATCCTCACGGGACTTGAGCCCATGATCTCAGGTTGGGATATCCTTCGATTCCCACCAATCTCATGATGTCAGTTTGTACTCGTGAAGTTGAAGATCAAAAGTATGACATTGATCTGCAACATATCCTCTAGGAATGTCAAAAATACTCATATTAAATGGTTACCGCTAATTAACGAGTCGAATAACGGATACGTATATTTTCATGTAAAAAATAATAGGTAATACGTGAACGAATTTGTCGAAATTCAACCGGTCCTGTAACTCTATATGTTATTAGTTATACAGTATGTTGTTACTTATATATATGTTTTAGTTATAAAATTAACAATAACAAATCATTAAAAAAAGACTCAATTCTCTTCTTTTTTTGTAGATTAATGTTCCTAGCAAATATATTGATTTATTTGTTTATTTCACGAGCATTATAAATTGTTGTCGAATTCATGCATTCACCATAAATAGTTCCGTATATAAGTTACCATAATTCACAATACATTTTACAATTGACTATAATTTTCATAATTATAATTGGTGGGGCGAGTAAATAGGCGAGATATTTTGCCCCCAACAAGTGCGAGGATAGAATAAAAATTAAAATAATCAATAGATGAGAACAAATAAAAATTTATCTAACAGATAGAGAAAAGGATAAAGGGACTCCACCCCAAACCTGTTCCGTTGCCATCCCTAATATCCTCCATTGCCATCCCTAATATCCTCCAACTAACAATAATAAATAACAGCAAGTTACAACTGATTCTAGCACCAACCAAAATCACCACCATTGCCAGTAGCATGCCTATTTAATAAACAGAATGCCTTGCACAAATTTGAGCTTTGATTGCATTGACTTCCAACTCTACCACACCACTACAAAGTATGTAAGGTTTTTTTGGAGGGGGAGCAAATGAGTCTTAAGTTGAACGGAAAGACTTTGCATACAAGGGCCGACCCATCCACTAGGGTGGGTTCGAGTCCCTCCCCTCCACAATTCTAATGTATCAAAAAAAAAAAAAAAAGTTTCTCGGAGGATGAACTGCATCCAAAGAGAAAAGGTTACAGGCTTACAGCTAGTCTGAAGTCATTGCATCTGCACAGCTCACATCTGGGCAACTTCTGGCCAATGGCCATTGCTCACTTCCATTGAAGGCAACTTGTAGCACAAAAAAAAGAGACCAGGTGCAAGTAAAAAATAATTATTGAATAACAGTAACTGCAATTTGTTAATCATTCTGAGAATATACAAAATAACATCTGGTATTGATAATTGTAGCATTGGTATTCTGCCATTCTTAAACAGCAACTCACAAAATGAATAGCCAAAATTCTATTCACGCTATTTGGAGTCCAAGCCCTACCCATGATTAAAAGGAACCATTTAAAAAACCTTTTGATCATATACCTTCCTCCTTTCTTCCAGTTGACAAGAATATTCAGAGTTTCCTAGAAGACCTAGTATTGTAGTCATGCTTAATAAGATTTGCTCGCAGCAGCATAGCCCGTACATCATGGTCAAATTCATTCCCAGTCTGTAGAACCCGTTGGAATGTTGCATTCCTTTGATCAGCATGTCGTGCATAGAGAATTTTGTTGTGCGAATCAATCCGTGCCTACAGCAACGCACACAGAGTTAAAAGACAAAATTAATCATGGATTCCGATTCGCAAGTGTTTTACCATAATTAGTTCAAGGATTTGATTACCAAATACAATTCAAGACATGCCATACATATTGAACAGGACTTAAATTGTTTACAAACCTTATCTGATTTACGAAGTGTACCAATTTACAGACATTATGAACATTGCTAACGAAATTTTCTATAAACAGCATGTTGAAGCTACTCAAGCCTTTTAAGAAGAGGAACATAAAAAGTAATAACAGCCCGTCACACACCTGTACTTGGTTGTCAGTAATCAATGCCTCGAGTTCTTTCTCTAGCCCACTGACACTTGTTTTGAAGGCATTAGCCATCATACGCAGATCTACAGATACAAATGGATGCGTGTACTGGATGAGCGCTTTGTTACGAATTTGATCATACAAGGTCTCGACATGGTCATGCAGATGGATATCCAGTAACAAGTTTGCTTTGAGATTTCCAAGGTAATCCAGACATGATGCATAACGGCTGCCAAAAAAGAAGAAATACATACATTACGAACCATGCAGCATAATAACTGAGATTATTCACCAAAAGCACACTTCTTCATTCACTGAATTTCAAGAAAACAGTGATCCTGTTTGGGAGGAGATAGCAGGAATGCCAATAGGAAAGGAAAAATGAAAAAAAAAGAGAGAAAGCCAACAATCTACCAAAATATTTTAGTCAATTTTTGACGTGTGGGATGTAAGAGTCACAAAAGCACATAATACGACAGACTAGAACCAAGACCCATTCTTTCACTGGGCAAGTGCAAGTTTTAAACAAAAGAAGATATGTTTTTACAACTGGAAAGAAGTTGAGCAGTAAGGAGTGTTCAGCATATATGCTTTGACAAAATAACTCATTTTGCTAGGACTAAAATGCTCACAAAAATGTTGAAAGACTGAAAACTAAATGCCACCTGAAGTCTCATTCACTTGATAATTATCATTTTCATATGTACTTGGATCATCAATTAAGGAATATATAAGATAATTGAAATCAGAAATATTTAACAGAAGAGGCACCAAACTAAATTCCCTTAAAACATTGGTCATATCCATGAAAACAATTGCAGACTGCTAAAGAAATTCCCACCAGGCACCCTTTGGAAATGGTTATAATAACTTTTCTTATTAGCCAACACCACAAATTCTATTCTTATATCTCATTCTATATTTGTCTTTTAGAATGTCGCGGGATTAAAATATTTGCCCAAAAAAAAAAGGATCACATGACAAAACAGATTATGGTACCTTGAGTAGAAATCATTAATGAGCTCTCTCATTTCAGGTACCAACTCCAGGAAATTCCGGAAGCTGATATTGTCGATAACTTTGCTCTGCACCAATAAATGCAGAAATTGTCAGTGTTTTCTCAAGCTCCCGTCAATGCAATGCCAAGTAACATAACTAAAAGACAGGAAGCAAGGAATGGGAGAAGGGCGGGGGTCAAAGCAATACCTTCAATTCCATACGGTCAAAACTTGCCAGTGCACAAAGTCCTCCATATGTTGCAACATCTTGTGGTGCAATCACATCATTGTAAGAAGTTCCCAACTCAGGAACCACTTCCAGAAACTGCACAAATACGAAAGACAACATCATGCATGACACTAATCAACAAAATGCTCCATCCCTAATAACATATAAGCACATGGGAACTCTCAAGTTCATACATCACCACGAGAGCTCTACATTAGAGTAGAGATCACTACGCGAAAATCTTGGACATAATTTTAGACCTTTCATAAATTTTCAAAGTGTCTGGCAACTGTTGGTCACAAACAAATATGTAGAACTTTAAGGAAAGATAGACGATTTTTGGCCCCAACAAAATCAATTAATTCAGTTTCTAAGTATCATATCTTAGTTTTTCTGATAAAGAATCTCCGCCAGTGATATAACATAATCACAAACTGGTAAAAAAAATCATTTGTAATTAACAATAAGAAAGCATGAAATCCATGTCAATACAAGCCAAGAGCCAACAGCTGAAATTGAAATACATGACTACAATTTGGTGGCCCTCGATAGAGTAAGCTGAAATTGAAAAAATAAGAAAACTTGAACCTAAGCTAAATTAAGACCCGAGAAAGGTCCACACGATGCCAAGCCTTGACAAAATAAAGATGCTTCGCCATGTTTATACATATTCATTACTAGAATAATAAGCTACTATAGGAGAAAAAATACAATATTTCATAATCAAAACAAAAGAACTTGAAACAAATAAAACATGTCCACTGACAAACCTTGCGTGCAGCTAGCTTGTACTTTTTAGCCTCCAGGTGAGACAATCCAGCAGCACAGCGAAGTTTTGCCGCTGTAACAGGGTCTAGGGCCTCTGGTGTTTGTTCTGCTTTGCTAACATAGCTTGTCACATGAGTAAACTGACCCATTTCAATGCTAACCAGGATTGCGCTCGAACACATTTGAATAATATGTTTTGATGTAGTGCAATAATCACGAGTACGAACAAAGCTCTTAAAAGCATCCCCAAGAGCACCATGAGAATAGTAAAATTCTCCAAAATCATTGTACCCCATTCTTATGCTTTCTTTAATCAAGTTTGTCTGTGCAAACCATTAATAGAGACTAAATTAGCTAGTTAAGTAGTGTGACAGGATCAATAATAATAAGTTAATAACAGCGTTCCTCACACAGCTGGAAGTACAAAGATCCTCAAATATTCTTTTTTGATTAGGATGTAGGAGAAAATACCATTGAATCAAATTTATTATTATTTTCCTGTGAGAACTCCTAATGAGATATATACCACACCAAAAAATTGGTTATCATTCTTCAGGAAAAAGTTATAGGAGGACATAATTATCAAAATTACAACGGAACTAATCTTACTAGGTGAATTAGGAGTAAAACTCTCATAGAGAAATCCATAACAAGAAGAGAAAAAAGCCCAATTGACAGAATAATTCGGCTTAAAGCTAAATCCAATCAGGGATTCGGTTTATCTGAGTTACTGAAGTGTTCACGTCGCCAACATAGAGACAATAAGCACCGTCTTGGTTAAGAAAATATATACTTAAAACGGCAGGTTTATAAAAAAAGTTCAATGATATCACTGTTTGTGTTTAAATGCGTACCCTATATGCGTTGAGTTCACTCTCGAGCTTCTCCTTCCTTTGCTCAGCCCTGCGATCAACAATCTCACACCATGCGTTATCCATGTCGTAGTTGGGACCCAATCGACCATCGATCTTCTGCACGACCTCTCGAAAGAGCTGCGTATTCTCGCCCTTCTTAGTCTCTTCGTAGGCCATGCGGAGGGCCTCCAGTTGCATCGCGGGGTTCCCACAGTGGTCGGAGATAAACAGGAGCCGCCTGATCTTTGTTCTCCCAACATAGAGCCCAGCATAAGCCTCGATGTCAAGCTGCTCGCCGCTTATTATAGGTCTTTTGTGATTCGCATCGTCACCGCCGTTTGCGTAGATCTCGTCCATCATTGGTCCTGCTGAGTCGTCCTCGAGTTCCATGGTGGTAATGATGTCTCTCTGCTTGTCTTGATTGGGAGTGCAAAGCCCCAGAGAGTCGGGTTGGGGGATTTGGGGGGTTAGGGCTTTGTTCCGGTCGCTCTGGTAGTGCGAGTTTAGCGATCTAATTGTCGTTCCGAATACGTGTATCTTTGAACTGCCGTTGAAGGGACGAGGACCGGCGCTCAAGTGGAGTATTTATTGGGCCATAGTTTGGGCTTGGAAGGCTTGGGTAGCCCAAATACACTTATAAGGCCCTGATAAGCTAATCCCATGTGACAAACATTCCTCGTAGCTACACCTTAATGCTCAATTTTATCTTCCAAATTAAAGAAATCATCATCATCATTTAACCCTTTATTTCACAAATTTTAGAGTCGACTACTTGAATTTATGAAAAAATTAACGAAATTTCATCACGTGTAAAGAATGATTGTTGGGTTTTTATGTTTTGTGAAACTAAAAACAATTAATTATTGATACAAATATTATTTGGTCAAATTCTTCTCGTTTTTAATTATGTAGTGTATTTTTAATATTTATTTTATAAGGTAGTTTTCTATTTAATCTATTGTGTTTTTTTAATAATTAGCATGAAAGGAGATTCGAACATGCACCGTTGAAGTTTAGGAATAGTACATAAAAATTAATCAAAAAAACTTTTTTATTTTAACAATTAGTTAATTCGTTATTGTCTTGTATCATTACAATCGATTTTTCTTACTTGCTTTCAATCCTTAGCCTTAGCTATTAATGAATTGTTTTGATTCATTTTTAAAGATAGAATACATTTATTAGAATATTTATAATCGATGATCTGCCTCGACTCAACAAATTAACTAAGAATATTTTCCTCTATTCTATGCAACTCAATTTCCATAATTTTGATTGGTATTTACTTTAGTGAGAATTCTCTAATTAACATTTTTATTTTTCTTCTTGACAATCATATATTTTAAATTTTGTCTTGTGAATTTCCTTCATTATTTGAATAGCAAGGGATATCAGACAACAAAAATAATAATTCAAGAAAAACGCAGATCATCACATCGTTACTTGTTTGTTTGTCCATATAAATTTCCACCCAGGTCATACTCTTTCCTTCTGCTTCTTTGTTCTCCTCTGCGACATCCACAGGAATTCTAACCCTAATCCACACACTCTATAGGTCTTGGGTCTTGGCTTTCCTGTAACATACAGTTGCAGCCCGCATACAGGTATGTTATTCTTCTCTTCAATTTTCGGCGATTTGTTTGTAGAAGCAGACAATAAATCGCCGATTCGATTACATCGCAACAGACGATACTAGAATGTTGTTGCAGGATTGTTTCATCTTTGACTATATACCTCCTTGATACGCAAAGATTAGAACTGATATGGGTTTTGATATTGATAGTTAATAAGGATAATTTTTTCTGCCCCAAATCCCACCTTTATGACTTAATCATGTTAGTCTTTATGTGCTCTAATTTTGATTTACATCCATGGATGCTGATTTTATAGATTGAAGCTGGGATTGAATTTTGTTGCTGAGACTAGAGAGGCGAAGTGAACAATGGCAGAAGAGGCGGATCTAGAAAATATGTTGCTGGAGGCAGCAGGAAGAGGTACAGCCGGCAGAAACCGACGCTCAATTCCTCCCAAGAGGAGACGCGAGGGTTCGTATTCTGACTCTGGGGATGATGCCTCTGATGGCGATCGAGGTCATTCTGGCCGGAAGCCCTCAAGGTCTCAAGTTCCTTTGAAAAAGAGGCTGGATACTGATAGAGATGATGGACATGGGAGTCAGGGAGAGGGTGATTATGAGGATGATGGTTCTGATCGTGAGGGTGACAGTAGCGGTGAATCTGTTGTAGGAGAGGATCTTTACAAGGATGAGGCCGACAAAGAAGAGCTTTCGCATTTGACTGAACTTGAAAGGGAGATGATTCTGTCAGAACGAGCTGATAAGAAAGGTGATAAGAAGTTAACAGAGAAATTTAGATCGAAGCGGGAAAATGAGAGAACCGCCAGATCTAGAAAGCAGACCCCTCCTCTTCCATCATCTCGTGGAGTACGGTCTTCGGCCAGATCTGCAGATAGATCAGCTGCCAAGGATGACGCATTGAACGAGCTGAGAGCAAAACGTCTGAAGCAGCAAGACCCGGAGGCACATCGCAAGTTGCATGATTCATCTAGAGCAAGAACACGAGGGCAGGGTTCCTCACCAATTAAGAGAAAAACTACTATTCCAGCGGCATTAAGTAGCTCCAGTCAGAGTGACAGTGAAAATGGGTCTCACAGTGACGATGAAACATCAACAGGAGATGGGGGAATGGCTGACAGTGATGATGACAGGGGTATGCTTGGATTAGATGGGCCAACATTTGAAGATATAAAGGGAATTACAATTCGAAGAACTAAACTTGCAAAATGGTTCATGGAGCCATGGTTTGAGGAGGTTATTGTTGGTTGCTTTGTTAGGGTCGGGATTGGGAGGTCAAGGAATGGGCCTGTCTACAGGCTTTGCATGGTACGGAATGTTGATGCCACAGAACGTGACAAGGCTTACAAACTAGAGAGCAAGACAACGTATAAGTATCTAAATTGCATCTGGGGCAGTGAAAATTCAGCTGCGAGGTGGCAGATGGCTATGGTATCAGACTCAGCACCAAATGAAGAGGAGTTTAGACAATGGGTGAGAGAAGTAGAGCGAACTAGCGGCCGTTTGCCAACTAAACAGGATTTGGATGAAAAGAAGGAGGCATTAAACAAAATAAACTCATTTGTCTACTCTCCTGAAACTGTGAAGCAGATGTTGCAGGAAAAAAAGTCTGCCTCATCAAGGCCATTGAATGTTGCAGCTGAGAAGGAGAGGCTAAAGAGGGAGTTGGAAATCTCACACAGTAAGCATGATGAGGCAGAGGTGGCAAGGCTTGAATCTAGACTGCAGGAACTGGAGGCAGCCAGGCAAGCACCGGAGAAAGATTCCAAGGCTCTTAAACTGGCTGAGATGAACAGAAAGAATAGGGTTGAGAATTTTAGAAATGCATCAGGGTTAAAACCAGTAAATACTAGTTTGAAAGCAGGGGAGGATGGATATGATCCTTTTTCAAGGAGATGGACTAGGTCAAGGAACTACTACGTTTCAAAGCCTAATGGTGGAGATGCAACTGCAGCACCTAGCGATGTTGTCAATGGTACAGTTGCAGCTGCAGTCACTAATGGATCAGGAGCGGTAATATATGAGGCCTTGGCAGCGACAACCGCAGCATTGGAAGCTGCTGCTGGTGCAGGGAAATTGGTTGATACAAGTGCTCCTGTGGATCAAGGGACTGAATCAAATCTCTTGCACAACTTTGAGATTCCTCTCTCTTTGGCTGCACTTCAGAAGTTAGGTGGGGCGCAGGGATCTCAGCCAGGATTCATGGCAAGGAAGCAGAGTGTAGAAGCCATTGTTGGTTACCTAGTCCCGGAGAATGACGGTCGGAGACATGCTCTGACATTGACAGTTGGTGATTACAAGAGACGAAGAGGACTTCTCTGAAAGATGATGCCGCACCTTGACATTTTTTCGAAGGTAAATTTTTTCTTTTTTTAACTTTTTTTTGATAAGCACATTTCGGTTCAACTGGTAGAATTACCTGCATCTTATAAGTTACAATTGGATTTAGTTACTTGCACATACAAATACAATTAGATTTAGTTATTTGCATCTTACATTTAGATTTTGGTATATTTGACTCCTACAAATACAATTAGATTTGGTTTTGTGCTTTCGAAAGAAAAAGGAGTACAAATTTGGTTTTGCTCAATAATTTAAGCGTGCATTATGTTGTGAATACTTGTGATTATAGATATGTTTATTATCTTTGGCAGCCCTGCATATCTATAAGTTTCGTCTAGATAGTATCACCTAAAAAAAAGTAGTAATTAGAATGTTGTTCTTAGGAGTGCATTCCTATAATGTTTTGTTAAAGATCTAACGTGTGACCTAGTGCCTAGTGGTAAAATTGCTTCCCCAAATAACAGCTTTTCTATGAGGAGTGGGCGAACTGTGTCTCTCTCTTTCCTGATCCAACTTCCACTATGAGAACCTTGTGCACAGGAGTTAACCAGTCTTTCTAGTTATTTTTTTGCTTGACCAACTGACCAAGAAGATGTTAAATGGTTTTTATTCAAGTTTTTTTTTGTGTGAAAAATAAACTGTGACCATTTTATATATAGCTTTGAGTATCTTAAACAAATTTCTTAAATTTTGCTTGTGGGGGTCGTGCAGGTGGTATACAATTATTGCTTCAGGTCTTACATGTCTGATGTCTCCATGTGTTATTCAAACACTAGAATGCATGTTGGGTCTTTCCCATTCTCAGGTTTTGTCATCGAATTTTTTCTTCAGGTTGTTCCAACTGTACTCTGTGTCTGAGGAGCGGCTCTGATCTCTAACTGTGGTGGCATTGGCAAGAGTTTAAGGCGAGGCTATTGTCTCTTGGAAAATATTTATTTAATAAAGTTACTGTTGAAATTCTTAAGGTTCAGTTGTTTCATTTTTTCATGGAATGTTTGTCAACATAGTTGGGAGTTTTATATAAAATATATACTTTTCGAATTGTGATTTTTTCGAGTCATATTAACATTTTATTAGGAAATGGTTTATAAAAGAGGTCAAGGCAGATATGGAGTTTTTTTATAGTTGGGGTATTTACCTTATATTTCCAGAAAATGTTTTTTTTTTCTTTCCAGTTTTCCTGAGGCATCAGCAGTGTCATATGCTTAATTGTTTTATCAATGGTGGCAAACTAGATGACACTGGGATACTCTCAAATTTCTTAGAATACTTGTGACTCCCGAGTTCCCTTTCATATGTTGTTTTGTGGCTGAAATTGGTGGCTATTTTCTCAAGGCTTTGCTCCATTTGGGTTTGAGTAATAAAAGTATCGTATCCAACAAAAGGAAACTGTATCTAGAGAATGACTGGTCTACTCAAATCTTTCAACAATGAGACTGCGAAGGAGACCTTTATGGCTGCTTGCAGCTCTGTTTGGCAAACAAGGGAGTAGTGATTTTGAGGTGTTTTTAAAATAACAATTATGATCGATTTCAAGATGTTTTAATAACACCCTGATTATTGAATGAATTTTTAAAACATCCAAATTCTAGTCAAATTAATATTACACTAATTTTTTGATTTTGAGAGTTTAAAAAGTCTCCCAAAATTTATGTTCTAAAAATATGAACTAGTAAAGATTTTTAAAATTCATTATTTTCAATCATTTTCAGCATAAAATTTCTTGGTTTCATACTAAGTATAACACGTACACAAATAATTCCTTCCACGCACGAATAATTCAATTAAATTGACAATTAAATTGCCATGTCGACCAATCTGCAGGCAATATCTCAACTTTACCATCTTAAAAGATATTTTAGTATCGTTTGATTTGTAAAATGATTTGAGCGATAATGAGATTGAGGCTTTGAATCTCACATTTGGTATGTATAAAAACAATTTTGAGAATGAAAATGAAATATATACTTTATCCATTTTACCTTTTACTAGTAATATGTGCAATTTCATTTTGCCATTTCCAAAAAATATTTTTTTTACTTATTACATTATTATTCTATATGCTGTATAAATCTGGGAAAAAATTTATGAAAAATAAAACCTGGAGACAAAAAGTACAAAAACAAGGGGGCATTTAAGTTATTTAATGGTTCATTCCATGTGGAATCGACCATTCCAACAAAACTTAGGTGAAATGAGAATAGAGGGCGAGAGAGAATGTGGAATGGAATGAGCCACCCAAACATTAGTATACAAAACAATTGAATGGAATGATCCATTCTCTATTCTCCTTTATTCTCTCTCTAATCTCCAAACCAAACGATACTTAAGTTTTGTACTTTGTAACCATAGTATGCAGAAAAAAAGAAAAGAAAAAAGTGTACACTGCCAATGATTGGAACGATTATTAAAGGACATTTAGTTTTGTTGAGCTGAACGGGGTTTCCCCTTTCTAGACTGTCTTAGACTTCGGTGGCGATGGAAGTAACTGCAGCCATAAAGAAAAGGAAGTGATTGTATTAGCAAAAATTAACTGAAACATCCACACAGAAATTCTCATCAAGCACCTAGCTCAATTCAATTCTTGAATTCTGTGGGGAGACCTCTGCAGGGATTAATACCCAAGTAAATCAAATAAATAATCAATTTTATCTTCCACATGCATACCCAAAAAAATCAAATAAATAATCAATTTTATCTTCCATATGCATTCCCAATCTTTATGTTAACTAGAAGCAATAGCTTGACACCACAATGGCAAATGACTACATGTTCTATATTTTCTCATCACCACGTTTCTATTATTTCAAAAGTTCTTTACCACTACGTCAAACAATTCCCAACTATTCCGTACTAAATTGTACAAATTCTGTACCTAAGACTAATTTGAGCAAGCTTCCTACTTTCAATTTACAGACCACACCAATTTAATAGTCTGAAAATTAAGACCTTTCTACAATCAGCTAAATGCTGGAACCTGGTGATCTCTTTCACTACCATGCAAATTCCTAGAAGGAAGAAAAATTAAGCCCAATGTCAAATAAAGATTAAAGGAATCAGAGTAATACCTGGTAACAGGAGATTAGCGAGCTAACAAACCCAACGGCTCCAGTTACACGCGGGGTAACTTTCTCGGGTACCAGTCGAAGCAACCCTATAGCAACCACGATATCCATACCCGCTTTAACCAGGGCAAGGGTCCTCTCACTTGATTTTTTAATTTTAGCACGATATTCCTCGTTCTACTCTCAAAAATGGCAAGGAAAAGGATGTGCATCAGGGAACAAGAAATGAAGGGGTGAAAGTTATGAATAATTAATAATGTAACAACAAACAATTGAATCATGTCAACAACATACCTGGTTTTTGTCACTACTTTTAAGGTTCTTCTCTAACTTCTTCATTGATGAAGAAAGCCTACCGAGCTCTCCAATCTAATGTGAAAACAGTGGGGAAAAATATCAGTCTACTACTCTACTGTACCTGAAGCAAGATTCATTTCCTCGTTTTTCATTTTTATCATTATTATGTGAAGGAGGGGCAAGGGTTGGGGTCGTTTTGTAACAGATTTGAGCAGAAATGAGTGAGCAGCAAACCTCAACCAATGTGGTACAAATTGAGGAACCCATCCAACAGAAAAGAGATATCCGGCCAATGAGCTCAGTACGTTCCTTGTTCTACAACAAATAAAATTAGAAGTTCTAATCACCAAATTCTCAGAGAATCCATATGGCCGAGTGTGCGTGCGTGTGTGGGAAAGAGAGAGTGAGAGAGAAATATTTCATACCTTATAGATGCCAGATCTACCAAGCCAGACAATTTGATCGAGAAATAAGAAAGTTGATAGTAATGAATTTTTGGACTGAAATAAACATGAAATACTGAAGCCATTAAGTAAACAGAATGGAGATACTCATGGAAGACTTTCAACTTTCAACTGATGTCCGTTCATACCTTCCCCAGCAAAACAAGGGGAAGAGGAGTTCCCTGAGGTACTGGACTAATAAGAGCATGCAAATCATTCACGAACTGCAAAAAAGATGTGGTCAATTACGCATGAAATGCGATGCAATAAAAATTCTAACGATAAAGTTCACAACAAAGTAAGTATTGGGTCATCTCAAGACACAAATAAAAGAATATACTACAACAAGAGCCCTTATGTGTGATATGACCTAACCTTAAAAAGGCGAAATACTTTTCGGGCTAGACTGGTTGATTTGTCAACATTTTGAGCTGTACCGGGCTCTCCATTGCTCAAGAACTTTGAACCATATTGTATTGCCCTGCATATCTTGTCCCTTGCCTCGGCCTTATTCAGATACAAAACTGCAAGGGCTAGCTCAGCTCTGGCCACATCCAGTGAACTCATCTTTTTAACTGCACCAATAGGTTTTTTAAAACAAAATATCAAGGTATTGCCATTTAATACAAGCAATATCGCTTCGTTTCATTTTTGTATTCTAGTCACATTACTAACAATGGTAACTTAGTGTCAAAGTAACTAGCAAACATGTGGCATTTCCAACTTCAATGGATATCAAGAATGAATAATGAAAACCAGCTTCAGAAGGCTTCAGGGAGGGAAAAGACTATTTGAGAAATCAACTGCAATCAACTGATAGATGATAGATATAATAAAAAAGAGAGTAAAGATTGAAGCAATCAAGAATCTAGATCATGTATCAGATAAAATCATATTCTAGATCCTTCATCAAGTAAAACCATGCTCTTCTCTATAATCAATGTTTTCATTTGTTTAAGGATAAGTTTAACATTCTATGATCAATTTTCCCACCTTACGAAGCCCAATGAAAGTGCCACGGAGAGCACTCCCTTAAATTCCAAGTAATTAAAATTGAAACCACCAAATTGACTAGCAGACACATAGGAAAAGAAGACTGAAAGGCTAATACAATTTGAAACCTGGGCTCCCTTCTATCTAATACTACTCTTTACGAACTCCAAATGAAACAGTTACATTGGAAAATTCAGCTTAACAAATTGGAACTGGAAAATTAACAAGTTAAATTGGACAATTCAGTTTCAATCAAACAGCTAGTATTAGCAAATACAAAAAAATTAGCCTCAAAACACCATAATCAAACTCTGCCAGGAGAATTCAAACGAACCCCTGAAATTTCAATCATTTTCCTTAACTGAAGCTATAATCATTATTTCCTCTGTTTTCTACTTTTCTACCATTTTCCAGCAAACCAAACAGAGAAGAACACAATCAATCCAGACATGTCACAAAAATAGATATCAAATAAAATTCTGCAAGGACCAAACGATTAGATAACAACAATTCAACATGAAGACCGAAAAGTAGGCGCAGAATCAAAGACACATAGTCGTAATCCAAAAAATACAGCAAAACTATTCCCTGTGTACCTCAAAGTCCGGATCACCAATTAAGCGAACTAGGGTTCGTGAATTTTTGTTTGTATAGATAGAGAGAAATCTCTGCAGAGAATAGAGAGAGAAGGCTCACCTCGAAAAGCTCAATTCTTTCGTCTTCTCGTTTGTGGATCATCATTACGACAATCGTCCACATGTTCTCTGGCCCCACTTCCCAGCAGATTTTGTGATCCTCGCCCTTAACTAAAGAACTAATGTGGATCGGACGGACGGTTGAGATATCGGTCAAACACGTTGTCAAAGCTCCAGATTGTTTGTGCAAAACGCAACCGAGAGGAGCGTTTTGGATTTTGCTTTCACAAGTTTTGGTTTGCTGTGTGTAGGTATACCAACTTCAACCTTTCCAACGTTATCCCAATTTAATTTTAAGTGTGATATGTAATGAATAATCTTGGATTGGGGCGAAATCCAAGAATACGTCCTATTCCGACCCTGCCCTAGATCAAGGGGTAGAATATAAGATGCGGGTTATGCAATCCAACAGCAAGGGAGGATGAGTTTTCACGTTGCCCATTAAAGGGCGGTCTATCAGCGCTGAGCATCAAAGGTCTGTCGCTAGCGCGATTCAAACTCGAGCATCAAAGCACGCTGACAGACACGTTACTACTCTCACTTAAGGGTCATGCACCCAGACCATATGCCCGAGGGCATGTAATGAATAATCTGATTTAATGTAAACAAATCCACTCATTATTTATCCAACATATTTAAGATATCCAAAAAATTGAGATATTTATCATTTTCGATGTTTTAAAGGCAAGCGAAGAAGACCACACGAGTTACGACCCCCAAGTTAGAATACCGATTTTTTTAATCTAACCATTAATATGTGATTTCCATTGAAAATTATTTTTCCTCATGTTGGTAATATTGCCTAACAACATTTGCTTTGTAAGGGTGTCTCTGAAATAGGATGAGATGGACAGTTTCATTTTTATGTTTTTTTGGTATATAGTAACCTGAAACCCATAGACCGGGATGAGGGTTTCTACAATAATTTCATGGTGAAATGTCATTGACTTTGAATCACAACCATCCACTTGATGATTGACAAGTACAATACACTCTCTCTCATGAAGCAATCAATGGTTGTGATGTAATTTAAGTACACATTGTATGCAATGTAGATTGCAGCCACCCCCATCCCCCCATAGACCATATGTGAGTGTGACATCAATACTCCTCAACAAATAAGATACAAAACTACAGCATGCCCAAATTTAGATCCAAATACATTCATCCCCATGTTCATTTGCATGCAAAAAGCATAAGGCAAAGTGGTCGGCTAGACACAACTGATGCATAACAAACAATCTCTTCCTTTGTTGTCAGATTAGTTTCTCCATTTTGATAAGAGTCAGTCCTCCCAATACTTTCCCACAAGAGTCAATATGATGATAAAGACCTTACACCAGAATCAGCATTTGTAAGTGGAATTTGTCAATATAATGGCGATAAATTGTCCAGAGCTAAATAATTCATATTGTTCAATTATATTGTAACATCATTTTTCATTGTAAATTTTACAATAAAATACGATGTTACAATTGAATGGAGGATGACCATGATAATCAATATTATATACACTTGGTACATATCTTTCCTACTTTCAAACTACAAACTACAGAAGTAAAAGAAAGAAGAAACAAAATTAAAGGAGCATAAACTCATCACAAATGAAATAAAAGATTGCAGCAAGCAGAGGATAGATGGTATCTGCAGGAAAATAGACATAGAGGAACATTTTATATTTATAAATAATTAAACTTTGACTGACTGCTTTGTTTCATACAGATAATGAAACAATACTCGTACAGTAGAGAAAAACCTTCATGGTACAAAAGGAGGAGAATGCTACGTCCTCTATTTCCTGCTGAACAAGCTTCTTAGCTTTCCTCTTTCCAACCGTTCAAGCAGCTTTTTCGAACCCGGTACGTCCATTTCGCTAAGCTTCTTTAGATACCCAATAGCTCCATATGAAATCATCAGTTTCTTGCATTTCTTACTTGTAGAGAGAGCGATAAGGCATGACACAGCATATTTCTTTGCAGTGCTCTGTGGGCTTGGATCAAGTAGTTGGACCAAATTCGGCACACTTTTATCGTCCCTTTTAACTTCTCTGCAATTCATTGGAAGTGTAATCAAGCTTGAAATAGCTTGTGCAGCAACCTCTCTAACACACTTTGATTTAACTTCAAGCATCTTGATTAGCAGGGGAATGCACCCTGCTTCACCCACCAGTTTTTTCATCTCTGTTGAGTTGCAAACCTGAAAGATTGCCGATGCAGCAGCTTGTTGCGAATTGGGTGATCCAGTTTTGAGCACATGAGTCAAGCGAGGAAGGAAGCCAAGAGAAACCAACATTTCCATAGAAACTGAGCCAACCAAGTTCCTTAACGTCCCTACTGCGGCTTCTTGGGGCAAAGGACCATCAAGGTATGCCAATAGGCTCCGAATACCACCTTCTGAAATCACAGACCTTCTAAGGTTCTCGTTGCTTGCAGTGAGATTCTGCAAGCTCTCTGCTGCATATTCTTTAGATCCCAAAAGAATTCCACAATCGAGGAGATTGATCATGACCTTTACAATGCCTTCTTCAGCTAGAGTTTGTCGAACCTCCGGAACAGCTGATATATTCTTCAAACAACAAGCAGCAGCTGCCTGTGAAATAGAATCGCCAGTTCGGCATACCTCAATCAATGGCCGAACCCCACCATGCCCAACGATTTCTCTGGAAGTCTCTGCGGACATTGACAGCCTTTGAAGTGAAATTGTAGCCTTCTCTTTCCCCACTGCACTGCCAGACTCAGCAAGCCTTATAAGGGGAGGTAAAGCGCCTTCAGAAACAAGCCAATTCTCACAACCACCTGATTCTGCAAGCGAGCAGATTACAGTCACAGTCTTCTCGCGTATGCGGGGAGAAGTTGCTGTTAACAATTGAACTAATGCAGCAATATTACTCCGCCCCAAAACAGCCAAAACATTCTTTTCATCCTCTTTCATGACTTCAACTAAACTGTCAAGAGCTTTGTGCTTCGACACCAAGTGCCCAATCTGAAGCCTGGCAAACAATTCCCTTATATTGCTATGCGTTCCAGCCTCTGGTTCTTGCTGAGAACCAGTCACTGTCAAAGGCAAAGAGGCCTCTCCAAGGACACCAGTCTTGATCAAAAGCCCACAATCTCGCAAATTCAAATCCAGTTTCCCCGACAAAGCATCAAGATCGCTTTGCATCCTGAGCTTCCCTTCGTACTTCTCCTTCACACATAATTCAGCCAATTCAATTGCCTCTTTCAATGTCTTCGACACAGTCTGTAGTTGTTCCTTGCAAAGTGCATTCTTAGAGAAGAAAGGATGGCTTGACAAATCTGATAAACGAGACGGAATCTGCTCCAACTTGGAAATTATGATCTTCCACCTTCCGGTGAAACCCTTAACCTGCTTAGCCTTCTGGAGGGCCATTGGAACAATCTCTTGGGCATGTGATAACCACTCTTCAGTTGACATATCAACCAAAACGTCATTGGTATCATCTTCCACCATGATTTTGAATGTGGGTATGGATTAACTTGAATTATAGAGCTGCAAAAACTGGGCATCAGAGAAAAACCAAACCTTTGAGCGATGATCCAGATGAGAATACATGGAAAGAAGAAATGAATAGTAAAGCCAGATTAGTTGAGAGGCAGTGGAGCAGTTACAATCATCAAAGTTAAATTATAAACAAAGATTACAGGTGTTAAAGAAACCAGAACTAGAAAACAAATAGGCCAAGATCATGAGCTTCAAGAATCTTGTGTGATCACACAAAGCTTGTTTTACTGAAAACAAAAGCTGACCAACCAAATCGTAGTGACTAAAAGGTTCCCCCACGAGTCATTTCCACTGCTTTGTCAAGTGATCATTAAATGCCAAGTTGCCAACCGAAATTTAATTTGTAAAAGATTGTCGATGGAATCATGCATTACTTTTAACGGCTTAGAGGGTCATCAAATCTATGCCAAATTACCAAAATAACCTTCTAGTTATCAAGTTACTGTTCCAGATATCACATACAGAAGAATCGATCTTGATCTACAAATAAAATGGGTTCTTAGCTTTGATGGTATTTTAATCCATATATAAAACGAGTTAGCTGGATTGAAAGAAAGAAAAAAAACTTTACTTTGAAGAGAAGACAAGAGTCTCAATCAACAGTTGTATAAGTATAGAGTGTATTTAAATTCAAGATGGACCAACCCCACTATACTCCTTAGAAGATTAAATGAGCAAAAACCATGAAAGTACCTCAATTTGCTTTGACTCTCCTCAACCTCCAAAAGCCCTCAACAATGAACAGCCACCAGACAGTACCCACCTCTCTCTTTGTTGTTTCTGCAAGAACAAAAGCACAATGTAAGCTGGAACAAACAAAATAGTGATCAAGATCTCACATGACAAGAAACCCAAATGTGGAAGCAATTGGGAAAACAAACAAATATAAAAAAGCCATTTTCTTTTTCTAAGTTGGGATCCAAGAAAGAAAGCAAGTAAAAACAACGTTCAAGAACCAACCTTTAAGACTCAAGAACCAGAATTGCAGCTTTTACTCAGGAAAGCAAACCACCCCACCATAGCTTCACATTCAAACCTCAAACCTCCACTACTATCCTTCTCCCTCTTCTTTATTCTCAACAACAGGTTGATAGTGAAAAGTCAGAAACCGAGAAGCTGTTTTTGTTGCGTAGTCGAGACAGAAGAAACTATTAAATGGTCCACATCGTTTAAAAAATACAAGGACTAGAAGCAGCTCGAGTTTGAAAAATCCCAGACACAGAGATAATACTATTAACAATCACTGTCTATGACATTCAAAAATCAAACTCCTCCTCTCTTTCTCTCTCTAAAAACACGCCAGCTCTCTCTCTTCTTCTCTGCGCATAGAAGGAAGGAGCTGTCAGGTCTCGCTGTCGCCTTGCTCTCTCTCTCTCTAACTGTAAAACAAAAAAAACTATATTTATTTACTCTACAGATACAGATGCTGTCCTGAATCCGATAGAGGAAAACTGAGTTTAATATAACACGGGGCTTAATTGTCTAGCATGATTGAGGATCGAACGGTAATAATTGCAGTTCGACGGTTGGGATCGGGTGGAAGAAATTTGAATGTGCTTTTCGAATTTTTAAACCTTCCCGATGTGCTGACGTGGCGTAGTATTCCACGTGTGTTGTAGGGAGGGTTTGTGACTTTTCAAAACGAAGGTGTCGGTGGCACGTATGTGCAGGACAGAGCGTGTGCTGATTAACTACGTAAATACCCTCCTAAAGAATGAGAACTTCGAAATTACCACTGTCGTTTAGCTGGTTTGACTTTGGAGTTTTATTTTAATTAAAGATTTCAAATTAATTTTGAATCTGAATCTGAATATGACTAATAATAAGGTAGTGTTTGGTTGAGAATTTTGCAACTAACATATAATTTAAGAGCGTATATGTTGTTTTAAATGTTGTTATATATGCTGTTTCAAATAATATTCGGCTACGCATAACCTTGTGAAAAATGTATTTAAAATACTTATAAAGAATAGAATTCAAAATTGTGAAGTTATTTATTTTCAAATTAGCACAAATATAAAGTAATTAGAGTTGAATCTCTATTGAAAATTAGTACAAGTGTTCTTAATCATGATTGATTCTCTTCTAATTAATAGTTAAAGAAAACATAAAATTTATGTCCCAGTTTGGTTCATTGTATAACGATGTTGATAGCATTCTCATTACAAGTAATCAAATGTGAGAATTTAATTAATAGATAATCTTGTTAAGTCTATCTCTTCTGCTTTTTCAATGAAGATCTCGTCTCTTAAAAGTGGCTTTAATGGAGACATGCTAATTAACCATAATGAGATTATGATTGATTAACAAATTAATCCTATTTAATATGGCAGGCTTTAAACCAATGGTCACACTTCCACACGACTCGAGCCGCCTGGTAGGACCTTGGGGTCACAATTCTCATAAATTGAAAGGTCACCGGATCACTAATCACATCCTTAATCACTCATTGCTGTGTATTTAGTTAATTGGTTCATGGGTTATTGAGTATAAAATAAATTTTTTATTTGAATATTTGACAAATACTCTATGGTTTTCTAGCACTACTTTTTAAAGTTTGCTGAATTCAAACCGCGACACCATGTGGTATCGATATGTCTCTATTGCACAAAAACTAAAGGACTATTAAGTAAGATGGTTCATGTGGTAGATATCGGTACCCATGTCTCAGTGGCAGTCTTTGGTGGGAAGTGGTTTGTACGATTCATAATTTCTGGGTTTCAAGATATTTTTTTAAAAATCTGAAAAAAAAATTATAGTTGTATTTTGATTGATTAAATGTAAGCCTTATCATTTGGCCCATGACCTTTGACTCGGCCTGCACTCGAAATCACTTTAGACTTGGAAAGCTCGACCCTAGGCCTCAGGTGGACCTGGCCCCATTTTTGGGGTTGAGCTTGAAAAATATAAACATACACATGTACACACACACACACACATATATATATATATATATATATATATTTGTGTGTGTGTATTAATTTAATACTTAGGCCCGTGGCCCGATTTATTAGTCCGAATTACTTGAGCCAAGGTTAGGCTTGGGCATATCAAATTGTCCTAGGCTCGGCCCGAAGCTCGAAGAAGGTTCTCGGGCTTGGCCTGACTTGAGCCTAATATTTTCAGGTCGGCCATGCCCGATGTCCACCCCTAGTTTTACAAATCTAATCATATGTTTTTTTGTTCGAAATAAAAATAAAATTTAATATGAAAAGTGTATAATAATTCTGAATTGTTTGACATAAAACAAAACATCTCATACACATTTCAGGTTGCACACAATTAAATTTCCCCGTTATAAGTTGGTCATCCAAAATACATATAATTAAATCTACAATGATGATGTTATAATTATCATTACTATATATGTAAGTTATCTTTTTTTATTATTCATAATTTAGTTGATTATTATTAATATATATATATGTATATTATCGTTTTTGTTGTCATTTATATTTTAGATCATAAATTATTATGGTACAAACTCGTCATGCAAAATACACACACAGGAGCAATTTTACAGACTTGAATTAGTGTCCATTAGATCCATTCAATGGGCTAGATCTCCTTCAATTTTTATTACGCATGGGATCTCCTCCCTACTCACGACTGATTTCATCTAAGCCATATTCTCCCTTCTCCCTCCTTAACCCACGACTGAGATTTACCATTTCGGTGCCAAATGCAGAGATCCATCAATTACCAATATTTTATTTGAGTAAAAAACAAAGCGAAATGGACAAACTCAACAAATATGCTAATAATACAAATGTACTCATCCCGACTATATGAAATCGATTTCTGATTTATGTTATTATTGTTTCTTGGGTGGGTAGTGACAGATATTGTTGGGCATGAGGATGCAGGATGAAGGAAATCGATTTCTCTTAAATTTCTTGGGCGTGAGGATGGGAGGATGAAGGAGACGCGGAATGGGAGGAAGAAGAAGACAAGATTAGCAAATAGAAGGACTTCTCCGGTGGGTCGCAATTTTTTGCCGAGATGGGTTCAAAAGTGGGAAAGTGACTGAGATGACGTCGATGGGTTCAACGGAAGTGATAGAGATGGGTTCGGAGCCGATGGTCTCAGAAAGTTATGCAGGGGGAAGAATAAGGGCTACAAAGGAGAAGAAGAAGGAAAGGGCTTCAGGGGAGAACCCGCGCGAGGGTCGAGATCGTTGGAGAAAATGAGAGCGAGGAAGAGTAGGGTTGCGTTGAAGAGAAGACTAGAGCGAGGAAGAACAATTAGATCAAACTGACGGACGAAAATAAAGTCTGTAAATATTTATATGATGTTATAATTATTACTACTATTTATGTAAATTGTCTTTTTGGTCTTTATTTTTATTTTTATTGTTCATGCGGGTCCAAACACTAATTCTATAATTAAAGGAAAATACTAAATATCCTTAAACAATTACATCCATAACATACATAACACTCACATCTTCATGATTTTGAATTTCAAATCTCATTTTTGCCACCAAAACTTATGGTTTGTGATTGTGCAACATGTGATTATGTATGTTATGAACACTTATCTTTATGTACAACTA
The DNA here is from genome assembly GCA_963580455.1 of Euonymus europaeus. NCBI lineage: Eukaryota > Viridiplantae > Streptophyta > Magnoliopsida > Celastrales > Celastraceae > Euonymus > Euonymus europaeus. The sequence continues at coordinate 24,356,489 of OY756962.1, forward strand.
GTACTACCGATAATTAAAAGATCGGATTCATGTTTGGGTATGCTACCATTCCTTGGGAATACCACCGCTCTTTCGATCTAATGGATAAAATATTCTAGATCATCACATTTTTTTAACCTAATGATTAAAATTAAAATCAGCATGCAAGGAAGAACTCAGATGAGTCGATCTTGAACTCCTCGGTAAATGGACATGGTATACAACAAACATAATTAGTTGGGTAAAAAATCATTTTGACCCTTGTACTTATCAAAAAGGGTAAGTAAATCCCTTAAGTTTAAAATGGGTTAAACAAGCTCTCTTACTTCTCAGGGTAGAACGAACAAGCCTTTCCGTCTATATTCCGTCAAAACAAGAGTTAAGTGGCCGTTAACAAACTAATGTATTTTTTTAGATTATTTTATATATTTTAAGTTTTATTTTTATTGGTTCAAAGTAGTCCTTGTACTTCAAGGTTTGGTCCATTTAAGCCCCTAAAAGTTTTAAGTATGGGGCAAATGAACCCTTTAATTTTAACAGTGATTATAGCATAAATAATAGCAAAACAGCATCCCTCCACCCCTCCTACATTTTCTAACCTTCTCTCTAGCATTCAAAATTTCCTCATCCTCTTCATCAGAATTGTCTTCAAGAATGACTGGCTCTTCTTATTCTTCAGTGCTGTAATCCTTGTCAGAACCATAATCGATCTGCTCCACCATTTCTTCTTCCTGCAAATTGTCAGAACTAGAGCTGACTTTAAAACTCCCTAAATCTAAAATCGGTTAACCTTGAACCTATTCTACACAATTGCAAGAAGAAGAAGACAAAGAAGAAGAACAACTAACTGGATTTGTTAACCTAGAACCTATTCTATGTAATTGCAAGAAGAAGAAAACAAAAAAGAAGATGATAACATTTGTTAACGGTCATGTAACTCTTGTTTTGACGGAATATAGACGGAAGGGCTTCTTTGCTCCATCCTGAGAAGTACGAGGGCTTGTTTAACCCATTTTAAACTTAAGAGGTTAACGTGCGCTTTTTTGATAAGTACAGGGGCCAAAATGAAATTTTTTTCCCTAATTAGGTAATTACACTATCTAATTGGTAAGACGAGATCAAACAGATAATTTGATTAAGAAGGAAGATCAATTATTTTTAATCAAAACCAGATCACCCCCCTACATCAGATAATATTTACATAATCATAGACGATTATGATCAGAGAAAGATCAAATCCGGCAGTCTTAGTCTTAGTTTCCTCTGGTTCTTCAAAGTTTGAGATCCTTTTGGATCGTCTCTGGCCTCAAGGGTTATGGTGCGAGAGTAGTAGAGTTGCACTAATGCAACCTAGAAGCCACATGTTCAATCAATGTTCTTGATTCAGTTGACGATTCCAGTCCACCATCCTTCATTGATGCAGCTTGCATCCCAGAGCGAAGCATACAGAAACATAGCTAGGTATGTCAGGAAAAGCCTCACCCTCCCTCCTCTCTTCTTACCACCTTGGTGAATCAGTTGTAAGAATGAAAAATGATGTAGGTTCCAGACAAAATCAGCAACCTAAAAGAGACTTCAGATTATTTTATTCTAATAGATTTCTCTATCAAAAATGTTTTAGAACCCAACTTTTATTAGCCCAAATCAACCCAAGTCTACATGGCACTCCATGTTGGTGTGCCATGTTGGACTTTTTTAAAAATCTATTTTTATTTATTTTTTTTATAAACGAAACTTTAAAACGTTTTATCTCTCAAAATATATGTTAGATTTCAAAAAAAATTACATATTCGAACTCAGCGTGTAAAACTCTTTCTAATAAGACCCATTGTCGATAGTTTTTATCGCGTTTTTTCAATTACATTATTTTTAAAAATAATGTAATTCATATATATTATGTTTAAAGTGTTTATTCGAGCTGAAATTTTATTATATTATGATAGTATAATATATATTCATTATTTTTTTGTCTTTTTATTGAAATTACGTTGAGTATATGAACCCGTCAGAGTATAATAGTTAGGACCCTAAGGTTTAGCACTTGAGACATTTATGATTTTGTAGTGAATTCGTCGAGGTTTAGTGAATATGAGTCTTTTAAGTTACAAAATTGAAATTCGATACACGAGCCCGTTAGGGTTTAGCGAATCCGTTCCCCTTGGGGTTTATAACACTTATTGTTTGGATTACAGCATGAAAATCCGATACACGATCTCGTTAGGGTTTAGCGAATTCGTTCCCCTTGGGGTTTATAACACTTATTGTTTGGATTACAGCATGAAAATCCGATACACGATCCCGTTAGGGTTTAGCGAATCCGTTCCTCTTAGGGTTTAACATTTATTGTTTAGGTTACAGTATGAAAATTCGATATACGAGCTCATATCGGTACCTATAAATAAACACTAGAAACTACGTAATCAACATATTAGTACAAAAAAAAACAATGTAATTAAAGACAATGTAATTAAAAACAATGTAATTAAAAATAATGTAATTAAGAATGAGTGATTAAAACCTATCGATGATAGATCTTGTTGGATAGATCTTTACTTGCTGATTATGGATATGTAATTTTTTTTGAAATCTAATATGTATTTTAAGAGATAAAATATTTTAAAATTTTGTTTAAGAAAATAAAAATAAAAATATGTGCTGTGAGTTTTTCAAATGAGATATTTTATTTTTTAAAATTTTAATTTTCCATGTCATTTGCTTACAAAGCATGACATGTAGACTTGGGTTAATTGTTGGGTTTCAAAACTTGGGCTATTTAGCACTACTCTTTCTCTATGAAAAACATACAGGACAATGGCCTAAGACAGTTTGATTCCATATCATGACACCAAATCAGTCATTCTCATGCATACAAGAAGACCACAATATTCAAACCTAAGCATTATTAATAAACTACAAACTACAAAAATTAAATTGCTGCTCTTGCTGCCCGCAGATTGTATCGTCGAACAAGTTTGGGTGATAGGTAACACTAAAGCCTGAATCTTCCTCATTAGAGACGAGAGTGTTTGTTCCTTCAAGAACTTCAAAAACATGATTTTTCATACTGTTGGAGTGAGGAAACTCCCCCATATCGAAATCTTCGAATACAAATTGGGTAGAATCAGGACCAGAAAAATCAGGAAAACTGTTCTGTAGAGTGGACTGTCCATGCAGAAAATTCGACACCCCATTAGGACCTGTGTCCACATGATTGGTTGGATAGATGGAGCCAAGAGAAGGCATATCCATAGGACTATTGAGATTCTCCGGAAAATAACTTTGAAATTCTGGTTGATGTGCTGTATTCATAGATTCCGCGGAAGATTTCGTCGCAGTGTTTTGGGCAGAATACTGCTCTTTTCTCAATGCAAGACGATATTTCTGTAGAACGCATGCAAGAAAAAACTCTATTGGTCAGACACTGAAAAGGTCACTATTACAATAATTTTCATTTTCAAAAAAATTTCAAGCACCATTATGATCTAGTGACTTGGTTTCGAGTATTACTCACTTCAAAAGATGCTTTCTATGTTCTGGAGATATCCGTCACTAGATGAACAACAAATACTTAAAAAATTGGAAGTCATTTAAGCAGAACGAACCTGTAAATGGCTTGAAATTTTGTCTCTAGTCAGTCCTTGGACATTCATATGCTCAAGAATGCTCTTTGGACGAGCATCTGTGCATAGACGAATAAAAAAAAAAGATAAGCTCCCACCAACACAGACAACAGATGCAACAGACTAGAGCCATGATAAACACATTATAAATTTATATCTAGAAAGACTTACTCTGAATGCCCAGTTCTTTTACAGCTTGCAAGAACTTCTCATGTAGGTCATCTGTCCAAGTTATCCTCAACTCCTTCAAAACCTGCAAATTGTCTTCCTCACCTCCATTATCCACATCTTCCTGCTCATTTTCTTTGTCACATAGCAAAACCTGCTTCTCCATTGTCTCAAGAACAGACTCTTGAGCCTCAGAATCACCATGTCGTAACTCCCCAGTGAAGCCGCTTAGTCCTTCCATAGATGTCATCCTTTCTGTTTTACTGATATATGCAAACTGCCAGAGGTTCTTTACATCATTCATCAAGAATGGTTTCACAAGATAAAACACTGCCCCTTTATGGTAGCTTCCTAGTATGGTTTTGCTGTCATTCTCAGCTGACATGACTGCAATACAAATTACAACAAGAGAAACCCAAAGCAAATGCTTTTAAACAGACTTCCACGATTTCATGAAGATGTCAGAAAGAAATATTATGGCTATAAAAGGGCCAAAGAGGAGAAACTTTAACTTACCTACGATTGGCAGATTGGACATTTGTCCTAGTGCCTCAAGGTATTTGTACCTTTCCATATCAGGTAAGTGAGTCTCAGTCAGAATAAGATCAAGCTCATTTTCTGTCTCCCTCACAATGCACAATGCGTCAGCAGCTCTTTTAGCAGTTATAACTGCAAGTGAAAGCAATGTAGGAATTTTTCAGTTATGCCTATAATCGATGGTAGTTAATTGATCAAGTTATTCTAGTTTTTTTTGGTAACAGGGAAGTCCCCAAGCTGACATGCCACTTAGTGACAGCCGACTTAGTTTTAAACCCGAGCAAAAGCGTACCTGCCCAAGCTCCCTGACATGACAATACCAGGCCGGAGCCCAGTGGGCTAGTGGGGCTTACGGCTTAGCCTCTGGTAAGTGGACCAAGAGCCGAAGCCCTATGCCATTGCAGACCAGCTCACCCACAGGGAACCCTCGAGAAATCTCCCGGTGGGTTTCGAACTTCCGACCTCAAGCACATTTAAGCTCTCGGTCCAAAGAGGTAACCAACTGAGCTATTGCCTAGATGTTTAAGTTATTCTAGTTGCTAAGAAGGCAGAAGAAAGACAACATTGAGTACGAAGATTTTACATTCATTTATTTACATCAGCCATTACACACTAGAACAAATCTGTGAACCATCAGCAAACAGTCAGAATGAAGACTCCCAGCGAGGGGGCAAGAACTTTGATCAAATGACAAACAATAAGAATATAATAGACATATAAATTTAAAATGCATGTATATACTGGTTAGACAGTATTCGTTAGAAATAATTCATACAAAAATATTTTATGATTAGTGCAACCAACTATTAAACATCAATAAAAGGCCAAAATCTGCATTGATACGTTTAAATAAAAGATTTCAGGTTTAGGGTGTTAGATAATTTCATTATAGTGCTACATTTAACATTTGACTTCGAAAGTTATGACATATTCCAAATATATAACACAATAGAGCATAAACCTTATCTATATTAGTGTTTGAAATTTAGAGTTAAATCGGTGACAAAAAAATAAAAAATCCCGGCAACTACCAAGAAGAAAAAGATTCCAGTGGGGCAATTTGCCCACTTTATGCCTCCGCCAAACACCTCTGTCTCTAAATCAATACTATTAATATCACAAACAGGATCAACAGCATCGCAAATGAACAATGATTGTTTCACTAACATATCAAACATCTGAAAGAAGCAACGATACAAAAAGAAAATATAAAATCTCCGTTATAGTTTATACATACCTTTATATTTAAATCTGTGAAGCATATTCGACACAATTGTAAGATATTCGGTATCACAGTCCACTACCAAGACACTTGCAGTAGTAGATGATTGAGCATCATTTTCACTAAGATCAACCACGGCGGACCCCTCACTCTTCATGTTTGAGAACGACAGCAAGAGGCAGAAAATGCTTGGAGTGCACAGATGAGTGTATGTTATCAACTTGAGGCACATATTTATCCATCCTTGGGATGTCAAAATGGTATGTGTAAAAGATGTGCCTATCGAAACTTTCTAAATGCATGCATAAACCATGCCAAGAGAAAATATTCTATATGTGCACGCAACATGTGCTGTTCGGTCAATGTGTAAGCAGACAAAAATCAAAATGGTGAGTTTTTGTCAATCAATAACCACTAATGCAACAGAACCAGAAACAACTTCTAAAATCAACATGATAGACAAAATCACTTGTCAGAAAAGTTCGGCAACTTCAGTCACTTCTCAGTATCTCCAAAGAAAATAGTACACTTCTACTGAATTCTTCTGTTTGAAAGCGAATAGCATGGTTTGGACGTTAGGCATCCTAATGAAGACTGCCATATAAAAACGAAGTAGTTAAGGAAAAGTACAGGTCAATGAGTTTCCATATGAAGAATATTGTAAATCTGTCATATAGAATGTATAGAAATACCTTCAATTTGTTGCCTTTCTAAGATTTTGCTTACTTCCTTAAAATAATGGGACAGTGAACATCATAGTTTTTACCCTACCTAACACTGATTGTATTTTCAAAGGAAAAATAAATACTTCTAATGCTACTTGAAAATGTCAATTATGGTCCATCTAGTACCAAAATTGTTTCACATGGCTGACTAATGTTGTAGGCACTTAATAAATATCAATAATTGACCAACATAATAACTCAAAACATGGGTGGGGGGAACCAGGACACTTGATCACTAACTTCAGCGGGCAGGTTCTTTGTGACATCATATTGACATTTTAATACCAATGAGACCCTTGTAAAAGTAAGCATAACAACTTAATTGGCAAGGATAAGGGCAAGCAATTAATAACCAAGCTTCAAAAACACAAACATCTCCGAGTGAAGATCTGATAATCAATGTTCATAAAACTTAAGAACAAGACTGATATTATATGATACAATGTGATGCAACTAAAAGGAAGAGAAATGCTGGCTTTACAGTAGAACCCAGAAACCCAAAAAAAGAAGCATCTGCTTTGCTTCCAGAATAAATGCTGCCATACATAAAGACCTTTAATTACACAATACCTAGAAAACACAACTAAGGATTTGAAATTTGAAAACCAGATATTCATGAACAAAAATGGTTAGTAAAATAACAAAAGTAAGAGGTAATCATCCACCAGAGAAAACCCAATACCTTGTTCACTTCCGTTCTGTTAGGTTGCAAAACATACGAGTAAAAGGATATTAATAACAACAACAACAACAACAAAAATTAAAAGGAAGCTGAATAGTAGTACGAAACCTTGGAGAAGAGGTTGATTGTACGGAAGAAGGGGAGCCTGAAATGGGGAATGCGCTTGAGAGTGTCGGTCTTGATAGTGGTCTCGTGTTGAACGACCCAGTGCGAGAGATCGATGGCGACGCGTAGAAAATTGGGTCTTTCGGGTCGGGCATAGGGTATAAGCAAATCCCAGAATCCTCCTCCAACCACCATCACTTCCTTCTAGTTATAAAGGCAGACGAGAAGATATTAATCAAAAGAACTGAGTCTATGTACATCATCTTTGTCGCTTCGTTTTCAAAATCTTTTGGACGAGGAGACGAGACGAAGAAGAAAGCCAAAAACTAGGAACGTTGAGACTCGCTCGCATTTTTTTTACCGTTACAAAACCTCTGCCCGGCAAGCTTTTTATGTTTGGTTTATGCATTTTTCCATTTGTTTTTTGTTTTCATTTTCTAGAAAACAGAAAACGTGTTTGGTAAATACAAAATTCAGAAATGAAAAATGTTGGAAATGGAAAATTAGAAAATAAAAAACGTTCTAGAATGGAAAACAAAGACCCGCTGACCTTTCTTGGCCCAATCCCTAATCCCTGGTTGACATCGGCCGATCCCTTATCTTGAATCTTGATATGGTCTAGGCCCCATCCTAGACCCATGACGACTCAGATCGAATCCCAAACCTCGACAGAACTCCAACTCGATTTGGGATCTCGGCTTGTCTCGAATGATCTCGAAATCCAGTATGACCCGAGCCTACTCCTAGACCCAACTTATTTAATTATTTTTTATTTTAGAAAAAAACTTTTAGATATTTCAAATCAAACAAATTTTCTATTACTAAGTAAAAAAAAAATGGAAATAGAAATAGGAAAAAAATAAAACAAACGCTCAGTGTTCAAGGTTGGGCCTCCCGTGTTGGGGCCGAGAAATAAAAATTTGAAGAAATTCAGTTGTGGCCTTTAGCCAAAATTAAACTGGATAGCGAAAATAAGAGCAACCTTGCTAAAATGGCTATCAAGAAAATTATGAATATATTTTAATTGAAATTATGAGTTTAGCGGTGTATTTTTTTTCCTCAACAAAATTAAAATTGGAACGTGAAAATGATAAAACCCCCAAAGCCATTTAGTTTCAAATCCGTTGAAGCCCTAAATCCATTGAATTAATTTCGTATCCATTGCAACCGCAAATCCGTTGAATCAGTTTTGAATTGGACGATAGAAGGACTTGCAACTAGGGTTCAATTTATGGCTAAGAGGTTAGTTTTCATCGTTTGGTTTAGGACTTGCAATTATGGGTATGTTGAGCTCTGGTGGGTCAAAGAAATGAGTCCCATACCGTATGAAACCAAGCCAGAGAAAATATTGATAAGTGGCTTGTACTTTCTGATTTTCTTCATATTTTTATAAATTTCTCCGGACTAGTCAAACGATTTTTGATGCAAAATTAAAACTATAACCGTTAACATTCATAGGATTTCCGAGCTTTTAGTAGAATACTAAATTGTGACTTGTCCTCATCAGTATAAACATACCAATTATTTTAAGTGACAAATCCCCTTATTTTAGAGATGGAGGCTTTTCTCTCTGTTTTACAAGAAAATGAGAGAAAAAAAAGATGGATTGGAGAATGAAGATATATCTTTTAATGTATGTTCATATTGGCTTTCCTTCCAACCAATGTCTATAGAAATGCAATGCCTCTTTTGGCTTGCTTTCAGGAACTCTATGGCCTGCGCCCTGTAACAAAATGTGTAATCAACAAGAGTGGTCAAATATTTATTTGTTTTAACTAAGCCACCAAGTACCAACCTTAATGGTCAAGAATGTGAGTTTATGGTCATATCCTTGTAAAAATCTGCATCCACAATATATATATTACACCAAATCAGAATAACTATACCTCTCAATAATAATAATTTATATTTTGTTTATCATAATCTAATAGATTATACTTAATTAATTACCCGGAAACTTGGTCATCAACTTTCCATGCCCTCCATTCATCAACAATGTCATATCCAAGTGATCTAACCCATGATTGGGTTCCAGTAAATGGAACAACCATGTCATGATCTCCACTGCAATTAAGTAGTTGTGTAGATTTAAGAACTAACATATATGAGTTTATGATGGAATTGTATTGTTCCTAATTAACCACCGTTAGATTAGTAGTAGATTGGCTAAAGTCTAAAATGTCTTGTTTCTATCCTCATTGTTTCAAAAACCAATTTATTTTTGTCCGGATCAATAAATGCTGATGTGGAGGATAATGAGTTTCTTTGTTTCACAATTGCATTTCATAGCTTTAAATTGTGAAAAATAATATTCATTTGTTGAGGATCGGGGTAAAACGGGTCGGTTTTTGAACATTAAAAATAGAAACGAGACATTTTAAACTTTAAAAATATTTATGAGAATTAAGTTTACCTGTATATAAGCACCGAATATCCACGTCTTGTTAGTTCTTTATGGTACGGAATCACACTGCCGGAGTCTTCTTTATAATCCATGTCTCTCGTGCACATCTCCCAACGGCCGATTACATCGACCTTTTTTTGGGAGTCATGAAAATTGCATAATTAGACGATTTACATAATTAAAAAAAATTAAACTAATTATACTCTCAACCAAAAATTATATCACAAAATAATTCAATTTAATTAATAGGTCATCTACCGGTTCTGTGTGGATAGCTTTTCTTACTCCTTCATTATTTAGCCATGTAGTTGCAATTTCATCATTCTGTTGACAAATGCAATGATGAAATCAATATCTACCTTATAGTACTAGCCTATACATACATACATATATATATATATATGTATATATGAACAAACAGAAAAAACCTAACTACACTTCTACACCTATCAAGCGAGTATGCCCATTTCCAACAATAAGATTGATTACATTTGGTAAAGAGAACCATTTAGGTATAATTTTTGAATCAATGAATCAATATTGTGATTGATTAATTAATGAAATGAATTTCTTGTACACATTTTATGTCACTTGAATCAATGAATAAATATTAATATATAATAAAGAGTTTAGCCCCGGTAACTCGAAATCTTGGATCCACCATTGATTATAGACAAATAATCTAACTTAAAAATATATGTTCGTCACCTTCCCATCAAAACACGGCCATCAAGATTTGCCTTTTTTTTTATTATAAAAGAATAAAATTGTGCTGGCTCGATGTATCAATAACAATTGAATAATTCAAAACAAACAATCCCAAATTATAAGACTAGTTATATTGAAATATATTTGTAAATGTAACTCACAATGCAATCACCACGTCCTTCGCTATCAGTCCATCGAGACACAAGACCATCATGGTGGAACATCCATTCTCTAATGAAGGTAGTGTTTCTTTTTATATTCTTTAGTTGAGTTGTGGGTGGATGGTAACAAGGCTCAAGAATATTGTACCTGTTGAGATCAGCAATCACCTATATTTATAGGGTGAGTACCTTTGTTTTTCATATTTAGAAAGAATATAATTGAAAGGAAAAAACAAAGCATCAAGAACAAATTAATTACATTGACAGCCTTCTTAAGGTTTTCTATACATTTTTCTTTATCTATATAGTTTCCCCTGCAAGTAGATTGAATATCCTGCAACAAAAAACATTATACATGTTATATATATAAGCAAGATTGATCCTACAAATTAAGAGGGAGAGTAGTTACGTTGTTGAGACTAGTATCCCACATCGATTAGCGTAAGACACTAATGTGATTCATAAGTAAACATCGATCTTTGAGTTGGAACTCTCACGAGTATTCGATTTATAACACTAGTCAAATCAATCTATGCATTATTCTCACTTTCACCCACCTCAAATAGATTATTTGAGATAAGTCCCATGCCGTGTGCATAAGGTATTAAAACATCTGTATCAAATACTGGATCTGCGACAACTCCGTTTCCAATCATGTAACCCTGTTTATACAAAAATATTGAAAGTTTTATTTTATTTTATTTTATTTTATTTTTCAACATTTACAGTTATTTGAAAATATTTGCATACCGTAAAATTAATTTTGGGTTCTATATCATTTTCGATTCCTACAAGAGATTTTTTTTAATTAGTATGTAAAAAAGTCAATATTTAAGCATATAAAAATGTTCACTGCCATACCTTCCGCTATTTCTGAAGCAAGAGTTGGTATAAAAACTCCCGCATAAGATTCTCCAGAGATATAAAATGGGTTCTTCTTAAATTCCGGGTATAGCTCAAACCACTAATTAAATTGCCAAAATTTGAAGAGGTTAAAAAAATTCCAATATATTTTTAAAATTAATGCAAAAGTATATTATTTTTAATTATTTTTATATAGTTGAGTCCAAAATTCATGTTGGAATTTTAAAATCACGTACTTTAAGCAAAAAATCATGTGTATCAATAGCATTCATTTTGTCACTATTCATGTATTTTTCTTCGTCCTTAGAGTAAGATAATCCAACACCCACAGGAGAATCCAAATAAATAATATTTGAAACCTAAAAAAAAAAATCAGGGATAAGACTGTGAGAATATAAAAAATTGTGGAAAAATAGTTAATAATGGTATATGAAATAAAAAAAGGAAAAATAAATATATGTATATATATATATATGTATGTATGTATATGTATATATATATATATATATTTTTAAACCTTGGACCAACTATGAGGATTGAGATGCATTGTGGGTAAACTTCCATCTGGGATTCCATCTTTAAAGTTGAATGGGCCTGAATGATAATAAAACAATAACAGTAAAATTTATATAATTAAATGCCAAATAAATTAAATTTTCATCTGGTTTTTTTTCTTTCAGAAAAAGAGAAAAAATAGCAATAATAATCGAGTGATTATTGGCGCATATGATCCACGTATCTAAAAAACTCGATAAAATATTATTGTTCATGCCCGCATCTTAGTTGAGAGAGACTAATATTTATCTATAACCCACATTAATTTCTTACACATAATTGATGTGAGATATAAGTCTTAACACTCTTTTGCACTTGTAGGCTCGATTTTGCAAGGCCCGAGAAATAGATATTGATAAAGGTCTAGTAAGATCGAAATTGACTCAGATACTATATATGTTATCAATTCGGATACTCTTGAGGGAGGGCACCGCATTTATGAAACTTGAACAACTTAAAAAGATATTGTTCGCTTTAAGTCTAAGACCATTTTATTTTTAGAAGGGACCTCTTAATTGAGAGATTGAATATTTACTTATAAAACATATATCGATGATTTACACTTAACTGATGTGCGATACAAGTTTTAACACTCTCCGCACTTGTGAGTTTGATTATGCAATGCCCAACAACTGGACACAGGTAGAGTTTTTTTTTAACATGATTTCGATATCATGTTAGATATCGAATATTTGTGAGAGCATTGTATAAATCTAACTCAAACAACTCTAAGATGTGTTGTCCACTATGAATTAAAGGATTAGACAATTTTGCCCTTAAAATGACTCTCTCAGTTGAGAGGGCTTAGATTTTTTACGTATAAATAAATCACAACAACAATGTCTTATACTTAATCCACGTGGAACACAAGTCTTAACAGTAATAACCCGCAAACTAAGCACATAAAAACTTCAGCTGGATTAAAATTGAAATTATAGTATAAAAGATCGGCATTGAATTAGAAGAGTAGACTCAAATTTCAATGATAATTAAAAAAGAATTTACCATGTTCATAGATAAATCCATCAAAACTAGAACATCCAGGTCCTCCATTGAGCCATAAAACTACAGGATCTTTCTCTGGCTCTCTCTCGGAAACTACGAAGTAGTAAAATAAATACCTATCTTTCACTACCTCCACATACCTTAATAGAGGGAAACAAAACCCAATTACCAAATTAATTTTCCTTAAAAAAAGAAAACTCAAACCAACAGAAAATTAATGATGAATAATATTTATACCCAGAATAGTGTTCTGATGGAAACTTTCCACTAAAACCCGGAAGATGTGTAATAAGAGCACCTTCATGAATTGCTTCGATAAATGCAAACCTTGTCAAAGCCAAGCAGAACAAAAAAGCCAAAGAGAGAGGCAACTTATTCTTCATGGCCATGACTACAATGCCATCAGAGTTTTCCAATTCTCTTTCTATATATAGATGGTGGATGAAAAGTTGGTCGATTATTACAACACATACGTAGACTTACCACGAGAACACGTGTTACTTTGCAGCGATCTGGTTCGGCTAATGAGTCCAAAGAATTAATGTGGAAAAAATGGGAAATTGTTTTATTTTTAAACAAGAGAATTAATTATTATTTTACAGTTTACATTTATTGGATAATTTATAAATAAGACACAAAAAATTTGGAAGAATTTCTTGCATATGCCACGCGCCCCACTGCCGACTGCCGGCTGCCTGCAGAGTAACGCACGTGCGCCATTAATTAGAGAAATATTAAAATTGATATTCCATGGAAATCTCCGGCTCAAGTCGAATACTGATGGTTCTTCATTGGGAACCCAGGAAATACAGCTGGGAAGCTACTTTCTTGAGCATCTTCTTTGGTCTTTTCAGGTTATTAGTTTTGTGGTCAAGTTCAATGATATACCAGATGTACGTTTGCACCCTTGCAGATATTATGTGAGGATGATAAAAGTTTGCATACATCTCGTTTGTCTCCGATTCTGTCCGCTGCAAGGAATGAGGATAGGTCCAATGTTTTTTCAAACTACACTGGACCTAATCGGTGCACTATTTTGATGGGCTTATTTTTTAAAATAATTTTTTTATATAAAGTTCTAATATTTAGCATGACGAATGCAACGGTATAAAATTTTAAAAAAATAATCTTTAGACCACGAGACCGAGAGAATCAGAATTCAATCTCAAAAAAATATGTGCTGCTTATTCATAGAATTATATAGTATCAACTGGAAAGAAAAATAAAATTATGTGCGAGCGACGAATGATCTCGAATGGAAGTAGGCTCTCTCAAATCAATCAGACGGAATAATTACATAAATAGATCTTCAATTTCCCTCGCTCATAGCCAACTGCAAAGCATGCTCTGCTTCCCTCAAGAATAAATGAGCCAGCTTCTTCTGTCCTTTCCTGTAAACAATACTTGACCACCTGTTTCTACTCATCTTGCTTTGAACCCAGCCTCCAGTCCCTTCCCTGTTGAGGAATGCATCCAAGCAAGTATTTTTATTAAATCACGGCCAATAAATTCTAAGCATGAGATCTTGAGAAAACAGGAAATCCAGAAAAAGATTAATATCTTCTCACTAAAAGCATTGACTTTTGAAAAATTCAATTATTTTGAGAAGTGTATTTTTTGAGTGCGTAGAAAATTGACGAGTATCCATTTTGAGCTTTATACGATTGACATTCAATGGTGGGTAAAAAACTCAACTGAAGAAAACTCCCTCAGCGGGCAAGGCCGGGGATAAACATGATATACGCAAACATCACCTCTACATAATATGTGAGAGGGTTCCACTTCTTTAGCTCCTCTACCACTAAACATCGATTTTTTTTTTCTTTCATAAATTGAACTTGTTATATTTAATTTATTTTTGACAAGTCATTCAATGCATTAAAAAATAATTCATTTAAATATAACAAATTCAATTTATGGAAAAGATTTAAAATCCTAACATAATTGAAATAATTTTTTTTTATGTAGCACCTACTGGTGCATATTTTCATCCCAAAGTCTCAGCAAGAAGCCAGCAGATGATACATATACACACACACGCATTTATATGGAAGTAAATGCTATTTCGTTCTGTTTAGTAGCTGATAGAACAAGTCAAGTGAGAACAGAACCATCAAAAATGAAGCTCATTCTCATACCTTTGGTGCTGCTCCAGGCTAACGGCACTGTTAGGCTCTTGTGTTTCGGAATCACAATCCTCCAATCCCCAACTCTCTTCAAGATCCATTATCCTAAATACAGACAAAGTTAATTAAAAAAGAAAGTCATGAGAAATCTCGTTACTTAAGCAAGGGATGGGGATCAGGTTGTTACTTCTTATGAAGAAGATCAACAAGTAACTGCAATGCCCCAGAGTCACCACAAGCCTCCCATACTGCTGATCTAACCTCTGCATCTGATGGTTGCCTTCCCCCCTGGGAGCCAACAAGCTTTAAAACAAAAACAGAAATTTCATTAAAGAAACAAATAATGTGAACGAACAACCTTGAAATATTTCCCAAAAAAAAACACACAATTTATGCACTTCAAATCAAGGATCAACACCCAAGACGAAATAAGAAACAGCATGCCACATTAAGTGGAGGGAAAAGTGAGGTCCAACTGATTCTACTCCATATTCTGAGATTCATTGTTTACGAGCTGTCACATTGCTCATGGTCCTTCTAAAAACCATAAGAAGTCATGCATGCTTCATATATGAACTCAGACACCACCCAGTAAGAAGATATATAAGTTGTTTATAAAGGACTATTTAATTAAGTGACAAAAACATTAAAGGACAGTGTATACTAACAGTGAATCAAAAGAGCTGAAGAATGGATTCACCTCTTCAAGCAATGAAGAAACCTTGAAAAGCTCATCTTCCTTCATGGCTATGGTCCTCAGCGCAGTTAAAAATTCATCAGGAAAAACAAGCTTATTTAGGTACGATGGCATCCTGCGCTGACCACTCCAACTGAAGTTGCTAATCTTATCTGGCATGCATTTGTTACTGGAACCATTATTTGGGATGCCAGCGGGAAAAAACCCACAATCCAGTAAAATTTTGGGTATAAGGCAGCGCAATTCAGCCTTCTGTAATCAGAATAATTCTATCATTGCAATTTGCAACTAAAACGTGAGCAAAGGGGCTCTCCAAGAATATAAAAGCATTTGAGAGAATTTGATGTGACAAGATCCTGAGAATCTGCCACTTATAAGAAAGTTATCTGACCTGAGCTTCAAGCAGCTGCCCTTTGGCATCAGGAAAGGGAACACTTGGAATAGCTTCAACTGGATAATGAACCTGCATTTATCCAACATTCAAACGCACAGCTCTTGATCAGGTCACATTAGCATGTTGGCTTATAACCTAGCAGATTATAGCAATATGACAGAAGCAGGATGCATTTAGAGACCCAAATGGTTGAGAACTCTTTGAGACAATATTACTATGTTAGTTTTAATGAATAAAAAATCCAATAAATCAAAGTAAGTTAATCAACAAGATATCATGACTCAAAAGCTGAGGATCCAAGAATTTGTATAAATGGCGATACCATCAGGTAGTCATCTGGATTATTCTCAATGACAAATCCATACAGGTAGAGTAGCTCCTGCATCAAACATGAGGCAACTGACATCATTTGAAAAGCCCATAAAAACTCTTTGGTTGTCACACAATAATTGCAAACATACAGCTCCGACTAAGATTAAAAAAAATCAACTTTCATATTTTACTATAAACCTAATATTCAATTATTCATTGTCGTAAATAACACTTGGTAAATGATAAATGGCTAATACAAGGTCACAGAAGAATAAGAAGGACTGAGAATAAAAGGCATTTGGAAAAAAGCTTTGAAACTGAAATATAGTACCTCATTTCCTTTGTTTCCATAGCTAATGGATATCTCTTTCCCAGTTTGAAAGAGATGTCGCTCAACTGTAAGAAAAAGAACATCACAAATCGTTAGATGCTCCTCAAAAGAAGCAACTTAAAACTATTTAAAGTTAAAATAAGTCAAATAACACACATGTGTAGAACTAGTAACATAAAACGAAATCAGGAGAACTTATAGCAGATAAAATCAGATATGACATATGAGAATTTGATAATTATATGTAAGCAACAGGACTCCTAACGATCAAAAGGATTACTACCAGAAAGCAGGTACATGGACAAAGGAACTCCAGTTGTAAAGCCAGTTCCATCAACTTCCCATGTTGCTGCTGCCTTTATATCTAAAACAGAAAATCTTTCAGCAAGTATACATTATGGTATCTTTAGGAAGTATAGAGACCAAAGCATTAAATAGCAGAAAGGGGAATATTCGCTTAAAATTTTCCTTTCAAATCCCAGTTTTCACTCAAGGGCCTATAAAATTATTTAAGATGATCTGCTGATGTTAGACAAAACAGAATTTATTTGAGGTAAGAGGATAATTATCCTTGAAAAAGAGTGTGAAACCACAAGGATGTACAAAAGGAACACTATAAAGTCAGGGAAACTTGGCCTACCGAGCCCAACTGCCATACCATGATTGCAAAAGTCGATGCCAGGAATAAGACCCTCTACCCAGACTGTATCAGTTGATGTGGAAGCCCTGTCATTGCTTCTAATAGAATAAACATCAATTTCTGCAAAAACATCGACCTTTACATAAGATGAAATTTATTTTTTTACGAAAGAACTTCATGCATCCCGGGAATTCTTTGGTCCTCAAAACAGATTGGTAAAACTTTTTTTTTTTTTTGAATCTACTGACTCAGTTACAGAAAACAGCTTAACCTCTCTGGCTTCCTACCAGGTTTATGATTATCTGAAACCCCAGCACTGTTGTTCAGTGAAGAACAAGAACCATCCTGAGCTTCATGAAATTTTGGAAACACGTAAGAATGTGGGAATGGAATGTTCAAAGCACGAGCCCAAAATACAGAATTTGCCCTGAGCATAAAAACAATGCAATGCAAAAAATTTAGCAAGATAATTGTAAGAAACAATGTAAATAATATATGTTAAAGATCTTGAGTCTTGACAAGAAAGAAGTATACCATTAAGATACATACCAAAGGAAATCTTCAAAGCACACTGCTCTGGTAAAAGAAACAAGCACATTATATTAGAAGTATTTGTATCATTTTTAGAATGAAAAATAAAATTTAGGCATAGGATGATAACTATTACAATTTAACCCCTTTACACACGATACTTAAATTTATACTCTGGGACCTTTATTTGGCAAATGCTGAGATGAAAACGGCAAGGATGACCCAAACATAAAGCCATGACAATATAAGCACTGGCATTTGCTTCATGTAATGACCCAAGTAAACGCTGCCAATTTCCAAGTACAACTTCAATTGAAGACCCAAAGGCAGCTTCAACCGTCACATTTTTAAACACCAAACACAGAATTCAATGCATACAAGCTTGTGTCAAATCTTGTGAGAAACAAATTCTTATGAAACAGCAAAGCAAAGCTTTGAGCATGTGATGACCAAGTAAACGCTGCAAATTTCCAAGTACAACTTCAATTTGAAGACGAAAAGGCAGCTTCAACCGTGACATTTTAAACACCAAACACAGAATTCAATGCAAAGCTCGTGTTAAATCTTGTGAGAAACAAATTCCTATGAAACAGCAAAGCAAAGCTTTGAGCATGAACCCATGCAAGAACCTGCTGATTGCTTGCAAATTGCAATTCCTCTGGTAGACCCAAACTTCACAATGGTAAACATGGAGTATAAGATATTTATGCATGATCAATTTCCTCTAGTAGGATCAAGTAACAAAAATAGTGCTACCACTATCTTAGTTACAACAGACACAGAAAATCTACAGTTTGTCTTTTGTCATTTGGATTCTCTCCCTCTTGTCGAGGCTATCTACTTATTTGCCATTGGACACCGCCACTGCCTGCACCAAACATCTATGATCTAAATGGAATACATATGGCAATGAACTATGCTTAAAATCTAGGCACAATCAAACTAATAACAATGAGATCAGAACAAGGTTATGAGATAAATGTCATCTCGGTATGTGCTATCATAAGTTCTTATATTAACTAGTTCATCATTACATCTCCAGAATATTCAACAGTGCAATACCAAACAGTTGAATCAAGCAACTTTCAGTTTGACCACAAACTGGCAATCATTATTGTTGAGAGATGAGTTTGTAATTATCTTTTCTAGGTAAGGGTAGTATTGTATATTCCTTAGAAATCCTAGGTTTCCATCTTATAGTGTATCTTTGTATGTATGTAAGAGAAGTAGGAAATTATGGAATATATCTGAAAACTTCTTTTTCAGTATCTGGTTAACGAACATGGTATCGGAGCCACGGGCTGTCGCATGTTCCGATCGATCACAGCTTCACCGATTGTCTTCCCCGTTTCATTTTTAGTCGCTCCTCAACTGGTCAAGCTCAGAGACCACCAGTGGCAGTTTCGATTCAGTTTCCAGCAGCGTTGGTGGTCTTCCGGTCTCGTCTGGCAGTTCCGATCCAGTTTCCAGTGGTCTTCCGATCTCATCTGGCGATTCCGATCCAATTTTCAACTTCGTCTGGCAGTTCCCGATCCAGTTTCCGGTGGTCTTCCGATCTCATCTAGCGATTCCGATCCAGTTTCCAGCTTCGTCTGGCAATTTCGATCTCCTCTGGCAGTTCCCGATCTCATTCTGGCCGATCATCAATTGTAAAAGAATTGAACTTGGTAACAGGTTGTTTTGGAGGGGATTGATCGAACTCATACTGAATTTCTCTGCGGAGCATCCTGAGAATGTTTTCGTCGAATACTGATTTGCGCATTTCGAAAATGTAAGATCTTCTCTGGGTTTGATGGAGAGGGAAAATATCGAGACTTTGAAATTGGTTTTGCGGTGGTCGAAGTTGGGGAATTGACGCTTTAACAGAAGAAGAGACCAAAGTCCTCTTTCTTAACTGTCTGATTAGGCGTGCCGCCATTTCTGGATTTCAAGAGTGTTCTTTGATTTTGAGTTTCAGAGTGTTCTTCGTGTTCTGTTTTCACACAGACCAATATGTCTGAAAAGACTGTTCCTTCACCAGCTGATATGTCCCGTGATATTGGGGGGCTCCAAATTTGTTCTGTCCGGTTGAATGATCGTAACTATCTATTATGGGCTAAGGCTATGAAAGTGGCCTTAAGTGCTCGGAAGAAATTTGAGCTTGTTGAAAAGGATCCTCCTGATATTGAAGACAAGAGTTATCCTGACTGATCTTCCAATAATTCTATTGTATTAACCTGGTTATGGGCAAGCATGGACCCTGATATTTCAGCGAATGTTATGTGTCTTGATACTGCCAAAGAAGTGGGGGAATCAGTGAAAGAGACTTATTCTATGGCTGGTAATGTCTCTCGTGTTTTCGAGTTATATGCACAGCTTTTTCAATTAAAGCAAAATTGTCGCGCTACTCCTGAACACTATGCTCAGTTTAAAGGAATGTGGGATGAGTTAAGTGTTTATCATCCATTAACTACTGATTTGGCTACTTTAAAGAAGCAGCGAGAAGAGTTATGTGTTTCCATGTATTTAACTTCTCTGGATCCTCAGTATCAGGCTATTCGTAGCCAAATTCTAGCCAGTGATGGTACTCTGCCATCACTCTCTGCTACTTACTCTCGTGTGTCTCGAGCCACAACGTCTTCTCCTTCCAGTGAGAATGTCGGGTTGGATACTTCTTCCGCACTAATTGGTTCTGGACGAGGCCCCTCTCGTG
Organism: Euonymus europaeus; assembly: GCA_963580455.1. Lineage (NCBI taxonomy): Eukaryota > Viridiplantae > Streptophyta > Magnoliopsida > Celastrales > Celastraceae > Euonymus > Euonymus europaeus. The sequence continues at coordinate 24,376,947 of OY756962.1, forward strand.
ATAGTGGTAGTTTCTCTGGTCGTGGTAGTTTTCGTGGTCGTGGCAGAGGCAGAGGCAGTGCTCGGAAGTGTACTTTTTGTGGAAAAGATAATCACACTGTTGAGAAATGTTTGATAAGCATGGGAAACCCTGGGAACGCAATTCTCAGTTTCGACAACCTTCTGGTGGTTCTTCTGTGTTTCCAAGATCCGATGTTACACATGCAGTTCCTCCTCATGATCCATTGAGTGACTCTTCCAGCATTACTCTCTCTCAGGCTGAGTATGATTCTCTGCTTCACCGTTCCCAGCAGTCATCCTCTTCCGATACTGCAGCCATCACCACATCTTCATGTAACTCCTCTTGTTATCATGTTTCTAGTCCATGTTCCTGGATCATTGATTCAGATGCCTCTATCCATATCACTGGTCAATCTCATACTTTCACATCTTTTCATCCTTCATCCTCTCGTAATGTTACTGTTGCAGATGGTCGTACTTGTCAGGTTTTGGGGAGTGGTAGTGTCTCTCCTACCTCTTCTCTCTCTTTATCCGGTGTTCAATACATTCCGAAATTTCCTTTTAATCTTATGTTTGTGAGTCAGTTTACTAAATCTTTAAACTTTAGTGTCACTTTCTTTCCTTCTCATTGTATTTTTCAGGACTTGGAGACGAAGAAGATGATTGGTGGGGTTCTGAACGGGCTGGTCTATATCATTTGGATCCACCTACTGTTTTGGTTTCCAGTTCTACCACCTCGTCTTTAACTCCTTTTCAGTGGCATGTTAGATTGGGACATCCTTCTTTGAAACTTCTCCGTCAAGTGATTTCTGTGTCTAGGTTAGAGTGTGAGGCTTGTGAGTTAGGCAAACATCACCGTGTTTCCTTTTCGCCATGTGTCACTACTAAACGTTTAGCACCTTTTGAACTTGTGCATTCTGATATTTGGGGACCTTCCGGCATTCCTAGTTTATGTGGTTATTCCTATTTTGTCACCTTTATTGATGATTGTTCAAGAATGACTTGGTTGTTTTTATTAAAACGTCGTTCAAATGTTGCTTCTATTTTTGGCATTTTTTATAATGAAGTCTCCACTCAATTTGGCACGTCTATTCGTATATTACGTTCTGATAATGCACTTGAATATGTTAAAGGTCATCTTTCTGTTTTTTGTGCATCTAAAGGCATTATTCATGAAACATCTTGTCCTCATACCCCACAGCAAAATGGTGTCGCTGAATGTAAGAATCGGCATCTTCTTGATACTGCTCGTACTCTACTTTTTCATATGAATGTTCCTAAATGCTATTGGGGAGATGCTGTTTTGACTGCATGTTATTTAATTAATCGCATGCTTTCTTCTGTTTTAGGTGGTAAATCTCCTTTTTCGATTCTTTTTCCATCTACTTCTGTTTTTGTTCTTCCTTCCCGTGTTTTTGGTAGTCAATGTTTTGTTCAAGACTTGCAGAATGGTTGTGATAAATTGAATGCCAAGTCTATCAAATGTGTCTTTGTTGACTATTCTCGTACTCAAAAAGGGTATCGTTGCTGGGATCCTACCTCCCATCGGTATCGTGTTAGTATTGATGTCACTTTTTTTGATGATGTGCCCTATTTTTCTTCTTTGGAACGTTCTCCTCATGTTTCATCCCCACCTCCTTTACCCCTTCCTCCATCTTCTATTTCTAGTTTGGATGTTTCCCCTCTTCCATTGCAGGTTTATACTCGTGGTACCTGGTCCAAGCTTTCTTAGGATACTCCCGAACCCCTTCCACCATCTTCAACTCTGCAAGTTCCTGCGCCACCCTCCTCGCCATCTTCTCCTGATCTCCCTATTGCTCTTCGTAAAGGTACCCGCACTTGTACTAACTATCCTATTTCTAACCTTGTGTCTATATCTCATTTGTCTCCCTCCTATACCTCATTCATTAGCTCCTTGTCCTCCACTAGTATCCCTTCTTCTTTTCAGGACGCTGTTACTCTTCCTCACTGGAAGGGTGCTATGGCTGATGAGATTGCTGCTCTCCATCGTAATAAGACTTGGACTCTTACTGATTTACCACCTCGGGGGAGTGTTGTCGGATGTCGCTGGGTTTATGCTATCAAATATTTACCTGATGGTTCGGTTGAACGCTATAAAGCTCGCTTGGTTGCTAAAGGTTATACTCAAACTTATGAAGTTGATTATTTTGAAACTTTCTCTCCCGTTGCTCGCTTGTCTTATGTACGTGTCCATTTAGCAGTTGTTGTCACCAAGGATTGGCCTTTGTATCAACTTGATATCAAGAATGCTTTTTTACATGGTGACTTGAAGGAAGAGGTGTATATGGAGCAACCTCCCGAGTATGTTGCTCAGGGGGAGTCTGGAAAGGTATGTCGTTTACACAAGGCTATATATGGTCTTAAACAATCTCCTCGTGCATGGTTTGAAAAATTTAGTACTGTCGTGTTAAGGTTTGGAATGAAACAGGTGGCTGTAGACCACTCAGTATTTGTGAGACATAGAGCAAGTGGGTGTATTATCCTTGTTGTTTATGTGGATGACATTGTGGTGACTGGTAGTGACTTATCAGGTATTCAGAAACTCAAATTGTTTTTTAACAGTCTTTTTAGTGTGAAGGATCTTGGAAAATTGCGTTATTTCTTGGGTATTGAGGTGGCCAGGTCCAAAAATGGCTTATCCTTATGCCAATGAAAATATGTAACTGATTTGTTACAGGAGACTGGATTGCTGGGAGCTAAACCTGTCTCAACTCCTATGGACCCAAATGTAAAGTTTGGCAAAGATGTCAGTGAACCATTCGAGCATCCAAGAAGATATCGTCGTTTGGTAGGAAAATTGATCTATTTGACTGTTACTCGTCCTGATATTTCTTTTGCAGTTGGAGTGGTGAGTCAGTTTATGCAGGATCCTCGTATCGAGCGTTGGGATGCTGCTTGTAGGATTGTCAAATATCTTAAAGGTGCTCCTGGTTTGGGCTTATGGTTCAAACGTTCTAAATCTTTTGAAATCAGGGGTTTTAGTGATGCTGACTGGGCTGGAGATTGTATTGACAGAAGGTCAATCTCAAGATATTGTGTTTTTCTTGGTGATAATCTGGTCACTTGGAAAAGTAAGAAACAGAATGTGGTGGCTCGATCTAGTGCAGAAGCTGAGTACCGAGCTATGGCACATACTGCTTGTGAAATGATATGGGTTCAGTCTTTGCTTAGTGAGATAGGATTTTCATCTCTTACTCCTACGAGAATGTTTTGTGATAATCAAGCAGCTATGTATATAGCATCTAATCCTGTTTTTCATGAACGTACAAAGCACATTGAAGTTGATTGTCACTTTATTAGGAATTTGGTTGTGAAGACGAAAAAAGATTCATCCGATGTATGTTCGATCTAGAGATCAACTTGGAGATGTTTTTACTAAAGCTTTGTGGAAAAGTCAATTTAGTGAGTTATGTAACAAGTTGGGCATGATTAACATCTATGCTCCAACTTGAGGGGGAGTGTTGAGAGATGAGTTTGTAATTATCTTTTCTAGGTAAGGGTAGTATTGTATATTCCTTAGAAATCCTAGGTTTCCATCTTATAGTATATCTTTGTATGTCTGTAAGAGAAGTAGGAAATTATGGAATATATCTCAAAACTTCTTTTTCAGTATCTGGTTAACGAACAATTATAATGGTAACACTTGTCTCAGCACTCAGCAGGTCCCGAGACATCATCAACTTGTTGAGCAAATAAAAGAGCTGGTTTAACTCCAGAGAACTAATGCTAGACAGTAGAGTAGCAAAGGTCAACTGATAGATGAATTAAAACCAAAATTAAGCCCACTAGTTAATCTCATGATCCCACTGCAATATCATTGGCGTCTCACGTCTGGTTATGTTCCCAAATCCCAAGTTGATCAACCATTACTCTATGAAAAGGAAGCTTAAGAACCAGAGCAAGGCAAAGCTCTCAGTCAAGAACATCAATTGCGAGTATTTCTTATGGACTACGAGTTCAGCGATCTGAGTTTATGCAAGCATTCTAAGAATCTGGCATGTAAAATCGAAAGCCTTAGATTTGATACACCTCGGCATCTCATGATCCCACTGCAATATCATTGGCGTCTCACGTCTGGTTATGTTCCCAAATCCCAAGCGATCAACCATTACTCTATGAAAAGGAAGCTTAAGAACCAGAGCAAGGCAAAGCTCTCAGTCAAGAACATCAACTGCGAGTATTTCTTATGGACTAAGAATTCAGCAATCTGAGTTTATGCAAGCATTCTAAGAATCTGGCATGTAAAATCGGAAGTCTTAGATTTGATACCCCTCGGCAGTACTTGGATTTTACCAAAACTGGTGGCTTGCAGGCGGTAAGGTAGTATCCGTGGTTTACTCTGCAAGTTGGGCCCAATGAGGCAATTAGGTTCACCTTACAGAGGTTCCTGTCTTCATAAAAAAAGTTCTTCCAGTAAACCAGCCAAGAGATATAGATGCAGCAAAACCAATTATTCATGAAAACAGTAGCTAATATAAAGTGTAATCAGCTGCCAAGTCTGCTGCAAAGTAAAGAGAAAATATGCATATGGGAATGCGTATGATAACTGATAAATACAAATTGTTGAACATCAGCGGCATTAATTCCAAATTTCCAATTTCCATGGTAAAGGGGGAAAAATCAAACAACTCTATATGCACCTTTCTGAGTCTCCAATAAGAGATAGAAGCTTTTCCACCAAACCCTTCACTTTGTCCTCGAATAGAGAAACCAAATTTTTTTTCTGTTACAAAAACCTGTCATCTATCAAATATTCTGAACAGTTAAGTTCAAATAACCTCGTAAATCTGAATGGTAAATATAAGCTAATGCAATCAAGGCCATTTAATGTCCATAAAGCCACATTGAAGCAGAAATGGTATTTGAGTATTTCATATTTTCATCTACAATAGAAGTAGAAAGAGATCAATAAGGTTCATGCATATATCAAGTCCAATCCAAAGCAATGTCATTCTATGATGCTTAGTTCTTATCTTGTTGATGGGAGTTATTTATCATAAAGTACACAAGTCATGCACCATAAAATAATGATTATGAGATGCCACATACTAGCTGTAAATAATACATTTGAGCGATCCAATCAAATTCAGGCATTGCATGGAGCACATCTTATTCTATTCTCTTGAACATCATGAAAATTGGCAATTGGCAAATTCAGTGAATATGTTAACACTTAACACAGTGTCCTCATAAACTTCAAGATTGATGTAATGTACTATGTGGTGCAGCCTTCTTTATATGAACTTTCAATACTGTGAGTTGTAATAAAGCCATACAATTCCAAAGTGACACAGGGACTAGAACGACCACTTACCTGCAATTCAGTGGCACGATACAATGATGTCCCTTTCAGCTCCAGAAGTTCATCATCAGTAAACCAAAGCGGATTACCAAAAGTGGTTGGAAGCATGTCAAGGTACCTAATAATGATGACCAACCAAAAAAAATCATGTACAATGGGGAAAAAATAGAAAAATAGTAACTGGAAACTCGAGAATGCAAAGTACGCATACGGTTTCCACGAAGAATCCTTACGAAGACGCTCCACAGTTAAGAATAAAATCATCAAAAATCTGTCGTCCACTTCTCCTTCTTCAAACATCGCTCGACAATCAGGTCCAAGAAGAGGATCTTGCAAGACCCTCATTGGAGTTATTGCTAAGTCAAGTGGAACAACCAGCAGAACCCCTGAAGTTTATTTTAGGAGTAAGAAAAGGAAGTATTTCATTCATATGTTTTCAGATAAAACTGGGATGTTAATTTCATTGAGTTTCCAACATAGCCATTGCCACCAAACAAATCAAGCTGGTTATGCATATCAGCCTGTGTCGAAAAAACAGAAGTTTTCCTAAATATTCATGTAAACTAATCAATCAAGGGTATGCTTTGTCAAACAAATATTTGTGTACCTCCTCCTCTGGAATAAGTTAAATAACACAACAGAATTGGATCCGGCTTCATAATTCTTCTTGCCTTACTAATTTTCAGCAAAGAAAATCAAGGTTACATCATTAAATTGCTGACAATAGAGAGAAATTGATGACATTAACACATTGGAATACATTAAAAGGAAATATTCTCAAAATTAGATGCAAAACACAGCAAATTATTGATTCTAGAAGCACCCTGACACAACAGATGATTCATGTTGACTACCTAAGGCAACTACTACATAACACTTGAGGTCCTCTCATGCACCATCCAATAATGATTAATTTTTCTCGCTCCATGTAACATTTCTGCAGCAGACAGAACAAAACCTAAGGCTAACCAAAGAAATGATTTATTGATGGCTCGAATTAGATACAAGTGAACAAATACACACAAATACAGAGCTTTTGTAGGACGAATAAAAAAGAAGGTGATCCATAGCACAAATTGAATAGAAGTGAAGGAATATCCAAACACAAATACAAGTTTGTATATGAAGGCAGTGGATGATCTCGCTCACCGTCAGGAGTGTCAATGGATGAAAAGATGCCAAACCCTTTAGTTTCATCACAGTACTTGATCTTGCAACCTCTTAGTTCTACTCCATTCGCCTGAATTCAAAAGAAATGAATGGAATCATATATCACAGAAAGAAAACAATTAAGAAAATTGATTATCAAAAATTGCCACAGACCCAAAAAAAAGAGTGCAGAAAAATGAACCTGAAGCCATTGCAGGAAAGTTTCGAGTTTTGATTCTTCCTGACTCGCCATTGAGCGCGAGGAACTCCTTTCGGTCAAGCCTCACTTGCGTTTTGTAGAGACCGGAGTCCTGAGGTTTAAACGGTGCTGGACAGGAAACGAATTTAACGCATTGTTAGGGTTTTAGGTAGGGGTAACAAAGTTTTAGTGATCATTTTTTTAATTTGGTTAGATCTTCGAACGTTTTAAATTGATCATCTAAAATTTCAATTTGTCACATAATTATAAGTCATTTGATATTTTCAATCAGTCAACGTGCTTATATGACACGTTAATCGTTAAATGCTCCTTTGATATGGACCAACAATTGTCGTGTGATTTTTTTTTGTTGGCCTCTCTCTCATACCAGAACCCTCTCTAAGAAAACCCTAGGAAAGAAATCTTTGATCGTTGATAGAGGTTGTCGTTCCATCAATACATTAGGGAATCAGCTCAACAAAACTCAACCATCAAAACTCCACTGTAAATATCAAACCACTTAGTGAGACTAGCTACCATAGTCAGTCACGTGTTCAAAACCCTCTTTCGTGACTCACCGTCACAACTCTCTTTCAGTCCACCGCCACAAAATTGACCCCCTCCACCCCAAGTTCGATGGTTGTGTCGATTGGCCTGCTGTGCGACTATTCCACCGCATCCACAAACAATTCCGCATCCCATGTGGTTGTGGCGAAGAGAGGAGGTGCAATATGAATGACGCGGAGGAGGTGGGATATGAGACAGAGGTGATGCCATGGAAGATATGTGATTTATAAATGCATCGACATCAGTAACGATGAACTGATCAAAGGAGCCTAGGCTAGGGAAGGAGAAAATGCTATCTCCGACCTTGAATTTGGAGTCAAAGGTGCTGACAACAATCCAAACGATTTGTTATTTTCTCTATTTATTTTTCTTCTATTGGATTTTGGGTGCCTTTTACAAAACCTTTTACAAAATTGTTGATGAATGATGTCATCTAGGGGTGAAGCTAGAAGGGCATACCGTGGGGGGGGGGGGGGGGGGGGCAGTGTTCGCAACTAGTTTTGAATTCACTAAGGTACGATTAAGTTAGCGGGGGTTTGGTTTTAGGAAGTATTAAATGTATTGCCGCATTAAATTAAGTTGTGCTTTCACTTTGATATAATAAAGACTATAATTATCATTAGATACTGCTATGGAGGAAGTCTTTGACATTGAAAGTAGCTACAGTCGCCTCAAATGTTCATTCCACACTTCCACTGACCTACGTTATCAAAGGTATTGCTGCGACTGATATCATATACAATGAGACTCCTCTGTAGTAAATAGAAGTGATGGCATGGAACCTCTCTTGGTCAACAATGTCCCAAATCTGAGCCTTGACATCTTTACCACCAATGCCCATGCTTTGCGTCTATAACCCCATGCCTATGATTGATTTGGAGTGGGGATTGAATTGTCGAGTCATTGATAATCACCATCCCGAAAAGGTACTGCTCTCCTCTCTCGTCGTCTGACATGTTGGTTGTGTTGTTTAGTATAGAAGTGGAGAGAGAAAAGCGATGCATGAAAATGGAGTTGGGAACAGGGAAGAAGTGGTGGACAGGGGTGTACTTGCAAGTGAAACAAAATTATAAAGTCAGTGGTTAACTCATCATGTTCGATATTTTAAGGGCCGAATCGTAACACAACCTATCATTCAGTGACCAAATGTAACATTTACTCCAAATACACTAATACTTTTATATACCTATGACTAAATGAATGTACACTTGAAGTATTATCCGTTTTAATGGAGATGCTATTTGCTTAATAATCTTTGGCTATAAAACCCTATCTAATTGATGGAGTAGGCATGAATTTATCACTTCTATCTCGAATCATGCCATCAAGACTCTCGCGAAAAACCTGGAAGCTATATTTTTTCACTTCTTTCACCATAAGCAGAATTTTTGCACGAATAGTTTCAAATAGAACAATTACACTTTTTTGTTACTTAGAAGTTAGCATGCTTTTAAAGATCATATTAGTTACTTCCTTCTCTATCTTGTCAAGATAAAAGTTTGACATCCTATAAAAATCAACAATCTAATTTATAAACATGACTCAACATAATAATATTTGAATCATTTTTTAGAGAACAAAGTCACATGTAAATGCAAACATTTTCTAGCTCACACATTTATAACCACACTTTATACTCATATTTTATTTAGACTATGCTTGACATGAGGGTTGAGAGGAATTGAGTTGGGTTGGGAGATGTTGCGTTGGTAGAAGTTCATAAAAGTGAACATTTACTTGTTATTTATAAGAGTTGAGAAAATTTATGTGAGTAAAGACCTGCAACCCCTAAAAAATGAGAGAATAAAAAAGTGGATGTTTTCTCAGAACACCTTAAAATGTTTGCCCTAAACAAGGTCTTACATTAGTAACGCTCTACCAGATAGTTTTTGGTCATAAACTGAATTATGGCGCTACAGATGTACAACCGGCCCGCACGTGCCGTGACTTCGAACAGACAAGTAACATAAATAACTTTTGAGTTTGATTCAATGTCCTGATCGGAGACGTAAATCGAGTGACAGCTCCGCCTTGTCTCTTTAGATTTCTGGGTGGTGGCAGAATCAGAAGCGGTTGTAAGAATGGCTACAGAGAACCAAGATATACCGGAGGGAAGTGTACAGAACGTACTGGAGCAAGAAAGCCTCAAGTGGATCTTCGTCGGAGGCAAAGGTGGTGTCGGCAAAACGACCTGTAGCTCGATTCTCTCAATCCTTCTCGCTCGTGTTCGACCCTCTGTGTTGATCATATCCACCGATCCGGCTCACAATCTCAGCGATGCGTTTCAACAGCGATTCACCAAGTCCCCAACTTTGGTCGATGGCTTCAACAATCTATATGCAATGGTACAGCTTTTTCCTTTGCTGTGGAATTCTCCGGTTTGGAAATTATGGGTTCGTGAGTGCGCCTAATTTTCGAATTTTGTTTCTGTTAAGTTGGTTGTTTTGTAATTGGGATAGACGAAAATTGTTTCGGGTTTACATCTAATGGTTTTTTTTTTGGAACGGATAGCAAATATCTGAGTATATGGGATTGATTTTTTCTTCTTTCCTTTAGTATATGTGAAAAGAATGGTGCTTCTGTGAAATGGGGACATCCTGTGCAATGGTTATCGGTTCTGTGCAATGGTTATCGGTTCTGTGCAATTCAGGAGGATGATTTCAGGAGTATACAGTGTATCCTTGTTGTGTACTCATGCATGTCCAGAATTTTTCAATGACTGCAATTTGTTAGACAAAGTTTTGAGTATCATACCCATTTTTATTTATACTTGTTTCGATTCCTTCGTATTTTTCACTTAAGAGAATGAATAAGTTGGGTAGTGCTATTGGTTTTTCTGGGTGCTTATTATTCCCCTTTCTTTTCTTGTTTTAAGTTGATGTCCTTCTAATGATTTATTCAGTGTTTCATGTATTACATGGTTTTGACACTTTGGGTGTTTTCTTCACAGGAGGTGGATCCTACCGTTGAAAATGAAGACATGGGGAATAATAATGACGGAATGGATAGTTTGTTTTCTGAACTTGCCAATGCAATACCTGGAATCGATGAGGCCATGAGCTTTGCTGAGATGTTGAAGTAAGAACCATTCTACTTAGTTATGCTGCGAATGCCATTTGCACTCAGTGGCTCAAAACCATTGTGTTCAAACATTTCTTTTTTTGAATGGGTGTTCCACTAATTCTTAGTTAAGATAATCTAATGGAGTTGGAATTTTCAGAGCCTTTTTTTGTTTGATTAATCTTACAGAGGCTAAATTCATTTTCATGATTCTTGCCATCAAATCCCTTATGATTTTCATGTCAATTGCTGTAAAGTGCAACTGAGTTTAATTGTTGCAAGCATAATACTGTAAAATTATGCCTGTAATGGGTCAAGGGTTCGTCTATCATACATTCTCCAGTGTTGTACCTAGTCATTCACATTGTTGCTCCGTTTTATAGTATTCAGTTGTGCTTGAGGATGTTTACCATTTTGGTGCTAGAATACATAACCTCTTAGTTTTGTGCCAGATCTTGAGACATTCCTTTACCATTATCAGTAGTAGGCTTGTAGCTAACCTCTTTTGATTGTAACACGGATAAAAAATTGCTTTGTTACATTTTTATATTTAATTGCATTTATGCATCCCTTCCTTTTCAAGTAGATTTCCAAAAGACACTTGTTTTTTGGTTCCTTAGGGGTTAGATTCTTTGTAGACTTTGTTTCATATGCCAGCATGAGAATCCTTCTTGTATTATTATCCATCTATTGGTCTAATACTGCCTTCACAAATTATCTCCTGCAGATTGGTGCAAACAATGGATTATTCTTGTATAGTATTTGATACAGCTCCTACTGGCCATACACTAAGGCTATTACAGTTTCCTTCAACATTAGAAAAAGGGCTTTCGAAAATGATGTCCTTGAAAAATAAATTTGGTGGCTTATTGAGTCAGGTACATCCTTCATGTTCCATCGAGTGTGATGATCTGCCAAGTTGGAAAGTTTTTTTGTTGCTCGACTCCCTTTATGTCGTAATTATCTTTTTGTGGTCTAATATTTTCAAACGAGGTGATACTTTTTAATTATCTTATATTTGGGTTAGCAAATAATGCTGATTTTCTTACACATTTGCAGCTAGTCATTTTGTCTAAATCCTGATTTTGTGTACATTTTAAATTAGTAAAAGAAACTAAACAACTCCCATACACAAGACTCCTGCTGCATTGGGCGGGGTCGGCAGAGTCAGGATGTACGCGGACCTAACTCTCATGTAATACGTTATACGTGGAGAGTCTGTTTCTAGGAATCGAACTTGTGACGTCTAGAAACTGGGCTACATGTTCACTTGTTGTATATTTTAAACTAGTATCACCATCAAATTATTTGCATTCTTGTTTAAAACTTTAGATTTTGGAACTCGTTTATGATTTTCCTTATAGAATATCGCCATATCTATGGTGCAATCGAGCTTTTCCGCATTTTTATTCTCTCCTTAGGGCTACTAATGCTTACATTACTGTTCTCTGTACTCCGCGGCTTCACCTTTTGGACATAAACAAGCATATTTTGTTACTTTTGCTTTGAAAATGCTGATGTGAGGATGAAATGCCAATTTTTATATCCGAAAAAATTTGATTAAAAACCCTGGCTTTGGTTCTTAATATTTGTATTCTCCCTCGAAACTATAATTTTCCAGTTATTTATTCTTGCTGCATGTGTTATGATGTGCAATTCATAAACTCTTAAAGTTCTTGTGACAGATGACCCATCTCTTTGGTATGGATGATGAGTTTGGTGAGGATGCGATTATGGGAAGGCTTGTAGGCATGAAAGATGTCATTGAACAAGTAAATAAGCAGTTTAAAGACCCAGTAAGATACTAAGATCTCACTTTGACAAGCTCAGTACAAGTATTATCATTTTGAAATTCATTGATATCATATGTTTTGCTGTTTACAGCTAACACATTCTCGACTCCTTGCTCACAACCATTCCGTCACCACTTACTAAATTCTTTTCTTCCCTGAAAGCAAATTATGGAATTAGCACTAACGAACAAGAATAAGGGTTTCTATCTATTCTAGGAGTTACTTAAATCTTATAGTATGTCATTATTTTGGAAAATGTTATTGTGTACCAGCCATTCTTGGATTTTTTATGGGTATGAAACATGACAAACTCTCTTTAAATATTTGGTCCTCGTTAGTTTCTAGACATTTCCTTGGTCTTCAGCACACGTTTTAGGCTTTTACTGTTGTGGTTCAATTTCTTTCTAACAAAAAAATTCTTCTTTATCATTTTCTTTTTTCTATTGTACTCATGTTCCCTTCCACAGGATTTGACAACCTTTGTCTGTGTTTGCATTCCCGAGTTCCTCTCTCTCTATGAAACAGAGAGACTGGTGCAGGAACTCACAAAGTTTGAGATAGACACGCACAACATCATCATTAACCAAGTTATTTTTGACGGAGAAGGTGTGATTGCCGTCTTTGTCATTCTGCTTATTGTTTGCCTTGATACATTGAATAAAAAATTTACCTTACCGATCTGTACTCTTATTATAGACGTGGAATCAAAGTTGCTGAAGGCCAGAATGCGGATGCAGCAAAAGTACCTTGATCAGTTTTATATGTTGTATGATGACTTTAACATCACTAAGCTACCATTGTTGCCAGAAGAGGTAACTCTCCAGTGTTATACTGAGGAAACTAAAGATGATTTTGAATTTGTGTGCTGGTATGTTCATATGTATAATGCATGCATGAACAAGTTCCAAGACGTCTTCATCAATAAATTTCTAGTTAAAATGTGATCTCGTTTTTCTGCCATTCGTTATGGTTATCTGAACCAATGTGGAATTCTACTTCTTGTCTCATTCCTGATCACTTCTCAGTGGATACATTGCATTAGAATTTTCCTTCAACTTCTCATTCCTTTGACGTGATTGCTGTGGATGTAATAGGTTACTGGCGTTGAAGCTCTGAAAGCATTTTCACACCATTTTGTGAAACCATACGTACCTTCAACCCATAGAAACACGGTGGAAGGGCTGGAGCAAAGGGTATCCACACTAAGCCAACAGTTGAAAGATGCGGAAACAGAGCTAGAGAAACTTCGAAAAGGAAAGCAAAAGATCTAAATTGTACCTCATGCATCAGCTTTTGTTCCCTTTCTCCTTTTTCCCATTCTTTGTGACAATACTGTCAGATGGCATCTTCCAATATTCAGCTGCCAGGAGAGTGGGATATATTATCACATTTTTGGGGTAGTATATTTATTTATTTTCTCTTACTTTCTTATATACTGAAAAATATATCTCGTTTATCGTTTATCGTTGACATGCATACTTCATGGTTAATGCTTGAATGTCGAGAGGACATTTTAGTTATTTTTGGAGTACTGGCACTTTGCATTTCAGATGTTTCCGCTGAAGTGATGATTCTTAATCTTCATTGCGTTTGTACCTTGTAAGAAGATACTGTATATTTTCAGGTGTTTAAGAACATCGAGTATCGATTTTGGCATTTATCTGCATTATGCATCTGACCATATTTTCCATCTCTGCCTTGTGCAGTTGTTCGGTAGCTAAGATTGGCATTGGTAGTTTGTAAGCAACTGGGTAGGCCGAAAGTCAGATTATTTCCTCTCAAGAGATTGGTAACTTGAAAGCAACTGGGTAAGTCGAAAGTTGATTATTTTTGCTCAGGAATTCGTTGGTCTGATGCCTTAATGACATTGGCAAGCAAGTGTCGATTTTAGTGAATTCACAATTGCAAGTGGGGGTGTCTATTTGGATTTTGGTTCGATTTTAACCGAAATCGAACTGTCGGTTATAATAATTTACAATTCGTTACGGGAAAATATATGTATGATAATGAAATAAAGAAATAGTATTTTTGGGGTCGATTTTTGGTTTTGCATATACATCCTATGAAAATATTACAATTAAAAACAAAGACAATGAAAATAGTAGTATAGGAGTATACAAAATAAGATGAACAAAATAAACATATGTTAAATATGAAATTACATTCTGGTTTTCATTAATATGAGATTTAAATTATTTCACTCTGTAATAGTCGCATCGCGTGCTGAGTTTTGATCTCCTTTAAAATCCTGATGAAAAATTAAGAAAATGTTTGAGTCTAAACTTTAAATTTTTAGGCCTTAAATGAATAACTAAATAAAAAAAATCTTATTTGATTTTTTGGGTTAAATCCAAAAATGAAATGAAAAAAATAAATAAAAAAAATATCCAAGAAAATCTAAATTAATAATTGAATTCAAAATCTTGAATAATGACAATTTGGATTGGTTCTCCTGTTGCGGATCGAATTTAGACATCTATAATTGCAAGCATATATCCACTATGTGAATTCACATTTGCAAGCATATCCAGAGACTTCAGTGGAAATTCAAAACCCTAGCTGGAGTGAAGAATTAAAGCTTCGTAAATAGTTAAAAGGGCTGAAATAGAGTTAAATTTGACCCTACGTGAAGAATATTAGTAAAGCATCGGAAGAGGAGGTGCAAAATCTCCCTTCATTTTATAATCTCAACTATTCATGTGGTTTACAATAAATATATAATATCAGTGAAGTCCGCATGGATGATTGAGATTCAAAATCAATACACAAATTTCATATAAAATGATTACAACTCTACCCATTCCGCAAAACATAATGGATTGAATATTCCCACACAACAACACTTTCATTAGGATGCTCAATACTGCAATATTTAAAACACCCATATAAGAACAGAGGAATCAATGGGTTGGTGCAAAAACAGCCATCTGACCAGATCAAAATATGAAATTTAACAAATATGCATAACATATTACCCTCCGTGATAAGAGCCGTCAACTTCCAACAAGGCCACGGGGAGAGCGTGGAAGTCGAAACCATTATTTTGAGTTTATATCCGACATTATAAAATTGTCATATATTTTTTATATTGAATTTAAGTTTTTTTAAATAAAAAATATATGGTTGTTATTATACAACACAGATATAATTTCTTTTAAAAAATAAATATTTTAATACCTTAAAATTACAGCAGGAGCTGCTGTAAGTTTATTAAAGCTGCCCCAGCAACTCTCCAACATTGATATCTTAACCGTATGTTGATACTGATAGAAAGAACTTAGACATTGTCCGCCGTATAACAATACCTGGATATTAATAAAGAACAATCAAACCGGATCTTCCTCTGCGATTTTACGCATCCTCTGCGATTCTCTTGTCGAGTTTCTCTGTCCGCATCATCACATCACAGAGTTCGGAACCGCAATTAAAAGGATTCGCTGTTCTTGCATTTACTTGCACACAAGGTTCGAAATTCGAGGAATGAGCAGATTTTGTCGTGGCTTGTCGAGTTAGGGTTTGAGATTGGGACATAGTGCCTCAACCACTGGAGTTTCTGTCTTTTCAATCGTTTTCGTAGAGTTTACGAAGCTATGGAGGTTTATAAAACATGGGTCAGAAGGAATAAAGAATACGTGCACTCGCTGGAGTCTCTTGCCAATGTAAGATTCAATAGCTCTATGAGTTTTTCAAGTTTTAGATTTATTTTGCAAGCAGCCAAGCACAGATATGTTTCTTCAAAGCTTTATTGCATTTATAGAGAGAAGCACGAAAATTGGAGAAGTAAAATGATCCTGAGACTCTGTTTGCTTATGATTAGGATAAAATTTATCTTTGAAGTCTTAGTTTTGGAGCTCTCGTCTAAACTAATACTAGGGTAATGTCATGTTTCCTTCATCAAAAAATCAGTTATTCAGTATTTAGTGTACTTAGTTTATTTTCATTATTTGCACCATTTTGCTTTATGGCTCGTCCTCGTGCTGGTTCTTTTATCCGCTGAGGTATCTTTATTGTTTCCTTCATCAAAGTACAATTACTTAGTATGTAGTTCTACACATTCTGTTTGAACAATTGGACCATTTTGCCTTGTGGGTCTTCCTTTTACTGGTGAATAGTATCCCTGATATACTGAGCAATGTATTTTTTTTAAAAATATGTTAGCGTTTATTGGTACGATACCACTAAGATTAAGTCTGCAGATAAATTTGGGTAAAGAGCATGTCTACCAACTTATATGCTTGTAATATTGCTTATGGATTCTTTGATGTATTGGACTATTTAAGTTTTTAGCTTTTCAATGCCATTTGATGTTGCTATGAATGCAATTCTGATGGCGGGGCCTTCAAATGTGTTTGACTATCTGGTAAATTGGTGCTATATTGTATGGTTATTTTAGACGAGTAATGAAATTTCTGGTGCAGGGATTGACATGGCTTCTTCCTGAACGATTTTCGGCCTCAGAGATAGGACCAGAAGCAGGTTTTGTGTAATTTTGGTAACATTTGTCTACTTCTTATTGGCTTTGACATTTCTAGGACCTTCATTGTCCTATTAAGTAGTCATCTGAAAGGAAATGTTTATGGACTTGGATTTTGACGACTGTTTCAAGTTTTGACCTATGGGAAAGTAGGAAACTAAAGTTGGCCAAATAATCTTCTTGCATTCATTTGATTGAAGTTCTCTTTACATGCACTCCGTGTAATAAAGATTTAGAGAGTCATTATGATGTCCTTAACTAAAGTTGGCCAAGTAATCCTCTCTCCCTCTCCCTCTCTTTATTTTTGGTGCACTAATCCTTGCACCCCTTGGTGGCTTGCAATGCAATTCTTCTTTTTTTGTTGTAAAAAAATGTGTATATAATGAAGGCATAGTTTTAAAATTCGTCCTATTTGGCTCTATTGGTTTCCAAGCTGTCTTGCCCACAAAAGAATCAGCGTCTTTTTCCTTTTCCTTTTTCTTTTTTTGCAGTAACGGCTGTATTGGGTATAATCACTGCTATCAATGAGCATATAATCGATACACCTCCAGCTGAGCCACATGCAAGCTTTCAAGAGCCTTATTCATTTCCTTTTTCATTGTGCATATCTGCACTAAAAGACTTGGAGACCTTGGTTGAAGTTGTGGCACAACAGTATTATGGCGATGACAAGAAATGGAACTTCATTGCTGTTACAGAAGCAATTAAGTAAGAATCTAATCTAATGTAATTAAGCTTATATCTCTATTTGATTGGTCATTCTTATGTATTTCCACACGTGGATCTACTTATGATTCGCTTTATCCATATAAGTCAGGGTGTTAGTTCGGTTAGCTTTGTTCAGAAATAATGGATATAAGATGCTTCTGCATGGCGGGGAAATACCGAATGTTGAAAAGAGCCCCGATGATTTGAATAATCAACATAGAGATGGAGGTTTCTTGAGAAATGGACATGAGCAGAACCTATCGAAACCAGAGCAAAGGGCATTATCTGCATTGAACAGATTTGGAGAAAATGTTAGGATGATTTCTGACCCAGTATGGTTGCATCGGATCCAAAATCAGCATGCAATTATGGAGCCTCAAAGTAATTGTTAATTAGAAGTCTTAATGAGCGAAGATGAATTATCAAAATAAGACTTGACTAATTTTTGCAATTCCGTCTTTACAGTTGCAGGGGTTAAGAGGCCAACCCTGGCGACATTATTGTCTGAGAAGGGTATTTATGGGGCACTGTTTGTGATGGGGGAGACGTTTTTTATAATAAGACCTCTTATTTATGTTTTATTTATCAGAAAATATGGAATTCGGTCATGGATCCCCTGGTTTCTTTCCCTGGTTGTCGACTTTTTTGGCATAGGATTTATAACAAAAGTAGCAAAAACGGTTGGTGGTGGAAAAGAGCAACAGTTTTGTTTCTCCCCAGCTGAAAAAGATGAGGTTAGAATTCAGTTCCGCGTATTTTTACCTCGCTAACCTTTCTGACTTTTTTGTCACTTCGATGCTAGGTGTGAAACAACACAACTTGCTATGTTTAGAAGCAGCCTTTTATCTCAATATTTTGCCCCTGTTTTCTTAAGTTTGATTTTGAAGTGTTGCTGATGTGTGCATTTGATTCAGTTGAAAAGGAGGAAACTTTTATGGGCTCTTTACCTGATGCGAGATCCGTTCTTCAGCAAGTATACACGGTACTTATGTCTTGGCTTAAGTTGTTTATCCAATATCTGCAGTCCTTCATTTGCTTTCACACAGTATAAACAAACTCACTTGTTTATGTTTCAGTCAAAGACTTGAAAGCACTGAAAAACTGCTGGAGACTGTTCCTGTAGTTGGATTTCTGACATGTATGATATTTTTTCCTTTTTCTTTCAATTTCATGCCATCTCATGTTTAATATAAGTGATTAAACTCGCTTTCAAATCTTTATTTCTCATTTATAACACATGCATTCCCCTCACTCACTTCGCCCTATCCTTCCCTTCTCTTTTTTCTTTGTTGTGCAGCAAAAATTGCTGAGCTTGTCATTGGTGCTCAGACACGATACACGTACATGTCTGGATCATGACATCGAAGCCATAAGTTGTGCTGCTTTCATTCTATGTTCAGGTGAAACAATCCTTCAAACTCTAGGGATGTTTTCTTCGAGTTTTGTTTTCTCGGTATTATTTGTAGCGATAAATGTAAACTGGCTGTATAAAATTGCGAATATGTTATAGCTGTGTCATTTACAGAATAAAAATTAAAGAGAATGTTCAGATTTTATTTTGCTCAATAAAGGACGTTATGATGAGTTCAGTAGGAGAGATGCTTCATTCAAAAGAATACTTTGGCTAGCAAGGTTTAGCATGTTAAGAAAATAGTTTTTTGTCCACATATCAGTGCATGTATGATAGCTGATTATGGTGGTCTCACTGGTGCAGTACGTATCCCGATTAGGAAACTATTGCTGTCAATCCTTTTACGGTACTGAAGGGAAGTTGCTCTCTAACTGATCCACTTAGTTGAAGCCTTCAAGAGTGTAAAACTTGCTCAATGATGTCTTATTTCATCTGTGTTTAGGCCCATCTCTGGCCGCACCATTATCAAACAATAGGGGCCGATTGATTCATTATATTAGTAGCAATGGTAATGGAGTCTCATGTAATCAAATTGTGTGAATTGCATGAGTAAGTAGACTTATTAAGTTTGGTTGATAAAATGTAATTGTAATGTGATATGTGATATTTTAAGTAGGGTAATTTAGGTCACCGGGCCGGAGAGCTAGATTTTTTGGACATGTATAGTTGCTTCTTGAGATTGCGAAAACCTGTGAAGAGTTGTATTTCAGGCTACACAGATAGTTTAGATCAATAGTGTAAGCTGTTGTCATGAAGACTGACTGAAATGTCGTGGGCGATTTATCTTTATGGACCGACTAGGCCACTTGATGAGGATATGACATTGAGGTGCCTGAAACAACATTGAACAGAACACTTCTCTTATCGCTATTGAGATTGAATGGGCTAGTCTTTGGTGGCCAAGACGTTCATCGACAGTCCTTCGCCTAATTGCAGGCCAAGGAATTGAGGCGTCCGGGTGGTGTGGAGGCTTAGCATTTGATCAGCAGTGGCAAATAGAAAACCATCCATTCTTTTCAAGGATAATCAAGTTGTTTGGTGGAAAGCTTTGCTGTGAATCCCGAAAACGCATCCTCGTAGGTGTGAAGTAGATGTGGTGGTGTTGTTTCTTCTTCAATTGATAAGTTACAGACAGAATCATCAACTCTTCATATCTCTGTGTCATGCTGCCAGAGGAAGGGTTTGAGATCATTAACTCACTGTCTTGTGCATGTGAACTGTGTATGTTTGCTTCTCCACTAGAGCAAACGATTTTGCAGCCACCTTGGCTAGCAACAAAGAGATTAAATGCTCTAAAGATCATGAAATTTTGCAGAGATGACAAAGAACTAAATTTCATCAAAGGCTTACTAAAAACTAAAATATTAAACATAATCAGATATGAGAGCTCATATCCCTCTTCAATAACAAAGCCTTTTCCTTGGGCCTTCGAGGTTTAATTGGAAATGATAAACTCGAAGTGAACAATATGGTTGGGGTTAGTAGGCTGAGATTTCTGACAAAGTCATAATGTAGGTGGTTTGTAGAAGCTTGGTGATCGATTTCAGGAACATGTTCTAAACTAGCAAAAAAGTCATAAGAAACAAATAAAACGGGGAAATTATATGAGAGCCAAAATAATGACACTATTATTCTCCCTTACTCATGCAACCTGCCAGCTACTGTATAAAACTGGCATGTGAAACTTATTCAATTGTTCACACACACACAAACACAAACACGTGTACACCCAAGAGCAATAACTGCAATTGAACAAGTACACTAGTTTAGTTGAGGAACATCCCAAGTAACTGCAATGGGGCTTCTAGCTGCGTATTTTCTGGACACCCAAGTTATAGATCCGAATGTTGCATCAAGATCCTCAACATCGCTCCTTCTTTCATAACCAACAAAACTCACCTTGTAGCTCAACTTCTCACCCAACTTTTTAAACCTCAGTATCTTTGGATGTACCTTCACAGCTACTCCACTGGGTTGCTCTATGTGCACCAAATATCTACTCTTTGGGGTACCAACATTCGTCACAGTCCTGGTGTATGTCAAGCTGATGTTCTTCGGTTTTCCCTCAAAATTCACAGCGAAAGAAGGGTAATTTAGATCACCAGGCTGAAGAGAGGAGTCTTCTGGGCATTCAAAACTGATTCCTATTATTGCACCCATTTGAGAAGGGGTATATTGCAAGCTACATAAATAGATCACATAATCTTCTAGAGTAAGATCATAAATAATCCCAGGATCAGCAGCAGCTTCAGGATTGACATGGCCAGAACCAAAGTGGAAAGGTGTTGCAGGTTCAGAGTTATTAGACGCAACATCAATAATCGGGGCCTTCTTGTTGTCTTTAGTGTAAGCAGTTGTCATCAATGCTGATTTTATAGCCGCCGGTGACCAATGTTTGTGCACTGACTTTAGCAGCGCAACAAGGCCGCTCACATGAGGACAAGACATCGAGGTACCAGAATCGAAATTGAACACAACTCTTCTCTTATCGCTCTTAAGCATGCTGGGACTTATCAGTGGCGTTCCTGAGATTTGGGGGGCCCTGGGCGAACTCTTCGAAAAGGGCCCCTCTTAAAATGCTATAGTATATCTTAAAAAATTTTTGACTATAAGGTATAATATTATTCAAATATGGCTCTTCTAGCATTTTGAGATGCAAAATCATTAATTACAGTGGTATAATCAATCTTTTCCGCTAAATTACTTTCAATAGATAACATTGCTAACCCATTTAACCTTTCTTGTGACATGGTAGATCGAAGGTATGACTTTATTAACTTCAACTTTGAAAAGCTTCGCTCGCCAGAGGCAACTGTAACTGGAATAGTCAACAATATTCGATATGCAATCCATGTATTTGGGAAACCACCCTCCAATGTTTCCAAATGATTTAATACTTCAATTGGCTTGTTTACTTCTGCAGGTAAAAGAGTACACAAAACTTTTAATTCTAAAGATAAATCTCTTCCATCAATGTCATAAAGTGTGTCATGCTTCAGAAAATCCTCAAGTTTAATACAATACGAGATCAAACTTTCAAAATCAATAGATTGCAACTTCTTCAAGTCAAATAAAAATCCAAAAGTTTCTCCATATAACTCAAATTGTTCAAACCTAGTTTTAAAAGAAGAAATAGATTTATCTATTACATAAAGAAAGTAGTCAACTTTGAATGATTCTTCAGCTGAGCGTATTAGATCTTCACTATTAATCTCATCAAATTGTCTTTTTCTTCGAATGATACGTTTTGTTCTAAAAATTGGTTCAATACCCATTTCACTAGCTACTTCTTTAGCTTCAATCATAGCATCATTAAATCCAGTTTCCCTATATTGTTCAAAAAATGAGACGAGTCCGCTTAGTTTTTCTATAGCTACCTTAATATCCATATCTTCCGCTTGAAGGGTTTTGCTAATAGTATTGACAGCAAACAACACATTATGCCAAATTATAATGCCCACTAAAAACTCAAAACTCTCAATTTCATTTGTAGCTAAGGATTGAGCTTCACTCTTTGTTTTAGGATCTTCACTATTACTTGCTAAGTCAATTAAAGCATCTCTAATTTGTGGAGTTTGATAACGTATTGCTTTAACACTTTCAACACGACTTTCCCAACGTGTTTGAGAAAATGGCTTAAGTGTAAGATTTTTCACATAATGTGTCAAAACATTCCACCGTTTTGTAGATGATGCAAACAATGAATATATGCGTTGTACAACTCCAAAGAAAGATATAGCTTTCTCACAAGAGTTGCCCATATCACAAAGAACAAGATTTAGACTATGACAACCA
The DNA here is from genome assembly GCA_963580455.1 of Euonymus europaeus. Taxonomy (NCBI): domain Eukaryota; kingdom Viridiplantae; phylum Streptophyta; class Magnoliopsida; order Celastrales; family Celastraceae; genus Euonymus; species Euonymus europaeus. Next base: position 24,399,425 of record OY756962.1, read on the forward strand.
CATGGTGTATAAAATGCTCTAGGATTCTCCATAAGTAGCCTATTTTGAACACCTTTATGTTTTCCTTTCATATTTGATCCATTGTCATATCCTTGTCCTCTTATGTCATCAATATTAAGACCATAATCTTTAAGAACATCTTTAAGAATATTAAAAAGACCAAGCCCTGTTGTATCATCTACCTTTAGAAATTGAATAAAAAATTCTTCGACTTTAATTGGTTTCATAGAAACGTCTACACATCGCAATATAAGAGACATTTGTTCATCATGACTTATATCAGGAGTACAATCAAGAATTACAGAATAATATTTTGCTTGCTTTACCTTTGCTATAATTGTACATTTAATCTCATTTGCTAAGAGTAGGATCAACTCATTTTGAATCTTTGGACTAAGGTAATGGTAATGGATTGATTTATTTTTAACACGTTGAAGATGTTCTTGTATGATTGGATCAAACTCTCCAAGCATCTCAATAAAACCTAAAAAGTTTCCATTCTTCCCTTCATAAAGCTTCTCCCTATGACCACGGAATGCTAAATTATTTCTAGCAAGAGTTTTTACAAGGGCTATTATCCTCAATAATACTTGTTTCCAATGTTCTTTCTCCTTGTCTATTTGTTCTTGCACACTCTTATCAATTGTTTCATTTTTTTTCAACCTTATTTGCAATTCCATCCATTTACTCATGCAAACTAAATGTTCACTACTAGTTTCATGAGCTTTTATTCGATCACTAAGATGCTTCCAATCATTATACCCATCCGTAGTCAAATGGGAAGTGTTTTGGTCTTGCTTGAATAACTTACAACAAAAGCAAAAGACTTTGTGTTTAGATAATGAATATACAAGCCATTTCCTATCTTGTTTCTCTCCATTCAATAACACTCGTTCATAGTGATTAGATGAAAAATGTCTACCATTTTTATCAACACAAAAATCAACATCAAAAATTCTAATTGGACCTTTTTCTACAATTAAGTCTCTAAATTTTATATCAATAACATTCCAATTTCCGGGATCATAAATATTTATAGGCCCAAATTCTAATTCTTCCTCACCTATAGGTTGATTTGTTTCCTCTTCAAATTGATCATTCTCAACGACATCATCAATCAATAATGGTTGATTTGTTTCTTCTTCAACTATATTAGATGTGGAATCCTCCTTTTGTTTATTAGCCATAAATTTATCAAGAGATCCCGCAAGAGACCGAATAAGTTCTTCATCTTTTCTTTTTTTTTTCCTTTTCTCATATCCAGACATATACTTTCTACTACTCATTATGCTTAAATTGATAAATTAATTATCAATTAAACAATGAAATCAACTAATCAAGATTAATTAACTAAGGGACAAGGAAGCACCAGCAGCAATAGGCCAATAGCAAATCAAAGACTCAAAGTAATCAACTATTAACAAGTCAACAAGATAACAATTAAGTGATTAACTAATCCAATAAATCAAGACAAGGCACTGGCAGCAATTAACAAATCAACTAAATGACTAATCAATTAACATTTAACCAATGAGACAATGACTACTGAGGAATTGAGGCAGAGGAACAAAAACACCTGTCGGCTGAGACTTGAGACCAAGCACAAGCAGCTCCAGCTGAGGCAGCTTTCCAGCAGTAGCAGTGTAGCAAAGCAGGCAGCAAGCACCGCTGGTCCGCTGGTCGCCTCTCGCTCCCGCCTCACCTCAGTCAGTGGTTGGTCCGCAACGCACACACACACTGCACGTCTGGCGTTTACAACTAGCAAAGGCTGCTGGCTGCAAGTAGAGTGTAGACTGTAGAGAGACGTTGGATTGGACAGAACAGAGTCACAGAGTAGAGATTGGATTCTTGGAGAATGGAGAGTGGAGATGATTAGACGAGAGAGGGAGATAAAGATGTAAATCAAAATTAGGGCTAGTGAGAAATTGGGCCTTGTAAATAATTTTTGATTTGAAATTGGAGGCCCAATTTTAAATATAAAAAAATGGGTGTTTGGACTTAAAACTGGAGGCCCAATTTTAAGTATAAAAATGGGCAAGGTGTTTGGACTTAAAATTGGAGGCCCAATTTTAAGTATAAAAATGGGCAAAAAAAAAAGAAGTGAAGATGTTGAATGAGAGGCTCGAAACACTTACCTCAAAATCAAAAATCACCTACTGTGCCGCTGGACTACATGTGAATTAAGAGTATAATATATGTAAAAACTAAATTTTATACATATATTAAAAATATATTAGTATTAAAAAAAAAATTGGGGGCCCTCCGATTTTGGGGGCCCTGGGCGGCCGCCCCTGTCGCCCCTGCCCAGGGCCGCCCCTGGCAGCTCCAGCTGAGGCAGCTTTCCAGCAGTAGCAGTGTAGCAAAGCAGGCAGCAAGCACCGCTGGTCCGCTGGTCGCCTCTCGCTCCCGCCTCACCTCAGTCAGTGGTTGGTCCGCAACGCACACACACACTGCACGTCTGGCGTTTACAACTAGCAAAGGCTGCTGGCTGCAAGTAGAGTGTAGACTGTAGAGAGACGTTGGATTGGACAGAACAGAGTCACAGAGTAGAGATTGGATTCTTGGAGAATGGAGAGTGGAGATGATTAGACGAGAGAGGGAGATAAAGATGTAAATCAAAATTAGGGCTAGTGAGAAATTGGGCCTTGTAAATAATTTTTGATTTGAAATTGGAGGCCCAATTTTAAATATAAAAAAATGGGTGTTTGGACTTAAAACTGGAGGCCCAATTTTAAGTATAAAAATGGGCAAGGTGTTTGGACTTAAAATTGGAGGCCCAATTTTAAGTATAAAAATGGGCAAAAAAAAAAGAAGTGAAGATGTTGAATGAGAGGCTCGAAACACTTACCTCAAAATCAAAAATCACCTACTGTGCCGCTGGACTACATGTGAATTAAGAGTATAATATATGTAAAAACTAAATTTTATACATATATTAAAAATATATTAGTATTAAAAAAAAAATTGGGGGCCCTCCGATTTTGGGGGCCCTGGGCGGCCGCCCCTGTCGCCCCTGCCCAGGGCCGCCCCTGGGACTTATCTGGGGTGGCCAAGCTGCCAAGATGTTCACCCCCGGTGCAGTCACGTCTGGCTTGATCACATCAGCTCCAACCAAATTAGGTCCTCTTGATGAAAATGCAGCCATCATTGGAGCACGGGTGCCATACACGGTCCCTTTGGAGACGATAGAAGCCGTTGCGTTTTTAGATGAACTCACATATTTAATAATGGCTTCACCTGCTGAGACACCTAAAGAAGTGGTTGGTAAAACTTCCACGACAGCGAGGAGTTCCTCGCCTCTGGCTCTGCTATTGATTAGTATCATTCCAACACCCCCAGCCGATTTTACTACCTCTCCCGCCGATTTTACTACCTTTAGCTTTCTCGCAAGTGAACTGTTAAGACTTTCGCATACTACAATCTTGTCTTGAACGAGTTCTTTGTGGAGTGAGCCTGGAATGCAGTACTCAGCGTTTGTTCCACCTGCCGTCTCTCGATGCACGAGACGAAGTTGCTTGGTTGAGTAGCCTTTATTCACAGAAGATCCCTCAAAAGTCAATCCATTTCCAAGCTTGACAATAGCTGGGAAGCTTCTGTCAAGATAGCTAGCAGCAATTGTAAAGATCCAAGGAGCGGTATTAGTAACAGTGTATGGAACTGGTCCAGAATTGCCTGCGGAGTATACAACAGGGATGCCTTTTTTAATAGCCCCGAATGAAGCAATACTGGTACCATCTAAATAATAAGGCTCAAGGGATCCTCCAAGAGAGAGAGAGATTACATCAACACCATCTGCAACAGCTTGATCTATACCAGTCAGTATATCAGACGTAGCACCTCGTCCTCCTCTTCCCCATAGCACTTTATAAACAGAAATTCTTGATGTGTGCATCATACCACTCGCTGAGCCGTTAGCGAAGCCAAATAAATTTGCATTGTTTACAACATTGCCTCCTGCTGTGGATGCTGTGTGCGTCCCATGTCCATTTGCATCGCGAGGGGACAGGTACTCATGATCAAGTGTCTCATTGATTCTTCCATAAGTAGCCTCATACCCTTTGTAAAAAAATCTTGCCCCGATTAGCTTCTTGTTGCAGTTTGAAGGTGAAAACATTGTGCCACTCTCACAAGTGCCATTCCATCTAGAGGGCACTGCGGACATGCCTGAGTCTTGGAAACTAATGTGTTCAGGCCAAATTCCAGTATCGACCACGCCAATCACAACGTCAGAAGCCATGTTGGAGCCACTCCACAGGCCCTTGTTGAATTGCAAGCCAAGGAACTGTGGAGTGTGAGTTGTGTGGGCTCTCAGCATTTTGTCGGCTGAGGCGAGGAGAAATCCATCCGTTCTTTTCAAGGATTCTAATTGCTTGGCAGAAAGCTTTGCAGCAAAGCCAGAAATGGCGTTTTGGTAGATGTATGTGAGTTCTGGTGGTGTTGTTTCTTCTTCTCCCTCCTCCTCAATTGATAACTTATGGACAGAATCCATCAAGTCTTCATACCATTGTTGGTGATTTGAGGCCGCCACCTTTGTCCTGTCCATGTGAACTACGTACATTTTCTTCTCCACTATAGCAAATGATGTTGTAGCCACTAGGGCTACCAACACAAAGACTATTGCTCTAAAGATCATGGTTGGCTGCAGAAAGAACAACAAATCAGATGTTCTTGCAAACTAATTAATTAATGTGTAAAGTAATGCTTGGAACTCAGAATTGTTTTACCTTTTGTCTCAACAAGAATATTGAATGAAAGTAAATTGGAATTGTACCACAAGAAAGCACACAATATGGAGGTGATGATTATATAGGCAAACAAGTCTCGATCATGACACGTCTTATTCCTTTCACTGGTGGATCTCTTTGGTGTCTTTTCTCTTCAATAATTGTTGGATTTTCTTTTCTTTGGGACCTCTATACATAGGATGCTGATCATATGAAGCTTCGTTAATGGGAAAAGAGCCGGTATGAAAGTATGACCTACTATTAGTCTAGTGGGCAAAGAAAGTAGTGTCTTTTTGCTACGTTTGTTTCTTCCTCTCTTTTTCCTGGAAAATCAAAAAACAATTCCAAAAATATTTTTGATTATCCATTTTAGAAAAACACGAGAAATAAAAATCACTTAAATTACTAAAAAAACATAAGACGAAAAAATAGAATTTCTAAAAAAATAGAAAATTTGGAAACATAAAACAAATTAAATGGAAAAAAGCAAACATTAATAATTTGAGCTTGACCAAGACATGTCCACACCCAACATGAAACATCAAGATAAGGAATATTGGAGGTGGGGGAGGGCGCAATGCATTTTATTCACTCTATCCACCAAATAAATTATGCAGAGAGGTGATCAGTCATAGTCATTCATGAGTGCGCGTCCTTCTTGACAAGGAATATTTTTGGAAAGAAAACATGTTTGCAACAGTAAGATAAGTTATAGAGCCATGCATCGGTACTAACAACTGGAATAGAGAATGAATTAACAGACAAGGTAGAAGTTTCTTATTAACATTCACAGATAAAACGGCATTGGCCTGTACCGTTTTATTCTTCTTGAGCCGTATCACTTAATAGTGGTACTTGACTCGAGGAAAAAGGCAATGGTAAGAGCTTCAAGAAAAACAAGTAAACATGGCATGACACATTGGACCTGTACACAATGGACGAGCATTACCCTGCTGCTTTGTAGATGACAATACGACTTCTCACACAGTGTGGCGAGAGCTTTTCCAAACAAGTGAGCAATACAATTGTGCAATTTCTAATGGGAAGGGCTAATGTACATGAATTCGTATTTTATTAATGTGACTGTATTGGGAGACGTATTTTATTAATATGGTTGGATGTGTCTTGACTATTTCCGTATTTTGTCCCAACACCACAATCTTTTGCATTGAATTTTTCAAAAGAAATGATATATATATATATATATATATATATGAAATGTTGCACCGTTTTTAGGTAAATAACTTTTATCATTTAATTTGGTTTTTTTTTTGTATTTTTTATCTATATATTTAAATTTTGGTTTCATTTATGATGATATTTTTAATTTTCTATGGATTAGAGGTGATTAATTGAATGGTCTTTCTAGAATTTTATTTCTTCTTACTTTTAGGTACTTAATATTTATGTATTTAGTGATACTTTTGTTTTTTGGGGGATTCACCAATAAATCCTTTAATAAAAATATGTACCTCATTCACTCCCTTCAATTTTTTAATATTCCAAAACATTCTTTAAATAATTCTGGACAAAACTACCCTTATTCCAATAAATCCTTATGTGTATGACATATGCTGACATCACGAGATTCTTTTTATTTTTTTTCTTTTAAAAACTTTAAAACAGTTTTATCTCTCAAAATACAAGTCGAATTTTTAAAAAAAAAAAATATTCATAATCAACACGAAAAACTCTTTCCAATGAAATCCATCATCGATATGTTTAAATGTTCATTCATCAAATCCTCTAAATGAACTCAAAGGATTTCTCAAACTTATCCAGAATTCAGAAGATTTCTCAAAACTCATCAAAACCAATCAAAAGAGTTTTCAAAATTAAGCAAATAAATTAAGATGATTTCATAAAAATATAGTTTTTTTGAAAATCAAACAAAAAACAACAAAAAATTTCAGAGGATTTCACAAACTTGTCACAAATTTAGAGGATTTCACAAAATTTACCAAAATAAATCAAAGGAATTTTTGAAATTAAGCAAAAAAGAAAAAGAAAAAGAGGATTGCATAAAATATATAATAAAAATTATAAGAATTTTTGAAAATCAAATAAAAAATGACCCGAAACTCTAAATCCTAAACCTAAAATCCCGAAATCCTAAATACTAAATCCTAATATCTTAAATCTCAAAATCATAAAGTATAAACACTAAGCTCTAATATTTTAAACACAGACTCTTAAACTTTACACCTTATAACCAGAAATCCTCTGAATTTTTCAGAAATCCTCTGAATTTTTCATAAATCCTCTGAATGTAAACAATTATAGTTTTAATTTTGAACCAAAAAATCTTATAAATAATTAAGAAGAATTTACAAAAATAAGAAGAAAATCTTAAAATTCTACTAACATATATTCCTAAACCTTAAACCTTAAGTCCTAAACCCCAAAATCCTAAATAATGAATTATGTTCTCCTAAACCCTAAAACCTTATACTATAAACTCTAAACTCTAATATCTTAAACTTCAAAACCCTAAAATTTATCAAAATGAAACAAAAAAACAACTAAAAATTTAGATGATTAGAGGATTTCTCAAAATTATCAAGAATTCAGATAATTTTACAAAACTCACCAAAACAATTCAGAAGAGTTTTTGAAATTATGCAAAAAAAAAAAAAAAAAATCAGAGGTTTTCTTACCCAGAATTCAGAGGATTTTCGCAAAAGTCACCAAAACTGTTAAAAATTGTTATGGTATTTGGTTTTGTTTAAAATATGAATTGAGTTTTATTATGATATTATTCTCATAAGTTATTAGCTTTGGTTGTTAATGAAGAATGTAATAAAAATATTGACATTTGTATTGAATAACTTTTTGTTGATGGATAAGTGTTTCATTGTTGATTTTGATAATATAATGATTCACAGATTTTAATGTATATGCATAGGTTACTGAGTCAACTAAATTTTGCGCATGTGAGTGCATGCGCTTAATTTTCATGAAAGAAAAAAAAATTTGGTTGATCGACTCTTTACTTTGATTCATCAAAAGTGAAAATATTAGTTTATCTTTAAAAACATATAGATAAAAATACATGATTTCCATCCAACTTTCTGAGATTGTATTTATATTTATTTTATTATAATAATTGTTTCCTAAATAAGGAGCAATCATGTACTAATAAAAATAAGAATAGGTTTAAATGAGGGGAGGGTAAAATTGTCATTAATTGAAGTTAAAATTTAAAGTTATCCTTATTGAACTAAACTTCAAATAATTGGGGATTTATTGGGCTACAAACTTTTCAAAAAGACTAAATGGAATATAAAGTTCATATAAAAGACTTATCACCAAATAATCATTGTTTTTACTATGATTTTGCTATAATAAATAAAAAAATTAGATAATGTTTTAATAAATAACCCTAAAAAATTTCAAGAGATTGCCCCAACCCCACCAACCATTAGGCCCCTTATGTGAATTGCTGAGGCGGCCCCTGCATTGGACCCAAATGCTTGATAACCTACATGTTTAAAACGTTACCCAACATGACCTTCATTTCTTTTTGAACAAAAATATCTGCAAAATGACAACATCTACATATTCACATTGCTGTTCCTTTTTATTCTGGATATTTGGTGTTGTGTTCACATTACGTTTGTTTTCTTTTGTGAAAGGACATTAAAAGCATCGTTAAGATTAAAAATCTCACATCGGTCTCACATAATCAGTTAGTTAAGTGAATTATAACAAAGTCCGGCTCTCCTCACAATCTCACGTTCAAAAAATATTTTTTGAGCCTCGCAACAGCTCATGAAAAACAATGATCATAACTTCTTGAAAATTTAAACCTTTGCCCTTCGAAATACTCTTACAAATCCACAAGGATTTGTTCTTGATGAAGAACACTGTTTAACATCAATAATAGAGGCTTCTGCCTTAAAAAATGAGAGGTGTGTATATTGTTCACACAATGGGCCAAAACCCCACAGCAGTACCTCAGTGGTCCATGTGCATTTTATGCAGGAATAGACTACCCATTTCAACAGGGCTCTTTTTTCTCTGTTGTGAAGGTAAAATTGCTGAGCTTGTCATTGGCGCTCAGACACGATACACGGACATGTCTGGATGATGACATCGAAGCCACGTGTAGTTGTGCTGCTGTCATTCTATGTTCAGGTGAAACAATCCTTCAAACTCTAGGATGTTTTCTTTTCTCTGTATTATTTGTAGCGATAAATGTAAACTGGCTGTATAAAATTGCGAGTATATTACAGCTGTGTCATTTACCGAATAAAAAGTAAAGAGGATGTTCAGATTTTATTTTGCTCAATTAAGGTTTTGTTAAAGGTATTATCTCAAAAACGACAACCAAGAAATTGAAATAAACTTCACCGGCTTGAGTCACGAACTAGGTCGCTTTCTTTAAGATGATTCGCGGCTCTGCCTCTTGTGTGCAAGCAGTGATTCGGCTGCGTCGTCCCTAGGATAAAACAAGCCCAGAACACCTTCTGTATTGGTGATTTTTTGCACAGAAAATCACCGTTCGAATTTACGTGTTTTCTCTTTCTGTTTTTCTCTCTCTCAAAAATGTTTTCTGTAATTCTATGTATCAATTTGAGCTTACCTCCATGTTTTTAAAGTAAAAAAGAAAACGTTTGTTTCCAAAACAATTTCCGCAAAATCAGTTGGGAAATCAAAACGTTTCCATAAAAACAATAAAACGTGTTTTGATTTATAACCAAATCAATGACTCAATCAATTCAAACGTTCAAAAAATCAATTATTAAATCAATGCCAAAACATTCAAAAAATGTTTTAAAGAAGGAAAGGAAAAAAATTCTAAGTGTAGAAGGAAGAAATCAAATGCCCCAAGAGCCCCAAGGCCCATCTTTGACCTATATATATTTTATTGTATGTAGTGGGGACTCCTTGAACTTGGGTTTCTAACTTTGAGTATCCATAACCTTAACCATGCCTACACTCTTCAATTCATTGAACCATAAACACATACAAATTCTTTTAAAAATACTCAAAACATCAACAATCCCCCACTTATATTTAAAAGAAAAGTAAGCTCACGATTCTTGAGAAAGACAGTCGAGAAATGTGTATAAGTAAAGGTGTTTTGTAAACTTGAATCTTTACGTAGTGATAGATCATTCAATGTATAAGGATAGATAGTGAGATACTCTTGAACTATCATCCTAGGATATACATAGTAGAAATATCACACACAATTATCCTAACACGCAATTCAGAAGCCAGCACGTTTCGGCCGTGTGCTTATATCCCAGTTTTAGTATATGCTCTAAAGAATTTGCCAAGTTCTTATAGAATGCGGCCCCACATTCACATATACACAGGTGAGGCTATCAAGGATGTTTCTGTAGTATAACATCCCACTATTGCTATAGATCTCATTACGAGTTTAAAAAACTCAGCCTTTTCTGACGTTACAGAGTATCATGCAATAGGAATGAGCTAGGAGAATTATACTCCAAATATGTTTGCATGACTTCATTTGTATCACTAATAACTTGTTCTTCCCATTGAACCTTTTTGTGGGATCTCCACTCAACAGGTTGGGTTACCATTATTAGTGACTCATTTTCCGATTGGCTTTAGCCCCATTCCTTTCGAGGTATCCCATACCTTTTCACGTGCTAATCCTTTTGTCAAAGGATCAGCAAGATTCTTTGAGGACTGTACATAATCCACTCTTACAGCACTTGTAGAGAGATATTGTCTAACAGTGCTATGCTTTTGACGAATATGCCGACTTTTTCCGTTATAATAACGGTTCTGAACTCGAGCAATAGCCGCGGTACTATCACAATGGATTAGAACAGCTGGTGTTGGTCTTTCCCATAAGGGAGTATCTGACAAAAAATTCTCATCCAACTAGCCTCTTCACTAGCTGTAGCCAAAGCTATAAGCTCCGACTCCATAGTGGACTGAGCTAGAATAGTCTGTTTCTTTGACTTCCAAGACACAGCCCCACCAGCGATACAAAATATGTAACCACTAGTTGCTTTGGAATCATCCGAAGGGGTGTTCCAATCTGCATCGCTAAATCCCTCAAGGACAGCGGGAAACCTCTGGAAATGTAATCCTAGGTTCATGGTTCTTTTCAGATAATGCATGAGCCTTTCAATAGCAAACCAATGCTTCTCACTTGGAGAGTTAGTAAACCTGCAAAGAACCCCAACATCATATGCAGTATCTGGTCGCGCGCAATCAGTGGCATATCGAAGACTACCAATTATGCTAGCATACTCAGTTTGTCTAATGCTTTCACCAGTATTTTTAAACAACTTAACACTAGGATCATACGGGGAACAAACAGGTTTGCAATCAAAGTAATTATATCTACGCAACATTTTTTCAATATAATGAGATTGATCTAATAATATTCCATTACTTGTTCTAGTAATTTTAATTCCAAGAATAAGGTCAGCCTCTCCAAGATCCTTCATATCAAAATTCTTGCTAAGTAAAATTTTTTACTTCCTTTACAAGATCACTATGTGATCCAAATATCAACAAATCATCCACATATAAGCATATTATAGTGCATACATTATCAATAAACTTATAATATACACACTTGTCACTTTCATTTATCCTAAAACCATGACTAATAACCAACGAATCAAATTTGTCATGCCACTGTTTTGGTGCTTGCTTAAGGTCATATAAAGATTTTCCTAATTTACATACCTTATGCTCTTGCCCTGGAATAATAAAACCTTCAGGCTGATCCATGTATATTTCTTCTTCCAAATCACCATTCAATAAGACTGTCTTAACATCCATTTGATGAACAATTAAATCATGAACAGCAGCAATAGCAAGTAAAATACGAATGGATGTAATTCTGGTGACAGGAGAGTGAGTATCAAAGAAATCAATATTTTCTATTTGTCTAAACCCCTTAGCAACTGGTCTTGCTTTATATTTTTCTACCAAACCATCAACTTTCATTCTTCTTTTAAGTATCTGTTGGTTTTTAATTTATAAAATCTAATTGACAATTGTGAGATATATTTAACCAATTGAATTTTGTGATAATTGGGTGCTGCAGAGCAGTAAAGTAAGTTACTTCGGTATGTGAAGTAAGTTACTTCATCTGCACGGGCTTAAAGATTTTAACGCGTGGAATTTTAATTTTAATGACATGCAGTGTTTTATTGTTAATGGACTATCTTATATAGATAGGATATGAAGTCTATTCATGTATGGATAACCACATAAGAGTTATATTGTGAGTTAAACATATAACTATCATGGATTATCTTTAATTATTTTCTATATTATCAATTCCAGTATTGGATGTGTGATTTATCTCTTCAGGGGATAGAATGCTCCGAGTTCTGGTGGGAGAAGGAGTCTTTGTTGACAAGACAAGCTGAACTTATATGTATTCCACACACGTTAAGTTGAAGGGACGTAAATTATCTTTGAGAGAGTCTTGAGCGTGTGTTGGGTTTTTGGAAAAACAAATCACTTCTTATTTCATGTGTGATCTTGAGTGTTTGAATGAGTGATTTGTAGTGAAGATATTTGTATTGAAAATTATTCTTTGTGAATTGCTTGTGTGTGAGGACTCTTGAGGGATTCAAGAGTGGACTCTACCTTGTTAAGGTTGAGAAGAGGTTGAAGTAATACACTGAATGGGAGGGATGAGCGATGTCTTTAGTTCTAAGATAGGGTTGTAACTCCTGATTCGTTTTAGTGGATTGTTTCTCAAGGTTAGTCGCTCATAGACTCGAGGTTTTTCCCAAGTTGGGTTTCCTCGTAAAATTCTTGGTGTTTGATTTTCGTTTATTTTTCCGCAATTTTAATTTCCATATTTGTTGGCTAACGATCTTGGTGAGAAACCGAACTCTCAGTATCCATTTGCATCCTATAGCTTTACATCCAAGAGGTAAGTATACTAATTTCCAAGTTTTATTTGACTGTAACGAATCCATTTCATCATTTACAGCTTCTTGCCATAATTCAGAATCAGTTGATTTATATGCCTCTTCTAAAGTAACAGGATCACCTTCTAACATAAACGCATAAAAATCAGATCCAAAATCTTTTGCTACCCTAGGTCTTACGCTTCTTCTTAACTCAGGTGTAGTTGTATTTAGTTCTTTTCGTTTTAACAAATCAGATTCATTGATGCCATTATATCCAATTGAACCCCCACTATTTCTAGATTTAAAAGGAAACTTATCCTCGAAAAATTCAGCATCAAACGATTCGATAACCACACTATTTTTAATATCATAGAACCTATATGCTTTGCTTTTTATTGCATATCCAATGAAAACACACTCATATGCTCTACTAGCTAGTTTAGACCTTTTTGGATCTGGTATTCTAACATATGCCAAACATCCCCATACACGGAAATAAGAAACATTAGGTTTTCTATTTAACCACAATTCTATAGGAGAAACATTAGGTTTTCTATTTAACCACAATTCTATAGGAGAAACATTATTTTTAGAATTAGGTACTCTATTCAAAACATAACATACAGTTAAAATAATTTCTCCCCACCAATAAGAAGCACTACCAGAATTTAACAATGTAGCTACAACAAGTTCACACAAAGTTCTATTTTTCCTTTCAGCTTCTCCATTCATTTCTGGTGAATAAGGTGCAGTTACTTCATGAATTATGCCTAGATTTTCATATAGCTTATTAAATTCTATAGAGGAATATTCAGTACCTCTATCACTACGAAATTTCTTAATCTTTTTCCCAAACTGATTTTCAATTTCTGTTATAAAGACTCGAAATATATCAAGAGCTTCACTTTTATGCCTCATCAAATAAACATATGTATAATTTGAATGATCATCGATAAATGTAATAAAATATCGTTTTCCATTTCTGGTTAACACACCATCAAATTCACATATATCCGAGTGTATTACATCAACAGGTTTCAGCAGGAGAGATGCTTCATTCAATGGACTGCTTTACTAGCGAGGTTTCTAGCATGTTAAGGATTGTTTTTTGTCAACGTTTGTACGATAGTTGATAGAGTATTAAAGATGAAAGATTTCAGTGATTTTCATCCCTGTAATGTGTGTTATTCATTTATTCGATGCGATTTTTAATGAGTCCCTTGTTATGATTTTATCTCGATAAATGAGTGCCAGATGAAAACCATTGAGATATTTAACATTACTGTTATGGTATCTAGGTCTCACAGGGGCGGCAGGTATCCTGATTAGGAAACTATTGCTGTTAATCCCTTTACGGTTCTGAAGGAAAGTTGCCCTAATTGATCCACTTTAGTTGAAGCCTTCAAGAGCGTAAAATTTGCTTAATGATATATTATTTCTGTCTATGTTTAATGTTTTGGAAGAACAGTTGAAGCAAAGCATAATCGAGCTAGTTCTTCATTTAGACCTTTCTAAGCTAGGCCCATTATGCTGCAAGTAGTTTTAGGCCCTTCTCTGGCCGCATCATTATCGAAAGATATTAGGACTGATTGATTCATTATATATCAATGGTAATAGATTCTCAATTAAAGACTTGCTAAAAAGTAAAATATTAAATATGATCAAATATGAAAGCTCATATCCCTCTTAAATAACACAACCGATAAATTCGAAGCGAATAATATTATTGGTGTGAGTAGGCTGAGATTTCTGACAAAGCCATCATGTAAGTGGATGTAAAGGATTGGCGGATGATCTCAGTAACACGTTTCCAAACTACCAAAATTCCATAAGAAAAAGAAAACAGAGAATTATGCCAGAGCCAAAATAAAGACACTATAATTCTCCCTTATATATGTAATCTGCCAGCTACTATATTAAACTGGCATGTGAAACTTATTCAATTTTTCACACACACACATATATATATATATATATAACTGCTATATCATGCTTTCAGCTGCATATGCCCCCAGCTGAATAAGTACACTAGTTTAGTTGAGGAACATCCCAAGTAACTGCAATGGGGCTTCTAGCTGCGTATTTTCTGGACACCCAAGTTATAGATCCGAATGTTGCATCAAGATCCTCAACATCGCTCCTTCTTTCATGACCAACAAAACTCACATTGTAGCTCAACTTCTCACCCAACTTTTTAAACCTCAGTATCTTTGGATGTACGATCACAGCTACTCCACTGGGTTCCTCTATGTGCACCAAGTATCTACTCTTTGGGGTCCCAACATTCGTCACAGTCCTCTTGTATGTCACGCTGATATTCTTCGGTTTGCCCACAAAATTCACAGCAAAAGAAGGGTAATTTAGATCACCAGGCTGAAGAGAAGAGTCTTCTGGGCATTCAGAATTGATTCCTGTTACTGTCACTATTTGAGAAGGAGTGTATTGCAAGCTACATAAATAGATCACATAATCTTCTAGAGTAATATCATAAATAATCCCCGGATCAACAACAGCTTCAGGATTGACATGGCTAGAACCAAAGTGGAAAGGTGTTGCAGGTTCAGAGTTATCAAATGCGACATCAATAATCGGGGCCTTCTTGTTGTCTGTCGTGTAAGCAGTTGTCATCAATGCTGATTTTATAGCTGCCGGTGACCAATCTTTGTGCACTGACTTGAGCAGCTGATGTGGATCGGGCAGCCGTTGCGTACATGGAAAGGCTGGATCGCTGGGAGAATTAGCTATTTTTCATATGTTGGTTTCTGTAGCTCTGTTTGCTACCTGTTTTGGGTTCTTGTTTTCCTTTGGGCTTTCCTTTGTTTGGGCCTTTTGTTTGTAAGCCCAGCCCTTGTGTTTTAGGGTTTTTATTGCGGTTTGGTTGTTGTGTTGAAGACAGTTTTTGGTTTGAAAGAAAAGATCAGTTGTTTTGTGTTGTGCTTCCTGGTATCCTTGAGATCAACAGGTGCTCATAATTGTATATGTGGATTACTTCCAGGATATTCTTAGGAATCAACAGGAAATAGTCTTGCATTTACATCAGTTGGTATCAGAGGGAGGTTCCTCTCATCTCTGTGTCCGGTGGTTCATTCGATGCCTCCGCGGAAACGAGGTGTTCAGTCGGGTGTGGAGGAGGGTGAAAGCAGTAAAGGTGAAGTAGCTCGTTTGACAGAGCAGGTGGCTAATTTAACTCAACAGATGATGGGAATGACGAATGTATTGACTGGTTTGAGGTTGAATCAACCTAATTCTGAGGTTGAAGAAACGTTGACGGAAGGAACTGAAGATGATTTTCAGAACCCCTTTGCTATGGGTCGTCAATCCCAGCAAGGGTTTCGCACTCAACCGCGGGGCTCAAATACTAATCGGTGGGAATCTGGGTTACGAGTTGATATTCCTGAGTTCACCGGTGGGCTACGAGTGGAAGAGTTCCTGGACTGGGTTTGTACAGTGGATGAAGTTCTGGAGTTTAAGGAAGTTTCTGAGATCAAACAAGTTCCGCTGGTCGCTACAAGGCTCCGGGGTCGAGCCGCTGCTTGGTAGCAGCAGTTTAAACTCAACCGTAGCGGATGAAGAAACATATGCGAAGTACTTTTCTTCCTCACAACTACACTCGTACCCTGTATCAGCAGTTACAGAATGTAAAGATGGGTTCGCGTGGAGTAGATGAATACACAGCTGAGTTTTATCAACTGATTGCGAGGAATGATCTGGCAGAAAACAATGACCAATTAGTTGCTCGATATATCGGTGGTCTGCGGGTGCAATATCAGGATGTGCTGAATTTATTTGACTTATTTACAGTAGCAGAGGCTTATCAAAGGGCCAAGCAAATGGAAATCAGATTCTCAAGAAAAGGTTCTGAACCTTTTTGGTTTGGCAACTCTGTCAACCGAAATGGTGGAAATACTTCTGGTGGGAAACCTGAAACGGGGATCTCTTCCAAACCGCCTCAGGCGACTCTTATTGCTAAATCTAGTATAGGGGGATTGAAATGTTTTAAGTGTGGTGAATCGGGACATCGAGCAGCGGAGTGTCACAAATTTGATCGTCATGGCAAGAATCTACTTCTTGACACAGGGGGTGATTATAATGAGATGATTGAGCAGTCCAATGGTTCTGAAAGTGATACGACCAGTGATATCAAAGAAGAATTAGTTCACGGGGATGAGGGGACATCGTTAGTGGTTCGGCGTTCTTGTTATACTCCTCGAGCCTATGATGGACAAGATTGGCTGAGGAATGCTATATTCCAGTCTTCCTGTACTATTGGAGGGAAAGTTTGTCGATTCATTATCGACTCAGGAAGTTGCGAAAATGTGATTGCAAAAGAGGTGATTCAAAAACTACAATTGAACACTGAAGCCCATCCTAAACCATACAAACTTTCATGGCTTCGACGGGGTGCTGATGTTCGGGTGTCTCAACGATGTCTTGTTCACTTTTCAATTGGCTCTAAATATAGGGATCAGGTTTGGTGTGACGTTATTGCAATGGATGCGTGTCATCTTCTCCTTGGTCGGCCCTGGCAATTTGATCGGCATACTATCCATGATGGCTTGAAGAATACGTATGCCTTTATCTTTGAATCTTCCAAGATTGTTTTACTCCCAAGTCCAGAAGAGAAATTGTGCTCAGATAAATTAGTGGAAGGTCCCACTCTGTTGACTCTGGGTCCTTTTGAGGACACTCTCGCTGAGAATGATATTGCTTATCTGCTGGTGGCTAAGGAAATTTCAAGTGGTTCAATAATTCCAGCTGTGGTGCAGACTCTTTTGGAGGAATTTTGTGATGTTTTCCCAGATCATCTACCTACGGGTTTGCCACCTCTACGAGACATCCAACACCGTATTGACTTGATTCCCGGAAGTGTATTACCCAATAGACCTCATTACCGGATGAGTCCTCAGGAGCACGAAGAATTACGAAGACAAGTAGAAGAGCTTGTGCATAAAGGTTATGTCCGAGAAAGCTTGAGTCCTTGTGCTGTTCCGGCTTTATTGACTCCAAAGAAAGACGGTTCCTGGCGGATGTGTATTGACAGCAGAGCTATCAATAAGATTACTACACGGTATTGATTTCCTATTCCCAGGTTGGATGATCTCTTGGATCAACTTTCGGGTGCAACAATTTTCAGTAAATTGGATTTGAAGAGTGGCTATCATCAAATCCGAATCAATCCCGGAGATGAGTGGAAGACTGCTTTTAAAACTTGTGAGGGGTTATACGAATGGCTTGTGATGCCTTTCGGCTTATCAAACGCTCCGAGTACATTTATGAGATTTATGAACCAAATTCTCAGACCATTCATTGGTAAATTTGTCGTTGTTTATTTCGATGACATACTAATATATAGTGCTGACCAGGATTCTCACTTTCAACATCTTCGAGAAGTCCTAATGGTGCTACGGAGAGAGAGACTATTTTCTGGTCTTAATAAGTGCTCTTTTCTGGAGACTCGCATATTATTTCTTGGGTTTGTTATTTCAGCACAAGGTATTGCCGTTGATGAAGCTAAAGTCTCAGCTATACGTGACTGGCCTACTCCACGGACATTGTTCGACATACGCAGCTTCCATGGTCTCGCGTCCTTTTATCGCAGATTTATCTCGAACTTCAGCTCTATCATGTCGCCAATTACTGAATGTTTGAAAGGGCAGCGGTTTTCTTGGACTCCTGAAGCAGAGACAGCTTTCCAGCGTATTAAACAATTACTCACTAGTGCTCCTCTTCTGGCCCTTCCTGATTTTACACAACCATTCGCTTTGTATTGTGATGCTTCGAAAATGGGCATTGGAGCTGTCTTGAGTCAATTAAATCAGCCCATTGCATATTTCAGTGAAAAATTGGCTGGAGCAAAGCTCAATTACAGTGCTTATGATATCGAGTTTTATGCCATTATTCAAGCCCTGCGTCATTGGTATTGTTATTTGATCCATGATGAATTCATTTTATACTCTGACCATGAGGCCTTGAAGCACATCAATAGTCCCAGTAAACTGTCCTCACGGCATGCCTCTTGGGTTAGTTTTCTTCAACAATTTACTTTTACTATTAAACATACCTCTGGACTTTCTAATCGCGCAGTTGACGCCCTGAGCAGACGAGCCACTATTCTCTCAGTTTTACGATCCCAAGTGGTCGGCTTTGATCATCTTCAGGCTTTGTATTCTACTGACCTTTATTTCAGTTCCATTCTTGAAGCCATTGGTGCCCGAGAACCATCTGCATTTCATCTTCACAATGGTTTTCTGTTTCGGGGCAATCAATTATGCATTCCTGAGAGTAGCTTGCGGTTGAAAATAATTAAAGAAATTCATAACAGTGGGCATATGGGTCAGGATAAATCCTTTGCGGGTGTCGTTGCCTCTTACTACTGGCCTTCTATGAGGCGTGAAATTTCTAGGTTTGTGGACAGTTGTCGGGTTTGTCAAGTTTCTAAAGGAACTTCTTCCAATGCTGGGCTATATCTGCCATTACCTGTGCCGTCTCAACCCTGGGCTGATGTGAGTATGGATTTCGTGTTGGGTCTCCCTCGCACTCAACGGGGCTTCGATGCTATTTTTGTAGTCGTTGACCGCTTCTCTAAAATGACACATTTCTTGCCATGTAAAAAGACTACAGATGCTAGTCGTGTCGCGGACTTGTATTTTCGTGAAATTTATAGACTTCATGGTCTTCCCCTTTCTATTGTTTCCGATCGAGACACTCGGTTCTTGTCTCATTTCTGGCGTAGTTTGTGGCGTTTGACACGTACGGAACTTAAATTCAGCACTGCCTACCACCCACAGACGGATGGTCAGACTGAAGTTATTAATCGCTCTCTTGGCAACTTACTTCGAAGCTTAGTGGGTGATCATTTGAAAACACGGGATCTCTGTTTGGCCCCCGCTGAATTTGCTTTGAATAATGCTGTCAATCGCAGTACAGGGTTCAGCCCATTTTATGTTGTTTATGGGCATTCCCCACGAACTCCTCTTGCTCTCTTGCCCACGCCTGACCAGACTCGTACACATGGCAAAGCAAGTGAATTTATCTCCAAGTTGCAACAAATTCATCACTCCACTCAGCAGCAGCTGCTGGACTCTACCTCCAAGTATAAACATGCGGCTGATCAGAAACGCAGGCTTTGGAGTTTGAGGTTGGTGATTTTGTTTGGTCGGTTTTGACCAAAGATCGCTTTTCACAGGGTGAGTATAATAAATTGTCTCATCGTAAAATTGGTCCCCTGGAAGTTCTTGCCAAAGTCAATCCCAATGCATATAAACTCAAACTCCCCAGTCATATTCGCACCAGTGATGTGTTCAATGTTAAGCATTTGGTGCCGTTTAGGGGAGATCATTCTGATGACGAAGTTGACGATTCGATGGCGAATCTCTCTTCCCCTGGTGGGGATGACGTGGATTGGGCAGCCGTTGCGTACATGGAAAGGCTGGATCGCTGGGAGAATTAGCTATTTTTCATATGTTGGTTTCTGTAGCTCTGTTTGCTACCTGTTTTGGGTTCTTGTTTTCCTTTGGGCTTTCCTTTGTTTGGGCCTTTTGTTTGTAAGCCCATCCCTTGTGTTTTAGGGTTTTTATTGCGGTTTGGTTGTTGTGTTGAAGACAGTTTTTGGTTTGAAAGAAAAGATCAGTTGTTTTGTGTTGTGCTTCCTGGTATCCTTGAGATCAACAGGTGCTCATAATTGTATATGTGGATTACTTCCAGGATATTCTTAGGAATCAACAGGAAATAGTCTTGCATTTACATCAGCAGCGCAACAAGGCCGCTCACATGAGGACAAGACATCGAGGTACCAGAATCGAAATTGAACACAACTCTTCTCTTATCGCTCTTAAGCTTGCTGGGACTTATCTGGGGTGGCCAGGCTGCCAAGATGTTCACCCCCGGTGCAGTCACGTCTGGCTTGATCACATCAGCTCCAACCAAATTAGGTCCTCTTGATGAAAATGCAGCCATCATTGGCGCACGGGTACCATACACGGTCCCTTTGGAGACTATAGAAGCGGTTGCGTTTTTAGATGAACTCACATATTTAATAATGGCTTCACCTGCTGGGGCACCTAAAGAAGTGGTTGGTAAAACATGTGCGTCAGCAATGAGTTCTTCACCTTTGGCTCTTTCATTGATTAGTATCATTCCAACGCCCCCCAAGGATTTTACTAACTCTCCCTTTAGGGTTCTCCCAATTGAACCGTTTTCGCAAACAACGATCTTATCTTCAACGAGTTCTTTGTGGAGTGAGCCTGGAATGCAATACTGAGCGTTTGTTCCACCTGCCGTCTCTCCATGCACCAGACGAAGTTGCTTGGTTGAGTAGCCTTTATTCACAGACGATCCCTCAAAAGTCAATCCATTTCCAAGCTCGACAATAGCTGGGAAGCTTCTGTCAAGATAGCTAGCAGAAATTGTAAAGATCCAAGGAGCGGTGTTTACAACGGTGTATGGAACTGGTCCACCATTGCCTGCAGAGCATACAACAAGGATGCCTTTTTGAATAGCCCCGAATGAAGCTATACTGGTACCATCCATATAATAAGGCACAGGGGATCCTTCAATAGAGAAAGAGATCACATCAACCCCATCTGCAACTGCTTGATCTATACCAGTCATTACATCAGACATAGCACCCCATCCTTCCCCCCATAACACTTTATAAACAGAAATTCTTGATGTGTACATAATACCACTAGCTGAGCCGCTCGCAAAGCCAAATAAATTTGCATTGTTTACAACATTGCCTCCTGCTGTAGACGCTGTGTGCGTCCCATGTCCATTTGCATCGCGAGGGGACAGGTACTCAACTGTCTTATTGATTCTTCCATAAGTTGCCTCATACCCTTTGTAAAAAAATCTTGCACCGATTAGCTTCTTGTTGCAGTTTGAAGCTGAAAACATTGTGCCATTCTCACAAGTGCCTTTCCATCTCGAGGGCACTGCAGACATGCCTGAGTCGTGAAAACTAATGTGTTCAGGCCAAATTCCACTATCAACCACGCCAATCACAACGTCAGAAGCCAAGTTGGAGTCACTCCACAGCCCCTTGTTGAATTGCAAGCCAAGGAACTGTGGAGTGTGAGTTGTGTGGGCTCTCAGCATTTTGTCGGCTGTGGCGAAGAAAAATCCATCCATTCTTTTCAAGGATTCTAATTGCTTGGCAGAAAGCTTTGCAGCAAAGCCAGAAATGGCGTTTTGGTAGATGTATGTGAGTTCTGGTGGTGTTGTTTCTTCTTCTTCCTCCTCCTCAATTGATAACTTATGGACAGAATCCATCAAGTCTTCATACCATTGTTGGTGATTTGAGGCCGCCACCTTTGTCCTGTCCATGTGAACTACGTACATTTTCTTCTCCACTATAGCAAATGATGTTGTTGCCACTAGCTAGGGCTAGCAACACAAAGACTATTGCTCTAAAGATCATGGTTGGCTGCAAAGAAGAAAGAAAACATAAATCAATTAATCAAGAAAATGCATGTAAAGAGTATAAATTTAATGAACGCAGGGGCGGAGGCAGAAACACTTGAGTGGGGTCATGTGACCCCATTGACTTTTTTTTTATCCTAATATTTTGATTATATTGTAAATTTGACCCACTCATTAATAAACCTTTGACCTCACTCATTAATTAACTGACCAATAAAAGAACAAAAAAAAGTCACCACAATTCCACAAACCCACTTTCACATGACATAGACGAACAAAACAAAACAGAGAGGAAGCTTCGGGAACGACAAAGCGACGAAATCATTGCCTTTGTAATAGTAAGAGCTTTTGCATGCTTTTATATGATCAGACTTCATACGACATGGCTATGGGTCAGGTAATTCATCTTATTATCTTAAATTCTTAATTAGTCTTAATTAATTATATATTTTAAAGTCTAGGGTTTGTATTGTATGTAACTATTGAGATAAGAAATTGAGAATTGCACACCTTGTTGACAGATTCAGAGATTGAGCTATTTCTTCTTCCACTATGCATAGAGATTATTTTCTTTTGGTACCAGTACTACCACACCCTCTAAGGCTCTAATGAGAGTTGCTTGAATTGAAGAGCTTTGGTTTCAATGGTTTGTTTTTTGAACTCTCTGTGTCTGTGGCTAAATTGTGTTCATTATACCATTTTCCATAGCTGAATTGTTCTATTGATTACATATTTACATATTACAGATGAACTTGGAGAAGTATTACAGAAGTATTACAAGAGAAAGCCAATTGATGATGAATCATCTCAAAAATTAGCAAATAAGCGATGTCATACAGAGATTGATATAGAACTTGAAGTTATTGCAGACCCTGGATTACGAAGACCAATTGATGATTATCACCCTAATGTCAAGGACAAAGTTAGGAGGGCATATCTTCAAAAGGGTCCATGGCTGCTTGGTTATTATGTTGAATCTTTGATGGCTCAAATTCTGACCCCACTGAATTGGAATCCTGGCTCCGCCACTGAATGAACGTGCCCTCTTAATTACCGTTTGGCTCGACCAAATCATGTGATCAAGAAAGTGAGTATATGTGTAATCTCTCACGGAATCACAACCGAATATCCGAAATCATAAAGTGATCAATTTAATCGGAAACATACAAGTGTTAAATATAATCTGCAGCACATAAGTGCTAAATATAATCCGAAACACACGAGTGTTTATAAAATTAACTAACTAAAAATAGATTCATACATCATGGTAGCTGGAAATAATACAAAGAACAACAAATCAGATGTTCTTGCAAACTAACTAATTAATGTGTAAAGTAATGCTTGGAATTCAGAATTGTTTTACCTCTCCCATTTGTCTCAACAAGAATAATATTGAAAGTAAATTGGAATTCTACCACAAGAAAGCGCCCAATATGGAGGTGATGATATATAGGCATCGAAGTCTTTTGTCATTAGATGTCTTATTAATTACTTTCACTGGTGGACCTCTTATACATGGGATGCTGGTATGAAGAGTATGAAAGTATGACCCACAATTAGTCTAGTGGGCAAAGAAAGTAGTGTCTTTTTGCTACGTTTGTTCATCTTCACCCTTTTCTTTTTTTTCTTCCGGAAAATCAGAAAACAATTCCGAAAATATTTTTGGCTGTCCATTTTAGAAAAACACGAGAAATAAAAATCACTTAAATTAGTAGAAAACACAAGACGAAAAAACAGATAATTTCTGAAAAAATGGAAAATGCGGAAACATAAAAACAAACTAAATGGACCCTCAAAAAGGATGGTCAATGTAAGGCCGGCGAGCTAATCGTGTGAGAGCGGGCAAACATAATTTGAACTTGACCAAGACATGTCCACACCCAACCTGAAACATCAAGATAAGAATATTCGAGGTGGCGGAAATGCATGCATTTATTCACTCTATCACCAACTTATGCAAAGAGATAATCAGTCATAGTCATTCACGCAGGGGCGGCCCTGGGCAGGGGCGACAGGGGCGGCCGCCCAGGGCCCCCAAAATCGGAGGGCCCCCAATTTTTTTTTTAATACTAATATATTTTTAATATATGTATAAAATTTAGTTTTTACATATATTATACTCTTAATTCACATGTAGTCCAGCGGCACAGTAGGTGATTTTTGATTTTGAGGTAAGTGTTTCGAGCCTCTCATTCAACATCTTCACTTCTTTTTTTTTTGCCCATTTTTATACTTAAAATTGGGCCTCCAATTTTAAGTCCAAACACCTTGCCCATTTTTATACTTAAAATTGGGCCTCCAGTTTTAAGTCCAAACACCCATTTTTTTATATTTAAAATTGGGCCTCCAATTTCAAATCAAAAATTATTTACAAGGCCCAATTTCTCACTAGCCCTAATTTTGATTTACATCTTTATCTCCCTCTCTCGTCTAATCATCTCCACTCTCCATTCTCCAAGAATCCAATCTCTACTCTGTGACTCTGTTCTGTCCAATCCAACGTCTCTCTACAGTCTACACTCTACTTGCAGCCAGCAGCCTTTGCTAGTTGTAAACGCCAGACGTGCAGTGTGTGTGTGCGTTGCGGACCAACCACTGACTGAGGTGAGGCGGGAGCGAGAGGCGACCAGCGGACCAGCGGTGCTTGCTGCCTGCTTTGCTACACTGCTACTGCTGGAAAGCTGCCTCAGCTGGAGCTGCTTGTGCTTGGTCTCAAGTCTCAGCCGACAGGTGTTTTTGTTCCTCTGCCTCAATTCCTCAGTAGTCATTGTCTCATTGGTTAAATGTTAATTGATTAGTCATTTAGTTGATTTGTTAATTGCTGCCAGTGCCTTGTCTTGATTTATTGGATTAGTTAATCACTTAATTGTTATCTTGTTGACTTGTTAATAGTTGATTACTTTGAGTCTTTGATTTGCTATTGGCCTATTGCTGCTGGTGCTTCCTTGTCCCTTAGTTAATTAATCTTGATTAGTTGATTTCATTGTTTAATTGATAATTAATTTATCAATTTAAGCATAATGAGTAGTAGAAAGTATATGTCTGGATATGAGAAAAGGAAAAAAAAAAGAAAAGATGAAGAACTTATTCGGTCTCTTGCGGGATCTCTTGATAAATTTATGGCTAATAAACAAAAGGAGGATTCCACATCTAATATAGTTGAAGAAGAAACAAATCAACCATTATTGATTGATGATGTCGTTGAGAATGATCAATTTGAAGAGGAAACAAATCAACCTATAGGTGAGGAAGAATTAGAATTTGGGCCTATAAATATTTATGATCCCGGAAATTGGAATGTTATTGATATAAAATTTAGAGACTTAATTGTAGAAAAAGGTCCAATTAGAATTTTTGATGTTGATTTTTGTGTTGATAAAAATGGTAGACATTTTTCATCTAATCACTATGAACGAGTGTTATTGAATGGAGAGAAACAAGATAGGAAATGGCTTGTATATTCATTATCTAAACACAAAGTCTTTTGCTTTTGTTGTAAGTTATTCAAGCAAGACCAAAACACTTCCCATTTGACTACGGATGGGTATAATGATTGGAAGCATCTTAGTGATCGAATAAAAGCTCATGAAACTAGTAGTGAACATTTAGTTTGCATGAGTAAATGGATGGAATTGCAAATAAGGTTGAAAAAAAATGAAACAATTGATAAGAGTGTGCAAGAACAAATAGACAAGGAGAAAGAACATTGGAAACAAGTATTATTGAGGATAATAGCCCTTGTAAAAACTCTTGCTAGAAATAATTTAGCATTCCGTGGTCATAGGGAGAAGCTTTATGAAGGGAAGAATGGAAACTTTTTAGGTTTTATTGAGATGCTTGGAGAGTTTGATCCAATCATACAAGAACATCTTCAACGTGTTAAAAATAAATCAATCCATTACCATTACCTTAGTCCAAAGATTCAAAATGAGTTGATCCTACTCTTAGCAAATGAGATTAAATGTACAATTATAGCAAAGGTAAAGCAAGCAAAATATTATTCTGTAATTCTTGATTGTACTCCTGATATAAGTCATGATGAACAAATGTCTCTTATATTGCGATGTGTAGACGTTTCTATGAAACCAATTAAAGTCGAAGAATTTTTTATTCAATTTCTAAAGGTAGATGATACAACAGGGCTTGGTCTTTTTAATATTCTTAAAGATGTTCTTAAAGATTATGGTCTTAATATTGATGACATAAGAGGACAAGGATATGACAATGGATCAAATATGAAAGGAAAACATAAAGGTGTTCAAAATAGGCTACTTATGGAGAATCCTAGAGCATTTTATACACCATGTGGTTGTCATAGTCTAAATCTTGTTCTTTGTGATATGGGCAACTCTTGTGAGAAAGCTATATCTTTCTTTGGAGTTGTACAACGCATATATTCATTGTTTGCATCATCTACAAAACGGTGGAATGTTTTGACACATTATGTGAAAAATCTTACACTTAAGCCATTTTCTCAAACACGTTGGGAAAGTCGTGTTGAAAGTGTTAAAGCAATACGTTATCAAACTCCACAAATTAGAGATGCTTTAATTGACTTAGCAAGTAATAGTGAAGATCCTAAAACAAAGAGTGAAGCTCAATCCTTAGCTACAAATGAAATTGAGAGTTTTGAGTTTTTAGTGGGCATTATAATTTGGCATAATGTGTTGTTTGCTGTCAATACTATTAGCAAAACCCTTCAAGCGGAAGATATGGATATTAAGGTAGCTATAGAAAAACTAAGCGGACTCGTCTCATTTTTTGAACAATATAGGGAAACTGGATTTAATGATGCTATGATTGAAGCTAAAGAAGTAGCTAGTGAAATGGGTATTGAACCAATTTTTAGAACAAAACGTATCATTCGAAGAAAAAGACAATTTGATGAGATTAATAGTGAAGATCTAATACGCTCAGCTGAAGAATCATTCAAAGTTGACTACTTTCTTTATGTAATAGATAAATCTATTTCTTCTTTTAAAACTAGGTTTGAACAATTTGAGTTATATGGAGAAACTTTTGGATTTTTATTTGACTTGAAGAAGTTGCAATCTATTGATTTTGAAAGTTTGATCTCGTATTGTATTAAACTTGAGGATTTTCTGAAGCATGACACACTTTATGACATTGATGGAAGAGATTTATCTTTAGAATTAAAAGTTTTGTGTACTCTTTTACCTGCAGAAGTAAACAAGCCAATTGAAGTATTAAATCATTTGGAAACATTGGAGGGTGGTTTCCCAAATACATGGATTGCATATCGAATATTGTTGACTATTCCAGTTACAGTTGCCTCTGGCGAGCGAAGCTTTTCAAAGTTGAAGTTAATAAAGTCATACCTTCGATCTACCATGTCACAAGAAAGGTTAAATGGGTTAGCAATGTTATCTATTGAAAGTAATTTAGCGGAAAAGATTGATTATACCACTGTAATTAATGATTTTGCATCTCAAAATGCTAGAAGAGCCATATTTGAATAATATTATACCTTATAGTCAAAAATTTTTTAAGATATACTATAGCATTTTAAGAGGGGCCCTTTTCGAAGAGTTCGCCCAGGGCCCCCCAAATCTCAGGAACGCCACTGGGAGCTGCTTGTGCTTGGTCTCAAGTCTCAGCCGACAGGTGTTTTTGTTCCTCTGCCTCAATTCCTCAGTAGTCATTGTCTCATTGGTTAAATGTTAATTGATTAGTCATTTAGTTGATTTGTTAATTGCTGCCAGTGCCTTGTCTTGATTTATTGGATTAGTTAATCACTTAATTGTTATCTTGTTGACTTGTTAATAGTTGATTACTTTGAGTCTTTGATTTGCTATTGGCCTATTGCTGCTGGTGCTTCCTTGTCCCTTAGTTAATTAATCTTGATTAGTTGATTTCATTGTTTAATTGATAATTAATTTATCAATTTAAGCATAATGAGTAGTAGAAAGTATATGTCTGGATATGAGAAAAGGAAAAAAAAAAGAAAAGATGAAGAACTTATTCGGTCTCTTGCGGGATCTCTTGATAAATTTATGGCTAATAAACAAAAGGAGGATTCCACATCTAATATAGTTGAAGAAGAAACAAATCAACCATTATTGATTGATGATGTCGTTGAGAATGATCAATTTGAAGAGGAAACAAATCAACCTATAGGTGAGGAAGAATTAGAATTTGGGCCTATAAATATTTATGATCCCGGAAATTGGAATGTTATTGATATAAAATTTAGAGACTTAATTGTAGAAAAAGGTCCAATTAGAATTTTTGATGTTGATTTTTGTGTTGATAAAAATGGTAGACATTTTTCATCTAATCACTATGAACGAGTGTTATTGAATGGAGAGAAACAAGATAGGAAATGGCTTGTATATTCATTATCTAAACACAAAGTCTTTTGCTTTTGTTGTAAGTTATTCAAGCAAGACCAAAACACTTCCCATTTGACTACGGATGGGTATAATGATTGGAAGCATCTTAGTGATCGAATAAAAGCTCATGAAACTAGTAGTGAACATTTAGTTTGCATGAGTAAATGGATGGAATTGCAAATAAGGTTGAAAAAAAATGAAACAATTGATAAGAGTGTGCAAGAACAAATAGACAAGGAGAAAGAACATTGGAAACAAGTATTATTGAGGATAATAGCCCTTGTAAAAACTCTTGCTAGAAATAATTTAGCATTCCGTGGTCATAGGGAGAAGCTTTATGAAGGGAAGAATGGAAACTTTTTAGGTTTTATTGAGATGCTTGGAGAGTTTGATCCAATCATACAAGAACATCTTCAACGTGTTAAAAATAAATCAATCCATTACCATTACCTTAGTCCAAAGATTCAAAATGAGTTGATCCTACTCTTAGCAAATGAGATTAAATGTACAATTATAGCAAAGGTAAAGCAAGCAAAATATTATTCTGTAATTCTTGATTGTACTCCTGATATAAGTCATGATGAACAAATGTCTCTTATATTGCGATGTGTAGACGTTTCTATGAAACCAATTAAAGTCGAAGAATTTTTTATTCAATTTCTAAAGGTAGATGATACAACAGGGCTTGGTCTTTTTAATATTCTTAAAGATGTTCTTAAAGATTATGGTCTTAATATTGATGACATAAGAGGACAAGGATATGACAATGGATCAAATATGAAAGGAAAACATAAAGGTGTTCAAAATAGGCTACTTATGGAGAATCCTAGAGCATTTTATACACCATGTGGTTGTCATAGTCTAAATCTTGTTCTTTGTGATATGGGCAACTCTTGTGAGAAAGCTATATCTTTCTTTGGAGTTGTACAACGCATATATTCATTGTTTGCATCATCTACAAAACGGTGGAATGTTTTGACACATTATGTGAAAAATCTTACACTTAAGCCATTTTCTCAAACACGTTGGGAAAGTCGTGTTGAAAGTGTTAAAGCAATACGTTATCAAACTCCACAAATTAGAGATGCTTTAATTGACTTAGCAAGTAATAGTGAAGATCCTAAAACAAAGAGTGAAGCTCAATCCTTAGCTACAAATGAAATTGAGAGTTTTGAGTTTTTAGTGGGCATTATAATTTGGCATAATGTGTTGTTTGCTGTCAATACTATTAGCAAAACCCTTCAAGCGGAAGATATGGATATTAAGGTAGCTATAGAAAAACTAAGCGGACTCGTCTCATTTTTTGAACAATATAGGGAAACTGGATTTAATGATGCTATGATTGAAGCTAAAGAAGTAGCTAGTGAAATGGGTATTGAACCAATTTTTAGAACAAAACGTATCATTCGAAGAAAAAGACAATTTGATGAGATTAATAGTGAAGATCTAATACGCTCAGCTGAAGAATCATTCAAAGTTGACTACTTTCTTTATGTAATAGATAAATCTATTTCTTCTTTTAAAACTAGGTTTGAACAATTTGAGTTATATGGAGAAACTTTTGGATTTTTATTTGACTTGAAGAAGTTGCAATCTATTGATTTTGAAAGTTTGATCTCGTATTGTATTAAACTTGAGGATTTTCTGAAGCATGACACACTTTATGACATTGATGGAAGAGATTTATCTTTAGAATTAAAAGTTTTGTGTACTCTTTTACCTGCAGAAGTAAACAAGCCAATTGAAGTATTAAATCATTTGGAAACATTGGAGGGTGGTTTCCCAAATACATGGATTGCATATCGAATATTGTTGACTATTCCAGTTACAGTTGCCTCTGGCGAGCGAAGCTTTTCAAAGTTGAAGTTAATAAAGTCATACCTTCGATCTACCATGTCACAAGAAAGGTTAAATGGGTTAGCAATGTTATCTATTGAAAGTAATTTAGCGGAAAAGATTGATTATACCACTGTAATTAATGATTTTGCATCTCAAAATGCTAGAAGAGCCATATTTGAATAATATTATACCTTATAGTCAAAAATTTTTTAAGATATACTATAGCATTTTAAGAGGGGCCCTTTTCGAAGAGTTCGCCCAGGGCCCCCCAAATCTCAGGAACGCCACTGCATTCACGACTATGACTTATCAGTAAGATAAGTTATAGAGCCATGCATCAGTACTAACGTCTGGAATATATAGAATAATCAATTGACAGACAAGGAAGAAGCAGTGGCGTTCCTGAGATTTGGGGGGCCCTGGGCGAACTCTTCGAAAAGGGCCCCTCTTAAAATGCTATAGTATATCTTAAAAAATTTTTGACTATAAGGTATAATATTATTCAAATATGGCTCTTCTAGCATTTTGAGATGCAAAATCATTAATTACAGTGGTATAATCAATCTTTTCCGCTAAATTACTTTCAATAGATAACATTGCTAACCCATTTAACCTTTCTTGTGACATGGTAGATCGAAGGTATGACTTTATTAACTTCAACTTTGAAAAGCTTCGCTCGCCAGAGGCAACTGTAACTGGAATAGTCAACAATATTCGATATGCAATCCATGTATTTGGGAAACCACCCTCCAATGTTTCCAAATGATTTAATACTTCAATTGGCTTGTTTACTTCTGCAGGTAAAAGAGTACACAAAACTTTTAATTCTAAAGATAAATCTCTTCCATCAATGTCATAAAGTGTGTCATGCTTCAGAAAATCCTCAAGTTTAATACAATACGAGATCAAACTTTCAAAATCAATAGATTGCAACTTCTTCAAGTCAAATAAAAATCCAAAAGTTTCTCCATATAACTCAAATTGTTCAAACCTAGTTTTAAAAGAAGAAATAGATTTATCTATTACATAAAGAAAGTAGTCAACTTTGAATGATTCTTCAGCTGAGCGTATTAGATCTTCACTATTAATCTCATCAAATTGTCTTTTTCTTCGAATGATACGTTTTGTTCTAAAAATTGGTTCAATACCCATTTCACTAGCTACTTCTTTAGCTTCAATCATAGCATCATTAAATCCAGTTTCCCTATATTGTTCAAAAAATGAGACGAGTCCGCTTAGTTTTTCTATAGCTACCTTAATATCCATATCTTCCGCTTGAAGGGTTTTGCTAATAGTATTGACAGCAAACAACACATTATGCCAAATTATAATGCCCACTAAAAACTCAAAACTCTCAATTTCATTTGTAGCTAAGGATTGAGCTTCACTCTTTGTTTTAGGATCTTCACTATTACTTGCTAAGTCAATTAAAGCATCTCTAATTTGTGGAGTTTGATAACGTATTGCTTTAACACTTTCAACACGACTTTCCCAACGTGTTTGAGAAAATGGCTTAAGTGTAAGATTTTTCACATAATGTGTCAAAACATTCCACCGTTTTGTAGATGATGCAAACAATGAATATATGCGTTGTACAACTCCAAAGAAAGATATAGCTTTCTCACAAGAGTTGCCCATATCACAAAGAACAAGATTTAGACTATGACAACCACATGGTGTATAAAATGCTCTAGGATTCTCCATAAGTAGCCTATTTTGAACACCTTTATGTTTTCCTTTCATATTTGATCCATTGTCATATCCTTGTCCTCTTATGTCATCAATATTAAGACCATAATCTTTAAGAACATCTTTAAGAATATTAAAAAGACCAAGCCCTGTTGTATCATCTACCTTTAGAAATTGAATAAAAAATTCTTCGACTTTAATTGGTTTCATAGAAACGTCTACACATCGCAATATAAGAGACATTTGTTCATCATGACTTATATCAGGAGTACAATCAAGAATTACAGAATAATATTTTGCTTGCTTTACCTTTGCTATAATTGTACATTTAATCTCATTTGCTAAGAGTAGGATCAACTCATTTTGAATCTTTGGACTAAGGTAATGGTAATGGATTGATTTATTTTTAACACGTTGAAGATGTTCTTGTATGATTGGATCAAACTCTCCAAGCATCTCAATAAAACCTAAAAAGTTTCCATTCTTCCCTTCATAAAGCTTCTCCCTATGACCACGGAATGCTAAATTATTTCTAGCAAGAGTTTTTACAAGGGCTATTATCCTCAATAATACTTGTTTCCAATGTTCTTTCTCCTTGTCTATTTGTTCTTGCACACTCTTATCAATTGTTTCATTTTTTTTCAACCTTATTTGCAATTCCATCCATTTACTCATGCAAACTAAATGTTCACTACTAGTTTCATGAGCTTTTATTCGATCACTAAGATGCTTCCAATCATTATACCCATCCGTAGTCAAATGGGAAGTGTTTTGGTCTTGCTTGAATAACTTACAACAAAAGCAAAAGACTTTGTGTTTAGATAATGAATATACAAGCCATTTCCTATCTTGTTTCTCTCCATTCAATAACACTCGTTCATAGTGATTAGATGAAAAATGTCTACCATTTTTATCAACACAAAAATCAACATCAAAAATTCTAATTGGACCTTTTTCTACAATTAAGTCTCTAAATTTTATATCAATAACATTCCAATTTCCGGGATCATAAATATTTATAGGCCCAAATTCTAATTCTTCCTCACCTATAGGTTGATTTGTTTCCTCTTCAAATTGATCATTCTCAACGACATCATCAATCAATAATGGTTGATTTGTTTCTTCTTCAACTATATTAGATGTGGAATCCTCCTTTTGTTTATTAGCCATAAATTTATCAAGAGATCCCGCAAGAGACCGAATAAGTTCTTCATCTTTTCTTTTTTTTTTCCTTTTCTCATATCCAGACATATACTTTCTACTACTCATTATGCTTAAATTGATAAATTAATTATCAATTAAACAATGAAATCAACTAATCAAGATTAATTAACTAAGGGACAAGGAAGCACCAGCAGCAATAGGCCAATAGCAAATCAAAGACTCAAAGTAATCAACTATTAACAAGTCAACAAGATAACAATTAAGTGATTAACTAATCCAATAAATCAAGACAAGGCACTGGCAGCAATTAACAAATCAACTAAATGACTAATCAATTAACATTTAACCAATGAGACAATGACTACTGAGGAATTGAGGCAGAGGAACAAAAACACCTGTCGGCTGAGACTTGAGACCAAGCACAAGCAGCTCCAGCTGAGGCAGCTTTCCAGCAGTAGCAGTGTAGCAAAGCAGGCAGCAAGCACCGCTGGTCCGCTGGTCGCCTCTCGCTCCCGCCTCACCTCAGTCAGTGGTTGGTCCGCAACGCACACACACACTGCACGTCTGGCGTTTACAACTAGCAAAGGCTGCTGGCTGCAAGTAGAGTGTAGACTGTAGAGAGACGTTGGATTGGACAGAACAGAGTCACAGAGTAGAGATTGGATTCTTGGAGAATGGAGAGTGGAGATGATTAGACGAGAGAGGGAGATAAAGATGTAAATCAAAATTAGGGCTAGTGAGAAATTGGGCCTTGTAAATAATTTTTGATTTGAAATTGGAGGCCCAATTTTAAATATAAAAAAATGGGTGTTTGGACTTAAAACTGGAGGCCCAATTTTAAGTATAAAAATGGGCAAGGTGTTTGGACTTAAAATTGGAGGCCCAATTTTAAGTATAAAAATGGGCAAAAAAAAAAGAAGTGAAGATGTTGAATGAGAGGCTCGAAACACTTACCTCAAAATCAAAAATCACCTACTGTGCCGCTGGACTACATGTGAATTAAGAGTATAATATATGTAAAAACTAAATTTTATACATATATTAAAAATATATTAGTATTAAAAAAAAAATTGGGGGCCCTCCGATTTTGGGGGCCCTGGGCGGCCGCCCCTGTCGCCCCTGCCCAGGGCCGCCCCTGGCAGCTCCAGCTGAGGCAGCTTTCCAGCAGTAGCAGTGTAGCAAAGCAGGCAGCAAGCACCGCTGGTCCGCTGGTCGCCTCTCGCTCCCGCCTCACCTCAGTCAGTGGTTGGTCCGCAACGCACACACACACTGCACGTCTGGCGTTTACAACTAGCAAAGGCTGCTGGCTGCAAGTAGAGTGTAGACTGTAGAGAGACGTTGGATTGGACAGAACAGAGTCACAGAGTAGAGATTGGATTCTTGGAGAATGGAGAGTGGAGATGATTAGACGAGAGAGGGAGATAAAGATGTAAATCAAAATTAGGGCTAGTGAGAAATTGGGCCTTGTAAATAATTTTTGATTTGAAATTGGAGGCCCAATTTTAAATATAAAAAAATGGGTGTTTGGACTTAAAACTGGAGGCCCAATTTTAAGTATAAAAATGGGCAAGGTGTTTGGACTTAAAATTGGAGGCCCAATTTTAAGTATAAAAATGGGCAAAAAAAAAAGAAGTGAAGATGTTGAATGAGAGGCTCGAAACACTTACCTCAAAATCAAAAATCACCTACTGTGCCGCTGGACTACATGTGAATTAAGAGTATAATATATGTAAAAACTAAATTTTATACATATATTAAAAATATATTAGTATTAAAAAAAAAATTGGGGGCCCTCCGATTTTGGGGGCCCTGGGCGGCCGCCCCTGTCGCCCCTGCCCAGGGCCGCCCCTGGGAAGAAGTTGCTTATTGTTCACGGATAAAAATGGTCAAGGCTTCAAGAAAAACAAGTAAAAATACACGCAAATTTGTTAAAAATCGAGGTGACAAATGTGTTGAATTTTTGTGCGATAGAGGTGACAAATTTGATAGCAAATCGGTAAACAATGTACGCAACGAAAAGCATTACCTCTGAAGCATGATTGATAAAAAATCTTGTTAGTCCCCGATCGTACGAAGGTCCTAGTCCGTCCATCGGAATCACTAGCCAAGGACGACTTTGGAAACACGAGTGACGCCTAGTAGCATATCGTGATTACCCAATCGGTGTTTAATATTTTCATATGAACCTTTAATTATGATTACCGTGTAATTGAATCCTTCCACTGTACAATATCCCAATTGAGTGAGAATCGTGAATTTCTGTCAAATCCACTAAATCAATTATATGTACAAATCTAATTATTTATTAACAAATAATAATTAATGAAAACACATTTTCATTAATCATTTAA
The DNA here is from genome assembly GCA_963580455.1 of Euonymus europaeus. Classification (NCBI taxonomy): domain Eukaryota; kingdom Viridiplantae; phylum Streptophyta; class Magnoliopsida; order Celastrales; family Celastraceae; genus Euonymus; species Euonymus europaeus. Next base: position 24,434,833 of record OY756962.1, read on the forward strand.
CCTCGGACAATGATTTTTTGTGTCAATAAACATCATGATCACATATGATATTCTCATCGTTTATTTTGAGGCGATTGATCCCTTGTTGAAGCACACTCGTCTCCATATATAACTAACCGAATTCATTGAATGTCAATATTTTTTCAGTGAATAAATATTTCCAACATTAATAAAATTCGATCACTCATATATAATACTACTATGTCATCTCAGGTTTAAGAATTATTTACACAACCATAAATAATTAATAAATCATTGACAAGGAAATAAACCTCCATGTGATTCATTATTTAACAAATCATGTTCGAAACATTTATTCAACAATAAATCTTTCATATTGTTTATTCTAATATCTGACATTAGATTGCATGAGACGCACAACCCCATCTTTATAGGAAACAAACAGTGTGCTGATCTTCCGAATTATTATTGTCCAATTAATAATTCTACGACCAGGAACTTGATTTACAATAGTCATACTAGAGATCACTCGTCACTCATATTTTCAACTCTCGAGAATGAGATCTGTAACAAATATCTATGGATCTATTTAAAACAACTAATAAATAGAAATATCAAATATATAATATACTGTCATTTATTAAAGGGGGATTCACCAATAAATCCTTTAATAGAAATATATATTCTATTCACTCCTTTCAATTTTTTAATATTCCAAATCATCCTTTAAATAATTCTGGACAAAACTACCCTTATTCCAATAAATCCTTATGTGTATGACATATGTTGACATCACCAGATTCTTTTTATTTTTTTTCTTTTAAAAACTTTAAAATAGTTTTATCTCTCAAAATACAAGTCGAATTTTTTTAAAAAATATATATTCATAATCAACACGAAAAACTCTTTCCAATGAGATCCATCATCGATATGTTTAAATGTTCATTTGTCAAATCCTCTGAATGAACTCAGAGGATTTCTCAAATTTATCCAGAATTCAGAGGATTTCTCAAAACTCATTAAAACCAATCAAAAGAGTTTTCAAAATTAAGCAAATAAATTCAGATGATTTCATAAAAATATATCAAAAAAATATAGATTTTTTGAAAATCAAACAAAAAACGACAAAAAATTTCAGAGGATTTCACAAACTTGTCATAAATTTAGAGGATTTCACAAAATTTACCAAAATAAATCAAACAAATTTTTGAAATTAAGCAAAAAAAAAAGAGGATTGCATAAAATATATAATAAAAATTATAAGAATTTTTGAAAATCAAACAAAAAATAACCTAAAACTCTAAATCCTAAACCTAAAATCCCAAAATTCTAAATACTAAATCCTAATATCTTAAATCTCAAAATCATAAAGTATAAACACTAAACTCTAATATTTTAAACACAGACTCTTAAACTTTACAACTTATAACCAGAAATCCTCTGAATTTTTCAGAAATCCTCTGAATTTTTCATAAATCCTCTGAATGTAAACAATTCTAGTTTTAATTTTGAACAAAAAAATCTTATAAATAATTAAGAAGAATTTACAAAAATAAGAAGAAAATTCTAAAATTCTACTAACATATATTCCTAAACCTTAAACCTTAAGTCATAAACCCCAAAATCCTAAATAATGAATTATGTTTTCCTAAACCCTAAAACCTTATACCATAAACTCTAAACTCTAATATCTTAAACTTTAAAACCCTAAACTTTATCAAAATGAAACAAAAAAAACACTAAAAATTTAGATGATTAGAGGATTTCTCAAACTTATCAAGAATTCAGATAATTTTAAACTCACCAAAACAATTCAGAAGAGTTTTTGAAATTATGCAAAAAAAAAATCAGAGGATTTCTTACCCAGAATTCAGAGGATTTTCGCAAAAGTCACCAAAACGGTTAAAAATTGTTATGGTATTTGGTTTTGTTTAAAATATGAATTGAGTTTTATTATGATATTATTTTCATAAGTTATTAGCTTTGGTTGTTAGTGAAGAATGTAATAAAAATATTGACATTTGTATTGGATAACTTTTTGTTGATAGATAAGTGTTTTATTGTTGATTTTGATAATATAATGATTCATAAATTTTAATGTATATGCATAGGTTACTGAGTCAACTAAATTTTGCGCATGTGAGTGCATGAGCTTAATTTTCATGAAAGAAAAAAAAAATTGCTTGATCGACTCTTCACTTTGATTCATCAAAAGTAAAAATATTAATTTATCTTTAAAAACATATATATATATATATATATATAATACATGATTTTCATCCAACTTTCTGAGATTGTATTTATATTTATTTTATTATAATAATTATTTCCTAAATAAGGAGCAATCATGTACTAATAAAAATAAGGATAAGTTTAAATGAGGGGAGGGTAAAATTGTCATTAATTGAGGTTAAAATTTAAAGTTATCCTTATTGAGCTAAGTTTCAAATAATTGGGGATGTATTGGGTTACAAACTTTTCAAAAAGACTAAATGGAATATAAAGTCCATATAAAGGACTTATCACCAAATAATCCTATTAAATAATGCAATGCTATTAATATATACATTCTAAATACAATCATAGAGATTGACTATACTAGACATATATCTAACAAAATGAGCCTATTTTGTTGGGAACAACATGGAGGCAAACAATATTATTGGCTAGAATAAAATGGTGATAAGAAAATACACTAAAATACGTATTTAGTTGATGTGTATGTGGCTTTCCTTTTTATATAATAGAAATGAGATCCAATATTAATTTTAATAGAAAAGGGTAGACTACCACCATTGAAGTTGTTTATAGCTCGATAATATTAGCGCCCTCAACATGGGATTGGCCTTTAGACCATCCGCAGTAGCTCTTGGGTTTCAATACTGGACTGTTATTTAAAGAATGCATTTTGTCTTTTTGTTAAAATTTGTCTCACATCAATTACTGGATATAATACTCTAAACTATTGTAAAGCTACAGTGAAACAGTGGATCATTGGTATAACTGTAGCTATTGGGTTATTTTTTTTGATTAAAATATGTTGACAATCTCTCACCTCCATCCATCTCTCACCTGTGTGGCCTCTCTCATGGTTACAATCATCTTGTCATGTGATTATTAACAAAATATATATTTATATAATAAGCAATGATTATAAAATATATTTACATTAGGAAAATATTATTATTTTTTTTTAGAAAAGATTTTCATTAAATCAAAAAACAACTGGCGGTGCAACCGCCAAGATACAATCAAGCAACCACTGAGGTGCCGTTGTTCCAGCCCAAACATAGGACAAATGACTAGTAATGGCAAACCTTGCTACTGAATGAGCCACCCTATTAAAGCTTCTAGGTCTATACAAAAAACCCAAAAAATCAAAATGACTTTTGTCCGCTTTAATATCATCGATAATTGTCCCAACTTCATTTCTACACTCCTCCAAATAATTAATCCGTTGAATTGCCCCAAGAGAGTCACTGACAATATAAATTGATTTACCATGAGAGAGCTTGGTCAGCTTAACACCCTCTCGGTCAGCTTAACACCCTCTCGAATTGCAGAAAATATTATTGTTAATTCATTGTTGTTTTAATTTGATAAAATAACAAAATTATTAATATTAATGTCATGCGATTCTTATTTAATGTGATAATATTTGATGTTATAAAATAGTTTAAGTTTAATTTAATTTAAATGATTTTAAAAAATTAATAGTTAAATAATTTAGAGTATTGATTTAGAGTAACTGATGTGTATTGTTACTGTTTGAAAAACTGTAAATTGATGAAAATGTATATTTTTGCTAGAATTTAAAGAATCTATTAAAAGTAACTGTTGTGGATGGTCTTATAGGGACAATATGATGCATTCAACGTGTCATATGTTCAAGTGGGAGAGACCGTATCATTTCTTTAAATAAAATACGTGTGATATGGACTCAAAATACTATACTTTACGTTGGACCCACAACATACATTGACAATCCGTATTTTGTCCCAGCACCACAATCTTTTGCATTGGATTTTTCAAAAGAAATAATATATAATATATATATATATATATATCCCATTTTGAAAGGTTGCACCGTTTTTAGGTAAATAACTTTTATCATTTAATTTGATTATTTTTTGTATTTTTTATCTATATTTTGGTTTCATTTATGATGATATTTTTAGTTTTCTATGGATTAGATTTAGAGGTGATTAATTGAATGGTCTTTCTAGAATTTTATTCCTTTGTACTTTTAGGTACCTAATATATATGTATTTAGTGATACTTTTTTTTTACTATGATTTTGTTATAATAAATAAAAAATTAGATAGCTTTGTAGTAAATAACCTTAAAAAAAGTAACAGCGAGTTTGCTGATTTGATATGAAATCCATCATAAACTTGTTGCCTAGCTAAGCAGAAATCACAAAAAAGGGGAAATAACAGCGTACAGGAGTTACAATGTTTACTAATGGCTTCACAGAAATCTCGAACAAGAATAATCTTCCAAAGGCAAGACACTATGGTCTTAAGGTCTCGGTCTTTTTTTTTTCTTTTTTTTTTCAATTTTTCCAAAACTGATATTGACTGATGATAGATATTGGTCTTGTTTTTTGCAATTTTTCCAAAGCTGATATTGACTGATGATACATATTGGTCTTAAGGTCTTGGTCTTTTTTTTTTTTTTTTTTTTTTGCAGTTTTTCCAAAACTGATATTGACTGATATTATACATATTGGCTTTGTATTTCATACTCCTCTTCTTCCAAAATAACGCGAGGACAGAGAAACAAGACAAAAATGATATGTACACGGATAAGATTTGGCAAGGGTTCATAGGGGTTGGAAGGATTTGCGAATTCCTTTAAACTCTACTCATAATTTTTGTCAGACAGGAATTGAGAGATTCGTTCACAAATGCTAAATATAATCCAAAGCATATTACTGTTAATATAATTCACTAAAAATATATTCGGGCCAGCCCAATAAGCCGAGTAACGATTAGATAGATCTACAGCTCTCTCTGAGTCCTCTCATTATCTTCAACAGCCTGTTCCAATCGTTCTTGTGATTGTCATCGAGTTTTCTCCGCCTCTTCCACTGAAGATTCGATTCCATAACTTGAATATATTGAACAATCTGCACAAATAGAAAATCTAAATTGGTTAATAGTGTAGGGTGAGTCAGATCTACTGCAACAGTTAGCACTTCGAACGATTATGTGCGCACACGACTATTTTATAAATAGAAATCCGAATCTCAAAAATGAGAATGATGAGATAATGAATTGTTCGCTGCTTGTGGTTTGATAATTTCCATGGCAAATATGAGCAAGCTGAGTCGGAAGCTACAATCGAATCGGAAGAGTGTTACACACTTGTGAGTCTCACATCGCTCAAGTGATGTTGCTTATTGATACTATTTGTTATACGTACACTCAACTAATCGGGTTTTACTAGCGTCTAGTCTGGCCAAAAGACTGGACGCCGTACAATCCATTTCACTAGGCGACACGTGGATGTTGACTTAATCAGCATCTATAAATAATTTTTTTTTCAAAATTTAATTATGAGAAGGATATGACAAAAATGGGTATAAAGTTTTAACTTATTACTAATGAAAAATTTGCGATGAAAATATTTTTTTATTTTTTTCATTCTTTTGTCGATGGATTATTTAGAAATTTTTATTTTGCTGACGGATTACCGATGAATTTTTTTATTTTTTTTGCCGACAGATTACTTGCGGAATTTATTTTTTATCGACGGATAAGATTTTTTTTAAAAAAATTTTGGCCGAAGGATTAATGACGAAAAAATTCATCGGTAATTACCCACAAATTTTTTTCATCGGTGTTTAGATTACCTATGACGGTTTTAACGATGAAAATTTTCGATTAGTAATCAATATTATCGATGGATTTTTAGGATTACCGACAAAAAATTATGTCTATAATTCGTGAAGTTCTTGTAGTGAGATTAACGTCGTCAAATTATTAGTTAGGGCAAGATAGACATTTATGTAATTTTCTGAATGGTGGAGATTAAAATATTTAATCTAATGGTAGATAGGGGACGGTGCCGCATATCTTGAACAAGTATATGTCTTCAAAATATTAATTAGGGACAAACTAGGTATTTAGTGTGCAATGACATGCGTATTGTAATTTTATTTTATTTTAAATATTATTTTTTTGAATGGTGGAGATTATATTATTTGATCTAATGATAAGAAAGTGGACTGTTTTTGTACAGTTATTTGACTAGACTGTTTTGTAGTTCAGCTCCAACCAACCATTAAAAAATCGGTAACTAACGAATATGTTTATGCTCCCAAATAAGCAACATCACTTACCCCTACTTGAGCGATGTGAGACTTGCAAGTGTGTAACACCACCACGCTTCTACTATGGTCAATGTGTCAGGGTTGGGTTGGTGTGGGTGCGCTTTGGCAAATGGTCCCGTGCACAACTCGGTGATAGAAATTCGAATAGCAAAAATGAGAATGATGAGAGAATGAATTGTTCGCAGCTTGTGGTTTAATAATTTCCAGGGCAGATATGAGCAAGCCGAGTCGGAAGCTGCAACCGAATCGAAAGAGGAGACAGACAGCCAGCCGAAGCGGAATTTGCAACCGGCAACTTAGCAGCAGTGCCGCAAGGAACTAGACCTGGGCATGAGGCCGGCTCAGTCTGGCCTGAAAATTTTGAGCCCAAGCCCGAATTGATTATTCGGGCTACAACCGAGCTTCGGCCTGTGAGACGTTCGGTGACTCCTAAGTGGACACTGGACACAAGATAAGAAGCCCAAAAAGGGCCCTACAAAGGGCACGTAAGCCGATTGGAGTTTTGCTAGCGCAATCGTTTGGGATTACGACTTTACGAGTTCAATTCGTAAATGGCTAGTGTTCGTCTTGGATATCTTCGAGACTGGTGATCCTTGGTTTAATTTTTTATATTGTTATTTGTTTTGCGGTGAATTTTGTAGTTGTGTGACCTGGTGGTATTCAGGCTTGGAATCATGTTGGATTAGAAGCATGAACCATTGTCATTAGTTTATATTGTTCTTATGGTGTCTTCTAGCCTTCTAGGTGTTCGATCATTTGCCTGAGTGAAATTACTACAATTTTCTAGTCGATTTGCCTCTAATTGGTGCTAGATGTTGTTTGTTATTATTTCTTCACCCTGAGTTCGACATCTCACATAGATATGTGAACACTAACTAAAAGGTTAGTGTTCTCATGATCATTTGATTCATTTCTGCATCAATGATCATAGAAAATGAAGGTTGTGACCTAAGTGCACCCAAAATCTTAACTTTAAAAAGGTTTTGGATTGTGTGTGATTATTCTCTTTCTTTATTTATTCATTTATTTTTTCTATTATGCTAATGTACTTAATTTTCTTACAGAACCAAATAACGAGCCACCAAATGATAAGAACTGAAATGCAAGACATTGGTTTTATTTGCTACTTCTGACCATTTTTATTTTTTAAATGTTTTCCAGCAAGCAACTACGCATAACTGGCATTTGGAGAACTTTCTGTCATCTTCTTCCAAAATCAAAAGTGCAGCAGTGCTGGATAACTACTGCCAAGTGGTTGCAATGGGACTTCTAACTGCATATTTCCCAGACACCCATACTAGAGATCCAAAAGTTGGATTATCCATAATAGTTTTTCTTTTGTACCCAGTAAAAGTCACTTTGTAACTCAAATTCTGACCTAACTTTTCAAACTTCAACATCCTGGGGTTTACCATTATAGCTACTCCGTTGGGTTCCTCCACTTGCACCACATATTTACTCTTTGGGGTACCAACATTGACCACCGTCCGTTTGTACGTCAGGCTGATATTTTTTGCTTTACCCACAAAATTTACTGCAAAGGAAGGGTAATTGAGGTCTCCGGGTTGAAGAGCTAACTTTTTTGGGCATGTAAAATGACCTCTTGATATTGCAGCAATCTGGGAAGAGTCGTATTTTAGGCTACATAGATAGTTTAGGTAGTCTTCTGCGGTAATATCATATATAAGCCCTGGATTAACAGCAGCTTCAGGGTTAACATGGCCCGAACCAAATACAAAAGGAGTTGCTGGTTCGAAATCACTTGACACAACGTCGACAATTGGGGTCTTCTTGTTGTCCAGAGTGTAAGAAGTCGTCATGAGAGCTGATTTAATCGCTGCAGGTGACCAATCTTTGTGGACTGACCTGAGCAGTGCAACCAGGCCACTGACATGAGGGCATGACATTGAGGTGCCTGAGATGATATTGAAAATAACTCTCCTTTTATCACTCTCTAGCTCAGTTGGGCTTGACATGGGTGGCCAGGCTGCTAAGATATTGGCCCCTGGTGCGGTCACATCTGGCTTAAGCACATCAAGTCCAACCAAATTTGGCCCTCTTGACGAAAACGCTGCCATCATCGGAGCACGAGTACCATAATCAGTCGCCTTGAAGATGATGGATGCTGTTGGCTTTTTAGATGAGTTTAAATATTTAATTATGGCTTTTCCTTTAGAGAAACCTAAAGCAGTGGCTGGTAAAACGTGTGGATCAGCGATGAGTTCTTCACCTTGGGATTCAGTATTGAGTAACAGCATTCCAGTTCCTCCTGCTAGTTTCACTTGCTCTCCTTTAGCAGTTCGGCCAAGTTTTCCTCTTTGGCATACTACAATCTTTCCTTTGACAAGATTGTTATTGAGTGATCCAGGAATACAGTACTCTGCTCCTTTGCCACCTGCTGTCTTTCCATACACAAGCGGCAATTGCTTGGTTGCTTTGCTTTGAGATAAAGATGAACCTTTAAAAGTTAGGCCATTTCCAAGCCTGGCGATTGCTGGGAAGCTCCTATCTAGATAACTAGCTGCAATTGTCATGAGCCACGGTGCAGTATTGGCAACAGAGAAGAAAGATGGACCTCCATTGCCTGCAGAGCATACAACAGAAACCCCTTTTTGGATGGCCCCAAAAGCTGCTATGGCAGTAACATCCATATAATAGGGCATAGTGGAACCTCCCAAAGAAAGAGAGAGAACATCAACACCATCAGCAACTGCTTGATCTATGGCAGCTAGCACATCACTGTCACTACAATCTGGCCAGCATACTTTGTAAGCAGCAATTCTTGATGTGTAGCTCATTCCAGTTGCCAAGCCGTTTGCAAAGCCAAATAAACTTGCATTGTCTGCTAAATTTCCTGCTGCTGTAGAGGCAGTGTGTGTACCATGACCATTTGCATCTCGAGGGGATCGATACTCAACAGTTTCATTGACTCTTCCATGTTCTTCCTCATATCCTTTAAAGAAAGATCTTGCCCCGATTAGCTTCTTATTGCAATTTGAGGGTGAAAACTCTGTGCCTTTCTCACAAGCTCCTTTCCATTTAGATGGCACTGGAGGCATGCCTGTGTCTTTGAAACTGATGTGTTCAGGCCAAATTCCAGTATCAAGCACTCCAATAATCACATCAGAAGACAAGTTCGAGGCACTCCAGAGACCTTTCCCAAATTGAAGGCCAAGGAACTGCGGAGTACGGGTGGTGTGGAGGCTTAGCATTTTACCAGGAGTGGCAAAGAGAAAGCCACCCAATCTGTTCAAGGATTCTAGTTGTTTGGAAGAGAGTCTTGCTGCAAAACCAGAAATGACATTTTCATAGGTGTAAAGGAGACGGGGCGGCGTTGTACCTTCCACCTCCTCCTCCTCCTCAATTGATAGCTGATAGACGGAATCCATCAAACCTTCATACCATTGTTTGGGATTTGGGGCTATCATCTTTGTCTGGTCCATGTGAACTATGTATGTTTTCTTCTCTACAAGAGCAAATGATGCTGCAGACAGGAAGGCTATTAACAGAAAGAAGGCCCTGAAGATCATGGTAGCTGGAAATAATGCAAAAGACAACAAATCAGATGTTCTTGCAAACTAATTAATTAATGTGTAAAGTAATGCTTGAAATTCAGAATTGTTTACCTCTCATTTGTCTGAACAAGAATGAAAGCAAATTGGAATTGTACCACAGAAATCCACCCAATATGGAGGTGATGATTATATAGGCAAAGAAGTATAGTGATATATGTCATTAATTTCACTAGTGGAGTTCTTTGGTGTCTTTTCTCTTCAATAGTTGTCGCATTTTCATTCCTTTGGGACCTCTATGCACGTTGGGATGTTCTGATATGAAGCCTTGTTAAAGGGCAGTGTGAAAGTATGAACTACTATTAGTCTAGTGAGCAAAGAAAGTAAAGTCTTTTTCCAACGTTTGTTTCTTTTTTTCATTCTGGAAAAAAAAAACTATTTCGAAAATTTAGTTCGTTATCCATTCTAGAAAAACACGAGAAATAAAAAAATCACTTGAATTACTAGAGAACAGAAGACGAAAAAAGAAATATTTTCTAAAAAAAGGAAAACAAGGAAATATTAAAAACATAAAACAAACCAAATAAACATTAAGAAAGATAGCCAAGACAAGACATGCTAATCATGTTATGGCGATGATTAATGATTTGATCCTCACCAAACTTGTGCACACCCAACAAGAAACTTCAATATAATGAATATTTTAGGTGGGGGAGGGCGCAATGCATTTAATCACACTATCCACCAACTTATGCAGTTGAGAGATGATCAGTCATCGTCATTGATGAGTGCGTCCTTTTTTACCAGGAATATTTTTGGAAAGAAAACAAGTTTGCAACAAAAAGATAAGTTATAGAGCCATGCATCAGTAGTAACAACTGGAATAGAGAATCAATTAACAGACAAGGAATAAGTTTCTTTTTAATATTGGCAGATAAAAATGCTAAAAGCTTTCATAAAAAAAAATATGCTAAAAGCTTCAAAAAAAACAAGTAAAAATGGCATGATATATCGGTCGGTCTGTAACGTTTTATTCTTCTTGAGTCGTATCACTTAATATTGATACTTAAACTCGGGAAAAAAGACTCGTTGATGGAGTCAAGGAGGGCTTATCCTTGAGAATGAATCCACACATTTTATTATTACTTGCTTGTGAAACGGTAGATGTCATATCCATGCTTTCTGACAAAAGTCATATTTATAGAATTACAGTGTATTTCTCCTTTTTTCTTTTATTGCGATTGCACTAGTTCTCTCTCCATTGATTCTGCATTTTCATACTCCATGAATTATGATACCAGCATTACTCTGTTGCTTTGTAGATGACAACATGACTTCTCACACAGTGTGGCGAGAGCTTTTCCAAAGAAGTGAGCAAATACTGATTGAGGGGGGCACCGGTTCACTTGTGAACAGGCTAGCTATATATACTTGTTCATTTGGTGACCGTCAGATCTTGGGAGAAATATTCGAGGGTCGTTAATTTTCCACTTCAAATATAAATCTACGCATCCTCCCAGAATATTAAAAAAAATAAAAAAAATTAGATAAATGAAAATTTGTATAATTTTTTAATAAATAGCTTTAATTTTTTTAGCCGACATAAAAATCTTCATGACCTTCGTTTCTCTTTTGAACAAAAATATCTGCAAAAAGCTAGACAACACAACAACAATCACATATTCACATTGCTATTCCTTTTTATTGGTCTAACATAATCAGTTACGCATCTCACAATGAAAATGTATTTTCTAAGCCTAAATATCATTTGCAACGGCTCATGAAAAAAAAATTCATGCGGGCTCATGATAACAGAGATAACTTCTTTAAAATTTAAACCTTGTTCTTCATGAAGAACAGTAATGTTTGAAAACAATTATGGAGGACAAAAATGGGAGGTGTGTATTTTATTTTGTTAAACAGTATGGAACAAAAGCCCCCACAAGCAGAATCTCAGTGGACAGTGGCCCATGTTCATTTAATGGAGGAATAGACTACCCATTTCAACAAGGCTCTAAGCCCACAGTTCTTGGAAATGGCATCCCTTGGGCTTGGCCCACTCAGTTGTTGAGCCCCATTTTAGGAATAGAAGTCAAACTTGATGATGGGTCAAAAGGGTTTATCCACCAAAATTCGAACATAGTAATCCTTTTACTACAATTCCGTTTTTATGTCAAGATTCAAATTCACATACACCTTGTCTCTTATAAATATGTTCACAAAAAGAGTAGATGATCAAAGTATAGATGAACTTGAACCAAGTACTAAGAGGTGGTCGAGTTGGTTCGGGATGAATTATTCATTTCAGCTTCAAAGAGTGAGATGATCTAAGTATTCAAATTTACAGCATCGAGATCCATGATTCCTCGTCTTTAAAATAAATATTGATGAATTTTGGAAATAAGTGTTCCCAACCGGACTAGTAAGCCTCAACCCCCCCTATGGCCCTATATGAAGTCCCACTTTGTTCTTCGATGAACAGTCATGGTTGAAACTATTGAATATTGATGAATTTGAACTACCTATAGGTGACCGAGTTGACTAGTGATTCATTTTTTGGGTTAGACGATCAACTCGGTCCCACGCATAGAGTACCATTATGGACCGTCCGATGAAATCTGAACACTCTGTAATGGAAGTTGAAACCGAGATGCATCGGCATGCTGAATGGTCCCTGTCGCAGTGGAACCTAAACCCTCTCGAGAAAACCTAAGCAAAAATGTAAAAAAAAAGGCGTAAACCCCACAGACTGACAAGTGTCGGGTCCACTTAGATTTAAAAATCTAAAAACTTAGAAACTTTAAGAAAGTAATAAAAAAATAAATTAAAATTCTTCATATACCAATGAAAGTGTTTGATTGGTCTGCTTCTGTACGAAGTTGTACGGAAGATATTCATTTATTGCCAACGTTGTACTATTTCTCTCTCCTCTTTCCATTTTTCCTCCTTTTTTAAAGTTCTGACTTTTTTATTTTTCCACCACAAGTTTACTGGATGAGCACGTTACTTTTGAATAGAATCTCATATTTCTGTTATATAAAAAATCATCCTATATATTTATATACATCAATAAAATATGTCTATTAATATAATTATATTATTAAAATATATTTTTCAATATAAATTTTTTATTTTTAATTAATCAAGTCATTAACATTTCATTCATTTATCTTTTTTTTCACTAAAATTAATATTGAGTCACTAATTACGACCCTAATATTATGCATTGTCTTCTCCCTTGTGCTAATGTAAAGGATAATAAATGCAATTGATTTATGTATTTGTCCTTTTTGAAGAGATATATGAAGCAAATTTGTACACATTTTTGTTTCTTTAAATAGGTGGGTTCTTGGTGGATGACTTTAAAGAAATAAAGACACATGCATGATTAACGAAAGATGGTGATGCTTGTGCAGTTGTGCTCGTTTGCTTTACTGGTGAATAGTGATAGGGAATGGAGAATCAATCAATTCCAAAACACAACCGCAAACCAGAAAAAAATATCCTTGGTTTTAATCTTCCATAACTCTGATGAATCTTCTTGTGTCACAAAACCCCATATATTCTCTTCTTTCTCTTGCCATTTTTGGATTTCTTTTCCTCTCTTCGCAAGCTCTCTCTGGTTTCTTAGCGCTTTTGTTGTTTATTTGGTTAGACTTGCTCCTCCTTTTGGATCTTGTTTCTCTGTGTTGAAAGTGATTTCGTGTTTTCTATTTTCTCATAGATGTTGTTTCAATCAGTCAGATACCTAACTGGCTTTTTTCTCTTGGGTTTGCACAAATTCAGATTCGATGCGATTTCCTGATTGATTTTTCTATTTTTGGGTATTTCTTGTTCTAGTTCTTTTAACACTTCAAAACCCATTTGGAAAGGAATACTCAGAGACCCTTTTGCATAATTTTGATTCGAAAGGGTATTTCTGGTTCTATATTTTTGTCTTCTTGAATGAGTCGCTATCGATAGCCCTTTGGGTTCACAGTACAACTCATCTTTTTCTTTGTTTTTGCTAGTAAGATTTCTCAATAAATTTTGATCTCGTCGTTGGTGTGAAGGTAGTCAAAGAGAGATGGTGAGAGGAAAAACCCAGATGAGGCGCATAGAGAATAAGACAAGCAGACAAGTCACCTTCTCTAAGCGAAGAAATGGGCTTTTGAAGAAGGCATTTGAGCTTTCTGTTCTTTGTGATGCCGAGGTTGCTGTCATTATCTTCTCTCCAAGAGGGAAGCTTTATGAATTTGCAAGCTCCAGGTATGTATTGGATTTTTCACATACATCCCTTTGACCTTATTTAAGGATATTGTCTTGGAATCATCATTCCTGTCTTCTTGGAACATGGGTGGATTTTTGCCGTGTTTTCTTCATTTAATCCATATCTATTTCGTGCATATACATGTGATTATAGACTTATAATATGACGACTATGGGTTTCTTCTCCTTAGTAAAGCATCCTTAATTTTAGTTCCCTCAGCTCTCTCTAAATCTCTCTGCAGGCCTGAATTGCACCAATGGCATATGGTTTATCTCCCTTTGATTCCATGTATCGTTTTACAGATCTCTCTCCATCTGGGTTTTCTGGTATACACACACACGAGTGGAAAAGGCAATAGGAAACGAATTTTCATTGAACCATAAAACTTAATTAGCTTAAGAACACTTATAAGAAGTAATGGACAGCTTGCAGTCTTGCACTAATTAGTGACTGTCCCTCAGCTTAAAATCAGCTTACAATCAGAATACCTACTCACTTGTATTTTACTTGATTAGGTAACTACTATTTAGGGTTGTATGGCCACGAATAAAGTGAAAATAAATGCCATGTACGTAGTTTCTTTGGTTATGAATGGAGCAAGGTACATACTCAACAGCAACCAAACGATGAGAGAAGAAGAGAGAGATTATTGCTACCTTAGGAACAAGATTTGATGTTATTTTGGCAGCAACACCCATTTGGATTCTCAGAATCTTTTGAATTTTTTTGCACCCAAGTGATCCATTCTATATGGACATCCATGCTGATCTGCTTGAATCCTTGACCAATTCTTTATATCATCTTAAGACGCAAAACCAGTTAGCCTATCATTTTTGCTTATTTTCTTTTGTAATTATGGCCCTAATGCATCGAGTTATTATTATTATTTTTAAATGGGGCTTAAATGAATTTGAGACTACTATAATACAAGTAATTTTTTAAAAATATGGAACCATGAAAATTTGAGAGTCTTGGGCGGCGGCTGCTGCCCATCTTGCTCCACCCCATGGGCGACCCTGCTAAAGAATCATAGTGTTTTTTTTCCGCTATAAGGCCTCTGTTGTAAAGCTTCAATTTCTCTGTGGTTATCTCTAATATACTTGTTTGCTATTTCTGACATGCTGCTTGCATGAACATATTATACATGTCCAAATGCACTAAAAACGTTGCATATTTTCCCTTCATATCTTACTTTCCTTTTTCTCACCTGAAAATAATGAAAACAAGTTATGAAAAGTGTCCATTTAGACATATTATCTATCATCCCTACTTGGATTTGCTTGTGTTAGCTAGGTTTTTTATTATGTTCTGAATAACATTTTTTTTTGTGTGAACTGCATATGTTGGATACGACATACGAGGCTCATGATTCTCATTATCTTTCACCCTATCATGTTATCTGCTGTCCAAATTCACTGTTTTAACTAATTGATTATGTTTTGATTATCGTGATCAATGATATAGAAACTTCTTTCTAGGAAAAATTAGAAATTTATTGCTAGATATGGTGGGGAAAGGAAATGGATGGAGTTTAAAGATTGGGATATGGATTTAAACTTAAATTGTTAACCTCGCATATACATAATTTTTCATCTAATGGCAGGATAAGTTGGGCCAACCCTAACACGTGGTCACAAGAGTATCGCTTTCAGTAAAAATCGAACTCGAAAAAAATATGAAAGTGAATGAGTAAGAACAAACAATTAAACAGTAATCAGTTGTAAATGAGCTTGAAAATGATGTCAAAAAAAAGTTGGACAACAATTCATGTTGACTATGATATTACCAATAATATTAAGAAGAAGAAAGAACTTATTGAACAACCTTTTATAAATATAGAAAATAAAACTTACATAAACATTGGAGCAATTGTCCTTACTAATTTTTTTTTTAAACTTAGAAATACTAAATCCTTGATGATGTGTTTGATAAGGGTGTAATGATTACAAGGATAATTAAAATTACTTGGTTAAACAAATATTCATGTTTGGTGTGCATTTATCTTATTTATTCAGGTAATTTTTTAGACAATTTTTTTTTTCATATTTTGGGTGTAATGGTTACTCATGGGGAGAGGTAAGTAATGATTACCCTAGTAATACATTACACTTTTATTTATTACCCTCTTTTCAAACATACCTAAATGTATGAGAGATTTAAGAGAATGGCTATAATGTTTATTCAAAATATCATTTAAGCTTGAAATAAGAAACCCTAGTTAGTAATTTTGCAGCTAAGAAAATGAACTCTAGTAAATATTGTCGGCTTTGGACTCTTCACCTTAGTCTTTGAAAACCCTAGTTAATAATTTTGTAGCTGAGGAAATGAACTCTATAAATATTGTCCGCTTTGGACTCTTCACCTTAGTCTTTGAAAACCCTAGTTAATAATTTTTCCGCTTTGGACTATTCACCTTAGTCTTTGAAGTCGGCAAATATTTATTTTAGAGAAACTTTTAATGCACGAACGCGCATCATTCACCACGTTGTTGCTAGATCCTATGACAAAGATGAATATGGTTTCTAAAGAATATTGATTTCTATTATTTCTTGATGAATACTTGACGTCGTACTATCAAACTCTTTAAGCTCTCTATGCCATGATAATGGATCGATGCTAGATCAAGTTAGTGTTGTGAGATTAATATGTACATAGTGGTGACAAATCTATGCCCTAACGGATGACTGATTTGCCTAATTCGAATCAAACCAATTTTGGACATAAGTATTTGTCTAAAATTCGAGTCTAAATAAAAAGATTTTGTTGGGTTTAAAATTGGATTCGGCTCAAAATACAAAAATCTTATTTGAGTTAAATGTTCAGATCCTAAATCGAATTGGATTATTGTTTGATTTTCTTGTCCGGATTTAAACCAATCTGGGTGTGGTCGATTAAATACGTTGAAAATTCAAACCAACTTGGATTCTGAAATGCAAATATCTCGTAAACACCTTATGTTGTTTGATCTGGACTAGAATTTTGGACATAAGTATTTGTCTAAAATTCGGGTCTAAATATAAAGATTTTGTTGGGTTTAAAATTGGATTCGGCTCAAAAGACAAAAATCTTATTTTTTTTTTTAAGAGGAGATTTTATTTCAAAAGGAAGAGAAGAAAAGCCCTTCTCCGGGCGCTCACAAAGGGGAGACAAGGACCTAACCCTTCAAAGAAAGAAAAATACAATCTATTTAGAATAACCATGACAAAATAACCACACATTACTTCCTAATTCTAATGCCAGGAACACCCATTTGATCCATTTGAATGCAGCCTTTAACAATGGTAGGAAGATCATCATACCTGTACCAAGTATGCGAGACTTGAGAATTAGAGGCAAAATAAGCCAAAGCATCAGCACAATAATTAACCTCTCTATAGATATGTTTAAAATGCATTTGCATATTTAAGCAACAAAAATCTTATTTGAATTAAATGTTCAGATCCTAACTCGAATTGGATTATTGTTTGATTTTCTTGTCCGGATTTAAACCAATCTGGGTGTGATCGATTAAATAAGTTGAAAATTCAAATCAACTTGGATTCTGAAATGCAAATATCTCGTAAACACCTTATATTGTTTGATCTGGACTAGAATTTTTGACACCCCTATAGGTAGACCACCAAAAATGGACTATTTGTAACAGTTAAAAAATTTATAATAAGATTCAAACAGTGTAATCCTAAAATGACCTAGTGTTAGTCTATAGTGTTGTAAGGATGTGACGTAGAAGCCACAAGGTCAATTGCTGAAAATAGTCTTTTGCGCATATTGTGTGAAGATAAAATTTACGTACGAATGTCGAATATCTTGTGTACGGGTATTGTTTACCAATTCAACTTGTGTAATCCAATGTCTAGGACTTTCGGACCACACCCATAAGCAATTTTCCAACAAGATTAAGTACAGAAATTTGTGTGAGTGGTGTATCTAATTTGTTTTCTTTCTATTTTCTTCTCCGGATAAGTATTTGGTTGCTGATCATGACATTTATTTGTAACAAAACTGAATTGATTACATTGCTGTTGGATTCCTTTTATTCAGAATGCAGGGGACCCTTGAACGTTATCGAAAGCATATAAAAGATACACATATAAACAATCCAATTGAGCAAACACTGCAGGTTCGGTTCTCTTTTTTGTTTTTGATCTTCCTTTGATCTGTGATCTTTCGTACAAGCTGTGTTTTACTGATCTCGGTTTCCCGTTGATAAATTGGAACTTCCTTCTGTAATCTTTTTATCAACTTGATTTGAAAATGGCAGAATTTGAAGGATGAAGCGGAATGCATGGTGAAGAAGATAGAATTCCTCGAACTGTCAAAACGGTCCAAGGCCTTCTTTACCTTGTTCATGTTATTAGGATTCATTCTTCCATTTAGCTCACAAACCATTGAAAGGAATTTTCTGCGACTTGAATTCTCTAAATGGCTCAGGAAACTTTTGGGTGAAGGTTTGGCACAATGTAACATCGATGAACTACAACAGATAGAACAGCAGTTGGAGAAAAGTGTAAGCAGCATTAGAGCAAGAAAGGTGCACCACAAACTATCTAGTAATGCAGCAGATATGTATCTTGAAAATGGACGATCTGACATTTCTAGCAATTTTTTCTTTTCCAGAATCAGATTTTCAAAGAACAGATTGAGAAACTAAAAGAACAGGTAACCGTTTGGTTTATTTTATGTTTTATGAAACGTCTTCTTTTTTCGTTTTCTGTTTTCAAAGAACGGATTGAGAAGCTAAAAGAAAAGGTGACCGTTTGATTTATTTTATGTTTTATGAAACGTTTTCTTTTTTAGTTTTCTGTTTTCAAGTGATTTCTTATTTTTTTTTTCATGTTTTATGAAATGACAACTAAATGTGTTTTTTGAAGAAAAAAAATTGGAAAAAAAAAACGTAGGATTGTCAAAATTTATTGAAAGTAAATCGATTCGTTGGTTTTTTCCAAAAAAAATTCACATATTTCCACCAAAACGACTAATTAACCATTTGATTAAAAAATATCAAAATCAACAGTTGACACTCTTAAAAAAATGTTCAGAAAACAAGAATAGCAAAAGTTCTTTTTTTTTTTTGACGATTAAACTGTTTAGAGAAATAACTCTCTAGCTACCACCATAACTTACCTAAAGAGAAAGGGAAAAAAAAAGAGAAAAAAAATAATACAAGTTTGCTCTCAGTTTCCTTGTCTTTGTCCTTGAAAGATTCCTACACTGACTGTGCTTTGTACCGTTGTGCAAATTCCAGGAGACAATCATAGCTGCAGAAAATGTCAGGCTAAGTATGAAGGTATTTGTTGTTCTTCCTGTTTGAATTTTTACATCAAGGGTCTTCTACCTATTAGAATCTGCATCTTTTGCATGATCCACTTAAAAGCATAGAATTTGAACTGAAATCCTACCTTCTTCATAATCAAACAACAAACTTGATTTCAGTGTGGTCTGCAACCCAGTGAAGGATTGAAAGAGATCAAGGAAAATGAACCCTACAAAGACAGTGGTAGTCCTAGTTCAGGCGTCGAGACTGGATTATTTATTGGACCTCCAGAAGGAAGAACAAAGCAGTTGCTACCGCAGAACTGATTGGTATTATTTAGGCCTTCCTATGTGCCCTGTTCTTTCCAAGTTCCAGCATCACATAGTTGCTGATAACTTGAAGAAACAGTAATTCAGTGAGTGTACTACTATTCTGCAGTTTGTTCACTGCTTCGTACAAAAAAATAAAAATAAACAAATAATAGATCATGCTTAAATGTTGTATCTATTGTATATTAGATGTCAATGAAATTCTTCAGTGTTATGCCAATGCATTCTTCAGTGTTCTTTCTTTTCTTGCGTTTCCATTTACTCGGAATTCAAGAAATTCTCATTTTCGTTCTCATTCTCATTTTTATTCCCATTTTCACGGATAAAACCAAACATACAGTAGTGTGTGGTGTAGAAATATTCCATCAGAATTCATACGTTGTGAAGAAATGAAAGTGATAAAGAAACCTTCAACAAACTCAGGCAAATATACCAAAGGAGTTGTATCAATCCTGTTTTCTTCTCTGATCTAGATTTCTCTTTTACTTTCGTTGTGCCTGAAGGTATCAGCTCTCAAGTCCGGTGACCTCCACTATTGCCACGTGAGATGGGACATGCTAAACCAATCAACAGTTAACGGTCAAATGAAATCTGACGTGGCAGGACCTTGTAACGTCATTTTCAAAGGCCGCACGGGCCGTGCTATGAAAGCCCATACAGGTCTCTCCGATTTTGGGCTTTAAGTTAGGACTCATTTTATCTTTCTATAAGTAAGGCCCAGCAATTGGACTTTCATAAACCCCGTTTGGATCAAAGTATATATCTGATAGCGTATAAACTGTTAAACATGGGTGAGCCGGGTTTGCTGCAAAATATTAATTACGGAAAATTTGGTTGGTAATCCGATAAATGTGAATCAAGCTTGAGCAGAGTGTGAGATAAGTATTATTATATTTGGTATGAAATGAAGAGTAAACATGATTGAATTTTTTTTAATTGTGATTATACTAAGGGATAAAATAGCATTTTTAAGATCAAAACTCATCATCCTTTTATATTTGATAAGCTTTGTTAATATTCATTCACCCTCTCAAACTCAATCAAACAAGCAAATGAGTGATTTTCACCCTTATCTCGTCTCATTTTTCCTCTAAATGTCAACCAAATGTCCCGTAAGATCAATAAAATTATTTTCTCTCCATCTCTCGTAAAAATTAAGAATTTATTTTGATTGAGTTTATAAGTGACTTTTGAATTTTAAACGTCAACTAATTGTCCTGTAAGATCAATATAATTCTTTTTTCTTAATGACTCCTAAAAATTAAGAATTTATTTTGAGTGAGTTTATCCGACCCGGAGAACGATGATATAATGCTTTATTAGAGATGGTAACAAAACTTGTGTGTATAAAGTAGTGGATATAATATGCAGAGCATTAATCCATACACAAATTGGAGTATCAATGACAAAAGATCGATGGAAATGAGAAATTAACATTACAGAACTAAATCAAAAACCCAGTTAGGAAATCAAATATAAACACTAGCTAGAGTGTTTGATTTATTTTCTAGTATATGATACTGATCATCAAAGTACCCATCCTTGGATGAAATTGGTCTCGCCATCAGCAGCAGCCGCCATGCTCTTCGGAATAGACGACCCTTCAGCTTGAATATAATGATGGTACCTGCACATATAATTGATATGATTAATTCACCACCTTGGATATGAAATTCGACGAGAAAAGAAGAATAGTAAGAATATTAATACCCCATTTGTAAGACAGGTTCAACATCACAGTTCATGGGATTGGATTGAGAGGGATGTACAGAGAAGTTGCTAGTTCCAGCACCAGAGTTCCATATGCCTTGAATGGTTTTCAGGCTTTGTCCTTCTTCCTCAAGCTGAACTTCACACGTACACAACATACATTATACATACATACATATATATATATATATGCATACACATACATAGATACATATATATATTTGCATACATATATACTATATAGGGGGATTTGGATTAATTTCAAGGAAATATTAGTATAACAAGAGCTAGCACAACCTTAAATTTTAGCTGCCTGTTCAACTCTCCAAGCTGACGCTCCTGCCAATGGATCCCAAAGCCAGAAATTATAAAGTCAGTATATTTTGCACTAATTCTGTAAATAGTCACTTAATATACTAGGGAATTCTATAGTTGTATCACTAATTAATTACCTTTCTACGTAGCTCTTCCATTTGTTCAATCATAATCTGTGTCTGCAGTTCAAGAACAAAAGTATAATGTGCGCACAGCTAGAGATTAAATTCTTCATATATAGATGATGAAGGATAGTAGAGAATATAGATTTCAAGAGGATATGACAACAAATATAAATGGAAATCTTGCATATTTTGTATCCATCAATTAGTCTATATTTATAAATATATTTATAAGGAAACTTTTTATATATATATAGATATACCTTCCTTTGCCTGGCTAGTGAAAGTGCTGCTTCAAGTTGTTTCTCAAGATTTTGCAACTCTTTCACACTCAATGGACCTAGATCTTCTCCAAGCATATGCCTTATATATAATAAATTGTCCACAAAAATTATTATGTCAGTATTTTAATTAATTAATCAACTTTGTTGATGATTAATTGCTAGATTAATAAAAAGTAACATGTATTCAGCCCCAAATAATTAATAAACCAACCTCTGAGTGTGCTGAAGACTCTCATACTTAGCCTTTAACTTGTGTAACTCATGGTACCAGTTCTGTGTTCAAAGAAAACAAAGCATATTACTATAAGGAAAGGAAAAAAGTAGAAGAAAATTATATATATATACACAGACACACACACACCTGTGTCTCACGTTCAACGCTGTTATCTTGAGGAGTGAAGCAGCAACGCTGGTATCGCTCAAGTGTTTTTGCAATACTGCATCCCAACAACATTAATGCTTAATCACAACTAGTGTCTTTGCATAACCATTACTCCTTCACTTAATCCTTGATTTTGATCATGCAGCTTCAAAGTGTACTGGCTAATTGTTAATTTATTACAAATCCATGGAATATATATACATATACACTCTGAAAACAAAATATCAATTTAAACTAGATAGCTCAAAAACCCTCAATTCAATTTGCAAACTGTAAATTTGGAAGTGAGGAAAATAACTCATCCTTTGAATAATTAAAAAAGTAAAACAAGTGAAATCACCAGTAATTTCATGTGATTTTTTTTTTATATATATATAATATAGTGAGCTCAATCAGGGAGTGAGAGGAAAAGAGCTTTCCCAATATGATCTAAAAATAAAGTAAAGAAAAACAAAATAATCTGGAGTACTAGTTATGACAAAAATCAGTCCAAAATCTGAGGGGGAAAAAAGGACACAAACTAAATCACTGAATGTAGCTAGCTTCCATCAATTTGGAACAGACGACAGTATGTAGAAAGCTTTCATGGTAGAAGAAAACTCATGTCAAAAGTAGCACAAGTTCATGCTAATTATGCCTCAGACTCCACGTACTCAGAAATGACAATTTTAAGCTTAAAATGTGCCAAAAACTATAAATCCGTCCCTTTTTTCATGCAACCTGCAGGGCTCTACAAATTAGCATCAATCTTTCACAAACACTAGTATGTAGCTAGCTTGTTTCAATGTCCATATATATGAGGCTACATGTACACAAGTATGCACATTCATATGACATATGTTGCTATATGTATGTAAACAATATAAACAGTAAAGAAATTGATGAATCAAAACATCATAAGATCGAAATTACTACACAAGATTTAAGCAAATGAGATAGCAAGAGAGGAGTTTCAGTATCTGGACCTTGAAATGACTCAATATCCAGCTTCATAGAGAGAGAGAGAGAGAGAGAGAGAGAGAGAGAGAGGTAGACGGCAGATTAATTAATTAGATCCAAAAACCCTAAAGATCAAGCCTTGATTCACCGACTTCTCTATTCTGGACGTTAAGGGGAGAGAGCGAATTGATAGACAAGAAAAAACGAATTTTGCAGACATGGGTGTGTGAGTGTGGATCTGATTTCGGTTTATATTGTACTGAAAGAGCTAGAGCACACTGCAAGAACCAGTAGATCAAAGGATCTGAAGACATAAGGACAAAAAAGGTTTTCAGACTAGTTAGAACTCTAAACCTTTTTGTTCAACAATCCATAGATTCATTTATGAAAGCTTTTTCTTAAAGAGAGAGAAGGGAAAATCAAAAGCACGCAAAAGAAAACCCTACAAGATCCGGTCCAAGAAAAACCTCACGATCAGTGATTGCTTTGTTTTGTTGTTACAGTGGCAGGTGATGAGAGTAGAAATTAAAGCACTGTACTATATATATAAATAAAAGTGTGAATCCACCATGTTATCCAGGAAACAAACCAGAGGGTTTGGGAAAAGAGGATGAGACGTGTCGATCTGGGATTGGAAAGAACATGAATAAACCCTTGACATTGTTCTCCTTAAGAACCAGAACAAGAAGATGAAGAAGAAAATATATAAAAAAGGGAGCAATGTCAGTGACATGTGTTGGAAAAGAAGAAAAAAATATAGAACCCCCATTAGTGAAGGAAATTCAGATTGAAAAGAAAATGGGTATGAGAGAAAAAAAACCAAATGAAACAGTAAAAAAAATCATGTCATCGCACCAAGAAGAAGCACAATGCATTAACAAATTTAAGAAATCATGGAAAAATATGTGTATATATATACCCAGCACTTCCAAACTCATAGAGCTTGCCGCGGGAGGAGAAGATGATAAGGGCAACCTCAGCATCACAGAGCACAGAGAGCTCATAAGCTTTCTTTAGCAATCCATTCCTTCTCTTTGAGAAGGTCACCTGCCTGTTAATTTTATTCTCTATCCTCTTCACTTCCACTCTTCCTCTTCCCATTCTCAATCTTTCATGCAACTCTCTCTCTCTCTCTGTGTAAAATTGTTAACTTGTCAAGTAACAAATGAGATCAATACAGATAAGATATATATTATAATTCTGTGTTGTACAAAAATGGAGCTGAGAATAGAGTATTGGGAGCTGAGCTGACAATTGCTTTGTTAATGGAGCAGAGAAGGGTCTCTCGCTCAAAGTCACTGGATCTTCCCTTGCAAGAAAATGGAAACCCAGTATTTCTTCTTTGTTTGTTATTATTATTCTCTTTTCCAGTTTCAATTTTAGCTCCCCTTTAATGCTCTCTCTCTCTCTCTCTCTTCACTTACAGAGATGTCCCAGTTCTCTCTCTTGTGAGATTACAACATGCGTCAACGGAAAGTGCTTTACACGCTTTCTAGTCAACGAACTTGGTGGGTCAGTGGGTGCATGAATCGTATGAACAGAGAGAGATAAAAAAAGGTCTCACAAAAAAAATTGAATAAATGTCCTAAGATAAATAAAGTGAGAAAGTCATTTTTTCATAATTAATGGAAATGATTTGAGCATGTGATAGTAGTACTAAGAGATTAAATAATTAATTATATTTTAAGCCCTTAAATCTTAAAATATTTGAGATTAAATTTGAATAAAAAATCTTAATTTTTTTAGGTAAGCGAGAGTTGGAGCCCGAAATTGGGTGTCACAAAATCTAAGTAAATTTCTTAACCATTGAGTGAGGGATTGTTTGCTTATTAACCCTAAACTCTAAAAATAATTTGATAACATAAAACCCAACCATTGACCTAAACTCTAAAACCCTAAAACATGAATATTAAATCTTAAACCTTAAAATTTTGAATCTTAAAAAATTAAAATTAAACCTATACCCTAGAACCTTAAATTTTTAAACCTTCAACTCTAAAACTTTAAAAATTAAATTCTAAAATTTAAAATCATAAACTCGAAACCCTAAATCTTAGATAAATTTCAATCTCATTTATTTGGTCAAATCCAAGACCCAACCACTCCATACAAGTAGAGCAAACAACACAATGAAATTAAATTGGAGCATAAAAATGACAACACCATCTCTACATTATATTGTTAACTTCACTATATATGAAAATTAATTAATTAATTAACTAAATTTTAATATGCCCAAAACTGTGTGAGTCAGAAAAAAAACAAAACTAAGGACATCACCCACCTGAATTTATTTAGCTATAATTATTAATGATTCTGTATTCGTCTCTTTTCAATTATAGTATCCTTGTCAAAAAAAAAAAAAAAAAAAAAAACCTTACCAATTGTTATATAATGTTAAGAAAAGAAACAAAACAGGAAAACAATAATTTATACCTAATTTGTTTTCTTATTCTGATTTCCTGATGGTCCACTTCTTTACATAAATTACCTAAAATTGGACATGAATCATTATCCTTCTTACTTTAACTTGTCGTATGAGTAAATGCATGCCTCTTCTTCTACTTTTTTTTTTTCTCTCTTCCATCCCAATTTACTTAATCAAGAAATTAATTGAACAACTAAGCAATACTAATATTCCAATTATAAGAGGCATTATTCATAAGTTATATATCAAAGCCCTAATTAATTGGAGCAAAACTTCTTTAATTTGGAAAATTTTGTTGACATTTTAATTAATATTACGACTTCTGCTGTTATATATACACACACACCCCTACAAATGAATTATATTATAATAAGAGTTTAGTTTTTCAATTGAGGATAATAATGGTGCTTTAACTTTGAAAACTCATGTGAGTACCATCTTATAAAAAATGTTATAGAACCCAACTTTTGTTAACCCAACTCTGCTCAAGTCTACATGACACTCCATGTACGTAAACTATGTTGGATTTTTTCAAAAATCACTTAATAATATTAATTTTTTCATAAAAGAAAATTTAAAATGTTTTATCTTTCAAAATACATGTTATGTTTTGAAGAAAAAAAAACATATTCGAGCTCAGCGAATAAAAATCTTTCTAATAAGACTCATTGTCAATAATTTTTATTGCGTTTTTTAAATTACATTGTTTTTAAAAAACAATGGAACTCATATATATGATATGTAAATTGTCTATTCGAACTGAAATTTTATTATACTGTGATGGTATAGTAGTTAGGACCCTAAAAATTTAGGACTTGGGACATTTAGAATTTTGTAACTATTCCGTCGGGGTTTAGCGAATCTGAGTCTTTTAGGTTACAACATGCATGAACAATCAATACAAGAGTCCATTAGGATTTAGCGAATCTGTTTCCCTTGAGGTTTATAACACTTATTGTTTAGGTTATAACATGAAAATCCGATTTAGCGAATTCGTTCATTTTAGGATTTAACACTTATTGTTTATATTATAACATGAAAATCCGATATACGCCCATATCGATAGCCATAAATAAATATTGGAACCTATGTAACCCACATATTATTACACAAAAAAAAAACAATGTAATTAAGAATTAATGAATAAAACATATTGATGATAGATCTTGTTGGATAGTTATGGATACGTAATTTTTTCCAAAATTTAATATGTATTTTAATAGATAAATTTTTTTAAAATTTCGTTTAAGAAAAAAAGAAAAGAAAAATGTACTATGAGTTTATCAAATGAAATATTTTATTTTTTAAAATTTTAATTTTCAATATCATTTGCTTACAAAACATGTTATTTAGACTTAAAATAATGTTGGGCTACAAAAACTTGGGCTAGTTAGCGTCACTTCCATCTTATTGAGTTCAATATTCATTAGCTAGTGAGATAAAATTAGATAAAATTTTATGGTGATTCTTAGATCCAACAAAATTAGATAAACATTTAAAGCTTAATCAATTAAACCATACTCATTAAACACGAAATTAAGTGGATATCCATGACAAAAAGCACTTTATTAGATTGAGCTTGCTTGGTTTACCACTCTTCCTTGGAGCGTGTTGACTATATCTAAAAAATTTGAGAGAAAATTTGACTATATCTATACAAATATATACTATTTTTCCTAAACTAAATTATGGAATTGAGAAAATCGAGAGAATAAAATATCATATCACTATCAAATCATATACAAATCAATAAAAATACATAATATAATTGTTGTCAAGGAGTGTGAGGGTGTGAGAAAACTAAAATTAGGGAGTGAGATGATAATTTTCTAATCATTTGGAGTGTGAAGGGAGGAAAAACTAAAATTAATGGGTGAAATAATCATTTTTCAATATATAGTCAAATTTTCTCTCACTCTCTTCGTTTACATGCCGCTTGTAATAAACTCCAAGAGTCCAATGCATATGTTGGCTAACAATATAGTTGTTAGACGACAGAGATGTTCGCGGTTGGTTTCGGATATTTTTTGGTTGAATCGTTTATACGTCATCGATCAATTATGTCGATTTTTGATCCGTTTTAAAGACATAATCGATTTCGAATAAATTTTTTTTAAGAGTCTTAGCAGAGGACATCTCATGTTAAATTTTCAATTATTAACAACAGAATTCCTCGACGCGAACTAGCACGAGCTGGTGCTAGTCCTGAAAAGACAAAATTGTGCATGCCAGCCAGTGTATGATTACCCAAAACCAACAAAATGTTACTAGTACAGAATATATTAAAGGTAACTAATATGAAATTTATCTTTTAGTCTTTCTTAAGTATACTCTTTGCCTAATAGGGTGTCACAAGCATATACCCATGTATGTACATATTCTTTTTGTTTCTTCTTCTTCTTCTTCATCTTCTTCAAATGGGAAATGAAAAGATAAGCCAAATGGGAATAGTCATGTAGCATTAAAAAGACGCACTTTAAAGCTTCTATCAGGTGGGTTACAACCACCCAATAAGCTAACAGGGTCTACTGTGGTGGGGGTGGTTAGGGCTTTGCCATTAAAAGAAAGCTATGATGGGGGTGAGGAAAACACTTCAATGCACCATTTTCCATTTCTTGCCATACTATTCATTGTCAACTGAGCCATCACATCTTTTTTGCATTAAGTTACATTCTGTGTCGTTTGCTTTTAGTGAATAGGGAACAAAGAGTACACAATAGTAGTCACCTACTCTGTTTCTCTCCCCAAAATTTTCAACTCATCTGATGCTTGCTAGCCCTGCAATGGTGGTCAACATAACAGTAGTTACTAAAACATACACATCTTGCCAGCCTAGTAGTTGAGCTTTGAAAGAGTCTTTTGGTGTGGGTGATAGGTCCATTGGCCTGTGCAGCTCATGGGGTGGTAGGGTATGTGGTTTCAATTCTCTCCTGATTGTCGTCTAAAAGTGATGGAACTACTACTACTACTGGG
This sequence comes from Euonymus europaeus, assembly GCA_963580455.1. Taxonomy (NCBI): domain Eukaryota; kingdom Viridiplantae; phylum Streptophyta; class Magnoliopsida; order Celastrales; family Celastraceae; genus Euonymus; species Euonymus europaeus. Next base: position 24,463,628 of record OY756962.1, read on the forward strand.
TTACCCCTCAATGTTGTGAGACTGTTATCCGTTGTTGGAAGGTGAACATGAGATGCCTATTGTAACAGAGCAAACAAGCATCAACGAACCGATGCTGTGAAGGTTCAAAAAGTGCCAATTTTGGAGCATAAAAAAATGACACATGAAAATATTAACATATTTGATTTCCAAAGTTAACGCTAGAACAGAGAACAATTGGGGCGAATCAAACAATCCACTATTGACTGACCTGTTCTAAGGGGGGAATGATCTGATTGGATCTACTTCTGTACTTCAGTGATCATTCTGAGAAGCCTTTGAAAAAGCCTCGCAAACGAACATTTAACTCTTTATATTGATCCACCCCTATATAGCCCTTCTAATATCTTTCTCATGGGAGATGCAGTCACGCAGATCACCAATCTCATTAGCAAGTTCCTTGAAATGGGACTACGAATGTTGTTTTCAGGTTCTAGACGGCCATCTTCTATATGAGGCCAAATAAAGAGCACCAGTGCAAATGGTAGCAGAGTTCCTTCTGGGTCATAAGGACCAACAGCGGACAATGATTGTTCCATAACTCAAGCACAAAGAACATGTGCATAAAAAACGACTTTCTTTGGACCAATTGCAAAAGTATCCATCCAGTTTCTCCATAGAATAGCATACTTTCCGGGACCTTTCAACACCATTGACATTTTTGAGGTGAGCTAAACTGTAATCAACTTTCCTCAGCTCTTCCCACTGAAGGCCTTTCACAATGTTTGGCTACAATATCAACTAAGTAGTGATAAGTCCACCTTTTCTTTTCTCTAGCTTCAGGATCAAGGGAAGCGTATGCCTGCTCACATTTTCTTAGGAAATGGCCCTTGCCAAATGCTGATAGAACAAGAGCATCTGTATTCATTTCCACAGACCTATTGATAAGACCAGTCCTTCTCCATGTTTCTTCAATCCCTTTCCCATTAAAGCCGTTCATCTTTGCATCAAAAAGAATTCCAACTGTGACTATATCAGGTTCCACACTAAGAGTGGGTAGTTCAGTGAGTAACGCTCTCAAGCGTGTAAAATCTTTCATCTTCAAGTAAGCTAGCAATATAATATTTGCAACATTTGTATTCCAGGGAATTTTTTCCTCTTCCATTTCCAAAATAATGGAATCCATGCCTTTTCGACTCAAAAGACAAGCATAAGAAAGGAGGCGCAGACACCAAAATAAATCAGTCCTGCCAGTTTTTGAAGAAATATTTAGTCCCAAGTTCTCCAATCTCGAGAACATGTAGTTTTCAATATAAACCCTTGCCATTCTCCTTATTAGATGCTCTTTCAAATAGGTTTTCGAGTTCAATACTCGCCTAAAAACTCTCTCCATCTTCTCTACAGTTCCAAATTCCACATAAGCTTCAAGCATTGCAATCAAAGTTGAAGGCTGAAAGTTCATTCTCTTCGATCGCATGGTTTGGTATATTCTTTCCATCCTTGTAAGCAACCCACCTCGTGCGAGCTCTCTCATAAGTAAATTGTATGTACCGCGTTCAGGTAAACACCCATCTAGTTCCATCTTCTTCACACACATAACCATCTCATCATACATTCTATTTTTTCCATATGCTTCGATCAGCACCTCATAAGTATTAGTTTCTGGTGCCAAATTAACGTCTTTCATCTCATTAAGGTAAGATAAAGCATCATCAAATTCACACTTTCTTGCATATCCATGAATTATTGAATAGTAAATCTGCAAAGACGGTTGAAGACCGAGACTTTTCATTTCTTTAAATGCCAAGACTGCTTCTTCCATCAAACCCTCTTCCCCTAAACATCCTATTATCATCTCAAAGTTGAATTCATTAATTCGTGATTTTTCTGTGTTCTTCCACACATCAAACACCTGTTCATAAGTCATAACTCATCATGTTCTAATATTTGCAAAATACTAATAATTTCTGTAATTCAATACAGAATCCATTGATAGAGAATTCCCAAATCATACATAGTTATCAATCAGAGGTGAAATGTGACAGAAGCATATGTTTCAAATTCAAATAAGGAATACTCAATGATGTGGCTAAGTTATTCAATTTTTATAATAAAAAAGGTAAAACAGGTAACGACCAAATTCCTTCCAGATTCAATTAGCACCAGATAATTCTAATCCTCAGAAAACAAGAAACCCGATGCCAGATTTCATTCTTATCACATAAAATTTCAATAAGATGTGGGAGAACCTGAAGAATCTCCTTGGCTCTAGAGGCATGTCTGAGAAATCTGACGACAGCCCAGAAGTGTTCCTTGCGCCAATCTCCGTCATCTTGAAAAATTTGCAGAGAACATGAGTCTTTCTTGTTCAGTCTCTCAAGTAAATCTTCGAGCCTCTGCTTCTCATGGAAGGCTTCCACGAGAAGGGTGGTTTGCTTTGTGGAATGGTCAGTTGATTCTGTTACAGGTACCGGCGCGTGAACAGTGGAAGGTGAGCATGGACAACAGAAAATGAGTTTTGGGTCTCCCTTCAATGAATTTGGGTTTAGGGTTTTGGATGTGATGATGATGTTGGTGCAGTTGTTTCTCCAAATCGCTCTGGCTCTGCAGTGGAGTTGGAGGGGAAGAGCACAGCCCTGCATTTGGGTTCCACAGACATTCACTGGATTGTGAATTTGTGATACACCCATACGGGCCTATAAGTTTTAGCCTATTTATCTGGGCCAGCATATTATTCTTGCAGACAATGAGTTTCCTGGATGAGGCCCAATATATGGCCCAAGACCAGGCCCAATTTCCTTTCAAGATCATGAAGTCTCGTTCTGGGAGCAGAGAAGGTTTAGAAGAGCAGCCAGGAGCCTCAGTAAGGGAGATGGCGGGAGCAGCAGAACGACAAAATAGAGCTGGAGGAAGACCAAACCCTCCTTCCGGTAGAGGCCTTCCTCCTCCTCCGCCAGGGCCTCGCTTTCCTCCGGTCGATCGCGAAAAAGTAAGTACTTAACTCTTCCTCTCTTAGTTTCTAGGGTTTGTCATGGATTGGTCTCTGTTTCTCTTCTATGGATTAAATCTTATTTTACTCAAACTAACTTCTTCTTGTATGAAATGCAGACCTGCCCTTTATTGCTTCGAGTTTTCACCAAGGTATGCTCGTGATAATTATGTTTATAAACAACTGAACAAATATAATCAACTGCAAGTTGAAAGTCCCTGGTCACCACCTTTACAACTAGACAGCAGTGGATTATTTCAATGGGATGAATGAAATACACATGCCAGTTAGAACCCTAGGGTTATGATAGAAGGTCTAAGGAAGAAACCTAGATTTTTATTTATTTATTTTTTTTTTGTTTCTGTGTGAGAGTACGGGATAATTATAATGGCAAAGAGCTTCATCCAACTGATTCTTATATCTGTGATGTGGCTGCTCTGGCTTGAAAGAAATAATGTCTTCAACAAGAAGGAATCCTGCATAGATACCTTCTTAGTTAACTGGTTTGACTGCCTTAAGTTTTGGGGCAGCTCCTTTTCTGGAAATATTTTCGATCATATATATATCTCCCATGTGTAATCTTTGTTTGGTTGCACCCCTTTTTGGTTCTTGAATAAAAGCTTTTCTCATTAAAAATAAAAAAGTAAAATGGCTAAATTCATTATATCATGATATCCCAATCAAAACATTTAAGCATAGCATCAAATTAAACTTAGATGCATATCATGCTAATATAAATCTATAATAGTTTACTAATATAACCTTTTTGGTGATATAATAGTTTACTTATTGATCGAATTCTGAAGGAGTTTGAATCAGTACCTATAACTTCTGGATCCATGGTGCTATAGCCTTTGTTTCTTTATACATTTTATCTTGTTCTGTGGATTGAATTACTGTCATCCAAGGGCTCATTTTACTCATCTGGTTCTTATTTTTATTTTTGTGTATGGACTTTGGGCATTTTTCCAGAAAGTAAGGAGAAGAGATTGTACAAGAAGTCATTTATAATTTTTTTCATATGAAATGTTAGGCTAATTTATAATCAGAAAGAGGGTTTTGGAGTTCAGTAGATTTATTAGTTAAAATTTTAGGAAAAGGGAAATGTAGAGTCTTTAGAGTTTTGAGTCTTTGAGATACTATTCAATTCTGGAGCTATATTTTTCTTCTTGTAGAGATAAAGCTTTCAATCTGCAATGGAATAAATATGAGCTGGCTAAGAGGAAACACTCTGGATGTTTGTTGAGTGAATTTGTTTTTAGGATATATTGCAATCCAATTGAGCTGTGCACTTTTGTTCTTCATTTCTTATCTTTTGATAGTAGCTATGCTTCACTAAAACATCTATTGATTTGTAGTGGACCTATTTATGGGTTATTATCCTTACTCCAAAATGGCCCATCTTTTTGGGACTTGTTCTTTGAGTCCGTTAACAATATCAGTTTTCTGTAGATTGGTGGCCATCATACCAAGGAAGACTTTGCGGTGAGAGGCAAGGAGCCTAAGGATGAGGTTCAAATTTATACTTGGAAGGATGCTACTCTTCGCGAATTAACTGATCTGGTATGTTGACAAAGTCTCTCTATCTATCCCCCCATATATATATATATATATATATAAAATATTATAAACACACTGTAGGCCGTCAAGTGAAACCACGAAATAATTTGATTTATGGACTGCGAAGGAATGCAAATTTTGTTATGTTGAAAGCAACTTTCCTTTCTGATTGAAAGTAAATTTTGGTCGGTGTCTTCATTATAATCAATGAAAAGGAACTCTTCAAGGCCCTATACAAATTATTTAAATTATCTGGTTATCTGCTTGTCTTATGTATGATTCCCTGTCTATTTGCATGCGTATATGCTTGTCTATTTATGTTGTTTTAATCTTAGGAGTGTGCAGTGAATTTTGTTATGCCCTTATGTTATTTTATGGGATCATTGAGTTGGACAGCCATGATTAGTATTCTTGGCTGATTAGGATCTGGGGTGGCATTGCTTGGCTGATAAGTTGTTTACTGGAGCACCAAGCCAATGGGATAGGTGCATGAAATTGTGTGTTAATTGCCACATGACCTTGTAAGCTGTCATTTCTCCAATTTCTGGTGCATTTGTGGGCTTAATATATGTTGAATTATAGGATAGGACTTTTATAGGAGTGAACTTAACTATCCAACAGTATGATATTGAAGTATACCCTAGAAATTGAATAATGCACAAAAAGGGGCTAAAACTCCCACATACGAGGCTCTTGCAATGAAGCGGGGGGCAAGTTATACCTGGATTTTCCCAAGAAATGTGGTGAGACTGTTCAAGGATTTGAACCTGTGACTTATAGTTTGCAGTGAAGCAACCTTACCACTATGCCATGGGTTAGCCTTTTAGAAACTGTCTTAAGTTTTTGACCTAATTGATATGCGAGGGAATGAAATTGGTAGTTTCTAATATTTATTCACCGTTAATGGCACGTTGGCGTAAGTTTCTTGTGGATGGTCTGGTAAGGAACATCTTCATGGAAATGTTAGTATGGACCGTATGGTATACAGTGATCAGTTGTTTTTAGAGGGGAGCTGTAAGATCTGTCCTATTCTGATATCTGAAGCTGCTATAAGTTCTCTTATCCCTGACCTGACTTACTATAGATAAAGTTTGTGCATTGAGTATTTTTGACCTATGCTCTCAAACGAAGCAAATAAATTCTCTTCGATGTTATATTATTGTTTTGGTCATTTTGGCTCCCTAGTCTATACTTGATGGTGCTCTTCTACAGGTGCAAGAGGTGGCACCAGCAGCAAGAAGAAGAGACGCAAGACTGTCTTTTGCTTTGGTGTATCCTGATAAAAATGGCCGTTTTGTTGTGCGAGAGGTTAGTCATTCTCTCTCTGTTGCTTGTGCAACCTTAGAAGTTTCCGCAAGTGCCTAATTCCTGTATAATTTTCTTGTTATTTTTTTCTTTTTAATGCAAAACCAAAAAAAAAAAAAAAAAAAAAAAACCGATTAAGTGCGCATGATTTAAAGTTGTTAAGAAAATTGTTTGTTAACTTCCTCCCCGCTTTGTAGGCTTCCGTATCTGCAAGCATACTTTTCTTATCCTTGAACTATTATTTTGGGGAAATTCACTGTAGCTTTCCAATTGAAATATCCAACAACGTAATTATGTAACTTTTTCATCAATTCATAATGGTGTTCTGATTGTTAAGTGCTTCATTGTCTCATGAAGGTGGGGAAGACATTCTCTTTTGGATCAGGCAGACGGCTGGATGATGACAAAGCATTAGCTGAACTCAACTTTCAGGTAATGAATTATTCTTTTAAGTAGAGAGAACTTATACATTGTTTGCTTTTGAGTTTATCACTAAGTTTTTTCTTCCATGTATAAAATGCAGATTGGAGATTATTTGGATGTTGCGATTCTGTAGGAAATCTCTACATTAGCAAGTACTTTCTCTGGGTTTCTATCATTATTACGCTGATTTGTAATTTACATATCCTTCCATGTATTAGATCCTCTCGGATGATACCAAAGGTTGAAAATTTTATGAGGGATTAGCGTAGGAAGAGGTTCACTCGGAGATTATGTCAATTGATTTTGGAAGGTGACTCTGAGATTGTGATTAATGCATTCCAGTAGGCAGTAGGCCTCCTTGATAGATGATTTGGCCATTGAAAGTATTGTTTGTGGAAGGATGCCTCCGATTCCTCCCAAACCTCGTGCCAATGTTCAACACTGCAGTATCTCATATTCCCATCTCTCTGCATCCCATGCTTGTAGAGTTGGAGGTGGGTCAAAGTTAACAGGCTCAATAATGCCTGGGGTCATAAATTGGCCAAATTAATGGGCCGTTTCTTGCAGGACGCCAGGAAGAAGTATTCCCAATTCCCAATTTTCTTTTCTAATGCAAATTTGCCATAAAAAGGTTTTTTTTTTTTTTTTTAAAGAAAACCAAGAATGATAACATTTGATATGCGTTTAAATTCAAGCCGTGGAGTTTCTGTGCACGAGAGTTTTATTTCATTATGAGATTATAGGATATGTTGAATCAATTTTGTGTGCACGAGAGTTTATTTCATTATCAGATTATAGGATATGTTGAATCAAATCTCAGTGTGTGGTCCCAAGAATATTGTTCTTCTGAAATTGAATTGTGCCTTATTCTCAGAAGGAATTGACTCATGTCTGCGTGTGATAAAAAGTGTGTTACTATCAATAGGAATTAAAAAAAATTATGACTTTGCAAATTTATACGATTTGATTATAATAAAATTCATCACTAGACTATAATTCAAGCAATTATAAAAAAGCGTGAAATGTATATGTTTTTTACTCTTTTTTTGGGTTCCTCTTTGTGTATCATTGGTTTCCTTCTTTGAAGGGTTTAATTAAATAAAGTCCGGAAGCACAACCATCCTTTAAAAAAAAAGTGAAGTCGTCTGTATTGCAAATAACATACGTTCTTTATTAGTATACAAATTTTCTTATATATCCAATATTATTCTACCCAAGTCCAACAAATTGGAATGGTGTACATTCTTGTTTGTTTGCTACATAAAACATATTTTGATAATTAATCAAGAATTAATCGTCTCGAAGCAGCCAGGTCGAGAAGGCATCTAGGGTTTTCACCTCTGCCCGAGCAACTGTTTGTATAAACTGGAGAAGAGCTTCCCAAGTAAAGTCAGGATATAGTCTTGGATTTTGGTCACTTACCAAACTACTTGGGGGTGTCACCACCTTCTTCATATTAGGAGATAGAAAGAAACCAAGTGATTTCCTTACTGATTTGTTGTTCACGACCGCTTGGTGCAAGCAACTCTGGTATACTCCATTTGTAAATGCCTGAAATCAGCATAAGAAGAATGAACGTATGTAAATTTATATATGTGTATGTATGTATAAGCAATGTATATTCCATTTGTGAAATTTTGCTTTCGAAAACACTCTTTTTTTTGGCAAACGAGAATGCCCTAGCACAGTGTGCCCAGGCCCGTGCGGTGAAGTGGACCCATGGAATTTTGCGACAGAATTTTTAATAATTTGCGACAGAAAATTCTGTCGGAAAAAAGCTGATTCCTTGTAGTGAACCCTGCAGAAGTGGCTGCAAGGTCTACGGAACCAGGAAGCCCAAGAAACCAAAGAACCACTGAAAAATATCCCAACAGGGAATTCCAGACCTCGAGTGTCCGCACACACCTAAGTCCGAAGATATAAACCAATCAAGCTATCGCCCTGTGCATGCCATGGTAACAAATCTGAAAAGCTAAACAGTGTATAAATTTATTAATTGTAGTAATTAATCATATGTACCGTGAATGTATCACCAATGTTGACCACAAAAGCATGTGGATTGGGAGCTATGGAGTGCCATTTCTCATCAACAAGCACTTGGAGGCCACCAATTTGGTCTTGATGAAGGATTGTTAAGGAGTTTGTGTCACAATGAGGCCCAGTTCCAAGAGTTAAGTCCGGTCTTTGGCATGGGGGGTAGTAACTCAACCTCATCATTGAATCATTCCCTTCATAGAATTCTCTAAAAAAACTTCTTCCAACTCCGAGACTCATCCCCAGAAGCTCCATGATTTGAAGGGCAAGGGTGTTCATCGCATCACAGTATTCCTGGTACACCTTCCTGTACACACAATTGATCAACATAATATTATTGTCTCTTAGCTTGAAGCAATATTAGGGAAGCCAGCATTAATTCACAATGTTGTTACCCAAACTTCCTGTAATCTTCGCCCATTACATTCAAGAAGTACTCTTCCACACCATTTGACGATTGGTTATCATCACAATATCGCAGAGAAAGTGTTTCTTTCCATGGAAGCCTGGACGAGAATCTGCCGGTGATGCTACTCCAATATCCACAATGCTCTCCTACCTTTCTTTGAGCTCTTTGCTTCTCAGAGAGTTCCATGCCAAAGAACAGGTCCATGTAGTCATGCGCTTTCGCTATGAGTTCACCATCAACACCATGATTCACAACTTGAAAGAAGCCACTTCTCCTGCATGCCTTATCTATCACCTCGCAAGCTTCAGACACTGCAAGGGTGTCCCCAGAGAGGAAGTTTGCCATGTCTATGGAAGGGATTACTAGTTCCGGGGGATCCAAACATAGATTTTCATTTTCCGGCCATATGAATTGTGGCGGGATATCGGTTTGGTGCTGAAGAACAGATAAGGGAGGAAGATTTGTCTGTTGGCATGAGATTAACGCATGATCTTTATCCATCTGCGAAGAAAAAGTAGTAGAAACAACCATCGTTGATATGGAGATCCAAGAAGTGGTTGTGTAAGCTATAAAGCTAAGCTAGATAGAATGAATTCTTGGGAGTTAAGAGTTCACAAAAAAGAGGAGAGAAGGCAGTTAATATATAAACTAATGACAATAAATTTTTATGAACGTTAATATATAAATTAAACAAACAGTCTTACATATATACCAATTAATTTGACTACAAGTGTAGGGAATACAAATCAAAGGGCAAAAGAATAACCTGAAAATGTTGAAGTGGTTAGCAACTAAGGTTGTCCGAGTGTTGTGCACTACTGGAGAGGTTAAGGAGAAGGCAGCTGCTCATGTTTAATCTATCAATCGCATGTGTGTGTGTGTATATATATATATCCAAGTTGAGATACTATTGAAGTTATTTAATAGGAAAGAAATGTAATTGTATGCTCACTACAGCAAATAACACTTACCTGGGCTTTTAACCGCGGGAATATATATAAAACCGCAGGTGAAACCTTTTTCCACGGTTAGATATCCGCTAGTTATGAGAGCGTCACAAAGTTTTTATACGTGGTTTTTGTGACTGCAGATATAAATATTTTGGCCCCGGTTATAATGAAATCTTTACCGCAGTTTCATAACCGCAATCCGCAACTAATGTTTCACCAGCAGTTTATAAAACCACAGGTAAAAGTTACCTTATTCTAGCCACTGTTATTGAATTTTTCATTTTTACTTATTCTTTTCCTTTATAAATATCATCTATTTATCCAATTATTATTATATTCATCGCTATTTGTCTTCTTTCATCTCATCAGTTCCATCATTCATACCTGGAAAGCCATGTTTCAGTCTCAATTCTGCCAACAAGCAAGTTGCAAATTTGAGTAATTTATACAAGATTATTTATTGTCACAAAAAGAAACAGAGAGATTGCACATGACCCTTATTTTACCTGCCATAAGTAATTTTACGTTGCACTCAGATGCCATCATCATCACTCATGACCACAATTCATTGAAAAAATACGTGCTAGAACAAAATAGTGTGTTAGGCCGTCCTTAGAGCGACTACTTGCTTTGTTCGAGACAGGAACCTCATTGTGAAGAGAACCAACTGCAGACTGCAGTCCTTAGAGCAACTACAGATTGCAAAAGGAAATTGATTACCCTGAAAATTTGACCTTCTCAGAGCAAAAACACCCTGACACGAGAGGCCAATCAAATGAACCAACAAAATCCTCAAAGTCAGGAACAAAATGCCAGTAAGATCATTGAAATGTAACCGGAAGATCCAAAGGTAGGCCTATTTTATGCCAAACTAAAGGAAATTTTATATCGTGACCAAATAGAAGGGACAAAACTCTAGTTTTCTTCCTGGAGTTGTAGGATTTTGGCATCCAGAAGCTTCAAGCCTTTTAGCAACTAGATGTCCAATGCTTCCTAGTCCAACAATCCTGACTCGTTTGCCTTCCAGCTGATAATACAAATTACAAAAAATACACAGAATCAGAAACTAGACCCTCCAATCAAGGAACAGTACTCTTCTGAAACACCATGAAGCATAATGCATATTCATTTGACAACAGTTTCCAGTACAAGATCATAGAAGCAGAGAGAACACATAACATACCCTTCTTAACTGGATTTGATCCCTGCAATTTATTAGAATCACGAGAACTAGCAATTTCTGATCCAAAACTCTTTAGGCACATAAACTAAAAATTTACTTCCACATTTATTGGTCGACTCCACAACCAAAGTGTATGGTTGGTAGGTTGATGTCATTTGAAATTCACTAGTTGTCATAAGAAACTAGCTCAAAGAAAACCTTGTGTGTGTGTTTTTTTGTCTAAATGTGTTTAATGAACTAAAATCATGCAACAGATAGCGGGATATGTAATACGGGATTTCAAGTCGCATCAACCCAAACGTTTTGCTCAAAGTGTTTGGGACTGAATCCAATATTTTGCAAATTGATATTGAAGGCATAAATTCTCATGATATGATGGAGCAGAATATGAATTACTGGATTTCAATTTGCATCAACCCAAGCCAAAAAAATATGTATATGGCTCAGCGGGACTAACTGGGGTCTTCGATGGGGTCAATAGGTAGGTCCTGGGCCTTGAGCGTTGCTCAGGAGTTCGGTCAGTAGACAGATCTTTGGATCCTGCCCCAACCCAAGAAAAAAGCTTTCTCATATATGTGCCTTTTGCGCTCTTATGTTTTTTGGTTCTTTTCTTTGTTGTGTATCTATCATTGGTTTTCTTCCATCCGAGGGTTAATAAAATCGAAAGGTACCACTGTTCTTGGAAAAAGATGAAGCAGCTTCTGCCACGACCAACAAATGCTTTTATTTGTATACAATTTGATTATGTATAGATATTTTTCTCTCCAAATCCAATAAATTGGAACTCATATTTATGTGTTTTCCAAGATCTTTGATCAATGTTATAGAAACGTGAAAAATCTATAACGATAAAATGAACACCATAACTTTACGAGAAAACTCAAAACAAATAAAATCTTGAGTTTATCTGACGACTAACATTTAAAATAATCCACCAAGGAACTAGCCCGCTCAGATAGTTGCTCAAATTAGATACACGAACCACTTTAATCGACTGTATGTTCCAATAGAGCAGGAATCCACCCTTACTATAGTGTACTTTAGAATCCATCAAGAATTTAGATTGAGACAACCTCGTTCGAAATCCACCATACTCGAACCAACCTTTGAATCCACCAAGTACTCTTCATGCACGGTGTTTGTATATGAATATGAAATCCACAAGAAAATTTTCGCAAACAAATATGTTGCTTTCACTCACAATGAAACTCTCTTAAATACATATACTTTGATCTACGAATCACTCATGATCGCAACCATGAAGCAAACAAAGAATAAAACGCAGAGCTGAATTGATCTCTCAATTTTAATCACTTGCTTCGATGCTTGTCTTCAGATGTTGTTGTCGTGTATGTAGTAAGCATGTAATGAAATGATAAGAACATCTAGCAAAATACAAACAGATCTGAACACTAGACAAGTTATCCAAGTATTAGATGACGAATTAAAAGCAAACTAAGAAGTTTAGTCCCGATAGAGCAATGTAACCAAGTTCACGTTGCTTTCTGACAAGCATATAAGAAAATTTAGACCTTTTTTTTTTGTTAGTCATCAATTTTATTAGAAAAACCACACCAATTTAGACCTAAAAGAGACTGACCACACAACTGTCAGACAAATTAGGACTAAAAATTGGCTTATTTATGCTACATATGTTTTGATAATTCATTTTTTGCCTCGAAACCAAATTGAGAAGGCATCTAGGGTTTTCATCTCCGCTCGCGCCACGGTTTGTGTGAATTCGAGAAAAGTTGCCCAAGTAAAGTCCGGATATAGTCTTGGACTCTGATCACTCACCAAACTACTTGGGGGTGTCACCACCTTCTTCATATTAGGGCAAAGAAAGAAAGCGAGTGATTTCCTTGCTAATTTATTGTTCACAACCGCTTGGTGCATGCAACTCTTGTAAACTCCATTTGTAAGTGCCTGAAATCAGCAAAAATGATCATATAAATATAAGCAATGTACATTATTTTTGTGATATTTTAAGCATCTCATAACACTTTCTTCCTAACGCCCATTAGAAGTGGGCCAAGAGACTTGGATGGTCTGGGCCAGGAGGGCCAAGGCCAGGAGGGAAAATGGAATGTAAAGACTACCAAACCACTAAAAATATCCTAATAGGTCTAGAATTTCTGAGTTCGAGAGTCCATATCCATACACCCTAAGTCTGAAAATGTAATTAATCAAGCAATCGCCCTGTGATTGCTTACAGAACACCCTATTATTTAAATAGTAAAATGAGTTCTTAGTGCCACCTCTCCTATAAACTCGAGCCTTTAGGAAGAACGCCTTTGACATATATTTGCATGCAATATTAACAAATCTCAAACAGTTATAAGCTAACAGATAAACATCTATTAATTGTAGTAAATTAATAATCATATGTACCATGAATGTATCACCAATGTTGACCACAAAAGCATGTGGATTGGGAGCTATGGAGTGCCATTTCTCATCAACAAGTACTTGGAGGCCACCAACTTGGTCTTGATGAAGGATTGTTAAGGAGGTTGGGTCACAGTGAGGCCCAGTTCCAAGAGTTAACTCTGGTCTTTGGCATGGAGGGTAGTAACTCAACCTCATTATTGAATCATTCCCTTCATAGAACTCTCTAAAAAAACTTCTTCCAACTCCTAGACTTATCCCCAGAAGCTCCATGATTTGAAGGGCAAGGATGTTCATTGCTTCACAGTAATCCTGGTACACCTTCCTGTACACAATTCAACATAATTAATATTGTCTAAGCTTGAAGAAGCCTTTAGGAAAACCAGCATGAATATAATAATAATTCACAATGTTGTTACCCAAACTTTCTGAAATCTTCACCCATTACATTCAAGAAGTAATCTTCCACACCATTTGACGATTGATTATCATCACAATATCGCAGAGAAAGTGTTTCTTTCCATGGAAGCCTGGACGAGAATCTGCCGGTGAAGCTACTCCAATATCCACAATGTTCTCCTACCTTTCTTTGAGCTCTTTGCTTCTCAGAGAGTTCCATGCCAAAGAACAAATCCATGTGGTCATGTGCTTTCGCCACGAGTTCACCATCAACACCATGATTCACAACTTGAAAGAAGCCATTTTTCCTGCATGCCTTATCTATCACCTCACAAGCTTCTGACACCGCGAGGGAGTTCCCGGAGAGGAATTTTGCCATGTCTATGGAGGGGATTACTAGTTCTGGGGCATCCAAACATGGGTTTTCGTTGTCCGGCCATATGAATTGTGGTGGGATATCGGTTTGGTATTGAAGAACAGATAATGGAGGTAGATTTGCCTGTTGGTTCGAGATTGACGAAAGATATTTATCCATCTGCGAAGAAGAAGAAGTAGTAGAAACAACCGCCATTGATATGGAGATCGAAGAAGCGGTTGTGTAAGCCAAGCTAGATAGAATGAATTCTTGAGACTGTTGGAGGTCACAAAAAAAAGAAAGTGATGAATACAATAAATGTGTTCATAAATTTTTACGAAAATTAATATATAGCGATTAAATTAACAAACACTCCACATTACAAAAAGAGGAGAGAATATATACCAATTAGTTTGACTACAAGTGCAGAGAATACAAACTAAAGAGCAAAAGAATAGCCTGAATATGTTGAAGCGGTTACCAAATAAGGTTGTCCGAGTGTTGTGCACTATTGGAGGCTAAGGAGGAGGCACCTGCTCATGTTTAAACTCCTAATCATATATGTGTGTGCATTTATATATTTATATATACAGAGATTATCTAGCGCGGGATCCCGCACTAAATATTTAGTGCGGGATGCCGCTTATCACCGTCCGATTTAATCGGACGGTCAAATGTTATTTTACTTTTTTTAAAAAAAAAACACTCTCCCTCCTCCATCATTCCTCCTTCCTCCTTCAGTTCTTCTTCCTTCTCTTTCCATCTTCTTCACGCAGCCCTCTCTCTCTCCTCCCTCCTTCAGTTCTTCTTCCTTCCATCAAATGGGTTTGTCAAGCTTCTCTTTACCGATCTGCCACCTTGGAGCTCCGATCTGCCCCCAACTTCGACCTTCAACACCTCTGAGCTCCGATTTTGATATGCTCAAGCCACCTTCGATTTCGTGTATATGATAATTTTGTTCTACTTGAGTTCTTATTTTGATACAGTACACGAAGTTAACGAGGACAGACACAAAATCATCAAGAACACAAGATGGATATCAGATATTCATCACAAAAGCTTGAATTGTAAATCAACAGTAGGCACATTGAGTTGATTTTGTTGTACGTGATTCTTGTGGACTGGAGTCTTCGAAAATTGTAGAGACATGGGCTTCTAGAGACAACGCCCAGAGAAGACTATCAGAGACGACGAAGGGAGTACCGTGTTTAATCAGAAATTGAGATTTTGATCTAAATCGGACGGTCAAGCGCGGGAGAGAAAAGTCCCATATATACATATACGTATATATGCATGTATTATATATAAATGTATACATATACATACATATATATACACATTATATAAATGTGTATATATGCATATAGTATATATAAATGTATACATAACACACATATATATATACACATATATAAAGCAATTAATGCTCTAATGCTGTAAGTTACGGGCCCCACTTAAATTAAAATCACCCTTTTGAAAAATGTATGTGAGTGGCGCCCATAACTTAGAAATCACAGACGTTCACACAGGACAGTTGGGTATATATATAATAAATATATCTATATGTATATATATGTGTGTGTACAGTAAAGTTTAGATACTATTTACGTTCGTGGCAGTTTTAACTCTGGGAATACATATAAAAAAATTGCGTATGAAATATTTTTCTACGATTGAACATCCACTGATTATGAAACATTTTTCTACGGTTTAACATCCATTGATTATGAAAGCATGGTAAAGTTTTTGCCTGTAATTTCTGTGACTGCAGATATACATATTTTGACCACAGCTGTAATCAAATATTTAGCAGCAGTTTCATAACCACAGCTAAAGTATAATTGAATTTTTATTATTATTCTTTTTCTTTATAAAAATTATGTATTTATTTAAGTTATTTAATTGGAAAGAAATGTAATTGTATGCTTATTTGTGCTTGCTACATATTCTATACTCGAGTCCATCTATCGTCGTTGACTTTGCACAAACATATGATTAAAAGCACCAATTCCTATTTATATATATATTCTAAAATTTTAAAGTTGCTAGTACATTGCATCTTGATTCATGTTCTTTGTATTATTTACAGCTACCATGATCTCCACAGGATGGATTCTTTCCGTTATCCTTCATGGCTACATCATCATATGCTCTCGATGAGAAGAAAACATAACTTAGTTTGCATAGAACAGACAAAGATGATGGATTGTAAATCCAAATGGTACGAAAGTTTGATAGATTCAGATTGAGGAGGAGGAAGAAGACACACCACCACCTGACCTCCTTTACACCTATGAAAATGCGGTTTCTGGTTTTGCAGCAAAGCGCTCTACCAAAAGGTCCAAAACAACTAGAATCCTTAAAGAAAATTGATGGCTCTCTCTATGCCACTCCTGATAGAAGGCTAAAGTCTCCACACCACCCACACTACTCGGTTCCTCGGCCAACAATCTGGTAAAGGAATCTGGACTGACTCCAAGTCTCCAACATAGCTTCCGACGAGGTGATTGGAGTAATTGATACAGGAATTAGGACTTGACATAGCAGTTTTCATGACTCGGGCATGCCTCCGGTGCCTGCTAAATGGAAAAGGTAACTGGAGAAAGGCAAGAAGTTCTCACAATCAAAAATTGTAACAAGAAGCTAATTGGTGCAAGATATTACTACAAAAGGTATGAAGCAACTTATGAAAAAGTGAGTCAAACAACTGATTCCTTGTTCTCTTAGGATGCAGATGGTCATGGGACAAACATTGCCTCAACTGCAGGAGGCAGTGGTGTACACAAGGTCAGTTTATTTCATTTCGCCAGTGGCTCAGAAAATGGTATGATGTACACATCAAGAATTGCTGTTTATAAATTGTGGGCAAAAGGTGGTGTAACTTCTGATGCACTGGCAGCTATATCAAGCCGTTGCCAATGGTGTACTAGCTCTATCTTTTGGAGGTGCCGCAGAGTTTGGGCCCATCCAAAAAGGGTTTCTGAAGTATGCACTTCAGGCAATGACAATTCATTTTCCCACATTGCTAGCAATACTGCACCATGGATTATGACAATTGCTGCTAGTTACCTACATAGGAGATTCCCAACAACAAGCTTGGAAATGGACCAACTTTTCAAAGGTCATCTCTATATTCAGGCAGAGCAACACAGCAATTTCTCGTATATGGAAATATAGTAGGTTGCACAGAAGTGGAATACTGCCTTCTTGGCTCACTCAATCGCAAACTTGTCAAAGGCAAGATGGCTGTGTGCAGACAGGGAAAAATTGGTAGAACCGATAAAGGAGAGCAACTAAAATTAGCTGGGGGAGTAGCAGCGTTGCTAATCGATGTCTAATTCCAAGGCGATGGACTTGTGGCAGTCATGTTTTACCTGCCTCTGCCTTAATCTCCTCAGCAGGTAAAGCTGTCATTAAATATCTAAACTCATCTAAGAAACTAACAGCCTCTGTTGTCTTTGAGGAGACTGCGTCTGGTACTCGCGCACCAAAGACGACCATGTTTTCATCAAGAGGAACGAATAAAGAAGACCTTATTGAGCTTAAGCCAGATGTGACTGCAGCTAGGGCTAACATCTTAGCTGCTTGGCCGCCCATAGGAAGCCCAAGTCTACTCACGAGTGATAAGAGAAGTGTTAAGTTCAATATCATTTCAGGCACCTCAATGGCATGCCCCCATGTTACTGGCCTAGTTGTTCTACACTTCTACTCAAGTCAGTACATAAATATTGGTCACCTGCAGCTATTAAAATCAGCCCTCATGAAAACTGCTTACACTATGGACAACAAGAAGGCTCCAATTGCCGATGTTGCACATGATTTTAACCAGCAACACCTTTACTGCTGTTAATTCCAAAGCTGCTGTTGATCCGGGCCTTGTCTATGACATTACTGCAGAAGATTATCTAATCTATCTTGTAGCATAAAATACACAGCTTCTCGGATCTATGCAGTATCAAGAAGATGTTTTACATGCCAAAAAAGTTTGCTCCTAAATCTAGTGACCTCAATAACTCAATTACCCTTCCTTTGCAGTGAATTTTGAAGGTAAAGCCAAAAACGTCAAGCTGACGTACAAGCAGACATTGACTAATGTTGGAACACCCAAGATAAGTTACATGGTGCAACTGAAGGAACCTAATGGAGTAGCTGTAAAGCCCAATATATTGAAGTTCGAAAAGTTGGGTCAGCGATTGAGCCACAAAGTTACTTTTATTGGATACAAAACCATGGAAAATCCAACGTTCAGTTCTCTAGCATGGGTGTCACTTGACAGGAAAATATGCAGTTAGAAGTCCCATTGCAGCAACTTTGCAGTACTTATCTAGCAATGTTAAACTTGTTAAGCTGAAAGATTTTAAAGAAGAGAGCAAAATATTGATTTACTATGGGGGAAAAATAACAGCCCAATTCCTGTTAGGTGTGGTTGCTGGCAAATTAGCTAAATAATGAAAAATAAGAAAGGTTCGAAGTGGTATATAAGACCAACTTATGAGACTGAACATCGTACTTGAGAGAAATTATCAGTGTTAGGTTACGAAAGCAATTTATGAGTACTATTATTCACTTCATCACTCTCTGGACTAGTGATTATAAGACTATAAGTTAATCTTGTGCTTCTAAATTGATTTACATAATGCAGAGAGAAGAAGACACTCTCTTAAGGTGTAGCTAGAGGCATTAGGCCATACACACGAAGAACAATATTCCATAAAAAACATATCAGGAAACAAAACAATTTGAAGATACTTTAAGGTTCAAACCAGAAAGTTTTGTTATGAAAACAACAGGGACTGGTTCAAAGTTCAAACAACATATCCATGATGGTGGGCACTCATTTATCTTCCTTTAAACATATTTGTTAATAGTTAAAAAAGAAAGAGAAATTTGTCTCTAATTAACAGAATAAAGAGAACTGACGAATAGACTGACCTGCAGCTAAAACAGCAAATTCATTCAATCATCCATGTATGGAGAAAGTAATGGTCTATCTGCAAAGAAAGCCTCCAAGTTCCCCACCACATGTTTCGCTACATCCTTCAAAGATTCCGGTGTAAATACTGCATTATGCGGTGTCATCACAACATTGTTCAATGCAAAGAGCTCTTTAGGAACATCAGGCTCATTCTCAAGCACATCCAAACCAGCACCTCCAAGCTCTCCTTGTACCAAAAGCCGTACCATTTCCTTCTCATCAATTAATGGCCCGCGTCCAATATTAACAATTACTCCATTCTTCCCTAGAGCGATTAATACTTCCTTATTAATCATGTGATAGGTTTGATCAGTCAATCCACAGCAAACAATAAGGACATCACTATTAGCTGCAAGTTCCCGTACTTCCGGATAAAAGGGGTAGGAGAGAGAGACTTTTTTCTTCCTTGAGTTGTAAGATATTTGGCATCCAAAAGCTTCAAGCCTTTTAGCAACGAGAGATCCAATGTTTCCGAGTCCGACAATTCCGACTCGTTTGCCTCCCAACTGATAATACAAATTCCAAAAAATACACAGAATAAGAAAACTAGACCCTCCACTTAAGGAATGGTACTCTTCTGAAACACCATGAAGCATAATGCATGTTCATTTGACAACAGTTTCCAGTACAAGATCATAAAAGCAGAGAGAGCATATAACATCCCTTTCTTAACTGGATTTTGAGTCCCCGCCAATTATTCTCATTTCACTTCCATAACAAGAGAGAGCAATCACAACCAATTCGACTTGCACAAGAACATTTACACGCCCATGATTGTATATATTGATGAAGATTCATCTTGCAATTCTTACCTCCAGAGTAAAAACGTAGTCGTTGTTAACGCATCATACAAATATACAATACAAAGTGCAGCTCTTGTACTCTTTATATGTTAATGGCTCGTTTGCTTTTTAAATATTAAGAAAATTCAATTAATATAATTAAAATATAAATTTAGTTATTCTTTTTAATATGTCTTTCATAGGGATCACTTCCTCCACACTTCATTATTGTTGAATGAGAATACATTAATAAACTAGTCATTTTTATTTATTTTTAATAAAAAAATATAAAAAATAAACATGGGATATCAAGTAGGGAGGGCAAAAATACACCATGTCAAACCTAGTTTCCACCCCTGATCCATCATATGAATATATTACTTCCTCCGTCTCATTTTAATTTTTCCCTTTATTTTTTCATATAGTTTAAAAAAATATTTAATTATTTTTTAATTTAACGTTTATACTCTTATTTATAATGTACATAGTTAGCGAGTTAGTAATTAAACTTTCAAGTTAAGGGTAAAATAAAAAAAAATAACTTTCATTAATTGAGATGAAAATGCAATTTGGGACATTACAAAAAAAATAAAGAACAATTAAAATGAGACGGAGAGAATATTATTTTGGTTCAATTTTATATGCTAATTTGAATGGAAATCAGGTTTATGTAATATTAAGGCTTGAAAACTGGTCTGGACACCAAAAAAGTGAAAATGCATTATTAATAACATGATTTTCTGTGTAGCAATCTTATTTAATTATTATCTTTTTGAAACTAAAATGGGACGAAAGTAGTATCAAGATCGAAATTTTGAATTTCTGTACTCCAAATTTCAAGGTGATCATAGCGAGGGAACACAAACCTTAGAACCAAGAGGATAATCTCCTCCGGTAGCCCAAAATCCTTGCTTCACATACCGATCAGCAGTAGTGATTTTCCTCAACACAGAAATCAGCAAACCCACGGCCGCGTCCGCCACGTCAGCTGAATAAACATCGCCTGAATTGGCAACAATAACGCCACGGCGGCGACACTCCGACAGGTCGATCTGGTTGAGGCCGGCGCTGGTGGTGACTACCACACGCACATTAGGGAGCTGACGGAGGATCTCCGCATTGACTGGGGCGCCACCGGAGGAGAGGATTGCCTGGACCGACTGTGCCTGAGTGGCCAAGAATTGATCGAGAGGGAGAGGTGACTCGTAGGACTTTAAGTACTCGAACTTGGTCGAGGTAAATGATTGTTCACCGATAAGAGAGATGGCTGGAGGTGGCTTGAAAAGTAGTACTTTTGGGACATCTGGAGAGTGATTGTCTTGATGAGAAGCCATGGAATTGTATGGGGCCAACTGGTGGTGTCGTTGGCCAGTAGAGTCTTGGGGAATGGTCGATGGGGAATGGATGCAACTCTTTCACTGCGCGTTGACTGTCAATTGCTTCAAATATGGGCCTCAAATTGACCCACTTTTTCAAATCACATGGCTTAATCGGCCCATTATCCGAAGTACACAACAGCTTTCTAAAACTCGAAAAGTATCAGTTTTGTTGTGAAAAACAAGGAATTAAATAATTTCCAAAATCAAGATTAAGGAATATTATATAGAATAATATTTAGAATAATATTTGGAGAGAATTGAATAGATAGAAATAAGATAGAAATGAGAGAATACTTTCTTCAATTGATGTGTACAAAGTATGAAGTTTAAGCACCTATTTATAGTGCAAAAACTCACCTAAATCAACTAATACAATAAATGCTAATTGCATTTTCTCCACTAATTCTAATATCTCATCCACCACTATTAAATCATGTCTATTAGGTGTGTAACACTCCATCCACTACTATTAAAATATGTCCATTAGGTGTATAACATAATTAATATATTTGGATGGATTAGTGGTTGAGTTAGTAAAGTGTATCATCCACATTAAGTAAATGTTTTTTAACATTTACAACACTCCCCCTTGGATGATCACGTATACAAAGAGTATGCCTCATTAAAACCTTACTAAGGAAAAACCCAATGGGATAAAAACCTTAATGAAGGAAAAAGAGTACATCATTCTTGTATAGCAACTCAGTGAGATCAGTGAGAAGACTGCCTCGTTAAAACCTTGCCAAGGAAAACCCTGTGGGAAAAAACCATTGGTCGAAGGAAAAAGAGTACAATCAATATCACTGTCTTTATGTCTTTACTCCCCCTGATGCAAGAAGATCTTGGAGTTTCCGCATACCAATCTTATAGACCAACTTCTTGAATGTTGTAGGTGGTAACGCTTTAGTGAATAAATCTGCTAGATTATCACAAGAACGAACTTGTTGAACATCTATATCACCACTCTTCTGGAGCTCATGTGTATTGAAGAATTTCGGGGAGATGTGTTTAGTCCTGTCACCTTTTATGTATCCTCCGCGGAGCTGAGCTATACAAGCAGCATTGTCTTCATAGACTACCGTTGGGATACTTTTAACAGATTGTAATCCACACTTCTCTTGAATATGAGAAATCATTCCTCTCAGCCATACGCATTCCCGACTAGCTTCGTAAATCGCCACTATCTCAGAATGATTGGAAGAAGTTGCTGTGAGTGTTTGTTTAACTGATTTCCAAGAAATAGCAGTATTTTCAAAAAGAAATACGTAACCAGTCTGAGACTTGGCATTGTGAGGATCGGATAAATAACCGGCATCTGCATATCCAACCAACTGAGACTTGAGATCTGATGAGTAGAATAAACCCAAGTCGGTTGTTCCTCGCAGATAACGCATGATATGTTTAACTCCATTCCAATGACGTCGAGTAGGAGCAGAACTATATCTGGCCAACAAATTCACAGGAAATGCAATATCTGGTCTAGTACAATTGGCTAAATACATCAAAGATCCAATTGCACTCAAATATGGTACTTCTGGACCAAGTAATGCCTCCCCCTCATCTTGAGGTCGAAATGGATCTTTCTTTACATCAAGTGCACGAACTACCATTGGAGAACTTAAAGGATGTACCTTATCCATGTAGAACTGCTTTAATACTTTTTCGGTATAAGTAGATTGATGAAGAAAGATACCATTACTCAAATGTTCGATCTGAAGACCAAGACAATATTTTGTCTTTCCTAGATCTTTCATCTCAAATTCTGCTTTTAAATAATCAGCAGCTTTAGTGAGCTCTTCAGGAGTCCCAATTAAATTTAAGTCATCAACATAAACAGCGATTATAACAAATCCAGATTCTGACTTTTTAATAAATACGCATGGACAAATTGGATCATTCGTAAATTCTTCTCTAATAAGATATTCACTCAATCGATTATACCACATGCGCCCGGATTGTTTTAATCCATATAGTGAACGCTGGAGTTTGATTGAACACAATCCTCTAGGTTTTGCTTCAGGCAACCGAAATCCTTCAGGGATTTTCATATAAATTTCACTATCCAATGATCCATATAAATAAGCTGTCACTACGTCCATAAGACGCATAGTCAATCGTTCAGCTACCGTTAGGCCAATTAAGAATCTAAAAGTAATTCCATCCATGACAGGAGAATATGTTTCATCATAATCAATTCCTGGTCTCTGCGAGAAACCTTGTGCTACAAGTCTCGCTTTATAACGAGTAATCTCATTATTCTCATTTCTCTTGCGCACAAACACCCATTTGAATCCTACTGGTTGAACACCTTCTGGTGTCTGGACTACAGGTCCAAAAACTTCTCTTTTTGATAGAGAATTTAGTTCTGCTTTCATAGCTTCTTGCCATTTAGGCCAATCACTTCTATGTCGACATTCATCAACGGATTTAGGCTCAGAATCCTCATTACTTTTGGTAATGTCTGTAGCAACTGCATATGCAAATATATCATCAACAATAATCTTACTTCTATCCCAAATTTCTTTATGAGTTATTGAGCGCTCATTATTTTCATCATCAGGTACTTGTATCTCTTCAAGAGATATTTTTTCAGAATGTTGGGATTCAATAAGTTTATTCTCTTCAGGAGTAATCTCTACAGGAGAAATATGCTCTTCTAGAGTATGCTCTGCTAGGGCTTTGATAGGAGTTTGGACATTTCTTTTTCGGGGAAATCTATCTTTAGCTCCCAGTGGTCTTCCACGTTTCTGACGTGGTTTTAATTCATCACTTGCTATTTGTCCTTCAGGGACATTGATACGTTCAGTAGAATTTCTAGCAGGAATATGTGATTGCAAAACTTTTGAAGTATCATTAAATGCATCAGGTAATTGATTAGCAATACCTTGTAAATGAACAATTTTCTGAACTTCAAGTTCACACTGCTTTGTTCGTGGATCAAAATGATATTGTGTCACAGTGTTCCAAGAGATATCATCATGTTTATGATGTTGAGAATCTTTGTTGCCTAAAGGAGGAAAAATAGATTCATCAAAGTGACAATTTGCAAATCTAGCTTTGAAAATATCGCCAGTTAGTGGTTCGAGATATCGAATAATAGAAGGAGAATCAAAACCAACATAGATACCAAGTTGACGTTGTGGTCCCATCTTAGTACGTTGTGGAGGTGAAATAGGAACATAAACAGCACAACCAAATATACGAAGATGTGAAATATTGGGTTGAGAACCTAACACTAGCTGTAAAGGTGAATATGAATGATGAGCAGATGGTCTGATTCGAATTAATGATGCAGCATGTAATATGGCATGTCCCCAAGCATCAAAAGGTAATTTACTTTTCAAAAGCATAGGTCTAGCAATCAACTGAAGACGTTTTATTAGTGATTCTGCCAAACCATTTTGAGTATGAGTATGTGCAACTGGATGTTCAACATCTATACCTAATGACATGCAATAATCATTGAAGGCTTTAGAGGTAAATTCACCAGCATTATCTAATCGAACAGACTTAATGGGATAATCTGGAAATTGTGCATGTAAACGAATAATTTGAGCTAAGAATCTAGCAAATGCAACATTTCGAGTAGATAATAAACATACATGTGACCACTTAGATGATGCATCTATCAAAACCATAAAATAACGAAATGGTCCGCATGATGGATGAATAGGTCCACATATATCTCCATGAACACGTTGCAGAAAATTAGGAGATTCTACGCCTACCTTCAGGGTAGATGGTCTCACAATTAATTTTCCTTGTGAACAAGCAACACATAAGTGATCTTTAGGTAAAAGAAACTTCTGGTTTCGTAATGGATGTCCATTTGTATTTTCAATTATTCTACGCATCATAGTAGAACCTGGATGACCAAGACGATCATGTCAAAGTATAGATTCTTTAAAATCAGAACACTTCTGGTGCATCACAACATGTGTTTCAATCCATTTTATACTTGCATGATATAAACCTGAAGAAAAAGCCACAAACTTTTCTAGTACAAGCTTCTGGCTTGAAATGATAGAAGTAATATATAGGTAATCTTTATTACCTTCTCTTCCAGACTCAAAATGATATCCATTGTGACGAATATCCTTGAAACTCAATAAGTTTCTTTTTGATTTGGGAGAGTATAATGCTTCCTCAATATATATTTTTGTCCCTCTAGGCAATATGATATTAGCTCTTCCGGAGCCTTCAATTATTTTTGATGTGCCTGAGATGGTATTTACATTTGCTTCAAGAAATGTCAAGTGTAGAAAATATTTCTTATGTTTAAGGATAGTGTGAGTTGTTGCACTATCAATTAAACATATATCTTCATCGACCATATTTCTAAAGAGAAACAAAATAACTTGCATCACATATTAATCCAAAAGTATAATATAAATAAATATTAGATTGCATATAAATATATTAAACGTATAAATTTGACAAGTCCGGGACTGGTGGCCGAGTGGTGGCGAGATCCAATAAAATATAGTTTAGAAAAGAAGGTCCGAGGATCGAACCCACCGTCAGCAGTTCTGGACTTTTTTTTTCTTTTTTTTTTATTTATTATTAGTATTTTAACTTATCAAAATGATATTTATAAAATGCTGAAATTTTATTGCTTGCAATTAAATGCTTTTACAATCAAAATACAATACAACAATTAAACTCAACAAGTAAATAAACTTATTTATATATATCAGGATTTTCTAGGAAATCTGAAACATCCAAATGTGTTAAATTGCCAAGATCTTCAAGATCATCAAAGTCATCATTATTATCAAACTTAGCAAAGTTTGTTTCTGCCACCTTGCTCTTTCCTTTTATTGAGGCTTGATATAAATCTACCAAATGTCTAGGCGTACGACAGGTACGTGACCAATGCCCCTGAGCACCACACCTGAAACAAGTTTCATTATTACCCTTCTGAGGTTTATTTGGCAATCTTTTATTTGCCTGACTTGTTTCACCATCATACCTCTTCTGGTGGTATGGATTATAACCAGAATTACCTCCATGGTTTCGATGGCCATAACCACGGCCTCGACCTCTTCTTCCACCACGTCCACGTCCTCGTCCTCGATTATTATGTACAACAGCGTTCGCTTCAGGGAACGGTGTACTGCCAGTAGGGCGAGCATGATGATTTTTCAACAGCAGCTCATTATTCTGCTCTGCCACAAGTAAAACACCTACTAGATGAGAATGTTTTGCATATGCTTTCTGCCGATATTGCTCCTGTAATATCATATTAGAAGCATGGAATGTGGACAGTATTTTTTCTAGCTTATCCGACTCAGTAGGTTTCTCACCACAAAAATCAAGTTGTGAGATAATTTTGTACATAGCAGAATTATACTCACGGACTGATTTGTAGTCTTGCATCCTCAGGTGCATCCAGTCGTAACGAGCTTTTGGGAGTATGATATTCTTCTGGTGTTCATACCTTTCCCTTAAATCAATCCACAATGCAAGAGGATTCTTTTCCATGAGGTATTCGGCTTTTAATTCCTCATGAAGGTGGCGGCGAAGCAAAATCATTGCTTTAGCCTGATTCTGTGGAGACTCAGTATTTTCCGCTTTAATGGTGTTGTCAAGTCCCATAGCACCCAAGTGAGTCTCAGCATCAACAACCCAAGATAGATAATTGCTTCCAGAAATATCAAGTGCCGTGAAATCTAAACTTTTTAAATTCGACATAATGAAATATTATAATAAACTTAGAAAATATAACAATTGATGATTACTTACTTACAACCTCAAAAGCTTGCTCTTGATACAGCGGTGGAGACTCGTGCTGATAACGTGTTGTGAAAAACAAGGAATTAAATAATTCCCAAAATCAAGATTAAGGAATATTGTATTATAAGAATAATATTTAGAATAATATTTGGAGAGAATTGAATAGATAGAAATAAGATAGAAATGAGAGAATACTTTCTTCAATTGATGTGTACAAAGTATGAAGTTTAAGCACCTATTTATAGTGCAAAAACTCACCTAAATCAACTAATACAATAAATGCTAATTGCATTTTCTCCACTAATTCTAATATCTCATCCACCACTATTAAATCATGTCTATTAGGTGTGTAACACTCCATCCACTACTATTAAAATATGTCCATTAGGTGTATAACATAATTAATATATTTGGATGGATTAGTGGTTGAGTTGGTAAAGTGTATCATCCACATTAAGTAAATGTTTTTTAACATTTACAACAAGTTTCAACTAATAATGTTAAATTAATAACGACACGTATAATCATTTTATCGGTGAATAATCATATATAAATTAATAATGACACGTATAATCATTTTATGGGTGAATGTCACATGTCTATCATGTTTTTATTTATTTATTTTTGAAAATTGGAGATATAAATATTTGAACTCAACTTTTATTGGAAGGATCGATCCTAAGATGCATGATGCATAATAATTATTGTTCAACCGTAATCTCACTTGTACTTGTCATGTGTCTATCATGTGAAAAATCTTTAAAAAAACAAAAGATTATAAATATATAGTTAAAAGCTTGTCTGACAGAAAAGAATAAATTAACTTGTTTAGACCAACGTTGAATTCTTATTTAAAGTTTGAAAATGTGATGGACTTATGAAATTTGAATAAAGTTTTTTATTACCAGGTTAAAATGTTCGAACATTTAACTGAGTTAGAATCTAAAAAATCTTTGACAAAAAATTATATTAACCCTTTAAATTACAAGGGAATTTTTTTTCTTATTATTATTATTTAAAATATGAATTCCAAATTTTATGTCATTAATATTGAATAGGCTTTATAAACAAGGACACATGAACTCAGAAAAATATGAGTGTCAACTCCTCAATGGTCAATTATGATCGATTTATTAACATATTTTAATCAAATTGTTTAGTCAATTATCGATTAGTTATTCCTTAAAAAAAATCAGGAAACAAAACAATTTGGAGATACTTAAAGGTTCAAACCAGAAAGTTTTGTCATGAAAACAAAAGGGACTGGTTCAAAGTTCAAACAACATATCCATGATGGTGGGCACACATCTATCTTCGTTTAAACATATTTGTTAATAGTTAAAAACGAAAGAGAAATTTTTCTCTAGTTAACAGAATAAACAGAACCGACGAATAGACTGACCTGCAGCTAAAACAGCAAATTCATTCAATCATCCACATATGGAGAAAGTAATGGTCTATTTGCAAAGAAAGCCTCCAAGTTCCCAACCACATGTTTCGCTACATCCTTCAAAGATTCCGGTGTAAATACTGCATAATGCGGTGTCATCACAACATTATCCAATGCAAAGAGCTCTTTAGGAATATCAGGCTCATTCTCAAACACATCCAAACCAGCACCTCCAAGTTCTCCTTGTACCAAAAGCCGCACCATTTCCTTCTCATCAATTAACGGCCCGCGTCCAATATTAACAATTACTCCATTCTTCCCTAGAGCCGTTAATACTTCATTATTAATCATGTGATAGGTTTGATCAGTCAATCCACAGCAAACAATAAGGGCATCACTATTAACTGCAAGTTCCCGTACTTCCGGATAAAAGGGATAGGACAGAGATTCTTTTTTCTTCCTTGAGTTGTAAGCTATTTGGCATCCAAAAGCTTCAAGCCTTTTAGCAACTAGAGATCCAATGTTTCCTAGTCCGACAATCCCGACTCGTTTGCCTCCCAACTGATAATATCAATTCCAAAAAATACACAGAATAAGAAAACTAGACCCCCACCTGTACTCTTCTGAAACATCATGAAGCAAATGCATATTCATTTGACAACACTTTCCAGTACAAGAGAGAACATGTGACATCCCATTCTTAACTGGATTTTGAGTCCCTGCAATTTATTCTCATTTCACTTCCAAAACAAGAGAAAGCAATCACAAGCAATCATAAAGTGCAGCTTTGTGTCTTGGTCTCTAAACTCTAAACCAGGAAGGGAAGCTTATACTTTTTTCCATTACTTAAATCCTATCAAGATCAGAACTTCGAATTTCTGTATTCAAACTTTCAAGGTGATCATAGCGAGAGAAGAACACAAACCTTAGAACCAAGAGGATAATCTCCTCCGGTGGCCCAAAATCCTTGCTTCACATACCGATCAGCAGCAGTGATTTTCCTCAACACAGAAATCAGCAAACCCACGGCCGCGTCCGCCACGTCAGCTGAATAAACATCGCCTGAATTGGCAACAATAACGCCACGGTGGCGACAATCCGACAGGTCGATCTGGTTGAGGCCGGCGCTGGTGGTGACTACCACACGCACAGTAGGGAGCTGACGGAGGATCTCCGCGTTGACAGGGACGCCGACGGAGGCGAGGATTGCCTGGACCGACTGTGCCTGAGTTGCCAAGAATTGATCGAGAGGGAGAGGTGACTCGTAGGACTTCAAGTACTCGAACTTGGTCGAGGTAAATGGTTGTTCGCCGATGAGAGACATGGCTGGAGGTGGCTTGAAAAGCAGTACTTTTGGGAGATCTGGAGATTGATGGTCTTGATGAGACGACATGGAATCGTGATGGACTAAATGGAGAATTGATTGATGAAACTCCTTCACTGCGCGTTGAGCTTTCTAAAACTTGAAAATTATCAGTTTCAACTAAATTAACGACACGTATCATCATTTTATTGATGAATGTCACGTCTGTCATGTGATGTGTTAAAAATATCTAAAAATACAAAAAAAAATATAAATTATAAAGTTAAATGTGACGTTAGCATTTTTGTTATGACATAAAAAAAAAGGAGTTTGTGCTGTGCCAGACAGAGAACCAGAGGCCCTCGCTAGGCAATGGGCTATGGTTCGTTGATCTAGGAAAGAAGTTAAACCTGCAAACGACCACAGGTAGATACAATCTTTAGTGTAAAATATATATATATAAAAAAAAACAATCAATCTATTCAGTTTCGAATTTGTCAATTTTTTTTTGACAGCCCTAATAAAAAAAATCACCCTTTTCTTTATGTGCAATGTCGGAAAATTATGCAGAGAAAATATGGGGAAATGGTGGCTACAACATCCTATATCTTAACCAGCACAATAACAGTATAGTGTTTTAGTTGCATACACCATCTTCCACACACCAGAGGTTCTTACAATTGGAGATAATTGACAAACCTAAAGCCCAAAATACAAACGGGAAGATTAAAAAAAAAAAAGTAAAGAAGATGAACAAACAATAGATTTTACAAACCGACAATAAGTTAGCCATAGTCATATACCATCAATGACTGAAAATAGTTACTCAGCAAGGAACATATGGCTCAAACAGCTTTTCACAAGGATTTGGATCATACTGCATAATTTCCGCAGCACGTTCAAACTCCTCCCTCAGAATTCTGATGCTATACTTATCAACCACTCGGCCAAGGTCGTGAGATATTTCAAAGGGATCTTCTATACATATCAAGTGCCGATCGTTACCAATCCTTCTTGTCCAGTCTTTCTCATGCTTGCTGTAGCAATAAAATACGTGAGAACAGTCAGTCAACTGCAAAATGAAGAATGCTCAATATGAACAAGCAATGTCAATGATGTGGGGCTCCCGACAAGGTTCCAATGCAACTATCATTCATCTGGAGGATTGGCTGCAGCTCATGAGCTTGGTGAGCAGCAGCAAACTCAAGCTCGATCTGAACTAGAGCCAACCTAGAACACCCTGTTTGCATTGCTAAGCAGGGCCAAGAATGGAACGTGGTTCGTCCCCTTACGCAAAGAAATGAGCTAATATCTGAGTCCTAGATAGTTGGAAAAGATATTTGTTCACCTTAAAAGTGTGAAAAATTACCCTCAACAAGGTTCTATATACCTTCCCCTATCGAAGACTTCTAGTTTTTGGCAGACACCAAATTTGTAATGTCTAGAATTAGATCTTAGTCTTGACAACATTAGTGCACATACAAAACAACCAACTAGCATCCAACAAGTCTTCCATTTTTTCTTTTAATTATTAAGTTGCATATAATGCCAGTACTGCACCACAAACATAGAAGATAATCAAACATATGAAATTATTTGACCCACCTTATTATGCTGCCTCTGCGAACAGATATAACAGTATTTACATAGTCATGAGAATATGCCCAATAATTGAAGAATGCCCAAACCAGTTGAGCTATAGTTTCCTTGTTGCAGGATCCAAAGCCACTAAGTTTTTCAACTTGATCAAAGAAAGCACACTCAATATCATCTACAGTCGCGGAGTATGTTGCCTCCATTTCCTGCATGAGAAAAACAATCCAAGGAATGAAACTATAAAATGTATTGTTAACATTCAACTTGAATCTTCCAAGAAAAACACACGAGAGACAGCTTTTGGACCAACAAAGATGATTCCACCTATGCAGACCTCGCAACTTCACAGTTGGAAGCAAACCATAAATATATACCTGTAAGCATGGGAGGATTGCAGGTCTACGCAACTGTAAGAAATGTATGCACATCAAGACATACCTGGAAAGGAAGAAAAAAATGAAATCACAAATGCAATCACGGCTCATCAAAGCCTTAAGGACCTTTCATAATAGAGATCCTTGTCACTCTGACTTTAAATGAAGTGAAAGTCATGTGAAGAAACTAGCCATTATGTTCTTGTTGTTTCTTTACAACTGGAGTGCAGGTCCTTATTAATGAGTAAGCAGCCAAAATTGTTGTCTTGCTTATACTGTTTTCTTTTTTAGTTTCTTTTCCTTCATCATCATATTCAAATCACATAATAATAGTTATATGGCCACAAGTGGCATCTTCTCTAATTTATCCCCATAAATATTGGGAGACATAAAAATGAGGCGATCACTCACGCATAGCTAGAGAGTGTTCCATGGTAAGTTTCATTTACACTTCTTGACTTGGCCCAATGTTTAACGATGAAAGCCAACTGCCGTAATCTCTCATCAATGCATGCATAATCACGAAGAAGCTTAGTATTCACAACAGCCAAAACATTGTTTATACAGATGTCACAGGATATTCCAGTTTCTGGATCCATAAGCTTTACTATGGGCACCCTAGCACGTGTCAATGCCTGTAAGAAAATTAGACAACAAACATTAAAAGGTTAAAATACAAGATATGGGAAAAATACATAAGTAATTTTAATACCTTGAATCCTAAAAATAAAAATTATATCATCAGCAAACAACATGCACCAAGGTACCTCACATTGGATATATCATGCGAGTTCATCCATCATTATAACAAATAGGAGTGGGCTTAATGTCAACCCCTGGTGCAAACCTATTATGAAGGGAAACTACCCCATAACTCCTCCATTCGTCCTAACACTAGCTACGGCGTCCTCATACATATCTCCTTGATTATAGTAATATAATAAAAGGCAAGAAGAACACTCCTCGTATGAAGGACTTGCTCAATATACGCACCACAAAAAAAACCAATGCATCACAAGCAAATAAAATATAAGAAATCGAAATTTTGGAGTCGACGCTACCAACCTTTGAAACTTTCATGAACCTCCCTCTACCGCAAATAAACGAGTTACTTATACAAGAAACCATATTTGGAAAAGCACGACAAGATTTGATCGACCTCTATGGAATTTTTTTGTTGGGGGGGATACAACAACTTACTTATCTGAGTCTTCTAACTGTACTAAAAACAGAATACTCAGTGCTTAAGCAGAAGATATTGCAATTATTTCCCCCTAATAAGTAAAGTCCTTTCACATACAACTTCTTTAATTTATAAGCCACAGTGGGAAATAAAAAATGCTGAAATATTCACCTGCACGTTCTGGAGATTTTCCGATTGTAAGATATCAGCCAACTTTAGCAGAACCTCAGACTTGTTAATATCTGCATCTTCCATTGCAAGGCAAACATCAATATCACTTTTCGACACACCAAATGAGTTGGCACATGATCCATAGAGGTACAATTGAGCCTGAGGCCATTCTTTATTAACTAATTTCTCTAACAACGTTAACAGTTGCTTCTGCTTTGCTTTTTCTTCCTCTGGTGGTATTAGAGACTTGTAAATTAAAACAAAAGGGGCATTTAAGTCGTCAATATCTCTGCGGCAAACCATCTGCCTTCGAAATATTCTCTTTCTTTGGCTAAGAATATATTTTCCACGGGTATCTGATCTTGAATCCTGATAACAAAAATCAAAGTGAATAGTAGCTTTTATTAGAGCTTGTGATGATTACTTACTGAAGAAGCGAAGAGCATTTAATTTGTTGAAGATAAGGGAAATCTAGAAGCAAACACTCTAATGTAAACAATTGAAAGTAATCGGATTTTTTGAAGTGTTATAGTCAAATTCAATTCATATTTTGTCAATCTAGAATCAATATTAAGTCATTTATGAACAAACTGATATGAAAGGAAGCAAAAAACTGGAACCAGTCATGAAATAGGAGTGTTACTGTGGAAGGCATAAAATGTAAACCTTCTCGCGTAAGTTTCGATGTTGATTCTTTCCATTCTTGTCATCGGATACATCCTCGACTACTAAAGAATCAACAAGCTGCTCACTTAAATCATCCAGTTCACGGTCACCAACATAGCTAGTGTTGCCACCTCGGTTCCCATCTTCAACAACCTCTTTATGCAAATCCAACAAAGACTCTTCAACATCTGTTCCTGGAAAGGACTGAAGAGTTCTTCCAGCAGATGGTTCAGGATGATTAAGCTGACCAATTAGACCCACTTCATGCGACACATTGCTGTGAATGTTATGAGAATAAGCTCTTATGTTACTCAATTCACCATAGTACTTTTGTTTACTCGCATTTTGCTCAAATTCTCTTGTCCTACTTGCAGATTCTCGATTCCCCTCCCCACTGGGCTTGCTTGAAAACCCTGGTGGAGGCATTGGCCTATAATTTCCACCGCCGTGCTGCTGTCGCACCCAAGCGCCTTCTTTCCGCTGGGGAGGCAAATCATGGCCGCCATGCCTCATGGAATTTGTATTAGGATTGGCACTCGAATTCGATGGCGAGTTGAATTGCCTATTCCTATCCGATCCGCTATCCCCAACATAGCTTCCAAACTTGGGGTCATGGACAAAATTTCCATTCGGTTCACTTCCATTGCTTTGCAAACGATAGTTGAATTGCCTATTCCTATCCGATCCGCTATCCCCAACATAGCTTCTAAACGTGGGGTCATGGACAAAATTTCCATTCGGTTCACTTCCATTGCTTTGCAAACGATAGGGAACCACAGGCTTCTGTTGCCGTTCATGCTTCGGTTGCTTATGCTGAAAATAACTATGAACTGCACTGTTTTCCAAAAGCCCTAATGTTTGCAAATCATTGACTTCTTGGCTTCCAGGAAAACGATTTCGTTGGAATTGATTTCCAGTTTCATGAGGAGGAGGTGAAAAATTTTGAGGCCGTGAAAAAGGAGGAACGTCACGACCGTCGGATGGCCCAGAGGGAAGGAACGGTACGGTGGGGCCGACGGCCGAAGCAGCAGGATCAGGTGCCACAGATTGCTGTTGCTGAAGATGAAGATGATGATGTTGATTAGGTAATAGAGTGGTGAAAGGAGAGGGTAATGGAGAGGCTGATGATTGTTGTGATGGTGTTTCAGGGTGGTGTTGTCGCTTGTTGAGTAAAGAAAGTGGAAATTCTCCACCGTCGGTTGCCCCAGGAGGCGGACCCGCGTGAGTTCCACCGCCGTCCATAACAGTGGGTTTTCGGAGAGGCTTATTGGCCGCAATGAGAGAGAGGAGTTGATTTGGTGACAGTGAAAGACTGAGAGAGTGAAAGGCCGTTCCTTCTGTGAGAAGTTTGTTCTTCAATCGGATTCTCCTTTTATTTTAGGATTTCTTTTTAAAGTGTCAGAAAATCCTAAATATCAATTAGGCCCTTATATTTTATTTTCAGTTAAAAAAGTCCCTTAACTTTAAAACAAATCTCCTTTAGCCCTCCATACATATTTCGTTACAAAAATCTGTCGTGAAAATGTATTTTCTAACATTAAATTCTAAAAATGTATTTTCTAACATTAAATTCTAGAAGGAAAAAATACAAATTACATTTGTATATTTTGAAATGATATTTTAAAAGAAAGAAGATAAAAATCAAAATTAAGACCTTCCCCTCTCTCTGGGATTAGGTTAAAGACGTTTCATTTTCATTTTGTGTAATCATTAACTACCAAAGGTCCCTTTTGATATGCGGTTGGGCTGTTTGTTTTCTCTTAATTCATATCTTCATTATTGGGCTTGACTCGAAAGTTATTGCGAATTCCATTTCTTCAATCGAAATCAAACATCGACAGAGATTTTGGAGACCGAATAAACATGTCAAAGCCTCATTGAGTTTAAACAATGACGAGGAATTATTTGAAAAAACAATAATGTCGGTCGTTGTTAACATATGTCTGCACACAGGCGTAACCAAGATTAGAAGCAATGAGGCACAAATTTGCGGTGCGATCTGGGGCTAGTTTTTTTTTAAGGCTTGAAGAGTTAAGGACAAGGGTGACAAAAATTAGTTTCGGGTCATGCAAGATGTGTGTTTATGAAATATAAAATTCGATTTTTTTTTTGTATTTTCATGTATATTTAATTAATTATATCCAAATTAGTTTAAATTCGAATAAATAAATCAAACGATAATCAAATTCAGATTAAGGTTTGGATAACTAAATCATAAAATATTTTTGTATTTGAATCCAAACTAGATTTTAAATTGTGACAAAATCATTGAGTTTAAAGTAGATTTCGAATATATATAATTTTCATTTAAACTTGATTTAACTAGTTGAATAGAGTTTTGTCACTCCCAATTGAGGGAGTGTTTTGTTCTCTTTTGTTAACATAAAAATTATCCTGTAATTTATTATCTCTATGAATCATAGGAAGGTTTGACTGAATATGTCAAAAATGTTAATTTGGTTGAGAATATAAAAGCTGATGTGCAGAGAAGCGGAACTTATAAACTCGGCGTATAAGCTCAGCCAAACACTCGCTCGGCTAAGAAAAGAGTGAAATACAAGAAAGGGTCTTATGTTGCTTCCTTTAATTCATATGCATAATAACTATCAGAATGAATCAGATAAAGAACAGAACAAATGGAAATATATAGAACTCTAGAAGTACAATAAGTCGATCATTAAAGAATCACGAAGAAAACAAAAACAAAGAACAGGAGACGCTGAACGAAACAAAATTCAGAATCTGCAACGCTCCATGCAGCAGAAGTACCACCGCCGGCACCCCTCGCCACTGTACCTCCGCCGCCCCTTCTAGCCGCCGTGGATGATGCCATCAAAGCTATGACAGTCATCGCTAACAGTATCTTGGCCATCAACAGCTTATTCATTCTGAACAGAGATTGAAAAGTTTATGCAGCAAAACTAGGAATTGCGTGAAACTATCTTATGATATCCATGTATATATGGAGAGATCGCCGCCGCGTGTTATGTTGCTACTCAGAAAGTCACGAATCAGTGTGTGTGTGTGTACAACCTGACAAAGTGGACCAAATCTTCCACGATCAAGAGAAGTGCTTTTTCATATATATATATATGCGCGTGTGTACATGGGTTGTGGTGCCAATTATTTATATGCACCGAGACGATTTTGACGACTCGGTCAAATCCAATAGAAAATAAATAAAAATGGACAACTCAAACCCTCCCTCCCTCTCAACATGGCTTTTTGTTTGGGTTCAGATATCATTGAAGTGAGACACTGAGACGTCTAGAAAAAACATAACATTGTGAGTCCGATGTACTCATAAAAATAGAACAATTCAAAACGAATAATATTGTTGATGTAAGCGAGCTAAGAATTTACAAAAATCGACAAAGTCTATGAAAGCCGAGTACTTAAAATTCCTGAACTTGTCCTTGGAACTGCACATAGATATATGGAGGCCTCCATCAAAGTGAAGAGTGAACATTGTTCTGTAAGTTACTGTTATTGTATTATGATATTATTGGCCAATTTAAAGCGTAGCAGTGCCATTGATACTATCTTCATCTGCCAATAGGCGATGTCCTTGCCTAGACAGATTCTAGGACCAGCCTTTAAGAGAAAAAACACAATTTAAAAATATGTCCAAAAGAGATTACTGAGATAAAGATACAGAAGTGAAATGCTCTAAACTTGGAAGGCGGTTCCAGCAGGAAAACTCCATCGCTGTCAAGCCACCTCTCTGGACGAAAATCCTCTGCATCTTTCCCTCATATATGAGGCATCCTCCCCATTGCATAGGCAATGTAAAGCCATCGGGAAGTACATCATCTGTCTCTACACACCTTCCATCCTTGAAAAGTGCATCAAGAACATCATACTATAAGCATATTAATGATATAACAATTTGGAAGACAAATTTACCACGGGAACTGCAGGGTATAGTCTTAACGTCTTTGTCAATGTTGAGCGCAGATACTGCATTTGCTCTAGTGTGGAGTCAGCTAGCTTGTTTATGAAATCATCAGTCCTTATTGCTTGATTCTCTTGACTACCAGTAACTTTTCTCACTTCTTGTGCCACTCTCTCTTGGATTATAGGGTTCTCACAAAGTGCGTGGACGAACCGTGTCAGAGTACTCGCACTAGAACCTCGACAGTATGTCCTCCTTGGAATTCTTGAATATAAGTCATAAGATGAACCCACATTATTTAGTTGCTTCACAAGCCGGTTCTTTATCGTGCTAACGACCTTATATACAAAACTGTCAATGAGTCGGACATTCTTCTTCAGCGAGGCTTCAGAACCGATGTTAAGCAATCTTTTTAGCTTCCAGGGTGGATCGACATAACGCCAATAGACTAGAGCGCTTGAATCATCATGATGCTTTCATAAACACTGTTGCCTCTTCAATTGAACCCTCCAAGCAATTCAATCCCACTCCGAACCCACTTTGAATATGGAATCCAAAGCACATCTCATCAAGACATACTACAAAATAGAACTGAATTCATGAAACAAATCTTGCAGAATATGATATTACAACTAGCACTGCATGATCAATTTACATGACATCAAGGAAAGAACGAAAGCCAGCCATCCCTCTATCTCTCTATCTATCCAAAGGACAATCACAATCCATGCACTCATGGATTACTTCAATGCTATATCAATATGACAAAACATAGTCTTCCAAATATATCTCTATAAATTAAACATTAGAAATGTATGGAAAAAACTAGCACTTTCCGCTTCTACTTTGTAGACCTTAACGGGCAAACCGGCAAACAATCTTCAACACCAGCCAACTGTAATTGTACAAATTCAAGTAGTAAAGTATTATATGTTTTAGTCTAATATGGGTAAAACTTTTTTTCAATCGAGAAGCATACCATACGAGTTTTGCTTCGAACAATATCAAACGGATGTACATACAAACTGCAAAAATCAATTATGTCAAATCGATTGGGCATGTTCCAACCGAGTAATATGCATTGGTAAAAGTGTCGTTCAACTATCAACAAGGACTTTTCTAAGTTCAAGTAAAAATAAAATCGTGCGAATCAATGTATCTTTAAGAATCGGACAACCCAAAACATACCATATGAAATCCAAGCCGGGTTGCACAATTACTTTACTTGTTCGGTCTGTCAATTGTGTTAGGGAGGAAGTAGCGAGTCTCCTTCGTGGAACTTTTCTTTTGTAGAAAAAAGGCCCGAAATGCGGAATCCGTCGTGATAAACGTAGACGTACTTTTTGATTATTTTTTCCTCCATTGACGTTGACAACACAGCTCATAGAACATGTCTCTTGATACTGGCTTCTTCTTCGGTTCTTCCTCTTTGGCAGTTGACATTTTTGGATATCAATTTTCGGCAGCCTCATTAGCCGGTCCCGTGAGTTTCTTCTTCAATGGCTACCACAAGATCCAAGCTGGAAGAATCCTCTTCGACATCCCGATTTTCTTACCATGTTTTTTTGAGCTTCAGAGGCGAAGATACCCGTAAGAACTTCACCGACCACCTGTACACAGCCTTGGTGGAGAGAGGAATTCACGTGTTCAGAGACGACGATGAGATCGACAGAGGAGAGAACATACAATCGGCACTCTATGAAGCTATTCAAGGATCTAAAGCGGCGATCGTTGTCTTCTCCAAGGACTATGCTTCTTCTCGATGGTGCCTCGATGAACTCGTGATGATTATGGAGCGTAGGAGAACTGTTGGGCTCATTGTCTTGCCAGTTTTCTACCATGTCAATCCGTCTCATGTAAGGAAACAGATCGGGAGTTTTCGTAAAGCATTTGTTAGACATGAGAAGCGATTCAAGGATCAGAGGGAGAGAGTGGAGCATTGGAGAGCTGCGCTTCGAGAGGTTGCTGATTTAGGAGGAATGGTCTTGGAAAATCAGTAAGCATTACTATCTTTACTACCACAATGAATTTCATAGATGCATTTGATGCAGCTTATGTTTGGTTCGCCATTGTTGCACTGTGAATGCGAATTTCATTTAAAAGTAACATTTCATTACCGATTTGAGATGGCAGTGGGAATGATATACTCAGTATCAATTGCATTAGGATTAAATTTTGATGGAATGTTCTTTCGTCAATTCCATTAGCAGTAGAAACTTCTTTTTCTGTTCATAGAAAACTCTGCAATTACTGTAACATGTTGACTGTGGATTTTATATTCTGCATTTCAATTTGTAGGCTTGAGTCGCAGTTCATTGAACAAGTTGTTAAAGAAGTTGGAAGAAAAGTAAATCGGATAGTACTAAATGTTCGTTCCCACCTAATTGGAATGGATGCTCGTGTCAAAAACATTAATTTTTGGTTACAAGATGGTTCTGATGAAGTTGGCGTAGCAACCATTTTCGGAATTGGTGGAATAGGAAAAACGACTATTGCCAAGACTGTGTTTAACCAAAACTTGGAAATATTCAATGGTGGGAGTTTCCTTTCAGACGTCAAAGGTACTTTAAAAGAGTCCAAGGGATTAATTCGCTTGCAAAGGCAGCTCCTCAAAGATATGATGAAGGGGAAAGAAAAGTGGATACATAGTGGTGATGAAGGGATCTATGAGATCAAGAAAGTTATTTCTTGTAAAAAAGTACTAATTGTTATTGACGATGTGGACGATCTTGATGAAGTTTATGCTTTGATTGGGGAGTGGGAGGATCTTTGTCCAGGAAGCAAAATCATTCTAACAACTAGATTTGAGAGTCTAATTCCTCCCCATAAAGTTTTTCAGAAGTTTGAAGTTCATAAAATGAACTACAGTGAATCGCTTCAGCTTTTCAGTTGGCATGCCTTTGGAAAAGACCATCCAATCGAAGGCTACCTGGTGCACTCTAAAAGTGTGGCAGACCAATGTGGTGGCCTTCCTTTAGCTCTTCGAGTTCTGGGTTCTTCTCTGTCTGGAAAGAGTATTGAAGTGTGGGAAAGCAAATTGCAGAAGCTGAAAGCTCTTCCAGATGGCAAGATCCAGCCAATTCTGAGAGTAAGCTATGAGTCTCTAGAAGATGACCATGACAGAAATTTATTCCTTGACATAGCTTGTTTCTTTGTAGGGAAGGACAAAGATTATGTAGTTAAAATTCTAGATGGCTGTGATTTCTACTCTGCCTGGGGCATCCAGAGCCTCATTGATAGATGTCTCTTGACAATTGATAAAAGGAACAAGCTTATGATGCACCAATTGATCCAAGATATGGGAAGAGGTATCACTCGTGAAGAATCACCTAATGACCCGGGCAAGCGTAGCAGAGTATGGCATTATAAGGATGCATTAAACATTTTGAGAGAAAATACTGTAAGTTGTACCATTTTTATGTTGTGTTGGTGAGCATTTTTAAATGTCAACCATTTCACTGGTTCGATATTTCTGCTCATTTTCTTTTAAATTTGTTTCCTTAATCAGGGAACAGAAGCTGTAAGGGGATTTGCCTTAAGCCTCCCTTCAGCAATGGAAAATGAGCATGGAAAGAAAATCCCCCCTTTCAGTGGTTTGAAAAGATATCGGGATGATGACTATGTTGATAAGTGCAAGCTATCTCACCAAGAAAAGTGGTCAAAAAGACGTCGTCTTGGATTTCTTACCTTCACACTCGGAAGTACTTCTCAAGCATACTCATTTCCCTCTTCAGATGGGGTAAACTTAAAAACAGCAGCAATTGCAAGAATGCAGAGACTAAAATTGTTGCAGCTCAATCATGTTAAACTTGATGGTGGGTATGAAGATTTTCCTAAAAGTCTAGTATGGTTGTGCTGGCGTGGTTTCCCCTTCGAATCTTTGCCCAAAAACTTCAATCTGGAGAGGCTCGTCATTCTTGACATGCGCTATAGTAGTCTCAAACAAGTTTGGAAGGGAATTAAGGTACATATACTCATTGTTTCACACCTTTTCCTTACCAAAAACCATTTTACGCTGACTTTATTTTCTTTGGAAGTGATCTTTTTTTTTTTTTTTAACAATAGCCTCTTGTAGGTTTGAAAATCCTTAATCTCAGCCATTCACATGGTCTCATTAGAACTCCTAACTTCACCGGACTCCCGAGTCTTGAGAGGTTGATACTTAGATTCTGCATAAATTTGATCGAGGTTGACGAAAGTATTGGTGATTTGAAGAGACTTGTTCTACTTAACTTAAAAGGCTGCAGAAATATGAAGAGGATTCCAAGAAATATAACCATGCTAAAGTCTTTGAAAGAACTTATTTTATCAGGTTGTTCTAGTCTTGAACAGCTACCTGAGGATCTGCAGAAAATGAAATCTTTGAGGGTGTTTCTTGCCGACGGAACTTGTATGAATGGATTACGTTCCACGCTTAGCAATGAGAAGAGACTCAATCTGCTGTCCACAAGTTCATGGCAGTCATTCTTTTGGTCATGGGTGTCACCAAGGCAAGGATCACAGTTCGCAAGTTTTTCACTGGCTCTGTTACCACCTTGTTTAGTAAGCTTAAGTCTCGCAGACTGCAACATATCAGATAATCATATTCCTAGTGACCTTAACACTGGCCTGCCCTGCTTGCAAAGTTTAAATCTTAGTGGAAACCCCATTCTTAGCCTACCAGAAAGCATAAAAAGGCTCACTATGCTTAATTCTCTTCAGTTAAATCAATGCAACATGCTCAGATTACTTCCAGAGCTTCCAACAAGTTTGAAAACATTCCGTGCTAGAGATTGTACATCGTTGGAAAGAATTGCGTATCTGCCACATATGTTACCATTGTCCTTAGATTTAGTTGGTTGTCTCCAAGTAGTTGAGGTTCATAACTTTTTCAAACTAGAAGCGATGGCAAATAGCAACTCAGAAGTGATCAACAGTATGGGCTTGTCCAATTTGGAAGATTTATGCAGTACTGAGGTGAAAATTTATAATGTCATGGCACAGA
This sequence comes from Euonymus europaeus, assembly GCA_963580455.1. NCBI lineage: Eukaryota > Viridiplantae > Streptophyta > Magnoliopsida > Celastrales > Celastraceae > Euonymus > Euonymus europaeus. The sequence continues at coordinate 24,506,015 of OY756962.1, forward strand.
GAAAAAGGAAGATTCCACTCCAGGTTATCTTGTCACCTACTAGCGGAACTTATTTTTCTCTTTTTTCTTAAAATATCATCCATACTTTATAGAACTAACATTCCCAATGGTGCAGGTATTGTATGAATTTGGCATATCAAGCATTTTCTTTCTGGGTAGTGAGGTTCCAAGCTGGTTCAGCTGTCAAAGTGAGGGCTCCTCAGTATCTTTTGAAGTTTCTCCACCTCTTGGTCACAAGTTCCAGGCATTGAATCTATGCGTTGTGTATGCAAAAGGCAAACGAAGGAAACAAGAGGACACCGACGAACACACAGCTAGAATCAGTGCTGAAAACAAAGGTTGTATACGAATCTATTCCCCAACTTTTTATGGAATCCCTGAGCTCTGTGAGCGGATGATATGGTTAAGCCATTGGGAATCAATAAAACAGTTGAAGGCTGGCGATCGAGCAAGTATTACTGTGGTTCTAGCATCAGGCTTTCACGTGGAAAAAATAGGCATCCAACTCCTGTATGAACAGGAAGAGATGGGAACTCAATATAACAGTCAAGAGACGAATGCTACTCTTTCAGCAAACCATGTGGGTAGATCTCAATATTTTGTTCGGCATCACAAATTTCCCCGCATGAAACTGAGTTTGCAAAGTCTGTCCAGATTTAAGATACCAAATGCTTCAGATTTACCTAAATTCAGCAAGTTCTAGCACTTATTTTTCTTCAAATCTGGCATTGACAGTTCATTGCTAGTGTGGGAACTTCTTACTTATTTCAGGCAGAAAGATGAATGTCACAACTTGTCTTAAGAGCTAGCAGCTACAAGTAACTGCTAAAGACTTGATGTATTCAGTTTGCCATCTAATTCATTATGTTCCTCCAAAGCTTGGGTTAGAGTATTTGCTTTGTTAAATAACTCTGATAATTTTTTTTTTCCTCACATTAAAGTGGCTTAATGTGTTGGAACATTTTTCTATGCAGATTCTGATTCTACGTATACTATTTGTGCACGAGATTTGTTTATCTTTTATTTTGATTTTATGTTTTTTCATTAAATTAAGCAAATATCGATTTTTTGGCAATCTTTATTGAAAATCAAAGAATATTAATGAGAAAATATCCACCAAATAAACTGATAATTATTATATGCATATAAAATATAGGGATTTTTAGTGATATGTCCTCAAAACAAATCTTGATTCCAACGAGGATATCCTTTTTCAGTAAATCATAAGGTTCATGAGAAATTAAAACATATTTCATTAAGGACTTTAAGTTTAAAATATATTTTTTATTATACTTAACCTTTTATTTCACTAGTTTAAACTATATTTTTAATTATTCTCTTTTATGTTTGAGATCACATTTTTTTCATTTTTTTTAAATCGTTTGTTTCTCTATAAGATCACTCTCTTCTCTCTCTTTTTCTTTTTTAAAATAACTTTTTTCCTCTCTCTCATGTTTTAGATCATTTTCTTTTTCTCTCATTGTCTCATCTCTTTTCTTTGCGATCATTTTCTTTTCTTTTTTATTCTCTTTTTTTTTAGATAACTTTAGTCTTTGTTTTATTTCTTCTATCCTTTTAATATTAGGGTTTTATGCTTTAGGATTTAGTGTTTCAAAGTTTAGTGTTTATAATTTTAGGTCTTAGGGTTTAAGATTTAGAATTTACGATTTAGAGTTTTGGGATTTATGATTTAAGATTTTGAAGTTTAGAAATTACGATTTATCTGCATGAAGTTTATAGACACAACTCTACACTAAATTTATCTACACGGAGTTTATAGACTCAACTATGCTCTAAGTATGTAGACTGCAACATATCAGATAAACATATTCCCGGTGACAATGCCCCCCCCCAGCTTGTAAAATTTGAATTGGAACCCCATTCTTAGCCTAACAGAAAGCATAAAAAGACTCACTATGCTTAAATTTCTTCAGTTAAATCAATGCAATATACTCATATCACTTCCAGAGCTTCCAGCAAGTTGGAAGAGATTTCGTGCTACAGATAGTACATCGTTGGAAAGAATTGCATGCGTATCTGCCACATACGTTACCATTGTCCTTGGATTTAGTTGGTTGTCTTCAAGTAGTTGATGTTTTCATAACTTTTCCAAACTATAAGCAACGTTCAATAGAAACTCAGAAGTGATCAACAGTATGGGCTTCTCCGATTTGGAAGACTTAAGCTTTTGGAAAATATGCTGTTAATGTTTGCCAACATGAATCGCAGTCGATATGGATGATAGTCATTGAATGATTGTTGGTACAAAATCTCCTTGGCGAGACCCCGAAATGTACTGGTTAAGCAATTTAAGCAACAACTAGATAGAGTTCCTAAATCTCATTATCTTGAAGGTAATTTTCTTCACTTTCTCGCGCATTGTCTCGAATTGTCAATGTGCAGGTGGTGGAAATACTGCAAATGTTGCTACTTCTTACGAAATCAAACGCAATGACTCAAATATCAGAGAAACTATTGTCAATCTATGCATCAACAGTGGTTCATGGACTGGAACACTAGCTATTGCTGCTTCACCTTTGCCATGGAAGATAGCCACTTCCGGCAGGCATTGAACTGCATCACTAAATTTAAAAATATAATCAATAATAAAAGGGTTTTTTGAGTGTCACTAATTATCTGATTTCCGTTTTCAAGACTGAACTAAACAACTTCTGCCACATTAGTAGTACATATGGTCATCAGTCATTTGATTTCATTTTTTTTAAGACTTTGGTGTCTTAAAATTAAAGCAAATTCTGCAATCAGTTACGTTTTTCCAGTTCCCACACTTTGACTTCAACGCAATATCTTCGCTCCCTTCGATGCCAATCATAAAAAATTATTAGCTTATTTAATGTTTTCGATTATCCAATAACGGATAGAGCCCTTATGCAAATGTTTTTTTTTCAATTTTTTTTCAAACGAAATATGACAAAATAAAATTTTACTCGACTTAATAAAAAAATTAACAATAAAAAATATTTGACTAGTGCTGCACTACTCGATGTATTTTAATCATTATATTATAAAAGTAAATCATTTATTTAATTTTAAAAAAAAGATAAAATGTATTTTCGATTATGATTTAATCATTTTTACAAATTTCACTCGAGAGAATCACCACCTTCGCTGTTCCCGCATTGTTTTTGGTTTTGTTTCAGATTGTTGTTGTTTGGACAATTTTGATGCATCGATAACATTATCAAACGCATGAGTTTCTTGAAAGGTATAATCGATTCTCTGGGCTTAGTTTTCTCCGAGAGCAGTTCTTCGTATGCGTCCCAACCAAACCCTAGTAATCCTAATCCTTCAACAATGGAAGGCGTAGCTGCGACTTCCGCCTCAAACGAACGCGTAGCCTATAAGCTCAAAGGTTATTACGATTTGGCTACGCAAGAGATCGACAAGGCTGTCAGGGCCGAAGAGTGGGGACTCGTAGACGATGCCATCATTCATTACAGGAACGCCCAGCGTATTCTCATTGAAGCCAACTCCACCACCGTGCCTTCTTTTATCAGTTCTAGGTATTGCAGAATCGTTAGAATTAACTGATAATTTGATTTACTTTACTGTACTCTTTTCATTTGGTGGTTTTGATGGTTAAGAGTAGTGAGAAACATATCTATTTCAGTTTGCAGTGGGAAAAATCAGTGCTAATTATTTGTTTGCGCCTCTTTTTTGTAACATCAAGTTTGTGTATGCCCCCTCTAATTTATGGGTTTTGACAAAAATGAAGTTTAAGGAGCTAAAATGCTCAAAACTCATCAGTAGAAAGAATTTTACATGGGAGTCACGAATTATTTTGTGCATGTATGATTAAATGAGCCAGGCTTTATCAACAACATCAATGTGACTGGTTTTAGGACTGCACATGTCATGGGACGCATTTGTAGGGGAGTTTTCAAGAGACTGGGGAGTTCTCTGTTTTTTTATGTTGGCATTGTAAATACCACATGATACACAAGTTTGATTGTACCGAGATTTTGCATTGAAATTCTATGATCTCTTTGTTGGCTACTCAATTTGATTGGAATGGTGTGCTTAAGTATTTAATTAGTACAGTACCTGCTGTATCGTGGCACAAGTGATATTTCTATAAAAGGGCCAAATTGACGTCTTGATAAATAATGGGGATTCATTCATATCGGCCTAGGGGTAGTCTTATGTATGCTTCAATATCTCTTCTACTTGTTTCATCACTGACACTGAAGCAGTTAAAAGTCTAGCATTATTATATGGTCTTAGAATTGCCCGTGGTACGCCTAAAATATTCTGAAAAAATAATAGGTGCATCTTCTTCCCGAACAGGATGGTAGGCCTGTGGGAATGTAGCTCGTACTCTCTGAAATTAGAATTTTGTGGGGTTTATGAATATAGTAGTTCCCCATATGATTGGTTTAATCTACAATGGTTACCAAAATGAGTCAGACGGAGTGCTGGGAAGTCATGGTTGACTTGGCTATATCATAGCAGCAGTTTGAAATGAATAAGGGATTTCACATGGTGCGATATGTGATCACAATTCACAAAGTTGTCAATTTCTTATTATTAAATATTCTTTTGGATTTTTTTAGTTATTGGAAGTTGAATGGAGGTTTCACTTGGTATCCTATTTGGTTTCAAAGAATGAGTTGAATGGTAGTCTCCCAGCTTTCAGTTTCCTTCTGTTGATTTCTTATTTTGGACATTCTGGAATGTGCTCATTCTTTCGTTTGTAAATGTATCATTTTTGTAACAGTGAACAGCAGAAAGTGAAATCTTATCGCCAGAAAATATCAAAATGGCAAAGCCAAGTATCCGAGAGATTACAAGCCTTGAATCAGCGAACAGGTTTGTAACCATGCTCATATAATTTATTATAAATTTCTTGAAACTTCTTAGAAAAACTAGGGTAGTCTTGTGCTCTGTCATCCCTAGTTATCTATTCTTCCTCTTAACATTTTTATTTCTCTCTCTTTCCTTTTCAGGTGGAGCATCAAAGGTATGCGTGATTTGGATAAATTGTTGCTGTTGGGTCTTTTTTGCCTTATCTCTCCTCTATTTTAGTATATGATTTTATTTGCGAGCTATATTACGGGTTATTGTTTCATGTTTTCCAATTATTTGTGTGTGATCCATGAAGAATAGAGGTTATGGTTATCCACGAAATGTGGTTTTGCAATCACTTAAGGAGAGAGTGAAACTTTGTATTTTGTATGAAATTAAGGGTCCTAGACTTTGGCTCCCTGATACGAATGTCCCACATTGCTTAGATGTGGGAATTGTGACCTATTGATAAGGAGGGCAAATGTCTTCATTAATTAGCCATCAAATTTTCTATTGGGCTTGTTGCTTACAACTAGTCTATATGTGGGTAGTGGTTGAGCTTGTTGGTTGGTGCGCGCGTGTATGGGCGCGCGCTTGGTTGGGTTTCTCTCACTCCCTTTTCTTGGAAATGGACATCTTTAGGAATGCTGGATTTTTTTTAGTTGTAATTATTTTTATTTGGAATACTGACTAGTATTAAGCGTCCTCTCATTTTCAACCCTTTTCAGAACGTGGAACTTATATTTAAGACTTTCTAGCAGCCGTAGTTTATTTGATCTCAAAGAGCCTATATTTTACTGCAGTTTCGCCTCTTTAGTTTTCACAGTGATGGTTGGCTTCTCTCATTATTGTCTTCATTTTCGGTTGCTAAGTTAAACCTATTTAGGTTTAATTTTATTTTTTATATTAAAACATAACATTTCTGTTTGATTAATTTATTAAAGAGCAACATCATAAGTAATAGTTTAATCCCGCCTGGTGCTCCTAATGTTTAATAAGCGATATTGGTAGTTTTGGGTGATTGCAATTTGCCAATATCCAGGGTTAAACCTAATGAGAGATGTAATGAATGAATCCTGCCTAGTAACTTAAGGTTCAGGTGATACTATTGGCTTACAGGTAGTTTCCAATATCCAGGGTTTACTCTTCAGCGGTGGGTCCAATGTGGCCCTGCCTTGGAGATGTTCAGCACATCAAACAAAAAAATTAAAGATTTTTTTTTTCAGCACTTGAATATAAATTTTATGATATCCAGTTTGGGATTTAATTATACTAGAAATGGCAGGAAAGGCTAAACTTGTGAGTTGTGACTCGTCAATATATGCTATTATGCTTCATGTCATAGTGAATTGCTTGGTCATATTTCTTAGCAAGACTTCATTCATAGATAGGTAAGTTGATGAGGCCAGGTATTTTCGTGTACTTTGAACATAAAACTGATAATTTAAAATAATTTCGGAAGTTCTGAAAATTTGTTTGGTCCATTGGGGAAAGAAAACTGGTGGAACCTACTAAGTTTTTGTTGTCATACAAAGTTACTTGAGTTTCATTTGTACATGCAACAGTAAGTTTTGCATATGGCTCTGGTGTTAGTCATCTGTGACTGTTACTAATTTTCATTTTTTTTAGAAGAAATCACTATTTTTCTAATTTTGCATATGATTTTTAGAAGAGGCGACTTATACCTTCCTGGTTTGTACCTTTTCTGCAAGATTTTCTACTGTAGGTTGCTGAATGACGTTGATGACTGTTTTATATGTTTTATGTTTTGAAGAAAAACGTGCAGAACACCTTGACTCATGCACAAACTGGTGCTGTTTCATCAGCTACATCGAGTTCTAGAAATGGCGTGTTACAAAGAGCTCCTCGTGCTACTGGAAGCAGGCCTGTGTTAAGAGAACATACTGATAAAGTTGGAAGCTCAAAACCTGCCCAAGAATCTGGTTCCAATTATGAAGCGAAGTTGGTTGAAATGATAAACACGGCTATTGTTGATAGAAGTCCTTCTGTTAAATGGGATGATGTTGGTAAGAAAGAAATTTTCTATCCTTGTATAAACTGGTAAATTTATCAACTCACCTCTTCTAAGTTTTTTGCAGCTGGCCTTGAGAAGGCAAAGCAAGCTTTGATGGAAATGGTCATTCTTCCAACTAAAAGGAGAGACTTGTTTACTGGCCTTCGGAGGCCAGCCAGAGGTAATTTCTGAAAGAAGTTTTAAGCAAAAAAATTATGTTAGCATTATGGCCAGGCAATTTGTTTCAAGAATAAGACTTGAACTTTTTTCTTAGGTTTGCTTCTTTTTGGTCCTCCTGGCAATGGAAAGACCATGCTTGCTAAAGCAGTTGCATCAGAATCCGAGGCAACGTTTTTCAATGTTTCTGCATCTTCCTTAACATCAAAATGGGTATGGCTGCCATGTCTTCACCCGTATATTTTTAATTAATTCAGTTGGATACAGTTTTTTCTTTTTCTTTTTTTCTTTTTTGTTTGTGCTTTTGTGACTCTGATAAGTGTAATTCGTAACACGTTAGGTTGGGGAGGGCGAGAAGCTTGTTCGAACTCTATTCATGGTTGCTATATCCAGACAACCATCTGTAATTTTCATGGATGAAGTATGCTACTGCCTCTGCCCATTGTGGGTGTCAATGTGAAAGACACCACAATTCTGTTTATAGTTCTGCTTTCCTCTTTGTTTTGATGATGATGGAATAGTGCATGCAATTGATATATCATTTTGATAATTTTTAATATGGCAGTGCTTCTATTAAAATTGAAAAATATGTATTAATTCGCCAAGGGAACTCCAAGGAGGGTAGGTTATTATTAATTACCTCAAGAAAACTGTTAGAAAGAGAGGAACACCAAAATTTAACACAACTGAGCCATTTATCAATGTCTACAGTGAGGCCAGTCACCCATTTAACCCCCATCATATTCAAAGCAATGCTCCAGACCTTCCTTTCGTGGGAAAATGGAGGAGGATATGTTGTATAGGCTCTCAGTTGTCCTTACTGAGGCAACATCTATTTGCTAAGGAAAACCCTTGTTTTTGTTAATATCCAAAGTCAATTCTTCCCCAAATAACTTCCCCGCATAACTGAATATATGTGTGGCATTTCTTGTAACCTTTATCAATTTCTTCATTTTTTGGCTTGATTATTAACAGATTGATAGTATCATGTCAACAAGAGTGGCAAACGAGAATGATGCAAGCAGAAGGTTAAAGTCAGAATTTTTGATACAGTTTGACGGGGTGACCTCTAATCCTGATGATTTGGTGATTGTTATTGGTAAGTTATGAGCTTTGTTATATCTTTTTCTTGCATGCTCATTTTTTTAATGGAAATTGAGAATTTTACAAAAGGGGTTTGCGGTGCTCATTGACTATGTCCTGTGATGAATATTCTTTTTTGGTCCTCAAACATCCTTCAAGTTGAATTTCATCACTCCTTTTATTATTTTGAAGCTGCATTTGCTCTGACAACACTTATAAGATAACAAAGAGCTGCAAAAATATTGAAATAGCCAAAGTTCGTTGAACTAATCGTGTTAAAGAAAAAAGAGGAAAAAGAAGAGGAGGTTGTGCTGCTTATTGCTCTATAACCTACGCATTCATAGCACAGCCAATTGGTGCCCCATCATTCTTCTGTATCTATTGAATGAAGATGTTCTTGTGTATCTTTTTATTCAAGTCCACAAGTCCGATCACCTTTTATTGTTGTAGTGTTTTTTTTTTTTTTTTTTTTGCTTTTATCTTAAATGTTGACCTTAACATGGCGAGGTGATGTATCATTTTCTTTCCTTTTGTTTTGGACATGCAAACATTTTGCTGTTTACTTCTTCTAGTATATTGATGTAGACACAAGTATACCATCTCCAAGTCGCCAACTGGCTACCCTTGAAGTTATTATATACATTTTGACACCAAACAAAGAGCCAGTCATAAATTATTCTTTCCATTTCGAAAGTCATGTTTTTTTGACTATCTTCCTCCAATAACTAATGTACAAGTAGAACCTAATCAGTTATCGAAAAAGTTGAACCGAATGCTGACTGGTTTGGGTTCATGTGGGTAAATATGGTTAAATCATTTATCTAGAATTCAGTTTTCTCATGTTATACACTTCTTTTAATTAATGAAGGTGCTACGAACAAGCCACAAGAATTGGATGATGCGGTTTTAAGGAGACTGGTATTTATTTTTTTCCCTTTTAATAATTCATTGTACTCCATTCCAGAAATTGATGTCAATGTTGTAGATCCTATGAAACATTGCATATTAGTGTCTGCTAGACTAACATTTTACACAAGATTTGATGTTGATCATGGAGGTGTTAGGATCATCATAGCTTGTAGCTTCTTTTTCACTTCTTCTGTTGTCAATGCTAATCAAATGATACCACCACCATTGCTTTGATCGATGTTGGCTAGGGCTTCAGAATTAACTATCTGATTGTATGACTAAGTATCAAGTGAACTTAGTGAGTCTTTATTTTTTCTTTACTATCTTCAATTGGACCTAGATCCGCTCTTGAACCTGTAGTTATTTTTTTTGCTTCCTGTGAGAATGAGTTGTAAAATTTTATCAAGACACATGGATCACTGCTTGATGCGAACATAAAATGTGTCCCAAGTTGCCAACTGTCTCTGATTTCATGCCTTAAAAAAATGCGCCGGCAACTTGGTGGCAAATTTGTATATCTTTCGTGGGTTTCATTTCACACATTTATAATAGGCCATAAATTTTCCTATGGAAGTAGCTTCTGAAAAAAATGAAAATTAAATTATTTCTTGTTCAAAATTTAAAAGATTGCTGATGTGAACTCTGGCTATGTTTCGACTCTTAAATTGCTTTTTGTTTACTTTTGTGACTTACTTTCATGTGAAACCCCGATGCAGGTCAAGAGGATATATGTACCTCTACCAGATGAAAACATTCGAAGACTTCTTTTGAAGCACAAACTGAAGGGACAGTCATCATCTTTATCGGGTAAGGGTGATCTTCCTTTTAAATGCGTTGCAGGTTTTTTCTCTTTTTCCTTTGTTTTCCTTCTGGAAACTTTTTTTGGGCATTAAGTTTTCAATCACGCAGCAGTTTTATTTGAAACCTTTTAACTGTTACACTCTCATACTGTCATATGTACTTTTTTGGCGAGTCAGTCTGTTTGGAGGAGAGTATGTCTCATAGAGTGTAAGCTATCGTAAAGTGTAAAAGCTGAGAGTGTCTGAGAGTATGGGTGACAGAGTATACGCTAACGTATATGCTGATCGAAACAGGGTTGTGCTAGTTTCCATTCTATAACTAATAACTTGTAATAAATCTTTTTCTTTGTTGGTTCTACTTATATTTGCCTAGACATCTTATGCCGTATTTTTTTCCCTCTAAGCTAAACCAGAATCCGGCTATACTAATCGTATCTTGAATAAATAACATATTTCAGTTCTGTTGAGGGCTCATTTTGATGATTAATGGACTATAGTCAAACAAAACTTCTAATCTCTCGACATTTTAATGTGCAATTATTTAATTTTTACAGGACTAAACATTTTGTTACACAATAAAAGCCTCTACAACAATTAATCTGACCAACTGTTGAGTTCCATTGACATTGAAACTTCAATAACACTGTATGATTCCTTATTTTTATTTCTGATGATTATGTAACATGCTTATGGTCATGAATCATGATTTGAGTTATTTAAATCCTTAATACAATACCCTATATTCTGTATTTAGATTGTTATATGTTTTTAGATTTTATCTGCTTCAACTTTTCACCCATATTTATTACAAAATAAAAGCCTCTACAGCCATTAATCTCACCACCTGGAGTTTCATTGACATTGAACCCAAAAACACTGTATGATTGCTTATTTTGATTTCGTACGATTATTCAACATCCTCATGGTCATGAATCAAAACACTCTTGATTTTACTATTGCCTTTTGGTTTCACTTCGTATCTTTCCTTTATTGGGGTTTCACCTTCTCGGCGCCCCTCTTAATAAATTCTCTTTTGGTATCAAAAAGTTAAATTCCTTTGATATTTACTAGAAAATTTATTCTCGTTGTGACAGGTGGAGACTTCGAAAGGCTTGCAAGGGACACAGATGGTATGATGGTTTTCAATGTTCTAGGCTTGTAGGTTTACTTTAGTGTGGGCAGTGGTGTGATTTGAATCATCTGGTTTGGTGAGGGCCATCAGCCAAGACTAGGCAATAGGTGTTCTTAACTCCAGCATGCTTGCTGATTCCAGCTAATTTACTTATGCCACTAGGAGGATTTATATGCACGTACGTAACTCTCAAAGAAGATTCACTTCTAGTTGCCCTTCTTGATATGTAGGATATTCTGGAAGTGATCTACAAGCCTTGTGTGAAGAAGCTGCAATGATGCCAATTAGAGAGCTTGGTGCAAATGTTCTTACCGTTAAGACAAATGAGGTAGTCAACCCAAAAATGGTCTTTTATTTATGTGACTGTCATGTCTCACTAGTTTTGTTTTTGCCATGGTCATGAACTTGAAATGAGTTCCTCTTACTAAAACAATTGAAAACCTCCAATGCTTTTGCTATCTTAAAAACTCACACAGCTTGAAGATTTTAGGGAGTACTTTCCGAGCTAGGTTCCGCGGACATCATGCAAACTTCCTATTCCTGTCTTTTATTGATTTGCAATATATCTCAAGACTTCATATTTGACAAGTAATTTCTGGGACACTGCAAGTTTCAAGAATTTCAGACTTTGATGTTCATGTTTTTTCACCAGGTGAGACCAGTAAGGTATGAAGACTTTGGAAAAGCAATGACTGTTATTAGACCCAGCTTAAATAAAAGCAAGTGGGGAGAGCTTGAGCAGTGGAATGAAGAATTTGGCTCCAATTGAGTTCTTCTGCAGTTTATGCAAAACCTTATTTGATGCAAACGAGTTGTTTTGTTTATTCGTCTTCCATACTGGGAGGCAAGGCAGCACTACTAGAGATGGGAAAAAAAATTGCAGTGCTCCCATCGTTCGTAAATATTGTAAAGGCCATAGATGATGATTGGATGGACGTGGCAAATGTGTTTTGCCCTTTAATCTATAGATTTACTCGTTTAATCATAAAACAAGGGATGATTACATATTAGAAAACTATATCGTATACATGTAAGAAACTGGCAGAACTGTAAACTGGCTTAGCTTGATGAATTGGTATTTGATAGTGGATCTGTCTTTTATTCGCGTACTTCCAGCCGTCGTGATCTGTCTTTTATTCTCGTACTTCCAGCCATTGCGAACATGTAGCCTGGTGGCTCGCAAGCTTGTTAAGATTAGTTCAAGAATAGGCTCAATTAAGTGTTTGATTTATATGTTTGTGCAAATGTTTGTTATATTCAGTTTCTTAACTCGCGAATGAATGAGGTCAAACAATATTTTTGAAGCTCGTGCAAAGCTTTTGTTAAATACTTACGGGATATTTGACGTGAGTTTGACAAAGACTGTCTGATAGAGTATAAGTTGATGTGTAAAAAAAAATAAGTGTAATACGTCAGCGTATTAAACGGCCTATATGATAGTTGGCATTTAGAAGAACTAATTATGCGAGATGAGGTGAAAATCACCTATTATATTTGTTTGGTTGAGTTTGGAAGGGTGAAATTTTAAACTTATTCTCCTCATATCGATTAATGAAGCTCACCAAAACGGTGAGACTTTTGGTATTGACTAATATTCACATGAGAGATTCGCATTTTGATATTCAAAAGAATATTCTACCCCATTTTAATGATTAATCACAATTAAAACATGCATCTTACTCTTCATTTCATTACAAATATGGTAATGTCATCTCATAATAGTAGCTCATGCTCGCTTCAAATTTATACTTATCGCACTAGCAATCAAATGCCTCTAGGCTTGTTTTCACCCCTATTCAGCGGGATTCATCCTTTTCAATATATAATAAAAAAGAAAAAAATTTCGCTAAAAATGTGAAATAACTCAAATAATTGAATAACACGCTGATAATTACTTACAGAGACTGTCATAAAAAGAAATATCTACAAAAAATAATAAGCAAAATTACCAAAATCACTTTTGCCTATGAACGGTTCGTTGAGCTTGTGCCGGGCGAAGAAATTCAAATATCTCCCAAGTACGATGACGATATAGGCGAGTCTACGAGCCCTCAAGCTTCACTCGAAGAATTCCTTCGCCTGCTCTCCGAATTCGCTAATCTATGACAAAGTCTGAAATAATGTAAACTTTGTTTTGTTTTACAAATTATTCTAGTGCAGAATTCATGAAGAAGTTAGAGAGGCTGAGGAAGAAGAAGAAGTGAGGTGAGAAGAGAGCTGAGAATGAACAGAAGTGTATTTCATTCACTTGACTTTCAAAGGAGTAAAATGACTTAACTAAATACATGAGAGATTTTAACCTAACGGTCACTAAGATGTGACAGCACTAAAAGACTCAACATCATACTGACACTGAACTAAGGGTAACAAACTTAAATAGCAAATAAGAGAGATGAGCCAAGAGCCCAAAGTAAAAAGAATAACATGCATGGCCCAATACACATTAACCGACCCAAGACTTTCCAGCCCGTCATAGCCCATTAACAGTAGGGCACAAAGGCCTGAAACTAAAGGATGCTTTAGTTCATCACAGAGCACAATCACGATCCTCACGATCACTCACGGGACGCGATCACGATCTTCGATTCTTCGGTTCATCAAAGTCTAGTCATTTGCAATCACTGGAGGAAATGATTTCGCAAATGCAAGAACAACACGATAAGCGGAAGAGGGAGTGGTCATTGAAGGACTTTGAGATCGGGAAGCCCCTCGGCAAAGGCAAATTTGGTAGGGTGTACCTCGCCAGGGAAGTCAAGGTATTTCTATTAACGTTTTTTCTTGGGTAACTGAGGAAATTCGAGACGTGAAGAAGAAGAAAAAGTTTAATTTTCAATGTTTAGGGCCTCGAGAAAGAACTGAGTGGCCCAATATCAGTTCTTAGAAATGTCTATTAGGGTTTCCAGTTTAGGGCTCCAAATTTTGGGTTCAGTCAACCCATACATCTTTCGGCTATTGTGCAATCAAAAAATTAAAGATGAGCTTTGATCTGAATGTGCTAGAATTTATGAAACTCTTATGGCTGTTTTTAATTCATCCAATATTTTTCTTTTTGGGTGCAAAGAGCAAGTATATAGTGGCATTAAAGGTGATATTCAAGGAACAGATGGAGAAGTACAGGATTCATCATCAGTTGAGGAGAGAGATGGAGATACAGACTAGTCTTCGTCACCCAAATATATTGCGTCTCTATGGCTGGTTCCATGATAGTGAACGGATTTTCTTGATACTTGAGTATGCTCATGGCGGTGAACTTTATAGGGAACTAAGGAAAAACAACTATCTCAGCGAGAAGCAGGCTGCCACGGTAAAATCTCTGAGCTTCTTGTGTATTTGAGACCAGCATTCAATATTGTTTTTGTTAGGACTAGGTGTCAAGTGAAGAAGAAAGGTGATCAACATTGCGCTTAAAGAAAACAATATTTCCTCGATCACCATTCTACTAATTGAGAAAAAGTATTTGTCAACAAATTGAGGCATGAGTAGTCTGATTGTTCACATTGTATTCTGAGGTTATTATAACGAGGCATTCATAAAGTTTATCAGGCTTAGTAATCAAAAAGATGTTCTCAATTTTGATTCTCTGGCCCAAATTGTAGTGATCTGCGCTAGATATCATAGTCTAGCAGTGTCATTTTTTTTTTCTTTTTGAAATGTTGATGTTGTGCGTTGTGCTATGCTGTACAAATTTCCATCCTGTTTCCCTTAGGGTTGTCAGTTGTGGTTTTCACATGTATTTTACTTTTGCTCTTTCTTTATAGAGGCTCTGGTCCTCCATTTTTTTATTGGAACTGGACCTCCATTTGATCAGTTTTTAATGTGGTTGTATTTCTTCTTCTTTTTCTGTGAAGTTCAGTACATTGCAAGTCTTACCCAGGCATTGACATACTGTCACGAAAAGGATGTCATTCATAGGGATATCAAGCCAGAAAATTTGTTGCTTGATCATGAGGTAAGACATTTGGATCTTTATTGTTTCTTTTTCTCAAACAGGTATTGACTGTTGAATAAGCTCGAAATCATATGTATTTATATGCGAAGTAAAGGGCCATGTTTGGAACCTCTTTTTCCCCTTTGAAGGACATGGAACTTTCCCAGGGAAGGGCCTCAGTTGACCCAACTTTGCAAAGTAAGCCTCCCCCTGTTTAGATTTTAGAACTTTCTTGGGCTCGATTCTTCATTTGGCCAACTTGTCTGATATACAGGATTTAGAATTTGGGTAAGATGATTACACCTTTTTGGCACGTGTTTCTAGTGGATGGTCTAAATGTGTAATAATCCAACACAATAAATTAGTCTGGCTATCTTATTTTCTAACTCAAAATTAAAGTGTGGAAAACATCAAACTGGTATCCACAAGAGCAAATCTTTTGCTAAAACTCCTATCTTTTTTGGTATTTCCCAACCATAATCGTAGTGGCAACGGCCAACCATATATGGTGAATTTATGATCCCGCTGTTATTGCTGTTTTTGAAATCTAGCTGACCCTTCTGGCATACAGCTTGCATGTTCTAGGTCAATTGTAACTCATTTTTCTGCGATTGTTCTGCAACAAAGTTACACACCACCAACACAACATTGCGAATATCTTTCACTTGTACATTTTGGAAATTTGTTGGCAGAAATAAATTTTAGTAATATATTTCTTACCAATATTCCATTGTCATCTTCTTCACACTGTTTAGCTTAACAAATATGAGTTATGCTGTATCTATACTTCTATAAAACTAATAAATATTTCATTTACCATACCTCATGTGTGGTTCTTCTAACTCTTGTGGTAATATACCTTTTAGATTTGTGATTTGGTTATATGGTTTTTTTGTAGGGTCGGTTGAAAATTGCAGACTTTGGGTGGTCTGTACAATCCAGAAGCAAGAGACACACCATGTGTGGAACTTTGGATTATTTAGCACCAGAAATGGTACAGAACAAAGCTCATGATTATGCAGTTGATAACTGGACTTTGGGTATCCTATGTTATGAGTTCCTCTATGGTGCCCCTCCATTCGAGGCCGATAGTCAAAATGATACATTTAAAAAGTAAGACAGGGTTATCTGTTGTACCTCTTCATATGCACACTTATTCTGAACTTACCTTGAGTAACAAACTCACAATGCAGGATCGTTCAGGTTGACCTGAGCTTCCCTTCCACTCATTCTGTTTCTGCAGAAGCTAAAGATATCATTACCCGAGTAAGTTTATTTATGATTTTTCCATATTAATGCGAACTATTGTCAGGGAAGGAATATAATTCACCTTGCTTGATATTCTGCTAATAAATTTTGCAGCTTCTGGTGAAGGACTCATCGAAAAGGCTCTCCCTTCAAAAGATCCTTGAACACCCTTGGATTATCAAGAATGCAGACCCTTCCGGCTCCAGCAACATGAATGAATAACTTCTTGTCCGAATTTATCTTGTTTGCGAGGACTGAAAACAGCTACACCTAATGGTTGAATTTTGGCCGAAAAGATGGTCTTTACTTTAGTGGGTTATCTTCACAATGACATCATTGTATATGTTACTAGCCTTAGGACAAAGGATTTGATTTTTCCTGAGAAAATGAAATGTTAGATCATGTGTAATATTATTTAGAAACATAGCTTTGATTTGGCTGTCTTTTGCAATTGAGACTTTGGTTGTTCGCCAGTCGGCGAGAAGTTGGATGTGGCAATTGGAGGTTCAACAGCGTTTCCCCGCACTTCAAGCCCAACAATTTTTTTTGTTAGGTAAATTAAGTTACAAGTAAAGAAAAAATTATTTTATTTTCAAAAATATGTCACTTGAACGCCCCCGGCTTTTTTTTTTGGTCTAATAGGCCCTCTATTTTAAATAATGGATCACAACAATTTTTAACAAAAATTGGAGCGAAAGGCTAACGTGATTCATTATTATTATATAGTAGAAGAGTTTATTTGGCTCAAAAGAGAGTAGAAGAGCTAAATGACACTTTTTGAAAATAGAAAGGCTTTCTTTATTACTTTTCCCTTAAATTAACCATGAATTACTAGTAATTTTTAGTAATCGAAAGGATCGGCAGATTTCAATTCGGTTATTGTTTAAACGTTTCAAGTTATTAATTGAAAGTTCAGATTTGTTCTATTTTAATAACTTTGTTATCAACTAATACTATAACTTTCTTATCAATTTTACAAACATTTTCTGATTTTCATTTTCATGTTAACTCGCACTTAAAAAACCCGTTATTTATACTATTCTCCAATCTATTGAAAGAAAAACATTAAGAAAACGAGATTAAAGCAAATCTTTATGCTTCTACATAATCAAAGAAAGTAAAGCCTCTTAATTCCTTGATATTCCTCCTCTGCAGTAACGAATTATGTAAAAATTTAAATTAATATATAGCTCTTGTTAGATGCTGCTGCTTCTGTCTGAGGAATAGAGTGCTTGTTTTGAAGCTGAGATAACAACTCTTGGTTCTCTTGGTGAAGAAGAAGAGCTTTCTTCCTCAGCCTTTCATTTTCTCTCATGATGCTCTGGTTCTCCTTGTACAGCTTCAAATTCTTTATTTCCATCCTTGTCCTCTCTCCAACCAATCCCTTCTCTCTTGTTTCTCTTGTTAATCTTCTCCTCCTGCTACGTAACAGTTTTTCCTTGTTGTAAAACAGAGAGAAACAGAGAGTTTGTGAAGAAACTAACCTTTTGAAGCACTGAACTCGAACGTCTTTTCGCTTTGATGGACTGCGAAGAATAAAGTACAATGGATTTGATATTGAAATATTATTGCACATCTTGCTATCTACTTGTTTTGGGCATATAAATTTGTAATAGAGATTGATAGATATGGAACAGCTGAACAGAAGAGGTAGATCGGTATATTGAGTTATCAATGAAGATGGGTTTCCTGGATTTTTTTGATAGCATAGATGCAAGTTTATATAGCTGGAGATTTTGTGTTTGTATCCGCAAGAGAGAGAGAGAGAGAGAGAGGATTTTCACGGTAATGATGACAATGGCCAGCATTAGATGAAAATTTTGCAGAAGAAAAACATAAAGGACTTGGTTGGGGCATACATTAAAACCCTTTTTTCCACATGATATCGTAAAATTTGTCATTTGAACGTTCAAGATGGGCCTAAATTCAAGCTATCAGGCCAACCGCATGCACATTAAAAAATTTCACGTGACGATAGGATAAGACTATCCACGACATCAAAAGTATTACTCCCAGAGGATCCCAATATCAAATTAGAAGTGAGTTTATTGAATATATTTAAAAGTTTCTCTCAATTTCAAAAACGTAATTGATTAGTGTTTCGATATCCCAATTTGGGAACCAAAGTGTATTTGCTTATGTGGGGTGTAATAATTTACTTGACATCGACGTTGAATCTTACTCTAATTGTACAAAAATTCAAATATTGCTAGCTTAACTGCTTCTACTCCAGGGTTCATATTTGGGGCAAATTTGGGGATGACCTTCATTCACACACGAAACATTTCTTTAGAAGACTAATCGGAGTGATCGTGCACACATCAAGTTGGGATGATTTTGTAAGGTTTGAAGTTGGGATACTCGACGAAACGGCCATCATATAGACAAAATGGGGTACATATTTTTTATAGGAAAATGATATGTAGCCTATATTTTGGGAACCAAACCATAGTAACGCAGATCTAGTTATTCTATTAATTCTTCTATTTTAATTAATTATTTTATTCTCTTAATAAATATGTTAAGCATTTATTTGATTTTATGATTTGATTTTAATTAATTATTAGTCCGTTAGGGTTTAGAAAATTCATTCTCCCCTTAAAATTAACACATTGTTTAGAGATGGACTACCATAATATCTTAAAATATTATCTTAAAATATGAACTATTTATCATTATCATTTTATATATATATATATAAATGATATGCAAACAAGTTTCGTGAACGAATCCAACTACGAACTTTTTTGTTCATGAAGAAAAGTCATGGATACATAAAAAGATTGGACAAATTTTGAGCTCCAATCTAACGGTGCAACAACATTCTTCTGTGTTTTTGTTTTATATGTTTATGATTTTTATATGAATATAATTTTAAGTAAACTGTGAAAGGGCTTGTTTATTTAGCTTCGAATAAAGTAGGAAAACGCTAAATAAACTTTAATATTTCGTTTTGAGCGATGAAATAGATTTTGGATTTGAACGTGTCAAAATGAAGCCAAAACTTGTGGTGTGTATATGTCACATAGAATTACAGATGTTAGGAGATATGAATTGTTAAGGATATGTACCACAACCGAACAAAAGCGTTAAATTCATTATGCATAACATTGTATGTATTTTAGAAAAGGAAAAAAAATTGTGGCACAAACTGAGCTACATGAGTGGCTGCTCTACCAAGAGTACGGTCGCGATAAAAAATTTGAACTCTTGACTAAATTTAGTGTTTTGAAAAAAAACTAAATTTGTTGAAAAAAGATTGATACAAATATGTAATATTTTATACTGTTGGATCGATCACCTATTTAGCTTATCGTTATTAGCTGATCATTAATTTAATCTATACCCCCAAATAGTTTGATTTATATTTTTTGGGATTTTTTTTTTTAAAAATTTGATGGCTCAAATTGAGCCAATGCAGTAGATATTCTACCGCAGGGTCCCCCGAACCCATTTCTTAGGTAAGGTTAATTTAATCCTTTCATGAAATGTTAGATAAGTTTAAATCAACAATAACGTCAAAAAATCTCAACCCTATATATTCCATGATCTCTCTACATTTGACATATTTATTCAATTTTGTTCGTTTTTTCATTGTTATAACACAACAGTTGTGTTAGGTATTCCTAACAATTCATATCTCTAACATCCATAATCTTATATGATACACACACATGACGACAAGTTCTGACTCCATTTTGATATATTCAAATTCAAAATTCATCTCATCGCTCACATTGAGATACTAAAGATGCTAGTATTTAGGGATATTGGCATTTAAGGATGCTTTTAACATTTTTTGTAACTCAATAGGAGACCAGGATACATATCATTTCTATTAAAACTAATATGGATGTGAAACCAAAGAAAGTAACAAATAGCAAAACCTAAAAGGGTCAAAAGCTCACTAGGGAAAAAAAGATATCTAAATAAAATTTTAATTTCCTAATGGATGTTTGACAGAAACAGCCACAATTAATCAAAGTAATTAAGTTTGATGGGTTCATCCATTCATAATTAGAGGGCCCCCAAAGTCAATGACTTTGTTTATTCTAAAACTTATCAAACCTTGATCCCCCCAAAGTACACCCATGACCCAACTAGTAATGATGTTTGTGATGGATATGGCTATTAATTAGCTATTATCCCAACTTGTAATGATGTTTGTGAAGGATATATATGCCTATTAATTAGCTATTATCAATGTTCAAGAGTCTAAGACATCATTAATCTTGACAAATCACAATTTGAACATAACAAGTTCACTAGAGAATACCCTATTAAGGTAGTCAATCAATATGATTAGGTTCTCGTTTTTGTCAATTTTCCTGGAGTAATTGAGTACCTAAACCCACGTTAATTGGAAAATGAAACCCATTTTGGATTCATGATGATGACGACGACGACGACAATGGGGTTTCTTGTCCAACTTTGTCTTGAGACATTTTAGATGGTGCCTATTTGTTTATGCTAGTGCTACATGTAAGTTCACTAATCTAGGGGGCAAGACATGTAAGCATTGTGAGTTTAGGAAGAAAGACAGCTAGGGTTTCAAAGGCTGTGTTTGTGTGTATTTACACCACACCCACACATGTTACTTTATTGAATGTAACGGGTACATAATGTTTACAATAGACACACTGATAGGAGAACAAATGCAATATACAATACGTGTAAGAGAATAACATAATACAATAACAAGCATGATGACTAGACTATTTAAAAAAAATTCACTCTCACAACCACAGAGAGAGAGAGTGTTTTTGGTCAGAATCCAATGGTCTTTTTTATCGAAAAATGATTCAGTAAAATGCGCCTCACTTCAAGTAGTGGAACGATAATGGCCGTGCATTGACGTGTCAATGGTGGACGACTAATGGGTTAGGTTGTTTCGAGGTTAAAGGTGTTAATTAACAGTGGAAACGATGGCTGAACGATGATTTTTTGATACGATTGTGAGGTTACATATATAGATGATGTGTTCATCTATTTAATTATTACATTGTAATTTTGTTTTAACACATTAATTTTGACTTACAGTGTTGATAAATAGTCTAGGGTTAAACAGTGCATATTATCTCATTTCATTGTAACATCGTATTTCATTGTAAAATTTATAATGCAATATGATATTTCATTATAAGTGTACAATGAAATACGATATTACAACGTAATATCACAATGAAACATTACAGTGAAATATGATATTTCATTGTAATTATACAATACAATATTAACAATGGAATACAATGTTACAATAAAATGTGATGACGTCCCGAACCCATAAGGTTACGACGACGTATCAGTATAAGTCCGAACTAGGGCTTCCTCGGGTTGATGGTCTTCTTCCTCGGCTGAATGGTCTTCTTCCTAGGATGCCTATGATATGCACAGACGAGCAAACGTAAGCTAAGAGCCACGTCAAAGAGTTTTCTCTGGCATTGACGCTCCGATGCTTAAGTCAGATGTGAGCAAAGATTAACTCTTCGAAGAACACTGCTCAGTATTCTTGGGAAATGAGTAAATAGTATCTGAGTGAAAGAGTGATGATCATTTTTACCTGTGGGATAATCCCTTTTATATATTGAGGGCGCTTTTCATTAATGGAATTTCTGTAGTGGTGAATAGTATCTTGCCAAATGGAGGACTTATTGTTTTATCGGAAGTCAGTTATTGTTCTGGAAGTAGGGAGCCGAGAAGAGCACTATGTTTCTTGATACCAAGCAATAGACTGTGAGGTTGAGCGTATTATACTGCTGATAGTTTTGCCACATGTCTTATTCTTATTGGAGAGAATAATTATCCTCATCAAAATGAACTATATGTGTTGTTTAGGGCTGGACTATATTGACTTATTACATTGATTAGTACTACAGTGAGTTGTAATAGCTTAATTAGGACTTTTACCATTTCATAACAGTGTAATTAGGACTTTGGTGGCACCCAAAGTAATATAATTAGATATTCAAACCTTAAGACAATGTCACCCTCGTAACAATGTAATTAGAACCTCATAGATTGAAGACTTGCTATTGATTTGTTCATATTCCTAGAACCCTAGATCTGGTTATAATGAAGATGCGCCAACAAAGAAGATGATGACTATTGGAGGAGAGAGAAAATGAAAGAAAGAGTGAAGGAGGAGAGAAAAGGGAAAAAACCGTGAAAGAAAATAGAGATTGGGAAACATATAAAGAATAATTTATGATATTTTTTATATTAACAATGTGGTAAGCTTAATTGGTATGCCACCTAGATTATGAATGCTTATGGGCAAAATTATTAAACTTTTTCCTTTTTTATATGGTCAATTGAACATTTAGCTTGCCAAACCATAACGGTCTGAATGATATTGGATAGGTACTTCGAAATACCATAAGATTAGGAATCTATAGGGTTTATAAATTTATGGTTTACACCTTTCAATTTTAGGGTTTAAGATTTTAAGAGTAATGCGTTATTAGGGTATAGCTTAAAACGAATAAATGCTATAGAAGAAGAAAATGGAGTTGGGAAATACATATACCTCATAGCTTGTATCATGGTTTTTTTTTTAAATTGCTTGTATCATGGTTTTTGCAAATAATATACTTGATTCATTTTTTCAATTTCAGACAACTATAACATGTATGATATATGAATATGGACTTTCTCTATTAATAAAAAAAAATCAATAAATAAATTAGAAATTGAGCAAAAAGAGTCCAACTTATACTATCAAATTATATGCTAATGACAAAATTGTTTACCAAACACTACCTATGACATATTTTCATAGCCACTTGCAACGGCTATTAGATGAAATATTTCAAATTAACGAACTAGAATGTTCTTCTCATCCACATTCCGTCGAAAAATTGGTGGTGATATGAAAAAAATGACCGTTGCAGTTGAGCTTTATCTGGATGTGGACAAATATGGAGATACCAAATGGGCAACAGGGCCCAGTCAAGTCCATAAGTCAATGGATCGATTACAATTTCCGTTTGCAAGAAACGATGAAAATAGGCCTAGGCCCAGCCCAAATAATTTAATTTAATTTAAACTACTTTTCTTTTCAGTTTTCACAAGTAGTATATTATCCCATTCGACCCATTTTCACTATTTCATTTGGTCTATCTATCCTTCAACTTTTATAAGACTATCCACAGCAGCCTCTGTAAAACATAAATTCTGCGCGTAAATAGAGTTCTGGTTTCATCGTTTTGCGCAATTTCTCTCTCAATAGCTACTGCAAAGTGATCGATATCTTGGTGTTTTGCTACAATTCGTCTGGAGGAATCACGTGCTACTGTAGATGCCCGATTTCGTTTTTAACAATAAAATATGTTATGCTATTGATTATTGAATTCCTCTATCGGATGATTGAATTCCATGATTGAATAGCCACTATGGGATGGAAATTAGAAGTGTTGGGGGATTTGCTCCTCGAATGGATGTCTTAGTCTCATTGGAACATTTGCATTTTTAGTTACCTTGGGTGCTCTTTGAATTTGATGAGTTAACTGTAGCATATCATTGACTTATTTATTGAACCTTGAGTATTGATTTATGATGACTGATATGTGTTGTTACTATTTTGAAAAGTGTAAATCGATAAAAATATATATTTTTACTGAAATTTAGAAAATCTATTGTGGATGGTCTAAAACTTGTTAAACCAAGATTGTTGCTTTCTTTTTTCTTTTTTTATACGGCAAATACAATGGCAACCGGCTAAGCTTAACAGAAAGTAGTTAAGCCCAAAACATGAATCTGGTAATTAGAGACGAAAGTAGGTTGCCGCTTCAGGACAAGCACGGATCGTCTCGAATGACAAAGGAGCTGAGCTCGGAACTATTTTGAAACTCGTTTCATTAAGTGGGGAGAGCTCGAGCTTGAAGAAGCCTGGCTCGCAGTCTCTGTGGCCTACATAGACTATACATATATGATATATGTTATGTATCAAAAGCCCAACGAAATCAAACACTCTTCAATTTCAAAATGATATAATTACACCATCTCTGATTTCTATGGAGTTTTTTTAGTTCCAAACACAGTTTACTTTTAGTTTAGGTACCTATCAAATCTGTTCAGAATATAATTCATCACTTGTCTCGTTTTTGTAGCACTAGAAGTCACAAGTTCAATTCTTAGAAAATACCTCACCACATACCTTGTTCACTATGGAAGTCTTGTCTTATGCACGTGCACGATACTCATCATCAATATCGACCAATCAAGATGAACTTATCATCATCGAGGATCTGAACATCTTGTTCTCCAACAAAATGCTCCCGTCCAATTTGCTTCACTAAATTCACAAACTCCACCCTCTTTGCCAAAGGAAGAGGTACGTATGGTAATCTGAAAACTGGCCTCACAACACCAAGTTGGGCAAGAGCGGTATTCAACCCGATGGGATTTGGCTCCTGGAAAAGCCATTCAATAAGAGGCAAAAGCATCGCATTAAGGGAAGGGTTCTTCCCTGCAAACATGAGTTCTCGAATTAAACCTGGAACTAAGTTACTAGTGACAGAAATCACACCAGTCGCTCCATAATCCCATCTTGCATCGTGGCACTGGTCATCATTTCCACTCCACACAACAAATCCCTTGTTCGTATACTCTTCAATCCTTTCATTTCCAACACATTCCTTAATACCTGCCAAATTAGAACTTTGTCCAACAGTATGAATCACCCGTGGAGGGATATCTTGCCCAGTTCGTGACGGCACATTGTATATGATAGTAGGGCCCATCGACAGCACACTATCGAAGTGAGATACCAAGCCTTCCAAAGAGGTTTTTCCATAGTAAGGATTAATGTGAAGGGCAGCATGCATTCCAACGGCAAAACCTTGTTCTGTAGCATGAATGGCTTCTCTTGTGGAGTTGCTTCCTGTGTTCCCAATTACCTTGATTGATCCCCCAAAACAATTAACAGTGTGGCCAATAAGCATTATATGTTCATCCCAACTCATCAGTTGGCCTTCACCGGTTGTGCCACCGACAATAACACCTTCAGCACCATGATCAATCTGTTTATTCACCAGGTCATCGTATGCTTCCAAATCAAACCTCCCATCAGGTAAATATGGGGTTTTGATGGCAGTTATCAGCCTGAGGGACTTTATATCCTCTGTTGACGTCCTACAAGCACAGGAGGAGACATAATCATAATGAGTATAAAAGGCAGTAAAGTTGTCTGATAAAGAAATGTTAAAAGAACTCCAAATTTAAAATCATTCAAATGGTAAACAAAGGTCTGATTAGCGAGGGATAGAAAACAGAAAAATTAGCAGATGTGCATGATGCACCAAAAAAAGAGAGTTTCAATTGGTTGTCCATGCGACGTGTAAGTAATATACATTATCAAAATCAGTTCTAATTGTTCAAAGATATCTAAATACATAGAACCACTCATGCTTCCCCAATCCCCACATTCAAAAAAATAATGAGAACTCAAAATGTTATTGATGTGATGTGAAATCCATCCAATGAAACAAGCATCTGAAGCGGATCTATGTAATACATTAACTTACCCATGTTTTATCTCAAAACTACGCATTGGGAGATGGAAATTAGATATAACAGCTGCTCGCATAGATCTCCATTTAACATTCATCCTGTTTCACACAAAGAGTACTGAGAACATATATTTAATGGCTTCATGTGAATGTTCACACTCCATGTTTCTACTGAAAAAGAATCCAACCAAAGTCGCCAAAACTTAAGCACAAATTGCTTCACAAAATAAAAACACCCACCCAATTTACATTAATTTTTTTGTCATCCATGAAATGAAAATAACAGCTATCAACCGAAACAAGTTCAAGCAAAAAGAGACAAAGATCCAGAATATAAGCATAAACAGCAAAACTGCGTGTTCTCAACATTTATTAGAAAGATAACCACACACAAGCCAAGAAAAAAGCTAAAGAATGCCGAACCATATGGAAAAATAAAAATGTAAAATACTTCTACTTAAATAGAAAAGAATTCGACTCACTAATCTCAATAAGAACAAGACTTATTTACCCAATCAGAAGAACAAAAACAGAACAGTTATTGAAGTCCTAATTACTAAGGGGCTCAACGTCAGTATTCCTCACCTTCATTTTGAATGCAATATGCCTAACCATCAGAATTATACAAGTACCCTTAACTACAACACTGTTCAAAGTAATCATATGAAACAAAATTATTCCGAGAATGCTTCTAAATTATGAAGCGAGAATGAGGCCTTAGGGAAATTTTAATATAATTTTTTTAAAAGAAAAACTGTGCAATAACTTTAGTGATGTGATTAGTTCAGTCTTCCTATTTGGAGCATGTCCATACGGCCAAAAATGAAAGCAGACAGGAAACGTTGCAAAATTTATCAAGAACATACAAATTATTTCTCTCTTTAGAAAGTCGGTTCTCAAACTACCCAAAAAAACAAAAAGCAAGCTTTCTAGTGGGAAAATTAGGCAAAACTCAAATACAAAATGCCTCACAAAAAAAAATTGTGCAAATATCCAGGACAAAAAAAATATCAGGTGTAAAAATAAAGTAATTCAGTTAAAATCAAAGAAACCCAGCATATAAGTATATGTCATTAACCTATTCTCAACATTCAGTAGCAGATACATAAGAGAAAAAAAATAAAGAATTATGTAACCAATTGAAAGTTCGAATGACAATGAAAATATATTATTCAGTTTAAATTAATGTTAATCAATAAATTGAAGAGAATCAAAGTAACCTTTTGTAATTGTCTCCGCAATTAAGACGTGGAAAATGGGGAGCGGATTCCCTCGAGCACGCACCATAGCTCCTTGCCGTTGCCATCTCTTACCTTCAACGAAGACAAAATCGCAAACCTAACCAAATCAGACTTTCGATAAGTTGTCTATGTCTTCAGTAACACTAGCTCAAAGTCCAAAGGTTTAAGAAAAATCGAGATTTTTCAGTGAATGGTCTCGGTGGCAATCGTCAAAATACTGGTAGTGATAATCGAAGCCGAGACGGTTGGGTGACGGAAGAGGACAACAGCACTGCAACGGCTATGGCTGGCCATAACGTCAGATTCCGGCGAAGAAAATCGAAGACCGGATGACTGGCTGTAGTGTTTTAGGGTTTCATGTCGTCGAGGGTTGAATGCCTTTAGATTTGTACGGAAAATGCGTTTATTAGTCATCCATAAATTTATAGATAGATATATATAAGTATATATCAGTACATTTATTTTCGGCTGCAAAAATAAATTTCTTGTGTTTATTAGACAATAAATTTTATTTAATTTAACAAACAATCAACTTGATTTTCTTGAATAATCACTTCAATTGTAATTCAAAATGAGGAAAATTACAAAATCATTTTTTTAAAATGAAAGGGTATAGCTTAAGATATTAAATTAAAAGTCCTTCAACAATGTTAAAAAAAGCCATGAGACAAGGAGAAGCTCTTCAAATAGAAGAGAAACTTAAGGATTCAATGATTAATGATCAATATATCGATAGGAGTCACTATTCGCACACGAGTTTCAACACATATTTATTTAATACATTCTTAAATGTTTTTAAGACACAAATTTACATTCTCAAATTACCTTTAATACATATTAATTACCTTTTAATACATATTCATTTCCTACTCTGCTTCATTTCAACACTTTCTTATTTTACTTACTTTCTTAATTCATTGAGGTAGACTCTTTCACAAATCCAATTCTTTTCGAAGCTACCGAATGAAAATGACGTGTTGAATTCTTATGATAAAGGAATTTTATCAATGCCTCAACTCGGGATCTTATCATTTTCCCTTTTGGATTAATGGGGAAATGTTTCGACAACGAATTTAGTCTGCAATGAATCGAAACTCGTGTGCGAATAGCACCTTCTATATTGATTAAGATGAATGGTCCAGAATCCATATGGCCACAATATTACTGTGGTACAAATAGTCAAATACAATTAGGCAATCCCAGTCAAAAGATGGGCTCTTGAGTCGAGTATATGGGCTTCGAGATGCTGGCCCAATCCAACCTTTTTTTTTCAACTTGAGTGCTGGATTAGAGAGTATATATATAAAGATAAAAGGTAAACAAATATCGTGTGCGCGTGTATAATGTTTCCACAATGGGAAGGGTCGGAGACAAACTACAAGGGGCTTGGCCAATGACTACTTTCCAGCCATACCTAACAAGAATCTAAGCAATCAAGTACATTCATAAGGAAAGAAAAGATCATGAATTAGAGAATAAAAGGTCTGTTTTCCAGTTATGACATGCTTCACAAACTGTGAAGGTGGGGTTCCTAAGCTACAAAAGTAACCATTAATTTGATATGAAACACTTTATTCCATAAGATGTGCAAAGCTACCAAAAGAAAGGTAGACAAGATGGGGCAGAGAGGATAATTTTTATATATTTGTACCCATAATCATTGAAGTGAAGTTCAAAGAATGAGAAGAGGTGTTAATCATGAAAGAAACAAATTATATCAAAGTACAAAAGATATAGTCCATCAAAAATCACATCCAAATTTAAAATAGGACATAACCTAGGCCTAGGTGACATGCATGAACAAAAGATACGGTCCACCAAAAATCACATCCAAATTTAAAGTAGTACATAACCTAGGTGACATGCATGATGCCCTATATATATACATATATACACACCTATATCCTATATAAAGCCTATTCACACGATCAGGAACTTGTAAAGGATCAAATGTAAAGTGAAAGCGTGATATAATTGTATCACAAGCTCCAAATCCGAAAAAAGAAAAACAAAAACTAGGTGATCATAAAGTATGAACAAGCAAAAGGGTTCTAATGAAATTTAATCAACTAGAGGGAATTGATTTACTGTAAATAGAAGGGTTGATTTCTTAATATTGGACTGTATTAGAATCCACAATATTCTTTAACACTATGTTTGGGAATGAAGAGGGGAGGGGAAGAAAAATTTGAGAGGAATGGAAAAGGGAGGGGAGGGAAGGTGAGGGGAAGTTAATTTTACCTTCTCTTGTTTGGATAGTCAAAAAGTGGGATAAGAGAAAATGAAAAGTATATTTTTATGATTTATAAGATTGATATAAATTTACCATATTATCCTTGATACTAATTTATAAATGTATTATTATATATATATATATATATTATTATATTTATTTATATATATATATTATTATATTTATATATATTATTATTATTATATATAAATTTATATAATATCATGTGGGTCCCACGCTATGTAATTATATATTATAACAAGTGGGACCCACCTGGTATATGGTGTAATATAATTAACATATGAGGGACAAAATTGTAAAGTAGTGGGTGGGACCCACAACTTCACCTCCTCTACCGGCTTTTCCCTTCTAAAATGGGAGGAAAATAAAACATGTGGGCCCCCACATGTTTTGCCTCCCATTTCTTCTCTTCAAATTTGCCTTCCTCTTCCCAAACACCCTTCTTTCTCTTTTTCTCTCCATTTTACCTCTTAATTCTCCTCTCCCCTCCTTTTCCACTCTATCCAAACAGTACGTAAAGAAGGAAAGAAAGGAAGGTATATTGAAGTTGAGTACTTGCAAAAGAGAAGCACGTCTAGGGTTTCAACTCTGCAAGAATCAAAACAAACTGTTTTTAGCTAGCTAGTAATAACAACTTACCTTTGCTTTGCTATTTGATTTACTGTTCCAACCTCTCTATTTTCTCTGGGGGTAGCTGCAGTGACAGTTTTGACATTCAGACAACTTTAACGCTGTTTGTCTGCCTGGTTTGGTGCAGTTTGGAGTTACCTTTACATGGAAGTGAAGTTTTATTTGCCTCGAAAAGGAACTTTCTTTCTGCAGAGCAGCTCGTGCACGTGTAACCCAGCACTACCCAATCTCTTCATCATTCATCCCCGCAGAGAGTGCCAGAGTCTTCCACAATTCACAGTAAAAAAAAAAAAAAACCTAATAAATCCAGTCAGACATGGAATAACAACACAAACAACAAAATTAACCTCCCCACATCATACACAGAAGCAGAAGTAGTTCACTTAGACTGAATGAACTAATACAAAACTTAATACCGAACAATAAATATATAGTACTGTGAGACACAAGTAGTTTACCCGAACTTCGGTATGTATTAATAAAATTCCGGAGGTACTATTCTTTTTTTTTATTTTAAATAAATTGTTTACTGGAACTGCAACAAACAAAGAGCTGCTTCATCTTTCATTCCTGACTAAATCAAAGCAAAACAAGAAAACCCAACCAAGAAAGACAAGAAAATCACATTAACTTTGTACATCCTTCTTCAATCAAACTCAATCTGTGATCAAAGTACCGATCTCGAATATGGAATTAATATTAAACATCAAATTAAACTACATTATAAAACAAAGAAAAAGAAGAAGAAGAAGAATGAAGAGGCCAGTGATTAATTTAAACAATTAAGAGAAATAATTTATGTTTAAATTAATAAGGAGGGCGACCTGTGCCTCCCCAATAAGCCTCAGATGGCAATTGAACAGAGTTTAGAAGATTTGGTGGCAACCCATGAAGTAAAGAACCAGTATTCGGATCTTGTAATAGTTGCTGTTGCTGCTGCTGTTGTCCGGCAATTCCCGGAGACCCTAAGGGTCCACTACTTCCAGGAATCTGCACCGCCGACCCCTCATCTTCTTCTAGCGGTAGCCTCTCATAGGCGGCATTACCAAATGAAGCAGCCATAACAACAACCGGGCCGGACGCCAGTAACGGCCCAACCACACTCCCTCCCACAACCTGTCCTTGCCCACCAGCCAAATAGATAGTCAACCCGGAGGCGGCCAGTGGAGCAGGAGGAGGCAAGAAGGATCCAGAAAGTGATAGAATCTCAAATCTACCATGTAGAGTCACAACAGCACTAGGTGAAGCTGGTTGTTTTAGAGTGACATTAGTGACAGTTCCATTGCCACTCAAAACACAAACCCCTCTCTGTCTTCGCCTCGCGAAAGTTGAAACACTCTCCATTACATCGCATCCGTTGGTGATCTCCATGACGTGGGATCTTAGAGCGTTGGCGCTGTCTCTTGTGATTATGATTGGTGGTTTTGGTTTGTTCTTGGACCCGGCCGGCCTGCCTCGTGGTCTTCGCGTATTTCCCGCTCCACTGCCGCCGCTCCCTGAAGGGTCCAATTCTTTGGCTTGATCAAAGATGCTTGTGTTGCTGGTGGTGGCGGCGATGTCTTCGCGATCTCGTTTCTGGCCGAGGTTTAAGATGCCAATTTGGTCTTCTTCGGAATTTTGGTGTTGGAATTGCTCGTGAGGGTGTAGATGAAGATCTCTAGCATGGAAAGGAGGTGGAAGAGGACGACCATGTGCTGTAACTGGATCCATCGGTCAGTATCTCCTCTAGTTTCATACACAAGAAATGAATGGAATAATTGAGATTGTAGTAGAGAAGAGAGAGAGAGATTGGATGTTTGTTCTTTGTGTGGATAAAATAGCTTGATTGCAAGTAAAAAAGAGTGGGCTTTTTAAGCATCAGTCACCAAATTTTCAGCTGAAAGACATGAATCAAGTGATCATCTTTCCTTTCTCCCTACTCTTACTATTACCACAAACTCATGTGATGAGTGTAGAAATTAGTTGGTTTTTGCCGATGGAGATGATAAGTTTGATCATAAGAGTTCGGGAAAGAAGTTGTGCAAGAAGAGAGAGAGTGAGGGAGGCTAAAACTAAAAGAGGCAATCATGTGGGTTGGGGTTGGGGTTGGGGTTGGGTTGGGTGTTGGGTTAGGGTTAGGTCAAAGGGCTTAATGGGTTTAACTATGGTAACAAATATAAGACACAGCGTGCGCATGGACGGTGAAAGGTGTCTCCTACTTTTTCTTCTCTATTTTTTTTTCTCTCACACACAAGACCACGTATAGTCCACAACTCCACACCATCCCATGTTGTTCCCCCCTCTCTTTCTCTCACTTCTTCTTCCTCTCTGCAATTCCTACTTCTTCCTTCCTCCTTCTTTCTTAAATTCCCTCCTTTTGTGTGTTTTGCTTCCTCTCCAATCACTATTTATGACAGCGCCTTAATAGCTAGCTTAATTTACCTAGTGTATATAGGGTAGTTGAGTTCGGTCAGTGCATATGTAGAGCGTTATTCAGAAGCTCGAAGAGGAAGAAAAAATCAAAAGTGATTTCTTAAAAGGCTCGTTAAGATTGTAGTTTCTGACTTTCTTCGTAGAAAGATAAGACCGGGGTCCGTGCGTTACAAAACTGGTTTTCTTCGAAGTTACTGTGATTCGGGTCGGGTCAACGGTTTCGAGAAAAGTGGCATTTCCGTTACTTAGGAGACGACGCATGGACATTTTAATGGGGAAGAGTGGGTCATGAGAAATTCAAGTGAACCCACCCGAACAAATAGGTTCAGGAGAGTCGGGGCGTGTCATAAGGGCGACTCTGGATTCTCGAAAAACGAAAGCAAAAATGATATAATTCTCAAATGGATGGGTGTCACATATTATAGATTTCATATGATCAAGAATAGATTTATTGTTTTTTTTATCGGTATGAATAAGGATCGTTCTTTAGTTGAAAGTCCGATAACAAGAAACGAGATTGGTTTCCACAGTACGAACACCATTTAATCTAATTGCAAGTACGCACACTTTTGAAACTCTCTCAAGAAGAAAATTCCACCATCTTCATTATGGAACCACATGCTTTTTGGGAATTATGATTACATGAAATAATTACTCTTAATTTCTTTCAATTTCTTTCTAATTAGACTGGATTGAGTTTAGTCCACATGGATGACCCAATCCACATCCCAAGTCCAACGCATACTATTTGAAATGATTTTTATTGAAATTTATAGCATTATTGAAATGAAAGCAACCCCTCTCTTTTCGATAAATTATTAGATATTTTGAATATATATTTTGTATGACATTATTCAATTGATATTTTTTTTTTATTAACATCATTTTTATATTAATGTCATTCATATTCTTTGATATGTCACGTGAAAATGTAACTCCAATCATGCGTTAATTCGTCCTCTTTCCATTCTTATCAACATCTACCGTGTTAATGATGACTTGATGTTTATGCTTCCCGGCCCCACTCTTTCGTTATCATAAATTACACGTGTGACTCAGCCAGGTCACTGCTCTTTCCTGCTCACCGAAAGTCATGTAATTTTTTTTGTATAAAGATCAAAAGTGTAATTGTGATCGTATAATAATTTATCAACACAATAATTGCAAATAATTGATAAATATTTAGATTTGAAATTCACTCCAGTGAGTTAAGTTTTAACTAACCTTCATAAATAGCTACTCGCCTGGTGGTTGAGTTTACTGCGAATGATTGAACATAATTAATCATAGAAACAATTTGGTATCCGACTCGCTCATGTGTTATAAATCGATCAGATACCCATTAGCACTGCATAAATCCAGCTCGAAAAGTACTATTCTTGGGACTCGTATGATTTTATCATTAAAAGATTTATTAAATCTGTACTTATAAATTATATCAGTGATTTCGATAGGAGGATAGGGGGAGGGTTTTTAATTAAACAGTTATTTCAATATTAAAAAAAGAAACAGAAAATAAAAGTTTAATTTCTCTTTCTTAAGCTTGATTATATGTAGACCGTTAATTATGTATACTGGCGATTAAGGACGTGGTCAAAAGGTCAAACCTTGTTGTTGGGTGGTAGAGCAAATAAAGCCTCGGTCGCCCGTAAGAATCCACCTCATGCGCACGTGCACGCACACGGCACACCCATTCATGCATGGCCACCACCACACTCAAAATATTCCATATATATCACGTCTTTTCTGTCATTTCTTCCTTAATTAGATCCCATTTTGCTTTTCGTTCAAAACAAAAATATGAGACAATCATGAATGAATGCCTGTAATGGATATGGAATTGCATTGCAGACAACCAAAATGGACACTAATGGAGGACAAGACACGGACACGTACACTCCTATATTTTGCCTAGCTAGCAATGTTCTTGAGAATATTGTAGGGGCAATATTAGTTAAATGAGAGTTTTGTGTTTTTTTTTTTTTTTTGTTGGGAAAAAATAAATCATCATAAAGTGAGGTTTGACTGCATAGTGAATAGTGATGTATGTTGTTGAATGGCAAACCAGTGCGTGTGGGCATATATATATATAATATGTATCTATGTATGAGAGAAGAGGAGGAGGAGAAAGTGAAGGAGAAGGAAATGCATGCAAGGCAGGAGTGGGTGGCGCTGACAAAGACACACTCTGACTAATAAATTGATGAGGCAGAAAACGAGGCAGCCAGCACCCCCACCACGAGTGGTCTTTCAAAAGATGGAGAAGCTAATTGGAGAGTAGAGAGAGACTAGCTACTACTATGATTTTGAAGAATATACTGAGGAGTGCGTGTATTTTATATATTTATATATATATATATATATATATATTATTTTGACTTATGGAGACACCTTCTGGATCCACTTGTGTGTGCGTGCGTGCGCTGTCCACTGTGTCTGTATGTATTGTTCTGCCATCACCTCCACATCCTGAATCCCATGAACCCCCACTTGCTGCTCTCTCTATTTCCCACATCGTTTTCGATGCTTAAGACTCCGTTCGGACGAGAGTATGTTTCATAGAGTTCGGACGAGAGTATGTTTCATAGAGTATGGCTGCAAAATGTATCACCTATATATATATATATATATATATATATATATATATATATATATATATATATATCGAACGAGAATTTTTCTCCCAAAACCAAAACCTCTCTTTGTTTCTTCTTCATTCGCCTGCTTCAATGGCGATTATACATTCAGAATTCAACAATTAAACTTAATTATTGCATAACTAGGTTTAAGACCAAAATGTATTATTCTATATATATATATATATGTATATGTATTAATTAATTAGTAATTAATGCAGTTGAATATTAAGTTGTATTAATTTCAAGTACATCATGTGTGTGAGTGTTTCTAGTTCCTTAAGATCATATATGGGTATAAAAAGGTAGGACGGCAGGACAGACTGCTTTCTAATCCAACAACTTAATCTGTGAATAAAGCCGTGCAAAAGACCAATTTGGCATCAATTTAACTTAAATTGTTTATCAAAAGTGGGAAAAAAGGAAAGAAATAAATAATATTTTTTAGAAAAAAAGTTAATTGAAGTTGATGATTAAATGAAGAAGGATTAAAAGAGGAGGGAGATGGTCACTCTATCTCGGGACAACCGGTCCGCCTTTTCCTCGTCTTCACGTTACTGTTACTGTTACTTTAATGAGAAAATATTCCGTGATAACGATATGTTATGTCGTAAGAAAATATTCAGTCATCCTGATATGTCATATTGACACGATGTATCAAGATTAATATTATTATGACGTTGCGAACCATAAGTCCATAACCATAGAATATTTTATTTTATCATGTGATTACCCAATTATCTCTATCTCAACCAAACAAAGACAACCACCGTGATATTTTGGCATAAACTAATGTTCATAGTGCAATTGCATTGATATATAAGAAACCAAAATAAGGTACAAATTAAATTATTGTCTATTGAATAGAAAATTCAAGGTTATGACTTTGTAAAATATATGATTTAACAAACCACATCATTCATTTTCTATATAAAGTTGTAAAATGGTGCCCCCACCATTTGTCTTCTAAATTAAATACTAAAGTCGTCTTCATCCCCAAATCATTTTCCTATATATTTTCTCCTTATAAAAGGGAAAAAGTTTGATAAATTTGTAATGGGCATAGTTTTTGTTGGATAATTGACATAGCATTTTTCTTCAAATGAACCAAAAAAAGGAAAATTATATATTAATCATATGACCACATGTATTGCAATTATTTTTTAAAAAAAAAACATTTGAGCTTCTTGAGGGATTGACATTATCAATGATTGATCAATGCAAGTTTTTTTTTTCTTTCTGGAATGTGGTGAAAGCTAATAAGTTAGATTTACAACGGAAACATATATATAGTTTTCCCTTTAGAGAGAAGAAAACTTGACCAAAAGCTTGGGTTTAGGAAACACCCTTGCAGCTTTGGTGCCAGCTACTGCTACAACAATTAGCTAATGTACTAATTAACAACTCTTTTGATAACATACTAATCAACACTCTCCCTTTTTAATAAACAAAACAATAAATCAATCCCATTATCCTTTTCAAAACAATAAATTGTTTAAATTACTCAACCTAATCCATAGACAATATGAACCAAATCATAATAAATACTAGCATACACTTCTAAGTGGAGGCATCACTGACGAATACGTGACTTAGTGATAGAGTTATAAGAGTGCAACATATAGATGTTCAATTTCTGAAAACAGTTTCTTCATATATTATATGGAAATAAAATTTACGTACATCTTATTTGTCTCTAATCTCGTCCACTACAAAAATATTGTGCACGGAGTTATTTACCTATTTGTATTTCATGTTCTACTCAATTAGTGTTTTAATTAATTATAAATCACTTTTCATTCAAAGTGGTTTGAGATATTGTTGTACCCATTTTCATGCCTTCCATTGAAGGCCAATCCAAAGCACTCTTTCTCTACTTAATTAATAAATAAATAAAAATTGGCATCGATCAACGATAATATTTAATTTCAGTGACTAGTAATCGATCTGCCGACCAAGATTGGGGTCCCCATGTGAACGATAGTGATAGATTTGGAATCATTTTAGTCATCACTGAGTGGTGATCTCTCCACCTGGTTAGCTAAATAATCAATTAATTAATTCGATTAAACTAACTTTTATACCTAAAGCTAGTGCAAATTGGTCATAACTTAAGCACAATGTCAACGATTTCTTTTCCCATAAACCCTCATTTTTCGCCTCCATCATTGTCGTGTATTGAATCCACTGATTGATCCTTTTCACCTTATTTTCTTGGATGAGAGAAATATGAAATTCTCAACAATCTATAATTCTCATCCAATTGTGGAGAAATAGAACAAATCTGGTCGAGAAAACACAAAAATTTATCGTGAGACTTCTCAAATCATTAGATGAGAGTTGTATTCCCTGAAAATTGTAAAACCCCTAAATCCTTTTCTTGGCGTATTTTATTTTAATATTTTTCATTGAAAAACTTTTGTCACAAGGCAAACAAGTTTCAAATAAACACGTTAATTTAAAATGACTTCCCTAGAGAAAATATGCAGTTAAGCATCATATGAAATGAAATCTACAGAGTTAATAGAAAGCCCTTGCTCGGGCCAGACTTTTGAGTTTGAATTTCTTATGCATGCTAAGGATTGTTAATTTCCAAGGAAGATATCAAGAATCTTGTAACCATGATATATATATATATATATATCTGTGTGTGTGTGTGTGTGTGTGTGTGTGTAATTAACATGAACTAGGAGATCAAAATCTTGTGTATCCATCATTTAATCAGAGTGTATATATATTGTACGCAGAAGTGTGACAATATTACTCTCTTTTTTCTTTTCTTTTTTGTGTGTGTGATAATGTATACTATTATATTGTACAAAAAGGAATGAAATCTAAGTATGATTTGCTTCAAAAGGTAATTCATAAAACATATATTATAAATGCGTATATCGAAACTTAATTAAGAAACAACTTTTTTTTTTTTTTGAATAAATTAAGAGACACTTAAAAACCTCTTATCAGACTCATTCTAAGCCAAACTTATCTTGAAACAACATAACATTCACGTACGATTATATAACTTCCAATATTGCAGATATGACGAAATAAATAATTTGAGCATAGAAAAGACAAAATATTACAGATCCAGCCGAAGCCCAATCTTTTATGATGCACAACTGTGGGCCTTCAGATCCACTATTTTTTATACTAAAAGATCCACCGTAGCCCAATCTTTTACGACGGACAACTGTGGGCCTGCAGGTCCAGACAAAACACAAATTTTAATGTTGGACAACCATGGGCCTGCTTCACTATAGCTATTTGTGAAAATAAACTGAATTGCAGATGCATGTGCATTATTTTTTTCCAAATCTGACAACATACACCCAGTACTTTACAACATTCCAGAGTCTGGAAAATAAAGTTAAAAAAGAGAGATTTATTTAGGGCAGATGATAGAATTCACAAAGCATAGCTGTAGAAAATCTGAAAATCATAAAACTTCAGAGTAAACTGCTATGAAACAAACCAATAATTTCATCAGTCAATATAACTAGTTTGATCAAACAGTCAAGTGGTCCAACAAAAAGGGAGATCAAGACACATCGCCTTCAACAGACAACGGTAAACAGCAATAAACATAACTCTGGAAATGCATTTCTACTCATTTGTGAATCATATTCCCGAGATCGTACCACTCGAAGATAGAATCGACCTTATTTATATGCAGAGAATAAATCCTGTGAACAATCGCCCATGCAATAATTCATAAAGATAAAAAATGATGCAGTCAATCATAAATTCCACGTTCAAATCACAAATAATCTAAAGAACTGATAGACCGTTAAAGAGCTTGAAATCAAGATGCAAAATAGAGGGGAAATCGAGTAACACAATCACAATGAATACTTAACCAAGTCTCAACGTAATGCTTCGTACACCAGTAAGACCACTATCTACCTTTTCTTGATCTACCCATCCTGCAACCGTTTGAATGAGAACACCAGACCAACAAGGAGCTGTTAGCCTAGTGGTAGACACTCCTTAGGAATTCGAACAGGTTGAAAGTTAGAATCTTCCCACACAAAAACAACCAACATTAAAATAAAAATTAATCAACACAATTAACCAAAACCCACTGTCACTTGACTACAGAGAAAAAGACAGATGATGTGGAAGAAACTCTCAATTCAATATCTAAAGGATATACAAATACCTGTCAATATGGATATCCACTCCAAGTTACCCATTCATCGAATAAAGCATTGGGCGACAACTGCAGAAGAGTCAGTCAATAGCATAAATTTGGACATTAAGTGCTTGAACAAGCAACACCAATTAACATAACCAGGAAAAGCCTAGAGCCCTGCACATGTAGCAGAATCAATTCTCAACAGGAAAAATTTTATACGAAATTAATTTGTTGGGAAAAAAAATCTCACTAGCATACAACATCAGAACTCCCCCAGATATCTCTGAAATATTCTGTTAAACACGCTACACAAGGATCAGAAGCAAAATCCAAAACCATCACAACCCTCAATATGATGAAAATAAGCTGCGAAAATAATTACTATAAAGAGAAGCGGATAAAAATGGTAACTACAGATTTCAAAATGATTATCATACATCTCCATATACCAAAGTCTGAGCTCACCCGAGTCAACATGAACGAAGCAAAACAGGACCCACTGTTAAGCTGAGCATATCACTCAGAGCCACCTGTACCTCATTTGAACCATGTTCACAACTTATCAAGCTTGAAAGAATGGGAAAGAAACATGCCAGGTTCTTTTCAAATGAAGTCTCTCCTAAACTACAGATGGCCTGGAGAATTGCCACAATAAGAGGAGCACGGGCAGCCAATTCCTTTCGTTTTCCAGAACCCAAAGGTATCAACCAACGGAGTTGCCCACTGACAGATGATTCAGCTGATGTCCCAGAGGAAGCAGTTTCAATGTAAAACTGCAACACCTCCCTGCATAGGTCAACAAGGCAGGACTCCACCTTGCCCTCATCATACCCCAAAGGCCTATCAAGCATAAGGTTCTGTAGAAACGTGAGGCAAAACTGATATGACTCATTCTCAAGGCGTAATAGGGGAGGGTCTTGCATTTGAGTCATGGAACCAAACTCCTGTAGCTTTGAACGTAGAAGAGCATCATTGTTGATCTTGTGAGTGTGAGATGCAACATCATGTAAAGCATAAAAAATAACTAAGGTGTTTTTCGAAGAAAGATGAGATCGATACATGTTGTATATCTCCATAACTGCCTGCCAAATTGAACATTAAAAAAAAAAGATATTCAAAACCAGTGCCCTAAGAAAGAAAACACAAAGGATTGTCATTCATGTTGATTGTGTATACATAAAATAAAGATGGAGGTGTCAAAGTCATTTAATTAAAGCCACGCTTCAGAAGTCAAAATTGTAAATCTATATCAGTTTCAATTACAAGTGAAAGAGTATAAAGCCTCCCCTGTTCCAACATTTCAACACAAGTATCAAACAATTTCAGAAACTATAACTGAGTGAACTAAATTGCAGCAACTCCTACTGATGATCTGCAAACATCATGGTTTTATTTAGTTTTTTAATAAGGCTCACAACCAGGCAGTGAAAAAGGGAATCAAACTTGTGAGCTCGTGTAAGAAATGATAGGGAAGTTGCCAGTTCGGCTGTTGGCAAGAAAGACAAAAACAAATTGAAACCCCTTACCGAACTCATAAATTCAACAACTACAGTATGCGAACCATATAACTTACTTGACTTGAATACAATGGTGATACAGCACGTCATGCATATAGTTGTAAATTTAGTATATACAGAATTTTTTTGATAGAGGAAATAGTGTGAAGAATTGGACATATTCCTTTACAGTGAGTATAACTTCAATTGAGCATGGTATGAGCAGAGATGGCTATGCTATGAATGAAAGCAGAAAAAAATGATATAGACGCAAAAGGATTAGCACAGCATGCAAATTAGAAAAAATTGAGTGCCAAAGAACAAACAACGTGACGAAGCCTTGAGTATATATTCACATAACATTTATGCACTCGACCACAATGTTTTGGTTAAGGCTCATTGTTGTTCTGATAAGGTGTTCAACAGTTTCATGGCACTAAAGCAAAATAAATATACCTGAATCAACAAAAGTTGAACTGCAGCTCGACATTTTGCGTCTGATATGGAAGCATAAAGACGTTTTGTCCTCAGGCTTTCCGAATCTTCGTCAGGCATGCCCCACTCAGTAGAGTCTCCATTACTTTGTCCAGTTAAATCATGCTGAGAGCTTTTAACTATAGTCTCTCCATTAACAAGGTAAGAGAAATCAGGAAGTGTTGCATTAGCAGCTTCTTTTAATGACGAAACCACTTCCAGCCACTTATCCTCGTAAAATAGTTCGCCAGCATTGCTAATTAAACGGACAAATGCAGCAATACCAATACCAGCAAGACTCTGGTGTGGACGCCTGATAAAGCTTACCAAGAGCATCAGTACCTTCTGAAGGAGAGAACTGACAGTACTATAAAAATTGACAAAAAGATCAACTACTAATTGAAGGGCCAATGTGCATGTCTCATATAGCCATGCATCTTGATCAAGGTCTCCCGCATCAGTATCAATCCCCTGTCCAGTTGAATCCTCACCAGATGGATCTATAGTGTGCCGCACATAGTCAAATATAG
This sequence comes from Euonymus europaeus, assembly GCA_963580455.1. Classification (NCBI taxonomy): domain Eukaryota; kingdom Viridiplantae; phylum Streptophyta; class Magnoliopsida; order Celastrales; family Celastraceae; genus Euonymus; species Euonymus europaeus. The sequence continues at coordinate 24,547,429 of OY756962.1, forward strand.
GGAACAGAACAGATTCAAACACACGTTCCCATAACGGAAGTGAGAAAAGATGACCATGGTTACGCAAAGTATCAAACAACACCTCTAAGGCACTCTTCCTGATTTCCGGTCTAGGGTCAAAGCTCAGTTCTGCTAAGCCTGCATAAACAAGAGAACTAATTTCAATAGTTACAGATAAAAACTCAGAATTCCAACACAGAAGGCAAAAGGCACACAACCAAGCCTGGAAAGTTGAGCAAACTCAAATGTGTTTTATAACATGAAAAGTACCAACTCAAGTTGTTTCCTTACCAGCCAACAATGGGAACCAGAAATATAAATGGTCTTCCTTGTATGTCATTTCTCCATTCTCTAGTTTTCCATATTTTCCTGTAGGAGGCGACGATGGAGTGATCTTTCCCAACCCATCCCTGTCCTTATTTTTTGATGAAGATCCAAGATCTCCTTCCGCTAGTTTTGTGGCACAAAACTGTAGAAAAGCAATGGCGTTGAGGCTAATGTCTTCGTTAAATCTACTATTGGTAAATGCAATCAAGCAATTCACACAATCTGTAAATGTGGTGGTTTCGGTCTCAGTGATGTATGGGAAGTAATCTCGTAGAATCTTCTCAGTAATTTCAAAAGCAAGGAGTACAATGTTTTTATGGTCATCATAGGCAGCTGTTGTGAAAACCTGGAAAAACATTTCACAGAAATAACTATTATATATGATGTGCCAAAAATGAGTTGCAACAAATAAAGCAACAAGCAATACAGTCTAAAATTAAAGCGATGATCACATGAATGAATCAAGTGTTTTAAATAAAAAGTAGAGTTTTTAAATATTCCAATACCATGAACATACTCTTCCATCCCGATTTTACATTGTTGACACGAGATAAAACCATTTGGGAGACGCATCTGATGATCAATTCTCTGATTTCAACTGCACTACTTTTCCGCATTACAATGACAAAAGGCTTCATAAACTCATTCTGAAAATTATAATTAGCCAACTCTTCTCGCTCTAAGAATTTCATTGCCAACTGCCGTAACGAATCCATTGCAAATATTGCGATTGAAAGGTTTTCAGAACAGCCAATGGACACAAAGAATTCAGAGAGTACATGCCAGATGCTTGACCATACAAGCCTAATTCTGTTCATGTTATAATGCCTGAAAAAAGGACGGAAAGAAAAATGTGTTTTGTTATAGAACTTCAAATGGCTTCGGATAAAAATAAATCAAGATGAAAAAAACAAGATAATGTACGAGAAGGAAAAACAAAAAACCTAGAACGAATTTTTTTCCGATGAAAAGTAGAATGATTCTTACGTGATCTCAACAATCTTTGTTAGGCTGAAAACCCGCGGATCAGATGCAGAGCGCAGCTCCTCAATCGAAACCTTACAGAGAGCTTTGACAAAGTCTACAATAGCCTCACTATTCAATTTTTGACTCCGCGTAAACATGCGATTCATTTCAGAGCTTCCAACTTGTTCCAACATGTTCAAATTCGAGACCAAGTTGTTCATTTGTACAGACGTGACTGTTCCAACACTGCCACTGATACCAGCACTATCGTATGAACCTCTCATCACAGAAGCAGCAACATATTGCATCCTCCCAGGCCCCTTATTTTTTAGAACAGGAAGGATGGTTGACTTGGCTTGTTTAGACTTTTCTGGCTCATTCTGAGGGAAACTAAAAAATGTAGCATCTGGAGGAGCACCCTCTCCCAAGAGATGCAAATGCTCAAACCGTGAAACACAGGTCAAAATATGCTCCCAAGCTTCTCGTAAGTAATTCCCATCTTCATCAGCAATCGTAACAATAGCCTACAAAACATAAATGGCAGGTTCATGAGAAAATGGTTAATCATTTGAATATAATAATTTCCTTTTCACAAGTCATGGATGTACGCAGATCTTATTCCACATAATATGTGGAGGTTGTTTCCAGGAATTCAACCTGACTTCAAAGACGAAAGCAAAATACAAACCTTAATGGCATCAATGTTTCTCTGCTTGATGTCAGCAGGAGTGTGGAGGGAAGTAAACTTCGCTAGTGAAGTCACAAATGCATCCCTATGAGTCTTCATGGACATAACAGCAGTGACGTGGATTGCAGAACGAAAACCCTCAAGACACAGGGCTATAACTACTTCATCATCACTCTGGTCAAGGGGCACGCTGAAGGCAGCCAGCATCGGAGCCCAGCATACCTCAATCATGAATCTGAGAATAACCACATCTGTCGCGGCATAATAAACTGACCTACAAATTTCCAGGCAAATTTATATCAAAACGAGTATTCTAAAATAGGGCACCTGGAAGATTAATATAGTGCCATAATACTGTAGACATTCCCCAATTGACTTCTATCATGAACCTTTTCAATTATACCCATACAAGTCTTACAAGTTACAAGTATAAGGAGCAATGAATCAAAGTTTCAAGGCAAGGAAAAAAACTGTTTATGTGTCGCCTGTCGGACAGCAAAAAAATAAAAGTTTTGAAGCCAAGAGTTAGGAGCCCTTACTCTGACTTGCGAGCTTTTTCTTTGAACTGTTCTTGCATGTGTCTAATAAGATCATCACTTGTCCCCATATTATTTTCTTCACCTCGCTTACGAATCACAATATTCAAGATACTGTCCAAGCCTAGCAATCTGTTTGAGTTCATTGACTGTTTCTGCTGGAGTGCTAAACCATCATCTTTCATTTTGATCTCATTTCTTGATATCCTTTCAAACAGCGATCTCAAATACTCCTCCGCTAGATCTTTTCCATCATCAATGCCACGATTATTTCTTATAAAATCATCCACTGACATCTAGAAATCAACAGATATCGCAAATAATTTTTTTTTTTTTAAAAAGTACCTTTAGAAACGTTCTTCTCCAATTCAATAAAATGAGAATTTGAGCTCACCTTGTCCTTCACCATAGGATTATGAGCATCAGTGTTGAGCAGTATGACAGAGTAAGCAAGGACATAAGCAGTGTCAGCGCTAGTAAAAGCCTTTGGGTTACATTTGCAGTAACGCTCAGCAAACTTCTCCATTATTCGATCAATTTTTTGAGCCTCACCAGGCAATCTAAATCCCCGTAAGAAAGCTCTGATTGCCTCATCAAACTCCATGCCCTGGAAGTCAAAGGAATCCACATAGGCATGCATTACTTTTAGTGATAAGTCTTCCCTTTCTCCAAGAAAATCACCAATCAAAGTCTTGTTCAAACCAGTTGCATCTTTCAGAAAAGCCACTATCTCCTCTGGTGTGTTCCCAATCTTATTTGCATTAATAAGAAATTCGATTCCCTTCTTAGGCTTCCTATTAAAAATAGATATACCTTCCTGCCACAAATTTTTAATTAGATTACTCCTGAAACAGCAAACCACGGTATAACCAAGAGATCAAACTGCTTGCTACTCCAAACAGTGAAATCACTTACCTGAAGTTCAAGCTTGTAAGCACGACGTTGCTCTATTGTTGAAACATCATTAGCTTCACTGGAGGTTTCAGAATGAGAATCTGAACCATCAATATGCTCACTGCTATTCCCATTCTCCAGGGGAAGGGTTCCCGCTTCGGGATTGCTCTCAGACATGTCTAGATTCTTGGTAGAATGAGGATCAGGAATGCACAGCTGTTTGTTCATCCAGTCCCCCATTGACTTCAGAATGGCAACTAAGCACTTCATAGCTTCAAGTTTCATGGTCGCCTCCTGTGGTGGCAAAAGTGTCGATGTTGTACCAGGTGGAACACCTTGAGCTGTTTTAAGGAGTCCATTCACCATTCTAGAAGAATTCAAATTAAAACGTGTGAAGTTAAGGTAATCACACTCCAACTAATTAAAGATGTATAAGCAAGCAACAAGTAAGCTGAACGTGAGACAAGCAACTAAGGCAGCTCAGCTTGAGCGTGCACTCCTTTTATCTTATCTTGTACGCCTAAAACAAGTTCAAGCTCAATCAAGAGCTCTTGAGCGGATAGTAAATGTTTCATTTCACATTTATTCTTATACAATCTATCAAGAAAACGTACAGGATTTTTTTTGCAAAATGTGAGACTGTTAGGTGTGATTTTTCCCACAGCACTCACTCATGCTCGAGAGACTGGCCAGCTGTATGACAAAGCGCAACGAGGCAACAATGCTTTTACTTTGCTACATTTTCTGCAGCGAAGCTCTAAGCATCCTATCACCCTGGAGGCTTGTATTGCATTTATAAATCTAAAATATATGGAATCTACTAGTATTTGCACCAAATTGTTGAGTTGCTGTATGTCTAAGTGCTACATCCAAAGGAAAAAAATTGACATACCTCTCAAATATGTTTGACGAGTTGACATCACAATCATAATTAGTAAAGATATCTACCAAGATCTGTGAATCAACACAGAGCTTCTCCAAAAACCGAAGAACAATCATCTTCTGTTGAAAGTTAGGCTGTGCAACATTTTCCAGAACTCTGAGAACAATCATAGGGAAAAATACTCCAATTTCTGCTTTTAATCCAGCTCTGAATCTTGACACAAGACTTATGAAAATGGAGCAAGAAAGCTGGAAAACTATCATAAGAGTTGAAGCACTGTTCTTCAAGAGTGACAAGCACAAATACTGCTTAATAGCACCTAAAAACCTGTTTCACCACAAGCACATGCCATTAACATAAATTATGAAAAATCCACAAAGAAACATCGAAAAGTAAAGAAAGACGTTGAAAAAGATTCAACACACACAAAGAGATACTTATCTACAGAGTTAATTGACTAAAATGGGCAACAACAAAGTTAAATTATTGGTAGCGAAGTTTAAACGTCTGCATCACACTAGTACCCAGTGCTGTCAAATAGGGAGCAACTTAATCTAAAGCCATAAGAACAAACCGAACTCTTCCTCGTCTTTCATAAGCAATGGTTTCCATATAAAATTTATCCCTATTCAATGCTGAGAAGAAACAGATTGTTGCTGAAATGAAAACACTTAGAGTATCTTAAAACACTACCCATATTATCCTTACCATAAAATAATATCTAAAGTACCACGACCAGTCAAGTTCTACGGAGTTTCAAATTTCAATAAAAGCAAGGGAACCAAGAAGAGGTGGCAAAAGTGCGAGATTTATTAGGAAAGGCATTTGCATCGATCCTAAGTATAACAAAAAAAAAATCACCCAAGTAAAGTAAACTGATAAAACCATTGCCAATAGCCCCAAAGAGATTCTAATCAAACTTCAAGCACATGATATAATGATCAAGACTTCACATGCACAAGCAAATTTCATTACCTCTTCCATCACAAGCATGAGAACAGACTTCAACAAAGAAAACCCCATTACTTCAAATGCAGCTACAAAATGAATCCAACTAATCATGAAAAATAACTCCATGGCAACACACTCTATTCTGACATATATGTATTGTGCCTTAATTAACTGGTGAACAACAAAGCTTTATAGAAAACTTTAGCAGCCCACCCTCACCCACCAACTACTAACCTTTGGTTACACCTCCAAAATCTACATATTTCTAATAGGTAAACATAAAGAAACTCTCCATACTGTCAGCACAAAAGACCCATACAGGTACTATCTAAGAATAATAGAGAAGATATAATCTTACTCACTACCTATCTCAACTCACTCATACCGCCAACAAGCAACAACTGATCTCCATCCTCTTCATCTATGCCTACAGTATCAATACCACAGCAATGGCAATTTTTTTATAGTTAAAGTTTAACGTCAGAAATATCCTCAAAGCGGCTTAACTTAAGCCGGGCCAGCCGGCAAATCAAAAAGGGAAAGCAACTTAAAAATATTCTCATAAATGCATCATAATCAAGGTTATCGGTTATCCAGCATTTTTTATTCTGAATTTGCTCCAATTAACACATCACCCATAGAAAACCACGCAAGAAGCATATATCACATAAAAACTAAATAATTTACTCAACAACTAGAGTAAATATGGGAGGGAGCAAATTGTAATGAATAAAAGTTAAAAAAAATTTGAAAACCATAATCACAGCCCCAGCATTCACTAGTCCCAAACATATTAGCTCACAGATAAGAATACCTTTCACTAGTTCTAAACACAGCTCCAGCATTCTCTAACAAAATCTTCAACAACTCCAAAGCCACAATCTTCCCCCTCATCAACTGGGGATCCGCCAATGCCTCTTTAGGTGGTGTCTTCATAGACAATTTACAAAGCGCTCTAAAAACCAAGAACGCATCCCTTCTCAACTTATTTCCAATCTGTACCTCCAAATCATCTTCTCTCTCGGCCTCTCCATCAGCCAATTCCCCTTTCCTCCCCTCCAAAGCGGTCTTATACATACTAATCTCCCAATACTTGGCATCCAGCATGTCCTTATCCGTGGAATCTAACAAATCAGCTGGGTTTGTCGTCTCCACCGTGGTAGTCTCAAATGCACCATCATGTCCACCTAAAGAAACCTTACTAGGCGTCCCTGAATTCAAAACCCCATCAATATCCTGCATAATTTTCGTAATAAAACCCTGTACAAACATCGTCATTGACCCGTCTGCATCTGATTTTTCAATTGGCTCCATCAGTTCAGCAACCACAATAGGCTGAATTGGAACGGTCGAAGAATCCGCCTCCATCCTTCTAAACACAATCACCAACATCTGGATCAGTGACGCTTTTGCTGTTATTTGATTTACCAAATTTTTGCTCCCTAAATAGATATCATAACAAGTCCTCACAATCTGCAACAAGCAATCGCCGTGTATCCTCAACGAAATTGAAGTAACGGCTGATAAAAGCGCCTTGAGAACCGAAGGCTCAATTGCTTCGTCAACTAAATCGTGGCATTTGCAAACTGATTCAATCAATTTCGACAACAATTTCGCCTCAGTGCCTCCAGTAGGATCAGCCTCTCCGCGAAGGTACCCATGGGCAATCAGTTTCTGGATGCAATCCACCGCTGGATCAACGATCTTGACAAATCCGGAGGAGCAAGCATTAATAAGAGGACTGAGAATGGACTCGGATTCAGTGAGTGAGTACTCAATGGGACCGCCGTCATATAGTGGGCCAGGAAGAGAGCTGTCAGGCTCCGAATCTGATGGCGACGTTGGAGACTGAGACTTATTTGGAGAAGCGAGTATCTCCAAGACTGATTTGCATTCGTGAGCTAGTTTCGAGTGCTTGCGCCATGACGCGTTCTTGATGATCTTGTCGAGGGCTGGGGCTACCACTTTGGCCAGGCGGGAATCTGCTTCCGAAGAAGCCATTCCCGATTAAGGACGAGCACTGACTTAGCGATTCACAGATCTGTAACGACCAAAAAATGGATTGAACGCGAAATTCAGTGAAACGCTAGGGCTGTTGGCGTGGTCGAGTTGAACTCGCTAACTTAATGGCGGCGAGTCTACTCAGTGAGACAACCCGTCGATTGGCCTGGTTTCGATCGGACCAAAATCTCAGGGAGAGGGGGGGAAATGTGAGGGGAGGGAGAGTGGGGATGAGATTCAGATCGCGCTGGTTTGTTTGCTTTCGTGAAAATTGAAGTCCAAGTTCTGAACTCAAGATGACTAAACAGCCCTTCAACTCTTCGTGGCAAAACCGTCACAGTTCGGCGAACGATGAGGGTAGTTTAGGTGTTTCAAGATTATTACTCGACGCTTTTGATAAGCTGTTCATCGGCGGGATGCTCGTGCACAACTTCGCTGCAGTTCCTAGGCCTTCATGTTGTTATATTTCTGGTTCAATTCTTTAAAATGATAATATTAATTTATCTCGAATATATACCAAAATTATGTTTTTCCCCCTAATTGGTATGAAACTATTTGCATAAACTATTATTCATTACTTAAAAGTTCATTAAAACATAAGGATACGCTTGAAAAGAGACTTCGAGATATAGGAGAAATGGTGTTGTAAGAGCCGAGAGAATTGGTATGAGAGTTACTAAATGGACTGTCAATATATCAGTTGATTATTAAAAAAAAAAGGTCATTCCAGCGCAGGTGGTATATGGGTTGCTATTTTAGCAATTCGTCTCTTTCGTTTCTATTTTTATCAATGAAAGAAGAGAGAAAAATCGAAGAGGTAAAATAGCGAGGGAAGAGCAACGGCCAGGATTGGGTGATTCGACAAAGAGGAAAGGGTGAGTTTGACAAATTGGAGAGGAGCAAGTTCAGGTAATTTCATTTCGATTATATGTTTTTGGATTTTGACAGGAAGAATATTTTTTACTGAGGATCTCAATTTCGACTTGGAATTCACGAAAAAGATCTGAGATTTTACCCAACTAAGGTGAGATTCCTAGCTTTTCTTTGATTTATATACATGATTGCTGATAAAATTATTGATTTGCTACAATGAGAGCTTGCTGATAAAATTATTGACCAAAAATTATTGCTTTTAATCCTAAAATTGTTGCATCGATTGGCAAGTAAGGGTACAAGAAACTTTTTATTACCTAGGTGTGGATTTCATTAATCCTAATAATTTGACCCAAATTTTGGAATGTCTCTTGCACTTCAACTAAATCTTCCTTTGACACCGGCTTAGATGGATGAGTATTGATCACATCAAATTCAAGTGTCATTTGGTATTGTTTCATCCTCAATTATCATGTTATGCAAAATGATACATGCTTTCTTGATATTTGCGATAATATGTACATCCTAACAACGAGCAGGTCAATGCCCAATCACAAATTTCGCTTGCAACACTCCAAAGGACCTCTGAACTTATTTTCTTCTTACCACCCATGATTGCAAAATGTTTGTTCTTCAAACTAAGTGAACACGAAATTGTATTCACAAAAGTTGCTCATCCAGTATATATACCATCAATAAGGTAATATTTCGTCTTGTTATCACGACCATTAATATGATAACTAACTGGAGGAGCTCGATCATGTGTGATTGTAACAAGGATAGGAGACCGATCAAGCACATTGATGTCATTAAGTGCGCAAGACATGCCAAAGAAAGTATGTCATATCCAAAGGTTAAATGAAGTCATGACTCTTAATATTATTGTTGATGCATGACAATGACCAATACACATCCCCTACCATGCAGTTGGATAATTTTTCCAATGCCAATGCATGTAATTCCCCATAAAATCATTTTGTTCACCAAGGGCTAACAATCGAGACACGTCATTATTGTTTGGAGTCCTAAGGCACTTGTCACCATAAACTTCTACGATGGTTGCAACAAATGCTCTTACACTCTCGAAGACGGTGTTTTCTACAATGCTTTCTCCAATTTGCTAGTTGTTCATATGCAAGCATCCTCATCGCGGCCGTTATCTTCTGAATAGAAGACAAACCAATAACTCCAACAACATCGAGCCTTTGACGAAAGCAATCATTGCGAGCTACAACTCCATCAACAATGCAACAAAAAAGTGGAAGAATCGTGCAAAATCTTCTTTGGAATAGCCAAAAATAGAACCACGATATTGAGCCAATCGGCCATGATTAGCCATTTCATCCTCCTCTACAGCTATCATCAATTCAAAATCATCATTAACATCTTTTCAATATTGAGAATATCTTCAAGAATGTTTGGCAAATGATCCATGTAATTAAAAAAATAGAGTAAAAATAAATTCAAACAATAAAGAATTCAATGAGGATAATGAAATTAAATCAGATAATGACCTCATTTATATCCTAAATTTGGCGGCAACACTTGTTTGTAGCAAAATTGTTGAAAATAAGAAGAATACATAGGGCTCATTTTAATGAAATTTTACAGTGAATAGTGTTATAACAACCTTATCATTGCAAACGCTTTGAAGTAAAATAATAATAATTACCAATCCATTAAACCATTATTCAAGTTGGTATAGTAAACTTTTAATAATCCATTATAGCTAGCAACTACCATTGGAGTTGCTCTAAGGCCGATTAAACTCCAAAAGGGAAAGCAAGAGCCTCAAATTGTTACAGAGTCACCAGTTGAAGAAACAATTCGAAATTCTAAAGTCTAAACTTGTCCAAGGTTATTCGAATAATAGTCTCAATCACCTTCATCGGATCACCCAACCTCCAAATTCAAGGATGTCCGGGTCCAATGTCCAATTGAAAATGATCAGTCTTGTTGGACTAACTAGTCTAGTAGATAAGCTGAGTTCTCACCTCTCATCATCAAAAGGCCAAAGGTTCGAATTGGAGAGAAGTAAATTCTTAAAATAAATACGTGATGGTAGACTCTAGCCAGCTGAAACATACCAACTAGATCCATCCAGAGCCCAACGATCAAAAATATTCCAAATTTTTTCCCCGGTAAGTGCTTAATTTTAAAATTCAACTGAATAATCCAACAACGACCTTAATTGAGATTTACGCATTGTCATATATTACTGCTCAGTGGGCCCATATATAGATATATAATTATTATATTGGACAAAACACCTTTCACATCGCGCGCTCGCTACCGGACTCATTGGGCTTCGATTGGAGTATCGACCGATTACTGCGAAAGTAGTCGACACTTTTGATTTTGAAGCATATTCAGACATCGACTCGCTTGCTTGCGCAACTTTATCCTGTTCCCCTAAACTTACGCACGTCAACTTTCAAAATCTCAATAAAGTAATCGTATATTTCATTCTAAAAGCTAGCTATCAACATCATCGTCGTCTAATATAATATCGGGTTCTGATGTAGGCGTTGTATATAAAGGCCTGTAAATATACTTCTCTCCCATAAGAACAGAAGAAGAGTAAGGAAGCTCGATCCGGCAGGATGAAGAAAGTTAGAGTGTCTACACTATCATTTCTCCTCTCCTTCCAATCCACTTGTTTGATGCTATTGCTCTTCTTGATGCTTTCATTCTCAGTTTCAAAGCATCACAACCTTCTCATCTCTACTTACGATGTGATCATCGAGGTGAAATCGAGTAATTTAGCCATGTTTTTCTTGTTCAATGTGATAATGATCTTGATCCTTCTCGGGAGCTCCAAGCCTCCAGCTGAGGAGTTTGATGGGTTGTTTTCTTTTCCTTCATTGGAGTATGGATCCAACGAATCAAAAGAAAAGGAGAAGGATAATGTTAAAGAGCTAAGCTTGGAGACAGATGGAGATCATAAAGACGAGGGTGAAGATGAGGAAGAAGAGAATCACGACGAAGGAATCGGTGGTGCAGAAGAGGAAGACAGCGAAGATGATGATGGCAGGGACATTGATTTGGAGAGGAGAATTGAAGAGTTTATTGCAAAAGTGAACAAAACATGGAGAGAAGAAATACTAAAAGAAAAGTCTCAAAAGTTTTCTTCGGGTTACTATAGAACATCACAAGTTTGATGTTCATAGATGTGTGGATTTTCAGTTTCATTAATGTCTCTGTTTTTCCTCTGCAAATTTTGTAAATTTATTGCTTTTGATGTTTTAATAGTACTTCTCTGTTTTTGAAAGATAGTACTGTTGGTTCATCTGGAGATCTGATAGTTTTTGTATTACATTGAAGAACTAAGTTCCTATTTATATATATATATATATACATACATTTTTGTGTAATCCAAGCTTCTCTTACTGTCAACTTCAAAGTTATGAACCTGATAACTGTATCCTAAAGCTAGACAACAGATCATATGTTCTCTATGATTCTCTTACTGTCAAGTTTCAGAATCTCCCATTGTACAAGAACAAGTATACGGCTTGTTGGAAAATGTACATAATCTACTAATTCACTAACACTTTTATAATTTGAATTTAAGAGGGATGAGAGAAGCAGAGAGATGAGGGAGGGAGGGAGGGAGAGGGGTTTGGCCCAATTTGTTCGTTTTAGGTCTTAAAGTACACACAATTTTTTCATTAAAAGGGACGAGTTGACAGCAACAAATCTATAAAATAAATTTAGGCGAAGTTGGATGAGTGATATAGGAGGGGTCAAAGGTTAATGGGAGTCTGAGAACAATGTCTCTTAAAAAATTTATTTAGGGCTATTTACGAGAAAGTGATGAAAATAAGCAAATATTATATAGTTATTAGATTGAGTAAATATCCATATAGTCGTTAAATTAAGTAAATATTTATAATTAAGACGTAAAATATCCAAGATAACAAAAAAAAAATCATTTAAGTCGTGTCGGACCATTTTTCATTTGAGTATAAATTATCTATCATCATGTATGAACTATGAATGTGTGTCAATCAATTTTTTTGATATTATATGAGTGTGTGTGTATATATATATAAATCAAAATTATAATTTATATATTAAACATACATGTTATATAATTATTAGAAAATGTAAGTATTTTCTATAATTAATGTATACATTATACATTTATTTTTGATAAATACTTATAAATTTTTTTTTTTGAAAAAAAAAGTTGGGAGACGCTATAGTGTATATCCGTGTGACTGTGAGTTGAACTCAAATTTATAAACTACATGACTCACTCTTACCTAATCGATGTAAGACAAACTTACCCAACTCTTGTATTTACATCAATCTTGTATTTCTACTTATTACAATCTGGTAATCGACATACGATAACCTTTTATACCTCCAAAAAAAATGTCACAAAATTTCTTAATCACATCCTCAGATCCTCTTAAATAATAATTGAAAAAATAAATAATTTGCTACATGTAACCGGGCATTAATTTTCAATCCATTCTTATGGGCCTGTATTAGTTTCTCCTGGCCCAGGTCCAGTTTTTTTTTCTTGACGGGGAAGACAAAATCACACTAGTTTTACGAATTAGAAGGCAAAAGCCAGTCTTCCTTAGCAGTTCGTTCTCCGTCTATTGCTTGTTCATTCTTCGCTCTCGTTCGATTCGCCATGACGAAGCAGCAAGCTAATTGGTCTCCCTACGACAACAATGGAGGGTACTGCTTTTCTTACCCCTCTCTATATTCTGTGTATTGATGCGCGATTATATTGTTAAAAAGGGTTTCGATATTGACTATTTTAGCATGTGCTTCCTTGCCTTTCAGATCTGTTGTTGCGATTGCTGGGGCTGATTACTGTGTAATCGCTGCTGACACACGAATGTCAACGGGTTATAGTATTCTGACTCGCGAATACTCTAAAATCTGTCAACTGTACGTACCTTCCTATTGTTTGTGCACTTTGATACCTAAAGTAGTTTGATTGGTGTTTTTCCTGGAGTATTTAGAGTGGGTTTCTTAGTTCAGTAATTGGGCATATGAATTAATGAAGCTGTTGGATTGCTTTATACGAGTAAAGAAATTCGCCTCTCAGCTTATAGGAGTCTGGTTAAAGCAGCTTGATTTCTTTTTCTTTTTTTTCCAGGATGATCAAACTCTTAATATAGCGGGTGATTTGAAGTTAATTTTGGAGAAACATTGTACTTCTGGGAGATTCTGGACTTTCCAGTTTTTTTAATAAAGAAAAATATAATGTTGCATTTTAATAAATGTGAAAAGGTTTCATTTTAGAGATGTGTTATCCGGGAATTTTTGCTAGATTCTGATGCTTTGCTGGTTCACTTGAAGGGAAGAACATTGGTTGGTATGATCAGATGCCATTAAACTTGAAATTTGTTGAAAGAGAGAAACAATTGCTATTTGGTTATCTTTAATTTCAAAGTAGTAAATGTGGGAGCTTAATGTATCAATCGTGTAACAGTTTAATTGGTTATATTATATACTCAAACATCTGAAATTTCAATACAAGATCTTTATTGAGCTAAACATTTAAAGAGGGTTATGCTCAGGTTTTGAGAGAATGCCAGTCATGTTTGTGTCTTTGTGGTTCTACCTTTAGTCAAGCCTGCAGCACAGTGAATCCGAACTAATGTGGTTTCTGATTACTAGGTACAATGTGTTAAGTAGCAGTTATAACATCTTGGAAGTAATAGTGTTGTGTTCGGAACTATGGAATTATTCTTTTAATATAAATTTTGGCATGCTTCAATTCTTGGCTGCTTTTTTAATGGTTTGTCATATCTGATAGGATGGTCTGATAGTCAGGATGACATAGATTGTTTATGATTAGTTCTCATGTTCTTACAATCTTGCAGAGCAGACAAGTCCTTTTTGGCTTCTTCTGGATTTCAAGCTGACGTGAGAGCCCTACAAAAACAGTTAGCTGCCAGGCACTTGGTAGGTTCTTAAACATTTCAAGTTTCAACTAATTATTTGATTAGCAGGTTTCTTCCATGTAGAATTTAAAGCCACTCCAATCAGTAGCTGGACGCATAATGACTAATTTATGTTTCTATTGATTATTAGATCCTTCATTAAGGGTCCGTTTGGATTCAACATATATGTGAATAAATTGAAAGGCTTGGGCTATTTTGTTTGTGTAACTTTTTATAGAGAGTTTTAGAGTTTTAGTGACTATGTACACATCCGGATAAGACTCACTTTTTTGTGTTTTTGGATTTGTATTGCGGAGGATGGATCTCATTGAAACTTTTTGTGGCTTTGTATGGGTCTCAAATTGAAACTAAAGGAGCTGTGTCCTGCAGATTAAATGGAAAACTAAGGCTGTATTGTTACTGGAAAATGAGTTGGAGGAAAATGTTTATTCAGATACTTTGTTTTAGCTGTTTGATTCATATGAGATTTATTCAAGAACACGTAATTTAGAAACATATCAAAATCAGAATGACTTACAAATGATAAAAACATAAGTCGCTTTTGGTTGTTTAACAAGATTTAATCGTATCTTCTCTGTTATGCTGTTAATTGGTCCAATTGATTTGGTATGGTGCACTTTTATGGCTGGTTTTGACGCCATATCTTTTTGTCCCTCGTTGTATACAGATATATCAGCATCAACACAACAAGCAAATGAGCTGCCCGGCAATGGGTCAACTGCTTTCCAACACCCTCTACTACAAACGTTTCTTCCCATACTATGCTTTTAACGTATTAGGTGGTCTTGATCATGAAGGTAAATTTGCCATCCTTTTCTGTTAACGAGGGCCATTTTCTGTTAGTGAATTAATTTCTCATTCTGTTACTGCAGGAAAGGGTTGTGTGTTCACTTATGACGCTGTTGGTTCCTATGAGAGGGTTGGATATAGCTCTCAAGGTTCTGGTTCCACACTCATGATGCCCTTTTTGGACAATCAATTGAAGTCTCCCAGCCCACTCCTGTTGCCTGCTCAGGTATGTTATTGATGAGGCCTATTTCGACGATCTCGTAGCTTATTTATGTGTTATAAACGGTGGTCTTTTGTAGGATGCTGTTACTCCACTTTCAGAAGCTGAAGCAGTTGATTTAGTCAAAACTGTTTTTGCATCTGCAACTGAGAGGGATATATACACAGTAAGTTTATTTTCCTCTCTGTTTGTATTTGACAGTTTTTGGCATATCAAATAATCTAGATCCTAGGATATTTTTATCATCGCTTCTTTATTTGATTAATGATTTCCTGTGGTCTAGCTTTATTTTATCATCACCCCATTACATACTTATCACTTAACCATAATGAACTCTTTCTATCCTTAAATTCTACATATTCTATACATGTGTGTTTTGTATGTTCCGGCTTTGGTCCTTGAGAATTGCCTGTTATAAGTTGTGGTTTAAAATGCCGTGTTTTGGTCCTTGTTGGTTCTTTTCTATTTTGTTGTTGGTTACCACCCCCCACCTAGTTACTGCTTTGTCTTGGCCATGCTTAGGAAGATAGTCTTAAAAAATGAAAGTAAACTAGTTAGACATGGTATAGACAATTGCTTCCTGATAATTGTCTGTGGTTTTAATACTTTTTTTTTTGGGATGAATGCAGGGAGACAAGCTGGAAATTGTTATCCTGAATGCTTCTGGTACTCATCGCGAGTCTATGGAGCTTCGAAAAGATTGATCTAAACGAAGACATGTGCTGCGGGTCTTGTGGGAGAATATTGTTGAATTGCATGAAGTAATTCTATGAATGGTTATTCGTGTTTTTATGGTGTTTGGATTGCTGTGTAGCTTTTTAAAGGCATACAGTTTGAGCTACTGCTTTTCCCATTGAAAGGAAAATGTAGTAGCAATATGTGCTTCTTGTATTTAGAGCATGCAGTTTACTTTAATGGTACCTTTAAAGAAGAGTTTGCCTCTTTGGCATAAGAATGGCATCCATTCGTTACATTTCCTGAATGATGGAAATTCTGTTCATTTTTTAGTTGCATATCATAGTTGGACAAAATGAAAACATACTGCATCAGAACTTGCAACTAAGTGGTAGTTTTTGACCGAGAGCTTCCAAGAAACTATTTGAAGCTTTCTTAACATAGCCTAACAGTAATGTAATCATTAGCAGGGTGTATTTATGAAGTGATAACGCTCTCCTATGTATTGAAACCGAAAAGTGTATTATAATTCTAGCCTACTGAATATAAATCAAAAATATTTCATATATTATTCACGTTAAATTTTATTTTTTATTATCAACAAAAAATATAACCTTACATTTATAAAATCAATCAAAATAAAAATACAATTTCTTAATTTTTTTTATAAATTGAGCCCCATATTAGAGCCACAGACTACAACAGACACTATGGTAGTTTTTCTACAGCAGAACCCACGCACCCGTATTTATGCCAAGCAATGGAGCAAGGTTGGTCTTGTTTATTTTTTTTGCTCATCCTATGAAAATGTTCATGAAAAGGTCAGTGTGAGGTTGTTCAGAACCCATCCTCAGATGCCCATCCTTTCTTCTCCAACTCAAGTCTCAAGGCCTGTAATACATGCCAGGATTCATTCTAGTGTCAGTATCGAAAAGTCCTTCCTTTTTTTTTTTGGGTAAAATTTTAAAACTGATCATTACTAGCTTTTACCTTTATTCTCTTTCTGTTGGCATCAAAGTCGAAGTTTCCAAGTCTGGATGCAGACCGATACTCCACAATTGAGTTCTTGCCGGGTGGGAACCAGAACTCCACATCATCAACAAACTGTTGAAAAGACGTACAGATTACAATTCTGCAATCTTTATGCTCTCAATCATATTTGCCTATAAAGAAAGGATTAGAGTAACATACTCCTAAGATGGGACTTTCATATTCTACTCGCACATAATCATCCTTCTGCTCGACAATCCTCGGTGTAAACTTGTCTGGCTTTGTTGATTTAATCTGCACAATCAATATACTTTTACCTTAATTTACTATCCAACATAGTAACATTTGATAAATGTTTCGAGGAGACTGATTTTTACCGCATCTAGAAGCTCCTTCATGGCCACTTCTCTGCTGACAGGGTTTTTCCTACCGCGTCCTCCATTATAGTTCCTGTTTAAAAAAGAAATATACCACGTGACTCACATTGTCATTGACCAAGCAGAAAATAATAAACACGTTTTCCAAATCTCATAATAGGTCGGTGACCTAATTCTTTACAAAAGGTTTGAGACTTCATCCATTAGCCTAACTCGGGTGGAAAAAATTGATTCCAGATCGGATAAGATAACATATTTGTATATCCGAATTTGGATTAGTTTGAATTTTAAGACGTATTTAATTTATTAAATTTGGATTGATTTAAATTTAAATAAATAAATCGGATAATAATTCAGTCCACGTCACGTCACAGTCGCCGTATAATTAAATTGGACAAAATTTTGTATTTAAATTTTAGACTCAATTTTAAACCGGACAAAATCTTTGTGTTTAAATTCAGATTTCTAACATATAGCTTATGACGGAACATAATTTAATACCGGTCGAAAAAATCCGGTTATCCAAACTAGAGTTTTGCCACTGTTAAACATAACGTCATAACCCAACCCTGACATAGAAACAAAAATCTAGCAATATTGATTTGTAGATTTTGGAATGAATTTTCTAACAAAAAATTTGGTAAGTTAAATAATGAAATGAACGGCTTGGATTCGTTAATGAATGATTACCAAGGAGGGGCATAGTGATCGACATCGGCGACATTCTCCGAAGTAGATACACAGTTCTTGGTAGCCGGACACAAAGCCAATGCCGGTTGGTTCTTCTGTACTCCAAGGTAATCTGGCTTTTTTCCACTGCATTACACACCACACAAATCAAACCAAATCAAAAAACGAATTCGAAATCACCAGACACATCGTCCGACTCCATCCATTACCAATTATTTGTGAATCGATTTCCATAAAAATTACCTGAAGCGGAAAATAGCCCCAATTACTGCCAATTCGCTGCTCCTCAGTATAATTTCCCTAAAAAATTTCTCATTCACATCAGAAACTCTAGATTTGAAAAATTCAATTAATTCGTTGGATTCAAAAGACAGAGAGAGACAGACAGAGGGACTACCTTCGAGGAAGTTGGTGATTGGGTTTTTGGTCATTTGGTTCATCGTTGTTGTGCTGCTGAGAAACGATGATACGAGGAAGACTAGATCTACTTCTGCGTTTTTGGTAATTATTGAAGTAATTGTAGCCACTCGGTAACGCCATTGAAGCCATGCTTCTAAGCTCAAGCAAGCGTTCTCGGTACCTCTGCAATGTTACTCGGAAGCGCGAGCTTTTATTATACTACGACGCCGTATATTTTTGACTGAAAGACACGCTTTGTGATGGACCATGGTCGGAGGCCCATGAAATTGGGCATATTATTGACCCAGTCTTACCTCTCGGGTAACATGATCATAGGCCCATAAAATTGGGCTTTATTATTGACCCAAAGGCGGGAAGAATAAAGAACGAACTGACTAGTCACAGCAAGTTTCAAAACCAAGATTACGCCATTTCTGCTAGCACTGCAAAGCTTCCACTGAAAGCTGATACCGTTCTTACCTCTTCAATGGCACGAAATCGGGTATACTGTTACTAACGCAACAGTTTAATTATTAGTATCTCTGTTTCCCAATCTCTTTTTGTTTACTGTTTGTTTCTGCTACTAAGATATCGATTTGGCGTCGTATGCTACGTTTCTAGACTCTGTGTGAGGATTACTGGTTATATCATGTGTTTTTCTTCTTTAAACGGTGTAAATTAAGCTCTATGGTGACTTTTGTTTTTGTTAATTTTATAATATTTGAAATCAATCCGTGCTCCTTTTGGGTTTAGGGTTTTTGCTGTTAATCAGTTGAGATAATAAAACCTAAAAGTATACATACATGTTACCTAATCTAGTAGCCTCTTTTCATATGGAAATTATTGACATAAAGCTTTTTTTTTGGCTCAAAAAGTTCGATTGGATTCCTAGTCATGAGTAAATGGAAGTTCTATTTTCTTTTTTTGTTCATGAATAAAAGTACCTGGCATTTAATTCGTTGGTTTTCCATCTTTGAATAACTGGAAATTGAAGGTGTATAGTTTTGAAGAACAGATGTGTGACATTGTTCTTTTGTTAGACATGATATTTTATTTATGCTTGTGTATAACTGCAACTTTCCTGAATTATATTTTTGGGAACAGGAAGGAGTTGTATTGTTGCTCGATGTTGGTCCATCAATGCACAATTTTCTTCCAGAGGTTGGAAAAGTTTGCTCCATGCTAATACAGAAGAAGGTATGCTATTGGATTTTTCAGTATCTCGGTGTAAAAATGCTGTGGTTTTCCGTCATTTTTGGCTATACAAGAAATGGAAAAAATTCCTTTCGTTTGCTTGTAGTTACTTCACAAAAACTTTCATGGGACTGTTCATTTTATAAGAGACTAAATACTTCTTCTTTGTGATTTATGTACTACTGCTTTTGCTAGGATTGCTATAATATCTCTTGCCATTCTGTACGTGCAGCTGATATATAACAAAAATGATGAAGTTGGGGTTATTGTGTTTGGAACTGAAGGTGAGTTTTAGCTTGTGATTTCCGAAGTAGACACATGGATTTGTTAATCCATAATTAATTACCTGCAATGTAGGAGATAACCATTTATCTCGTTTTCTGAAAACTATTTCCAATTGAAAAGAAGTGCACATTTCTGTATTCGATCTTACGTTTATGTTGGCTTGTAATGTAAAAAGTAAAAAAAAGAATGGAGAAAGGATCTTTGTCTGTTTTGTTTTTCAGTGGGTGTGCTTTAACCTTTGCCAGGGAATGACACACTTTGTGTACTTAGCCCCTACACTAACTTACTTATCATTGAAACTACCTATGTATAATATTCAGTTTCTTTTCACTTGCTTTCAGTTGTTGTGTATATCTCACGGGTTTCGTGTTCTCAGAACATGCTCTTATCATCAATATCATCATCTCAAACCTTACTCTGAAAATAAGATGTATTATTTTTTAATCTACTGGTTCAACTTGGAAATTAAGCATTGCTGATGATTTATTTCGAAATCTTCAGAGACTAAAAATGAATTGACAGAGGAGGTGGGTGGATATCAGCATGTTGTCGTTTTACGAAATATTAAAGTTGTTGATGGAGATCTTATCGAAGCTTTTCAACCACTCCCACGAGGAACAGTTTCTGGTGATTGTATCCACAAATTCTTGTTGAACCTTTTTTTTTCTTCTTTTTTTTTTCGAAAGTTTATGCTCGACATAGGTTTTCAAACTTTTACATCTAAAGCTTCTTCTCGGTATGCATCTTTTACTTCCTAATAATATTTTGATAGTTACCTTCTGTTTCCTATCATTGGTATCACTATCCACAAATTCTTGTTGAAGTGAATTTTTCTAGTACAGTAAGCTGTACTAATATGGTTTTATTACTATTTTTTGATTGATTCAATAAATAAATAATGGATTTATTCCCTTTCAGATTCTTCGGAGCAATTTGATTCACATTAGACTCAGTGTATTCTTATTCAAAAATATATACATAAACATGCTTTATCATAAATATTTATCAAACTATGTATTCTACCTTGTTAATATCTAAAAGCATAAGGAAGTACAATTCTTATTTATGAATTGTATTCTTCAGATTTTCTCTAATACAAGGATGTATTGTTTCCAACTTCCACTAGTTCCAATTGTATTTCTGGATCAACTCCACACATTATTATCATGGGATTTTAATTAGGCCTCATGATACCCTCATTAGTAGCCATAATGAGGGAATGGATTGATAGATTTCAAGTATCTCACTTTTTAATAGTTGCAAATTGTTGCTAGCAATCAATAAGAGTCCAGTGGTTGCTTAAATTATGATCCTTGACTCCTGGTAGATCTTGATGCTATTGTTGTCGGGATGGATATGCTGATTAAAAAATATGGAGAGACATTCAAAGGAAAGAAACGGCTTTGTCTTATTACAGATGCCCTTTGTCCAATTAAAGATCCATTTGAAGGAACTAAAGAAGATCAAGTGAGTACCATTGCTGTACAAATGACTGCACATGGCATGCGAATGGAAAGCATTATTGTGCGAGGAAGATCAAATGCAGACACAGATAAGAGAATAATGGATGAGAATGATATTCTGTTAAATGTGTTTCCTAAGAAAACAAGGGCAAAGACAGTTTATGTCGAGAATGCAACATCATTTTTAGGAGCACTTAGAACGCGCAATATATCTCCGGTCACAATATTCAGGGGTGATCTTGAAATCAGCTCCAAATTGAAAATCATGGTGAGGGTTAGCTTTCTTGCAAAAGTAGCCATTGAATGTAGGTGTTGACTTATTTATTTGTTAGTGCATATTGTATTCTTTGCCAGCAATGGAGTTTCTTTTCATTAGCTAGTGATATGAGAAGGCACTTGTACTGCTAAACAATTAAAATAAAATATGACATAAAAATTTCTGCTTTACATTTCCCTATATGTTATTATGAAATTCACTTGTCTCTAGGTCCAACGATGAATAAAATACTCTTATGTGCATGTAATAAGCACAAACTTTAACTTTTATTCAGTGACCTTGTTGTCCAATCAATAACATATGCATTTCCTCTTTGTTGAAAACAAATTAGGTGCAATATAAGGAGTTTTTTTTATCCACTCACGTTATTATTTGTTAGTATGGTGAAATTAGTTCCAAGTGTTTTTGGCTTATAATAAGGCTCTGCGTATAGTTGGAGTTTTATGCTATCATGTGATAGAACTTGTTACTGGCAAGCTTGATGGCAGATAAATATAGATCAGCATCTTACATGCTTTTAAAATATATGTGATGTTTGATATGTTAGATCTGACATCTCATTGCTTTGATATGGCATCGCTTTTTCTTTTTTCGAACAGTATGCTTTTAGGAGTGGATTAGTTATCAAGTTTATGGTGGAATATGTAGGAATTTTCTTGTGTTTTATAATATACCAAGTACCAACTAACTAAGGTACTATTATTATAGAAACTTAGCTCAGTGCTAGTTGAGAATTGGCAAAGCTGCCAACAGCTGCCGATGACTCCATCCAATGGCTGTGGCAAAAGTTAGTTTCTCCACTTGGGTATTCCTACGGTAGTTTCAATATGAGCAAGGTCCAGTACCTACTCAGCTGCTATCAGGCACCATGGGCTTTACCCATCTTCTTCTGTGATATAGCATGTAAACAATCTTGTGGGTTGTTTTTCAGACCTTGCATGAAAAGAAATCTTTCTATGAATTGTACTTGAGTCATTGAACTTGGTATCATGAAATTGAGGTTGCCACTGAGTGAAAATCAGCAATTTTAGGAGTTGCTTTGCGGACTCATCAAATGTTGCATTATGATTCTGCGTCCCTTTATGTCAAGGATGTGCTGCAGCATTTAAATTTGAGATAATTGGGACTTGGGAACGCATGTGATATGGATGTCACATTCTCACATTAGTTCCATTCTCAGTCATTTTACGTTGTTTATTTGTTTACTAATTACTTTTTTTTTTGGGGTTTTGTTTTTCTTCTTTTTGTTTCTTCACATGAGCAATTTTCATGCTATTCTTGCATTTTGTGTTCATATGTTTTGAACTTAAAGATGTTTCTTACTTAGTTGTGTTATATGCAGGTATGGGTCTATAAGAAAACATCAGAGGAGAAGTTTCCCACCCTGAAGAAATATTCTGATAAAGCACCTCCAACTGATAAATTTTCCACAAATGAAGTTAAAGTAGATTATGAGTATAAAAGCGTTGAAGATCCTAGAAAAATTGTACCTCCAGAACAACGAATTAAAGGCTACCGTTATGGGCCCCAAGTAGTTCCTATATCAGCTGAAGAATGGGAAGCTGTTAAGTTCAAACCAGAAAAAGGTGTAAAGGTTCTAGGATTCACTGATGCTTCAAACATAATGCGGTGAGTTAAAATTTCTTTGGAGTTTGAAGTACAAAGGCTTGTCTTCCGGTCTTTCAATTTAATAGAGAATTTGTGCCTTATGTCTTCTTTTTTTCGTTCTTTTCATTTGTTTGTTCGGAACTGAATGTTTATCAGGCACTATTACATGAAAGATGTTAACTTTTTTATTGCCGAACCGGGCAATGTGAGGGCTACTCTTGCAGTTTCAGCATTAGTGAGAGCAATGAAGGATATGAATAAGGTTGCAATTGTACGATGTGTGTGGAGACAAAATCAGGGGAATGTTGTTATGGGCATTTTGACACCGAATTTATCTGACAAAGACGACATTGTAGGTCTACCACACTTTTATTAGTTTCTCTGAACTGAAATAATATGCATCTTTGCGTCTATTTCTTGATTGGATTTGGTTTCCCTTATAAAAATTACATTTTTGGTGTTTGTTGTGCAGCCTGATTCATTTTACTTCAATGTGCTTCCCTTTGCCGAGGATTTCCGGGAATATCATTTCCCATCTTTCAGCAATTTTCCCCTATCATGGCAGCCAAGTGAGCAACAACAGGAGGCAGCTGATAACTTAGTACAGTTGCTTGACCTTGCACCAACTGAGAGACAGGAAGCTTTGATGCCTGATTTTACACCAAATCCTGTTCTGGAGGTACCGAAGCAATATCAACTTACATATTTCTTTTCAAAATGTTAGTTACTGTCTGTAATTCCTTGACAGGAATTCCATGACCATTGTCCATGTTTTCTCTAGGTTTTGAAGTTTAACTTTAATTTTCAGTTATATTTGGAAAAAAATGCACGTATCATTGATTTCGGATTAAAAATAATTGCATATGTAATACCTCACAGCGATTTTACCGTCATCTTGAGTTAAAGTCAAAGCATCCAGATGCAGCTGTTCCTCCGCTTGATGAAACTCTCAAGAAGATAACAGAACCCGATCCTGAACTTTTTTCCGAGAATAAACCCAAGATTGATTCATTTTGTCGAAGCTTTGAACTCGAGGAAAATCCAAAGGTAATTTCCTTTTGGGAAATTTTCGCAAAGTAACTGTAAACATGCTGCCAGTTTTATATATTGCTAGATTTTATGCAATTTGCAGCTTAAAAAATCAAATAAGAGAATATTGCAAGAAAGGCCATCCTTGTCTAATGAGGGAGATGGCTTTGGAAATGTTTCTGATGCTCAAGATTTGACCTCTATTGAAAGCAAACCTGTTATCAAAGTTGAAAAGGTTGGGGATCTGACCCCAGTACAAGATTTTGAAGCATTGATGTCCCGTAGAGACAGTCCACACTGGGTTAGTAAAGCAATCAAGGAAATGAGCAATAAAATATTTAACCTCGTGGAGGACTCCTACGAAGGGGATAATTACGCTAAAGCGCTGGAATATTTAGTTGCTCTTCGTAAGGGTTGCACCCTTGAGCAGGTATGTCTGTCTGCTTGAATCATTGCAACTGTATCCTTTATCCAATATGGATACAAATTACCTAACAATACCACATACATATAGATGCATAATCTGTATACATCTTTCTGTGTATGTTTCTTATTTTTATGACTTGTTGCCCTCATTTGCATCGTACTGAGGACATCATTGACTCACCATAGTTCTTTTAGTTCTTACTTGAGAGTAATATTCCTTTTGAAAGATTCTAATTTGTAGACTGCGGAGATGACAATCTGGCTTTCCGAGGCACTTGCAGTTAACCTAGATCTAGATGCAGAATTCATTTTGGCTGATTAAAGCTTGATTTTTTGTTCATCTAGTGCTAAAATTGATAGGCACATTAGGATTAGAAAAGGCAGTTGACTCGAGCTACAGCCAAACCTGTTAAAGTACTTGTTTTTTTGTCTATCATGTATAACTGAATGCCTCAGCATTATCCTCGGCTAAAGCTAAGACCTGCTGCTATGAAAACTGGTGATTGTAAGGGAATTTTTATATCGAAATTAACGGTGCTTCTACTTGTACAGGAACCAAAGCAATTCAATGATTTCATGCTTCATCTGAACAAATTCTGCAAGGAGAAATACCTAAGCAGTTTCTTAGAATTTCTTGCCGCCAAAGAAATGACATTGATATCCAAGGCAGAAGCCGTTGACAGGTTTCATATTCTCATTACTGTCTAGCTGCATTTCAACGAGCCTTAATCTTGCTCGGATTAGATATAGCAGCTGTGCAGTGTTAATTCTCTTTGTTTTGTCTCTTTAAGCAGTGATTTTACAGAAGAAGCTGCTAAAAACTTCCTGGTAGAGGCGGAGCCACAAATGAGTGAGGGCTGAGGACACGGTCATGAAGTTCGATTTCTTGCACCTTTTTTGTTAATCTCATGCGTGTATATATACATGAATTTTTGATGAGTAGATGGAATGAATTTTGGGTTACTGTAAAGTGATGAACTTGCACAGATTTATTAATGCCCATTGTTTCATCTGTGAGCACCTAGATGCAGTCGCTTTGACCATGTAAATGATATCACTTCATCCGACGGACTTGTAAACGATCACCTCATTAGATTTTAACGGAATTTGACCAAAATGTTTAACGGGACTCGAATTGAAAAATTCAATTATAATGGAATTTGATCAAAATAACTAATGTGTCTCAAATTGAAAAATTAGAGTTTTTCTTACTTGAAAAAAAATTGAGTGTTCAAAATGATTCAAAAATGTAAATAGAAGGGTTAGTATACTACTGTTCTTTTCAAACTTTTACTCCTGCTTTTGAATTTTTATTTTTATTTTTTTCATAATTTATAAATTCAAAAAATAAGTCAGCAAAAAATAAAAATAAATTAGACACGAACGTTCTAGCGTTCGACAGAAAATAGTCCGGGACACGTGTAATGTCCTTGGTGTAGCTCCTCTTTTGAACACTTCTCTATTTAAATCCATTTCTTGAACCAAAGGAGAAGGCTGAACTCCTCGGAAAGCAATTTTCTGGTTCGTTTCTCTTAATTCTGAATCACAAGACGTTTTGCCAGGTATCTTTTTTCCTTCACATTCTCTGCAGCCAAACGGAACTTCAGGTTCCGATCATAATAATATAGGAAATCAACGTGAGATTAGTGATAGTTATCGGAAGTTTGCGTTATTGCGATTTTTCTTTCTAATAATTGTTTTACATAGAATGATCCGTAGAAGAGTAGTGATTAAAAACATATATGTCTGAAATTTTGTGATCTGGATTCGATCTCATAAACTGAGTCGATTATAGGAGATTTATTGTTACTCTGCCATGAGAGAGTTTGTTTTCTAGCCATCTTTTGGAGCGTCTCTTCTGTTCTTTTTTCCCATTTGAAATTTTGAATTTGATAGTGTATTTCTATGATTATCATATATGAGATGGTTTATTAGAGATTTATGCAATCAGATTTATGGCCACAGTCTATATGTCCGTTTGTCAACATGATATTGGAATTATCTGTTATTCTTTTTTCCTCTTCCTTCCCAATTTTTTTAAGCAGTGCCAATCTCATAACTGTCAAGCATTAGGTTCTGTTTCAATAATCCCTAGTAAGTAGGGTGGTTTGTTAGCTTTGACTCATTCACAATTTACCACGTTGTTTGTTAGAGTAAAACGTGGGCTGCACATTTATTTTTTACTCTGTTCTTGTAAGGCTATATATTAGCCAAAGCTGTTGATCAATAAAAGAAGTCATTCTCCCAGATTGTTTTGAGTTTGTTCTGTCCAAGTTTTGATTCATAACATTCTGGTATCGGAGCCCCACTGGGCACTGAAGAAACAAAACAGCAGTTTTGTTGATTTGCAGCAGCAAGTGAGATGGCGAGTGAAGGGAACTTTGTACAACCAGCTATTCCTCGTTTTAATGGTCATTATGATCATTGGAGCATGCTGATGGAAAATTTTCTAAGATCCAAAGAGTATTGGAGTCTTGTGGAGACTGGTTATGCTGAGCCAGAAAGTGGAGTGGTATTGACAGAAGCGCAACAAACCAAACTTGATGAGGTGAAGCTGAAGGACTTGAAGGTGAAGAATTATCTATTTCAAGCTATAGACCGAACTATTCTAGAAACCATCCTCCTGAAGGGCACATCCAAACAGATATGGGATTCTATGAAGAAGAAATATGAGGGCAATGAACGGGTGAAACGATCCATCCTTCAAGCTCTTCGCAAAGAGTTTGAAACTCTTGAAATGAAGTCTGGTGAGGGTGTCTCTGACTATTTCTCAAGAGTGATGTCTGTTGCTAATAAGATGAGGGTTTATGGTGAACAAATGAGAGATGTTACAGTAGTAGAAAAAATACTTCGATCATTGAGCGAAAAATTCAATTATATTGTTTGCTCGATTGAAGAGTCAAAGGACATTGATTGCCTATCAATTGATGAACTGCAAAGTTCTTTGATTGTTCATGAGCAGAAATTTAATAGGCACAATGGAGAAGAGCATGCACTAAAGGTAACTTCTGAGGATAAAGCAGGAGGAAGAGGTCGTGGTCGTGGATTCTTTCGTGGAAGAGGGAGAGGCAGAGGACGTCAATCCTTCAATAAAGCTACTGTGGAGTGTTACAAGTGTCACAAGCTTGGACACTTTCAGAATGAATGTCCAAGTTGGGACAAGGAGGCCAATTATGCTGAGCTTGGAGAAGAAGAAGAGATGTTATTGATGTCCTATATTGAGATTGATGAAGCTAAAAGAGAGGATGTTTGGTTCTTGGATTCGGGTTGTAGCAATCATATGTGTGGAGATAAAGCTCTCTTTTGTGATCTCAATGAAAGCTTCAGGCAAATGGTGAAGCTGGGAGACAATTCGAGGATGACAGTGATGGGGAAGGGTAATGTAAGGCTGAAAGTGAATGAATTCAATCATGTAGTCACCGAGGTGTTTTATGTGCCTAACTTGAAGAACAATTTACTGAGCATTGGGCAGTTGCAGGAAAAAGGCTTAGCAATTCTTATTCAACACGGCAAGTGTAAAGTCTATCATCCAGAGAAGGGCTTGATCATTGAAACTGAGATGTCTGCCAATAGAATGTTTAAATTGTTGGCTACGACACAACCAGCTGCATGCTTTCACATAGCTACACAAGACTTATCACAACTCTGGCACTGCAGATATGGGCACTTGAGTCACAAAGGCTTAAGGACTCTCCAATACAAGAAGATGGTGCATGGACTACCACAATTAGAAGCTTCAACCACTGTGTGCAGTGACTGCATGATTGGAAAACAACATAGAGATCCAATTCCAAAGAAAAGCACTTGGAGAGCATCTCAAAAGCTTCAACTCATTCATGCCGATATATGTGGTCCTATCACACCTATTTCAAACAGCAAGAAGAGGTATCTAGTTAGTTTCATTGATGATTTTAGTCGAAAGACATGGATTTATTTTTTGGTTGAAAAATCTGAAGCTTTAGTTTCTTTCAAAAACTATAAAAGCTGTGTTGAGAAAGAAACAGATTCCTATATTAAATGTCTGCGCACTGATCGTGGTGGTGAGTTCACCTCACAAGCTTTCAATGAATTTTGCAAAGAAAATGGCATCAGGAGGCAGCTGACTGCAGCTTACACTCCACAACAGAACGGAGTTGCCGAGAGGAAGAATCGGACTAGCATGAACATGGTTCGAAGTATGCTTTCGGAGAAAAAGATTCCAAAGACATTTTGGCCAGAAGCTGTGAATTGGACAGTACATATTCTAAATCGAAGCCCTACTCTGGCAGTGATTAACATGACTCCAGAGGAAGCTTGGAGTGGAGTAAAGCCTTCGGTTAAATATTTTCGAGTGTTTGGATGTATCTCACATGTTCATGTCCCTGATGTCAAGAGAACCAAGCTGGAGGACAAGAGCATTACATGTGTGCTGTTGGGAGTTAGTGAGGAGTCCAAAGCATATAGGCTCTATGATCCAATTTCCAGGAAGATTGTAGTTAGCCGAGATGTAATTTTTGAAGAAAATAAATCTTGGGATTGGGATAAGAATAATGAAGAACAAGTGGCAGCTGTGTTGGACTGGGGAGATAATGAAGCTGAGAATGTTGCCGTGAACAATGAAGCCACTAATGAAGATGATAATAATGTAGAAGAGGTTGAGGATGTCTCCCCTCCAAAATTGGTGAATGAAGGCAATGTCTCTCCTCCTTATTCAGTGAATGAAGGTAGAGTTCGAAGGCCACCAGCTTGGATGGGAGATTATGAAACTGGTGAGGGATTGTCTGAAGAGGAAGGTGAGATAAATCTAGCATTGTTTGTGTCTACTGATCCTTTCTGTTTTGAAGAGGCCGTGAAAAGTGCGAAGTGGAGAGCTGCCATGGATTCTGAAATAAAATCCATAGAAAAAAATGATACTTGGGTGCTAACCAATTTACCTACAGGAGCAAAAAAGATTGGTGTCAAGTGGGTTTATAAAACGAAACTTAATGAGCATGGAGAGGTAGACAAGTACAAGGCACGCCTTGTGGCAAAAGGGTATGCACAACAACATGGAGTTGACTACACAGAGGTATTTGCGCCTGTGGCAAGAATGGACACTGTTCGAATGATTATTGCACTTGCAGCTCAAAAGAGTTGGACAATATACCAACTAGATGTAAAATCAGCCTTTCTTCATGGAGAGCTAAGCGAGGAGGTATTTGTGGAGCAACCGAGGGGCTATGAGCAGAAAGATAATCCACACATGGTATACAAACTGAAGAAAGCTTTATACGGACTCAAACAAGCTCCACGAGCTTGGTTTAGTCGTATAGAAGCTCACTTTGTGCATGAAGGCTTTGAGAAGTGCCACAGTGAGCATACATTGTTCGTCAAAACAAGCAAAGTAGGTAAAATTTTAATTGTTAGCTTGTATGTTGATGACCTCATTTTTACTGGGAATGATGAATCAATGTTTCATGAGTTCAAGAGCTCTATGATGCGTGAATTCGATATGACTGATTTGGGGAAGATGAGATATTTTCTTGGAGTTGAAGTATTGCAAAAGACTGATGGTATCTACATTAGTCAAAAGAAATATGCCTCAGATGTGTTAAAAAGGTTTGGGATGGAGGAGAGCAATTCTGTTCATAATCCGATTGTTCCAGGTTTCAAAATCTTCAAGGATGAAAATGGTGTAAAGGTGGATGTAACATCCTTCAAGCAAGTGGTAGGAAGTCTCATGTATCTAACAGCAACCCGACCCGACTTGATGTTTGTGGTTAGTTTAATTAGTAGATACATGGGACAGCCAACTGAGCTTCACTTTCAGGCTGCGAAGAGAGTGTTGAGGTACTTGAGAGGAACAACAAACTTTGGGATATTCTACAAGAAGGGAGGGAACGAAAAATTGGTTGCTTTTACTGACAGTGATTATGCCGGCGATTTGGAGGATAGAAAAAGCACATCGGGGTATGTATTTATGTTGAGTTCTGGAGCTGTGTCGTGGTCGTCTAAGAAGCAGCCCATTGTCACACTCTCTACAACTGAAGCCGAGTTCATAGCCGCAGCATCCTGTGCATGCCAAGCTGTTTGGATGAGGAGAATCCTGGAGAAGCTCGGTCATGCACCTGGTAATTGCACTACTGTGTTTTGTGATAATAGTTCAACAATTAAATTGTCAAAAAATCCAGTGATGCATGGACGAAGCAAACACATAGATGTGCGTTTTCATTTTCTGCGTGATCTTACAAAGGAGGGAGTCGTGGAGTTGGTTCATTGTGGGACACAAGATCAGATTGCAGATGTCATGACTAAGCCTCTCAAGCTTGATTTGTTTTTGAAGATGAGAGAGTTGCTGGGTGTTCGTGAAGTTCCAGATATAAACTAATTGCTGTCAGCAGTTAGTTTAAGGGAGGGTGTCAAGCATTAGGTTCTGTTTCAATAATCCCTAGTAAGTAGGGTGGTTTGTTAGCTTTGACTCATTCACAATTTACCACGTTGTTTGTTAGAGTAAAACGTGGGCTGCACATTTATTTTTTACTCTGTTCTTGTAAGGCTATATATTAGCCAAAGCTGTTGATCAATAAAAGAAGTCATTCTCCCAGATTGTTTTGAGTTTGTTCTGTCCAAGTTTTGATTCATAACAATAACAGCATAAACCTGTAAAGACTTCTGTATCTACATTGCATATTTGAAGCCAACAATACAGCAGATAATAGGCGTTGATCGTGAATTCATGATTGTTTGTGCGAGAGTTGATTATTGCATAGCGGGCTTTTGTGTTTCCATAACTAGTTTCGAGTAAATCACCGGTGAATTCTGAAGATCAATTTCTGTCAGTTGTTTTCTTCCTCTTTTAGATTCACTATAACTTGCTTTCTTCCAACATCTTGTTTTCTTAGTCCGCAGTCAAATACTGTTTTCATATCCATTGTTTCTATGTGACTTAAAAGGATTAAAATTTCTATATGAGGTGTAAGAAAAATGCTCTTAAGTAGCAAAATTTGCATTGTTTTTCCTAAATCCTAATAGCAAATATTATTTTGGTTGCATGATATATTTGATCCAGATATTAATTGACAAAAACTATGGAGTTTGATGTTTAATTTTCTTCTATTTTTCTTGCTACGTGTTATATGGACACTTATGAACCATCTTATACTTTATTCTGCTACTCAGAGGAAGTGAGGCAAAAACCTATGGAGAGGGAAAGAGAAACTGGGAACAATCTCTTTAGTATGGGAGAGCCATTTCATGAGTTCCAGGGTTTTGGTGGCTTTGGGAGCCTATTTGGAGGACGGGATCCATTTGATGATCCATTTTTCACTCGCCCATTTGGTAGCATGTTTCAGTCTGGTGTTTTCGGTCTTAGGCCTGCGTCTGGTGATGCAGTGCAGACTGATGGAGGAAAGGGACTGGTAATTGAAGAATTAGACTCTTATGATGAAGTGGCAATAGATGAGGGTGGTGGTTCTCAGGCAGAGCAATATAATCATCAAAAGCAAGCTGGGGCTAGCAATGAACCTTCTGTAGAGCATCCAGATGATGATGATGATGATGCTGATGGTGAGTGAAGTTTATGCTTTTGGTTTTTCAGTGCAGTTGTGGTATGTATCTTAATTTTATGTTGTTATGTTTTCTTGTGAGCTGATAGCAACAGCTGTGGTTGATTTGTCAGATAATAGGAGCAAAAATATGAGTCACAGGAACTTCCCTAACAAGGTTGAAGGGACGCAGCCACAGACACGTAGCTTCAGTGCGAGTAGTTCTAAAGTGACATATGGTGGTATAGATGGTGCATATTACACTTCGACAAGAACCCGAAGGATGGGTATTGATGGAGTAAGTTAATTTTATTTTGTTGGGACTCTGGCATAACGGTAGTGATGCTATGGATTTGTTAATTTATTTTTATTAATGTTATATATCTACCAATCAGGCAGTGATTGAAGAGGCAAAAGAGGCAGATAGAACAACTGGTCAGGCGGCACATAGGATCTCCAGAGGAATTAATGACAAGGTGATTTACAAAGAGCAGTTTAAAACTTATTTCTCAACTAAATCAAAGATAGTTGGTACTTTTAAAATAACTATTTATCAAGAAGTTCTAACTCTGGAAAAGAGAGATGTGATTTCTTTTTTGTGTGATAGCAATGTTAATAAAACATGGTGTTCCTTAAAGGGTGATGCCGTGATGCGTTGTGTGGGTATAATATCGCTATAGAAAGCAAGCTTCATTTGCAAGGCTTTGCAGTGCTCCTCAATCATTTTTCATTTGTATATTAAAATCATGTTGGGAAACCTTGAATTTGTAACACAAGAATTTATGATAGTTTGAAAAAGCATTTTTGAGCCAAGTGTATATCCTCTTTAACCTACATTCGTCCAATCCGGCTGAGATGGTCATTACTTTTACAGGGGCACACAGTTACCAGAAAGCTTACCTCAGATGGCAATGTGAATGTACTGCAAACTTTACACAATTTGAATGAAGGTTTTGTCCCATCTCCTTTTGTTAATCACTTAAATCGTTAATTTGGGCATGAATAAGTACGAATGTTTCTATGATTTTCCAGATGAACTTGCTGGTTTTGAACAAGCATGGAAAGGCAAGGGGAAAATGCCAAGCTGGAGTGATGGATTGGGCAAGAACGGAAGGGCTGGTATGTTTCCTTCATCCCCTTTGGCTCTTGTGCTTCTTTTTTGTTATTCATGGCTAACTTTTGAGGTTAAAAAGAACCAATTTATTAGGGTGTAGGATGTATAAATTTGATGTTATGCTTACCTATTCTTTTCATATTCTCATAGAAAGATTTCGTATTGGAGCTTCCTTGCATAAATAGATGAGATTTTGTTTATTGCACAGCACCAGTGCAGTCTGAGTTGAACAAAATTTCCAGGAACATTGTTTCCTCCCTGGGGGGGTAATTTGTGGACTACTTAGTAGTCTGGGGGGACATTGTACTTTGTCTTTTTTTTATTGGGAATACTGACTTCTTTGGTTCTATTTTCTGGTTTGATTTGACCTAAAATCACTTTCTTGATTGTGCAAATTTGTTTAATAAGAGGCTCATACTCTGTTGGAGGGATAACTTAGCCCTGTGTTGAGAATTGAGGAGCTATCTATCTTTTTTATTGCCTAAAACATACTTGAACGACACAGGTTCTGGAAGCAATCCGGAGGGGAATTCAACACGGGGAGGTTGGGCACTTCCATCCATAGGGCATGCCGGAAATGCTGGAGGAATCAGATCAGATAATTCTTCTGCGGGGAGGACCAAAAAAGTTGTAAGGATCAATATTGAATAAATATATGGCAACAAAGTTGCTTCTGCATATTGTGTAGGGTAGAGATAAAGTAGGTCTTGGCATTTATAGGCACAAGGGCAGAAATTCACTTTGAGATGTATTGTTCTGCTTTCTGATTTGCATGAGTGGGAAGGTTTATGTTGGAATGTAAGTCCCTAATTCTAAATAGCTGATGGTTGTACAAGGAGAAAGAAAAGTGGACGTAGATTTCTGCCTTGCTGGTGATTTTGTGTTCTGTATTTGATATGTATTATGTTATTATGTCTTTTTTTCATTAGTTGAATTTTACAGTTTTAGAATACAAAATGCAAATGGTATGATAGTCCTAATCTTATTGAATTTTACTCGTTTGAATATTCGTTGATATGAATTGGGATGACAAAAATTTGGGTTCGGATTGATTTGGGTTGGGGGACAATGAGATATTTGTAGTTGCGTATTTGAATTGGTTTGGAGTTTTGGACATATTTAATTGATTTAAATTTAGACTAGTAAATCAAATGGATGAGATTTGAATAATTGAATTGGATAAATTTTTTGTGTTTAGACTTGAATTTGGTTTTGAATCGAATAAATTCTTTATGATTGGATCTGAATTTTAGATATACAAGTTATGTTCAAACTTGATTGAATTTGAGCAAAAATTGGCCGTCGGATAGGGTTTTGTCATCCCTAAAATATAAAAGCTTCCATTGTACATATATGAGCATTTTGCTTTGATCGGAAACTTTATATTTATTAGTATTTACCAATGACCACTTATATTTGGGTTCGGATTGATTTGGGTCCGTTCGTTTGAGCTTATGGTACAGCTTATACGCTCTACAGTTTATAAGCTTATTTACATCGGTCAACAATCACATCAATTACATATCAAAAAAAATCCATGAATTTCCTCTATTATCCATATTTTCTCACATATTTATCAATTTATCTCTCAAAATATATGTAAAATTTTGGAAAAAAATTACATATTTAAACTCAACTCGTAAAACTCTTTCCAACAAGACTCATATTCGATAGTTTTTATTTAATTATTAAAGTATTTTATATACCTCCAATAGTAAATTAACAGCTTATACTCTATCAAAATTTACGCTCTACCAAACAACACACAGTTTATTTCACAGCTTATACGCTCTACAGCTTATACGCTATCAAAAAAAACTCTCTACCGAACGGATCTCGCAAACGTCTTCTATAGTTTGGCCTACATGTTAGGGTTGAATCTATGCCATTATTTTCCCTCGTCGGACTTTCATGCAACTGGAGTGACTTATGTCTGAGCTTCTCTGCCTGACTGCCTCTTAACGTAAATAAATTAACTGACCAAAACAAAAACTGCTCCCTTGAGAGTTCCAAGATGGATGAGAAACCAAGAGCCCAAAATAGGTAGTAATGGGTGGGCTCTAATTTTTATGGTCAAATTTGTATGGAATTATTTCAAAAAAAAAAAAAAAAAACCAGATCCAACTTTGTTCTTGACGCTGATTGTTGGTGCATCAAAAGACCATTAGTGTAACTTTGTACTGCCATATATATACATATATCTATATATAAATTCATTTTGGCATCTAAAATATTTTTTTATTATCTGAAAAAATTGTAGTTATATCGAGATCAATTTTATTAATTGAACGGCATTTTTTTGTTTAAATTCAACATGAAAATGATATGATAATTTTAGACCATTGAATATAAATGCAAAACATTCAATCTTTAAATCACAATGAATTTTATTTTTGTTTTGAATAAAAATAAATAGTTGGATTCGTAAAATTGATTAAAAATTCTAGATAATTTTAAAAAGTAATTTGAACCTAAAAAAGGATCCCAAAAGTCAGGACCTCATTATTAGAACTCATATAATAACATAATATCGTATATATCCTATCTCTTGTTAAAAAAAAATTATCAAGGCCAGCTCAAGTTCAAAGCAACGTCCAAAACTGATGAAGCACGGTTCAGGGCACCATATTTTCTATAATAAAAAAATTAGTGTGCCCAAGAACCCAAATTCCAAATAGAAGCCGGCCTAGCCCAATTCTTCTCGTCTTCTCTCCCTCAAGCACTCAAGCTGTTCACAGAATGACAGAACTCACTGTCTCCACCACCCGGGTTACTGTAGTAGGACTTTACTTTACAGTGTTGTTTTGAACATCAAAATGGGGTCTTTGTTCATCTCCTGCCCGGACGAGCGCGGACATCATCTGAGTTGTCTACTAGGATTGAGAAATACTTCACGGAACATATACATTCTTCACGAAGTAAAACCTATTAAATAGGACTTGGTTCCCTTCAGACCATAGGAATATTATTTTGGGAAAGGTATCTAATTGAAACACTTGTATTTAATTAACTAAGACTTAAAGTAATCAAGTCAAGTGTGTGGGAATCGGGATTGAAAATAAATAAATAAATATATAATATAGATAACTAGTTGCATCTCTAGGATACTTAGTTGAGATTTTGGGTATCTCTCCGTGTTGTTTGGTGTTTGTTTTGGGTTCATAATTCTTCTGTTCGGATTTGCAAATTCGTAGGCTACTATCATGGCGCGTGCTAAATGTAACATCTTCTTGTGTGATGAGAAATATTGGGATTAAACCCAGTTTTAAAAAAATATTAAGTAAGGTTAATTATTTCAAGTAATTAATCTTTATCATCTCTACGTACTATGAGCTATAGTATCGTACTAAATGATATTGTAACATTGTTGGTGGAGTGTTTAACAGTTCAACGTTAGAAAATGTGAGAGACAAAACTGAGTACATTAAATTATCTATTCATTAGTTGTCGAATTCAAGTTTAAGCTAAACATGTTTTTAGATCAGACTAATATTGCTCTAATTTTAAGAGACTGCAGGGGATTGATGTTTGGTAGTTTTGTCTAGAGACCATACAATCCTATTAAAAGGAGGATGAGATTATTACGAGGAAAGGTTATATTACATAAATTACGTACTTGGGTGGTAGTCTATTGGTAAATCTATGGGTGATTAAATTTTATGAACTCGAAAAATCTGAGTTCAATGTCTACTGAGAAAAATACCTCAACAGATTTTAGTTGAAATAGCTTAATTAAGTAATTTATTTATATTTAATATATACAACATACATACAAAGATCAAGGTTTTGCAACCTACTATACCTACAAGCTCAACTCTCTTATATTAGATGTAATCAAGGGTCATATATCACACAGCCCCATCATCCGACATCCACTGAATATATATATATATATATATATATATATATATATATATATATATATAAAATAATCGACTCCCTCAAACTTCATCTTCGAAAAATATGTTCCTCACCGGATTCTTGATCAATCTGCTTGATCCAACGGCTGGGATCCCTCTTAGAACCCCCAGTTCCACACTTACTCCCTACATAAGCAACATCCAACCCCTGCCCAACTGGCATAAACACTGATC
The DNA here is from genome assembly GCA_963580455.1 of Euonymus europaeus. Lineage (NCBI taxonomy): Eukaryota > Viridiplantae > Streptophyta > Magnoliopsida > Celastrales > Celastraceae > Euonymus > Euonymus europaeus. The sequence goes on from OY756962.1 coordinate 24,584,613, forward strand.
TCACAACACGTGTCCCCTTCTCGAGCACTCCAAGCCATCTAAACCCAGAAAAGGTAGTACTCCTCTGCAACGCGTTTTGACAAGCCAGAACTGCACCTTCGTGACTCAACCTCGCAACCCTCAGAACCCTAGCGAAGTCCTTCCTCTTGCAATCCACCACCACAAAATGAACCCCCTTCAACGCTACCATCGCCTCCTCCGCCTCGCCGACAATAACCTCCGTCTCGGCCATTCCATATCCCGCCATGGATTTTACGTACTCTAACCTCGACCGTTCATCTGGAACCAGACACACGTGTTTCCCGCATGTGTGACGCGCAGCGATCGCGAGTCCGATGCTTGTGCCAATCGCTCCGCCGTGCGACCACGCCTCCACAATCAGCTTCGCTTTCCATCCGGCCGCCATCGCCGCTAGCAACTCCGCCGTGCCAGATTCTTTCAATTTCTCACCCTGCAATTGAATTATTGGTTTTAATTATCAGCATCTTAAAAAGATAACGCAAAATCAGAAGAAAAGAAAGAGTAGTGATCAGTGACAGAATTCGTGCTTACTGATTTGAATTTGACAGTGTCTATGTAGGCTTTCGAAGCTAATTCAGGAGACCAGACCAGCTTCATATCCCCGTACGTCTCTCTCTCTTGTTTGAGTTTGTTTTTGTTTTGACAGTTGAGAGAGAAAGACTGATAGTGCGAGGAGGAGTAGTTGCATTTTCAGACATATAAATACAGAGGGGAAGAAGAGGAATGATAAGTACGGATGTGTTGACATTTTTGCTTCACACGTTCAGAACGTGTAGGCTTACGTCAGTTTTTTATTTTTTATTTTTTTTGTACTAAAATAAAATTCTTATAAGGATTTATGAATGGTGAGTTGGGTTAGATAATGAAAAAAAATCGATCCGTGTACTATTGGTAGGGTATCTGATCCGTTAAAATTCAAAAATCGATCCTACATGATTTGAAAATGGTTTTGGTTTTTATTTTCAAACTCGCCACAATTTTGGTATTTGATACCGGATTTAGGGTATCCAAACTGATTAATAAATGGTTAGGATACTTGGACCGAAACTGCACCCAAAATCGTACCTGACCAGACCCTGCCCTTAATTACAAGTAAATTCCTAAAAATATTACTAAATATGTTAGATAAATGATTTGAACCTTAAATATTGTGTATAAAAAAAAATCACTTAACCACTAGTTTAATTTTATTTTTTGTTATAGTCTTTCATAGTTTATAAATATATATTGAGCATAAAATTAATAAATAAATTAAATCACTTAGCCATTAATCCAATTATTTATTTTTGCTCGATTGTTGATGTCGAAAGAGTAATTAATATAGTATTATCATGTAATTCGTCTGAAAATTTGACTCCTTTTCTATTTTTATCTTTTTGTAGTATATTATATCTTTCATTATTAATAAGTATCTTAGACTTATAAAAAAAGTTATGGATTCTATCTTTGAATATATTTTTAATGCAGGATTCGGATTTCGAGTTAGGGTATACATGTTCGGAAACGGTTATCCAACCAACTATGAAAAATATTAACAAAGTTAAACGGTAAATGGGTACTTGGCGATAAACTATTATGGAACGGTTTCGATTTTCAAAATCTATATGATTTTTTAAACGATTTTATTATTAGAATACATTAAATGATAAAGATTTTGATATTTCTTTATTAGAAGGGTGTCCGACCAGTTGTGATCCCTAAGTTGGGTGATGATAGATTATGTCAATTGGGAGGAACCAAGTTTAACTCACATTAACATTCTAAAAACAATAATGGTGAGAGGATGCAAACTTTTACCAATACTGATAAAAAACTGTTAAGGTAAGTTATATATTGTAAAATATTTTGTACGTGCGAACCGAACGACTCGAACTTAGCCTCATATTATGTGTGTGTATACATATATATGAGTGCGTGTTTGGTTTATTAATGCAAGCATTTTACATAAACCAAGTTACTCTCCAAATTCCCTGTATTTTGATAGCTTTAATTTCTTCAATTCAAATTTGCTAGTGTTGTTTGATGAAATGTGTATATATTAGTAAAACACTAATATGTATTAATTAATTCTTTGGTTAAACAGTTATATATAAAAATTCAATATTTCTAGTGATTGAGAAAATTAATAAATTAAATTCTTGAATAATTTTTTTGGTGTAAAATTGTAAGTGTAATTCATCCTTGAGCTTAGTCAACTTTAAAGATGTGTAAGTATAAAATTATAAAATGGATTAAGTAAATTATCAAATGATGGAAGTTTTATCAAGTTGAGATTATATTAAACTGACAATTAATAATAATTATAATCACTAGTAGATTCGTTAATCAAGCTGTGGGCTTGCAAAAGTTCCACTGGCGCGCTCTTGCGTCATGCACTAATAAAAATTATTGTCAAACTACATTTTTTTTTGTCGTATCTATGTAGTTTTTTTTTTTTTATCTAACCATTGATGCAATTTTTTTTTGGGTCTTTTCAAATTTAAAAAACCACAAAAGCTAGCTCATTATCTCATTTAAAATAATGTTTTTGTCATATTTAGGCTATGCTTGACATGTAAGTTGGATTGTGAGAGGTTGAGTTTGGAGATGTTGGGTTGAAAGGGATTCATGAAAGTAAATTATTGCTTGATATTGAGAGAGTTTGGAGGGCTTGTGAGGTGTTTTTGTAAGTGAACATCTCTCAACTCCTCATTTTGAAATGTTGAAAAAATAGGTGTTGGGAGAGATTCGTGAACCCCTCCAAATATCTTGAGGTGTTCACGCCAAATAAGGGCTCGAAAGGGTTCACCAATAATTTCCAACACCTCTCCCAAGCAGACCCTTAAGGTTTTTATCTTCTTCTTGTTAAGCAAAATGATAGTGTGTGTGTTTGTCGTAAGATGTATTTCTCAAACATTAACATATATACTGTATACAGTCTAAAATGTTGAGTTTAATTTATGTTTTTTTTTCAATCTTTCACTCTATTTGCAACTGACAAAGTACACAGCGCCCATACAATATACAGAAAAATACAAGGTGGGTACCGACCATATATATATATATATATATATTATATCGTACACAAGAAGTAGAAAATGTTGTACGTATTGTTGGATATATTAGGCTCTGACTAGATTTATGAGTCCATGACATCAACAACTAGAGTCTAAAGTAATGTGTAATTAAGGTCAACTGTTCATGAAGTTGCAACATTTGACTTCCTCACTACTTGCGTCCTAGATCGTCATTCATATACTACATAGCAAGCGTGTGCTAAATAAGATACGTGAAGTTGACTTTGTAAGTTCCCACAACTATATAGCCAAAAAATATCTTCCCTCTAGATAAATCTGTCTTTAAGTGGCTCAGCAAATTAACTTTTATGCGGCCTAGCTGCCATCATCTCTTATCTTAAATCGAAAGGAAAATTGAAGATAAGCCTCTCATATTTGAAAGTTCTATTTCAATAATTCAATAAGTTTTGTTCAGTAAGACTCGTCAAGTTTTAAAAATAGTGCATAAATTAAAAAAAATTATACAAAATTGTTTTATTGATATAAATATCCTCGTATTCTTATCTCCCCTATTTACACCTAAATTGGAGCTTCCTTGTTTGGTGATTATTCCGGTCAAGCAATGGATGAGAATAGTGTGCCTAGGTTTGTGTTACACTTCAGTGATGGTGGCTTGCGGCAGCAGTGTCTTTAGCGGCAGGATCAGACGCTCTTTTTTTTTCATAATTTGCCACGAATTCAAATTTAAATTTTGATTGAATCAGCAGCTGATAGAAGCAAATGATAACTGAGAGTTGGTAGTTGGTCATGGGGCTCCGACTCTTCTATTTGGTGGGTCGGCGGCCTTGATCGATCGTCCAACGGCGATAGTCCACCATGCTCACGAATATGAAGTATATGTTATCTGTTTCCGCTGTTATTTATTTTCTTGTATCTGTTTTATTGTATCTTTTTAAATGTTGGAACACAAGAATTTCATTCTAGTATTTTTTTGGCTTGTTTATGACAATTTCGAAACTATACCTACTGATATTTTATATTATTTGTTTGATTTTGTTATTTATTTATTATTCTTCTTTGATATTCATGTTGGTAATATTTAAAAGAATTTCTGGTTTTTTTTTTCCTGGTGGTGATGTATTAAAACTAAACTATTGATATATTTTTATTTCTAATATTTCATGTTTCTTATATATATGTTTTACAATAGATGTAATTTTGGTGTTTTTGTGATATGACGATACATTGAAACTATACATGATAATATATTTTATTATTATTCAATATTTATGAAATGACACCGTTGATAGAAATTCTGGTATTTTTTTACTTATTTATGATAATATCAAAACCCCAATTTTTTAATGATATCAAATATATTATTAACATATCCAAAATAAATATAATATTAGTAAATCTAGTTTTTTATTCCTCTATCAATTGCTCCCCTTAAGTGTTGAAGCTCTGAGATGAAGTGTCTTCGAGGCTATACACTTGATTTAGTACCAAGCTGTCTTTTCAAGTGTTGAGATCATTCTCGTCAATTACATCGCGCCTTGGTCGGTATCTCGATGAGAGCTTGTTCGACACCTTGAGTTCACATAAACTTGGGATCTTGGGTGCCATGTGTCGTCAAATAAGTGAAGGTATATATATATATATATAAGTACTTATGAAGACATTGAATATATACAAAATTACTTATGAAGGCATTGAAAATATATACAAGATGCGTGATGTTAATTTTAGCTCTAATTAAGTGGTAGCCGTACATCAAGTTGTACCATACTTCAACTCTAATGCTTACGAGGATTCCATAATTTATATACTTAAAGAGTACATATGATTTAAGCTTGAACCAATACGAAGAGAGAACCTGAAGTCAAACCTCATCTCATCTACTTGAAGCACAAAAATTGCTGCTTATTTTGAAAACATTATGTTTAGTTTTATTTAAACTTAGGTTTATTTATTTTTAATTACTTAGGTTTGTTTGAGTTTTCATTTGATACATGCATACCGTCCATGCATTTTAAGAGATTAAGTAATACATGAAATATTAAAAATAAAAATTGGCAATAATAAAAATGAGTCATGTCTGGTTAGCATGACAAGTGACAGAGAAAAAAATATTTACGCAGATTCCAGCCAAAGAATCAAGACTAGAAAGAGAAGGGATAAATCTCAACCCCAACTTAAATTTCATACGCTTAAGATGACTAACGTCGAAGATCATAAATTTTTTCATACGAGGAAATTTGATCTTTCTCAAACTCATAAGGAATGATTAACTTCAGATTCAGGAGGAGTTATCTTATGACTATTCGATCATTATATAAGAACGATTAAGGTCGACCTAAGATACACACTTCATTTCTGATCACTTGATTATTGAATTCCTCCTAAGATAGACAATGATTTGAGCATCAGAGTGCAAACAAGCCAATAAAGATCACCTCACTTTTTGTATCTATGTATATGTATGTGTGTAACTGTGTATATATAGTGGTTATTAAGAAGTTGGGGTCAATCCATATTATATAGACATACTTTTTTGATATAAAAATCTAAGAGTACTTGATTATTGAAGGAACTGGAAAAAAGAATGACAACAACAAATCTAAGACCGTATCTAAATCATTGTCATTTTGACAACCTCAAGGTTTCCATTATACTAGTGGAAGGCCAAGAAAGCATAAGCAGCCCCAAGTGATGGTAAATAAATTCATAATTGCCAATCCCTTTCAGTATTTGATCTACTGTCTTTAATATTTAAAACTAAATACCATAAAACTATGTCAACCATCAAAACTTTCCAACCTCATATATTTATTTTACATTATAATTGTTTTTATTATTTAGGATTGAAGGGTGCGTTTGAATGAGAGAAAAAAGGTTCGTATATTATAAAATTATTTTTTAATGATGTAATGAGTATTGAGAATATACTGGCTCGATTCGACTTAATAAATTACGTGGAAATAAAGATGAGAATAATGACAATTATACAAAAGATACAAATTTAACGATGTTCGACAAATTGCCTACTTATGGAAGAAAGACAACTAAAATTTCACTAAGCATTTTTTCAATTGGCAAATTAGATAAAAGGACATAATCATATTTAATTTTAGAAGGAGATCCAATTCATTTAAAAAATTAGAAATAAGGACAAAATAATTAAACTACCTAAACTATCCCTCTCATCCATTACATGTGCTCTTCATCTTCGACAATAAAAGCTCATCTTTCCAACATCTAATCGAAGAGAGACCACTTTCGTTGAAATTGTATCGTCGAGAGGAGTCCAACGACGGTGGTTTCTCCTCAATCAGCCGCCGAAAAAGGCCGGATCGAGGCAAAACGTTCGAAACACATTTTGCCTCAATCTAGACGTTCCTGACATCGGATTGAAGCGATACTGGTGGCGTTGGATTCGTATCGGCCAAACGATTCCAACGCCACCAGTCTTACCTCGATCCAACATCGGAAACAGCTGCAGCAATGAAAATAAGTTTTGGGGCGTCGTCGGAGCTTCGCGGTGTCTTTCTGGCTGCTATGGACCTCTGTTCTGGCTGTCATAGGTCGGGCTTTACTCCTCTCATAGTTGCGCTTCTTTTGAGACCAACGACGATCATTTTGGTGGTCGGACAAAAAAGTTAAGCTAAAAAATATGAAATCATAGTTTTAAAACTCTTTTTCTCTGTATAACCTATATTTCTCTGTAGATCATTTATTTATCTTTAGAATCACTTTTTCTCTGTAAAATATATTTTTCTCTATACAATATACCCAAAGCTCGTATTCAATACTAAAACCCTATGTCCCAAAGTTCAGACATAAAAGTCAGGCCAAAAAATATGAAATCGTAGTTTTCATTCTACTGTTGGTGCATAACTTTTTTTTCTCTTTATAACGTATATTTCTCTGTAGAATCTTTATTTCTCTGTAAAACTCTTTTTCTTTATAGAACATATATTTAGAACATATATTTCTCTTTAAAATCTTTATTTCTCTTTAGAATCACTTTTTCTCTATACAATAGACCCAAAGCTCGGATTCAATACTAAAACCATATGTCCCAAGGTTCAGACATAAAATTCAGGCCAAAAAATATGAAATCACAATTTTCTTTCTACTGTTAATGCATAACTCTTTTTTTCTTTATAACTTATATTTCTCTGTAGAACATTTATTTCTCTGTAGAACTATTTTTCTCTGTAGAACATATATTTCTGTGTAGAACCTTTATTTATCTTTAGAATCACTTTCTCTTCGTAAAATATCTTTTTTCTCTATACAATAGACCCAAAGCTCGGATTCAATAATAAAATTCTATGTCCCAAGTGATGAACCCAAGGTTCCGACATAAAAGTAATGCTAAAAAATATGAAATCACATTTTTCATTCTACTGTTAGTGCATAACTCTTGTTCTCTTTATAACCTATATTTCTCTGTAGAACCTTGATTTCTCTGTACAATTCTTTTTTCTATGTAATTTTTTTCTCTATTTGACAAACCCAAAGCACAGATTCACTACTAAACCTTTATGTCCCAAGTGATAAAACTCAAGGCTCGGATTCGTTAAACCCTAATGGACTCAAGGAACAGATTCACTACTAAAATATTAAATGTCACAAGTGCTAAACCCTAGGGCCCTAACTACTAAACCCTCACGGGCTCGGATACCCTAAACACCGGGGTTCAAACTTCCAAAATTGGTTAGAACTTTTTTTCCTGTAGAACTATTTTTTTCTCTATTCGACAATCAAAACTCAGATTCGCTATTAAAAACCTATGTCCCAAGTGATGAACTAGAAAATTCAAATTCACTAAATCCAACAAATTCTTACCATTGGAAGCACTTGAAGCAAGACCTACATAATGTGCTAATAATATCATCATAAAATGTACAGTGTTATTTTTCTCTGTAGAAAATACTTTTTCTCTGTAGAACCTTCGAAAATATTTTTTGACCAGGTGATAACTTTTCGATGATAGATTGAGGCGAGACCAATGACGTTGGACTTGTCTAACCAAGATGAATTCAAAGCCACTGATCTCGTCTCGATCCGTTTCCAGAAACGGCCAGATCGAGGTAAAACACGTTCTAATTGGTGCCGACTATTTTGCCTTGATTTGGAAGTTTCCAATGTCGGATCTTGACAAGTCTAGTGGCGTTGGATTTGTCTCGGCCTAACGATTCTAAGGCCACTAATCTCACCTCGATCTGACACGAGAAATGATCGAATTGAGGCCAAATGTGTTATGAACGTTTTGCCTCGAATCGACAGTTTTCGATGTCTAATCTTGGCAAGGCCAATGGAGTTGGATTCGTCTCGACCTCACGATTCCAACGCCACTGGCCTCTCTTCAATCCAAAGTCGGAAGCATCAACAGTGAGAAAAATAAGTTTTCAATCATATTTAATTGAAATAACAATGACAAATCTGCAATTTCAAGTTTTGTCCTTAATTCAATAAATTTAAAAATCAACTGGACCGTAACTAACAAAAAAAATTCAGCTGTCCTTTTACTCTTAAAAGTTAGTAAATTTGGACCTAAGCATAATTTCCCCTTTTTTCAATTGGGTACTTCCTTTGTGGTATGAGACCTTTCATGGGCCTTTACGTTGTCCCGGTAGATTAACTTTATGAGTTTCACGGGCTTAGGACATCAGATTGGGCTTCATAAAGGCCCATTGAGAACAGCGACCATTAAACTATGCGTTTTATTCACCAGTAACATGGATGACGCATGCACATCGCTTGACCGTTGAGAACCGTTAGCCACTCAAGATTATCCGAAACTGCTGAGAGCATTGTTTCACTGTTCAAATCTTTTATATTTCGATGCTTCTCGCGGTGAATTCAACCCAGCCGTGGAACTCGCCAATTCCAAATCTTCCTCTCGAAAAATGGAAAACGTTAAACGATGTGAATCAAATCCACGGGAGACTGATAACAACTGGGTTCATTAGGAACGCCTCTCTCACCACCAAAATCATCCTTTCATTATCCTCTTCAGCAAATGAACCAGTCGTAGAATTCGCTCGTCATCTCTTCTTTACTCGTCATGCTTCTCGAATTCACCGAAAACACGAAGACCCATTTCTTTGGAACGCCATACTCAAATCATTTTCTCACGGGCGTGACCCGGAAGGAGCATTGCTTGTTTTCTGCTTCATGATTGAGGATGGAGCTTTCGTGGATGGTTTCTCATTGTCTTTGGTGTTAAAAGCATGTTCCCGGCTGGGTTTGCTCAAGGAAGGGATGCAGGTTCATGGGTTTTTGATGAAGACTGAAATTTGGTCAGATTTGTTTCTGCAGAATTCTTTAGTATCTCTGTACATGCATTGTGGGTGTATTGGATTTGCGCATCAGGTGTTCGATAAAATGGAAAAGAGGGACTCGGTTTCGTATAATTTGATGATTCATGGTTACGTTGAGCGTGGGATGGTTCATTTGGCGTGTAAGTTGTTTCATTGTATGCCAAGGGAGGAGAAGAATTTGATATCGTGGAATTCAATGATCAGCGGATACGCGGGATTGGAAGGTGGCCTGAAGCAGGCTTTGGATTTGTTTGAGAAAATGCCTGAAAGGGATTTGATTTCATGGAACACATTGATTGACGGTTGTGTGAAGTGTGGTGAGATGGAGTATGCTCAACAATTGTTTGATAAGATGACACAGAGGGATGTGTTCAGTTGGTCTAATATGGTATATGGTTATGCTAAAGCAGGGCGGATTAACGTCGCTAGGAGTTTGTTTGATAAAATGCCTGTGAAAGATGTTGTTGCTTATAATGCCATGATGGCTGGCTATCTTCAAAATGGTAACTGCTCGGAAGCTTTACAAATCTTTCATAATATGCAGCATGAAACTAATTTGTCTCCAGATAATGCCACACTATTAAGTGTTCTTTCAGCAGTTGCCCAGATTGGAAATCTTAGCTATGGGATAGCCATTCATTCCTATATTGAGAAAAACAAGCTCTGTTTGAGTGGGAATCTTGGCACATCTCTCATTGACATGTATGCCAAATGTGGCAGTATAAAGAAGGCTACATATATCTTTGAGAATATAGAAGAAAAGAGTGTGGATCATTGGAATGCTATGATTGGTGGGTTGGCCATTCATGGACTTGGTGAATTAGCGTTTGGTTTGCTCATGGAGATGGAGAGGCTTTCTGTGAAACCAAATGATATCACATTCATCTGTGTGCTAAATGCTTGTGGACATGCTGGCTTAGTAAAGGAAGGTATGATGTGTTTTGAGCTTATGAGAAATGTTCACAAGTTGGAACCAAAACTACAACATTATGGATGTATAGTTGACATCCTTTGCCGAGCCGGTCACATAAAGGAAGCCATAAATTGTATAGTGGAAATGCCCATTGAGCCTAATGATGTAATTTGGAATACTCTTCTTTGTGCTTGCTCAAATTATGAAAGTTTTAACATTGGAGAGACTGTAGCTGAGAATCTAATTAGGATGGATTCTCATAATTCAAGCTCTTACGTTCTTCTGTCCAAAATGTATGCGGGTGTCGGTAAGTGGGATGATGTGAGTAGGGTTCGGACACTGATGAAGAAAAGAAATTTAAAGAAAATTCCTGGTTGCAGTTGGATCCAACTCGAAGGAATTGTTCATGAGTTTTACGTTCAAGATAAATCTCACCCTCAAGTCATGGAGATCTATTCCTTGTTAGATTGTTTCTGGGAGCCAAATTTGAACCTTCACATTCAAATGTAAATAATGAGAAAAGACTTGCTTATTGCAGATATGCATGTTATGTACAAAGATTATCCCTTGATGAACATTACCCACTAGCGGAATTTCTGGAATTTGATTTTATTAAGATACAATTTTGATCATGGTAGTATTATAGGATCTATTTGTGGAAATACAAATTCCTCATAATAAAATTACCATTGGCTGTTGTCTTCAATCAAATTGTTTTCCAGATTGCAAGACACCCTGTTTTCTTGATTTTTTTCTTTATTGACATTACATTAAACTCCTAGTTGAGCCAGCTGATTGTGATGGTAGTTTGGGATTTCTATTTGTCACAGGAATCAATAGTTTTTTTAGTTTTATATACAGAGTGATTGCATAGATCCAATCTTACGTCAAAAAAATATTAAACAAATAAAAAAAACCCTTGATAGTTCATACCTTAGAAATCTCATCCTGGATAAGAAAGTATGATAAATTTCATTTTTTGAGGTCAACCTAACATGGAGAGGTAAATCACACCTCTAGGGAAGAAAAATGAAAGGAATGAGACAGAGCAAGGTAAGGAAAGAGGACAAGAACCATTCACGGGCAAGAGGAATCCAAAGCAACAGTAGCAGAGCCAAAATTCTGTATTAGAGGGCATATTTGTTTACAGACATGTAATAGATAAAACAGGTGACTTTAATCCTCGTCCATACAAAATAACTGCCAAACATCCCAATCTTTGAGAACAGTACATACTAATCACTAACAACTATCAGTCCTCGGTTAAGGACACTTCAGTTAGATTAACATTAGTAACCGGCTTCAATCGTCATTTCAAAATTGAGGTAAGACTATACGATTTCATATGAAAGTTATCAATTGCCCGAAAGTCCACTCAGTTCTTGCATCACAATTGCCAAGGATGGCCTGGAGTTCGGAGAGTCATGGGTGCAGATGATAGCAGTTCTTCCAAGTCTGGCTGCCTCAGATTCTGAGAATTTTCCTCCAAGATTTTGATCAATAAAATCTTCAAACTTGCCTGACTCAGCTGCATGGCGAGTCAACTGGGTGATCTGTCGTTTGCCACAGAGGATCTGATATATGAGCATTCCAAATGCATATACATCGCTCTTTTCGGTGAAGCGGCCAGTGGTTGTGTACTCAGGAGCAAGGTATCCCATGGCTGCACTGGCTTTGAGATTGGAGAAGACAATGTCATCTGCAAGGAGTTTGTGCAGGCCTGATTCTGAAAGCAATGGATTATATTGTCCATCCATAAACACCTTCTCAGCTGATATGTTCTGGTGAACTAAAGCTGATTTGCTTCCTTTATTCCCATGTAAATACCCAATACCTGGTCAGGAAAGAATATGTTCATCATAAACCCCACAATAAGCCACTTTCAATTAGAAATGACAAGCAAGAAAAGAGAAGAAAATCATGATTAATTTTAACAAGCCAGTCGATAGACTTACCTCTGGCAATGCCATTTATGATAGATATTCTAGTTGACCAATCAAGAACTTTGTCACTGCCCTCCTTCAGATCAAGATACTGCAGAAGGTTCCCATTTGTAACAAAATCATAGATCAGGAAACACTCCCCTCTGCCTTTGGAGCAGCAAATCCCTCTCAACCTCACCAGATTTTCATGTTTGAGCGAGATCAATATCTTCAAACTCTTCAAAAACTCAGCTTCATCAGACTTGCAACTTGTCTTTGCAATGCATCTTATAGCTACAACAGACCCATCCCTCAGGATTCCCTTGTAAGTAGCAGAGAAATTACTCTTCCCCAACAGATTCGCCTCTGAGAAGCACTGAGTTGCACGCTCAACCTCTTCTAAATTGAACATAAACCCCTCGAGAACTTCTTGAGAAAATCCATTTCCGCACTGACCTTTGGCCAATGGGTCCCAACCATTGGAGTACTCCAGGCTGATAAGTGGCGATGCACTCTTTCTACAAACCTCTTTCGCCTGGTCAGTACTAAGTCGGCCATCAGAAGAATCGAAAGCACTTCCGATTTTCTGTTTCTGGCGACGGTGCCATGAGAATGCAAAAATGCCAGTGACAGTCAATACAATGAAAACTCCAACTACGCCAGATATGACGCCAACCCTTAGGTATTTGGAGGGATTCGAGCATTGGGATTCAGTACAATTTGATGGTAAATTCACCGACTCTGGAATATCCCTTGTCAAACTACCATTAGGTTTGAAAGGTTCAGGTATGAATGGGTCAAGTGAACTAGAAGCTGTGCAAACATTCAAGTGTGGAAACCCAGCACCACATAAGCCTGGGTTATTTCCATATTGGAATCCACCGTTTAGTCTCTTCAGTGCTGCATTATAAACAGTAGAGAAACAGAAATAATTGTACATGAATTCTTGTCAATGTCAATAATGAAAACAAAAATTATGTATTAGAACACAGTATTGCAGACAAGAAGATGTTACCTGGAGGCACATTGCCGGAAAGGGTGTTGTTACGGATGTCTAAAACTTCCAGCAGAGGTGCATCAACTAATTTTAGAGGAACTGAACCAAACAGGTTATTAAAGCTCAAATCCAACCTTGTTAGTGTCGGTAGATTCCCCAAACTAGCAGGAATTGCACCGGTTAGTCGATTGTACTGAAGAGCAAGGACACTAAGCTTATTGAGAGACCCCAACTTCGTAGGTATGCTCCCAGTCAACTTATTGTGACACAGCTGCAGAACTGTAAGAACAACAATATGAAATAAATCAAAATCATATATAGCTTGAAGCATATTTGGTTAAAGTTCAAAATTTTCACGCACTGAAAACCTCGAAGTCCAACAATTTGTTCAAATGTTAACAACGACGAGCTCAAATCACAAAATAGCAAAATAAAGGATTAAAATAAATAAATAGAAGAAGTGAATAATCAAGGTGCAATAAATTCCTAAATACTGAATTTCTTCATGTACTAAATGAAGAAGCTCTAAATGCATCAATTGGAAGACCATCAAACCTCAAATCTAGCCCTCTGTCTTCAAATAAAAATTTAAAAAAAAAAAATCCAAAGTGACCAACCTTGAAGATTAGGCATGTTGCCAATCTGGGGAGGGATTTCTCCGGAGAGATTATTCACATTCAGGTACAAGTCGCTAAGCTGGCTTAGCTGGGCAATCTCCGCCGGTATTTCTCCAATCAAACTGTTAAAATGCAGGTATAATCCCGTCAAGTTCCGGAGCCCACCTAGAGCAGCCGGTAACCTCCCGGAGAGACCTTTCCCTTGAAGCGAAATGTTAGCCACATTTCCGTACTCGTTGCATGCTACGCCCTCAAATGACCCGCTGCACGGGTCCGAATCGAAACACCATGAGGTCAATAACCGGTCATGAAGGTCCAGAGAAACCTTTATTTGCATCAGGACGTCGAGTTCGGTGGTGGATGCCTCCAGAGAAGGAGGGAGGAAGGAGAATGCAAGGAGGCAGAGGAAGATTAGCATGTTTGGTTCGAGAGAAAGTAAGGGAAACTGTGAGAAAGTTAGAGAAACCGTGGGTTCTCAAGCGGATGCTATTGAGATTAAAAAGTAGTGAATCTGCGAGGAAGAAGACAAGGCACTCCAATCCAGGCAGACTATCGCAATCAAGATTTTGAAAGAGTGGGTCCCGCACATTCTTTTCTTACTTCATCCGCCGTCCATTTCTAAAGAGTGGGTCCCATGATCCCCTACATGAAACCATCAACGGTCAAGATTGCATTTCTGTACAATCAGCCGCACAGTAAATCTTCCCATGTGATAGGCCCGTAAGCCACCCTGTGGGTCCCGGACAGGGAGCATTCAAACAATTTTATTAATACCACGTCTGTACTCTGTCCCATAAAGCCAAATCGATTTGAGTTTAAAAGTTGTTTACCACTAAAATTAGGTCACATGATCATAGATTCATCCATCATTTTTGTAGATAATAATGGCATTTTGAGAACTCTTTTAGCGACCATAATCAACCTGCTTTGTTGCTTGTTTTGGGACTGTTGTTCAAAAATGGTGTCGTGTTGCATGTGCGTCAGAGATTAAAATATCTTAAATTGTTAAATAATAAAATTACACTAATTACTATCTAACTAATATCAAATGAATGTATAAATTACCTTCGAACCTTAGTAATTCTAGGTTCCCCAACTTCACTGAAGGTGCGTTTCGTTGAGATTAATAGAAATGAAAGTAGAATGACACAAAGTACAAATTTACACAAACATTGATACTTGATAAGAGTAGTTCAAAAACAAAGGTAGTATCCTAATAAATGAAATACTAAGATTACAAATGGAATTGAATGGAATTGCTTGGAAAATAATGAGTCTTGGCTTTGGTGTATGTTTTGTGCTTGAGTTGATTGTTCTTGATTTTTTGGTTTGATTCGTTGATCCCCTTCTCTGCCGTCTACCACCTCACTTAACGTCTGTCTTCCACCAAGTTCGATCATGTTTGACGTCTTACCTCTATTAATTCCTACTTTTCTAGACACAAACTTGAATATCCAGATAGTGTAACCAATCCTGACAGTTGTTTACTTGCATAACTCCTGCCACATGGCCCTTGTTTTAAGCTCCATATTTTCAAGCCAAACTGTTACACACTTCTTACTGGATCTAACCTCTTCATGCTGGGCCGCTGCTTCTTACTAGATCACGTTGTCTATCTACGCTAGTGCTGGTTGTCCATCTCGAGCTGATTACATGGGCTTTGTTATTGGGTCTGGTCTTACATGGAAATGGTATTAATAGGAACAAAAACTAAAAGATAAATATTTTTTGTCCCCATATAGCTATAATCTATACAAATGAATATGTGATACAATGTTAGAGTTATAAGAATATAAATTAGAGGTCACAGTCAATTTTTGAAAACAATATATTTACATATGTTATATGGAGTTTTATTATGATGCTTTTGTGTTGGTTCTTATCTAGAGCTGAACTAGCTTGAAGAAAGGGTTTTGATCCTCGCACCGAACTCATGGCGAGTGACTCGTGATACCTTGTCGGTTTGCCTCTGAGATAAGAGGAAACCCTACGAGACCACATTCCAATGTATATCTTGCATGTCCTCAATCCGGTCGATGGAGGGTCCCTTTTGTATGAGACTTGTTCATTTTTAATTTAATTCTTTAAAATAAACACATTTAAACATGGCTAGAGCTAGGAAGCTTAATTGATAGAATATGTTTATTAATATACCACTTCCTACTATATTTGAAGTTTATGCTGGAAACAATGATCTTTTACTTTTCAGGCATGTAATAAATTGTAACTTAATGAGCAAGCATGATTATACTAGTTTTAATTTTATTTTGTAAAAAACAGTTAAATTACATAATGTAAGATTGAAACATGGTAGTGGTTGCTTAAATTACAAATAAAAACATAATAATAGTAATGAATAATGATACAAGAACAAAAAAGAAAATGACAGAAAGGTAGGAGAGATGGCCTTTTTTTTAAAAGAAAAAAGGAATATATGATGTTGATATCCATGGAAAGTTATTTAAGTTATTTATAGTGTTGCTTTTTCTCTTCATCTACTTTAATCCATGGAAAGTTATTTAAGTTATTTATAGTGTTGCTTTTTCTCTTCATCTACTTTAATGGAAAAGTTGTAGAAATTAAGGTATGCCCATACCACAATTTGCAATGGTACTGCACCCACCAAAGTTCATTTAATTTGAATTTCATTACTGCAACAAAGAAAGAAGATGAGTGCAATCAGTGTGAGTTGGGAAAATTATTGCTTTTCAGGTCATGCTGGACAGAGACTACTTTAATTTGTTTTTTCTTAATCTTCAAGAATCATTGGTTAATAGTTAATGCAACTGAAAAAGGAAACAAAAGATGAACTTGTGTTTTGAACTTTTTTTATTTAAATTTATGATATGGCCTAAAATCGAGTCATCGGTGTTGTGCATACACATAAATTTCTCATATGATGGTAAAATAGGTTGGGTCAAAACTCTAGAGGCGGCACAAGGGTTTTGGTACTTAAACTACTATAATTGCAAATAATGAGGGAATTGTAATTTGACCAAGATAAAATCACTAATTTCCATGAAGCTAAATTACTCATTAAAAGGATTAAAATGTAAAATAATATCATATTTATAATGTATCTTATTTTTCAGGAGTTAATAGAACATTTGATTACTCAAAAATTATTTATGTTTCATTTTCGTCACTCAAATATCAAACGTTTCAACTTGATCATTGAACTTTTACTTTCATTATAACTTTGTCATTCACATATTTTAACAATTTGCAGTCAAATTGTTGAGGTGATGTTAACAAATAATTTTTAATTATTTTCTTGTTTAGTTGTACTGTATATGTGGAAAATTGAATATTTTATTAAAAAATATAACAATTTGTTAATACAAAAGCACTTTCACGGGGCTAAACTACAAAAGAGTATCCTTAAATAATTGCATAAAAATAGTTTCTTTCTATATCATTAGATTAAATGTTTTAATCTCTGCTATTAAAAAAAATACATAAATATTTATATTGCCCCAACTAATAATTTGATGTCATTTGTCTCACTACAAGAAATTATCGACAAAGTTTTTTTGCTGGTGATCCTAAAAATCGTCTGTAATATTAATTATCAATCGAAAATTTATGTTGTTAAAACCCTTGTAGGTAATCTAACCACTGATAGGAAAATTTTTGTTGGTAATTATCAACAGTTTTATTTATTTATTTTGACGCATTATATTACTAATTTGTTGTTGATTTAGGGTTTATCTTGATGGTCTGATCCCAAATTATGCCCTAATTGTAGAAATAGATTTCTTATATGATGGTTTTAAAAACAATCACACACAAATTCGGACAGAACATTCAAATATCTTTGATTAATCTTCACTGCTTCTCCTAGCATGTATCTTTCATTAATTTGCGTTTTATGTATACTCTGTTTTTAAATCCACCCGAGTATGCATTCATGTCCAAAAGGTTTCTGTATCTTCCAGGTTGTCCTCACTGACTGTTCACAGTTTTATAGCACGAAACCCTCTTCTTCCACAGTTCATAGTTTTCCAGGAAGACCTCAGGTGTCAATCCTCTGCTAATTCAAGTGGATCATTGTGATTGTTGTTAAGTGTGCTATGGTTATGCTACTCCTTGGCATATCTATGAGCTCTTGTCATTAGTTGATGTGGCTTTTCCACAAAATTCTTGTTTTCCAATCAAACAAACGGAGCCTTAGTTGATGTGGCTTTCCAATTTTATTTGGCCAACGCATAAATATGGACCAAAGCCCAAGGCCCAAGCCTAGCTCATTGATTGTTCAAAGCCCACTTCCACACATGGCCCAGGCCTTCTTTTAATATTTTTCATAGTTCCACAGTTCCACCGTCCAGTCGTCCGCACAATGGTTCGGTGGGTTTGTGTTATTGACTTATTGGACATCACAGGTCGGTTCAGCAACGGACGGTATATATGTTGGCTGCCGTGACGAGCTGCGGCTTTCGAATTCTGCGCTGCTACAGTGTCCACCTGCCATCCGTCTGTGCCCCCGCTCTCTCCCATCTAACAAGGTCGTGTTCCTTCGCTTCAATATATAACCCAAACCAGAAGAACAACATGAGCTCGTCTTTTGGCTCTTTCGCTCAGTCCAGTAGAAGGTACTGTCTATTTGTCTCTGACATGCTGTTTAGCTGCTAAGAGAATTGTGCGACGATGAGAGACGATTTTCAGTTTTTGTGTTCTTCTGCTTTTGTTTCCAATTGTTAAGTTTTCGATTAAAAATCGCATCTCTTTGTTCTTTATTTTCACGGCAACAAATTTTTGTGCTTGATACTAAAATCGGAAATTCAATCGGTTTCTGTTGGTGTGATTGTGTGGTGCCAGTGTTGGTACAGGAAGAGGATTGGATATGAGGAATGATCGAGACGGATCAAGAGGCCGTCGTGGTGGTTCTGGCAAAGATAAAATTGATTCTCTTGGTAGACTAATGTAAGCAAAACCCAATTCTCTTTCACATATATATTTGCACCCTGTGTTAACTGATTATGTTGTAGTCAGTTAACTATAAACATAATACGAGAGATTGTTATATATTATCGTAAAAGTTATTTGGAATAAAAACATTAATTTTAGTATTAGTTATCACCATTTTTGGCTGTAAAATATGTTGGGTTCATCATTTTATATTGTTTGTTGCTTTGTCATTATACTAAGTTTATGCTTATTTTAACAATCTCCAGGACACGCATCCTGCGACATCAGGCTTCTGAGCTAAACTTGAATATGCGAAGTGATGGGTTTGTCAAAGTTCAAGATTTGCTAAAGCTCAATTTAAAAACATTTGCCAATATTCCTTTAAAATCGCACACAATTGAGGATGTCAAAGAGGTTGTCTCAGTAAAAAAACTGTTAATATAATTTTATTTCTAATTTGTTGTTTTTCCATATGATGTTTTTGAGTTGGGGAATATTTAGGTTCGTGAGTTATATTGTTGTTGTGGTCAAGTCACTTCAAACTGATGTCCGCTTACTTCCATTTAATTTTCTGAGGAGGTACTCTAGGAAAGCCAGCCATGATGTGAATTCTTTAATCATTTTATATACCAGTTCAACAACGTGAATATGCAGTCCCAAAATTTATTTTCTACACAACAAGGAGAAACTTTTGCTTGTTTGTTTCAGATTGAATTTATAGTTTGATCATTGTTGCACATTCTGTCTTAGAGTTTTCCTCTTTCCCAACTCTTTTGACACATTCTTATATATCATATAATGAAAAAGGATAATGTTTGTGAATTGTGAGCTTACCAATTTGGAGTTTGTGTTTTACTGTTGCAGAGGTTATTAGCTTGCTTTACCATGTCAATGCTTTGTGTTTTAGGGGTTATTTTAATGATTTCTATTGAAGCTTATCGATTGCATATTAAGTGACCTTGTTCATTAAATTGGTAAATGATGTGACCAAGGACTTACAAGTTTACCTTAATCTGCTTCCTTGTCGGCAGGCATGCTCATAGTTTTTTCTGGCTTACATGCTTGTTAACTTATATTATAGGTTATACTTTTGTTAAATACCCATATGGTTGCCATTTTCCAAATCCATCTGCATATGTAATAACATAGTCGGGTTCTCTTTGCTACATGACATGGATTGAACAGGCTGTCAGAAAAGATAATAAGCAGCGTTTCAGTCTCCTGGAGGAAAATGGGGAGCTGTTGATACGGGCAAATCAAGGGCACACATTAGTGGTACTTTCCAGTTTCAATGGAAAGTTCATTTGCTGATACGTTTGATGAGATTGGTCCTGTCCCGTATATTGAAGTATGCAGTGCTAATATGCTGTGATATATTTGTTTTTCTTGGGTCACTAGAAATTGCTTTCCTGATTGCAAAAATGGATCTTATTAAGAAGCACCAAAGGAGTGCAACCCTGAGTATACTAGAGAATTTTTACATGTTTGGTTCTATGGAAATTTTCAGTGTCGTATCAATTAGTTTTTTTGAAAGAAGGGATGTTTTATTGTACTTGATTAACTTGATTCATTTGATACCAGAGGTCAATGTGTGATGAGATTGGCTTTTCAGTATGCTATTTGTATAATTTTTATGATAAAATTAAAGTTATAAAACTCTGTAGAGCTATGATTTGTTTTTAAATACTTGATTACATGGGCATAATTTAGGCTTCTTTCTTAAGATTGTACATAGACTTGAGACACTAGAAGCAGTGCGGACTGCGGAGTTGATGTTTGTCAAGCTTTCTTGATATACTTATGTTATGTGGTGGTGACTCAAAGATAAATATCTTCTTTAGTGGTTGAAGTGCATGTTTTAAAGAATTAAAATATTTATTACGCTCCCAGTTTTCTTCCTGCATTGCATTGCTTTGGTTTTAGTTATTGTATGGCAAATACATATATAATTGTGACACGTTTCTTACACATGCTTGCCAGACAATTGAATCAGAAAGTTTATTGAAACCAATCCTTTCAGCTGAGGAAGTTCCAGGTAAGCATCACATAATCACATTAGAGCAATATTTTTATCCAAGAGAATCACACTTGTCTTCTTATTTTTTATGTCTTATATTACTAACCTCTTTGTCCACTTCATGGCTTCTTTTTCACCCGAAGTTTGTGTACACGGAACATATAAGAAGAATCTGGATTCTATATTGGAGTCAGGCTTAAAACGTATGGAAAGACTGCATGTCCACTTCTCTTGTGGCTTGCCTACAGACGGGGACATAATTAGTGGTAAATATATCATGATATATATATATATATATATATATATATGTATATCTGTGTACATATATATTTTTTGAATTGAAATTGTGCTTTTATTAAGAGGTAGCAAACCGGCTTAATGAAAAAATAAGTCTATCCAGGAACTCTGTGTACAATTGTAATGGTTATGGATGCGCTTACTTACTGTACTTGTACTTAATACCTTGCTTTGTGCAAGTAGATAAGGGGCAGCCCTGATAATTGAAAAATATCTTGCAGGTATGAGAAGGAATGTTAATGTCTTGGTCTTTCTTGATGTCAGAAAAGCTCTGGAAGGTGCGTATACTGGTCCAAATATTTATTTATTTTCTGTGCTTCCACTTCGAGTAGGAGAAAATTTATATGAAAATGATGCTTCTTTTCGGGTGTCTCAGAGGGAATGAAGATCTACATTTCAGACAACAAGGTGGTCTTGACTGAAGGTTTTGATGGTGTGGTGCCTGTCAAGTACTTCGAAAAGATAGAATCATGGCCGGACAGACAACCTATACCTTTTTGAATCTGTAATTCTTGATAGGAGTAGCCATTTCTATGTCCACATTTTTTAAATTACAGAGAAGGGCTTGTTCTTTCGAAGTTTCTCTTGTTTTTTGAATTTGGCAACTGGGAGATTGAAAGTGATATGGGTTCGCACAGTTACTGTCAAAGTTCAAAAAATGTGCAATCTCTCTGTTGGTCTGGAAAATATCTCACATTGCTGGTGCAAGATTGAATTTTCATGAGAATGTCAGAGTTTGCTCGTCCATTTTAAGCGTAATTTAGCTACAAGCAGAATCTAGCCTTCATATTAAGCAAAAGCAATGTTACTTTTGATTAAGATGCTTGACTTCATGTGACATTGTCAAAAATAGCTGGCAGTTCCAAGGGGTATTGCTTACAGTGTAAGGAGCTGGTGAGAAGATTGAAATGTGATGCAACTGAAAAAGAATAGATGCTTCACGTAGCAGCCATAATGTTTGACCAAAAACCCTGAAAATCTACTTCTCAAGGATCCCATTTTCTAATCAACACGTCTTCTACTTCTGAGGTTGGAATCAATTTCAGTCCCAATGCAAGTAAGTCTAATAGTTTCCAAAACCATTCAATAAAATGCAATGAGACCTGCTGCCTCAGATTCTTTGGAATAACCACCAGGCCTGACTGGTTTACATGTGAGAAAAAAATGCACGGTAAACAACTCCCGTGCACAATACAATGCAATGAGACATGCTGCTACATCAGACAAGAATCTGTCCACACCAAAACTTACAAAAAAATGACTGCAAACAGGCCATATTGAATCTGCTCACCGACTGAAAAGACTCCAAAAAACAGAGTACTTAATACTTATCAAAACTAGCAAGAATATCTAAATTCAAAAATGGCAAGGTGAAGCAGGAAATTTTCTTGAACATTTGGGAAGGAATATACGTAAACTAAACCCACTTCCCTGGTAATGCATAGGTATCAAGTGAAATTGCAACTGATCCAGTTGCAGATAGTCAATCATTATGGCATACGATAAATCCATTTTGCTTGAAACCCGTAGAAATTAACAACAGATACATCTGAAAGCACAATAAGATTGAAGCAAATATATATGATTTTGATGCTCTGCATATTTTTCCACAGGAAATTTAACAAATTGAGTGTTCTTGTCATCTCTCTATATGCTTACCTGCCTAACAATAGTACCACCACCAGAAAGTGATCAACAAGGACAAGTGTTATTTTCAAGTCTTATGGATATTATTGAACGGTCTTATAAAGAACTAAGCAGAATGAAAACCGACAACAAGTTGTAGCTGAAGAGAAAATGCCATGGTTGCAAGGAAGGACTTCCAACAAACAAAACAAGGGCAAAAACAAAATGGGAAGATTTTGGGAGACGTTAGTTAAATAGGCAGAACTAATACAGAACCAACATCAAGCCCTTTTGACTTGATGCCCTGTGCCAACACTAGTTGCTAACTTCTAATTTTCTCACCACGCTGCAATAAATCAGTGCTACTTTGGATTTAGTAAGATACACAGTATATAGAGTCGACAACAAGGGTACCTTAACAAGGGTAGTAAGACCGAGAAAATCTGGACAGACAAATGATATTAAGAGGCACGAAAGCTTGAACTAAGAATCTCCAGTATTTATCTCTTAAGACTGAACTATGCAACAACCCTGTAATCTTGGAGAATGTATAATGCTTACTCTCAAACTTTTTGTTTACACGGTAGTGATGTTCATCGTTTCTCTCTTCATCTTTGGATTCATATCTAATGATCAAAGATGAAATCCCGGACGCGAAGAATAAAAAAAAAGTCATACCTATTCTTTTCTTTTCTTTTTTACCAGGAAAAATATTTTTGCATTAATGAACTGACCCCAAGAGGTGCCTAGAGCAAAGATACAAAAATACAAGAAACAATTAGAATGCCTCAAAGAGAGAACTATTCCTGCCTTAAGGATGGTACAAATAGAATCAATTACAACGTGTTTAAGTGATGTTCTTTATTTACAAAAACTCTACTGTGCCTGTCAGTCCAAATGCACCACGTGATAGCCATGGGAATAAGCTGAAAAAGTCATACCTATTCATATCGCTATCAATATCAAACTAGTTCTTACCACATAGAACATTAGTTCCTTACTAGTTATACTTCGCAAACCAATGCTCCGCACAGGAATAATCTACAACGGAAAACCACCATAAAACCTAAGATAAATTTATCCTCTTTCGGAGGTTGACTGTAGGATCAATCTATAAGGTTCAATCTACGAGGGCTTGGGCTACTGGAAGTCCGGAACACAACGCAAGTGGAGAAGCAAGATCTATTTATCACCCAAAAGAGCAAAACATAAAAGATAAATATTCTGCAAAAGAAAGAAACTTTGGCGGCAACTTTCATATAGTTCATTAAATTATTCTAAGTCCACTCATGCATCTACGTGCATTAAAAGAAAAAAGATAAAGCTATAAGCCAAGAAAAGAGAACAGAATCAAACTTACTGGAGGAGCAAGATTATTTATCAGCCAAAAGAGCCAAGCATTAAAGAGAGCAACAAGAGCTTTTGCGAATTAAGAGAAGATTTTAAAAGTAATAGCAACCCAACAAAAAAAAAGGTCATCAAATCACAAGCCTTACAAATCAAAGCAACAAACCATATCATAGACATTACTAATAACAATTATAAAACACAATAAGTGAAAGGCAAGTCAATCTAGTAAGCAAACACAAAACTGACGTTTTTGGTGTGCAATTTATTGAAATTGGAGTTCAAAGGATACAGGTACACCAATCAGCATACGCCTATCAGTCATGAACTCTACAATACCGTAATTTGCTAGAAATACATTCCTCAAAAGAGGGGGAAGTGGGAAAATACAAAAAAAAAAAGATTGTTCTGGTTTTCTCTTGATGCACAGCTTGCGAGTGACCAGCAGACAATCTCCACCAACCAACCACCACAACATAATACAGAAGTTTTCCATCTTATGTAGCATCATCAAAGATATGCAAAGGTAATAGTCGGGCAATGAGCGAACAGAGAAATGCTAAACAGACCAATCAATTATAAGAATCATAATGAACAAGAATTTAAAGGGATCATCCTACCGTGTAATCAAATACAGCCAAAAGAATCCAATCATCTTTCCGCAGCCTTCTTCCCATCCTTATAGTAACTCACGTACCACGTCACAAACTTCTTCAACCCTGACTGGAGATCCGTGGTGGGCTTATACCCAAGCTCCCTCTGTGCTGAACTAATATTAGCGTGTGTGAACTGCACATCTCCATTCCTTGGCAATTTCACAATGTTCCTCTTCGCTTTCACCTTCAAAAGCCTCTCCAAAATGCTAACCAGATCTGATACAGGCACTGGTGATGTATTCCCTAAATTAAAAACTCTCAATTGCGCTGGCCTCTTCTTCTTTCCTCCGCTGCCTGTACTCTTCTCTGCAGTATCCAATGCTGCCAAACAACCCTTCACAATATCATCAATGTAGGTGAAATCCCTGGCAACCGTTCCATGATTAGCCGCCTCAAAAATGGGTATGGTCTTCCCCTTCAAAATATCCCTAGTAAAGAAGAAATACGCCATATCTGGCCGTCCCCAAGGGCCATAAACGGTGAAAAACCGCAACCCAGTTAGGGAAAGCCCATAGATATGATTGTAAGTGTGTGCAATCTCCTCCCCAGCTTTCTTAGTTGCTGCATAGAGACTCGCTGGCTGGTCAGTTCTGTCTTTCTCTGAAAAAGGCACCTTTGTATTGAGTCCGTAAACAGAGCTGGAAGATGCCCACACTATTGCCGGTTGTGGATTCGCAGATTTGCAGACCTCGAGGAGATTAACAAGCCCGGCAATGTTGCTATGCACATATGAGCTAGGATTCTCCATGGCGTATCTGACACCAGCCTGAGCAGCTAAATGCATCACATGCGTAAATGGCACCACCTCGAAAAGCTTCCTCAACAAAGCTGCATCATTGATATCACCTTCAACAATGAAGACTCCGGACCTTTCAAGAAGAGCCTGACGAGCGTGTTTCAAGGAAGGATCGTAGTAATCATTGAAATTGTCGAGCCCCAAAACCCCATCTCCCCGTCTTTTAAGCGCCGCGGCGACATGGGTGCCCACGAATCCAGCAGCCCCTGTAACCAGAACAGAGATCCCATGTCGCGAATGGATCCGGGCAGAGGTTCGGACCCGCTTCTCCCATGCGGCTCCTCCCCAGTTGAAGGTCCGCAAAGAGCGGCGAGATGGGTCCGCCGGAAGTGGATTCGAGGACGATGATCGATAGAAGAAGAGAAAAATCAAGGTCAGGAAAATGAATGACCATAATGTGAGCTTGACCAGAGAAGAATGCAATCGAAGCCTGTTGTGAACAAAAGGAGATTTGTCGATCTTGAACTTGCCTGGTGTGGATGGGGCACTATCGTTATGCGACATTGGCTTCATCTGTCAAGTCAAAAAATCAAAATCTCATATGGGTTTCTAGGGCAGGAACTCCCGGTGGCGGAGCCTTCTGTGTCTGTTTCGTTAAGCTGTTTTTCACTGCTGTCTCTGGGTGTGTCGGTCAATCTGTGGGAACAAAGGAATCTTCTGGTTTCTTGGAGAGATGGGTTGTCCTTCTTTGTGAGTGGATATGCAGGTTTAATGGTTAAAAGAAGAACAAGATTTTGATCCTCATTTCAATGGTGGGATACAAGAAGAGTCAAACAACTGTAAATTGTAGTGAATGAACGGAGTTTGAGAGATGATGATCTTTGACTATGTAAAAATAGTGTCTTGGGTTTGGTATGAACTTTTGATCGTTTACACTGTTTCTATACATACATCCCTTTTAAAGGTGTGCATAGATCAAATAACAAAACAGTTTTGTTTATATCTAATGATTTTTTTTAATTTCTTTTTAACTAGGAGAGTTGAAGTTGATTGGATGAGAGACCTTGAATTTTGGGACTAAATCCTTTTTTCAGGGAAAATTTACAGTTGTAGGCTCAGTAGGAGTCTTTATTTGGGACATCCAATCTAGAGGAGAGTAATTAATAGACTTTTGGGATTTGAGGTTAGAATATGAGAATGGCGTAGATTTGATCTTTTGGGGGCTAATTCTAATTATGAGGAAGATTTGTCATTGGAAGGTGTGTGATTTGTCAATAGTTATTTAAATCAATGAAAGAAATGACTTTTTTTAAGGTTACATCCAAGTCCAAATTAGTTTCTAGGAGGAAAAAATGGGTTTGGTAACCTGTACCTAGACTTTACATCTCCCTCTTCTTCTTTATTTTATAAGCACTATCATGTAATGTAACCCACTTTTAGTTTCAAGAATACCATTCTAAGGTGTAAGAAAAACGTTATATGTTTGTGGTTATCAATTCTATTTTGTGTACATTGTTATAACCATTTTTTAGAACTTTTTTAGAAAATGATAAAAGATTCGAGCATTTGAGATGTCAAATATTTTAACTATTAAGTTGTCTGTATAGTATCCAACTGAATGTGTGCGCTGCATATAATACGCATGATATAAATGAATCTTGTGCGTACAACTCAGTATTTGCGAATTTGCTATAACTTAGATCTCTATCACTGTTGTCTTTTTTAATCGAGAATGACATTATACAAGTTTATTTTTAAATATTCGATAATTAGTTTTAACTTAAACTTTTAAATTACACACAAATTTCTCACCTAATAATATGATAAATTTCGTTAAAGTGCAACACATGATCACAAGAGTATTGATACAACATGATTATGTTTAATACCCATTAAGTGATAATTTATAGTAAGCTGGCAATAAGAATTTTCGAAACTTTTCACAACTTTAAAAAAGTGATGGAGACATAAAGTTTATGGT
Organism: Euonymus europaeus; assembly: GCA_963580455.1. Taxonomy (NCBI): domain Eukaryota; kingdom Viridiplantae; phylum Streptophyta; class Magnoliopsida; order Celastrales; family Celastraceae; genus Euonymus; species Euonymus europaeus. The sequence goes on from OY756962.1 coordinate 24,611,979, forward strand.
AAGTGCATTCCACCTATTAAGAATACCCCAATATCAAAACCTTGTTTGTATTTTGATCATTTTTTAGTTATATTTAAAAGTTTGGACTGCAAAGAAAATGGTTTACTTACTTTTTTTCCTTCTTTGGTGGTAACTGATGAGGCTATACCCTATACAGGCTTAAAAATTAAGGCAAAAGCATATTTGCAAAGAATCCTTTTATAGGTACCTTACATTGCAATTTATGCTAGACAAGCATTATGTGGGTAGGTGCACCGAGGTTATTATAGAATAGAAAACCCAACTAATTTAACTTCGTTTGAAAGCTCAGAATGAATAATAAGAGTGTTGTTAAAGAAAACTGGCCCTTTAAGTAGTGCAATGTGTGGGATGATATTAAATTAAGATGATATTGTTATTAATCAAACCCGTACGTATATAAATTTTTCACATAACGAAAGGATAATATCAATACAACACTTTATCTTGGATAGAAGTATGGAACCAAAAGCAAACAAATTTATTTCCAACTTCAACCAGATTGGTAAATGAAAACACATGGTTGTTTGCTTCACTTCATATACTAATGAATCCATGTCAAGTTCAAAATACGCCACAACTCCAACCAACAAAGAAGAGTGGGAATATATATATATATATATATATAGACACACACACACACAAACGCAAGCCAAGAGAATTGTGCTTTGGCTGATTAGAGTAGGCAATGACAACACATTAGGATCCCAAGTGGCTTCAACTACACTCACTCTTCAATAATATTCTCAGTTTTCATTTTGGTTTGGACAAAGTTGCAATACAATTACAGTCTAGATACAATAATTTCAACTTGGCGAATACGTATCATCATCAACAATGGAAGAGAATATACAAAAATAAGACATACTGCTTCCTCAGGAGATGTCTTTGCTAGAGCTTGGTGACAATAGTACTTAGCTGGTTCTGTCTCCCTCTATAAGTATAGATTATGAGCGTCCGAGCTTAGTGCTTTGTGTATCTCTCAAGGACTTCAAAGTAGTCGGGAAAAGTTTTTCCAGTGCAGCTAGGATCCTTGATGGTAACCAGAACATCTCCGCAGGTGGCAACTGGCAAGAGGAAACGCCATGGCCATCCTGTGATCATCGTAGGTACCAATTTCTGTCACGTTTAGTTTCTCAGGGGGTGTGATCACACAGTAATCCGGTCTTTCTTCGACGTTTGTGCCCAGCTGAAACGATAAGGGTCAAATGCATGCAACATAAGAAAGAGAACAAATAGCGATCGTTCGTTCAGTTTCTTTCACTCTCCAACTGCCACTGCAAATCGAGGAAGAAATATAATAGTGTCAAAGTTAGGATCACAAGTTTGTATTATATGATCTTTTTCAATGAGCATGGTAATTAGAACATCACGAAATTAAACCCCTCCTCAGACTTTTGAGTGTTCTAATGATTTTTTTCTTCTTCTTTCTATTAAAGCTTCAATGCCACATTATGAAGGCCCCAGTTGACATAGAGAACTACATGTAGTTTCTGTAGAAAGACAATGCACGATGGCAACCATTTCATTGTCTATGTATGTGCCACAGTTACCTAATAAGTGCAGTGGCCATCAGAGAAGTTCCAAAATTTTCAAAACAACTAGGATATTTACACAACAGAAAGAATAAACCACAATTCTGCTCTAAACTAAGGGAAGCAACAGGCCAAAGTCCAATCAGTAAGGATAAAGTGTAGCACCCAGCCCGGGTGGGGCGGGGTATAAGTGCTAGCATAAGCAAGCTACCGAGTAAAGGTGGGCAGTGCTTTAAATAATTAAATCTCACATCGCCAAGGGAAGAAATAAAGTTCAATATTTAGTAAGGCCAAACCCGCTAACCTAATAGAAGCATTTTGTGGACCAAAATGTTAGGGATAACAAATCTGTGTGGACCTTCACGACTTCAGGCCCAAAGCGGACAATGTCTACTGTGCTTAGGGGGAGGCGAGTTATTACGTAAAGGACCCCCGGTCTCCCACAAATGGTATTACCACCTAATTGTTTTCCATGCCCTGAAACATTTGCAACTACAGATGATGAGTGTGACACTGTGTTCTGTCCAGGTGACTTTAGCACACATTTTCTCAAGAACGCCAGCAAATTTTACATCACCCCGATCCCCATATAGAAGCAAGAAAAAGGAACATAAGTTGATTAAACATAAAATTAATACAGTGGGAACCATTGCATCTTAATATATAAAAGATGTATGTTACTATTATATTAGTGGGAGCATTTAGCATATTGGTTAAAAAAGTCATTATATATAGGGATATATAAGTCTACGTGGCAATATATTATTAAAAGTGGAAATACTTGTAAACTGCTTGTTCCACAACCTTCCACACTAACAGTCCCACCAGTGACCACTGCCCTGGCTAGAAAATAACTGACCCTTGATGCATCACCTTCAACATAAGCACTTCCAGAAGACCTGATTAAAAACAATTGCATTACTTTGAGAAAAATTATAATTCACAAAATTGGAGGATCTATGCTCAGAAACACCTACTTGTACTTTTGACCAAAGTGTCCATCAACTTCAAATTCATCTCAACAGTTACTATATGAATTGCCGTTCTAGGTACCAACACATGGATCCCCTAACCTGATGCCACTGGAACAAAATCTAGCCAGATATCCATATGGTAAACATAAAATGCTTAAATTAAAATATAATGCAAATTGCACCTTTCCTCCTTTTCCCTTTACATGAACAGGGGGACAATTTGTAGGAGAACAACTAACATCCGCTCCAAGCTGCTTAAGACCAGCAACCAGATCCCCAATTGGTCTTTATCTCATTTGGGGAACCCCATCAAGTATGTAGCTGAATTACAGCGGATAAAAAAGTTTCAGTTTGAAGGGATAAGATTACCATTGCAATTGGACTCAGAAGGTAGCAGGAGTTAGAAAGCCACCAAAACCTTCCCACCCTCATAAACAGAAGAAGACGAAGAAGCAAAAAGAGATTGAATAATTGATAGAAAATATAAAGCCAGAGCACACAAGGAAAGAGCAAGATACATACCTTGTTTTTCCACCAGCAGCAGTATCAGCAATTGTTAATAGAGACATTACCGTCCCAGCATTTCCAAGGAAAAGTTCTACATCATTTGTCAATTCATTACCTACAGGAAACTGACCGCCACATCTTCCCACAATGGTTCGTTTTATGGTCATCCTCCTCCACCATCACTCTCAGTGTTCTCAGTGCTCCAAACATAAAGTGAACGTCATCGCTATTCAATATGTTACCACAACAGTTTCTTCCTGCCCAACAGTTGGCAACAACAATTACCATACATCAAGACAGCTAATCAAGTAGAACAGGAAAAATATAGTCGAAGCAAAAGTACCAGTTATAATGCATGCTTAAAATTAAGTAGAATTAAATCCTTATGCAAAAATGAATTGCAGCCTCTGCACTTAGCAAGCTTAAAAGGGTCCATCATTAGTAAGTCAAAATTTAAAGTTTTATTTCAGGGCACACCCAACATTGCATACCAATAGTATTTCATTCACTCGGAAAATACCAGAGAACTTTGTAAGGTAAGCAACCAGTCAACCACTATATATATAAACTTTTAGAGAGGAAAGGGTAAGTTTTAAAATGCTTTTCCTATGGGTTTCGGCCCAAGCAGCCAGACTAAATGTTTGGGCAGGCTTGGGCTCAAATTTTGGGGCCAAACTTGATCCGAAGTCCGACTACTTAGATTAAGATCGGGTTGGCCAGAGCCCAAGGCCTTGACCAGACCAAAAAATATAAGGTCTAGTTCACCAAATTTTTATTTTAGTGTTTTTTGTCATGTTTGTATGAGAGTACTCTGTCACCCATACTCTCAGATATTCTCTCAATTTTAACGTTTTATGATAGCTTATATTCTATGGGACATACTCTGATTCAAACGGACGCTTTATAACCAAACTGTTATCTCATTCCAAGGGCAAAAAGAAGGATAGTCATTAGTCAACCTAATACTAGAAAACTCTAGTATCTCTAGAGGGGAATAAGTATTTGGACTTCTCTTTTTGATATTTAGACTGTTAAATAGGACTCATATGTTAAGGGTCTAGTCGATGGTGGAATACTTGAGCCGCTTTGGAACTAGGGATATATAAAAAATATGTAACCCTACTTACATGATTTAGTGGAATACTTGAGCCGTTTGATAGTGGACGTAAACACATCTTGTCCAATCACTATAATTTTTTGTATTGTTTTCTTTATTTGTTATTGATTATTGTTGTTTTCATCTTTAATTTGCACAGAAATCAATATTAAATTGGGTCAAAATATCAAAAAGGGAAGTCCAAATATAATTTAAAAATGAAATGTACAGAAATTAATATTGAATGGGGTCTAAATATCAAAACGAGAAATCCAAATACTCATTCCCTTTCTACAAAAAGTTCCCAAAAAAATCGAACTTCCAGACCCTTCATGGTGGAGGCGGCGGCGTAGATCACAACTTTTTTGGAAAATGGCCCGAAGTAAAAAAAAAGTGTTGCCCATAATAAAAGGTAAAATTGATAACATAAATGTATAAATTATTTATATGTTGAAATTATAAAATTTAATAATAGAAATTATATGGCACAAAATTTCAGAGATTTGATGGGTGGAATGGGTGTACAAACCAATTTGGTGGTATGGGTACTCATTAAATGCAATGGTAAATATATAATGGAAAGACATAAGATATGAGAATGAGTTTTTTATTAATATAATTATATTGAAATATGTGTTTTGTTGACATAAATGAGTATGTGACTTGATTTTTAGATAATAAATATAAAATTTAATATTTAGTTAAAAAATGATGGAGAAATAAAATATTGGTGGCTTGAATAATGGTAAAGAAAAAAAATGTATTGAAAAAATGTGTGTTAGTGATGTAACTCTATCAAGAATAAATATGTGAAATTTCCTTTTATAATGTGAGATCCAATAATAAATTTAATAGAGACATGTTGTGCTTGCTTCACGAGTCGAAAATTCAAAAGAAAAATCAGTAAAATCCATTGATTCTCGTGTGATGTACCTAGAAGTCTAACATTTTTCGTCGAGATCCATCAATTGAGCTGCGGTGCCACTACTGATGCGATGGATGAAGGTAGCAATGACTCTCACTGGTGTACCTGAGTCTACGGAGGGCCTGGTCGAACATGATTCAAATGACTCTTTTTTAAATTTATTTAAAAATTTTAAAAATTAAAATCTAAATTAAATATTGCTTGAATACACTCTTCCAACCTTTAAATATATGAAATCATTAATTATATTAGTGTTATCAAATTTTTTTTGTCCAAATCACTTTTAATTGATAACATATCTAACTCATTTAATTTTTCTTGTGACATGTGAACCAAATATATCATTGTATCAATTTCAATTTTAGGAATTTAAGAGTCTATTGTTATCATAATAGTTAATAATATTCTATATAGAATCTATACATTTGAAAAATTACAACCCATTGTTTGAAAATGATTTAGTACGCCAATACTCAATATTTTTTTTATTTCTTCAGGTAATTAAATTGCTACATCCAATAGATTTTTTAGTCATTATTGTGACAAAAAATTTCAATAGAGAGAAAAATAGAATCTAATAAAAATATCACACATGACACTATCAATCAACAACAACAATAAATAAATAATTTTTTTCTTTTAATTTTGTATGGATTGGATCAATGTTATTAGACTAACATAAATGTGACCATTTAAACTAAATTAATATAAATAATATTTTTAAAAAAATTATGTGGTCCTAGGCGGCTGCCGCCTCGGGCCCTGCTTAGGGCCGCCACTGTTGACCCTCAAATTCGTATCCACAAAAATGAAGGATGTGTATTTGAATGCAGAAAACTTTATGGGATTCACTTTCGAGAAGAAAAAGATAATACGTACTCCTTGAAGAGTCATTTGATAAAATCAACGGTTCAAATTGAAATCATTTTAAGAATTGCAGCCTACCTACATTGCAGCTCCCCTGTCCTTTAAAATCGAGATTGTGTGTGGGCCCCCCTTGTCATAAGGTATCTCCAACAACAAAGATGCAAAATGGGTATGAAAAAACAATTTGCATACTTGAACAGTGGTTTGAACATAATTAATCTAGTGATGATATTTTATAATTCATAACCAACAAAAAATATAAAAGCATGTTTTAACCTTTTAAAATTCTAGAAATACATGCATTTTGATTTGGTATTTTTGCAATTAAAAAATATCTCATCAATTTTGTAAGATAAAATAAAATAAAATAAAATTTAACGGGTGGACATAAGTCTCTCAGTATTGTAGATCACCATTGCTAGAATGAAGTCGATGGAATAGTGAGGGTGAAAAATGAGTAGCAATGCTATAAGCCTTAATAGAGAAATTAGAAATTGTATTTGAGCTTAAGTATTTAATTTTGGTGGGATTATTTGCACACCCCACTTTTCCAGTCCCACCCCTTTACTTGTGCACACCTGTCAAAAAATATAATGTTTCAACCACACCTTTCTATTTTTTTCTTCAAAAAATAAAGATAGATCCAAGTATCCAACCACACCCCCAAAGTTAAACTATCTCCTTTCCTCTACTTCCTCCCCTTGTCAATCTGAAAAATGACGTGCACCTACGATAACAATGTCAGAGATTGTGAATCCATGCATTACGCACCTGGGCTAGCCCTAATCAATAAGCGGGAGGGCATTTAAGTTCTTTTTTTCATTCTATTAGCTACTCCTTTTGATATGACTTTCAGGTAGAGAGAGATCACCTCTAATAGAGTCCATGCCCAATTGTGCCTTGCCTATGCAAGCGTAAAGCAAAGTGCGAAAGAGAGGCATGCGTCTCAAATTAATCCCAACTCCAAGGCAGGATTCCAATAACAGCTCTATACTTCAAATATACAACTTAACCACATTCGAGGTAGGATTCCGACCAAAGCTCTCCATTGCCACCATCTCTGGCTAGATTTATCTTCCTCCAAAGCTGAAAGGCAACGACACACAACCCGATCTCGAGGCAAGACGCTCCCGCCCTTCACTGTTTCCTGCCAATGGTGAACCGGCTCCTTGATTGCCAATGAATCCTTCAACGACGGAGAATGATCAGTTGGATAAGAAAAGGTGGGATAGAAGAGAACGAAAGAGAAATAGGGGAAAGGAGAGATGAAGTGAAGACGCGAGTGGTGAACGTAAAATAAGATTTTTTTTCTTACATTAAAAGGGGTGGAGATGGAAAAGTGTGGTGTGCAAATAGTCATTCCTTAATTTTTTTTGCCTTACTTATTTGAATTACTAAATATATAAAAACATTGTAAAATTTTATTTTAGTTTTTTCGTTTAAATCCAAAAAAAATTCAAATTCATAACTAAATCCGAAACCATTAACCGAAAAATCAAATAATCACGACTCAGATCGATTCCTCAATTGCATATTGGTTTTGGACAACCCTATTGATTACGGATGAGATTGATAAACTCAAAGTTAAGAATAATAGCAGAACTGTCTAAACTTTTAGTTAAAACTTTATGGGGCTGGGCAGATTAGACTGGGCTTAAGATGAGGTCTCAACCCATTTCTCAGCCCAAGCCGAGCATGCAAGCTTAATAAAGTCTGTCTTCACGTTAGCCCCAGTTCAGAAGAACAATCGTACTAAATATCACTCCAAAGTCCAAACGAAAGGAAATTAGTGACGAATGCAATGACACTTGTTTTAGTTTAGAAGCATCCGGAAAGAAAAATAGATAATTCCCGATGACTCTTTTTCGGAAAATCCCAGAAGAGACTTTCCGCATGAAACAGACACCGTCGTATGGTGCCCACATTGCCAAAACAAAAAAAAAAAAAAAAAAGTGACGAACGCAATGACACAGCGTCAAGATTATAAAAAGAATCCTATGCTTTAAGCCTTTCTAGTTTCAAGTACATCACCCTAGGCTAACTGACTCCCAGCCTACGAAGTAAAATACTTGCTCTGTATCTGCTAGTTCTGAGACAATGGCGGCCGAGGTGGTTCTGCTAGACAAGGACATCAGTATGTTCGGGATGAGGGTTAGGATAGCCTTGGCGGAGAAGGGGATCAAGTACGAGTACAAGGAGGAGGACTTGGCCAACAAAAGTCGTCTTCTTCTTCAGATGAACCCCATTCACAAGAAGATCCCTGTTCTCATCCACAACGGCAAGCCAATCTGCGAGTCTCTCATCATTCTTCAGTACATAGATGAGGTCTGGAAGGACAAGTCTCCTCTGCTTCCCTCCGATCCTTACGAGAGAGCTCAAGCTAGGTTTTGGGCCGATTATGTTGACAAGAAGGTAATTTCCTTTAAATGGATAGTTCATTTGGTACAATCTTGGAACTTTTTTTTTGTTTTGCTGTAGATCTGTGGATAATTACTTAAACTAGTGTGCGTGCGTGTGTATATGTATATATATAAATCGGTGATTGTCCGAGCATATTGTTCACGTGTACCTTATGGTTAGTAATGTTCGGAACCACAGATTAGTGCCTACTTTATTCTTGTTGGTCGTGTGAGCTGCATACTGCCATAACCCCGCGTTTGTTTGAAGTCGATGCTTGTTGCTCTGGTTTCAATTTTATATTCGCGTTTGAATTTGAATCTTTTTGTGGCTCTGACAATTTTCTAGTGACAAAAGAGGTTAAGAGGGGTGAGAGAGTCCATGGGGTATTGGGTGGTTTTGATCGGGTTTGAATTTCAAGCGATATAAGGTGATACTTGTTGGTGGTCATGGAGGAGGGGATAAATTGTAAAGACAGGAAATTCTGGAAATAACAAAACTTATGGTGTTTGGGAGGTCAGAAAATGAGAAGGCGATGATAGCTGAATGTTTTCATGAGCACCTGTTTTTTACTGATGCATGTGTGGACATCGTATGCAAATCATGTCTATTGAGTTGAACTTAACCTAATATATGGTGTTTAGCAAATTTTTTGTTTCCCTTGTTGGGTTAGTGGTTGACGATTAGACGGCTGTTCTTCAGTAATCCAGTTCCAGAAGAAACAAGTCATGTAGTATTTAAGTCTCAACGATGATGCTTTAGCTTGACGACTCTATTTCTATAATCCAGTCCCTTGAGCAAAAAGTAATCGCATTTGACTTTACTCCATACATCTCTGTAAAATCTTTCGTCTAGGGCCACTTGATTGAAAAGAAAACAAGAAGATAGAAGATACCATAGAGTGCTTGTTTGATACCTTTAATGGAGTGTCATCAGTAAATTCTTCAATTCCAAATAGTTGCTAATTGCTAATCTCTTCTAAATGCTACATGATTCCATAATCGAAACCATTCATATTCTTTGATTTCAAACTTCCGTGTCAACATGATCGTCATTCCTATAGCGAACGTAATCTGTTGCAGTTACTGGACTTCTAAAAATGCACCTATTGATTTATGAGATGCAGGTTTATGATGCTGGGAAGAAGTTATGGACGACAAAAGGAGAAGTGCTGGAGGCAGCGAAAGAGGAGTTCCTAGGAGCCCTGAAGGTCTTGGAGGATGCGCTTGGTGATAAGCCATACTTTGGAGGCGACAAATTTGGCTTTGCTGATATTGCTTTGATCTCCTTTCATGGCTGGTTTTACGCCTATGAGACCTTTGGCAATTTCAGCATAAAAAGTAGGTTGCCCAAGCTAGGTTCGTGGGCCAAGAGGTGCATGCAGAAGGAAACTGTTTCGAAGTCCCTTTGCGATGAGAAGGTTGTCTACGACTTTGTTCTTATGTTGAGGAAAAGGATCGGCATTGAGTAGGGTGGTGTTTTTATCGTCAGTTGGCAAATTTAGACACTTGGGCGTGACTTCTTTTGTTTATGTAATGAATAAATGACACTTTGGTTGTGTCTGTCGACAATATATTTAAGAAATGGATTTCAGAAAATGTGTGTTTCCCCTTATTTAAGTATGATGATATTAGTTTATTTGGCGGTTTATACGTTAGTTATTAAAATTTAATAGCTCTACCAAACGGATGAATTGCATATTAGTAACTTTGTTTTTGAAGGAAGGGGTAGTTGTATCTTGCAAGGCTAAGTGCAATGGGGAAAGTGTTTGGAGCGTTAGGAAATTTTGGAGTATGCAGAGAGAGTAATTTTAAAAATTGTATTGAAAGATGTGTAGAAAGATAGAAAAAAGTGAAAAATAGTATAAAAGTATGAGAGAGATGTTGAAACTTGATATTTGGAGTGTTGGTGTATGGAAAGTGAAAAAAATTGTATTGAAATATGTGTTTGGTTGATATGATTGTATTGAAAAATGTATTTTGCTGATGTGGATAAATAAATGGGATCCACTTATGTGTAATAAAGGTGGGACTCAATTACAGAATTTGGAGTGCTTGACAATGCCATAGCATTGCACTTAGCCTAAGTGATGAAAAACAGGCAACTACCTACTTGGTACATGCATGATTGCCTCTTTAGACAGAAAATTTGCAATGTTGCAAGTGTCGTTCATGGCATTCCATTTGATAAGGAAAACGTTTTTCTTCTGATACATGGTAGGTGGAGCTTCCAGACCAGAAATGGTAAAGATGTCTTGTCACAAGGTTGGCTCTGGCTACCTCCTTTTTTGCCTTGCGCAGCAATTTTAGACTGCGACTATCAATAAAAATAATGCTTGAGATATTTAATTAAAAGACTGTCAATAAAAATAATGCAAAATAATGGTTGAGATATTTCAAATGCGACCCTATTTGTTTCAATTTAATATGAAGTCTTAGATTTTAAGAGGTTCTTAATTTTTTTAGGACTATTTATTTAAAAAAATTATCTAATTTTTTATTAATTATATAAAAATAAAGTGAAAAAAAATATAACCACCTCAAGATCCACACTCCACGCATGATATTGATTTTTTTTTCGTTTAGAATTAGGTCTACAAAAAGTTCTTAAACCGTCTATATTTTTAATTGGACTCTATCTTTAAGTCATTATGTCTTAACAAATTTTATCTTGATCGTTGGGATGATAATTTTTTTTTTTTTTAAAGATTTGAGTCGTTTTCTAAATCATTAAAATCAACTTTTATGCAAGCTTCATTAAAATGACATTGTTAAATCTGTCATGATTCATTCTTTGGGTTATTTAGACATAATTAAGTTGATTTTATGATTATTTTTTGTTGGCCGGCTGAAGTCAACTTTAGATTTTTTATTTATATATAAAAAATAAAAAATCTGGGAGGCCCGGCCTTCTTTAACATTTAAAACAATCGCACATCAACTTTGAACTTCATTTGACTCTTTAGCATTTTTGGCAACACTGCAGCCGAAAAAGGCTCAACATGACACCCGCAATGACACATGTGGTATTCGGTAGAAGGACCTAGGAATTAGAGTCAGAATGGCTATTAAAAACGACAGTGTTCAGAAGCCTTTAAAGTGGATGACAGAAGGGAAAAAAAAACTGATCTGACATAATTAGAAGGAGAGTCAATCTGTTTAAAATTGGAAAATCGTCCCCAGAGTTTCAAAATTCATCACGTTTTCGGATCGATTTCAGTATTTGATATGGAGTTTAAGGTATTTAAATTGATTAATAAATTGTCAGCTTATCCGAACTCAAATTGGACAGAAACTGTATCCAGAATCATAATCAACTCGATCCTACTTTAATTACAAGTAAATTCTTAAAAATATTAATAAATATATTGGAAAAAGGGGTTTAAAAATTGATGGTTTTTCATGTTTTCTTTTATAATAACTATTTTTGTTGGATTGTTGATATTTAAGTAGTAATGTGATATTATAATTTAGTTTCTCTAAGTATTAAATTTCTTTCTATTTTTATTATTTAATATCATATTCTGAAGAGGTGTATGAGTTGCTTATTTATATTCGTTAAAAAATAGAATGTTCCAACCTCACCCCATTTTTTATTATTCTTTTAAAAAAATAAAGATAAATCTAACCACACTCCCAAAGTTAATCCTTATTCTCTCTCCTTTCCTCTCCTTCCTCCCCTTGTCAAGTCAGAAAATTACGTGCACACACAAGAACAACATCAAAGGCTTGTGAATCCACGTGTTACGCACCGCGCTCGCCCTAATCAATAAGCGGGAGGGCACCTGAGTTTTTTTCTTCATTCTATTAGCTACTTCTTTTGATACGACTTTCAAGTAGAGAGAGATCACCCCTAATAGAGTTCATGCCCTGTTGTACTTTGCCTATGCATGCGTAAAGAACGCAAAATAGAGGCATGCATATCAAATTAGTCCCAACTCCAAGGCAGGATTCCAACAAAAGCTCTCTACTTTAGATCTACCACCTACGCACATTCGAGGTAGGATTCCGACCAAAGCTCTCCATTGCCACCATCTCTGGCCAGATTTCTCTTCCTCCAAAGCTGAAAGGCAACGACACACAGCCCGATCTCGATGCAGGTCGCTCCCGCCCTTCGTTGTCTACTGCCAATGGTGAATCGGCTCCTTGACCGCCGATGAATCCTCTAGCGGCAAACAAGGATTAGTTGGTGAAGAAGAGGCAGAATAGTGGAGAACGAAAGAGAAACAGGAGAAATGAGAGATGAAGTGAATGCGCGAGGGGTAAATGTAGAATATTATCTTTTTTTTACATTAAAAGGGGTGAGGGTGAAAAAGTATAGTGTGTAAATAGCCCCCGTTTTAATTTTTTTTGTCTTACTTATTTGAATAACTAAATATATAAAAACATAGTAAAATTTTGTTTAATTTTTCGGTTAAATCCAAAAAAATTCTAAATTCATAATCAAATCCGAAATCATTAACCGAAAAATCAAATAATAACAGTTCAGATTGATTCCTCAATTGCATATTGGATTTTGACACCCCTATTGATTACGGATGAGATTGATAAACTCAAAGTTAAGAATAATGGCAGAACTGTCTAAACTTTTAGTTAAAAATTTATGGGGCTGGGCAGATTAGACTGAGCTTAATTAAGCTGAGGACTCAACCCATTTCCAAGCGCAAGCCGAGCATGCAAGCTTAATAAAAAGTCTGTGAGAAGGTCTTCACTCTAGGTTAATCATTAATCCCCAGTTCAGAAGAACAATCGTACTAATTATCACTCCAAAGTCCAAACGAAAGGAAATTAGTGACGAATGCAATGACACTTGTTTTAGTTTAGAAACGCACAGCGTCAAGATTATAAAAGAATCCTAGGCCTCAAGCCTTTAAGTACAGGCTGACTCCCCCTGCCTCCCAGGTAAAAGACTTGCTCTGTATCTGCTAGTTCTGAAACAATGGCGGACGAGGTGGTTCTGCTAGACAAAGACATCAGTATGTTCGGGATGAGGGTTAGGATAGCCTTGGCGGAGAAGGGGGTCAAGTACGAGAACAAGGAGGAGGACGTGGCCAACAAAAGTCGTCTTCTTCTTCAGATGAACCCCATTCACAAGAAGATCCCTGTTCTCATCCACAACGGCAAGCCAATCTGTGAGTCTCTCATCATTCTTCAGTACATCGATGAGGTCTGGAAGGACAAGTCTCCTCTGCTTCCCTCCGATCCTTACGAGAGAGCTCAAGCTAGGTTATGGACCGATTATGTCGACAAGAAGGTAATTTCCTTTAAATGGATAGTTCATTTGCTACAATCTTGGAACTTTTGTGTTTGTTTTTCTGTAGATCTGCGGATAATGACTTAAACTAGTGCGTGTGCGTGTGTGTGTATATATATATATATATATATATATATAAATGGTGATTGTCCGAGCATATTGTTCACGTGTACCTTGTGGTTAGTGATCTTCGGAACCACAGATTAGTGCCTACTTTAATCTTGTTGGTCAATTCCAGATAGTTGTAATTCCTAATCTCTTCTAAATGCTACATGATTCCATAATCAAACATTTTGGCGTCTACTGTGGGAGATTATTAATATTCATTGATTTCAAACTACCGTGTCAACATGATTGTCATTCCTATAGCGAACGTAATCTGTTGCAGTTACTAGACTTCTAAAAATGCACATATTGATTTATGAGATGCAGGTTTACGATGCTGGGAAGAATTTATGGACTGCAAAAGGAGAAGTGCTGGAGGCAGCGAAAGAGGAGTTCATAGGAACCCTGAAGGTCTTGGAGGATGCACTTGGTGATAAGCCATACTTTGGAGGCGACAAATTTAATTTGGCTTTGCTGATATTGCTTTGATCTCCTTCCATGTCTCGTTTTACGCCTATGAGACCATTGGCAATTCCAGCATAGAGAGTAGGTCGCCCAAGCTTGGTTCGTGTGTCAAGAGGTGCATGCAGAAGGAAACTGTTTCCAAGTCCCTTTGCGATGAGAAGGTTGTCAACAACTTTTTTGTTATGTTTGAGGAAAAGTATCGGCATTGAGTAGGGTGTTGTTTGTATTGTCAGTTGGCAGTGTGTCTTTTTTTGTTATGTATGCATAAATGACACGAGTGGGTTTGTCTGTCTACAATATGTAAGAGATGTTTTCCAGAAAATGTACGTGTGTTTCCCTTGTTAAGTAAAGTATCATGATGTTCGCTTTATTGTTCTTGCTGGCAAGCAGATAGAGTGATTTTTTTCCTCATTGTTTGATGAATTGCATATTAGTAATTTTGTTTTAGCAAGTAATAGTCAACTCTCTGTTAAACACAGACGTGGCATGGTAGTTGGAGCTTTGAGGCCAAAAGTGGTGAAGATGTCTTTTAAGTCGTTCCTAAAAAACTTTAGGATTATTTATTTAAAAATTATCTAATTTATTAAAATGTTTTCAAATCCGAACCAGCTAAGGAACCGGTGTGATCACCGGTTCCCGGTCCGACCGGTTGAACCGGCCAGTTCGGTAAAATACATAAAATATAATTATATTTATAATTTTGAGTGTGTTTATATATTTATATATATAAAAACACAAAAAATGAAAATTCCTATTTTGTCAAAAAATATTATATAATTATAAAGATGATTGCAAAATAAAAATGGAAATTCCTATTTTATCAAATTTACCTTATATAATTACAAATTCCTATTTTGTCAAAATAAATATTGAGGTTTAATTTCGAAATCGAAAATGAAAACAAAATCAAGATATATTTTCTCCCATTAAAGTCAAAGAAGGAGATGATTTCCTATTTTATGAAGAGAAAAATAAGGAATCTAAGATCCTAAACATAATTTCACACATTAATAATTAATAAATATCATTTATTACAATTTATCACAACAAAAATTATTTATTATAATTTATTATAACAAAATCGGTTTTAACCGATTTTATGTAGACAATCGGACCGGACTGGCGGCCGGGTGCCGGTCCGAGTCTTACAACATGGATTTATTATTGATTATATCAAAAATAAAATAAAAATAAAAATATCACTAAACGCATAAAAATCATGTATTTATAAGAAAAATATAACAACCACATGGTCTACTTTCTACTCTCTATACATGATATTGGACATTTTTTGTTTAGAATTAGGTCTATAAAAAATTCCCGAAAATATATATATATATATCTTTGGTTGATCAACCTTTAAGTCAATATGTCTAACGAATTTTATCATCATCGTTGAGATGATAGCTTCCATTTTTTATTTTCTTAAACCATAGTCACTTTCTAACTTATTAAAATTAATTTCTATGGAAGCTTCCCTAAAATGACATTATTAAATTTATCATAATTCATTATTTTAGATATTTAGATATGGTTAAATTTGCTATCATTCATTTTTATTGGAGACTTGGGCTTTAAATTTTTTATTTATTATCCATATTTAAAAATCGTGGGCCGGCCACCTTGTACCCTGCTCGGCCGGCCTCTAAAATAATAGAACCGTATGCTTTAAGCCTTTAAGTACACCCCACGTACTAGACTCACTCACTCGCTGCCTCCAAGTAAAAGGACTCGATCTGCATGAGTACTGCATCTGCTAGTTCCGAAACAATGGCGGACGAGGTGGTTTTGCTAAACAAAAATGTCAGTATGTTCGGGATGAGGGTTTTGATAGCCTTGGCGGAGAAGGGGATCAAGTACGAGTACAAGGAGCAGGACTTGGTCAACAAAAGTCCTCTTCTTCTTCAGATGAACCCCATTCACAAGAAGATCCCCGTTCTCATCCACTACGGCAAGCCAATCTGCGAATCTCTCATCATTGTTCAGTACATCGATGAGGTCTGGAAGGACAACTCTCCTCTGCTTCCCTCCGATCCTTACGAGAGAGCTCAAGCTAGGTTTTGGGCCGATTATGTCGACAAGAAGGTAGAACGTACTTTTTCATTTTGCTTCGCTGTAGATCTGTGGATTTTGACTGAAACTAATATTTGTGGGATTTTGATGGCGCAGTCTAGAATACACACACATATACATACACATATATACACAAAAATATCTATATATATATATATATATATGTATATTGTTTATTGCTTGAGCATATTTTTCATGTGCCTACTTCAATTAGGGATGACAAAAAAACTCGATCCGTGCATTATCCTTAGGGTATTCGATCCGTTTAAAATCCGAAAACCGATCCTATAGGGTTTGGAAACGGTTTTGGCTTTTATTTTCAAATCTGTCACAGTTTCGGATCAGTTTTGGTATTTGATGCCGAGTTTAGGATACCCGATGTCACGCCCCGACCCCAGGAGCGTGACGTGGAATAAGGTCATTAACTATTTTATCTAACTAACAAAACTTCCGCCACAATTCTTTTTCGACGGTTCGCATATATATATACATATATATATATATTTACACATTTATATAAATTTGCGCAAAGGTCCATATATTACGTACACATATATAGTTCCACACATGATCCAAGGAGAGCTCAACTCTCCATGTCCGAAATCATAATATAAGTCTAACATGCGTTTTAGAGAGGTTAGATAGATATGTACATATATAGACCTAGACGCCCAAAATGACATCTCCTCCTTTTGGCGGTATGTGCATCCTACCTAGCTGCCCGGCCCCCATCGTCAGCTCGATCAACCCTACTAGGCTCACCTAAAAAAAAACCATAAACACGGGAGTGAGCCGAGCTCAGTAGGAAATGCTACAATTGCGATAATTGACCGAATGCAATATATATAATAATTAAAGCATCACACCATTAACCATAGTAAACAAACGAAATTTCCCTTTTAAACTAGAATATTTCCTCTAGTTTTGTCACTCCAGATCCTTCTTAGACCGTCCTCATCGCCGGATCCACCATCTTCCGCCTTCCGACCTCATTGTCGGTGTTACTTTAATCACCTCCGACCTCATCGCCGGATTCACTTTATCCACTTGACCTCTCCGACCTCATCGTCGGGGTCTCTCTACGAGTAAGGAAGGTTGACACTTTCTTCAACCCGGGCTTACTACCCTTCACTATGTGGCCGCATAGCGAATCCCTACTCGGATTATTTTTTCCCACTGTACGTACAGGGTCTCCATCTGATCACACACCTCCACCATTTCCCTCCTATTTCACCACCTCCTCCGCCTCTTTCCATGCCCAATATCATATTCCCTAGTCACAAGGTATTCAGCACGACAATACAAGTAATTTTAAGCCACTAACAACATCACTAATTAAAGTATCAACTAATTCCTAATCACACCTGTCAACCAGCACCTGTAATCAATTTTATAATTCCCAATAGCAACTAACAACAATTCAATAAGTAAGCCATAACACCTACTCATGCCATTCACCCAATTGGACAAAGACACCCAAGCATATATCATATGTTAATCTCAATAAATTCCAATACATACACAAGTTAATCTCCAATATTTATATCTCTATATATATATAGATATGTATATTCATGTATACACAGCTTTATCTACACTATCAAACTACCACCACGATTAGTCCATTATTCCACTATAATTCTAAACTACCCCGAATTAAATAGAAACAACTTGCACTTCCTCTAATCATCCAATGGATGTTACCCAGCCGAGAGCAATGGGAGTCACTACCTTTCCACACCTCATTATCATCACAAAGCATCAGTTCTCGATTTTCCCCTAACTACCCAACTATGAGCATCCCTTAGTAACAATTATTGGAACTCCAGTATATACCACAACTTCATGCATGCAAGGTAGTTGAAACAAGTTTGGTCCGTGGGTTTGACGGCGCTGTTCACGCTCATGTCAGTCTCCTATTTCAAGTAATCAATTCCATGCAAATGCCTTGGCTTAGTCTGTAGAGGTAGTCGGTTGGCCATTAAAGCCACTAACACTAGATATATATATCTATATATATATATACATGGATATAAAGAGTTATAAGTGATGATCCTTCATGGTGGACTCAACCACCTCATCATCTCATACAATCAGCCAGCAAAGTAGCAATAGTGCACAATTATAACATCCCCTACCTTATTATGCACCCTTGCTTTCACAATGAAATTTCTTCAACCAAGTTCCTCCCACTTCCTCTGTTTTTTTTTCTCGTCTCTTCCAGCAGCTTCTCCTTCCTTTTTCCTTTTTCTTTTTGTTTAGTTTTGTTTTAACTAAGGAACCAAGCTTGCTGGGCAAGCTTTTCGTTTTTTTTTCTTCTTCTAGATATATGTGTTTTTTTTTCCCACTTCTACCCTCATGAAAAATGAGTATGTACAAAAACACCCCTCCACCACTACTTTCAAGATTTAGTGGTTTAGTTCTACTTACTAACAATTTAATGAACCCAATATGCACATAATCATTATACCCGCATCACTCTCTTATTGATCGGTCATGCCATGTTAGGGCCAGGATATCACATCCTTCCCTCCTTAAACAATTTCGTCCTCGAAATTCTTATAACAGTCAAGGATTCTTACCTGGAGTCATGAATATGGTCGGGTACTTTTCCCGCATCTCAGACTCCAATTCCCATGTCGCCTCTTCAACGCTATGATGTTTCCATAACACCTTAACCAAAGCTATCGATTTATTCCGCAACACTTTCTCCTGCCTATCTAGAATTCGCACCGGCTGTAGAATATAGGTAGCATCCGCATCCACGCTTACAGTGGACCAATCCAATACATGAGTCGGATCGGGTTCGTATTTTCTCAGCATAGACACATGGAATACATTGTGCACGCCAGCTAACTGCGGTGGTAAGGCCAAGCGGTATGCCACTTCTCCTACTCGACTCAAAATCTCGAACGGCCCAATATATCTAGGTGTTAATTTTCCCTGTTTACTGAACCGTTTAAAACCTCTACGAGGACTAACTTTTAGGAACACATGATCTCCAATATTAAATTCTAGTGGCCTCCTTCTCTGATCAGCATAGCTCTTTTGACGTGACTGCGCCGTTTGCAGCCTTTTCCGAATCACCTCCACACCTTCTGTCGTTTCTCTAACCAAGTCTGGACCTAATAGGTTTTTCTCTCCAACCTCGGCCCAACACAACGGCGATCTACATGGTCGTCCATATAATGCTTCATATGGAGCCATTTGAATACTGCTCTGGTAACTGTTATTATACACAAACTCCGCGAGAGCTAAGTAGTTCTCCCAATTACCCTTCCAATCTAACACACAGGCTCGAAGCATATCTTCTAATATCTGGATCAATCTCTCACTTTGGCCATCTGTTTGTGGATGGAATGCTGTACTCATATACAATTGAGTGCCCAAAGCTTGTTGTAAAGTCTCCCAAAATCGAGATGTAAATCTAGGATCACGATCAGACACGATAGAACAGGGCACTCCATGTAATTTAACTATCTCTTGCACATATAACCTTCCCAGTTTGTCAACAGAGTCGGTTTTACGTACCGGTAGAAAATGAGCTGATTTTGTCAATCTATCGATTACCACCCACACACTGTCATGTCCACGAGGCGATCGCGGTAAATCTGTGACAAAGTCCATTGTAACATGCTCCCATTTCCATTCTGCTACTGGCAATGGTTGCAATAACCCTGCAGGTTTCTGATGTTCTCCCTTTACCTGCTGACAGGTAAGACATTTACTTACAAATTCGGCAATATCTCTCTTCATACCTTTCCACCAAAATTGGCGTTTAACATCATGATACATTTTTGTAATTCCGGGATGCATAGCAAATTGGGAATGATGTGCTTCCTTTAAAATATCCCTTCTCAACTCGGTATTTTCCGGTACTATCAATTTGTTCCCAAGACGTACACCACCATCCGAACCTCTAACCCAATCCACTTCATTGATAATGTCGTCAAACCTTTCATCTCGACTCTGAGCCTCAATTACCTTCTGCATTAACATAGGTCGTAATACAAGACTTCCCAAACATATTCTTCCATTCTGCTCTAAAACCTGCATTCTGAAAGTATTTAGTACTTCACCGTTCTCCCATTCTTTCATCGCAACCCATGCCAATTGCGCCTTTCTACTTAATGCATCTGCTACTACATTAGCTTTGCCCGGATGGTACTGCAATGTGAAATCATAATCTGCTAAATATTCCATCCATCTTCTCTACCTTTGATTCAATTCTCTCTGCGTAAATAAGTATTTCAGGCTTTTGTGATCAGACATCACCTCAAACCTTTCACCGTATAAATAGTACCTCCACTGTTTCAAAGCAAAAACCACTGCGGCCAACTCCAGATCATGAATAGGATAATTCCGTTCATGCGGTCGCAGCAATCTGGATGCATACTCAACCACTCTGTTTCCCTGCATTAGGACACATCCTAAACCAACATTGGAGGCATCACAATATACCTGATAACCCAAATCTCGCTCAGGTATCACGAGTACAGGTGGAGTAATGAGCCTTTGTTTTAACTCCTCAAAAGCATGTTCACACTCATTAGTCCACAGGAAAGGAACATTCTTACAAGTCAAGTGTGTAAGTGGTGCTGCAATTCTAGAGAAATTCTCAATAAATCTCCGATAATATCCCGCCAGTCCCAAGAAACTTCGAATTTCTTTAACATTTTTAGGCCTTGGCCACTCCGCTACAGACTTCACCTTGGATGGATCAACCGCTATACCCTCAAGTGAAATCACATGCCCCAGAAATTTCACTTCTTTCACCCAAAACTCACATTTACTCATTTTTGCATACAATCGATGCTCCCTCAATGTTTGCAACACTATTCTTAAATGTCGCTCATGCTCCTCCTCTGTGGCCGAGTAAATAAGAATATCATCAATAAACACTACCACAAATTGATCTAGATATGGCCTAAATATTCTCTGCATCATATCCATAAAAGCAGCTGGAGCATTGGTTAACCCAAAAGGTAATACTAGGAATTCGTAATGCCCGTATCTAGTTCGAAATGCAGTTTTGGCGACATCGTCTTCACGAATCAGCAGCTGATGGTACCCAGATCTCAAATCTATTTTTGAATAATAACTGGATCCCTTTAGCTGATCAAACAAATCATTAATTCGCGGAAGTGGGTATTTATTCTTAATAGTCACCCTATTCAATTGCCTATAGTCAACACACATCCGAAGAGATCCATCCTTCTTCTTTACAAACAGTACAGGAGCTCCCCATGGTGAACTACTTGGTCTAATAAATCCAAGATTTAGCAATTCTTGCAACTGTTTACTCAATTCTCGCAATTCAGCAGGTGCCATTCGATACGGAGGTATAGAGATAGGATCAGTACCAGGATATACATCAATAGCATATTATATTTCCCGTTTAGGGGGTAAACCTGGTAATTCCTCAGGAAACACATCCATATACTCATCTATTACTCGTATAGGTGTTTTCTTCCCTTCACTCGGCTCATTAAGAGTCAAGCTTGCCATTCTACACTCAATGTAGTTCGGATTACTGAGGAAATGAGTACATGGTTCTTTCTTCGAGCCACGTAGTCGGACTCTGTCTCCCTCTGGAGTTTCAATTATAATCTTTCTTTCAGCACAAACCAAAACAGTTTTATGGGCTGATAACCAGTCCATTCCCAGAATTACATCAAATTCTTGGATGTTAAGCACATTCAAATCTGCTTTTAATTCATAATTTCCAAACTGCAAAGCACAATTATAATATGTTCCCTCCACCAGAGTGGTGTACCCTAGTGGAGATTCAACTAGGAATCTTTCCCCCATCGGACAGATTTCCAACTCTAGAGCATTTGCAAATGATTTTGAAATAAAAGAATGAGTTGCTCCAGTATCAAATAGAATGCTGCCAAAGGTACTGTAAATAATAAAGCTACCTGTCTCCAGTGGAGGAGCCGGAGTGGTAGTAGCAGTGAGAGCATATGCTCTGGCCTGGGGTCTCAGCGGTGCGGCCTGCTCTACCGAGGCTGACTGTGTCGGCATCGAAGCTGGTCTACCCCTACCTCTAGAAGCTGATGCTGCTGTGGATCCAGTACGTGATCCCTGCGCTGATCCACTAGGACATGACCGTGCCGTATGCCCTGTCAATCCACAGCGGTAACACACACCCTCTCCCTCTCTACGGTGCCAACAATCCCGCGCATAATGACCAGTACGTCCGCAGACATAACATGTCACACTGGGCTGTGAACCAGCACCTCGACTCTCTCGTCCAGCTCTCTGGGATGATCTAGACACAGTCTGTGAACCCGTACCCGTACTGCTCTGTCCCCGCTGTGATCCCTGGGTACTGAACCTGGGACGCTTGGGCTCCCGCCCAGTCTCTCTAGAGGTCTCCCCTCTCCCGCTCGGCGGTGTATCATCAGATCCCACGATACGCACTGCATCCTCGGCTACAAAAGCCCTATCCACCACATCCGCATAGGTAGTCAATCTCTGCATCCGGACATGCACAGATAAGGCCGGAAGTAATGCCTTCTCAAATCGAGCTGCCCTCTCAGCATCAGTAGAAGCAAAACGCTGACCAAATAATGCTAACTCCTCAAATCGAGCCTGGAACTCAGCCACCGTCATCCCAGGGGTCTGTCGAAACTCAAGGAACTGCTGCGCTAACGAGTCCCTAACAACACCGGGTATAAACCTCTCCTGCATCAACTGTATGAATCTATCCCATAATATAACACCATGTGCCCTCATGAGTGACTCACACCAGGTAAATGCGATACCCTCTAGGAAATGTGATACCAACCGTACTCGACGCTCGGGAGGTATCTGTAAAGTGTCTAGTCGATGCTCCATCTGTCGAAGCCACTCTGACAGCTGCACTGCATCCATCGCACCTCGATACACCGGCGGTCGCGTCTTTCTGAGCTCAGACAACTCTGTCAGCACTCTCCGAGTATCTACCTCAGCAACCGCACCCTCAGCTCGGGCCCCCATCTCATCCCCTCTGACTCCTCTCTGTAGATGAGGTAAAAGACCCTCCAACGCAGCCTGAACAGCAGCACCAAAAATAGTCTGTATATCCGCTAAAGGTACCCCAGGTGCAGGAGCAGCAGGCTCAGGTATATGCTCCTCTGACCCAACCTCAGGCTCTGGCTCTCCCACATCCGCACTAGCGTGAGAGCTATCCACCGACACCTCCTGCAGCAACTCCGGGTCCTCCTCCTCCTCTATCGGCGGTGCCCATCCCCTACCTCTACCTGGTATGATTATCCTACCTCTAGCTCTCCACACTGGGGGTCTACCTCGTCCTCTATCCGCCATCTATTAACAAATAACGTCACACAGATAAACAACAATATTTATTAAACATAATTTACGTTCTACATACCCGATCGGCTGTGACGCAGGACCGGAACCGATGCACATACCGTCAATCGACCTGCTCCGATACCAACTTGTCACGCCCCGACCCCAGGAGCGTGACGTGGAATAAGGTCATTAACTATTTTATCTAACTAACAAAACTTCCGCCACAATTCTTTTTCGACGGTTCGCATATATATATACATATATATATATATTTACACATTTATATAAATTTGCGCAAAGGTCCATATATTACGTACACATATATAGTTCCACACATGATCCAATGAGAGCTCAACTCTCCATGTCCGAAATCATAATATAAGTCTAACATGCGTTTTAGAGAGGTTAGATAGATATGTACATATATAGACCTAGACGCCCAAAATGACATCTCCTCCTTTTGGCGGTATGTGCATCCTACCTAGCTGCCCGGCCCCCATCGTCAGCTCGATCAACCCTACTAGGCTCACCTAAAAAAAAACCATAAACACGGGAGTGAGCCGAGCTCAGTAGGAAATGCTACAATTGCGATAATTGACCGAATGCAATATATATAATAATTAAAGCATCACACCATTAACCATAGTAAACAAACGAAATTTCCCTTTTAAACTAGAATATTTCCTCTAGTTTTGTCACTCCAGATCCTTCTTAGACCGTCCTCATCGCCGGATCCACCATCTTCCGCCTTCCGACCTCATTGTCGGTGTTACTTTAATCACCTCCGACCTCATCGCCGGATTCACTTTATCCACTTGACCTCTCCGACCTCATCGTCGGGGTCTCTCTACGAGTAAGGAAGGTTGGCACTTTCTTCAACCCGGGCTTACTACCCTTCACTATGTGGCCGCATAGCGAATCCCTACTCGGATTATTTTTTCCCACTGTACGTACAGGGTCTCCATCTGATCACACACCTCCACCATTTCCCTCCTATTTCACCACCTCCTCCGCCTCTTTCCATGCCCAATATCATATTCCCTAGTCACAAGGTATTCAGCACGACAATACAAGTAATTTTAAGCCACTAACAACATCACTAATTAAAGTATCAACTAATTCCTAATCACACCTGTCAACCAGCACCTGTAATCAATTTTATAATTCCCAATAGCAACTAACAACAATTCAATAAGTAAGCCATAACACCTACTCATGCCATTCACCCAATTGGACAAAGACACCCAAGCATATATCATATGTTAATCTCAATAAATTCCAATACATACACAAGTTAATCTCCAATATTTATATCTCTATATATATATAGATATGTATATTCATGTATACACAGCTTTATCTACACTATCAAACTACCACCACGATTAGTCCATTATTCCACTATAATTCTAAACTACCCCGAATTAAATAGAAACAACTTGCACTTCCTCTAATCATCCAATGGATGTTACCCAGCCGAGAGCAATGGGAGTCACTACCTTTCCACACCTCATTATCATCACAAAGCATCAGTTCTCGATTTTCCCCTAACTACCCAACTATGAGCATCCCTTAGTAACAATTATTGGAACTCCAGTATATACCACAACTTCATGCATGCAAGGTAGTTGAAACAAGTTTGGTCCGTGGGTTTGACGGCGCTGTTCACGCTCATGTCAGTCTCCTATTTCAAGTAATCAATTCCATGCAAATGCCTTGGCTTAGTCTGTAGAGGTAGTCGGTTGGCCATTAAAGCCACTAACACTAGATATATATATCTATATATATATATACATGGATATAAAGAGTTATAAGTGATGATCCTTCATGGTGGACTCAACCACCTCATCATCTCATACAATCAGCCAGCAAAGTAGCAATAGTGCACAATTATAACATCCCCTACCTTATTATGCACCCTTGCTTTCACAATGAAATTTCTTCAACCAAGTTCCTCCCACTTCCTCTGTTTTTTTTTCTCGTCTCTTCCAGCAGCTTCTCCTTCCTTTTTCCTTTTTCTTTTTGTTTAGTTTTGTTTTAACTAAGGAACCAAGCTTGCTGGGCAAGCTTTTCGTTTTTTTTTTCTTCTAGATATATGTGTTTTTTTTCCCACTTCTACCCTCATGAAAAATGAGTATGTACAAAAACACCCCTCCACCACTACTTTCAAGATTTAGTGGTTTAGTTCTACTTACTAACAATTTAATGAACCCAATATGCACATAATCATTATACCCGCATCACTCTCTTATTGATCGGTCATGCCATGTTGGGGCCAGGATATCACACCCGAACCAATTAATAATTAGTTAGGGTACCCGAACAAAAACCGTACCCATAACCATAACAAACCCGGCCCGACCCAACCCTTAATTTCAAGTAAATTCTTAAAAATATAGTATATATGTTAGAGAAGGGATTTGAACCTTACACATGTATACAAAACTAAATCATTTAACCACTAATCCAATTGTTTGATTTTTGTTATAAACTTTCATAGTTTATAAATATATATTGAGTGTTTGGAAACATTATTCAATCAATTATGAAAGAAATTGAAAAAGTTAAACGGTAAATGGGTACCCGGCGATAAATGGTTATGGAAAGGTTCTGGTTTTGGAAATCTAAATGATTTTTTAAATGGTTTTGGTATAAGGTACATTAAACGGTAACAGTTTTTGTATTTTTTAAATGGAAGTATACCTGACCTGTTGTCATCCCTAACTTCAATATTTTTTGTCGTGTGAGCTGCATGCTGCTACATCTTCTTCCTCGATAACCCCGAATTTATTGTCACTATTTCCATTTCATACTCCCATTCATAGGCTGATAGGCTCTCCACTCCCGAGTCCACTGGTAAAACTAGATAGATTTTATTTTGAGTTAATGCTTGTTGCTCTGGCGTCAATTTTATATTCCTGTTTGGATTTTTAATCTCAGTGTGTCTATGGAAATTTTCTAGTAAGAAAAGAGGTTAAGAATGTGCGTATTTCCACAGAGGGGAGATAAGACTCCATGGAGGATTGAATCTGCTTTGAGTTGTTTGAATTTTCAGAGATATAAGGTGATACTTGTTGGTGGTCGGGGACGGGGAGATTAATTTTAAAGACAGGAAATTCTAGGATGATGAGTGGTATTTGGTTAATATATATCAGAGGCCTGAGGCTTACGTATATGTTCTGAAAATGTAAGTATTGATTTATGAGATGCAGGTCTATGTCGCTGCGAACAAGATATGGATCAAAAATGGAGAAGAGCTGGTGGCAGCGGTAGAGGAGTTCATAGGAGCCATGAAGGTCATGGAGGATGAGCTTGGTGATAAGCCGTACTTTGGAGGCGAAAATTTTGGCTTTGTTGATATTGCTTTGATCTCCTTCCATAGCTGGTTTTACGCCTATGAGACCTTTGGCAATTTCAGTATAGAGAGTAGGTTGCCGAAGCTTGGTTTGTGGGCCAAGAGGTGCTTGCAGAAGGAGACTGTGGCTAAGTCCCTTTGCGATGAGAAGGTTGTCTATGACTTTCTTTGCTGTTATGTCGAGGAAAATGGGTTTCGGCATTGAGTAGAGTGTTCTTTGTATTGTCAGTGCTCTTGGCAATTTTAGACATTTGGTTGTCTTCTTTCTCATGTTGAATAAATGAGACTTGGGTGTTTCATCCGCCAATATGTTCGAGATTTTTTTCCAAGAGCATGTGTGTTCTCGGGGTAAGTATATTTTTGGTAATTAAAAGATGAGACATTTTTCAATTTGATAACTGAAAGATCAGACGTTACAAGTCGATAATTTGAAATTTAAATTTGTTATAGATTAATAATTTGAACAACTTTCCTAAATTTTAGACAGTGAACATGCTGATATGACACATTGACTTTTAAATGCTGCTAAATATGTGGCTTGACAATTGCTAAGGTAGAAAATAATTAATTTAAAACTACTCCATCGTTGGTAGTGGTCATTGATACCCAATGACAACCAAACCCAAATACAAGCACATTCACCCATGTAAAGAACCGAGGAATAATTCCCAGAATTACTGGTAAACACAGAGAAACAAGATCAAACTAAGAAAAATTCAATAAAATGTATAACAGATTTCTTCCCTAGTTGGAGTACCAAGAATCTTGATAAATTCTCCAAGTGGGCGACTGCATTTTCTCCAGGATCACGAAATAAGTGAAGGCTCGACAGTAACTATAGACCATGATCACAAAAACAGTTGACAGTTATAGAAATATTCACATTTTAACGATTCGTGATTGTGCAAGTACAAGGGATGACGGATGACAGAGGATAAGGGGCCATGTATGATAGCATCATTTGCATTGTTTGCATCATTTGCATGTTTTCATTTCTCATTTTAATAGAAAATGGGATAGTTACAACATGAGGATAACTTTGCCAAGAATTTCTTACACATTCAAGTATTTGTTTAGCCAAGTCGGGAGTGGCGCAATGATCCCGAGCACTTTCACTTTCCTCTTTAGTTCAGCCAAGTCGGGAATGGCGCAATGATCCCGAGCACTTTTCCGTTTTATTTGTTCAGCCAAGCCGGGAGTGGCGCAATGATCCCGAGCACTTTTTTCCCCTTTAGTTCAGCCAAGCCCGGAATGGCGCAATGATTCCGAGCACTTTTCCGTTTTATTTGTTCAGCCAAGCCGGGAGTGGCGCAATGATCCCGAGCACTTTTATTTTCCCCTTCAGTTTAGTTAAGCCGGGAATGACACATTGATCCTGAGCTCCTTTCATGTCCTTCATCACGATCAAGTCGTGGATCACTTAAAGAAATTGTATTTTTTATATGTACCAAATAAAATCGATTTACTACACCTTTGTGCGCCATTTACTTCGTAAAAGTCACACAAAGGGGGGCAGCTGTAGTACCCGATTTTTGTCCGGATAAGACTTATTTGGTCATATAAAAAATTTTATTGTTTAAAAATAAATAAAATTGGTATGGAAAAGCCCAAGTTCGTTGGCAAACTAGGTCCATTTTCACAAGCCCAATAAATCAAGTTCAAAAACAAATAAAAATAATAAAATAAATAAAGAGAAAATTCAGTTTGGGACTCTTGATCCATTTGTTAGTCTCATTTTCCATCTCAAAATCATCTCTTCAAATCCTATTCTTGTTAAACTTATCTTTTTACCCTTATCTTTATCTAACCCTCTCTCACCTATAAATACTATAGACTTTTGGGAAAGAAGGGGAACTTTTTTTGGGGGAGGAGCCGCATCTCTCTTTTGGGGGAAGCATAACCACTCATCTCTTCATTTTTTTTCTCTCCCAGCCGTCACTTTCTTCTTATTCCATTGACTTGTAGCCTTCTCCTCCATCTCACCACAATTTCTATTGCTCAAGTCACCTATCACCTATCACCTATCCTTACTAAATCATCAAATTATCATATATCACTAATTTGAGTATCTATCCTAATCGAGCACTGTCACTCATCCGATTTCCTCCATCACAGGTGACGTATATGTACACTTTCTGCACTTTCTGCACTTTTGATACATGTATGTGTAGGTATATTTAGATACATATATATACGAATGTTGTGGGTGTATATTATATATATTTGTGCACTTTTGAAAGGTTCTGTGTGCATGTTATATATGAATGTTGTGTATGTGTGTATTATATATATCTATTCGCAAATATATTTGTGCCATGTTCATGTGCTTTAAATATGAGTTACATAGATGTCAGACTGTACATACCTATATATATATATATATATTATATATATGACGTTATATATGCATGTGCAGGTGTTGTGTATATATGTGCTTTGATTGGTATTAATATTTTATACATATATACGTGTAAATCTATGGTGGATGATGCTTTGTATATGTTTATATTAATAGGTTTGTATGTGATGCCATGTATGTATATTGTGTGTTCATATTGTTTGGATTTGATAAATCAATAGTTGATCCTTAGCAAATTACCGAATCAAATACCAAAAGTTGGTATTCTTAACGATAATTCAACACCATAAGTTGGTGCCTTTTTTTAAAACCTACCAAAAGTTGGTAGCGAATTTGCGTTGGTGATAAATAAACCATTTATTTTCGATGTTTCTACGAATAATTGGTTTTTCTTTTTAATGTAATTAATTTATTTTTTCCTTATGGTCAATAGTTGACCCAAACTTTTTTTTTTTAATCTTTCCAAAAACTATCATAAGTTGATCGTGTTTCAAAAAATCAAATTTCTTTTAAAACTATCATAAGTTGATACTGTTTCAAAAAAATCAAATTTCTTTTAAAACTATCATAAGTTGATTGTGTTTTTACAAAACCTTTTTTTTATTTATTTAAATGGGCAATGTTTTCACACACAAAAATAGCTTTGCTACTCATCTAAAATTATTTCATGTTTCTTGCATAGAAATTATGAGAATTAAAGATGAGACACCAATTTTTAAAACAAACTCTATCATTTTTTTTATGTCTTGCAAAGAGCAAGTTTTCGTAGGGTAGTCATCTAATTAATAAGGTAACTGTTTTCGAAACAGGTGTTATGGGGTGCTAATACCTTCCCCATGCTCAATCGATCCCCGTTCCCTTTTTCTCTGGTTCGCAGGTTTTTTTGGTGTCCAATTGCACCTTAAATCAATTGGTGGCGACTCTCGAGGTTTTTTTTCTATTTTTTTTTTGTTTCGAAATAATATTATTTCGCAGGAAGATTTCGCCGATCCGCGTCGTGACCCCGGTTGCGACAGTCATGCTAGGTCATTTATCAACGCGCCACATCAGCGACAGCGCGTTGATTGTTCGGAAATCTCAAATTATGCCCGAATTATTAATTTGGAACAAATTCAAATTTCAAGTTACTAACTTGTAATGTTTGATCTTTCAATTACCAAATTAAAAAATGTCTCATTTTTCGAATACTAAAAATATACTTATCCCGTTTGTTTTGTATAATGAAAAATGTCGTGATGTTAGCTTTATTGTTCCTGTTAGCGAGCAGAGAGATTTGAGATTTTTCCTCGATCTCTTTTTTAATTATTTGAATATTTAGTATTTTTGTTTTTTAAAGAAGGGGGAATTGAATCTTGTAATTAGCAAGTAACAACCATAAATAAAAGGCAACTACATACTTAGGGATTGTAAAAATTTATATCCGGATCGGATAACATGGAGTGTTTATAATTCCATTTGAGTGAGTTTTTTTTAATGAATTGCGCATTAATAATTTTGGTTGAATCTTGTAATTAGCTAGCAATTTCATATTCTCTATTAAACACAGACATCGCGTGTTAGTTGGAGCTTTCAGACCAAAAAATAGTAAAGATTCTTGTTCAAGGGTTGGCTTGGCCATTATTTCTGTAGGTCCATTTTGACCTTGCCGCCCGGCAATTTAGACTCCTAAAAATAATGCTTGAGATATTTAAGATGTGACCCATTTGATAATTGATTCAATTTAATATAAAATGTTCCAAGTCGTTACTAAAAAAATTAAGATTATTTAATTTATTATTGATTACATCTAAAATAAAATAAAAAATAAAAATATCACCGAACGTATAAAGATTATGTATTTAAAAAAAAAAAAATCATCACACGGTTCACTTTTCACACTCTACATATGATGAACTTTTTTGATTTAGAATTAGGTCAAAACATCTTTATCTTTGATTGATCAACCTTTAAGTCAATACAATATGTTTAACAAAATTTATCCCGATTGTTGAGATGATAACTTCAATTTTATTTTTTTTTCCTGAAAATCTGAGTCACTTTCTAACTTATTTAAATTACCTTTCATGCGAGCTTCTTTAAAATGATATTATTAAATTTACCATAATTTATTATTTTAGATATTTAGATTTGGATAAATTTGCCATTATTCATTTTTTATTGGATACTTGGGCTTTAAATTTTTCTATTTATTATATAAAAATCGGGGGCCAATGATCACTTATCTTCATTCACTTTTCTTAAAATAAAGTATTCTTGTTCTGAATTCAATGTTCACTCATTTTTATTCCTTCCATTTCTCTTTTCCCAATTCTAGTTTATTTTATGTCTTTAACAGGCATGAAAATGATGATAACAAAGAGGATGAGCTTAACGAACCAGATTTTTGTGCACCTATTAGTAATATCGAACTTGATTATGAATTTGAGGAGGAAATTGAAATTCTACCAGAGATGTTGAGACAAGTAAATCAAGAGAAGAAAATAATTCAGCCTCACCAAGAATTCATTGATATTATCAATTTAGGGACTGAGAAGGAGAAAAAAGAGGTGAAGGTTGGAACTGCCTTAAAAAGGGAAGAAAAAGAAAGATTGATAGATTTATTGCACAGTTATCGAGATATATTTGCTTGGTCATATCAAGACATGCCTGGGCTAGACACGAACATAGTAGTTCACAGGTTGCCATTGAAACCAGATTATTCGCCAGTAAAACAGAAACTGAGGAGATTAAAGCCAGAGGTGTTGTTGAAAATTAGAGATGAGGTCAAAAAACAATTTGATGCTGGATTTTTAGCAGTATCACATTATCCTGAATGGGTGGCAAATATTGTGCCAGTTCCAAAAAAAGATGGCAAAGTCCGAATGTGTGTTGATTACAGAGACCTTAATGGTGCGAGCCCGAAAGATAACTTCCCTCTACCTCACATTGATGTATTGGTAGACAATACTGCAGGGCATTCTACTTT
Source organism: Euonymus europaeus (assembly GCA_963580455.1). Lineage (NCBI taxonomy): Eukaryota > Viridiplantae > Streptophyta > Magnoliopsida > Celastrales > Celastraceae > Euonymus > Euonymus europaeus. Next base: position 24,644,172 of record OY756962.1, read on the forward strand.
CTCTTTTATGGATGGTTTTTCGGGATATAATCAGATCAGAATGGCACCAGAAGATCGTGAAAAAACGACTTTCATCACCCTTTGGGGAACCTTTTGTTATAAAGTGATGCCATTTGGGTTGAAGAATGCAGGAGCTACATATCAAAGGGCAATGGTCACTTTGTTTCATGATATGATGCATAAGGAAATTGAGGTATATGTTGATGATATGATAGCAAAGACAAAGGAAAGCGAAGATCACATTGTAAATATCCAAAAGTTGTTTGGTAGATTGAGGAAACATCAATTAAAGTTAAATCCGGCCAAATGCACATTTGGAGCTACCTCAGGAAAGTTGTTAGGATTTATTGTCAGTAAGAAAGGAATTGAAGTAGATCCTGACAAAGTTAAGGCAATTATGGAAATGCCACCACCTCGCACGGAGAAGGAGATCAGAGGATTCTTAGGAAGGTTGAATTATATTTCACGTTTTATTTCACAGTTGACAGCCACATGTGAACCCATTTTCAAATTGTTGCGCAAGAATAGTCCAACCGAGTGGAATGAAAATTGTCAAGTCGCTTTTGAGAAGATTAAGCAGTATTTACAAAATCCACCAGTGTTAATGCCACCTGTTGCAGGAAGACCATTGATTCTTTACTTGACTATTTCAGATAGCTCAATGGGATGTATGCTTGGACAACATGATTCATCTGGGAAGATAGAGCATGCCATTTACTATTTGAGTAAGAAGTTTACAAATTGTGAGATGAACTATTCTATGCTTGAAAAAACCTGTTGTTCACTAGCATGGGTTGCTCACAGACTTCGACAATACATGCTTTATCATACCACATGGTTGATTTCTAAAATGGATCCCATCAAGTATATTTTTGAAAAGCCATCACTCTCGGGAAGAATAGCCAAGTGGCAAATGCTATTGTCTGAATATGATATTCAGTATGTCACACGAAAGGCTATAAAAGGAAGTGCTATAGCGGACTATTTGGCGGAGCGAGCAATTGATGACTTTCAGCCTATGATCGTTGGTTTTCCAGATAGTGATATTATGGCCTTATCCATAGAAGAGATGAGTTTGGAACAGTCTGAAAAATGGACCCTACTATTTGATGGTGCATCTAATATGATAGGATGTGGAATTGGGGCAGCACTTATATCACCAGAGGGGAAAGTCACGCCATTTACTGCCAAATTATACTTTGAGTGCACCAATAACGTTGCTGAATATGAGGCATGTGCAATGGGGATTCAAGCAGCTATAGATGTCGGAATTAAAAGGTTACAGGTTTATGGAGACTCACAGTTAGTAATCCGATAATTGAATGATGAATGGGAAACCAAGGATTCTAAACTGGTGCCCTACTATCAGTTTATCAAAAGGATGATCAAGTCATTTGATTGGATTGAACTTGACCATATCCCAAGAGAACAAAATCAGATAGCAGATGCTTTGGCAACCCTAGCAGCAATGTTTGATTTAGATCCGCGAGGAGAAGTCCAGGTCATTAAAATTGAGAAGAGAGAGGAAAATGCATATTGTTCAAATATAGAAGAGGAATTGGATGGTAAACCGTGGTATTATGACGTGAAGAAATACTTGGAAAGAAGAGAGTATCCCCCAGATGCCTCAGAAAATGACAAGCGCACCATACGAAGACTCTCTAGTTCCTTTCTGTTAGAAGGAAATGTGTTATATAAGAGAAGTTCAGGATTTGTACTCCTTCGATGTGTGAATATTGATGAAGCTAAACAGATTATGAAAGAGATTCATGAAGGAATTTGTGGAACTCACTCAAGTGGGTACTCGATGGCAAGGAAGATATTGCGAGCAGGCTACTATTGGCTCACTATGGAAAGGGATTGCATCAGCTATGCAATCAGATGCCACAAGTGTCAAATTTACGCTGACAAAACTCATGTTCCAGTGAACCCCCTACATGTATTAGCAGCCCCATGGCCATTTTCTATGTGGGGTTTAGATGTTATTGGCCCAATTGAGCCAAAAGCTTCCAATGGACATCGCTTCATTCTAGTCGCGATTGATTATTTTACAAAGTGGGTGGAAGCAAATTCGTATGCTAATGTGACAAGTAATGTCATCGTTCGATTTTTGAGGAAAGATATTGTTTATCGCTATGGGGTTCCTGAAAGGATCATTACTGACAATGGCACAAATTTCAATAGCAGGATAATGAATGATTTCTGTAAGCAGTTTAAGATCAAACATCATAATTCATCTCCTTATCGTCCTAAGATGAATGGGGCTGTTGAGGCAGCTAACAAAAATATTAAGAAGATCATTCAAAAGATGACAGAAAATTACAAAGATTGGCATGAAAAGCTTCCCTTTGCTTTATACGGATATCGGACTTCTGTACGCACTTCCACTGGTGAAAGTCCTTTTGCTCTAGTATATGGAACAGAAGCAGTTATTCCTGTTGAAGTGGAAATTCCTTCACTAAGAGTGGTGGTAGAGGCCAACTTGGAGGAGACAGAATGGGTTCGAAGTCGATATGAACATTTAAATTTTATCGAGGAGAGGAGATTAGGGGCCCTTTGTAGAGGACAACTTTATCAAAAACGAATGGTAAGAGCACATCATAAGAAAGTGCGCCTTCGTTGTTTCAGAGAAGGAGATTTAGTATTAAAAATGATCCAACCACCTCAAAAAGATCATCGAGGAAAATGGACTCCTACTTATGAAGGACCATATGTGGTGAAGAAATCATTCTCTGGTAGAGCAGTAGTTTTGACAAAAATGGATGGCGATGATCTTTCTCATCCTGTGAATGCCGATGTCCTGAAGCGATATTATGCATAAAAAAAAAAGAGAGAAAAAAAACAAAACAAACAAAACAAAACAAAAAAAAAAAGAAAAAAAGAAAAAAAGAAGAAATATGCTAAAGTGAAAACCCTTTTGGGCGCTTTAGGCAAGAAGCTATCAAGGATGGTTGGAAGACATTCGGTTAGAATCCACAAATGGTCAAGTAAAGACAGATGTATTTCAGAATACAGTGAGCGGCCAGTGGGGTTTGACTACGGGTTCAATGCTTATCAAAGTTCATGATTAAATTCGACAATTGCGAAGTAGGTGCACACAAAAACTGGGGCAGTTTTTGCGCAGAGTCTGGGTTTAGTTATTGAGTGCTTGTAAAAGAAATTCTATTTTTCTAAATTTCTTGAGCCTTCATATGTATATATTCTTCCTGAAAGGAATTGTTTCAGCTCTCTATCTACCTTTTTTCAATAAATACTCAGTAAATGATCATTCATAATCCTTTGTTTCATTTGCTAGCCTTTCCACAAAACTTCTTGTACATATATTCTCTTAAATATTTTGCTTCTCATGTGCATAGCCATGCTGTTAAATTTATTGAGAATAAGTTTTGACATAAATATGTGGAAAACAAGTGCATTAGAAGATTGTTCTTAGCAAGGAATTGACAGGATTTGGTACTCTGGATTGATAAAGAGCTAAGAGAAATCAGGGGATATGACAAATCGACAAAGAGATCACCAAAAGACAGTTTAAAGGCATTTGCTGGTGGAAAACCTTGTACAAGGGGTGTGCTTTTATCTATGGAAATATGGAATCAGGATTCATGCAACAGATTTCTTCCCTAGTTGGAGTACCAAGAATCTTGATAAATTCTCCAAGTGGGCGACTGCATTTTCTCCAGGATCACGAAATAAGTGAAGGCTCGACAGTAACTATAGACCATGATCACAAAAACAGTTGACAGTTATAGAAATATTCACATTTTAACGATTCGTGATTGTGCAAGTACAAGGGATGACGGATGACAGAGGATAAGGGGCCATGTATGATAGCATCATTTGCATTGTTTGCATCATTTGCATGTTTTCATTTCTCATTTTAATAGAAAATGGGATAGTTACAACATGACGATAACTTTGCCAAGAATTTCTTACACATTCAAGTATTTGTTTAGCCAAGTCGGGAGTGGCGCAATGATCCCGAGCACTTTCACTTTCCTCTTTAGTTCAGCCAAGTCGGGAATGGCGCAATGATCCCGAGCACTTTTCCGTTTTATTTGTTCAGCCAAGCCGGGAGTGGCGCAATGATCCCAAGCACTTTTTTCCCCTTTAGTTCAGCCAAGCCCGGAATGGCGCAATGATTCCGAGCACTTTTCCGTTTTATTTGTTCAGCCAAGCCGGGAGTGGCGCAATGATCCCGAGCACTTTTATTTTCCCCTTCAGTTTAGTTAAGCCGGGAATGACACATTGATCCTGAGCTCCTTTCATGTCCTTCATCACGATCAAGTCGTGGATCACTTAAAGAAATTGTATTTTTTATATGTACCAAATAAAATCGATTTACTACACCTTTGTGCGCCATTTACTTCGTAAAAGTCACACAAAGGGGGGCAGCTGTAGTACCCGATTTTTGTCCGGATAAGACTTATTTGGTCATATAAAAAATTTTATTGTTTAAAAATAAATAAAATTGGTATGGAAAAGCCCAAGTTCGTTGGCAAACTAGGTCCATTTTCACAAGCCCAATAAATCAAGTTCAAAAACAAATAAAAATAATAAAATAAATAAAGAGAAAATTCAGTTTGGGACTCTTGATCCATTTGTTAGTCTCCTTTTCCATCTCAAAATCATCTCTTCAAATCCTATTCTTGTTAAACTTATCTTTTTACCCTTATCTTTATCTAACCCTCTCTCACCTATAAATACTATAGACTTTTGGGAAAGAAGGGGAACTTTTTTTGGGGGAGGAGCCGCATCTCTCTTTTGGGGGAAGCATAACCACTCATCTCTTCATTTTTTTTCTCTCCCAGCCGTCACTTTCTTCTTATTCCATTGACTTGTAGCCTTCTCCTCCATCTCACCACAATTTCTATTGCTCAAGTCACCTATCACCTATCACCTATCCTTACTAAATCATCAAATTATCATATATCACTAATTTGAGTATCTATCCTAATCGAGCACTGTCACTCATCCGATTTCCTCCATCACAGGTGACGTATATGTACACTTTCTGCACTTTTGATACATGTATGTGTAGGTATATTTAGATACATATATATACGAATGTTGTGGGTGTATATTATATATATTTGTGCACTTTTGAAAGGTTCTGTGTGCATGTTATATATGAATGTTGTGTATGTGTGTATTATATATATCTATTCGCAAATATATTTGTGCCATGTTCATGTGCTTTAAATATGAGTTACATAGATGTCAGACTGTACATACCTATATATATATATATATATTATATATATGACGTTATATATGCATGTGCAGGTGTTGTGTATATATGTGCTTTGATTGGTATTAATATTTTATACATATATACGTGTAAATCTATGGTGGATGATGCTTTGTATATGTTTATATTAATAGGTTTGTATGTGATGCCATGTATGTATATTGTGTGTTCATATTGTTTGGATTTGATAAATCAATAGTTGATCCTTAGCAAATTACCGAATCAAATACCAAAAGTTGGTATTCTTAACGATAATTCAACACCATAAGTTGGTGCCTTTTTTTAAAACCTACCAAAAGTTGGTAGCGAATTTGCGTTGGTGATAAATAAACCATTTATTTTCGATGTTTCTACGAATAATTGGTTTTTCTTTTTAATGTAATTAATTTATTTTTTCCTTATGGTCAATAGTTGACCCAAACTTTTTTTTTTTAATCTTTCCAAAAACTATCATAAGTTGATCGTGTTTCAAAAAATCAAATTTCTTTTAAAACTATCATAAGTTGATACTGTTTCAAAAAAATCAAATTTCTTTTAAAACTATCATAAGTTGATTGTGTTTTTACAAAACCTTTTTTTTATTTATTTAAATGGGCAATGTTTTCACACACAAAAATAGCTTTGCTACTCATCTAAAATTATTTCATGTTTCTTGCATAGAAATTATGAGAATTAAAGATGAGACACCAATTTTTAAAACAAACTCTATCATTTTTTTTATGTCTTGCAAAGAGCAAGTTTTCGTAGGGTAGTCATCTAATTAATAAGGTAACTGTTTTCGAAACAGGTGTTATGGGGTGCTAATACCTTCCCCATGCTCAATCGATCCCCGTTCCCTTTTTCTCTGGTTCGCAGGTTTTTTTGGTGTCCAATTGCACCTTAAATCAATTGGTGGCGACTCTCGAGGTTTTTTTTTCTATTTTTTTTTTGTTTCGAAATAATATTATTTCGCAGGAAGATTTCGCCGATCCGCGTCGTGACCCCGGTTGCGACAGTCATGCTAGGTCATTTATCAACGCGCCACATCAGCGACAGCGCGTTGATTGTTCGGAAATCTCAAATTATGCCCGAATTATTAATTTGGAACAAATTCAAATTTCAAGTTACTAACTTGTAATGTTTGATCTTTCAATTACCAAATTAAAAAATGTCTCATTTTTCGAATACTAAAAATATACTTATCCCGTTTGTTTTGTATAATGAAAAATGTCGTGATGTTAGCTTTATTGTTCCTGTTAGCGAGCAGAGAGATTTGAGATTTTTCCTCGATCTCTTTTTTAATTATTTGAATATTTAGTATTTTTGTTTTTTAAAGAAGGGGGAATTGAATCTTGTAATTAGCAAGTAACAACCATAAATAAAAGGCAACTACATACTTAGGGATTGTAAAAATTTATATCCGGATCGGATAACATGGAGTGTTTATAATTCCATTTGAGTGAGTTTTTTTTAATGAATTGCGCATTAATAATTTTGGTTGAATCTTGTAATTAGCTAGCAATTTCATATTCTCTATTAAACACAGACATCGCGTGTTAGTTGGAGCTTTCAGACCAAAAAATAGTAAAGATTCTTGTTCAAGGGTTGGCTTGGCCATTATTTCTGTAGGTCCATTTTGACCTTGCCGCCCGGCAATTTAGACTCCTAAAAATAATGCTTGAGATATTTAAGATGTGACCCATTTGATAATTGATTCAATTTAATATAAAATGTTCCAAGTCGTTACTAAAAAAATTAAGATTATTTAATTTATTATTGATTACATCTAAAATAAAATAAAAAATAAAAATATCACCGAACGTATAAAGATTATGTATTTAAAAAAAAAAAAATCATCACACGGTTCACTTTTCACACTCTACATATGATGAACTTTTTTGATTTAGAATTAGGTCAAAACATCTTTATCTTTGATTGATCAACCTTTAAGTCAATACAATATGTTTAACAAAATTTATCCCGATTGTTGAGATGATAACTTCAATTTTATTTTTTTTTCCTGAAAATCTGAGTCACTTTCTAACTTATTTAAATTACCTTTCATGCGAGCTTCTTTAAAATGATATTATTAAATTTACCATAATTTATTATTTTAGATATTTAGATTTGGATAAATTTGCCATTATTCATTTTTTATTGGATACTTGGGCTTTAAATTTTTCTATTTATTATATAAAAATCGGGGGCCAATGATTATTAGTCGATTTCAAAATCCAATGGCTGTAATAGATGGGGTGGGACAGTCCCATCTTATATTGGGGTAAGACGCGGAACGATCCAACTCCCAAGTTCCCAACTGACTCGCTCCCTGCCTCCCAAGTAAAAAGGCTCGATCTGCATGGCTGCATCTGCTACCTCTGAAACAATGGCGGACGAGGTGGTTTTGTTAGGCTTTTATACCAGCATGTTCGGGATGAGGGTTAGGATAGCCTTGGCGGAGAAGGGGATCAACTATGAGTACAAGGAGCAGGACTTGGTCAACAAAAGTCCTCTTCTTCTTCAGATGAACCCAATTCACAAGAAGATCCCTGTTCTCATCCACAACGGCAAGCCAATCTGCGAGTCTCTCATCATTGTTCAGTACATCGATGAGTTCTGGAAGGACAGGTCTCCTCTGCTTCCCTCCGATCCTTACGAGAGGGCTCAAGCTAGGTTTTGGGCCGATTATGTCGACAAGAAGGTAATTATTTCGATTTCCTTTTAATGTACCGGTTCACTGGCTACAAGATTAGAACTTTTCATTTTGCTTTGCTGTAGATCTGTGGATTTTGACTGAAACTAATATTTGTGGGTTTTTATGGCCTACTTTATTAATACTTTTGGTCGTGAGCTGCATGCTGCTACATCTTCTTCCTTCATGACCCCGCGTTTATTGTCACTATTTCCATTTCATACTCCCATTCATAGGCTCTCCACTACGGGGTCCACCTGTGAAACTGGATTTTATTTTGAGTTTATGCTTGTTGCTCTGGCTTCAATTTTATATTCGTGTTTGGATTTTAATCTCAGTTTGTCTATGGCAATTTTCTAGCGAGAAAAGAGGAGTATGTGCGTATTTCCAAGAGGGGAGATAAGAGTCCATGGAGAATTGAATCTGCTTTGAGTAGTTTGAATTTTCAGGGATATAAGGTGATACTTTTTGGTGGTCAGGGACGGGGAGGGGAAGATTAATTGTAAAGACAGGAAATTCTAGGATGATATGCAATAAATTGATTACATGATTCCATAATCAAACTTTTTGGTATCTAATGTGGGTAACCATTCATTCCTCGGGCAAATGAAATCTCGTGTAGATGTAGTGATTGGTAACTTCTAAAAGTGTAAATATCGATTATTGAGATGCAGTTCTTTGATGCTACGAGCAAGACATGGATCAGAAAAGGAGAAGAGCCGGTGGCAGCGAAAGAGGAGTTCATAGGAGTCATGAAGGTCTTGGAGGATGAGCTCGGTGATAAGCCGTACTTTGGAGGCGACAAATTTGGCTTTGTTGATATTGCTTTGATCTCCTTCCATAGCTGGTTTTGCACCTATGAGACCTTTGGTAATTTCAGTATAGAGAGTAGCCTCCCCAAGCTTGGTTCGTGGGCCAAGAGGTGCATGCAGAAGGAGACTGTGGCTAAGTCCCTTTGTGATGAGAAGGTTGTCTATGACCGTGGTGTTATGTTGAGGAAGAACAGGTTCGGCATTGAGTAGAGTGTTCTTTGTATTGTCAGTGCTCTTGGCAATTTTAGAAGCTTGGTTGTGTCTTTTTTCTTATGTATGTGAAATTCATTATGATCGTCATGATGCATGAATTGAATTATTAAAGTCTAATTAATTGTGACATCGAGTATGCATAAAAACAACAACTTGGGTGATAGTATAAATCTACCTACGAGCAAACTGTATGGATTCAAAAGATCTTGTTTTCAATTCTCATTGGGAGATACATTTGTGATCATACATGCTGGACATTGACTTAACTTATTTGGTTTATGCACGCGGACAAGATGACTTATGTTTACACCCATATCAGATATGCAAAGGATAAGTTGTATGGTTTCATTATCGGTTATAAAATATCCTATAATTTTTTTTATAAACGACGACAGTTTCTCAAAGTACAACTATTCCGAGATACAATAGTAGGTCGTCGGCATTTAATCAAAGATATTGCTCGTGTATTAATGAAGACCTAGCTAGATTGTTTTGCATCAAAACTTAGGTATTTAATTTTATATTGATGTTATTCTCTTTCTAAATTTAGGGTTAGAGTCAACTTAATAGAAGTGGAAGTTCAAAAAAAAAAAAAAGAGTATTTTTAAGTCAATTAATTATAGTTTATTTCCTAATTTAGTTTACGTTGATGACTTAAATACTAAATTCATGTACGTGTTTTATTATGCATCAAAGAAATAAAAGAGAAGTCAAACTAGACACACTCCATAGTATTTGTTAGCTACTCAAACAAAATAATAAATCCGTTGGGTGAAGTGAATCAATCTTGGTATTATATAGATAGTAAAATAATTAATGTATTTTTTTATTACACATCACGCCACACCCTTTTTGAGAATGAATATACTTTGATATACATACATTGTCGAGTTGACACAAGAAAGTGTATTTCTCTCTATTGTGTGGAGTTCAAATTTTGTGGGCAATTAATATAGAACTCACACACATCCAACATGTTCATACACACATGCAAAACATACTCACATATTATATATATATATATGTTGGATGTATGTGAGTTGTATGTTGTTGAGAGTGATTCTTCTCCACTGATGATGTCGCCCCATTTTCTAATATAGGTTGCAGATGTTACTAGTCTGTTTGTCTAGTCAATGTGCAATACACACAGTTTTGATAGTGGAGGAAAATATCAAGGATACATAAGCACTAAGCTGAAAGTATGTACATGCTGACAAAGAAGGTTATCCCTTCGTATGAGATGACGAGGACAAAGCGGTTTCAACCACCATCAAGACAATTTTAACAGCTTCAATGTCGAAAGACGTAGTAATTCGGATAGTAGTTATTGTATGAGGTTATCAAAGGAGATAGATCAATCGACCCAACCGCATCCCACCTCTGAAGCAATTATAAATAAATGAATCATTCAGACATTTTGTGCACATTCATATCGTTTTATACCTAATAAAATATTATACATCCCCTAAACATAGACAAGTTACCGAGCTCGAGAATGAGCAGGAGCGGAAGCAAGAGCCAGAGCTAGGATTTTTAAGAGAGACACTCTAGACCTGAGTGAGTAAAGAGTAATCGGAAGAAGAGAGAGGACAAAAAAATTTGGGAGAGAGGACTATTATTATTTTGCCACTGAAGAAGATGTCCGTTAACTGCGTGTAAAAGGATGTTATTATAATTTTCGTTTATTTGTTTTAAATAAATAGAGTCATTGAAAATTATTTTTATTAATCTAATCCAATGGTTATTAGTCGATTTCAAAATCCAATGGCTGTAAGATGGGGTGGGACAGTCCCATCTTTTATAGGGGGGTGGGACGCGGAACGGTCCCAACTGACTCTCGCTCCCTGCCTCCAAAGTAAAAAGGCTCGATCTGCATGACTGCATCTGCTACTTCTGAAACAATGGCGGACGAGGTGGTTTTGCTAGGCAAAAATACCAGTATGTTCGTGATGAGGGTTAGGATTGCCTTGGCGGAGAAGGGGATCAAGTACGAGTACAAGGAGCAGGACTTGGTCAACAAAAGTCCTCTTCTTCTTCAGATGAACCCAATTCATAAGAAGATCCCTGTTCTCATCCACAACGGCAAGCCAATCTGCGAGTCTCTCATCATTGTTCAGTACATCGATGAGTTCTGGAAGGACAAGTCTCCTCTGCTTCCCTCCGATCCTTACGAGAGAGCTCAAGCTAGGTTTTGGGCCGATTATGTCAACACGAAGGTGATTATTTCGATTTCCTTTTAATGTATCAGTTCACTCGCTAAAAGATTAGAACTTTTCAATTTGCTTTGCTGTAGATCTGTGGATTTTGACTGAAGCTAAAATTTGTGGGTTTTTATGGCCCAGTCTAGAATACACACACACACGCACACATGTTGATTGCTTGAGCATATTGTTCATGTGCCTACTTTAATATTTTTGTTCGTGTGAGCTGCATGCTGCTACATCTTCTTCCTCCATAACCCCGCGTTTGATGTCACTATTTCCATTTCATACTCCCATTCATAGGCTCTCCACTCCTGGGTTCACTGGTGAAACTGGATTTTGTTATGAGTTAATGCTTGTTGCTCTGGCTTCAATTTTATATTCTGTGTTTGGATTTTAATCTCAGTTTGTCTATGGCAATTTTCTAGTGAAAAAAGAGGTAAAGTATGTTTGTTATTTCGACAGAGGCGAGATAGAGTCCATGGAGGATTGAATCTGCTTTGAGTTGTTTGAATTTTCAGGGACATAAGGTGATCCTTGTTTGTGGTCGGGGACGGGGAGATTAATTGCAATGACAGAAAATTCTAGGATGATCAGTGGTATTTGGTTACTATCTGAGGGCTTACTAATATATTCTGGAAAAAAAACCTTATAATTCCTAACATCTTCTAAACGGTTACATGATTCCATAGTCAAACATTTTGGTATCTACTATTCTACTGTGGGTAACTGTTCATTTTCAAACTACATTCTCAACATGATTATCATTCCTCGGGCGAATGGATCTCTTTTAGTGATTAATGACTTCTTAAAATCTAAATATTGTTTATTGAAATGCAGGTCTTTGATGCTGCGAACAAGACATGGATCAGAAAAGGAGAAGAGCTGGTGGCAGCGAAAGAGGAGTTCATAGGAGTCATGAAGGTCATGGAGGATGAGCTCGGTGATAAGCCGTACTTTGGAGGCGACAAATTTGGCTTTGTTGATATTGCTTTGATATCCTTCCATAGCTGGTTTTACACCTATGAGACCTTTGGTAATTTCAGTATAGAGAGTAGCATCCCCAAGCTTGGTTCGTGGGCCAAGAGGTGCATGCAGAAGGAGACTGTGGCTAAGTCCCTTTGTGATGAGAAGGTTATCTATGACTATGCTGTTATGTTGAGGAAGAAGAGGTTCGGCTTTGAGTAGAGTGTTCTTTGTTTGTCAGTGCTCTTTGCAATTTTAGACACTTGGTTGTGTCTTCTTTCTTATGTATATGAATAAATGAGACCTGGGTGTGTCATCCTCCAACATGCAGGAGATTTTTTCCCGGAGAATGTGTGTTTTCTGTATGAAAAAAAAATGCCGTGATGTTGGCTTTATTGTTCTTGCTAGTGAGCAAAGAGATTTGAGTTTTTCCTCTCGTTTTTAATGAATTGAATATTGTAGTTTTGTTTTTGAAGAAGGGGGTATTGAATGAATCTTGTAATTAGCTAGTAACAATGATAATAAATAAATAAATAAAAGGCAACTATCTATTTAGGGATATCAAAAGTTCATAATTTGTTCGGTGGATAATGTAGAGTGTTTATGATATATTTATATATTTATATATGAATTAATTTGGACGGATTTGAAAAGATATGAGTCTTATAGATATTTATATACATAAATTTGAATTAATTTGAATTTTTTTATCCGAACTCTATAAAATAGTTAAGTTGTAGTGATCATTATTCTGTAGGTCCACTTGCACTGCAATTTTAGACAGCAACTATATTACACTAGTCCGTAATGAAAAACATCCTCCACCATTACTCTTCTTTTTCCCTCTTTTGGAAGAAGGATCGATTTAGTCTTTTTATATTTTATAAAATGAGTCGTTTGGGTTTTTTTGACTTTTTTGTCAGAATGTTCAAGCTCCTATATTTAGCCCTAGATCAACCAATTTCACATATCTATATATGTCTTTGTTTCTTAATCGTGTACTCATTCCCAGGTCTGTGTCTCCAATCCATTTTCAACGCTGTTAGGTGCCTAATAAATGGTGTCGTCAGAACTTTCCTCTCCTTAAGCTTCTGCCTCTTTGAGATTGTCGACTTTGATGAATCAAAATTTTAGGTGAATCAACGACTTTCTCTTCGATAACAACATTACTATGCTTGGACTCTCCCGATCTATGTGGGGTTTCGATCTATGTGGGATATAGCCACCATTTGTGGTGGGTGGCTTTCAATCCGATATGTTTCAATCTATGTAGCTTACAAGTGTTGGTTTCCGATTATATCGAGAGATTATAGAGGAAAGATTATTGAAATCAATTGTTGACTGTTCTTCATCTATGTAGCAACCCCTTTTTCTCTGATTCAAAAAAAAGACAAAAACTTGTGCTCTTTAAAGAACTCCTTACATAGCACATGACTTCCTACTGCAGCACGTTGCACACATCATCTTTTAAAATACCATTTTTGCATGTTCTAAGCTACATAACCTGTGATAAATATTTCAAAATTTACAAGAGACATTGCAATGATAGAAAGGTTATTGAGACATTAAATTTTTGGGAAATACGATTTGCTGACATGGTAAGAAAGACAGATTCTTGATCACATGTATACACAATACACTACATGCTTCAAAGTTCAATTTTAAATTCCTTGACTGAAAGGCACACCAGTTTGTGGAATCCACAGGTCCCCCTGTATAAATCCTTCAACTGTAAAACGACTAGCCTCTTGAAGACTATTCAGCACATGATAACCAGGCCATCTCACTCTCCCCACAGTAGAAGCACCAACTCCTGTGTTCATATACTCTGCGTAAAACAACGTTGACAGAGCAAATTCACCGCGCCATTCTGTCCACCCTCTCGAATCGATTAGTCCGTCGAGATCAGTCTTCATAAAAACCGTCGTGGAATACTTCTTCCATGGCCTGCCTAAGTAACTCTGGAACGAATTCTTGACCCCAACAAAATCTGGCGCAGGCCTAACGCGCGATTCCTGTATCGAAATCCCCGTATTTTCCTCCTCAACCTCTCTTCCTTGCGCAGTGATCATATTGGATTGGTGGCTCATTGGCCTTCTAACAAAAATGTCACAGTTTTGAAAAACTACTTGTCCATTGCCAAATATGAAATCAATTGTACCGTATATGTGACAGTCACGGTAGAATTGTCGTTGTGAGTGGACGTAGAGAGTGTCTTGATAGCCCTTGAAACTGCACCGGAAGAACACAGCGTGGTCTGAACTCACCCGTAGAGCCACTGCTTGATGTTTCTCTGGACCTGCCGTGTTCTCAAATGTAATGTCTCTGGCCCAAAATCCATTTCCAGATACCCCTGAACATTACATAAACATGACCATATTTAGTTTGAAAGTAATGACTAAAAGTCTTAAAATTGTTCAATTCTTACCAAATGTTGCTGAGTTTGTTGTAGAATCGCCATCGATATAGTTTCGATTGCCGGTGATGATTGTTCGATCGATTCCATCTCCGACTACCATTATGTTTCTGGTGTGCTTGTCAATATCAACATTCTCATTATAAACTCCTGCTTTCACGTAAATTATTACTCTTTGCTCTCTCAGCTTGCCCATCCCCGCAACCGCAGCCACGGCCTCCTTGATTGTATTGTGAGTCCCTGAACCATCCTTTGCCACTATGAAGTTTGCCCTGGATGTTCTTGGACTCCAAGATGTGAGAATACCGGAATTTTGAATTGGTTGAGGTGGTACTCCTAAACATGGAAGAGAGAGGTTTAAAAGCTAAAATACACTTTTATTTTACCGATTAATTGAAAAAAGAGAGAGAGTTGAGCACATTGGGCCAGCCCAACTTTGGCATAGTGGTTCGGGCCAAGCCGAGCTCCGTATTCAAATTAGGCCACTTTCTAGACTTAGCCCAGCAACCTACTATCAAGGGAAATATGCAAATAGACCCCTAAAGTTTGGTTTCCAATCATAAGCACCCCTGCATGTGTAAAATTCTCTCTTGAAATATGCAAATAAAATCGCTTTCCAAATATTCCCTTAATATTTCCCCATAGAACATAAAGATCAAATCAAACTTTTAATATTGCTCAATATAAACTTAAAATTTACAGATCTTTCAATTCTTACCCCTCCTCTGGGCCCCACCCTTGGCAATGGCATCATGCAAGGCTAGGGCTTCACAAAGCAGCACAGTCAAGTTCTCTGCCCCTGCAAACCTTTGATCAAACCCTCTATCGCCAAGACCATCCAAGCAAGTCCTATGGTTGGTTAGCACACCACTTAGCCACGTCCGAGCATCATCCCTTGTGTAGTCCCCATCACCAAGCAATGTCCCTAACACGTACTCATTCTCATCATAGAACCTAGCACAGTCACTTAGAGCCACATCCACTTGAACATTTTGGTTCGAGTCAAGTAATTTAGTAGCATATAGTTGTACCCAACTCCTTGAATCTAGAGTTAGGGCTCGAGCCGATTGGATTGCCTCCAATTCTTGGAGGGCCACGACGATGTTGGTGGTGGCTAGGAGGAGGAAGATGAGGAGGAGGAGCAAGGTGGTCATGGTGACAAAAGTAGTGGACGTTTTGGCTTGTGATGAAGAGTGACGAGATCAAGTATAGTCTTGGTAGATGATGCACTAAGCAATAAAAAGTGATGGAGGAGATGAACAAATGGAATATGTTTTATGTACATGTGTCTTGTATGGCTCCAACATCGTGTAGCCTCAAGAATTGCTCTGTGTGCATGTAAGTTAATTCAAGATCGATCGCATGTGTACTATATGTAAATATATGGACCATAAACACCAGCTATAGTTAATGAAACATAAATATTTGTAAGTTTTTTTCTTCTTCATGGAAACTGAAACTCATTATGATCGTCATCATAAATGAATTGAATTATTAGAGTATAATTAACTGCGACATTGACTATGCATAAAAATAACTTGGCTGGTAGTCTATATGGGAGCAAACTGTATGCATTCGGAAGCTCTTGAGTTCGATTCTCAGGAGGAGTCATACATTTGTGGTCACATGTGTTGGACTTTGGCCTGACTTACTTTATTGTCAGATGAGAAATTTCTATGTGCACGGACAAGACGACATTGAATGTGTAAAGGATAAATTAATTTGGTTTCATTCTCGGTTATAAAAAGTGTAAAAAATAAATACCCTGTAGTAATTGTAGGAGTTATTGCTCGTGTATTAATGAAGACCTTGATTTTTCTGCATCAAAAGTAGGGGATTTAATTGTATACTGATGCTATTCTGTTTCTTAATTTAGATCGATCAGTTAGAGTCAAATTAAAATAAGGGGAAGTTCTAAAAATGTTTAAGAGTACTTATTTAAGTCAATTAATTTAGTTTAGGTTGATGTCTTAAATACTAAATTTATGCATATGCGTCAAAGAAATAAAAGATAAGTTAAACGAGACCCACTCCATAGTATTTGTTAGCTAGTCAACACAAGAATAAACTGTTGAGTGAATCAATCTTGGTATTATTTAGATAATATAATAATTACTCGACATCCTCTCTTTTTTCTTCGATAAAGTAACACACACAGAGGACAGAGACAGGACACGCCAGTACAAAAGGGTCAATCAATTGTACCGTGAAATCTCATATATTCTATACATACACACACTACAATTTCGATGTGGGATATGGGTAAGAGAAGCAACAAGTCAACCTAAACTAACCCTGGTATCACACTTACAACGCACACACCACCACTAACACAAGCTGAGCTTGCAAAGCTTTCTTTGATAAATCCACATCCTTTTTAAGAGTGAATACAATTCCATATTCACTCAGGGCAATTGCAACGAGAGACTTTTAAGGGGTGATAGATAATGTATAAACAATGTGTGTTTTGATGTTATAATTGTATTGAAAGATATGTTTTGATGACGTGAATGTATATGTCTTGACCTTTTATAAAAAAAAATGAGACTCAGTATTAATTTTTGTGTAGTTTTGTTGAGTAATGAATAGTGAAATGGAAGAGTAGATGTTTTGTTAATGAAAAATGGTAAAAATGTATAGAGATTTGTGTTTTAATGATGTGTATGAGTACGTGGTTAGAATTTTTGTGTTAATGGAGATGAGACCTGAAATTGATTTTAATATGGAGGGGAAAATTTGCTCATTGCAAATGCCCTTGTTGCTCAGCTGATCAGCTGGCACAAGAAAGTATATTATTCTTTATTATGTGGAGTTCGAATTTAGTAGATAACATATTTATGTGTGAATATATTTTGCATATGCATGTATGGATGTATCTGAGTTTCATGTTGTTGAAAATGATTCTTCTTCACTCTTGATTTCGCCCCATTTTCTAACCTAGGTTGGAAGATGTTACTCGAGTTATTTGGTCAGGCTCTTATTGTTTGGTAAATATGCAATACGCACACATTTGATATCTCACACATTTTAGTTCCGAGTTATTTGGATTTGAACTATTGTATTTTCTTTTCTCTCTTGGGTGAAATCACTTGACTGTTTGTGTACAGGCCTCGTGTATTTAACTATTTATATAGGGATGGGGAAAATTTGGGTCTAAGTCGGATAACAGATGGTGCTTACGAGATATTTGTATGTTCAGACCTAGATTAGTTTGAATTTTTGGACATACTTAATTGACCATACTTGAATTTGTTTTAAATCTGGATAAATAAATCGAACAATAATTCAATATGAATTAGGGTTCGAACAACTAAATCGGACAAAATATTTTTGTTTAAACCTTAACTCGACTTTAAATTGAACAAGTTTTTTGTGTTTGGACCCGAATTTTGGATATGAAACTTATATCCAAACTTGGTTCAATCCAGATTTGACAGAATTTTTCCCACCCCTATATTTATAGGTTTTCTTACCCGTTGAGTTTGTTCAAGGGGAAAAAATTATTGTTTCTGTTCCCTTTTGCACTACTCTGTCTTCAGGGCGACTTTTCCCTTAATAATGGAGCCCACCCAATTTTTTTAACAAAAAATCAGCTTAAATATATTAATTTAAGAGTCAATTACTCAATCGAAAGTCCCCTTCAAAGTTAAAAAATAATCCAATTTCATATAAATTGAGTTCTAAATTAATTGGTTTTAAGAACTAAAACCAAACACACTTTTTAAAAATAATAAAAAAATTAAGTCTAGATATCCTAAAAAAATGAAGGCATTGCCTCCGAAACCCATCAACCTTTCATCCCCCTCAGCAAAATTTCTGGATTCGTCGCTATTTATCTTCTTGGTACTTCTACCGCCTTCTTCTTGTGAATTAGATATGGACAATATATTTTTTCCAAAGTATGTATCAAGTCTATTTGATTGCAATTGTGTCTCATTGGGTGCAATGGTGCATAGTTTGTAAAAAAAAACCAGGCAGCCCAAGCTCCGTCCAAGTTCATTACAGGCCCAAGCTTATCATGGCCCAATCGATTTTGCTCCTTACAGCCCACCGTTTAATTTGGACTTGCGCGCTTAAGGAAGGTCGATCAAGAATACGGGCCGAACGTGACCGACATGCTTAGTTAATGGGCTTCATATGGATGGGCTCACATCCACAAATCATTGTGCAATCACTAAGCAGATTCATTATACGTCTTTGTTGTGGAAGGCATGAAATGTCTAAGCTGATTATGCAAGATCTGGGATCGATGAGCAATATTCATCAAGGTTTTTGATGCAGTCGCCGGACCAGTTTTATGCATATTGGTATCGTAAACGAGGGCATTTAACCCATGCTTACTAAAAAAGTCGTAACTTAGACTACAAGTATCCGTTTTGGAAATGTAAGATATCAAAACGAAACTTGTTTCGAGTCCGACAGCATGGAGCTAATCGCGAAGCCATTAGGCGTCAATTTCGGTCTCAAAAACAGGTGTTTCAATGGTGTTTCAACCACTTTTGTTTAATTTGGTAATTTTTTATACAATTTTAGGATTTTCGTAAATTGTTGCTTAATTGATTTTCCCCCTTTATTTCACTATGTTGTAATTAGGGTTTTCATATATTATTTAAAGTATTGTAACCTGATACGAGAGGCAGCTATTGATTATCGAATAAAATTACAGAGAGTTTTTTCTTATTCCTTATTTTGTTAGTTCTTGGTGAATTGAATTGTAAAAGCTGTTTCAACATAGTTATTGATTGTCGATCATGTTCCCCATCGGTTTTCTTGAGTTCAGTTTGTATCAATGATGACAATCGAACTTTAACTTGGAGCTGTTTCTTTGATGTTATTTGTGCTTTTGAAAATAGAAATAAAAAATGCTTATAGATTCCACATCGTTTTGGTCAACATTAGTATTTAATAAAAATCGCTGAGCTTAATCATGGACTAGTTTTTATACTCCACCCACAGGATTTGGACGCCCATGCAGCGCAGAGAAAACCATTCATCTCTGGAATTTTTTTACCAAAGTGAAACATCATCACTTCTAGCTAGCTACTCCGAGTAATCCTTGCAGTTAATTAACAATTTCCCCAAAGACAAAACGTTCAAGCTGCCAAGAAACTACATATAGAATATAACCCAGAGACTGAGAGCCATCAGCCATATCGGTAACAAAGTGAGTGGAGTATTTTACCTTTTAATGGCAATTGCTCTTGGGGAAAAGAGCCCTTTTGGAATGACACACGAGAGGTAGATGGTGATAGTCTTCAAGTAACTAATCACAACCATCTCTGCAATAAACAGCAGAGATGATACACAGTAAAAGTAGTAGATGGTCTATAGAATTCAAAAATTACATACAAGATAAAAAGTAGATTAAAATTTGATCCCGAAAAAAAAAAGTAGATTAAAATTCAAGGGATCTCTGTCATCTGGTGACATTGATAACTACGTATCCATCTAGAGTACATGTGTAGGAGAGAGAATGCACTTGTATTTGTATGAGTCGTCAAATCGTTGTATATATATATATATATATATATCTTTTTCTTTCATTTTATTTGTTTCTATGGACACTGAGACAGAGGTGGGTGTGCTTGAGGATTTTTCTGCAACAGTCTTTTTCTTGCAATGCCATGCATGCATGCACTGCACAACAGTAACTCTTTAGTCTGTACTATAAAACAGTATATTCTGAGATGATTTTTACTGGGCACATTTACTCATATTCAAGCTTCAATACATAAAACTGTTACCAGGAAAGTTTGATGTCGCAATTGCATCTATTTGGTTTAATTTTCTAATTGGAAGTTGGAAAAGCAACCAGCTAGGGTTAGCTCATTAAGTTGACTGTATGTTTTTTTTGCTTAATGACCGGTGGCTAAGAGCATCATAACATGTATGATACATGAGTAAATAGAGAATTCATTAAGATATGAAGGAACTAACTAAACACAAACTAAGGAATTCCACACACACACACCTATATATATATATATATATCTGTGTGTGTACATGGGTGCGCTCCGCTGCTCCACAGCCAATGAAGTCAAACATAAAGAAAAACTAAACAAAAACATGAAAAGACGCATTGATTTTCTCATAATATGTGTAAATAGGGGGTGAGGTGTCAAAATGAAAAAGGCACAGAAGGGGGGGCTGACAAGAGCTAGGCATTAGATTAGCCACACAACACCGATTCCTACACACTATATACACTGCTAGTCTGCTACACAGTACTGGTATCAAGATGTTCGCAAAAGCTCTTTTGAATTATATGAATATATTTACATTACTAAATAGTAGTATAAATGTGGGGATGAATGAGAATTGTAGAGAACCGAGAAAAAAAGGTGCTTTAAAATTTAATTTTAATGTGAAAACAACAGGTGAACGACCCAAAGTCCATGCACACGTCCCTTTCTAACTCCCTTCCTCCTCCCGCCTCTGTCGCCTCTCCCTCTCACACACACATCGGTAATGCCAATTGCCAACCACTCATTTTCTTTATCTTCCCTTGATTCTCACCGTTGATTACATCTATCTTTTTTTCTTTTCTTTTCTTTTCATAATATCACTCTTATTATGACAAACATAACATGTCTCCTCAGTTTTTCGACACATCAGATATGGCCGAACTAGGTCTTTGAAGGTGGAAGATGCGTGCAATACTGCTACAAAGATGAACAAAACGCGACGTAGGTGCCAATCGAGGTGTTTGCCTTGATTGATGTTCCGACGTTCAAGTTAGATTTCAAGAGTCTGATATACGTCTCCGTTTATTTCAGAGTATAAGCTAGCTTATATTCTGTCCCCATACTCTCAGACACTCTCAGCTTTTACGTTTTACGAGAGCTTATACTCTATCAACATACACTGATCCAAACGTACCCTATCAACATACTTGAGAAAGTAATGAAGACAGATACTTGTACTTACCAAAATGCTTGTTTGAGGGTACCTTTTATATTGTTAGAGAGGTCACATTCAATAAAGTAATTCTTGTTTAAAGAAAGTTATAAATGGTTTAGCAAATAATCTTCTTGTATCTTCGACTTGGAGGAGAATTCTTTTTTCTTAAGTTTTTTTTTACTCGAAGTGTTCTTTTTCGAGAAGTATCCTCCTCGGACACGTGAGTAGATCACCCAAGGAGCTGTAAGGTGGACGGTGGCTGATCCAATCTTGCTCAATGAAGGGCATTTTTGATATTATCAACTCCAATGTTGGATATTTATATATAACCAAAAGATGTAACTCATGGTTATAAACCCTTTATTTTTCTTTCTTCAATATGAGATTTACATATGGACTCATTTCTTTGGAAATGGATTTGTTGGAATGATTGTATGAAATACCATCACATCACCACCATTGAATGCATTGATGGTGGTGTTGTCATATCTCAGTATCCCACCATGATTTGAATCAGGGTGGAGATGTGATGGTATTTCATGTAATCATTCCAGCTACCCATCCCCATTTCTTCAATATCAGCCGATTGTGCTAGAACTTGAGATAAGTGTTCATTTGACAAGTTTAACAATCAAAATTGAATAAGATTCTTGAACAAAAAATGATTTGAGTTGAACACGTATGTACGGATAAACTCTTTCTTCACAAAGTTCTTAACTAACCACTGAACGAGTTCAAACTAGATTTTAAGATTGGGCTTCGTTAAAAGTTAGAAGCTCAGTCTTGGTTCGAGATCGGTAATTTTCTTAACAAAAACAAATTTGAATATAGTAAAACTCGGCTAGGTTAATTTACACTGCAAAAAAAAGAGAGCAAAGCAGTCAATATATATGAGGCGTTAATGACAAAAATGGAGAGAGAAAAAGACACTTATCACTTTTCATCATCTAAAAGGTTTATTAGATGGTGGGAGATATCCTCATTTATACACCATATTTTCCTCAAACACAGTCGATGTGGGATTCCAACACTCCCCTCACACATGGGCTGGGTCTTGCCCAGTTATCCATGGGATGATGATAAGTGAGAGCCTCCTCCACCGAGTCACACTGTGCGTCTGCTATTTTGGGTCCCCATTTTTCACCACCTAAAAGACCTATTAGATAGTGGGAGGTATTCTCATTTATACACCATATTTTTCTCAAATCCAACCGATGTGGGACTCCAACACTCCCCTCACACCTCCACCGAGCCACACTGTGCTTCTGCTATTTTGGGTCCCCATTTTTCATCACCTAAAAGACCTATTAGATGGTGGGAGATATTCTCATTTATACACCATATTTTCCTCAAACCCAACCGATGTGGGACTCCAACACTCCCCCTCAAACATGGACTTGCCTAATTCTTCATGGGAGGATGATAAGTGCGGGCCTCCGCTACTGAGGCTCACTGTGCGTCTGCTGGGTCTGACTTGAATATCATGTTGACATTTTGGATCCTCATTTTTCACCACCTAAAAGGTCTAATGGATGGTGGAAGGTACCCTCATTTATACACCCTCATTTTAACACTTTCTTGTTCTCTTGTATCTCTACTTCTATATTAAAAGCATCTCTTACTTTTTCTCTCTATCTCTTACTTTCTCTCTTTCTATCTCAACAGTGATGGAACTCACCAGATCCAAGCAGGGTGGGCGTGGGGATTTTATCTATCTTTCTTTCATTTCTTTCTGTCTTAACATCAAAACATCCATCTACAAAATCAAAAAGTGATCAGTCAATCAATCATATCAATCAAACATCAAATCACCAAATCAGAAAAAGATCTAGAGAAGAAGATCATCATGTCGTCCTCATCATCTGCTTTTTCACCGGACCACCTCTCTCCCTCCGACCAGCTCTGTAATGTCCATTGCAACTTCTGTGACACTGTCCTGGCTGTAAATATTATTTATATCTCCTCTTAATCACAATCTAATCTCTTTATATCCCCAGTACCAACACCGCCATCTTTTTCTTCTTCTTCTAATTTGTCTTCTTGTTTGCAGGTGAGTGTTCCTAGTGCAAGCTTATTGAAGACAGTCACGGTCCGATGCGGGCACTGCACAAACCTCTTGTCCGTCAATATGGGTGCCTTGATTCTTCCCGCAACCAACCAATTTCACATTGAGCATACTTTCTTCAATCCTCAAAATCTTCCGGTAATTAGTTAATTACCCGACGGAAACATTTTAATTTTAGGGTTTAGATTTCAATTAAGTTTGTGTTGATGAATACATGTATGTACAATAGGGGATATGCGGGCAGGAAGAGGAGATGAGAAGCACAACGCCGAATATGAACATGATGATAAATCAAACAAACCCAAATGAGATGATCATTCCCATTCGAGGAGGAGTTGATCATCATCTTCATCATCATCAGGAGATACCCAAACCTCCCGTTGTTGTTAACAGACGTGAGATTATATTCTCTTCACCATTTCTTCATATTCATATTGAAATTTTTCTGGTTATAAAACATTGTTTCTCTAGCTAGCCTTTTGAATACACAGTGAATTCCTTAGTTGATAAAGAAAAAATACTTTCACACTGTCAAAGTTGGTCAGTGCTTTAATTACTTGTGAACTCATATAGTAGTCACATTTTGTTTGATACCTAGCCTAGCTAGCTGCTTCCGAAATCCTACTTCAGATCTGCAGCTTTGGATTGCTTTGTCAATATGACATTAAATCTCTATTGATCCTGTTTTGTTACTTTCTTACACTACTATACATACCTTCCTTGAGCATTTCTATACCTAGCTAGCTCTCACTTTACTTGATTCTTCAATTAATTTGTGTTTTTTGTTATTCTTGTTGATATATATTATTATTAGTGTTTGAAAATATGCTATTGTGCGTGTGAGAGAGTGAGAAAGATTGTTGTGTTGAAATAATGGTGGACTAGAGAGATTATTCTCCCCCGGAAATATAGAGATAAAGTATCCATGGATATGGATGTGTGGTCTCACACATATAAGAGATAATGATCAAGTAATGATCGAGAAGATAGAGAGAGAAAGACAAAGTCTTCCCCAAAAGTTGATGAGATAATACATACATATATATATATATATAATACATTTGTCCGTATATATGTGTAATGTCTGTTTCCTTTCCAGCTCCGGAGAAGAGACAGAGAGTCCCATCTGCCTACAACCGCTTCATCAAGTAATTTATGTCTCTTTTTTTTTAATGTTTCTCCATTTTTATTTACTCCTCATTTTTAACTTTTTCAAAAGAATAAATAAACAACTTGCATTTGAATGATCTTGGCATTATGTACAGGGACGAGATCCAACGTATCAAGGCAGGAAACCCAGATATAAGCCACAGAGAGGCCTTCAGTGCAGCTGCAAAGAATGTAAGATCTCCGAGAAAGCATTTTTATTTTATTTTTAGGGTTAGGGTTTCATCTTTTGTTTTGCTAAAAAAAATTCCACTTCCTCTCTGACTAAGTGGGCACACTTCCCTCACATTCACTTCGGACTGATGCCTGATTATCAACCCGTGAAGAAAGCTAATGTCCGCCAGCAGGTACTCTACACCCCCACCCAAAACATTAACCCTAATATCTCTCTCACCCATTCCTCTCTTGTTTCTGCAAGCTCTTTGAATATATATTTTGATGGCCTTCTTGGTATTTAATGAATTAAAAAATTGTATTTTGGGTGTAAATATACATTTGTGTAGGAAGGAGAGGATCATATGCTCATGAGAGATGGCTTCTTTGCTCCTACAAATGTGGGTGTCTCCCCTTACTAATCAAGAAGTCAAGTGAAGTACTGTACTATTGTTTTAGGGTTTCTATGTTCTTCCATTCTTTCTCTCTCTGTCATTTTTGTTGTTATTAGGCCCTTGCTGGCTTGATGGAGTACTTATATGTGTTAGTAATCCATATATGGTGGTACAAGATTTTGAAGTCTACTGATGATCAATCCTATAATATTTTTACTTGATTAGATGCAGGTTTTGATATTAATCTTATCAACCCACTACCGCTTGCATTTATTTTTTTATTTTTTTATTTTTTTGATGAATGGTACTGTCGATTACATTAGGGTTCTTAATTTAAACGTGCTCAAAGTTAGGATTTTTTTTTTTTTTTAACCTCGAATTTGTGGATTGGCCAACTTTACCAAGGTGTTTTTTTCCTTTTTTATTTATGAGAAATCATTGATTTAATCCTGAATATTTGGACTGCCCCACTAAGATAGCTTAATTAATAATTTGAAGGATCTCTATTTATATACTGCATGTGTTGAGTCAAATTTGACTTCTCTTAATAAAAAAATTACTATATACAAACCTTAAGATTCGCGATTGGGCCCATGGACCGAGAAAATCCAAGCTTTGAACTATATAGAAAGGTTCAGGCCAATTCTTATTATAAACATAAACAGGCCTAGCCCAACACTTTTGTCACTGGCTAATGGAATTCTGGAAGATGGACTCAAAAGCCCATTCTTAATAAAAACAGGCCGGGCCGAACCAATTACACAGATCAAGCCCAGAACTTCCAACTGCAACCACTGATTTTGATGGAGATGGATTTGTGTAATTGATGCGATAAATTCTGCCATGATAGGGCTAGATATCACAAAAAAAATATCGCTAAAGCATACCTACTATATGTCGTAAGGTTTTGGTACATTTTCAAATTCAAAATCATGGTCCTTAGAGACATTAGGGAGTTAGGGATACAACATATTAAATATATATAGCATTTTTAATTCTGCAATTATGACTAGAGGAAAGGTTTTTGTTTTTGTTTTTTTAAGAAAGAAAATTCATTAAAACTCAATCGGGAATACACTCAATGATAAGAATATCAGAAATGGAGGGAGAAACCACTCCATACTGATTGAGAATGAGTTAGCCCAACCCCCCAGAGCTGGAGTGGCGAGATCTACGGTTAAATATTTACCGCTGTAATGATCATTAACGTCACAATTATAAATATGTTTTTGATCGGGATTACAAATCCAATAGTACATTTTTTGTATCAAATCGAACGTGAAAATGACACGAAATTTTTAGACCGCTAAATATGACCCCGAAACATTCTATCTCATACATCTATTTGTGCGTGTGTATCATCAATATATACAGAAAAAAGCAAGCAAACGAGCACAAGAAGGCAACAACAAAATACCGAGAGATGCCCCAAGTCCCCATAAGTAGAAGCACAAAAATATTTATGTAGGATCATTCTGATATTGACAGGGTCCAGCTACAGCTTTCATGGTCTGCAATGGCCAAACAAAAGAATAAAGCCGTGGTAAACTAACAAGCTAAGAATAGTTGATGGCAACTCGATAATAGTCGAGTCAAAATGTAAATGGCAAATGGGTAATCTGAGATTTCAATAGAAACTGATGTTCAGAGATAGATACTAAAACTAAAGATGTAGGAAACATGGATTGCCAAAAGGATTGCGCTGGGGGTGAGAATATCTGTAAAATTCGACGCATAAAAAACTCCAAAAGAAAATGAAGAATTTTAGAAGCACGAGTATTAAAATGCAGAAAATTTTAAAGCCAAACATAGTATTTGCATAAGCAAGCACACAATCAGTAACTGAAAATGACATAATTGCTGCTCTAAACCAGCTAAATTCTCAAACAAATTGATGCATGGGAACTGGAAGAAGCACCAAATTATTCCACCTGCAAGTATCACAAAACAACCCCAAAACCAGCAAACTCTACGTCATGCACTTCTCCTTGAATATCATTAACAACCAATTTAAGATAAACAGAATTGCAGGCGAAACAATTTGTCTTCAAAATGAAGCTGCTATATGTAGAACTACTCTGTGATACACAATTCGGTAATATAATTTTATGTTAGAAGAGCTCACAACAAGTAACAAGTGAGTAAAAAGGAGAAAAGTGTGGAGAACTTTACAGCATTTCTACATGACGCTAGAGGGGGAGAGGAAAAACAACTAAAGAAAAGTAAATTTCACAACCAACATGAAACTATAGCTGAAGAACTCAGAAGATAACCAAAAACACCTTCATAATACCGCCATTCCCTGGGAGGAATGGCACTCCGAGCATAGTCACCATACTTAAGATATCTGTTGAAACAGCAGCCCAAGTCATTAGGATTCTCGTGTCACTATAATTACTCTAAAACCCAAGCCCCAAGGCCTCCAAGGACTGTTTAATATGCCTTTTTTTGCACCTGTGCATTGGAATTTGGAAATACTCATAATTCATATCTTTGTACACAAATGGAATCACAGACCTAACATATTGCGAACCTGGTAAAATGTAGAGGCAGGAATCAAAAACTCGGATGCAGACCCGAGGGAATGGATTCTCTTTTATTCAAAGATGGATTGCGCGACCTTGAAAACTCGCCCAAACAAAGTCACAAGGTTCTTAATACAAAGTGCAAGAGGAAACTTAATCCTTCCCGGTCTACTCTCACAATGGAATGAAATAGAGTTACTACTCTGTACTATTCAAGCCACAAAAATAAACCTGAGTTTGAATCACTGTTCCCCCAATTTTGAAACCCGGAACAACTGTAAAACCCACCTTAGCCCTGGTTTTACCTGACAAGGCACATTTCCTCGTTACATCTTCCATGTATACCATTGAAAAATCAACACCTCTTTCCACTTGAAAAACTTCAACAACAGGCTCAAACAAAAAAGCTAGCTTATGAAGTATCCAAATTGAACTAGCCATGCTGACAAACAACTCATAGAATACACTCAATGACCTCCATGAATTCAAGACAATTTCGTTTTGATCCATATTGCTGAAAATTGAAGACTCCATTGTTGGATGAATAAGCTCTTGGTACTTCCTTTCACAAAACTTTGAAAACTCACAAGTAGGATGACTACTTAGCAATTCCATTGGATTACTTGATACATGCTCGAGTAATTGCTTCAATGAACTGTCAGTCTTGACTAAATCCGTAATATGTCCATTACAGACCTCTTGACACTCATCACCTAAACCAAATCCTACTAAATCAAAACCACGAAACATCCTCAGACAAACATACGACAAAAATGCATACTTTCTATCCCCTTTCCTAGCAAATTCAACACCAGAATGAACCGAATTCGAGGCTAAATCCAAATCCCAACCCGCTTTTCTCATCAAATCAATCAAAACCTTCGTAAACTTATGTGACGCTTTGCAAACATCACGCAAAACAGAATCAAAGACTCCAACAGAACAAAAAACTTCAGAAGCAGAACGATTCAAATTACCAGATAACCTCTTTGAGAGCTTCAAATTGAACTTTTGTATTTCGCTCAGTTTCCTCCTCAAAGCCAAAACATCGTTGTCCTTTTTATCAATTTCTTCTTGCAAGCGGTTAGAAACAGTCCCAAGAATTCTCAGCTTGCTCTGATTCTCTTGCACTTGAGCTTCCAAGCAAGACCCGATCGGCAACTCAGCACCAAACTCAGGATTCCTACAAATTTCCCTGTAAAACTGCTTGAGGTCAGATAATCTCTGCAAATTCGATACTAGAGCCCTGTCAGCCACCCTTATGCTCTCCTCATTAAACGGCACATGCGCCGTCTGCAACTGCAGATACGAAGCCTCAAACGAGGAAACTGTAGCAAATACAGAAGAAATCAAAGCATGGGTCATCGGGGTATCAGCGACTCCAATTCCAGAATCAAACGACGAAGACAAAAATCGCGAAGTGCTCTCCGATGAATCTTGATTTTGATGGATTGGCCTGTCGGGCTTGAGAATGATGACCTTCTGGTCAGGAATGAAATCCTCGGCAGAGTCGAGGAGATTGTAATCATCGATTTCTTCATTGTTGTTACCGTCCTCCTCGGCGAAGAACTCAAAAGCTTTAGTCTTGAAGGAAAGGGCGAATTTCTGGAACATCTCGGAGATTTGTGGGGGTCTTGTGGAGGACCCATCCGCCATGTCTGGCATGGCAAATCAAAAAGAAACTATCTTTTTGGTCTCCTTCCAATGGTTCACTGAACTTTCTCTCGATTGAATGGAGAGAAAGAGATGGAGAATCCTTCAAACGCACTGCTACTCCTTCTTTCTACGATATTGCGCTTTGGATGTCTTGGAAGCAAGGCATGAACTCGCTTGTTATTTTCATTTTTATGTTTTTACTTTTAGAATAATTAATTTGATTTATTAAATAATGATATTGATTTATTTTAATTAATTATCAATGGGTGCCACTAACTAAACCCTCTATCTACATTCCTACTCACATCCTTCCTATAAAACACAATTACTCATGTCAGTTTTATTATTTTCTCTAATATAACTTCTAAAAATTGACAAATCAATTAGATTTATCCTTTAAGTATCTATATAACACATATGTATTTATATTTAAGTGTGTAATTATATACATTTCAAGAAATTGCACTGATCCACAACCCCTCCCTCCTCCATTGCATGCTACTCCTAAATATGAAATATTCATCATCAAAACAAAATCGAATATAGTTTTGAACTACTAGGGGTAAGTAAACAATTCTCGTACACGAGTTATATAAATACTGGTGGTAACATATATTTTTGAGATCTAAAACAAAAGTTAGACATGAGAAAGAATAATATAACCATATAAAGCCATTATCATTGACTAGGAACTCACAATCAATTAACCAACCAAGATTAGTAGTTGCTGGTGGGTTGTTAAATTTGTCAATATTCATATAAAGTTATTTTTATTATTTCTAATTATGATAGAGACATTATGGAATCAAGAAATATGATGTGAGTGGTTGAATAGTTAATTAAAACAATGAAGAAAAAAAAATCAGTTTGATATTTGTTTTACCGAGAGAGTACCAACCAGGTCCTGGTCCTCCAGTCTCAAAAGTGGCTTTTACATGTTCATCAGGCCAAGTTTTGAGCATGCTTTAGTGATTGGTTGTAAGGCTTTCATTGGACAATTTGTAGTGGAATGCCTCTACTGCCAAACAAAACCTAATCATTATCACTACTATCATTAATTAATAACATTACCACTTGTGTAATATTAAAAAAATATAAACAAAAGCACACAAAATGACAAAATATCTAATTCAACTATTTATTTAAACATTTTCTACTGAAAATCAGTCATCACTCAAGATTTTCTTTTCGTTAGGAGGCCCGCATCAAACGATACAAATTCGGCCCATCATAGTTCAAGGCCCAATACGGATATGGAAACCTGCTTCCCAGTCCCTCAGGTCAGTCATCACTCATCAGTACACGCCCACACTTCTTTTTACTAAAAAGTTTTTAGTACCGGGAAATCATGGTCAGTGTGTCAATCGAATAGGTGGGCTGGATCTAAATTCGGGTCTGTCAAAGAGGCCCGCACTATCTTGATAGGAGGTTGAGATTCGATGGAAGTTTAAGTAGGAAAAACGTCTCTCATGGGCCTTTTATCACATGCAAGAAAATAACGTAAAAAACTACATAGTGTAAATTCAACCTAAATACACTCCTACATGCTTAGATCTTCTGCTCAAGAAAAGATCATAATCTATATGATTGCCACCTAGCCCATCATCTCATATTAAGTGATGTCACTAGGAGCAATTTTTTAGTGGTTATGTGTTGAGTTTTAGTAAGCATGAAATACTAAAATGTATAAGTTTATGTTCATATTGAATATATAAAGGATAAACTTGTATGATATTCGTTCTCAGTACTATATAGACAATAAGCATGTTTCATCAAACAACAGTAATACAATACTCTGGCAAAGGGGAAAGAAAAAAAAAACATAAGCGTACAGCTTAAGCTGTAAATAACGAAAAAGAGGATGCCCTAACCATCACAGTGTCTTCAATGACACTAATTTTGTTGACATGACCATAAAGAAAATATGCCTCTCTGCATTGATGATGTTCCTGCCAATATTATCAATTTACTTCAAATTATAAGGAAAATGCGAACACTCTCTCGCAAAACCCCCTTCAATCCTAAACATGAATTCTTTTTTGTTAGCCAAGCGACCATTAACGTATGCTTTTCTTAGCTTAGGAGCATCAGCCCCTTCGGCCATGCCGAGACTGCTGATATGACATGAAGGGTTCCATTTGGTATAATGTGATTGGAGTGCCGACAATAAAGATGAATCCAGAAGATACTAACTTTGACGAGCAATGATTTCAGTTCCCTGTATTTTTCTTTTGGGAGTTGGCCATATTTGACTCCTGTAATTGGAACAGGCAAGAAAGAAATCCAAACAAGAAATTCCAAATATTTGAACAAATAATGACAATAATAAAAAACTAACAAATGTTGAAGACAGTTTTGCCAAATGATCACTATCAGTAGCATCAATAATGAGCTATTAGTTCCATTGAGGGTTCCCGGTGAATGGGGATCGTAGGGTTCATTAGAAAGAGAGTCTTTACCACAAGAGTGAGTTGTCAGTACTATATATATTACTATATTTGTCTGACAGTACTGGCATATAAATTGAAGTCATGTGGTTGTGGATGTCATTAACCTAAGCTTCAAACCAACCACATGAGGTATCCATCAGCATTCTAATCATATGTTAATATCGTATAATCTGGAAACTAAGAGGCAACAAATAGAAGACGATGGAATAATAGAAGGAGAATCGAATACATGGAATCGAGAGTTTTTATTGTAGAGTTAACACAACATTTAATCATCGAAAAATATAGACTATATTTCATTTTACACACCAAAAATAAAAGCATTTTAATCTTTCGGTCAAAGTATATGTCAATTTGTTTCAATTTACACACTCGAACAGAATTTGATCACTTCCATCGTCAACCCACCTGCCTGGCAGATTTATTGTGTTCAATGGCATTGGGAGCATAGCTATTGCTAATCCGAGCTTGCAGAACTGGATTGGTTTGGACAGAAGCTGGTGAAGATATTTCAATCACATGCACACAAGTTATCGGGCTTGTTCAACTGATGTTATCATGCAATCATGCCATTTTCCCATGCAGATGATGATATGAAGAAACATTTCATAGAAGGCAGCTAAAGCTAAAAATTAGAGAAGATGAGTCAAATTGTGCTTTAAAGGAGTCATCTGAATAGACAAATAGTACTCTCTGCTCTGGGTGGGTATGATAAATACTTTTTCCTTTGCTGTGCTCAGAAGCTGCCCCAATTCCCTCTGTCTGTAGTCTGTACCTCCATCTCCATCACCTTAATAACACTTCTCTATCTACTGTAATTACCAAACTATCCCTGCCTCATAGTGATGAGTAATGACAAATGACTGGTCACAAACTATGTATTTGAATTAGATGATCACACATTAAGCTTTATGGCATCTCAAAATAGGACCAGTTTAACTTTTTATGGTATTTTGTTGTCTTTGCTTGTTCTACTTTTGATATAAAATTATCACACGTGTACAATTTATCAGACAATTATTGTGGACAAAGGTATGATGAGCTTCCTAATAATTAGGAGCATCTAATGCTGATAATTTGAGAGAAATTTGAGCAAATTTAGTGAAATCAAAGGCCTAATTTAGCTCTACCATATTTGTGTAAATTATTATTTACTTTCCATGAATTGCAATTGACTTCATAATTCATTAAACAAAAATTCCATATTTACGAAAAATCTAAAATTTATTCATGTCAGTCTGCACCCACTGCCAAGTATTAACCCAATCCAAAATCATATCAAAATATTGTCTTATATTAAGTAGACTTCCAAATTAGAGTGAGAGAGAGAGGGAAAGGAGGAGCATA
This sequence comes from Euonymus europaeus, assembly GCA_963580455.1. Classification (NCBI taxonomy): domain Eukaryota; kingdom Viridiplantae; phylum Streptophyta; class Magnoliopsida; order Celastrales; family Celastraceae; genus Euonymus; species Euonymus europaeus. The sequence continues at coordinate 24,677,357 of OY756962.1, forward strand.
GCCATTGAAGATGGTGCATTAAATGTGTGAAATACAAAGAAGTGGGTGACTTTTTGAAAACCCAGTTGACAAGGGAAAGCTTTTTTTTAAGAGTGGATTCCGCTGTAAATGAAATTTTAAGATAATAAAAACATTTATTTTATTTTTTAAAATTATATATATGTTTTGATTGAAATTACAAGTCTAACGATATATTATTTGTGTTAAATAAAAATAAAATTAAATGTGAAAAAAATACGATTATTCTGAATCGTTAAATATAAATTTGAAATATTATATCTCAATTTTTACTGTACGTATAATTTTTTTTTTGACATAAATAATATACTTTTATAAAAGTTATTGTCATTTAGTAGTCCCAAACTATTTATTCTATTATATAGATTTTTCCCCCGAAATTATTATATAGATCTCAATTCGCAAGAAGGAAGGCAATTTCAAATGGATCCGTTCTGATTCGTCTTTATTCAATCCGAGTCTGCCAAATTTTATCCGATTTGTTAAAGACATTGGGCTGGAGTTGGATTTTAAAAATATAAATTAGCCTGGGGTCGGGTTGGAGACAGATTTAGGTGATCCCTAACCCGATGTAGCTAGGATATATTTAATATGAATACATATATACTATATATAAAATATTTGTATATACTATATATTTACATTTGGACTTGAAAGAATGAAAGACCCAAAAAATACGTATATATAATACTATATAGTAGTTATTGTTATTCGTGGAATTAGTTTATTTGCGGTCGTTGGAGAAAATTTTCAGTGATTTAAGTAGTACGTAAAATTGTTATGCAAAGCAAGTGTACCCGCGGGTCAGGTACGGGTATAAAAATGCTCCAAGGGTGAATGAGCGGGTCGAATATGAATTTTGCACAATTCACTGGATATCCAACTTGCTGCCATTCTTACGAAGAGTTAAATGTGGTTATGATTAGGGTTTTCTATGTTTTGTGGGGATGGAGTAGGTTTGGTGGATTTTGAACTGGACTAGCATTTTGTGCACCCTTTTTTGTAAAAATGAGAAATATAAATTATAAGTGATTTTAATTATTAGATTTAAATTTTATTTTTGAAATTATAGAAACTAGAAATTGTTACCAAAATTCCATCCACCGATTCATATTTGTTAGTACATGATTCACCGTAGACACTTCTATCTATCATTTTTGCACAATTTTAAAAATATTTTTGGATGCACCATTTTGGTAGTCCAATGCAAAAGGAAAATTATTTTGGAGGCAAAAGTGCAGCGGACCTATCCCAAATCTTGTTTTTGGCCACATGGGATCTCTTAGCATTATAAAAGGAAAAACAAATAAATTAGTTATTATATGATTTTCCTTGATATTTTATTTTTCGGAAAGAATATTATATCATAATTATTTTCAAGTTTGATCAATATACTATTAAAAAAGTCGATAAACTCGAAACCGACTAAAACTGAATCAATATTCAATAGATTGGTAATTGCAAAATATGATTCTTTTTTCATAAAAATCAATCAAGTTTCAAAAAATTGACATAATTGACTGATAACCGATTAAACGAGATGTCAAAATATGTTTAAAAAAATGGATAAAAGGACATCCTTAAAAAATACTGGACTGTGAACAGTAACAATACAAAAACATGACACAGCACCTCCTTTTAGTTAAGGGCCCAACCTTTTCTTTTTTCCTTTCTTGATTTTCTTTCTTACTTGTAACAGTAACCTGTCTCAAGTTGACAGGCGCGGTTCCTCTTCTCTCTCTTGTCTTTCCTGCAAATTTATGGTTCGTCCACCGCCTTCTCCATAAACCCACTCACATCTGCCTCTCCCTCTCTGGCTATATCTCTATATCTTTTCATCTGAATTGAAAACTTGAGAAGGAAAATCATGGTGAGTTTCGTTTTCTGTTCTCTTTAATCGCAGATTATGTTCTTCTCTGTTGTTGAATCATTTGAATTGATATTGAATTAAGTATGTTTATTGTTAAAGCTTTTGTCTTCACAACTTCCACGGTGGCTTGAGGGTCTTCTGACGCAGAAGTTTTTCAATGCCTGTGTAATTCACGAAGATGCAAAGAAGAATGAGAAGAACGTTTATTGCTTGGACTGTTGTATCAGTTTATGCCCTCACTGCTTGTCCCCTCACAGCTCTCACCGTCTCTTGCAGGTCAATAGAAATTTAATTTCCTTCATAATATCCTCTGTAATGAAGACTTCCTTTTCCTGTGGTTTTTTATTTGTCTTTTCGGGTCTGTGTTTTTCAGATTCGGAGGTATGTTTATCACGATGTGATAAAACTGGGTGACGCTCACAAGTTATTCGACTGTTCATTTGTTCAAGTAAATTCTTTAGTTCTGTGCTCTCTGGTTTTATTTAGCTTCTCTATCTCTCTCTGCTCTTGTTTACTTGAAAAATCAGAGAATCAAAGCATAGTTTTTTAAATTCATTTCTCTGTATCTACAGTCATACACCACCAACAGTGCAAAGGTTTTGTTTCTGAATCCAAGGCCACAGACAAGGCCGTTCAGGACCTCCGGCAACATATGCTTCAGCTGTGACAGGAATCTTCAAGAGTCTTACCTCTTCTGCTCACTGTTCTGCAAGGTATTTATCAAATTCGTCTCTTAGTTGTTGCTAATTTTGATTTCTATCACATACCCATTTCAGTATTCCAGTTTTTCTGAAATGGGCATCCCTGGTTTTTTCGTTTCAGATTGACCATCTCATAAGGTCTCAATCTGAAGTTGGATTCTCAAAATTCCTGCTTGACTGCAAGTTCTTGACTTTATCGGAACCGGTTCTAGACGATGGTCTCCTGACCCCTGATTCCGTTCTCGAACCGACTAGCTCGACAAAGACATCATCCTGTTCGGGCGGGTCAAGCGGTGGTGTTGGGTGCAGGACAGAGTGGTGCACTGCTACAACAGAGATAGTGAGGAAGAAGCGAAGTAGCTTATCGGCGTGCCGGCCGAAATTCCCTCCAGCATCCGAGATTTCGGCGGGGTTCATGAACCGGAGGAAAAAGAATCCACAACCTCAACGGTCTCCACTCTATTGAATGAATCACAATGCTTTTGAGGGTATAGTTGGTAGTTCAGTTACATAGCGAAGGGTAATTTGGGCAATAAGAAAACTCCCAATTTTTGCAAAAGGAAGAAGTGTTTCTTCCTTCTTTTAGTAATGGGTGAGTTGTGTCCAATTCAATTCAAAAAAATGGAGAATGAATGGTTTCCTTCTTTTTTTGTTCTTTTTACAGAGTTTTACAGCGAGTCAGTGAGTGGTAATGGTGACAAGAGGGCCATGTTTTATTGCTTTATTCTCTCTCTCTAACCCATAGTTATTAGGGTTGTCCCTCTCTTAAAGATGTTTACTTGCTTAGCTATTGTATTCACTGGCTTCATGTTTATGGCTCTTCTTGATGAAAAATGGTGGATGAATGGTTTGCTTAGCTATTGTATCACTGGGTCTTCTCTTTTTGTTTGTATATGTACCCTTTTGATTGCTTTTTGATTGCCTAGGACAAAACGAAAGACCAAATCACAATAGATATCACAGTCCTCAGTGTTCCAGTGCCCAATGGCCTCTATTTGAGTTTCAAATTTGTTTGGAACTTCTGATGCCTCTTTTGTCTTCACTCTTGGTCAGAGTTCATTTTTTGTTTTTATGTTGTTAAAAATAGTATCACACCACTAACCACTTTGTTTTTATGTTGTTTTTATCTGGATTTTATGAATATATTTTTATTCAAAACAAAAATAAAATTTAACATGAAAAGTGTATAATAATTATAGACCGTTGGATATAAAATATAAAACATTCGATACACTTTTTCAGGTTTGCATTTGATTTTTGTTTCAAACAAAAAATATGTCTTTAGATTTGTAAAATCGATCAAATAAAAATTTAATTTTTCAATTTTTTTTTTAAATCTCTAGGACCCAAAAATTATTATTTGTCAAACCATTCGAGTCTCCAAATATTATTAACATTCACTAAATAGCTACTCCGGGGAATTATTAGTCTCAGATATTGAAACATATCTGATGTATGGACAAGAAGCATTTGGGGGTCTATCCTTTTCTGCCATTGTTTCAGGTAAGAAATTTGCCTTTTTCTTATGTAGTGTAGCCATGGCTTGATAAGTCCTTTGTCATTACCATAACAGAAGAGCAAAAGACATATTTGTGTCATACAATTAGGACCACAATGATTATGAAAACTTACATCATCCGCACCACATTGTCCACATCTTCGTGGTCATTGCTTGTAATTGTCTCAAATACTGCAACACAAGAGAAAAGGGTGCCCCTTGAAACCAAAGGCAGAGATTGAAGGAGATTTATATAAGACCCAGTTCATTAATTAAGAGTATCTTAAATGGGTCCTCCAAATCCAATAAGGCTCCTTTCACATTGACTGGCCAAAGGAGTGGACCCAAATCATTGATTGTGAGGTCAATTGACCTCAGTATTTTTTTATTTTTTTTATATAGGTGGTAAAATTTAATTCTGACCCCGTAAGATTTTTTAACTCTGCTCCTCATAATTTTTATGTTTCTTGATGTCTAATTGAGTTAGAAGAAATTTTTATTTTTTAAGGCTCAAGAGATAAAGTTGTATGATTTGGTCTAAATGTGTGTATGGATCCAATGCCTACATAATTTTTATGATAGACATGATCAGATTATTGACAAAACATTTTGTGAGAATAATTGTAGTTACAATCATTTTAAATGCTACACGATTCACTAACATTACCATAATAGTCATTGGATCATACTACTTCAAATCTTATTTTCTTATACAAGGCTAGTTTCCACATTATTTCATTATTCTTTGGGGTTAAAGAAAAAAGTTACGAATCATACGACTTATATGTTTTTAAGACCGATCATTTTGATGGGGCAACAAATGTGATTGAAATATGTGTGCCTCTTTTGTTGATGCATATGAGTATATGACTTGAGTTTTTGTAATAGATATGAGACTCACTATTGATTTGGGTGTAAATTTAATGTGAACAATATGGAAGACAAAGAAGTTCTCGATTTGACTAAAATGCGGAGAGTAAAATGTATAGAGATTTATATTTTATTAATGTAAATATTTGTATTGAAATCCATATTTTATTGGTGTGGATGAATATGTAGGATCACTTTTTGTATAATAAACGTGAGATCCAATATATAATTTTAATAGGACATACAAATTTCATTATTATGGTTGCTCTACCTTATGCCATGTCAAATTTGGGCTAGCGTTAGTTCACACATGAACCACTATACTGATGTAAAAAATTGATTGTTGTGTTTAAAATTAAGAATGATTTTTTACTAAAATTGTATCATGGTAATCATAATCACTATGTCTGGGAAGAATAGAAGGAAAAGGAAAAAAATATGAGGGGACAAAAAATGAAATAAAGGGGAAGGGGACTTAATTTTACATTTTTATCTGCTTTTATTTAGATAATCAAACAGTAAGGGGAAGAGAAGTTAATTTTATATTTTTATCTGCTTTTATTTAGATAATCAAACAGTAAAGGGAAGAGAAGTTAATTTTATATTTTTATCTACTTTTATTTAGATAATCAAACAGTGAGGAAAATAAAACTAAAACTGTGTGTTTTGATGTTTGTGGGATAAACAAAACATAAATTTTCATACATATTTCTCTCTCTTTATTTATCAAACATCTACTATTTTATTTTTCTCATTAATTTTTCAATAAAATTCTACTAAAACTAATACTATCCAAGGTTGTTAAAATCGGACTGGACCGGTTGAATCGGTCACCGGCCATGTAACCGGTCCGGTCACACATACATGAATCGGGCATTTATAGAATCGGTCATTTTTTTTGAACCGGTATTGAACCGGACCGATGAGTTTTAATTACAAAATTAATGTTGTTGATAAGTTTTGAACACCTGACCTTCAGGTATTAAGACAAAGACCTTACCATTAGACTATGACACATTTTATGTTTAATTTAGACATGCCAAATTAATATATTGTATTTTTATAAAATGTTTTTACACATTATTGAATACTAAATATTTTTTATTTTGCATTAAATAATTATCTATACCATATAAAAATATATAATATTATATTTTATTAAATCGGGTTTGAAGCCCGGTTGAACCTTTAAACCTTAAATCGAAAAATTTTCCAGTTCGATGACCGGTTCGGTTTTCAAAACCTTGATACTATCTCATATTTTTTACAAAAAAAATCAAGTCACATAAACAAAAACACATATCTCAATACAATTATATTAACAAAACATATCACATCATGATAACACTGAAAACAAATATTTTCATAGATTATTTTATTTCTCCTAAAACACTAACTGTATTTGGTCTTTATCACCGCCACATTTTTACATGCTCATTTGACGGTTAGATCCACATGTGAGTCCCACCTAATTCTATCGAACGGACCTCATTAATCCAAGTTTCTGCGAGTCAATTCTTTACCAAATTATGAAAACGTGAAGGAATACAATAATCGAAAAGCACAAAAATAGGAGGACAAAGAAATTTTGACGAACCCTAATTCTTTAAAACAATTTTTGTGGTTTTCTTCCATAATCCTTGATGACCTTGTGGGTTTGAAAATCGAAGACGGAATCGAAAATCCTTTGTTGATTGTGAGTCATGAATGGATTTCTGCTCAATATTCAACCCAGTGAGCTCAAATTCCCATGTAAGTCTCTCATCCCATGTCGTTAGATTCCGATTTTCTATTTGACTGCCGAGAAGTCTTAACGGGAAAGAAAGAATGGAGTGAAACTTGTTGTGTATTGCGTCTTTGTTTTAGTTGACTTAATCACCCGAGATAAAACCTTACTTGAACAACCAAAATCTGGTTGTTCGCGTAAGGTTTTATCATTTTTTTTCTTCAAAGATCTCTGTTCAGTTATCGTTTGGGTGCTGAGAAAACTTGGTAGGAGATGGAAAAGGTAGCGAAAAATTTAGTGTAAGTTTGTTTGTTATTGTCTTCCTTACTGATTTGTTACATGATTCGTCAGGAAAGTTAGCAAGTGAAGGTTTAAGGAAATGGAATTTCCGACTAATGTTTATGGTTTATTTGTGCTTGTTAACAAATTGAAGAAAGAAATACGCTTTATTTGTCATAATCATTGCAGTGGGAGATTCTTACCCTGTGGGCTCGTTCTATAGATTTCTTTTTAAATATATTTGTTCGGTCTGTTTGTTTTCTCTTGATTCTTACTTGATTTCTTCTTTGGTGCTTGGTGACATAGTTGAACTGAGAAAGCAGAGTTCATGTTCTATGGTACTCACCAACAAAACAGATAAATATGTGGCCTTTAAGGTAGGTTTTTTTGGTATTCATGAATGTATATTATGTTTCTTTAGCTTGTGAATAGCCCATTCAGTAATAATGTGTTAATGGTTGTCATTATGATTGAGCAGGTTAAAACAACTAACCCCAAAAAGTACTGTGTCCGTCCAAACTCTGGTATTGTGTTGCCGGGATCATCATGCAATGTTACAGGTAAAATTTAGTAACAATTTATGTGCTCTGTGATGATATGTTTAACATCTTATATGCATTTTCACTCTTAAGCTGTTGAGATCTTCCCCTTTGGTGCTTTTGTTTAACCTTATGCTTGTTTTCCTCATGTGACTTTGCTAGTCACAATGCAAGCCCAAAAGGAGGCACCCCCTGATACGCAATGCAGGGACAAATTTCTCCTTCAGAGTGTTGTTGCGCAAGATGGGGTCACAACAAAAGACATTACACCAGAAATGGTGGGTTGATTTGTTTTACTCTTTCTTTGGTCAAGGTTCTTGTTTTGACGTTTTGCTATTTCTTAATTGGCCTTGGGTGTACCCTCTTTTGTAGTTTAACAAGGAAGAAGGTAAGGTAGTGGAGGAGATCAAATTGCGGGTTGTTTACATTCCTGCTAATCCGCCCTCACCTGTCCCTGAAGAATCTGAAGAAGGTTCCCCTCCTAGGGCTTCTGAGCATGAGAATGGGAATCGGGATGCCTCATTGCTCAGTGCTGTATGTGTTCCCTTGTTCTTGTTCCTGCCCTGAAATATAATCATGTTTCCTTGTTAACCATATTGTTATTGATGAGCTGAGTTGACTTTGATGATGTATTTATTACTTACTATGTGGCAATTCAGGTATCAAGATCCTTAAAGGAGCCTAAAGAGAAATCTTCAGAGGTCATTGTCTTTTTTCTTTCCTTTTAGTTTTATAGATGTTAATTTATTCTTTAGAATTCATTTTTCCTTGGTAAACTATTTGTTTTTGCCCTTCGAATGCCAATTCGTTTGATTTGTAATTATCTTGAATTTGTAATGTTTGATTAATGAATGTTTTTGGGTTCGTTATTTTTCAATGGTTTATTTTGTATTGGATGAGTTCTTACGAAGTATGTGGCTGAGTTCAGCCTTTCATTTAAAACCCTTCAAACCCCGGCATTCCATTTTGAAGTTGCCATTGGGAATGTCTATTTATGTCTTTGGGAATTATTCTGTTATAAATGATTTAGAAGGATTGTTGCTAGATGTGTGAACTTTACCAAAATAGAACCATGAAGTGGTTATACTTAACACAGTTGTTTGTTGGCTTGTGTGATGTGGAATTCTGTGAAAAAAGGGCTTAGTTTGGGATTTTTCCTGATAAATTAATAGTTGTTTGGTTGATTCCTATTAGCTTTTAGTGATGGAAAATGAAATGTAGAAGGTTTGTTGTTAGATGTGTGAACTTTACAAAAGTAGAAGTGGTAATCCTTAACACAGTTGTTTGTTGGCTTGAGTGGTGGAATTTTGAAACTCTTTGGCTTGGTTTGGGATTTTTCCTGATAAATTAATAGTTGTTTGGTTGATTCTTTTTAGCTTTTAGTCGTAGAAAATGAGACGTTGCTGGAAGACTTGATTTGTTGATGGGACCCCGTTCCCATAAGAACCCCTTACAAGAGGTGAATTGTGTCCAGATGTGCAGATGTCAGAGATGTTATCTAATTGTTAGTTGTTTTTATATCTTTTGTGCTTTCCTGAACTTGAGATCGTATTAAATATAGTGTGCCTGCTGGAGATTAATAGGCTAACATGAAGTCTACATCTATCATTGTAGTACCATCTAGAAAGCATGTTTGAATGCTTGTTTAAATTTATTTAGTGGATTGTTACTATGTTTTGTTATCTTTTAAGATTGCTGAAATTTAAAATTTACAACATACTCTATTTAGGAGTTTGTGCCAGTGGTTTATACTTTTGGATTTTCAGTTGCCTTCTCATGGGAGTTGTGAGTTTACTTTGCAATTGTCAATCTTCATATTTTATTTTATGGATAATTTATTCAACTTCCGTATAGTTTAGATTATTCTAATGTAATTTTGTTCTTCAGGCATGGACTATCATCTCCAAATTGACTGAGGAGAAAACTTCTGCTTTGCAACAAAATCAGAAGCTACACCAGGAATTGGTATGATCTACCTGGATTTCTATTATTTCTCAAGTCATTTCTAATATCAGTGGTCTTTTATTGTTTTATGAAATGATATGAATTTCATAAAAGATAGACCATAAGAATTAAGACATACATACTGTACAATGAGGACATAAAGAAGTTATATGCTCTCCCGACTCATGAGACTTATTCAATAAGGCACCTGACTTCCAATAGTCCAACTAGTAATACTCTAATGGATATGATGCCGCAAACATCCAGAAAATCATAGAAAAGTGGAACCCCTACACAATACACGACTTGGAAATTAAAAAAACAAATTACAAACTTGTGCCATTGCATACAGTTACAAAACAAGATCATATGGCGAAATCCAACTGTGCGGCTAGTCGGCTACATGTTATTAATCCATTGGCTCCGTGTCATTTCCTTTTGTCCATTTCAGCCCCTTTGATGTCATTTCTCCTCACTGCTCTAGACAATCAGCTTACCTCGTTTGACTGCTAGCCATTTTCTGCCTTGCTGAGATACTTCTTCCTGAAACGACTGTGGTGTCCAATCAATAATCAAACCTCCAGTATTGTTAGTGGCTTCATTGGCTCTCTACTTGGAGTCATCACCCTACAACACTTGTGCGCTGCTTTCAAGCCATTGAATCAATCGTTTTTATTTTACCTTGCTTTTGATCCATTGTTGTCATTCAAGTGCAACAATCTTGTCAATTGCTCTGTTTGCTGTAGCTGAGCCTTAGTCGTAACTGGCAGAAGTACTTTATTTTGAAAGACGTCCTTTGAAGTAATTTATGCTTAATTTTGATATTATCTTCTGTATGTATTAAGCCTCGCCTTGAACATATCCCCTTGTGCAACCTAGATGACATCTGCTTAATTAATCTGCTACAGTGTCACTTACAAACTATGATAAGTTTTAGTTGATGCTTAATAGGTAGACATTCCTTTCTTCCCTCCTGTATAATACTCCAAAAATTGGATGCATGCCCCTTATTTCTTATGACTTAGGACCTTCATTGGAACAAAAAATTGTACTTAGTTGAAAGTTGATGTCATGGAATTCCCTTCCTCAATAATATATGAAAAAAATAGTAGTGAAATGAAAATTGCTTTTGTAGAGCATCTCTCGCATATCCTCTCTCTTTCTATCTTAATTTTGTCCCATACCCCTATTTTTCTGTTTGTTTTTGACTTTATTTTGATAATCACAAGGTTAATTTTTTTTTAGTGGTTACATTTACTCTTTTGCTTACATTATGTCCTAATTGCATTGTATAATATCATTGAACAGGAGCTGATGAGGAAAGAAATTAGCAAAAATCGTGTCAGTGGCTTCTCCTTACTGTTTGTTGTACTGATTGGTGTGTTGGGCGCCTTGGTTGGCTATTTCGTCAAGAGAACATAGAAGCTTCAATCCAAGCAGTCAGGTGATTTGTTTGTCTGGGTTGCTGGCATCAATTTACTGCGACCCAGATTTTTTCACAAATTTAGAGGACCAACGCACCTTTTAGTGTGCAAAACTTGCGTGATTGATGTATTGTTTGAACAATACACCTCTGGTTTGTTTTTGGTTAGATAGAGTTTAGTGCTTGTAAACCTAGGAGTAGTTGTGAATTATCATGGTTGTCCTTCATGTTGTGGATATGATTGTTTCCTCAATGACATATAGGGTGTAGAAACTATTTTCAATTGTTTCACAGTTACAGATAATCTCTGATGAAATGATACAGAATTAAGCTGTGCTGTGATAATAATATTGACCTATGTTTGGTTATTCATGTTATCGCTACTCTCGTCCCTGCTACTGGAGGTTTATACTGGTAGATATGGCAGTGGTGGTGGTTTTATCAGGCCTGCAATTTGGTGCTGTGAACTATCATGTATTGTAGTAGAGACTTCAACTCAAGTGAACACAAATATTATGAAGCATACAATGTCGAAGAGATTTCAGTTGGAAAAACTTGCGGGCAGATTCGGATTTTCTTCCTCATAATTTTTCATTTTGCACTAGCAAGTTGAAGATCATCTAGCTGATATACATCACATATTTATTTTAAAGTAACAAGAACAAGAAATGAGCTCGAGTGGCAAGGCAACTCATTGAGGTTTTAAAAGAATGATCACCCGATGATGACCAATTCGAGTCTCTGCTATGCGACCAAGGTGACGAAGGACCTACAGAAGTCAGAAATACAGGGTCAGAGTTGCATAAAAATGTCACTTTCTAACCTATATTGTCACAAACAAGCATATATACAAACTTGTGTATCCTGGGAACCGTCATTCCCTCTACAATCTTCACGTCAAAATCGACATGCATAGCGAAAACTCATAATAATACAATCCAACACTGCTTGAAGTATTGTCAATTTGACCCATCAGGCCAAAAAGTTAATGTTAAGTATAATCTACTGCTGTAAAATATGGAACTGTTTACCAGATACCCAATGTGGGAATAGGGTCTCATAGTAGGCCTTGAATTGGACTTAAATAAGGAAGTGAAGAATTTAAGAGGCAAGTATCGGAAAACTCCAGTCCTACATCAAATATATGGTAAGCTTGCAAGCATTAGACATTTAGACTAGGTCATTACACCTCTACAGACTAAGAATTGTGCTCTTACCTTCTCTCTCTCTCTCTCTCTCTCTCTCTCTCTCTTTTTCGGTTTTCTTTTTCCAGAATTAAAACTCCAAAATGAGAAAAAGATGACAGCCAAATTTGTAATAAAAGGAAATTTCATAAACAGGTGACATGAAGATTAATATTTTACATGCAGAACAGGCAAATCACTTTTGTGGAAACGGGAAAGTCGACAGTAGCTAGTTGAACACATAGAAGAAGATGATTTACTATTTATTTTCTAACTTTGCATGCCATAACCAATTTTAATAACTAAAAATAATATCATTGTACCAACTACCAACAGGAGGAAAAGAAAGTAATGGGAAAAGTAGATTTACAGTCAATATTGCTTTTCCTGTGTTGTCAAGTTTTAGAGCCGGGCCTTTAATATCTGTTTCGAGGAAAAAGTATTTTCCCTTTACCGATTCTGTCATTGCAATATCTCTTAGTTCCTGCATGTTACAAACATTAAATGGTAGTTACATAAGTACCATCAAATTTATTTAAAATATCACTTAAAAGCAACATAAGTTAGACTGTGTAATAGAAAAGAGTCAATGTTGATAATTGGAAACCATTGCTCAAGCAAACAAAAGCAGACATCTTTTAGTTGAGAGGTATTCCCGTATGGATTGAGATGATTGAGTTTCTTACCAAGGCCTTTTCCCATATATTTTCCGCAAGCTTCTTCTTTGGTGCTGAAATAAGCTGAGCGTTAGCTTCAGCATATGCAGCGATGTCACTAATAGCAGCATTAACCTTCTCCAATGTGAGCCTTCCTCTCATGTACCTGCAATTGGTGAGAGCAAGCAATAAAAACTGAACACATAGATTACAAAACATTCTGCTAAAAATTAAGTTCCCCATTTCCCAGTCAATTTTCTTCTTTTCCCCAAGAATCCAAGTAAAAAGAGAAAACGACATGTTGAACGTATCAAAAGCACAGCCCCCAAATATGAAAGCAGTTTTCAAGTAAAAAAAGACCCCTTATCAGATGAAAGATATACTATAAGAATATAGTTGCTACACCAGTGATAACAATATGCAATAGGATTAACTATCATTCAGGATGATGATTCATTAAAAAAAATACAAGATAATGGTTGACTGGAACAACAAAGGTCAACCATTAAATCAGAAGGATATGCATGCTTACGAGGACAGGGAATCCAGCTCATCTTTGGTTATGTACCACAAAGGTGGAGGGCCACGACCTTTTCTCTCCTGAAACATACCAAAAAGAAAATAAGTCAGCATATATCCCATGCTATAGCAGAACAACTTAATCATGATTAATTTTAAGACATTGAATTTTTAGCATACATATAAAGATAAACAGGACTGACTATTATTACTGAAGTAATCCCAGCTGCTTATTTGCTTTCCCTTTTATTTAACCTTATTTGTTCCAAGGTCATATATTAAGTATCTCTTGCTCCTATTTTAAATGAATTAATCTGGATTTAAAAGAATAAACTATATAGGTAATTGATGAGACACAGAGAAATGTATCACATAAACGGGAAGCAGGTATACAATATGTATTCATCTAAGATTTCAACCAGACAAGTACCGGTCAAGTAGATGGAAGCGCTTCAATACATTCATGGTAACTCTGTTTCAGTATAAATGTGTGCAGGTGCATGTATGTATTTGGCAGGTTGTTATTATGACCCATGCCTGGAAACAACAAAGGTTATGGACGGTGATTCAATTTAAGGAACTCACTATAGCTAAACTTTCTGATAGTTCAAGATCTAAAGATATCTTATGTTCTCAAGGAATAAAAGGTTTGTAATGCTAATCCCATCCTATTAGTTGTTAAGAGGTACACCTTGGGTAATGTTTCAGGCTTGTCCTCATGTTTCAAGAACCCAAGATCAACTTCTTGTCTGGATGCTTCGGGTAGCAAACTGAAAAATATGACCCAAAGAGTATGAGACATCCATGGAGGGCAAGCATAATTCAAGAATAAACGACACACATGTAAGTAATAATAACGAGTACCAACAAGAAGAAGTATCACCTTTTATTTGTTTCCAAGTTTGACATTGTCATTCTTTCTGGCATATATGAGGGAACATATGAAGACATATTTTGTAGTATCTTTTGCTGTCGCAATGATGCATCAATGAGTTTCTGCAAATCAGTAAAGGAAACACAACTGAATTGAAAAAAGAACAGGCAAGTTCCGGCATCACAAGAAAATATGAAGGAACAAAATGTTACAAGGGGGGTCAAATCAGGAGAAACGCAATATGAACGAAATTAAAATGTGATTCACCTGGCCACTGCAAGTTGAAGGCAAAGAAAATAATAATTATTCCCTTGCCATGAAATTTGACTCAAAGAAATCCAAACGCTTGAGCAACAACCATTGTAGGTTTTAGTTTTTGCAGTCTAAATGATATTAAAAGGATAAAAATTCGATTTTTTTTTTTTATACATTTCCTCATCCCAAACCTCCTCACAGAAATCAAATGTCATGCAGTATAGAAGAAAAGAAACTCAACTAGAACATGGTTTCACCTCAATCAAGGAAAGGGATATATGAAGATTTTAGTTCGGTTCCCAAAATGTAGAATGAAAAGTTAAATGGCTAGAGAGTAGAAACTTATTAAAATACCAAGACCACATCTCCAAATCAGATTAACCAATCAAATATCAGAGTAAACATCAAATTCACTACAATTCAACAGATTTACGAGAACAGTTAAATTAATGCTACAATCATATAGCCATCACGGTAAAAAAGAAACTGTAATTAAAGGAGGAGAGAGAACTAAGAAATTACTTTGGCTTTCGGAATAGCCTTGGCCTCCTCGCTTAGCCTGTCCTTTATGGCCTGCACCTGCAGCTCCATTGCTTTCAATGCTGTGTCCACTGCGGACAAATCGGTAACGCTGCTCGCCGGATACACTGCTCAATACAAAAAAGTAGACAAAGTCTGATGCGGTTCTGATTCGACCTAAAATGCAAATACAATAACGGTAAATCTAACAAGTAGACTCACTGTTTCGGCCGATGACAAGTTCTTGAATCTCTGTGATGCGAGCGTTGAAGGACGACATTAGAGAATCGAGCGAAGACCCAGCCTGCTTAGTGTCCATGACTTCTTGTGCGCACCGCGCAATGATTCTCTCTTTCTATGTCCCCCGTCTCTCTCTCTCTCTCTCTCTCTCTGTTAAAAGGGATTGCTTTTTCTTACTTTGATGTGCGATTTAGGGATTTGAATGCGATAATTTTGATTTTCATAATTGGAAAAAGCCTTGTGGCGGGAAAGAAGTGTTGTTCGTCGAAGACTCAAAGGGACGACCATAGGACAGCATTTAGTCATTTACATCAAAACTGAATATTTCCCATTGAAACATGGGGTTGAAGAAGCTAAATAAGTATAATCTTAAATTTTTGGAATTTTTTTCCCTCACCTTTAGAAGCATCCATTGTATGATTGAATCCTTTGTTAATTTTTTTGGATGAACCTAAACTCGAACCATCAATCCGCAAGACAAAAATTTCACACATTCGTTAATTTTTTTTTTTTTTTACATCAGTCTAAATTCGAGCCATCATATCAGGCACACAAAAATTTCACACATGCGTCTTAGTTTCGAACAAGTACATAAGTATTATCTCATTAATGTAGCCAAATGGTCTGAAAGTATACAAATAAAACTGTTAAAATCCACCTCTTCATAGTCTTAACAATATGATCACTTACAATAACAAGGAACTTTTCATTATAATTCATTTCCTTTCTCCTCCTTGCAACCATATAATCACTCAATGACTCAAAACTGTAAGGTGAATACAAATGACCAGAACTAAAGTAATATCTTATCTATCACACCCCAAAACCACTCTTCTTGTCTGAAAAATGAACACTGCAGAATTGGATCACCAGACCTTAGACCAATCAAGAATCTTCAGACCCTTCTATCATTTTGCATCGACCGGCAATCTTCCGAAAATCGTCAAGATTTAACTGCAACAGAGCCATTTTAATAAATGAGCAAAAGGTCTATTCAACTAATAAAAAATAAACAAAGAAAACTGCCTATATTAGCATGATAATTGAATATGTTTAACAATTACACAAATACGAAATCCTGTGTCAATCTCAGCGATCATCAGCAACATGTAACACTGTAACAGTACAAAACCTCAAGCCGTAAACAGCGAATGGAAGAGAACTTGTAATTTGTTGAAATTTCACCATGGGAGCATTACACATTGAAAACATGCCAGCATTTAAAAAATGCCTCTAGTTCACTGGATCATTAAAACTTGTGATGGCCATAATTTTACAGTTCTGCTTATTGATTATCTAGAGACAAACTTCTGGGTATTTGTTAAGGTGAAAAGTACAAAACAGTAAGTACTCACCTTTCCGTCCCCATCACCATCAAAGCAATTGATCATAACAGCCAACTCATCATCTGTCCATGTAAAATCATGAGCAGCTGCCACTCTTCTTAAATCTCTTATGCCTAGGCTGCCAGTTCCAACCTCTGCATGCGTCACATTCCATGTTCAATAGGGAGTCCCTCAAGAAATAATGGAACAACACAATCTCATGTGGATACATATCATACACTCACACATGTTCAACAATGAAAATTGCGAGACTTGATAGTGAACAGAAATTCTTAAAAAATTACATGGTTTTAATGACATGTGGTGCAATTTAGAGCAAACATTAAAATTAACCTCCCCACTTAAATCTTAAATTCTTTCATGCTAAGTAAGAAGGAGAAGAGGCAAAAGAGAAAACTAAAGAAACCGCCAAAAAAATGTTCTCACAATAAACTCTAATTTAATGGACACCTATCATAACGAAATTCATTTGATAGATAGATTCCCTTTCCTCTCAAACTTTTGAGATAAAGTCCCGGATTAGGATGATTATTTGCCTCGGAGTTCAAGTATATTCATTCAATATATTTATCAAATCCTTGATGTAGAGATATTCCTAAATGCTCTAAATCATAGAATAAATAAAACAAATAGCTTAATTAAATAGAAATCAAAATTTCCATCATAAAAGTTACATTAAAAAAATTGATAATGCAAGCCGTAAAACGCAAACACAGCCTCCCAAGAGCAAACCCTACACTCCCCCCCTGCTCATAAATGGAGTAATGCTAAGGCAGACAGTACACAAAGAGAATACACACACAATAGCAAAGTGCTCTCATAGATTACCATCAAATTGAAAGAAGTGTATAATCAATTCATCCTCTGTCATCTTCACTCTACTACTGAACTGCTGATAGAAACAGACAGATGAGTACTCTTAAGTATATAAACCATCTCATGCTATGTAATCAATCAATTGAGTGTTAGATGAATTCAAGCACTATAATTGAGCCCAAACATACCAATTTTTTTCTCCTTCTCTTTCCTGTATCTTCCTCCTTGCAAGCATTTCCCTTTCTTTTATTAGGAGTAACATCTAGCACATGGGCATCAGATATCCGTGCAGGCCCACTCTGATGCATTGCACCTGAAGCGCTCCCTGAATCTTGTAGTGAAATAGCAATTGCCTATACAAAATCAATTAGTACATCTTCACTTCCGAAACAATGGAGCCAATTATTCATTGTTAGTTTATTATCATTGATTAGAATGGCCAATAAACTACGGGATCAAAAAGTATTGAAATATACCTGCATCAAGTCATCATCGTCGCCGTCAACATAAGCTGTGTCACCCAAATGTTTTAGAGCCTTAACTTTCTGCAGATACTTGGGGCTTTTATTTAGAACCTGTGCCAGGAGTTCAACAAATTAATGTTATATATTTAACCCAAAAACCTGTCCTCTAATCAGAAGTTGGATAATAACATTCTTCTTGAAGCAACACTTTGAAAATAGAGTGTATGGACTTGTACTCATAGATAATCAACAACTCACAATCTCATTACTACTACAATACTACAAAAACACACAGTAACCAGCAATAAAAGCTGCAGGTTCAAAATACATTGGCTTACGTTGCAATTCAAAAGTACCAACCTTTTTTCCTCGTGACTTAGAATAAAATTTAGACCCCTGAAACTCATCTTCGTCAATATCATCATCCTCCGCACCATCTTCAACGTCATCGTAATTGGGCTTATAATCCTCGTCGTCTTCAGCGACCTTGGACTTCCCTTTACGCTTGCTGGATTTCTCCATCTTGGCCGTGCTCGACCCCATCAAAGAAGGCGAAATTTTGGGGAGGCCTAGAGCCTGCAATTTGGCTCTGTTCGCAGCGATTCTCTCAAGCCTCTGCTTCTCATAGTCCGATATCCCCTGTTTCGCTTGTGCATTTCTGTTGCTGGCTTCCTCCTCCTCCTCCTCTTCTGAACATGAATTCTCCGGGGTTTCAGGGTCCGAATCCGACGACGGGTCGCGTTTCGCCATTCGGGTGAGGGTTTAGGCCTCAATGGACCGGCTGAAAGATTTTCGCGGTTGTTTCCGCTTCCACTCCGTTAAATATTATAGTGCCATGACGATTTTGCCCTCTCCGATATACACTCCAGCTCTGCAGCTCACATGTACCCACGCGAAACGAAAAGAGCGTGGCACGCACGTAGATGCCCATCCCTCAAAACCGGTGCCGTTTTAAACCTCCACGAAAACCCAATCGACTCTGCTACATCGCTCACAGATTTCTCCGTCAACTTCTCATTTAACATTCAATCCTCGCTCTCAAGTCTTCTTGAATCCGGAAACCCAGTTCGATAATTCGAAAATGCGCTTGAATTCTCCTTAATCAGTTTTTCGGAGTTCTTATCAATCAATCCAATGGCGACTTTGCTTGAAATTGATCGGTATAACTGGATTCCGCTCACTGTGACCAGTCTATGTGCCCGTCCTTGCCATTCCTTTTCAAAGAACAACTTACTTCTTACCCGGCGATGCTCTAAGGTCAGTCGTGGAATTTTCTTCAATGGATCCAAGGGCATCTATCGGTTTCGCTCCACTGGCATTCTGGAGAACCGTCGATTAATCACGGCTTTGGCCAGAGCTGAATCGGACCGGCTTGGCGAGGACAGCGCCAACCAGGTGCTTTAAAACGTCCAATTTCACATTAAACATGTTGATTGAGACTCGTTAATGTACATAGCATAGTTTCGCTTGAATTGTCTGACATGCATCTATATTTTGATGCTGTGACTGGAGGAACTTCATTATGGTAGAGTGAAGTGTGGTGTTGGTGAATTAAAAGGTAATTCCGAGCAAGGAATGTTAACTAGCTATACGATTTGGGTGCCTGTGAGGTTTTTGGAATGAAAATGGAGAACTGAAGCGGGACACGTTGTAATGTAGCCGCATCTATTAACTTGGTTTCTTAAAAATTGCTTTGGTTTTCAATTTGTAAGAACCATGACCTAAAGTGGTGGTTTTTTGGTAATTCCTAGCAAACATAATAAGCAAAAATGTTAGGCCATTGTGTTTTTTAGTTTGTAATTCTTGTTACAGTTTTGATTTGATACAATATATTGGAAAAGAAGTTTAAAAAATCTTAGAGCCGTTTGAAAATATATGGGATTTTGGTTGATGAATTGGTATTAGTACTTCAGTAATTGATGGAGAAGGTTTACAGATTGGTTAATCAAAGCGAATTCAATTTCTTTTTCTTTTTCAGAAACAATAATGGAATTTGTTAGGTTTACATATTTTTATTTGTAGATTCCCAATGTGATGGACTGTATTTTTATTTTTGTTTCTTCATTTCTTTTATTCTTAAGAGCTTGAGTGGATTGTTAAATGGGATAACAATAATATGTTGTTACAGGATGTCTTCACAGGACATAAATTACCTATGAAAGAAGATTCAGCTCAGGAACATGAGCAGAAAGTGAGTCAGTTGAGGAAGAGAATTGTTTTTGGACTTGGCATTGGAATATCTGTTGGGGGTGTAGTACTGGCTGGTGGATGGGTTTTCACAGTTTTCCTGGCAGCTGCAGTTTTTGTTGGTTCACGGGAATATTTTGAGTTGGTTAGAAGTGGTGGGATCACTAAAGGAATGACACCGCCTCCTAGATATGTGTCATGCGTTTGCTCTGTTATCTGTGTTCTAATGCCCATACTTACTTTGTAAGATTGGTAAACATGCCTTAATTTTTTAAGTGAATCAGTTTGGAAATTTTTGCTTCCGTTTGTTCTCTTGATTTTTACTCCATCCAGCCGTTTTCGTAGACCTTTGCCCTCCCTTTTTTTTTTTGCTGCTAACAATTTGACGCTGGAGATACTCGTATCCTTAGTTGACTTCCATTCTACATTGACAAGAGAATTGACTTAGTTGCCAATTATAATGGATGAGAATATGGAAAGTTGGAAACCTTGTGTATTTTTGTGATTTATTCCCCTGTTGTTTACCGTAAACCTTACAATGATATGCAATATTTCTCGACACTTTATATAATGAGCGAATTTTTCACAATGTTCTCTTGTCCTACTGGCAGTCGTAATACTTACTAATAATCTAATATAGGCAGGTTTAATTTGTTTTAACTTTGTATCATTTCTCTCCTCTCAAAAGATAATAAATCTTTGTTCCTTTTATGGCTGTCAGCGTGTGAACTTATATGTGAGTTTCGTGAAAAACACATTCCATTGGGATTTTATCTGTGGCTTAGGCTTACAGTCAAATCTTATTAAAGTTTTCATGAAACATTTGATTTTGAATTTTGAATTCTCTCAGTATGGAAGCACTTGGAACATTGATTATATCCTTTGCTTGTCCTGCCAATTTATTCTGCAGCATAATTTTCTATTTAGTTGTAATTCCCTGAAGCAGTCATGCTAATAAATATAAGACCTCAGCTAAGTGCAGTGACAGATCTTGGTTGCTGATTGGTCTGCCTATTTTGTGAACAGGTATTTTGGTCAAATAGATGTTTCGGTGACGTCTGCCGCTTTTGTTGTTGCAATGGCACTGCTTCTGCAGAGAGGAAATCCAAGGTTTGCCCAGCTCAGCAGTACCATGTTTGGACTATTTTATTGTGGCTATCTTCCTTGTTTCTGGGTTAAGCTTCGATGTGGTTTGGCAGTTCCAGCTTTAAACACTAGTAAGATGTTGGCTCTCATTGATGCTTTTCTGACGCTAAATTGGATTTTTTTAAGTCTTTCAAATTTGATACTGATATTGCTTCTAGACCCTTAATAAGTTTCACTGCATTAAAAGCAGTTTTTGTTTGCCTCTTGGTTTTAATAATTTGGGCCCTCTAAATAGGTGAGAGGAAGACATGGAAATTGTGTTTTTATACCATTAACTGGTTACTGTTTATGGACTCCACCACCAGTGGGTTGGTTCTTCTAGTTTATATTCTTTCCCCACACTCTCTCACCATGAACTCTTTTCCCATCTGCCCCATGATTAATTCTCTGGTGGTTTCTAAGATTCTCTCAAAATATGAGAGGAGAGTTGCAGGTGTGAGAGCAAGGAGATGAAAAAAGATTATGGTTTTATACTTCTACATAAATATAAACAATAGAAAACAACGAAATAAGCATTTTCCTGTTGAAACCCCTTCTTTCCCGATCATTTTTTTGTGTAACTTCTTTTGTGCACATTTGTGAAGCCTGATTTTGTTGATTGCTCGTCCTGCTTCCTTTCAGTTTCATGTTTCACGTATTTATCCATGTTGGCAGGAATAGGAAGAGCATGGCCCGTCCTTCTTGGTGGCCAAACGCATTGGACTGTGGGTCTTGTGGCTACCTTGATCTCTTTCAGCAGCATAATTGCAGCAGATACATTTGCTTTTATAGGTGGAAAGGTAGAACTTTTTGAATTGATTGGCAGGACCTTTTAACTTTTTCTTCAAATTATTTTCTATTATAAACTAAACACTTTCTCCTTTCCATGGCTTTTTTGTCACTCTTATTGAGGCATAAATGTCTGTCATCTGTAAAATTATTGTTGTTGATGTTGTGTTTCCCCTTTCCTTGCGGAAAGGAACTTGCGACTCCTTTTAATGCGCCTTTCTTTCACGTCTAACATATTTATATGAAATGAAACTGATTAAATTGCCACCTTTGTAGCTACAAATGCCTTTGCAACATAAAAAATAATAGTGAAGTGTGAAACAAATTCATTATGTTCTATGGCTTCAACAGGGATGGGGTGGAATCCCCATGCCTGTTGAACAATTGAGAAAAGAAAAGGATAACTTCTGAGGTTTCATCGTGGCTGGTGATGTTACTCAAAATAAGTTTCTCCCAATGTTGTAACTATTTATTTGTATGATGGGATATCAATTGAGGAACTGTAATATAATTGTATCTATAAGGTACTCTATGTTGCCGACAAAGTCCATTGTTGCATATTTTTTTCAATAATATTGTCTGAATTGATGAGAATGCATCATGATTTAACTTAAATTTAGAAAAGTGGGGGATGTGCTGTCATTTTCTGGATGGTCTTAGATTGAACCGGACTTCAGGTAAAATATGCAGGTATTTGAATGTACAAGTAGCTTCAATTGAAAATAAGGGGCAGAAAATCGTCTAAGATAGTCTTTATATGTACAATGTAGAGGTGCAAAAATTCAAGTGGGATAAAACATGGATAGAAGTAATGAGGAGAGATATGAAAGCAAGAGGATTGATGGACGGTAACTTTTTCCAGGATTAAGGGGCAAAGAGTCTCAAATACGAAGGCTTGATTGGCTGTATTTTTTGGATTGCTGGCTTTCCCATTTATGTTCATTGGCTACTTTAAATTTTCTTCTCTTGAGCGTGATTATTAGAATAAATTATTTATGATAGTTTTCATTACTTAATATTTTCTGGGATCTAATTTGAAGAAAAATTATGAGATAGTTTTCTGTTCAAATGCAGGCATTTGGTAGAACTCCACTTACTAGTATCAGTCCAAAGAAGACATGGGAGGGGACTATTGTTGGATTGGGTGGTTGTATAGCTACTTCTATCATCCTGTCAAAGGTGTTTAGCTGGCCAGCATCATTGCTGAGGTATTTAATCTTCCTCTAGTTTATTATGGAGTAAAGCAAAATAATTGGACATTTATAAGTAACTCTCTCTCACACATACACACATGTGGTGGGTTGAAATTTAAGTTAGAAAAGTAATGGGAAGCATCATGTTATGAATAAGAATATGAGATGGTCATTTCATTTCTTGTTTTCTTTTTGGTGATTCTTAGCCTACCAATTAAATTTGGTGAATAACAGTATGCTTGCATGTCATTAGTGTGTATGAAATAACCTATAATGATGGATGCTTTTATCATTGAGGATGTGAAGTGTTTATTGTTTATGTTTGTTATAATGGGTAGTATGGTCAATATACTATTCTAAGTGTGTTTATAAACTTTAGGGCTTTTGAGCCTGTATGTAATATGCGAGTCTGCTTCTCTCTCAATAAAAGGTTACTGTTCATAACCATCTACTATACAATTCTCTACTGAGGACAGGATGTAGCTATTGGCATTTCTTACTCTACAATTCTGTGTGTGTGTGTTTGGGTGGGTGTCTATGAGAGATAGAGAGAGATGATGAGAAGCTTGTGTGTGCTTTCATTAGCTGGGGTGTTGCAGTGTTATGCTTTTTGGACGACTGCTTGGTATATTCTTCAGTGAAACTGCCTAAAGTCCATGAACTCTCCTAACTGAACAATCCTCTCAAATGAATATAACATGATACTTTACAATTAGGTCTTGTTCCTTCAGCTGATGCTGATATCAGAACATGATTGATGCTTCGAAGTGAGTTGCTTGGGAGTAGATTATGAAAATTTAAATTCTCGAATTTGCACTTAGGGGTCGGAAGAATCTGTTCTATTGCTGTTTATTCTTCACTTATGCCATTAGTTAAGAACTTTGTCTACGTTGCTTCAGAATTTGTATGGATGTGCATCTAACATTTACTCTCTGATGGCTGCTAGTGCAATAGCTTTTGGATTTCTGAATTTCTTGGGGTCAATTTTTGGTGATCTTACGGAGTCGATGATCAAGCGGGATGCAGGTGTCAAGGATTCTGGCTCTCTAATACCTGGACATGGTGAATTACCTTTTCTCATGGTTGAATTTCTTTCTTTATTTATTTTTTTGGTTTCATCTCTACTTCTTTGTGCTGGTTAAAATCCAGTTAGTAGCAATTCACTATCCAAATATTCAACCAGAAGTAGGTTACTCGTATGGATGATGCATCATGTATTAAAATTTGAAACTTTCTGAAGTTGATTGCTTACAGCGGACCAATTCCTTTAACCCATCTATTACTTGGCCTTGGTCCTTTTTTTTTCCTTTTATTTACTGTTACCATTGTTTGAAAACTCGAACTGAGGCGCCGCCTCAAGGCGCGCCTCAGCCGCCTCGCTCTATTCACTGAGTCGGTAAAATGGCCTCAGATTGGAAACTGGTCAAAATCGCCTCAGTCAACGAGGCGGCCGCCTTGAGGCCCGCCTCCGCTCGAGGCGGTCAGAGGCGTTGGTGAGGCGATGGAAGAATAAAAAAATAACAAAAACTAATGAAACCTGACCTCAGTCCTCACTTCCATTAAACCCAAGCCCTCGCCAGAAGCTTGCGCAGGCGCTCTCTCGTCAGAAGCTGCGTGCGACCTTGCCAGCAGGGTTCCGACCTCGCCACTCGCCAGCACCTCGCGCGCGACCTTGCCACTCGCCAGCAACTCGTGCGCGACCCTTGCCAGCACCCCGCATCGTGGCCAGCAGCTCGCGCCCCCAAGCCAGCATCCCCACGCCCTTAGTAATACTGCAACCCC
The DNA here is from genome assembly GCA_963580455.1 of Euonymus europaeus. NCBI lineage: Eukaryota > Viridiplantae > Streptophyta > Magnoliopsida > Celastrales > Celastraceae > Euonymus > Euonymus europaeus. The sequence continues at coordinate 24,702,174 of OY756962.1, forward strand.
ATTTTTAAAACAAAATTGTTTGGATACAAATGTGACTCGGTTGGATTTGGGGCTGGCATTCTTATGGGCTATTTTTCTGATTATTAGAGATATGTTTTTCTTAAGACCTTCCTTCTATATTTCTATCTAATGGATGATTATCTGTGATGTTTTCATGAACATTTTCAAAGTTATGATTCTGGGATGCTTTTATATGTTGAAAATCCTCTTTTTTTGAGTTTGGAATGAGGCGACCTCCTTGATCGCCTTGAGGCTACCGCCTCGCCTCAACAAAGCTTGACCGCCTCGAATCGCCTTTCGCTTTTTAAAACCTTGACTGTTACAATCTGTTTCCTGGTTTTGCCTCGTGCTCATAATCTGTCATTTTGTGTTCAACATTTTTTGTGTTTCATAGTTGCAACTGGATTGACATGTTAAATAGTAACAATGATGCAGGGGCTTGTGATTTCTGTAATTTCCCGAACTTTAATTTTTGCTAGAATTCGATATGATTTCTTGAGTTTTTTAGTGACAACCTTTTGAAAAAGATTTTGTAAAACCTTTCAAATGAGTCGTTAGTGACCCATCTCTATTGGTTTGTGGATGATTGCTAGTATCTGGCGAGTCTGATGTGGACAATGTGGTCGTAACTTGTAGAGGTTATGCATTCTTGAAATGTGACCTATTGTCTATTTTCACAAGCATCTATGTTGGTATGATTGTGAATTTGCATTTGGGAGTCCAATGTTTATGTCCATTTCCTATCTTAGTGAGTCTATATATCAATTAAGTCTCATGTCAATAAGATCGATAATTGCTTTTGTATTTGAACTCTTGGTTACCCCCATCTTCTCTTATAGTCTTGTGAGAATTTGTTGAATGCTGAGATCCTTGCATGCAGGTGGAATATTGGATAGAGTGGATAGTTACATGTTCACTGGTGCGCTTGCATACTCCTTTGTAAAGATCATCCTACCTCTCTATGGAGTTTGATAAGAAAAACTATTATCAATGGAAGCGAAAATACCAGATGGAGATCATGACTTCTTGAAGGTGCAGCTGGAAGACATGATAGAAATCGGAATCTTTCTTGGGGAAACAAATGGGTTCTTGCTTTCTCATCGAACATGACCTAAGATTATGGCACTTATGCAAGTCTGCAGTTGGGGTGACATACTTCCTTAATACTGTTCTTTTGCAATTTACATGGTTCATTTCACTGGCAAATCAAACATCATCCATGGAGTTCAGCTGTTCAGAGATGATTGTGAAGGCTAGCAAGGTTGTTGTCAACTTGTCCTATGAACTATGTCGAAAATAATTATAAATAATAATAACACAATGCAAGTGCTGTTTTGAGTCTTGATTCTTGGGAAGTTCGATTTGTAAAGATGTAAAAGAATTACAAAATTGTTTTCCTTATGAGACCAACCAATATTGTTGGCATGTTCGTTTGGGGAGTTTGGATTATGAAAGTTCCTTTTCCATGGCAATTTTTACCAAGAGCGAGCAAATGACAGTTAAGGATTGTAAGTTTGAGTTGAGACTACATTTTTTATACAAGAAATTTCATTAATCAAATAGAATTTTAGTCAGAGATAAATAAATAAAACTGGGATGGAGATGAACTTTATTATACAAACAAAGGATATGTAAATGGAATATGATATGTAGTTCATATTTTGGAAACTCCGTAGTCTATCTATTTTAATTAATTATTTTATTATCTTAATTAATATGCTGAGATTTTTTTGATTTTATCTTAATTAATTATTAGTCTGTTAGAATTTAACGAATATGTTTCCCTTAAGGTCTAATACTTATTATTTAAATTATAGAATGAAAATTCGATACACGAGTCTGTTAAAGTTTAGCGAATCTATTTTCTTTAGGGTTTAACACTTATTATTTAGGTTGTAACATGAAAATTCGATACACAAGCCCGTTAAGGTTTAGCGAATTCATTCTTCTTAAAGTTTAATACATATTGTTTAGATATGGGATACTATACGCTCCTAAAATATGGGTTATTTTATCAGTATCATATATAAATTCATGACTAAAATTGATTTGGCCGAGCGCCCTACTCAACCCAGTGTATTAACTACTCGATTACACAAATAAAGAAGATGTAAATATGATAGGTGGTAGAGCAGAGCAGAGCAGAGATTATGGGATTTGAGGCTGGCATTGGAACCGAGTACTTTTAGAAGATAAATTCTTTGCTTGCAGATCAAAGCCATTGATATTCTAATATGTTGTCAATGTTTCTCTCTCTTGAACTCCTCTTACTATTTTATTGCTTCACGGAGAGCCAAAGAACAACTCGTGAATAATTTTCATTTTCTCCTCGTACCTCTGTTTATACGATGTGGCAGCATTAATCATGTAATGCAAGACCTCTGAATGATTGTTGTCACTACGATCGAGTATACTGAAATGCATGAACCTTGTATTACTACTTTAAGTCGTGTAGAATCATTATCCTTAAGGAATTATGCCCTCACTATGTTGCTGCTCAGATTAATGACGAATTCCTCTCGGGATAAAACAAAGCCTATAGAATTTAGATGACAAACTCTAAATTTTCTCGAAAACAAGTTATGGAAAAACGTATCTGATAAAAGTATTGATAGATGTATTTATAATACCTTAGACTTCTTGAACAAACACAAATTTTGAATCTAAAAGACACAATGTTTCATAAAAAAAGATGTTCATTGCATGTGCTGATGTGCAGTTTATTAACTGCTTAATTAAACAAATAATTAATAAAAATATTAATTATTTTATAGGCTTTAAGCCCAAGTTGCCCATCTTTTGACTTTACATATAAAGCTTCTGAAGGCCCAATTATTTGAAATATTTGGAGCTTCCCTCCAAATTTTTCTCACCACCAAAACTAGGGTTTTTTTGTGTATCATAATTTAAACTCTTACATTCCTCTTCTTCTTTTCAATGTGGGACTTTTATATCACTAACTATTTCTAACATTCACAGTTGACAACTTAATTGGTTTCTGTTGAACTCAATATTAAGGGCATTATATGATACACACACATATGTGTGTGAATAATTATATGGAGTTTGACCTAATTGTGCTCCAAGTCGATGAAGGAGTTTGGATTTTAAAAAATAATTTGTGATAGTCATAACGTTAATAATTGTTATTTGGGTCGTTAATTATGACATGATGACAATGACCTAATCCTAAATTATGTCTCCCTCGCTCTTTGAACACTAGATACAAAATATCACACACCATGCATGATTAATTATGATTATGTCACTCATCTACAACTTGTCAACCAATTAATAAACATTTTTGTTGAATTTCTTATTGAGAATAATTAATGTACCTTTAACATGTCAACCTTAGGTTTCATCACAACTATTGGTCAACCTTTATTTGTCGTTTATTTATTACATAAATGTGTGACCTCACACTCGATCTTCCCATGTAATTATTACAGAAAGAATTGTAGATACATATGATAATAAATCAAAAAATGTGTCACCCCACCAAGCTATAATTTCTTAAAATCTTGTAATTTCACGTGGTTTTGTTTGTTTTTAGTTTCTTTTTCTTGGACTCATTTGTCTTGTCTTGTTATGTAAGTCCAATAATGATGCACTTTCAAGGCCTTTGAGTGGAAATTTTATATATGTGTGTGTGTATATATAGCCCACGGTATGTGTACATGCATGTTGCTTTCGGTCTTTGGTTTGTTTCTACAAATTTATTTATTAATTCATCATTACTTAATTCTTAAATTTTGGCCTCTAATGACTTTCCAAATCCATAGAGTTATTTAACGATCTAGAAACATCAAGTCATCAGTTGAATTACAACGTGAGACACCAAGTATGAACCACTTGAGTGATAATTTAGTTGATGAATTTTTTCAGCCAAATTGTTTAGACTTGGTGATCTTGATTTTGATTCCTACCGAGAGCAATATCTTTGTAGTCACGCAATAAATTTTGACCAAATTTATCATGTCATGATCAGAAAGACTCATTTCAGTTATTTAAGGATAAGCTTATATAGTGTCGTTCTCGACTATAAATACGAAAATTGGAGCATCACATCGGATTATGACACGTGTATCTTGATTTCTTTTTCTTGCAATCTCTATAAATTATCCTCATTTTCTATATTTGTGTATGTATGTATATTAATTGAGTGATGCATGCGAGCGCACACACAAATAGATCATATGTGTACGTTAATCATAGAACAAAAGATGAAATTCAAAGAAAAAGGGCAAAGAAGAAAAAACACATACATTAATGAAACAAAACAAATGGACAACCATATCATCACAAGAACAAAATAAACGGTGATAAGCTAGCCAAGACCACACACACATATATATGTAGAGAGAGAGAGATGGGATAAACCAAAAGATAAATAAATTTCGTAATTATACAAAAAGAAAACCAATATATGTACATTCCATCAAAAGTGATTGTGGAAATGTGGAGCCAGAGAGAGAGAGAGAGAGAGACTGAAATGAAGAGAGTCTTGAGAGTCGAGAGAGTGGAAGGCCAGTAAGAGTTTGTTTGTAATGGAGTCAGAAGGAGAAGAGTGGGGGACCTACAAGAACTAGCTTTTGACAAACATGAGTGCTTACTTTCCTTGTCTGTATTGGTTTAATTTTACTTAAATGATTGAACGAAAAGAAAATGTGTGGGATGCAAAGAATGCGTTGTTTCTAAGCTAAAATGTCATACGAGATAGAAACTTAAAAGAAATAATGATGAAGAAGAAGAAGAAGATATGGTAGTGGAGGTGGTGGCCAAGCATCTACAAAAGTTGAAAGAGAGGGTTTTTGCACGAAATGTAACTTTTCTTGCACACGCACATCCATGTATCTCATCCGATCGATCCTTCTCCTCACACAAAATAAAACTTTCTTTAATTAATTTTTGCTACCATCACATACCCACCAAATTTTCCATAAAAATTATCTTTCACTAATTTTATTCTACTCCGAAACTTTTCGAATCGGATCAAACAAAATTGGAATCACAAATTCTCACCATATATTTGTTTAAATACATATCAACTCTTATTTATTTACCCCGAAAAAAAGAGCATGACATTATTGTGAATATATATATATACACACACACACGTCTCCATGCATGTATAAGCATCAAGTGCTTCCTTTGTTACTAAGGAAACGCATAAAAAAATAAAAAATAAAAAATAAACCAAGGAAACGTGTATATTCTCTTGTAACTTTTTTGGTTGCTGTAAATACGCTCCGTCAACTTGATTGCTATGCCAACTCATGCATATATGTATGTGGTTAAAAAAAGAAGATTGCATGGAGATTAAACATGGTTTAACAAAACCCCATAATAATTATATAAACATTATAATAAAAAACAAGTTTTAAGTGAAATTAATGAATATATTAATTATACCAAAGTGTTCACTTGGAAGCTTCTCTAATCTCTTATGTGAAAATGAGATTTACATTAAAATGGGCTGTTCAAATAGCAATGTAAGGTTATAGTGGGTAATGCACACCTAATCCTACTCCAAGAATGTTCCAAAAATCATATTTTTCTATGGCTGTTCAAATAGGGTTAAACATAGAGTTTTTGAAGTACTTGAAAAGAAAGACAAGGAAAATGTGATTTGCATTCAGTTCTCCATGTGTGTGCATATAAATACAACACTACTCCTATGAGCTAGAAGGCTACTCCAAGACAATACTAGTTGGTTACCTCAAAATCCTTAATGAAAAGTTGATTATGATTATGCTTTTTTCCAAGGGAAAGGCAAATAGTTTTTAATTTTTAGAGTTTCAAAAGAAAGTGTGCACCTTTTATGGGCTTCCATATCTGGGAGATACTTCAATTTTCATTAGAATCTGCTTTGAGCTACACTAGTGAGGTGACTAAAGGTACACCAGCTGCATCCAACAACAAAGGCTTTGAATTTGAATTTGGTTTGGGCATATATACATATACATATATATATATATATATATATCGGTGATGTTAGTCCTCCAAAACAAAACATCTCAAAGTCTCTATAATTTTATGTGACATAATATACGTCACAAAATTCATAAGCAAATTCAGGATTCAAAATTCAAATTTATGAACAATGTCTTTATTTGGACACTTTTGGGATGATTTTTTTTATTGAGATACTTAATATTTTCATATATATAACTTCATATTCTATTGTTTTTCTCATTGTCAGGTGTATCATATCCATCGATGTGCCAATTTGATTGTGCATGACTGATGCAATTAGCTTTAAGATAGAAGCATGATTTATTTTTTCTAAAGGATTACCCTCTTGAAATCTCCATATCCTAATGCAGGTTGTTGTTCTTTTTTTAATTAATAATATATGAGTGATTTCTGATTAAAAAATGATTAAATTTACTTTTTACTGTCTCCAAAGGCCCCCCACCAATATAGATATTTCATATTTGAGGTTTTTGTATCAGATGTGATGCAGTACATGCATAACGTACCTTTTGTAAAATCTCGTTCGTGCATCATCCGTACACGTGGCCTGAACTAGGATTATGACCATTCATTCTGTTTGAGGGTCCCAACTCTCTATCCCAAAGTCGGATAGTTGTGGTCTTATTTGTCATTTTCATTGTCAGTTGGCAACATATAATGTATACTACTGTATACTGTATATAAGACAATCCATCGCCATCGTTTCCGACGTTTGTGTAACGTACGCGCTTCCTTTGCCGTAGTTTTATTTTACGGGGAATTGTGGGGGTCCCAATTCTGATTTTCACTGCCACGTCTGCCTTTAAATCAAACACGTCAACGATTGATTTTTTTATATATTTTGATTAAATTGTTTTATCAATTATCAGTTAATTTTTTTTATATTTTTATCAAATTTAATGTAAAAATATATATATTTTTAAAAAAATTGACTAAACAATTCGATTTCGATTTTATCTACTTTTTTACAGTCTCAAATTCCAGTTTAATATTTATCCAATCCAATATTTACAATGTGTGTCGTTGTTTAACCAAATATTGTAATACCTTAACTCAGATGCCGCATAAGCCACTCCCATGAAATTTAACCAATTAAACCATTTCAATCTCTAGTTTTCTCTTAAACAAAAAAGGAAATATTTTTTTAAAAAAAGTCAAGTTCTTAGAGAAATGAGAACTTGGAATACTAAAAATCAAAAGAGACTCTACTTTGTTGTTAAAAAAATGTACAAAAACTCTTCTACAAATATTATGAAGATGGGTGTGACCAGTCCCTAGGACATACGGCCGAGCAGTATCTACCTTGTCATAAGCATTAACTGATGAACTGGAGATTATGAGTACGAATATTCGTAGAGACATTCGACCACTTCTAAAGAGGCGCGTGGTCTCTACCGCGCGGTTGCATATCCTGCGATTTATATTTGACAATCATTCGTAGAACAGGGGCTGCTAGATGGGTTTCGATTCTCGATCCCAAACCGAAGATGGGTGTGACCACATTGAATTGTTTGCAACATCTCCCTACGAAACCTTTTCAATAGTGGTGCGGCTCCCACCCCAATTGGACCATTTTTCAATTTTTTATATAAAAAATTTGTTTATTTACTATTTTATTTTATGTTGCCGTTCAACATAGGACCACCTAATTAAAAACTATGTCTACATATCATGTTGTACACTAAAATATTTTATAAAGTTAAATAATTTTTGGGTACAAGACTGTGGAAGTGGGTGAGATGAGAGACAGATGAGAGACATATATACATTACTTCAATATAATATGTGAGGAGACTATTTTCTAAAATCTAACATGTGATCTCAAAGTTGCATCCCTACAATCATATATATCACTATGTCATATTGTCATGACATTTGTATAAATATAAGTTTAGTTCATAGAAATAATACTTGATATAGACTATCAAGTATCAACATTGTTTGCCGTGCGATTATATGTTCATGGCTTGCAGTTACAATAATAATGACTTGAATAATAAGCCTAAAAAAGCTTGCCTCCACCTCCCTTCACTTCTCTCTCTCTAACATGGCAACATGACTCCCTCCTTTATAATAATTGAAGGCAATATGTATTGCTTAACAAAAGCACAATTAAGAGAAAGAGATTATGTATTAAAATACTCACATGGAGGTCCGATAGTACCACACCCATGTGACTTCATTAGGTATTGAGAATATTCAAAAGAAACCTAACAAAACAACATTAAATTCAATGTATAAAGAAAATGCCGAAAATGGAATTGGTTTTGTGACATTTAGGGGCCGTTCGGTAGAGCTTATACGCTCTACAACTTATAAGCTTATTTACATCGGTCAACAATCACATCAATTACTTATCAAAAAAAATTCATAAATTTCCTCTATTACCCCTATTTTCTCACATGTTTATCATTTTATCTCTCAAAATATATGTAAAATTTTGGAAAAAATTATATATTCGAACTCAACGCGTAAAACTCTTTCCAATAAGGCTTCGTATTCGATAGCTTTTATGTAATTATTAAAATATTTTATATATCCCTAATAGTAAATTAACAGCTTATACGCTATCAAAATTTACGCTCTGCCGAACGGACCATTAATGATAACGCATGTGTCGTAATGAATAAATATCAATGTATAGGTGTTTTAAAAATGTTATTGGATGATAATAATAAATAAAGTGAATTATAATCATCTCTTATGATAGTGATGATTATTTTATCCATACCCAATGGATATCCGACCTACTTGAACCCATGGACCACGGATATGAATAACTCATTAAGCTTGTGAAAATGTATATAAAATTTCTTATACGATCGGATACGGGTAGAGTACTTATGAGTATACTCTTATACCCAATTACACAACCCATTGTTGCCTGTGTACCCGATTAGTTGTCATTCAACCATTCTTAGGGACTGAATAGCGTAGAATCGGAATGTTTCAAGTTCGATTTTCACTAAAAAAAATACACTTGTGTTTACACACTATATTTTGACCCAATTTAGTTTTGATGAAAAAATTCTATGCATGATTAAAAAACAAGTTGTATGATATCATTTTCGATTAAGAAATTAGTAATTTTGTTGTTGCATCCACTATTATAGACATCATGGAGGATAATATAGACTAATAAGCATATCAGAGAATTTAGTCCAACATCTAAATTCTTGAGACCTTATAAATGCCCACAAATCAAATATATCGCATGATCAAAGCAAGATTATCATTCTACCTTATCTTCTGCACAACTGACAACCCAATGTCTCGAAACCAAATTTCAATGACCTTAGAAATCCACATATGGCCCCAACTCGGAAGAAGTGAGAGAAAACAAAGCAAACATGAATTGCAAGCAAATGTGAGCATTAGATAATAATCTAAAGAATCTTTTCATATTTTGGGCAAGAACCAAGATATGATACATACATTTAAGACAGAAACAGAACAGACAATAATACCTGAGTTAATACCAAGAGATAATAACAAACATAGTAGTTATTATAACCCATCATCCAAAAGAGATGGAAAATCAGATAGATGCGCAAGGCCAGTCACAATTACTAAAATGTCTGGTTTCTTGACACAGGAAACAATAGACCTAAATTAAGGAGCATAGACAATTAGCAATTCTTCTTAGCATAAGAAAACCACAATACCAACAAAGAATAATCCAAGAACGATGAGAAATTAAAGCATCAAGACATAAGTTGTGAAGATTAATGTGCAGATATACGGCCATCCACTGCAAAAAGTAAACCATCAGCCTCTCCAAGCTGAAACCGAGATGAGCTCCTTTCGCTGCCAGCATAAAACAAGGGAAGACTGTCTCTTCTCGACGTGGAATCCTCTAACGGGTGTCCGCTGCACCAAGCACTCAGCTTGAGACTCCGTGAAGTTACTGAATGTCAATGAAGTAAACCCAGATTGCAAAAACAGATTCTTCCAATGAGGAGTTCTATCAGGAGATCGATGACGACCCAATACAATCCTTTCAATGTCAGGATGGAGCAAGAACCTCTCAATCTTTTGCAGGGAATCTAGATTAACATTAACAGCGTCCAGAGATTCTAGCAGGCTTGAATAGGATTGAAGGGCATGAATCATATGATGGGGAAAAGAAACGTCTGTTCTGTCACATCCTCTGTCCAAAGAAACCACAATTTTGGGGGAAAGCTGCTTGACAAAGCGGAGAACCAAAGGCAGGCAAGAAGGCTGATTTGAGAAGGAACCAATTGGCAGGTTCACTGCAACTGCTTCACTCTCCGAGGCACGAAGAGGGGGTGGCCATGAAGCAGAATTCAAGGACTCCAGGGTCAGAATTTCGAGCTCAAGATCCATGTTGATATCACTAGCGAATTGCTTCAGATTCTCTTGAGTGAAACGGAGCTCGAAGTCCTCGTGCGTTGAAGGTGACGTAAAAGCAGTGATTTTGAGCCATGGAGCACCACCATTTCTCAGGACAAGCTCTTGCATCAGTGACGCCCACTGTCCACCGTACCCAATATCAAAATCTATGATGTGGATTCGGTCATAACCTTCAGAAGCTTCAAGAAGGGCCTGATTACAAGTAAAATTAGCGAACTGGAGGATTGGAGAAATCTCGGAGAAGGTCTTGTAAGCACCAATCTTGAAGATGAGATTGTAAGAGGATAAAGAAGAGTTGTTGGTGCCATTCACATGGAGGAGAAACTGCAATGCCTCCTTAAAGTAGAAAGCAGCCCTCTGAAAAGGCTTACCAATGGGAGAGAGCTGTTGATTGAGCCGCGCCAATATCCCTTGCGCGAGTAGCGGATTACCTGCTTCGATCAGCTCTGCAGTTTTGAATAGCTGGTTAACTATCGCCTGCTGAAGCTGCTGGTTCGCCAATTCGTCGCTAACCAGTTTGTTCTTTGTAGTTGCTGCTGCTGCCACAGCCATAGCAGCTGGCCTTTGTTGAAGCAGCTGAAGCTGATGTTGTTGTTGCTGCCTCCGAAGGTACAACTCCTGCCCAGAATCCGAAAACGGGACCTTTGGAGCCTGATGAAAATTGGGTACAATTGACCCTGAATTCAACCGCTTCGGCGGTGGAGGAGACAGCATATTATGCTCTTGTACCTGTGCATACGAGAATGGCAAGAACATCGCCGGGTTCTGGGTAAACTGAACCTGATTTTGGTTCATAATCAAAGGCGGATTGAAAATCTGTGGCTTCTCATCCATGCCTTCACTTCCTTGAAACATTCCCGGCAAGAAATTGGCAGCAGAAGCAGTTGAAAGAGCCGGGTTCGGAATTGAATCCGAAACCGAACCCATCCTTCCATTGTTAGGATGAAAATCAGAGGGAGCAAAAGGGTCAATGTTGGTCACCAAATTGGCACTGCTCATGAGTGCTTCAAACCCAAAGCCTTGATCTACAACACCAAAACCTGCATTGAATCCAATATCTTGATACCCAGGCCCGCTTTGCAAAAGCTTGTTAAAACACACATAAGGATCCTCAACGTCGCCCATGATTAGCTTAAGAATGGACTGTTCTTGACTAGGAGACCCAGACAACACACTCTCCCAATCCTCCATTCTTAGTCCACATTTTTCCCCGCCAGTTTCAACAGAGGGGTTGCCGCAGGAGACAGCCGTAGTAGCCACGCCAGTGGTGTCGGTGGTGGCCCCTCCCCCACCACCGCCACAACCAACGCTACTGCCGCCTCCGAGAGAGGAAGACAGTGTTGAGGATGATATGGGAGGGCTTGGACTTCTTCTTGCGTCAAGCACGGAAGTGGGCTCACTGCCCACAGAACAACTGCCTCCTCCTCCTCCTCCCTTGTTGTTGATGATGTTGTTATCGAGGTTCTCCCACTTAAATTTGTTATTCTGTGGGAGATGCTGCAATAATGGATCTGAAGAACAAGAATAGAAATCTAACACCCCCTTCTCTTGAAACTCCTCAAAAGCTAAGGGCATGGCCTTAATCCTAGAAAATCCAGAAGAAGAGGAGCAAGAACAAACAACTGCCCATCCAAAGATTGAGAAGAAAGAAGAAAAAAAGGCACCCAACAAATAGAGCGTGTTACAAAAGCAAAATTAACCAAAGCAAAGAAGAAGACGATTATGGGTTAGTTTTTGTAACACTAGAAAACAAGACGTTTGAGCAAGAGACAAACCTTTTTTTCTTTGAAGTGACCAAAATCAAATCAGATTTTCTTGGAGAGAAATAGACAGTTTGAGCTCAACAAGCCCATTTCAGAATTTAGATACACCCACATGTGACAAACACACACACAAGCTTAAAGCTTCTCTTGTTGAGGTACACAGTCCTTTCTATCAGATGCAGGGAGAGCTTTTAATCTTCACAGAGGACAACAAAACCCATTTCTAGCATCATCTTTTCTCTTCTTCTTCTTCTTGGTTCTGTTGATATGTCTTCTTTCATTTCTTTCTTTTTGTGGGTTTCTCTCTCCCTTCTCCTTCTTGCTGTTGTTGTGGCCTTGTACTATACTACTGCTCCTCCTCTGTCTTCCTTCTGTTCTCCGCTATGGATGCGTGAAACATATTAAAGTGGTAAAGTGCTCTTCATCCTCCCTCCCTCTCTCTCTCTCTCTCTCCTCGTCTCTCTTGTTTCTCTCTCTAGCTTTTCCTTCTTCTTTTTCCTCTTATTTCATTTGTATTATTATTTTACGTAGTCATCACATTGCTAGGGTTTCTGAGCTCCGCCTATCTCACGACCACTTTAGCGCGTGCAGCGTCATACCGTATTCCCTTGAAGGAGTTCAATGGCAAGCGCTAGAGAAACGATTGAATTGTTTGGACCAAGTGCTCTTTTTGTTAATTTAATTTATTTAAAAGAGACCAACGATACAGAGAAAAAGGTAAACGGGCTCTGAAGTTATTTTTGTAATTTCTCTGTATTCTCCTTAGTACCCCTGAATCTTACCTTTTATTACTACTCAACCTTGTCAATGAACAGGCGATTCGGGGTACTTTTGTAATTCGGTTGGAACATGTTCTGGTCTGGCAGCGGGCCTGGTTTTCGAAACTGAATCTGACGACACGAGATAATGAGATAGGCTTTTTGAAAATATCGAGAAAGAATAGACGGTCCTGATGTTTTGTTAGTAGTAAAATGTGTGGCTAAGATTGAAGAGTTCCTGATTTTGTCCAGCAGAGAAAAACTGGGAGGTAAAAGTCACAGGGTCTTGGCATGGAAAAATGGGTTTCTTTTATGGACTGTCCTTTTTCTGTATTGACGGTAAAAAGGTTAAAGTGTAAGCGGTGAAAAGCAGTTCCACTGAGGTGGGCCCCAAAAGATTTACAATGATTAGTTATTTTACGGAAGGATGGGTGCTTTTGGTCATTTTATTTGTTCTTGCTTGAGGATATTAATCATGTTATTTGGCGTGGAAGATTAGGGTGTGTTGATATAAATGCTGAGGCTATAGTGTTAGGACGGTTATTTAGGCTATTGATCGATTCTATTAAATAAATATATTTTTTTAAATAAAGATCGATCATCCATGGGTTCAGTTATTTAAAAAAAAACAAGACCAATCAGGTATTCGATTATTGTTTTACAGACTATTTGAGACTCTTTTTAATCTCAATTTGATTTTAACAATTTGATTACTAACCGATTTATAAAACTTGGCGTGAATTTGTCTTGAAGTATAATTCTATAAAACTAAAAAAATTAGTTATTTTATTATATTTTAAAATATTTAATAACTAAAAAATAGTTTTTTTACTGTATTTTAGAGGATTTATTAAGAAAAATGTTGATATGAATACTCTTACTACGCTACGGTAAGAAAGCGTAAACTGAGTTTAAATTTAAGTTTAGAATTACTTGTTTTGATGTTATTCAATGTTGGATAATCATAATTGATTTTGTTTATATAAAAAACCAAATTAATATAAGTTAAGCTAGTAGATAATATGCAAATTCCAATCTTTTTTTCTTCTTGTCAGAACAAATAAGAAAGGAATAATATTAATATTGTCTTACCCTTCAAGATTTACCTACTTATTAGATTGCTTGCTCCCCTATTAGTACACGTGGAAAAAACAATATATAATGCTCCCACTATAGTACAATTTCAACATTAATAACAAAATAGGAAAAACATGACTCCAAAATTAATCGAAAAAGTTCTTCCCTATGAGACTAATGAACCAAAGTTGTGGGCCTAAAAGAAATTAGTCTCCCATTCAATCAAATCATATATGAAGAAAACAAGCCTTATATGATACATTGAGTGTGACGTATATACATATACATATACATATATATATATATATATTAATTAGGTCTATGATAGGCCTAGCCTACACATTGTTTCTATATCATTTTTTATTCAAATTCTCCATCATGCTTATTTCTAGGTAACCTTCATTGACACACAAATATACATATTTGTAGTTTTGTACTTCAAACTTTAGTCTCTTTGTGTCATGTTTTGTGATTGACCAAATATAGGGTTTAGGCTCCCAAATTTTCAAAACCCTAAGTGCATTTATGGGAATTTGAAGAGATTGTGGGTTTTTTTTTTGGGTCTATAGACAAGATTGAAATTTTGGATAGTAATGTGGAAAGGAAAGGGAAGGGGGGACATGCTTAGGTTTGCCATGAATTGTTTAGGAAAACCATGATTTGGACATGTCAGGGAAGAAGCTATTGTATATTTTATGTCTCTCCCACCACCCCCATGTGAAAACCCTTGCAATCGACAATATGAAGTGTAAAGTGATGCAACCTCCTCCTTTGCCTCCCCTTCCCTCTCTCTCCTCTCTATTGTTTTATATATCATATCATTTCTCTCTCTCTCAATCCCACATTTTTGTTTATTTGTTGGCTAAAAAGGGGATATTTTACATGTTCTTTTCTCTCTTCACAAACATCCTAAGCCTCAAGCAACGCGATCAAAAAGGTTTTCCCTATGACCCTCCAAATTAAATAAACCTAAGAAAGAAGATTTGTTCATAAAAAAAGAAGACCTGCTCGTAAAAAACGAGGAGCCTCTCTCTGCATGACTTATTCATAAACAAATCTCTTTGCCTTGTCTATCGAGGACATCGCCATGATTAGAGAACATAAATGGAGGTTAATTAATATATTATGTTCATATTAAATAATGGCAATGTTAGTGCCGATGAGCGACTCCGAGACACCGTCCCCACCGCTATTAGATATTAGATCACAAGATCTTTTGATTATAGCTCTTTATATTGATTAATCAAAAACAAAACAAAACTTAATCATCCGTTTCGACAAGTTTGATGCTAGCTAGTACATGCATGAATTCACAATTTGCACATTTATATATATTAAGTGCAGGAGATTCATAGAGGGGCAGCTAGAGAATCAAATCGATAAAGAAAAGAAGATAAATCTCAATCCAAAAATAAATATCAACGTTTAAAATCACGAATGCAACTCCTAACGTCAAGAATCATAATCGATCACAATAGAGATAATTGATTTTATCACGACTTAGAATGAACAATAATCTCAATAGTCATAATATATTATATTATCACTCCTAAAAATATAGACAATAATTTGAGTATCAGAGTATAAATGGGTCACCAGAGTCGCCTATCATTTTTGTTATTGCAGAATTCAAGAGATTCGTCACTGCCCTCCCAACCGCTAACATATGGGTTGCACTAAGTACAATTAGTTAAAACTTTTTCGATGGTAGTCACAAGTCCCGTCTGTGACCTCTGCATAATTTTCTGGCAAGTCGTTAAATTTTGTGAAGAAGATATTGTGCATTTTTTTTTGGGGGTCAAACATAGATTTTGGGAAACTCTGGACCGAGACTAGGTTGGGCCTAGAAGGTATAGAAGCCTGTTTTTAGTGAAGCTGGGATGTTATGTGGGCCAGTCTGGTAAACCTGAACTTGGGCTTTCGGCCTTTCGCTAGACTCAAGGACTGGCTCATAATGACTACAATAAAAAGTTAAAAACCAGCCACAAAGAAAAGAAGCACTACAGAACTACTGAAGAAACATATAGCCCAAGAGAATTGTTGCCTCACCATTACAAGCCCTTTTCTTTTATAGCACAATTACGGCCCTTTCAAGGTCCTTTTCCAATTTAAGATTCGTAATAGTAAAGACGAGTAGTCAATTTGTGTTAGCGTATACATTAATTTATATTCTGTCACCCATACTCTCATATACTCTCAATTTTTACGTTTTACGATAGCTTATATCATATGAGATATACTCTCATCCAAACAAACTTGAATCTTAATTCATAATTTCGATTTATGTACACTTGACGATTGTGCTTGTTAAAATAATTGTTTGCCAAGCCCAACATGCTCTATCGTCAAATTTCCGTACACGACGATTTGACGATCTGAGTTTAGATTGATTTTTTTTTATAGTCGGAAAAATTGCAAATGAAGAGTTCCAATCTCTCCTCTCATTAGAAGGTCGATTCTTACACACCTATTGATTGTGGTTCAGGCTCCTATTGCTTGGTCTACAAAAGTTGGCTGCTTTGTATTACGGGAAGCTGGCCAGGTGTCGTGTTCTTGCGAAGACACGTCAGTTTCATTATTAAAGAAAACATCCCACATGTTTTGATAAAAAAATCATCATACCGATTAACCGGTGCAACACAACACGTAAAAGCTTATGCAAAAGTGAAGATTAGTTGGCTTACTTCGGTTAATAAAAATCCCAATAAATCATGTATCAAATCGGTTGATGTGGCAAGTTATTATTGGTGACCATGCTATACTTCCTTCACCAAACGTAACCCTAGAGGAACCTAAACACTACAAATCTACGGCAAAAAGCGATGGAGTTCTGTTTTCTTTTACTTTCCTCTTTAGTTTCTGTAAGTCCTTATCGACTTTCGAATTTCGATTCTTCTCAATCTCCATGTCTCTATATTTGTTCTTAGTTGTTTGTTGCTGAGGAAATTAGTTCTTTTATCGATTAATTGAATTCCTTTTCGACTGATTTTTTTTTATTTTTTTATTTTCTATCGCATAAATTAGGAGTTTGCGTTGAAATTGACTTGCTCGTTATTGTCTTGATTTGTGCATTCCTCGTTCTCGTAATTGATGATGATTCCATCATTGTTATTGTTTTGATCGAAGAATTTCTTATTTTTGTTATTGAATTTAGGGGTTAGGGTGTTTATTTGGGCTCAAGTTTCTTCTACGTTTGCGGTGCAGTAATTTTCTAGGAGAATGAGTAGAAGCTGCTTCAAGCAAGAGCATGACTTCGGTATGTTATTGTTCATTGATGATCACCTGTTTTTTAATCGGTATACAGATCATGGTTCGCTTTATATTTAAACAAATAAGACGTTGTTTTGTGCGGTTGTGTGAGTAATTTTCTTGTTTCTCTGTATTTGTAGAGAAGAGGCAAGCCGAGGCTGCAAGAATTAGAGAGAAATACCCTGATAGAATTCCGGTGAGAATCAGCTTTCTTGCATTTATGAATATGCTCGATGCTTTATTCATCTATCTGTCCAGCATCACTAGAGCTCCAATCTTTATTTGATTGCTGTTAGGATGGGGGAAAGAGTTGCTGGGCAGTTTATTTTGTTCTTCTTAAACTACTGCAGTCAATGACACTACTTTTTTTGCTACTGGATATTTTTCTCTCACAGGACTGGCTAATTTTCGTACAGTTATCCATTCAATTAATCGCTAATTTGATATGCATTCGTATATATTGAAATGTAAAAGCATAATGTCAAGTTTTTGAAACATGCACATCTTGCCCATACAGTAAGTGCAAAGTGGGTCTTCATCTCCTTTGTTTGCGAAACTGCTTTTGGCGACTGACCAGAGAGCTTAACAGTTTTAATTTCTGTTTCATTGCCAGAAACACGTGCAAGGCTGTTTTCCTGTGTAACAAGGTCATTTTTTTTGTTCCTACATGTGCATGGATAGGAAACAAGCAAACATGTGACCCACTGGTAGAGGTGCAAGTTAGAAGTCACATACTCAGATGTTCAATTTCTGAAAATAATCTCTCCACATATTATGTGGGGTAATATTTGCATACATAAATCTTGTTTTTCTGCGGGTGTCTTGTATACGAGAGTTTAACTTTTTTATACGCACGTGAAAATTTTTCATGCCAATCTTTGAGATTGCCTGCCATGGTACACATTTGGATTGATGACATAACTAGATTGGAAGTCATTATCGATCAAAAATATTTCTCATTCAAGAAGGCAACATGCACTTGAAAGATACAGGATTTCAGTATCTTGTAAAATAGGACTCCTTTGAAAGTACGTCATCTGGCTCTTATTTGGGCTATTTGTTCCAATCTCAATGTTACCAGAAGCAATTTGTGAACTGATCATTTAATTCTGCTGGTTTCGTCGGGAATAAATTGTTTTTTTTACATATAGAAGTTTGGACTTATTGCTATGGAAGCGGAGAGCTATGACATGTCATGTAGATGGGTTTAATTAGTTGACTATTTCTAAGTGTCACTTAAAATCCACTTTCGGTGCATATATTTTTTGAAGCATGGATTATTTGTATAATTGTATCC
The DNA here is from genome assembly GCA_963580455.1 of Euonymus europaeus. Taxonomy (NCBI): domain Eukaryota; kingdom Viridiplantae; phylum Streptophyta; class Magnoliopsida; order Celastrales; family Celastraceae; genus Euonymus; species Euonymus europaeus. Next base: position 24,720,671 of record OY756962.1, read on the forward strand.
CAAGAACATGGCCGTAGTGGAAAAAAACTGCATTTCCTTGCCCATGGTCTGCACTTTGCAATCATGTCATAAAGTGCTTCCCTTGTTGCTGACTGTCAATTGCCTATTTTGGATGAGAAAGCCTTATGCGTGTGTTTAATTGCTTATAAGGTCTCGCATCTTATCTATTTTTTGTTTTAAGATGTCATCTATAGACCTATGGTAAGTTGCTATTTTTTTGGGCTTGTCATTGGCTGTGTTACTGTGGGGGATTACCTAATGTTTGGGGTGAAAGATTTGAGGATGATGATGATGACATCTATGTTTGCTTTTGCAATGATAAGTCAACACTGTTGAATCGTAGCCGCCCAAGTATCCTGTGATGATTCTGAATACTGAATAGGGCTATTTATATGTTAAATAACTCTGGAATGGACTTTAGTGATTAGTCTGTGCAACTAATTGGCACTCTCGTAGCGTCAATTTTTTTAATATTGCATTCTAACATTAAAAAAAGGGAAAAAGTGTCAAGAAAGCATAGTAGGGTTGAGGAACCCTTCTTATTTGTTAAAAGCTCATGCCTCTAAGTTTGCTAGTATTCGATCATCAATTGATATATGACTAACAATACCCTATTGACTCATACTTTCGGATAAATGTTTTGGAGGCTGTAGTTGAACTCCAATTTGTGGAGTGGTTGATTGCAAACAATTGGCCTTCTGATCATTATTTTAGTCTCTATCGGCTTTAAATTCATGTACTTGACAGCTCAATAGAGCATTGGTTGGGGTTGCCCTTAGTTTGGTTGACTTAATTCACAGAAAATGATTGGATGTTGTAAGATTTATATGTATAGTCAGAACATAGTATCAGGATAAGTTGCCTATTTATGGTGGTGATCATTTCGTATGGAGAAAATTGGAGTACATTTACATATTTTTATTTTCTCTATTAGCTAGCTCAGATATTAGGTCACCTTTCACAGATAGGACTGGCCATTTTTGGGTTGCTGTTATGTTATTTTTCTGACAAGTTGACCAACCCCCAACCCCAAGTAATTGTATTAAAGGTTCTCGAAATGATCTTCTATCCTTGCTCAATAGTGTTTCAAACTTTCAATTCGAATTATAGTAGATATTCAAGAGGTGGGGCATAGTCACACTATGTCCTGCCCAGCTGTGACACATGATGGAGCCTTTTCAGTTCCATACGATTTCTGGATTTCATTATTTGGCATGCTTCCTTTTCATACAATATTTGTGTAGCATCTAATATTAGGGTACCGTTTAATTAAACAACTGTTTATGCCTTCTAAAAGTGCCAATTGCACATAATGAGCCCTTTTGATGAATTTTGCTCTTCCCATTCAAATGTGGCCCAGCCAGTGGTAGAATTGGAGGGGCACAACCTGGAGGTCACAAATTCCTGAAAACAATCTCACAAATTCCTGTAAATGGTCTCTCCTCATGTAATGAGCCCTACCACAGGAGTGTTGTGCATGGGTGTTGTTTACCTTACCATTTAAATGTGTCAATGAATTACTAAGCTAAGATTTCTGTAAGCTTCCAGTGCTAAAAAGGTTTTGGCTTTATATGGCATCATTGATTATTGATATAGATTTGTTACTGGGCTCGGGGAGCAGCAATTGATTTATGGTTTAATTTTGTCTTATGTGCATTGCTTTTCAACCATGGTATCTATTTGCTTTTGACTCGCGTGCTTTTGTACTGGTTTAGGTGATTGTGGAGAAGGCCGAGAGAAGTGACATTCCTAACATTGACAAGAAGAAGTAAGCTTCCAATTTATCCATGCAGGTTCATACACTCTGGTTTCTTGTCTGACATATAGTTTGCATAGGTTTATTAGGAAGTGTCATCAATACAAGCAACATGTACCATTTTAGTTTGGTGAAACCTCAACCTCTCTTTGCATATCAATGCGTATGATTTATGTTTCACTACATCTGTTTGCAATGCCTACAAACTAGATCTTCCTTTGTGGGTGCCTTTTGTTTTCCTATCATCTTATATCTAGTATTTATTCCTTTTGGAGGGACGATAAAACGATCGCTAAGCATAAGTGGTTAACCCATCCTTATGCTTGATATTGATACCTTCATATCGACTTGCTCATAATTTTGCAGATACCTTGTCCCTGCTGATCTGACCGTGGGTCAATTTGTCTATGTAATTCGGAAGAGAATTAAACTGAGTGCAGAAAAAGCAATATTTATTTTTGTTGATAGCGTTCTTCCACCCACTGGTATTGCTCACAAATTTCTCCCTCCCATTCTCTGGCATACAAAAACGCTTTATATTCAGATTTATAGCTGAAAACTGAATCAGAAATTAATCACATGTTATGTAATGCAATGTTGCAGGAGCAGTAATGTCTACCATTTATGATGAAAAGAAGGATGAAGATGGATTTCTGTATGTAACCTACAGTGGAGAAAACACATTCGGGTAGACGATTATGGCACATCGCAAATTTATCTTTCAAATCTCCTGTTGCATTCATCTATCTGATGATCAATCATGGCAATGTGCTTGTTATTATATTCATCGTACAGTCTTTACATGTGCAGTTCCACTTATGTATAGGCTTCTCTGCAGGCGTTATGACCTTCAAACCTTCTGAAACGCAGTAATGAAATTTGATTTCTTTCTCCCACTATGGGCATTTCTGAGTTCTGGGTTTTATCTTCCATAAACTGCATTGCAGCATAGAAGGAATCCCTCGAGTTTGAGGGGAAAGAAGGAGGATGAGAAATTGGGGGTATTTTTTTTTAACTGACGTGAAAACATAGGGTGTAAAGAAAGGCCAAAATTTGATTAGAGGGGTTAAAGTTAGTTGAATTTGAAATCCCTTAATTGTACATTCTCCATTAGGGACTGCTTTCTTTCTCTAACATGAGCGGATGGTGCGCAAATTAAGCGAGGTTTCGCCGTGAGGACAACGGGGACCAAGCAGACCGAGGCTGCTTTACTTTTACAAGACAACCACCGAATCGATCCCATTGTCAACGCCGAGCCCGAATCCCCAATTACTTTGGAAGCCGAGCCTGTCCAGCCGTGGCTCAAAGCCACATTAGATCATGTACACGTGACAAATGGATGCTACAAAACAAATGTAAACATTTTGCCAGAACAAACAAGGGAGAGCATTAAGGGTGTGCTGGTCTCTTCCATGGATCAAGACATTAAACTAATTAATTAATTACTGATTACTGATTACAAATTAAGCATTTAGGACCCGTAGAGGGACCAGCAGGGGGAGAGAGGCGAAGGAGAACGTGGGTTTTGGCGGCCACATGAGAGAGTACTAGTGTGTTCCGACGTCCACGTGGCAAATGAAATGAATCACATGGGTACATGACACGTGTCAAATGGGCCGGTTAAGCCGAGTCTTTGGGTTCCTTGGAAATGGTACAAAGAGGGGCTGCCCATGCACCCTTGTCTCTTCTCTTCTCCTCTTCCCCATCCATCTGTCCCCACTGTTTGTAAATTGTAGGTCCCACATATGTCTTGAATCTAGTCTGGTATTTTGGAGACCCAAGTAGGGTTGATGTTCATCTTATGTTAAGAGGAGTTGATGTTCATCTAGGCACAAGAGAGGCAAAAGGGTTAATTGTATTTGGTCTAAAATTTATAGAAATTAAATTTCATAAACATTATATTAATTTGTCAATTTGAAGATGCAACAAATATTATATATATTTGATAAAAAATAATATTATATTTGTATATACATATTAAAAAAACTGATTAATTAAGCATCAAAGGGAATTGAACGTGGTGTTCACTAAAACAACACTATCAATAAATTAAGGTTGATTTGAAAAAAGCATTCTGATTTTCATAAGTGTATCTGTATATATGTATAGAATATACAATTAATTAGGTCTTTCAATGTTTGTTTTATTTTTAAAAAAGCATAAAACAAGGAGGCACAAACCATTGTAAAAAGGTGTGTATAGCACACACATAAGACAACTAGACAAGGAAATGAAGTTCGTTCTTGGTAAAAACAATATTTAGGGCTTGCCACACACTAACTAGCTTTCTCGAATTTGTTTATTCTTATATGGAGTAGAACATTTGCTTCCCTCTATATGAACATGTTAGTTCATAGAAGCAAAATCTTCTCTTTTGGACTAGCTAGCAAGCTATTACTCTTTCATCTCCACTTCTCTTGCTCTCTCTCTCTCTCTTCCCTTCAATATTTCTAACCAGAAGAGAAGGACTAGCTAGAGTTTTGCTTCTCTTCCATGGTGTGGGGCTTCTTTATCTTGGGGCCCAATATATGAAAGAGAAGAGAGAGGCAAGTAGGCAACCCATATCTTCAAACTACCTTAATTTCTTTACCCATACATTTGCATGTTCTGCAACGAGATTGTGTCTTTAATCTCCCTATGATACCTAGCATTTAATGCATGCTCTCACTACAAATACCCACCACCTCTACAACTGCCATAACCACCACTACAAACTAAATTCCAAACTTTCTTTAATATGTCAATCAAATCTTGTCTTCTACTTGTTCTCCTATTCCTTTCCTTCCATGCATGTTGCGCTAGAAAACTCGGTCCTCTCAACAACAAGAAGCCTGAGGTGAAATCATATGCATCTAGCAATAATAAGGTTTGTGCCAAACATATGTCTATAAACAAATACTACGTTGATTTTAATTTCCATGTTGAAAATTTGGCTGAGACTATTCGAATTTTTTTTTGGTGGGTTTTGTGTAGAATGATGATGATGAGAAGGGTTTTGATTACAAGATTTCGGCACCTTCAAAGAGGGAAACTTTGACATCAAATGATGATGATGAAGAAGTTAAAGCAACAAAACGAGGTGACAAAACTTATAGTTTTACTCACGAAGAGATCATGGAGAAACCATATCCAAAGGCCAATCACAACTTATTGAAACATCAAGATGATGACAAGAGTAGTAGTTCAAGTACTAGGGAAGCAACATCATCGGTCACTTGGCGGGTGCCTCATCAAAGAAGTAGAGACAAACTTCCTGGTTTCAACGTGGATTACTCACCACCAAAGACCCACCCTCCTTCCCACAACTAGTTAATTATATTATTCACTTATTTTCCTCTAGCTCTTTATTTAGCTTTGCACTATATAGGCCAGAAATATTTCAGAGGCAAGGTAAGTAACTAAGAGTAATTACTTGTAGGGGCGGCCTACTTTTAATTAATGTTGGGGCACCCATGATCCCTGTTGCTAACATATGTGTGTGTGTGTGTATTAACACCCTTGTTTTTTGGATGATCAACATGACACCATCTATAAGAACTTCAATTAGTTCATGATTTGTAGTTGTTTGCAGTGAAGTAAACAAGTGCATGCGTCCAAAATGAGTTAAGGTTGATGCTGACAGCTGATTGCATTATGTGTCAATGTGTGGATGGAATTAATGTATGTATGCATGCATCATCATGCATGCAGGTGAATATTAATTAACATGAGAAACACACACACACACATATATTTCTTTGGTCATAAAGCCGGTTATATAGAGAGGTAATGGGGTTTAATGAACTATTTAATTTTCTGCTTTTATTTCTATCTGGAATTGATCAGGTTTTAAAATCTGATCAGGGGAACAATTTCTTTGGTGAATTGTTGTTTTTGGTATTGAGAAAATGAAGGGTTTTTGTTTTCTTCTGTTTTAATGGAAGATATAAAAGACACGATGAGTTGAGATATTTCATTTGTGACTTATGACAGTAAATGGCAATTGGTCTAATAAATAAGGTCGGCCATTGTCATCAGCCGGTTTTCCTCATACCAAAGTTGCAGTTTTGCATTTAATTTGATGATTTTAAAACTCTCTCCCACATTGTCATCTCTTCCAATACTTTCTGCAAAAACTTGATTATTTTTCCTACCTAGTACATTCATTAGGAAAATATCAGATTGATAAAAAGGTAAATATTTGTACAGGAGACATAAGATGCATTAATTCCCAGAATGTCTCCAGAAACAAATTACTTATGCATGTAAATCAGCAATAAAATTCAAAATCCCCATAAAGGAAGTTATTAACGACAAAGGAAAACAAATATCCCAACATGTATTGGAATTCTTCCCAGAGGCGACAAAGTCTCCATAAACATGTTCCAATGTAGTAATTGAAGTTTGGTCTAAAGCTTTAATTAATCATTTTTTGGGTGGATGAAAGAGTCCACAAACACAAAACCAATTAGAGAAACTCTCTGCTGCAATACCTGGGAATAAAAATTAACATGTTCTACTAGACTGAATACAGACCAATAACAAACAATCGCCACACAATCCGCTGTGTAGCTTTTTACATTTAAATTTTCCCCTGCAAGGGAAATTAGAGAACTATTTAAGGTAACTCCGCAGCTCATTACTTCAAGAGGTAACCCAGGATGATGCCAATCAATCCAATAATAACAACATACAGAATTGGGATACCACCACGGCTTCTGCTTGCTTCGCGCCTCAAGAGCTCCTGCATATGCACACATAAAATAAACTACAAGTGGTGCAGTCTGCTTATAGTGCCGCCATATTGCAATTAACTTTAGATTGAACTGACAAATCACAAGAATTAGGATTAGGATGGCAACTGTTAATGGGGTCAAAAGAAATTGATTTTAAAATTTACTGCTTTTACACATCAAAGCCAAGCAGTAATCCGGAATAAAGAATAAGCAGAAACCATGCATATATTTCATCCTAACTTGAACCCCTCCCTCTCCCTCTTTAAGGTCATTTCAAAGTGCAAGTATCAAGCTTGTTTCTTTCAATCATAAGAGAGAAACAATGGGATAAGGAAGTAGATATAGCAGAGCTTTACTAAGAAGACCTATGGGGAGATAAAAAAAAAAAAAAAAAAATCAGCAAAGCCAGCTTTATTTAATTTGGAGGATTCTTGGAAAGGATCTTCTAAGAATTTGTTCATTTCATCTTTGTAAGACGAAGGAGCAAACAGTTGACCATCTCCTTCTTCATTGAACAAAACTATAGGAAGATCTAAAATTTTATCCTACTGGAATTATCACAGGTGAAAGCTAAATCAGTTGTTATGTAGCTCCATGGATGGTATTACTCCTTTGGGTCAAAACAAAGGAGGACCAAGATAGCAATCATTTCCCCAGCCATCAATAGGAAAGTTTGGTTGGAAAGGAGAAAGAAAAAAGAGCCTTTGTAGACACTGAAGCAACTTTGTGCTTGAACGGACATGGTAAGTTTAATATCTGCTCAGTGCACACTCTCGAACTATGAATATTTCCTCTTGACTGTATTCTTTGGCTCATTTAGTTCCTTCACGTGCATTTCATTGAAATACACCTTTCCAATTGAAAAGAAGAAAGTGGAAAGATGTATAAGATACAAAACAACTTACCAACTCTTGCTGAAGTTTGCTGTTTTGCTGGACTGCATCAGTTTTCTCCTCAGTCAGTTTTGCAATAAGAACCTTTGCCTGGAATTAAAAGTGTTCAATATATCATCCCAGTCTCACTATCAAAATCAGTTCAACAATTCATCAGATTGTATCTAAAATTAGCCAGCCAATATTTGTATAACATAAGCATTATAAAAATGGCATTCCATATGAAATTATTATTACCCAAAAGAATTGACAAGAAACAAATATATCAAATATCATAAACAAGTTCCCTGAACAAGGTCCCCCAATGGAGGCAGCATGGGAAAGAACAAATGTACGCAGCCCTACCCTCACATAGAGGAGACGCCCTATCCAGGAACTGAACCCACATGATCTCCAAGAAGCAGTGAATAACTATACAGCTAAGCCAAGGGTTCTCCCTTAGGTATCAAATACTATGTATTTGTCTGTATGTAGATGCATAAACTGTAATTTGCAAGACAATACACACCATGTTTGGGGAACTGCATATACACGTTTGAAAACACAACCTCACTACAGGCCTTTCCACAGAGGTAATTGCCACTATATTCTGCTGAAATATAAATCAACCCAAGATTTAAACAGCCTACGAATATTTCACTTAGGTTGATTGAAAAAATATGAGACAGCCTGCTGAAGAAAAAGAAGTACACAGAAACTTACTCCAACAACAACTCCATCGAGAAAAGGAATTCTGACATTCTTAACCCTCTTCTAAATGTTCATATGCCTCTCGTTTTTTCCTCAAGCCATCAGTCCAGGAAAATCAACAATTTCCCCCATGCAATATAAACAACCACGACACTTAATTCCCTCATATTGAAAAAAGGACAAGACCCCTTACGTTGCCTTTTGAATGAAAAATATACTACCATCTTAGATAAGTGAAGATGCAGTTCAAAATTTTGAAGATTTCATAGATAGCTCACTTCTTTGCATAATCTTCCAAGAGTATCTTTTTCATCTCAAAACAACATCTGCATAATTAGTATTGCATAGGAAAAAGAAATCAATGGTATAAAGCTAAATAACTCTTTTGCATAAGGCTATAAGAGTGGGCGGGGTTGGGGACAATCATGATCTACGCGGGCCTTACGCCCAAAATAATATGTAAAGATGTTCCAAGAATTGAAATTATAACCTCTAAGTTGCACCCCCGCAACTCTCCCACTGGGCCACATGTTCAATTGCCAAATTGAAAATGAGATAAATGGTCAACCATCCAAATCAGTTCTACAGCTGACTGATAAATGCTTTGACAAAGAAAATAGTAAGCTAAACAGACCAATGTCCATTTAAGCAGATATTAATATGGCTTGTCAACAACTGCTAAACTAATTAATGACTTTCACTTTGCGTGATTCCCTGAATTGTGATCATGGAACTTCTCAAACAAAAAAGGTAAACTCTTACAATAAAGGACTAGACTAGTAGCAGACTTGCTGATTGTGGCCAAGGTTGTAGTTATATTATTATTATTTGAGCAGAATTATTGCCAAACAGTTGCAAATGACTGAAGACACCAATTGGTTTTGAAGATTCTACTGGCTGCAATCAACTAATGCTCAAATGTTTAAATCTCTAAATATCAACTGCACCAGATTGGTCGAAGTGATTCGCATGGTAAATGGTGCACAAAAAGAAAACAAATGGCCCAGGGTACAGAGTATTATAGCATATAAATGAAACAGGAGGACCTGAGGGAGGAAAAGCAAAAGAGAAGAAAAAGAAAAAGACAAAAGGAAAAAAATTGGCAAGGATCAGCTTAAGGAGAGAGCGGACAGGGAGCATAATTATGGGATCAGGTAATCAGAAGACACGTAAGAATAGGCCTACAAATGTACATCCATCAAAATAAATCATTATCAAAACCACATAAGAATATAAGATCTCTCTATAATATTGATACCACCAAAAAAATCCATGTAAAGACATTATAAGTACTATGAAATAATGAAGATATTGCCCAATTAGAGGACTCATATTGCACAAAGAATGACCAAAGAACAGTATACGATAGCAGATGAAAAGAACCACGCCACCACCAACCACCTCCCCAGACCACACCCCCGGGCCCCCCCGGCCCCTCAAACAGAACCTCTTCTTTTTCCTTTTTTTATAGGGGATTTCAACCCATGAGGTCCTGTTTGTGGCAAGTTATCTAATTGACTGACTTAGAATTTGAAATATATACAGTTCTCCTCACTTTTTCTTTCTTTTCTCTAATTAGGATGTTGGAATAGAATGTTCATTGCATGATGTCTGGCATCCCCTGCCAAGATGGAGTTAGAATCTAAGATATGTGAAGACTAAAATTATGGCTAGTGTTGCAGGGAATAAGATAATTGTGGGGAGCATTTGCAGTACCATATAACTTTTCAAGATTTAACGTCTATTATGCATGATTATAACTTTACTCTCAAACTTTATTTCACATTACAACACATCAGTAACTTTACTGCACAATATCTTTTTCCGTCAATGGGTAAGCAAGTTTAATATGGTGTAGGGAGAAGAACACAAATAGCTTTAATAACGGTCAAAAGACTCAAAACAAACACTTCCAACAATCTAAAAAGCATCTATATACCAATACTAAATAATAAAAATAAGAGAGAGACGAACCCATTCAAAAATGTAAAAGACGAATGTGATCGAAGGACAGCTAAGATGTACCTCTGATGAATTATCTTGTGGCTCGAGTCTCTCAGCATGAGATCGTGAAACCTAGGGCAAAAATACATACACAATCAGAGCACAATTTAGTGAGGGGGATGCATTATGGAAATTTCTACCATACCCAATTAAAATTAAGATCCCGGAGCAATAATAATATAATACTCACAACTGTATATTCAGAAGCATTCAGATTCCCATTGTCTGATACTGAGGCCCCAGGAGAAGAACCCTCCTCAGATCCTTCTCGTACAGGGGATGGCGGTCGAGGTGGAGCAACATAAAGAACCCTCAACTTGCACTCTTCAACCTGATTCCCTGTCTCCTTATTGAACTGAAATCAAAGGGCAAAGCCACTTATTAAAAGTTACAAACTGCCACAATATAATCATTATATAATCACCATTTCCGGAGTGATATCCTTCACAGTGGCTCCTGGACTTGCCACTGCACTCTGAAGCAGGAATTTGTCCTTGCATTGTAAATCAGGAGGCGCCTCCTTTTGCGCTTGCATTGTAACTGATAAACAGATGAACAGACAATTTGCCACTAAATGATGAGATAAGTAATCCATTAAACAGATAATTAATGACAGAAATAATAATTACTACAGCACAAATAAAATCAGAATTAAGAAAACCACTAGTGATAAAATGTAACAAAAAAGCACCAGATTTATACCTACGACGTCAGATGTAGACCTCGGCAATACAATTCCAGTGTTCGGTCTAACACAATACTTCTTTGGATTGGTCGTTTTGACCTAGAAAAAACCCAACAATTCCAAAAACGAAAATATGCCACCGAAAATAAGAAGTCTCTATGACACAATAAGCCCCAAAAAGTAAGAAAATTGAAACTTGAAAAAAATCAATTATGATCTTAAATACCTTGAAAGCCACATAATTTTCGGTCTTGTTCAACAGCTGCAGAGGGCAAGAGATCTGCTTCCTCAATTCAACTTCTCGAAACACAAAAGCAAAAACAGACAACAAAATTCAGAACACCTTGAAATTCTAAAAGAATGCACGGATCTGAAACCAAAGCGAACACAATTTCGTAAAGAAAATTAGAGAAACAAAAATGTCACAGATGCTAACACGGAAATTGGAGCTCTTGAGGCTCGATATTCAGAAGCTCGCCAGTACTCATCACGATTCGAACTGCCACCGTGTAGGAATTAAAACGAGGGACGCGTTCTCCGGCACCGGAGGGAGCGTTTAGTCCGGTTCAACGGCAACGGAGAGACCGAAGATTCTGAGAGAGTGATTCCAAAATTTGGATCCGCATAGACAAAACGTGGGACCGCACCGTTTTGCGGTTTGATTCGGGTTTTGTGGTCGGGCCAAGTGTGCCCAGTACTGAGTTGGTTCAATTTGCATTTTTAGATCAGGATCATATATTGATTCATATGAAAAAAAATATAAAATACATATTTTCTTTATTCTTTTTCAATTATTTATTTAAATTTTTATCTCGTGCTTGCACACACACTTCTCGTCGGTAAATGAGGGGCAAAGTGGATCTAGCAATTCAACGTCCAATGGCCCACATTTGGATATTGAGACTTGTTTTCATTTAATTGGTTGAAATATAAAATGATCCGCCCAACACAACACCCCACTTCTGTCTAAATATTGCTCCCCGTTGCATATTGCTTCCTGTACTCTGAAAATCCCAACACTTGCCTATTACAAAGAGAGACTCGAAAGTAATGTTTGGTCTTTTTATTTTTTCCAAAATTTCATTCGAGAGGTAAAAGGCCAAGGAAATTCCTCTTCAAAAATCCATGTGGATTATAGTTCTTGCGAAGAAGATACATAGAATATATATGGCTTTGCAGTTTGTCCTTGTGTTGTCGTTGTGGCCCCGGGTGTGCAATTGTGAGGTCCTTAATTATGTTGTGTCTAGGTTTTAAGCTTGCGTACGTGGTTGTTTCTAAGTGTCTTCATGTTGTGTCTAGGTTTTAAGCTTGCGTACGTGGTTGTTTCTAAGTGTCTTCCTCATCTCTAAATTCTTCCATGTGAGACATTTGGTGTGGGTTTTCCAACAGTTGAGTCATTTTTTTCCATTTCAGTCAATGACTTTAACGGTGCTTAATTTTGATTATCATGGGTTTTGTGGCAGTGTTCATCAAGTGTTTGCATTACTGCTTTCTCTGCTTGCCGCAGTGCTTGGCATGCACTTCCAGGGCATAGGTCGGACCCCGTTCGACACACACCCAGGAACCATGTGGACATTTATTGGGGCCGTCATCATCTACTGCTGTGCACTATCATTCGCAGCCGTGTATGCTACTGTCGCCTGCGGTTGTCTTGCTGCCGTAAGCTTATTGTCGCCGCTTCTTCCGGTCTTGGTTGGTCGCCTCTCTTTTGTCCTTTGGGCTTTAATTGTCGTCATATCCATCGGATTCCAGCATAGGAGACTACTCATCCCAATGGCATGCCAAATTTTGAGTAATTGGACAAACTCAACAGGAGGAGGACGGCGACCCCGCCGGCAGATACTCCCCGTATAACACTGCAATCGTCATCGTGCTACTCCAACTTACATGAAGTGCGTCGCATAAAGTAAAATAATAAGAAAAATATAAAAATATAGATTTATACCGAACATATCAACAATCCCAGTGCATGTCAGGGTACCTGTGAGCACAGTTTGGATCCGCCACTGCTTATCTGCTTGTGAGGTCTTTCTTGTGCACATGGATGTGTTTATGGTCAAAGTCAGCTTAATGGCTTAATTAGGATTTTGAGTTTTGACAAAGATTGTTCACGCCCCTGTTTGTACTTATGTGGAGATCGTTTCGTTGCAAGACTTTATTTGTACTTATACCGGCGTCCGTATCGGATAATTCCCATATATATATATATATATATATATATATATCTATCTATTTAAGTGCTGGATTGATAAGTAGATCGTCGTAATGACACAATGTACGGATTCGTATGCAATCCTTTATTATGACAAATTAGTTATTGTATGACTTTTATATTTTCTTTCCATTTATGTTCGTACAATTTTTTATTCTCAAAAAAAAATTCTCCTCATAAAATATTTTCGCAATGAAAAGAATAAATTAAAATTGGTAGATGGCACATGCACGTTATACGTACGGCTCCACAAGTATACATTTTGAATTTGTACAATTTTTTATTTTGACTTGGATCAAATAATATATTATTATTATTATTATGACTTTGGTCATAATATGAGTAGTTATTCAATGATCCGGGTGTATTTTCACATGTCACATCTAAGAGTGTAGATAGTACCCATATGAGAATGATGTCAATCAAATCATTAATTAGATGGTATTTGCAACTCTTTTGAAGCTGAGTTATGGGTGATGTTGCATGGTTTGAGGCTGTAAAATGCGGAAGTGTTATATTTCTCATTGATATTGATAAAGGTATATATACAAAGGAATGAAGCAAATTATACTCCTAGAATTAAGCTAACTGATGATAATCTATTTACTATAATCAAGTCAATCAAAACTAAAATACTTGATATGATACAATCAATTAGTAATAATATCCTATAATTATCCCGTAATTATCGGGATTCTTAACACTCCCCCTCAAGTTGGCTTGAGTGAATGTCCAGAACGCCCAACTTGTGAATCATGGATGAAAAAGACTCCTTGCCTAGTGATTTGGTAAATACATCTGCGAGTTGATTAGATGAAGAAACATATTTTGTAACGATGGAACCATCTTGAATTTTGTCACGAATAAAGTGGCAGTCCACTTCTATATGACGAGTTCTCTCATGAAATACAAGATTTGCCGCAATGTGTAAAGCAGATGTGTTATCACAATAAAGCATGGCCGGTTGTGGATGTTTGACCTGTAGATCTTGTAATAAATAACGTAGCCAAGTTAACTAGCAACATGCACCTGTCATGGCTCTATACTTAGCCTCTGCAGAAGAAATAGACACTGTGTGTTGTCGTTTTTTCCGCCATGAAATAAGAGATGATCCCAAAAAGACACAGTAACCTGTAGTTGATCTACGTGTAATGGGGCAACCTGCCCAATCTGAATCAGTGAAAGCACGTAAAGAGAGATCATTCTGAGATGAGAATAAGAGACCCTGTCCAGAGCTCTTCTTCAAGTAGTGTAACACTCTAAAAGCAGCTGCCATATGTGGTTGTCTCGGTGCATGCATGAATCTACTCAATATATGGTCTGAATGTGTGATATCTGGTCGAGTAACTGTCAAATAAATAAGGCTTCCAACCAACCTTCGATAAGAGGATGGAACTTGAAGTAATTCCCCTTCATCTTTGAGCTTCATTGTTTGCTCCATTGGAAAATCAATTGGTTTAGCACCCAAATAACCTGCATCTATGAGAATATCCAAAGCATATTTCCTTTGAGAAATAGAAATACCTTTCTTAGATCGAGAAACTTCAACTCCCAGAAAATATTTTAAGTCTCCCAAATCTTTAATTCGAAAATGTTGATGAAGAAATTTCTTTAAGGTAGCAATGGCAGCAAGATCATTCCCCGTGATTAATATATCATCAACACATATTAATAAGGTCGTAAAAGAGTTCCCTTTTCGACATGTAAAAAGAGAATAATCAGCACGAGACTGAACAAAACCAGCAGTTTGAATGGCCATGGAAAATTTGGCAAACCATTGACGAGAGGCTTGCTTCAAGCCATATAATGACTTGTGAAGGTGACATACTAAGTTCTCCATCTGTCGCAGAACACCGGGTGGAATATCCATATAAATCTCTTCTTGAAGATCACTATGAAGAAAAGCATTGTGCACATCCAATTGTTGGAGGGGCCAGTTTTGTGCAGCAGACAAGGCAAGTAAACAACGAACAGTGACCATTTTAGCAGTAGGGGAGAAAGTATCAAGATAGTCAATACCTTCAAGCTGTGTATAACCCTTAGCTATGAGTCGAGCTTTGTAGCGTTCAATTGTGCCATCGAATTTGCGTTTGATTTTATAGACCCACCGACAACCAATTGGTTGTTTCCCGGGCAAGAGAGATGTGAAAGACCAAGTCTTGTTGGTATCCAAAGCAAGTAATTCAGATTGCATGACCTCCTGCCATTGGGGTTGTAAAGCCGCCTCTTGGTAGGTTATGGGTTCAACATCATTGCTAATAGTGATAGTGAAAGACATATGATGTGGTAAATAACGATGATAAGAAATGTAATGGCAAAGAGGGTAGCGCGTACCTTGGCAAAAACCGGATGAAGAAGAAGACAATTGGCTGGGAGATGTCACCTAGCTGCAAACAAAATCACGAAGAGCTGCTGGTGGATGTGGAGTGCGACGTAAAGGAGGTGATGAAGGTATAGTAGGATAGGTGGAAATCGAGGAAAGAGTAGAGGTGGAGGGATCATCGGGTGTGGATGCAGTGGGTAGAGCAGCACTAGAATCAGAGGTGTGTAAATAGGGAGAGAGTGACAACAATGGACTCTCGGGTATGACAGCGGGTATGACAGTAGGTAAGACATGGTCCGATGAGGGTGACGAAGAAACAGAAGCAAGAAATGGGAAAATATTTTCATGAAAAATGACTTCACGACTGATGATAACCTTACTATATTCAAGATCATATAATTTGTAGGCCTTTTGACCTACGGGGTAACCAAGAAAGACGCAACGGCGGGTACGAGGTGCAAATTTATGGGAAGGAGGAACAATAGAGGCATAAGCAAGGCAACAAAAAACCCTGAGGTAGGAATTAGAAGGAGGCTTACCATAAAGACGGGTAAAAGGAGTTTGATTGGAAAGAAGCGATGTGGGAAGAAGATTGATAATATGAATTGCTGTCAAAATAAATTCTTCCCAAAAAATTTAAAGGTGAGTGAGCTTGTAAACGAAGTGCTCTAGCAGAATTCAGGATGTGACGATGTTTGCGTTCGACGACGCCATTTTGTTGGGGTGTATGGACACATAAATGATGAAAAATGGTGCCTATTTTAGCAATAAAATCCAACATAGAAAGAAATTCAGCCCCATTGTCAGTACGAATGTTGGCGATGGTAATATGAAATTGAGTGTGAATCAAAGAAAAAAAATTCTAAGCAATTGTTGTGTTTCACTTTTGTGATGCATAAAAAATACCCATGTGAAACGAGAAAAATCATCAACAATTGTTAAAAAATAACGAGAACCCGTAAAAGAAGGAACTTTAAAAGGTCCCCAAATATCACAATGAATCAGGTCAAATATTCGAGTAGAAGTGATAGAACTTGTTGGAAAAGGTAAACGAGTTTGTTTAGCAAGAGCACAAATATCACATGCTTTATTCATAGAAGCAGGAAAAGATAACAAATGTTTGCCCATAAAATCTAAATGAGAAAAAGATAAATGACCCAATCGTCGATGCCATAATTCGATGGAGACAAAACTAGAAGTAGTTAAAAAAACAGCAGGGGATAAAGTGACATGAGGATGATAAAGCGCAGCCAAGTGATATAATCCATCTTGTTGTTTACCCAAACCAATCGTCTTCTTTGCCATCAAGTCCTGCAAAATACACCAACCAGGAAAGAAAGTCACTGAACAATTAAGGGCAGTGGTTAAACGACTCACAAATAACAAATCAACCTTAAAAGATGGAACAACAAGGACATTGGATAAAGAAAAAAAGAAGTTAAGGGAAGAGAGCCAATAGAGGTGATGGGAGTCGTTTCTCCACTGGGCAAAACAACCGATTTCATGGAGGAATTATAGGTACAGTTGACGAGTAATTGAGAATTAGAAATAATATGGTCCGTTGCACCACTGTCGATAATAAACTGGGTAAGAGACAGACCTTTGGGAATGTCATGAGAAGGCACGGTGGTGAAATGATTGGCTTATGGTGAAATAGAACCTGATGACTACATGATGGAGGCAATTTGTTGAAGGTAGAGATCAGATAATCCATGTGCAGTTGGCGGCAAAGATCCTTCGATGACTTGATTTACAACATTATTAACGTGCTGTGAAGAACTTCCTTGGTTAGGCTTATGTTTAGGATGACCAGGTGGAAAGCCATGTAGTTTTCAACATTTTTCACGAAGGTGATATGGACGATCACAGTAAGTGCAATGCAAAGGTTTTCATGATAAGGAGTTGGAACGTCCCGGATTTTGGCAAGTGGCAAAAGCTGTTATCTGTTTGGCTAACCAGCATGGCAGACTGCTCCGTCACGTCACGAGTGGCTCCCAAATTACGCTGCTTCTCCTATTGAATCATGGCCGAGTAAGCTTGCGCAACAGTTGGCAAAGGCTTCATGAGTAATAATTGTCCTCGTATAGCACTATAAGATTCATTAAGACCCATGAGGTCGAGAATGGTCGGCACCACAAGTACAAATAGTGTCAGCATATGAGCCTAACTCATCCTATAAGGTTTTAAGGCTGGTATAGTAAACAGCAACAAGTAGCTGAACCTGCACAAGACAAACAATATCACGCTCAATTTGAAAAATACGTGGAGCATTGCTTTGAGAAAAACGAGCCTGTAAATCATCCCAAACTTCTTTGGCGGTGTGATAAAAAAATCACACTATCAGCAATCTCATAGGAAAGAGAATTGAGAATCCATGACAAGATCATGTCATTGCACGTCGTCCAGGGCAAATAATCTTTAGGTGCCAAAGAAGAATCAGGCATACTAACAGTTCCATTAATGAAGCCTAGTTTGGATTTGGCATTCAGAGAGATGGACATGGCATGACGTCATGTTGAGTAGTTATCACCATTGAGAGGTTTGGACACAAGAACAAGACCAGGATGATCCGAATGATGAAGGAAAAATGGACTGGGAGTATCAGAAACTCTACCATCTGAAGTAACCGGGGTGTTACCACCGGTAGCTGTAGAACCAGCTTCCATTAAAAATAAGAGGGATGAAGGTCTGGCTTCGATACCATGTAAAATTAATAGAACGGAAAATGCGGAAGTGTTATATTTCTCATTGATATTGATAGACGTATATATACAAAGGAATGAAGCAAATTCTACTCCTAGAATTAAGCTAACTGATGATAATCTATTTACTATAATCAAGTCAATCAAAACTAAACTACTTGATATGATACAATCAATTAGTAATAATATCCTATAATTATCCCGTAATTATCGAGATTCTTAACAGAGGTTAGCTTGGAGTGAGGGCTATCGAAAGATTATTTTAGCAGGTGACTCGGCTACTGTTGTAGATTGGCTGAAAGGTGGGACAATACCAAGCTTAACCTGTGCTAACTTGATTCATATGCGTCGATCCTGGGTAAGCAAATATTGGGATGTTAGAGTATGTCATGTGTGTTGTGAAGGTAACCAATGTGCGGATTATTTAGCAGCGCTAGCCCTCCAATATAATAGAGGGTTTGAAAAGCTTCAGATCCCTCCTAGTGATCTGGTGGAGTTACTATAGGAAGACATTGTTGGAGTAGCAAGAGCGAAGACAAATTCATCATGCAGCTGAGTAGTGTTTGTTGTGTCCTTTTTGGGTTTTCCCCTCCCCCATTTTCAAAAAAAAATTAGATGCGACACATGAGGTATGCACCCTGATCATTGAATAATTTCTCAAATAATATAGGATCGGGTTGCCATTATCCTATTGACTTGAGTCTTGCAAAGTTTAAGGGATCGGGGTAACCACGTATCAAACCACTTATATATCCTATAAAATGGGGCTTTAGCGAGTCCTTGATGAGTTCTTAATTAACGAAACTAGCTCGCAAAAACGATAACAGTTTGTTAACAAAACGAGTTTAGAGATGTTTGTTGTTTGAGCTTGATTCGTTAAACTTACCAAACGAGCTTGAACGAACTCTTATAAAGCCGAGTCTGAGGAGCGCTATATTATTTTACACCTCTAATTAAGTACAGTCAGTCCCTAGACAACAATGTGAGAATATCAATTGCATCAACTAATATAACATACAAGCTTATCGAACAGTAAAAAATCAAATGTGATGCGAATATTCGACTCTTTCATCTACACAAAATACAAATAAGCCCATATATGTATTTACCACATTTGTTCTCTTGATTTCCTCCACCATGCACAATATTAAACAAACATAACAACAAGGACAAAAACTAAAAGGTACTTAGTCGGTAGCACTTTAAGATAATTATTTATTTTAAAAAATATTGTTTATAGTTCAATGCAAGAATAATCCTCTCTGTATGGGTTATTTAATAAGAGCATAAATAGAAAGAAAAAAATCACATTTCCAAAATAATCCCACGCACCTTGGAGATTCTGAGGAAATTCCTCGGATCATCGTATTTGTTTGGTCCTTTTTGTGGGACCCACCTCACCAACCTCTCCTCAAGTGTCACGTCACCTCTCGGTGCACCCAAAATCCCACCATCTTCGTGTAACGTTAGAATCTGGCTCCGGCACTAGAAGTCAATTTTCACTGCTTAGGTCTTAATTAAGTGACTAATTATTAAACCGAATATACTGGTTAATTCGGTTGGTTACTTCAACGACTTTTTATCAGGCCAAGCATATGCTCTCTAATATTCTCCACAACCTCTTGCTATTAAAACCCCCTCTATACTACACCGCTTCTACTTCTACTACCAGAAAACAGAGACGGGGATAGATAGATCCATCGATCATCGATGAAATTCGGGAAGAGATTGAAGCAGCAAATTCAGGAGACCTTGCCGGAATGGCGAGACAAGTTTTTGTCCTATAAGGAGCTGAAGAAGCTCGTGAAATTGATCTCTTCTGCTCCGCCATTGTTGAGTGGAAAATCAGAGGCCCAGTTCGTGTATTTGTTGAACAATGAGATCGACAAGTTCAATGCGTTTTTCATGGAACAAGAAGAGGATTTCATCATCCAGCATAAGGTAAATTAATAAAACTTCTTTTGGGGTTTTAGGAACGAGTTTTAGGATTTGGAATTCTTTTGGCTACTTTTTGAAATGCAATAAAACTTCAAAACATATGGAGTTGTTAGTTATGTGCTTGTGATAAAAGGGTAATTTCAGAAATACATATACTAATAATATAATGGATGCAGGAATTGCAACAAAGGATCCAGAGAGTGATTGATAATTGGGGGCCAGATGGAAATCAGCCTTCAGACGCAGATTATAAAGAAGAAATGGAAAAAATTAGAGAAGACATTGTCAATTTCCATGGTGAAATGGTTCTCTTAGAGAACTACAGCACCATGAATTACACAGGTACTCCATTTCCTAAACAGAACCTGCAAATCAAAGTTTAGTTGAAGCTAACCTTTTTATTACTTTTATAGGACTGGCTAAGATTTTGAAGAAGTACGACAAGCGAACCGGGGGTCTATTGCGGTTGCCGTTCATTCAGAAAGTTCTGCAGCAACCATTTTTCATTACCGATCTTGTGTCAAAACTTGTCAAGGAATGTGAAAACACTATTGATGCAGTTTTTCCAGCCGAGCAAGAAGAGAGGAGTAAAGAGAGAAAAGAAGCAATCACAGTTGCTGGAGATGGGATTTTTAGGAACACAGTTGTAGCTCTAATGACAATGAAAGAGATCAGAAGAGGCAGCTCTACTTACAGTAACTTCTCTTTGCCTCCCCTGAATTTACCAGACTCCGATCTCATCCAGTCATTACAACTCAACTCCCCCATACCAATTCTCTGATGGATTCGGTGATCATGTCGCCTTGACACACAGCATAGCAGTCAATTAGTAATGATGGACATATTAAGCAATCAAATATGGCTAAGGAATTTTTAGAGTTTTCTTGTGAGTTTTGTACTAAAATGTTCGTAGGATATCAACAATAAAATTATTCTAGAATAAAATCTACGTCCTTGGGAGGACCCTTTCGAAGTTTCTCTAGTAGATCCACATGCTTGGGGTTGGGGAGTACAAGTTCAGTTTCCCCACCGTATGTTGAGAAATATCTCTCTAATACAATCTGCAACCATTTGAAAGCTTGGTGATGAGAATAACAAAGAGATAAATGCACAAGAACACTGTCTCTGAGTTTCCTGGCACACTTGATTACATACCATAGCAGCGTAGGCATCACCTTTTCTTTGCCGAGCTAACTTACTGAGGCCCCTGAGAGAATTATAAGAAAGATTACCATAGCAGCGTAGGCATCACCTTTTCATGCCATTGACTGGCAAGTTTCACGTTAAGACATTTTTCAAAATAATCCTGTAATTAAATGTATTTGCCACCATTTCTGCTATGCAAGACCAAACATTCCACAAATGCAATCCGACAGGAATCCAACAAAAACTGAACGAAAAAAAACTAGGAAAAAAGAGAGAGCCTAGGCCTAGGAATGCTAAATGACTACTGTCTCTGGGGTATAAAAATGAGTAAATGACAAGACCAAAACTTTTGTTTTTTAAAGAGTTTCACCAAAATCAAGTGCAGCATAAATCCTATACTATTTGAGAAGCTTTCCAAATCCTCTGAACATTGGGCTGGCCAAAAGTTCAATCCGGGTTTTGAATCCTCCCCCCTGTTTTGTGTTTCAACTCATTCAGAAATGAGTCTATTATCTTCCCCGTTGAGTTTCACAATGTGAATTTCATTATGATGTGCATTCCAGCAACAGACACCAAACAATATGTGCTCAAAAATAATATGGAAACAATGGCGAAAATAAAGAACATACGTACTGGGAAAATAATCAAATTGATTCCCATGAGACGAACATGCACAAAATGGAGATAGAAGAAGGACAATTGCCCATTTCTAATTCATGCAAGAAATACCCAGTAATTACATGTCAAGCATAAGGCCTGTGGCATCCGACGTCGTCCCATGTTCATCCTGCAAGTATACTCTCCAACCCCTGAAAGTTAAACTAAAATTAGCAATAGAAAATTTGAAGCAAAACAGAAGGTGAAGAAAAACTCTCAAAACATAAAGTCATTAATAAGGAAATGAGAAGTTCCTTTATTCAAATCCAGATTAATTTCACCTTATTTCTCAGAGCAAGATAGATCTAGGCTAGATGACCACTATGAGAATCTTTCAGAACATCTACATAGGAGACTAAAAACAAATCCGCACAAAGTTGCTATCAATTAATGCTTATTAAATAAATTCAAAACTAAACAAGCATATAACACTAACCATATTCATATAATCTCAGATACAAAATCAAAAGAATTAACCTTTCAGCAGCTCAAACGGGCTGAAAGATAAACATACAGATGAATTCTTCAATTTGCATTTTAACAGCATGATCATATGTAAGATAAACTATCAAACATCACCAAACTCAGATTCATATTCAATTAACCACATTCTCACATATAGAATTAACCTTTCAGCAGCTCGAACAGCAAGCCTTCCGGCAACACTACGGACTTTGTTCGACTGCGACGTTTCCTGACCATCCCTGGATATTGGCAACCCAACTATAAACTCATCTGCCTCCTATAATTCTTCCTTGGTTATTTCACACTTAGAACAGATAAATCACCGAAAAAACAGAATTTTTTTTACCTTATTTCCTGCAATCTCTAGAATTCGAAGTTCCAGCTTTTGTCCTCGTAATTCTAAAACCTAACACACAATAGCTCGTTTTTTAGATTTATTAGAAATTTGAAATTTTCGATAAGAGAAACAAAGAAAAACATAGGACAATTACTGTGAGGGGGCGAACAGAGAAGCCCTTGCTAAGAGCCAGGCCAGTACGTGACATTCCCAAATCTACTCCTAAACTGAACCCTCCTCTCCACTGTGGATCCCGCTTCCGGCGAAGCGCATTTGGAGGGAATTCTTCGGAGGATGACAAAGCCCTTGTTTTTGGCACGTAATTACGGTGTGGAAAAAGAAATAGTGGCAGAGAAAGATGGTCATAATTGACCTTCGCGCAAATGCTCGGAAAAATTAGTTCCGGCAACTGAAGGAAAAGACTCTACAATGAAATTTTCCATAATCGGTTAACATATTCATGGAACTTCAAAACTTTCCAGGATTATTCAGAGTGGGTTGATTACCATAGAAAGCGAGTCGGCTGGGGCTCTATTCGCGAGGACCCTTCTTCGTCTCCCCAACGACCTCCACTAAACAGCGACCAAAATGGTTCGGAGATTGCTTTCCAAGTTCCTAGCCGTTTTAACATCGAAAAGGTGCAGGTGAACAACTACGTCGTTTTACTGTTGCGTGGGCCGTGGGTGACGGCAAAATTGGGCCAAAATAAGTATTTTTGATCCAGCCTAGATTTGCAACGATGAGGCCATCTTTTTTCCCCTTTTGTGACGACTGACGGGCCCGTCTTTCATAGAAACTCATTCTCTGACTTGCTTTGATTTCGGACAGGTTCTGCCTTCTATAAAACAACGAGAAGGGGTGTTGACGGTAGGTTTTGATCGGTTTTCTTACATATTTAAGTTGAATCGTTTGTTTATTTTTGATCAATTTTTCGATCGATCTTAGTATAAACTGTGTAACTTTTTTTTTATTGAAAAAATTGACCGAATCATTCGATTTTGGCAATTTTTTTTGAAGAGAACTGAGTTTTGGACAATAGGCATGCCACGATATCACATTTTAAAAAAAAAATTTGCACCCATCATTAGACTGTCATTAGTCTAGTAGCAGCCCAAAATAAGTCCTAAACATTATTTCCCTTGCTTTCTCCCTCTCCTGTCCCTAATCTGAAAAAAGACCCAAAAAACTCTCTAACCACTTCCCTGACCTTCTCATTATGTCTTCTTCAACTCAACCCAAAAATAAATCTAAGATAACCACTTCCTTTGCCTTCTCCCTCTGCTCCACCTCAGTCTAGACTTTTTCTTTTCTTTTTTGGTAATAAGATACCATTATACCGTGCCACTTTGAGCACAAAAATAGCTCAGGCCAACCATGATTTCTAATTAGTATCGTCTCTTGATGGATCATGAACCATTTGGTCCAGACTATGGAAGAAACTTTTAACCCTTGTTCGGATGAGAGTATACGCTAACGTATATTTTGTCACTCACTCTCAGACACTCTCAGTTTTTACGTTTTACGATAACTTATACTCTATGAAACATACGCTGATCCAAATGGACCCTAATTAGAAGCTATGAAAGTGGTAAATTTTATTGGTTTGTAGATATATAGTTTCACATGTATTGAAGGCAACAATAAGACAATTACATATCATATTATCAAAGATCCAACATATTTGTTCATTATTTAATTTTTTGCCGCATATCCTATCAAGGAATATTCAACCACAACCCTATTTTTCTTTTTATAGGTTGCGGGGGCACAAATTATTATAAAGCATACAATGACCTGACAATACCAAACATAATGGTTCACATGCATGCATGCTCAACCATTCAAGCTTAGCCTTCTATGTCATATTGGTTTTCTACTTAGCTTATCAATTTGAGTTAAAAGTTAAGATTTGAGTTGTGAAATTTTATGATTGTTCATGAATGGCTTATATGCGCTTCAAATGTAACAAATGTTTTGTCCTTCCTCAAAGTTGCCTGCTTTTCTATTTTCCTTACCTTCGATTGCTTAGTTGTTCATTCTTTCAGTGACAAAATGTATAATTTTTTTTCATCAAAGGTATAGCAAGTAGTACCACTCTGGCCTCATATCTCCATACTAGAGTACAAATTAATTAAATGCATTGCCTAATTTGCAGACAGCTACCCATTTAAAGGGTTTGATGAGAAAGACTCCAAATTACACTTAACCAAAACAATTAATTCTATCCTGAAATTGGAATACACCCAAACACAATTACAAGGATATCTTGGTATCTCAAATTTTCCAAGATCCCACCTACCAAAACGGATTAATTGTTGTTTGGTGGAAGGAAATATACATATATTTAGTAATTAATAGTGAACTTAAACTTAAACCATCAAATTCGCACTCACAAATTAAATGAGTTTGCTGTTGATCCAATCAGATGTTGTGAATCATTCTTTTAGACTAAACCTAAAAATAAAAAAGGTGTTTTTTCAATGATGGAAATGATGAGGATGAATGATGTAATGCTTGTTAGAACTTTGAAGTATAAAGAAGGAAGACATGAAAAAGATCCAAATTCTTATTGATGGAAGTCATACTTAGCAGGCAAAGTAAGGGTAGTTTTGTTTGTTTTCACTTTCCCATTCAAAATCTTCCCACACCACCCCACCCATTATGGAGTGCTTGAGAAAGTGCAAAGTGACACTCACTCTCACAAACATCACACACAGAAATACACCCACCTTACGTTACCTCCTCCTACTACTTTTTCTTTATTTTAGACCGACCCACCGACCCACATAAGCACTAATAACTTAATAAGCTATCTCTACAGTTCTGTTGATGTGTTTTGCTGATTAGGTCAGCATTAATACAAGCATGATTAACATAGTTTGAGAATAAGAGAGTCGAATGCGCACACATTTATTGATAGTTCTGAAAATCATAAAGCATGGAAAAAGGGGAAAGGAATGATATTTTATGATTCTTTTCAGACTTGGCTACGAATCAAGAATAGGAGGTTCAAAATCCACTTAATAGTAAAAATAAATTTGCAATTTATATTACTACATCTCAAATTTATTTTAAATATTCTCGGGTATATCATTTGGCATCATTAATTAAGAGAATATTTATTTGCATGCTAATTTTGACCACATACATATATGAATTGACTGCTAACATAAAAGGCAGAATATAAATTATAATTCAAAAGAAAATTAAGTAATATTTGACTGGTTCTAAAAAGGGTTATAAGTGACAAGTAAATAATTTAATTGCATCAAACCTACCTAGGATGATAGCACAAATTAAAACTAGTAAATAAATACTAGTCTAGCATAAACTGTTGTGAGTATGGACCTGACTTCCGTTAATTTATGTTAATATCAGATGTTTCAAGAGCATATTTGTATAATATCGTTCTCGAATACTAAAAAAAAATACACAACTTGAAAAGATTTTTATAATTATATATATATATATTTGTTTGCTAATAGTTCAATATTAATTTCTTTCTGAAAATCAACTTATATTTTGTCAAACATACTATCCGTTAAATAAATGACTAGTTTGGTATTAACTTGAAAGAGAAAAAAAAAGATATAGATGATTTTTTTTAATTATATGGACAAGAAAACAGAGTCCAGAGGCATTCACTCTGCGTGCTCCAGTGATCAGACTGAAATGTACATACTTTCCGACAACCATCAATGATCACGATTCCTCTGCTGCTCTGCAGGAGTAACAGCAGAAACTCCTCTTTTTTTGTTCTTCACTTAATTACAAACTAACAAATTCCAGTGCCAGTCACACCGAGAAAATGTACTCATTTTCAGTTACCGGAAAAAGAAAGAGAAAATTGAAGTGGAAAAATTAATGAGACATTTCTTTCTCTAATCTCTGATCCTTGAAACAGACAGTCGGAGATAGACAGAGAAACAAAGGAATAGAAAGGATGGTGGAGTGGCAGATAAGGTAGAATTAGCTGTTGCTTCATCACCTGTACACAATGGGTATTATTATAGTGACATGTGGAAGTTTTTTTTTTTCTAATAATAAAACCTCTTAGGTTTTATCAACCTCCATTGAAGATGACCTTTATAGAACAAAACACCTTTATAGAACAAAACAAAATGCCTAAACAGCTGGAAGAATTGAACTTAACCCCCATTAACAAGAATGCCATAAGTGTCTTGTCTAAATAATGAAAAAACCCAGGAATCTGACAGTAAATTTACACCTAAAAACAATGCCAATGAATTCATCCATTCATGGATGTTCAAAGTCACTTGCAACAGAGAGAAAACAAGAGTGAAGTGAATTAAAGTTAGGTTTTTTATAAAAGTCAAATACAAAGAAAAACAAGATGATTAAACCCAGTTGATAATGTCAATTGGCATCCTCTTGGATCCAATAAAAGTGGCAAAAATTTTGTACCTTTTTAGACCATCGAACACTTCGTCTTCATCGCCTAACATGGTTAACAAATTCAGCATCAGAAACTGCAGAAAGTTCGATTTGGCTAATGTCGTCGTCAATTGGAGCTGGCAAATTAAGATCTATGAAATTGTTGCTTATGGTGGAACTTCTCACTGGAGTAGCTGCTGGTGGCGGCGGCGGCGCTGAGCCTGTAATTACATGAGATCTCTTATGCCCACCGAGTGCTTGTCCTGAAGAGAAAACTCTATCACAATAAGGACATTCATAAATTTTCTTTTGAGGACCTGCATTATTCTCTGTTTCCAACAACTCTGGCTCTTGAACATTAATAGTAGCTTTGATTTTCCTGTGACTCGCTCTGTGCCCACCAAGTGCTTGATAAGATTTAAACGATTTCTTACATGTTTCGCATCTGTACTTTCCTCTAGTTCTGGTCTTGCATGATTTGAACTCATCAGATTCATCTGTTTCTTCCTCTGCCTCTAGTTCTTCGTGTTCTTGTTCATTGACAAGTTTTTCCTTTTTCTTCCATTTGTCCCTCGAAAGCATCATAAGACAGAAAGCTACATCTTCTTCTGTGGTGGCATCGGAGATCGAACTTACCGGTTCAGGCTCTGCCCATGATTCGGACTTCTTGTTACTGAGTTTGTGAAACTTAAGCTTCTTGAAATTCTCTTGGTCTTGATTCTGGTGGTTATAGTACTGATGATGATCGATCAATTTCCGAGTTCTCTTGGATCGTCTCCGAGTTGGGTTCTTTGATGACTCGGTCTCGCTTTCTCTGTCTTGAAGAACAACAGAAGCAGCATCAACAGCGAAAGAAAATTCAGGATCAACTAATCGAACACTTCTCTTTGGGTTCTCTCTGAGACCATAAGACAAACCCTTCTCTGAATTCTCTTCTCCTTCTCCTTCTCCTTCTTGTTCTTCTTCTTCATCATCATCTGACGATGAAGAAGAAGAAGCTGAGTCGGCTTCTTCACTGATTTGATTGTGTGGGTGTTCTTCTTGTTCTGGCTTTGGAGGAACTGGAAGATTCAGCATGTGAGACCTCATGTGACCACCCAAAGCTCTTCCATTGAAGAATCTCCTGAAGCAGAGCTTACACTTGTGTTTCTCCATTGTAGACTCAGAAGCAAGAAAACAGGGCAAGCTCTCTCCTCTCTTTCTCTCTGGGTGTTAAACCTTGTGTCTCTTGAATTTCTACAAAGAAAGTGTTTTGAGAGAGAGAGAAAGATAATGGAACTCAAAAGGAGTAGGTGACAAGCATTGCTTCACCAAGAGAGATAGAGAGATAGAGAGAGAAAGAGCAACATGTAACATGCGAGTCTTTCTTGCCCGTTTCAGTATTTATTCCCACCATCATCTCTCCTTTCGTTTCCTCCACCTTCACTTTTTCCCAAATCGCCCTTCATCACCCTCTTACGTAGCCAAAACATTTGGCTTGAAATTAAAATTGTTAGAAGGGCCTTTCGGGTATAAAAAAGAGGTTACGATAATAAGATATCAATAAACAGGGGAAGCTTTGCCTTTGCTTTGCTTGTAGCAAGTCAAGGTTTTGTTGTAACTTGTAACGACGAAGCAGAATAAAGAACCCTCGCCGAATGCTAACATGAGGGAGCTGTGACAGAAAACAAATGGCTGACGAATCATACGCCTCCCTTCATCTGCGAAAATTCTGGTCATCCAATTGGGTCCCAAAGATTATGTTATATTTTCAGATTCTGTTGCCTTTTTGCCGGTGATATTCAGGGCCAACTGTCAGTGTGGTAGCTCTAGCATGCCGGCTGTACCCTTTGGATGAAAAATTTTCAGTTTTTAAGCAAAACAAATAAATTATAAAAAATAAACTAAAATAATTTATTATTTATAAATTTGTTGTTTGAAGGGGAATGGTTGGAGGAGTTACTTTAGTTTCCTTTAATTTTGGATCTTGTGTTGAAATGTGTATTGATGGGAATGAAGGGTGGGAAATGAGTAAGAAAGTAACCGCCTTGGCTTGGTTGGATGCAGTGGAGTTTTTGTTTGTGTGATGGCCAATGGGGGTTGGGGGATCGAAGTAGATGCCGTTTTGTTAGGGTTCCAAAGGCGGACCCAGTCCTAACGCGTATTAATAGTGCCACCTATTGCTAACCCATCGTGGTCCAGATTGGATATAATACCATGCACCCTAATTACGCCTCCATTTTTGTTAACCGAGACATCGAGAATCATATCTTACAAATTTATTCTTTAAACAATCAAAAAATTGAGAATCACATTATATAAATTTTTCGTTTAAACATTTGATATGAACCTAAATTTTAGCTATTAGACTTAAGCGTACATAAATTTCTCAATTGACTATAAGATAAATTGGTCTGAAACTCTATGTGTGGCTAAATGATATTTCTTTCTGTGAAAATTAAAATAAGAATTTTTCAAATTGATAAAATTTACCTCAGAGATATTAACCAACTCCTCAATTAAGCTCTCTTTGCTAAAACAAAATGAAAAGACAAATATGGTTTCAATGGCTTGAGTTTCCAATTCCAAGTAATTTAGGGGTAGTTTACTTTGTAATTATTTTTCACACCAACAACGAACACCATTTTAGTTTTCCCTTTGAACATCTGATATGTGACAACACATGAGTTTACCCTTTGAACGTCATTTGATATGAGCCTAAACTGAGGTCAAGGCTCGCATGCACATAAGTTTCTCACATGACGACATGATAAATTGAGTCAAAAGCTCAACACGTGGTCCAATCATATATTGTTTCAAGTAAGAATCAAACTCATAATATCTCTCAAGTCCATACAATGTGACTTTAAAAAGATTCACCAACTATATTATCATCAAAACCATTAATTTACTTGAGTCGTTAGACTCGCACACACATGTGGAACAAACAATGAGCTACATCATGGGAGATCCGAAAACTCAATGCCAACCACCACCTTTGTTTTTTTATTATTATAGTTTCAATATTTCCACCATTTATGGATTCGACATTGCCCAGCTTGTGTACTCATGTTACTATATTATCCATAAAGAGTAAACTATGATCTGGACCGTACATCTCGTGATCGTCATCCCACTGTTGATACTGCTATTTATGGCACAATACAATACGATCGAACTAATGAGTCTTGTTCAACATAACATTTACCTTGTATAGAGTCGAAGCGAAGGACCCACCAATGCTTGTGATTCAGTGGAACTGGTCTGGCATCAATCATGACTATCAATGGTATGAAGCAACTGACATGATATATCACCCAAGATCTCATAATTTAGATGGCCAGGATCATTGCGATTGATTTGGACTAAAAATTCAGTTGAAGTTTCACATATTATTGACAAAATCTCAATCTCAATATGTCAAAAGCTTTTGTCCTTTTTTATTATATAATTCAGTGGCGGACCCAAAATTTGATCTTGTAATAGTCCGTCCCTCCATGAATCTAGTAGATATTTTTTTCTCATTAGGCTCAGGAAGGGACGAACTGTTAGATGTTTGGTGACCAAACGAATGCATATCTTAACCTAGTCATAAGCTATCTTTAAAATTTGCTTATTTATAGATATTAACAGAACATTGATCAAATTAGTGGGTCCCGCAAGAAATTCACTTTCTAGGTATCGGTGATGAGTAAATTTACGGGCATTCGCATATGAGATGAAAAGGCACCGAGAATCTATTATATTTTCTCATGGGGCTCTATCTTGTAACAAGTAGCAACAATATATAGTGTCTTAAAGATTTCACTTTATTAATGGCTTTTTTTCTTCTTTCATTCTTGACTCTTGTGAACTTTTGATTCCAAGACATTACAGAACTAGCAATAGCAAGTGGAAGCTTTTGGCAAATGAATCTTCCAATTATGTGCTAAAGATCGAAGATATAAAATATCTTATGCACACTATTTTAATAAAACGACTCAAGTGATTTTTATTGTGTGAAATGTTATATTATCGAGTTAATCTGATTAGTGATTACATTAGAATTTAGATGCATGCATGAGTAAGTTCACAAATTGAATACGAGTTTAAGCACCCCTCTCTTTCACACACACTAAACTCGAGGTCATTAGCATCGTTTGTGGTTAGGTAAAAAGTAGTGGGGAATGCACTCCAAACAATGACGGCTCAAGGCCCCCAAATTTTTTGAGAGTAAATTTCATAAATTAACTCAAAAATTAAAAATGCACTCATTTTTATATAGATTAAGCTTAAAAAATTCTATTTTCTAAATTTATATATTCAAAATAAAATAAAATTGGGGACACGGGTGCTGAACCCCGTAAACCTTTTGTCTCCTCCTATAAAATTTTCACTCCACCACTAACCAAACACTTCCTTGACAATTTTTTTGAATTTTCCATTGATGAAAAATTTATTCTATCAATTAAGCAGTTTATTACAAAACAATCAAGAAATGAAAAATATCAAAAAATAAAATATTATAAAGCAATGGTAAAAAATTAAGAGTAAAAGGACCCAGTAACGCTATATATTCTTAAAAAAAATATTTGTAACACATGTGACAGCAATATAATCACAAAATTTAATTCTATTTTCAAATTTAAAAAATTAACATCATGCTCCCGTGTATCTCAGGGATAGGATACACACTAAAATATTTGCATTTTTGAGAAAAAAAAATCATTGTTTGTAAAAAATAAGCCACAATCACACGACACGTGGCAAAATTATCTTCGAATTTTGAGCAGCTGGGTTTGTCAAATCTGTACTTTTGCGAAGAAAAAGCTGGCCCCACAAAAGAATACAGGGATTAAGGGTCAACGACTAAGCCAACTTTTTGGAGTTAGGACAACCTGTAATACCGAAGTGTGGTGGTCCGCGAAGCACGATAACACACCTCTTTCCTCACCGGACAAGTGTCCGGCCCAGCCCAACTTGTGGTCTCGTGCTCCTCAGCTAGCGGAGCTCCCAAATTGTAGTCAAAGCACAAAATTTGACTTCACACTTATTTGTTGTCTTAAAATTAACAATAGTCACCTTTTTTTAGCTTTACACATTTCAGGTACTTTTATTGCAACATTTTATTGTCTTTTTTATTTGGTCTAAGCAAACTTCAAAGTTCTGAAAAATCCAGTTTTAAGCTCGAATCATTAGCATTTAACAGTTGATCCAGGTAATCTGACGTAAATGCTCTTAGACATGCAAGAATTTATTGACTCTAGCTCGTACGATTAATTCAAATCGTATTCGCTTTAATTCAAATTTTATGCAGTTCTGAATTGTGATCATGATTTAGTAGATTTTTAGTACCTAGATTGACGAAGAGAGCATAAACTTTTTTTTTTTCATTTTTTTAAAAAAGAGGATATTACTTTATAAGGGACAGAAAACAACCATTTTTCGAGGATTTACAATGAAGGTATTAGGTCTAATCCATCAAAAAGGACTTCATCCAACAAGACAAAGCCAACACAACAGAGTATAAACTAGGTCACTTGTTTTGAAAGGACAACAAACTTTCTCAATTAATTCGCTAAACAGTAAAAGTAACACTAATGCATGTCAGCTACAGTGATAATGTGTATGCATGCTTTTTATTCAAGTATTTTCCCTAATGTATTCATGACAATTTGATGGGAAATCCTCTTTGATCCCACCAATAATTACATCAACAACAACAAAGAAGAATCAAGTAATGTACTTACAAGTTTTTTTGCCAAGAAATCTTTAAAAAAAATAATACATTTTTTCACAAAACAGTCAAGGGTCAGCACCAACATCAGTAGTTGAGCCAATCCCCACCTGCAACCATGGAGATGAACTTCCACTTGGACTCATATCCTTCAGTTCACTTAGCTTTGCCAACTTCACCTTATTGTCAGTCTCATCGTCATCAACAACAACATCGTTATTCTGCGTTAAACCATCACAATCATTAATCTTGTAGTCGTCCTGTTTGTGGTGATGATCAACGCCAATCCAAGACTTTAAATATATCTCCGTAGACGCTCCATAACTTGCCGGATGATCATCACCTGGAGCGGGAAGGTTGAGGTCCAGAGTCAGGTCGATAAGTGGGTCGTCGGAGTTGTCGATGAACTTGTTCGGTCTAATTTCGTGGATTTGCTCCATATGGTGATCGTGATGAAATTGATGATGAAATTTAGGCAGAGAGGAAACGTCGGGGGAGTTTGCAGTAATCCAATGACATCTCTTATGTCCACCAAGTGCTTGGCCCGATGAAAACACACGATGACATATTGAACATTCGTGTACTTTTGATTTCCTTCTAGAACTTGAAGCGATTGGATTAGAAGAGCTTGTGATTCCATGGTCGAACTCGAATCGCAATGTTGAAGGGGATTTAGTTGGAAGAAACTCGCCCTGTGTAATGACATCGACATCCTCGTCGCCGGCCAGACCATCTTGCAGGCTCTGATCAATCCGAGCTGCAAAACAGCCTTTAACTTTCTTGTGACTGGCTCTATGTCCTCCCAATGCTTGATGCGAGTTGAACACTTTTTTGCAGGCTTTGCACTCGAAAACGCCTTTCGCAACACCTTTTGCCTTGTCAATAGGAAGCCTATATGAAATTGGGGCAATGAAAGATATTTGATTTCTTCGATCCTCATCTTTGCTAGCCGACGCACACGACTCCTCTGGCTCGGCCAATAGAGGATCAACAGTTGCATTCGATAGCATCATTAGACAGTTTGCTAGATCTTCTTCCTCGCTTGATGGACAATTTGAGTTGAACTCACCCACTTTGGTCCTAAAAGATCTCTTCCTTTTGGACCATCTTCTCGGAGTGCCATCCTCGCCATCCGATCCTGGTGAAGACACAAGAGATTCCGCATCCTCGGAGCTGCATTTCCCATGTTCAAGAAAGGACTTCCAAGACAAGAATTCCTTGCCACAATTTTCACATATTTTGGAACTCTTGAAACGATTGGGATTCGTCCTTAACGCATACATTCTCTTACTGCTTGAAGCATTGCCTCCAAGCTTGTCCTCCCAATCGCTCGCTGCGTCATCGTCATCGATTTGTGCGGCCTCGTCGCCGATACCATGAGCCCTCATGTGCCCTCCTAATGCTCTCCCACACCCAAATCCTTTTTTACAAATCTTGCAATAGTGCTTGTAGTTTGATTGTTGATCTACCATCAAAGCCATAAAGAATTAATGAAATAGAAAGAAAAAAATGTTCAGTGTGGGTAAGAAAGATAGAGAGATGGGTTAATTATTAACTAATCTAGAATAGGATGTACAGGAAAGGGAATGAGGGGTTAGTTTGTTCTTGTAGTGAAAGTTGTATGGTGGAATTGGAAGGAAGTACTCCTAGTTTTTAGTTGAAGTAGTGGTTGATGAGAGAGAGAGAGTAGATAAAGAGTAGTGGAGATAGAGAGAGGAAGTGTGTCGTGACAAGTGGTGTGAGGTGATAGGGTGAAAGACTTTTTCTACGGCTGTGTGGTGGAGGCGCCGCCGAGTCAAAACATAAACCAGCGGCTGTCCCTGTGTATGACTATATATGATATGTGTGTGTGTGTGTGTTTATAGAGAGAGAGAGAGAGATGAAGTGAGTGTTAGTGAGTGAGTGAAGGAGAGGAGAGAGAGTTGGTTCTAACTGCCATACCTATTCATATCCCTTCAATTCCAAGCCAAGAAAGCCAACCCATGCTTCTCCTTGTCTGTCGGTTGGTTCAAGCTGCTTTTCCACACATTATTAATGTCTTGCTAATTATATAATTTCATTTTTTTAATTTTTCATTTGATTAATTATTCATAAATTATTGACCTAATATATATCTATTAATACTTTCAAAAATATATATTTATTAATGGTACATGTTTGGCTGAGGTCTCTACTTGCTTTCAGTCGACAGAGAGAAAGTAATACATTTTTATAATCAAAATGTCATAACCTAACAAGTAAAAATAAACAAATAATTAAAAACAAGAAAAATAAAAAGTAACAGAAAAGCTACTTTGTTCTGTAATTATAATTAATTATAACACTGCAATTGTAGACGTTTAAATTATATGCATGAAAAGTTGTCAACCTTTACATATACATACATATATATATGCGTGGAGGAGCCTTAAAGAATGATGAAAAATTTCAGTCGATTTAACTTGTCATCATTATTGAATTAATTAGTCTATACTAATGCATCATTTATGATTATTTTTTATCGGAAAAACCTAACAAAAAAGGAAACAAATAAAGGAAGAAAGATAAGAGAGAATCTCATCAAAGGGAAAGAAGAAAAATGAAAAAAGGAGAATGATTATAAGAGCAAAACTGGGATTCTCACGCACGTTGGCGTTTTTCTGGAACATCATTAATAGAAGTGATAACATATGCTTCTATCATCGCATGTTACAAATTTGTTACTGGCCGATAATGATATCATATAAATTTATCATTTGAACATCTGATATTGATCTAAACTTAAGTCGTTAAATTTACGCGCACATTTTTTTTCTTCATCATACGATAAAATAAATTGAGTCAAAATTCAGTGTATAATCATAAAAATGGTATTACTCTCAATAAAACGTACAACTTGGCTCCGGAAAAATTTACCATTGGACTATCACTCAACTCAACTGTTTCATCTCATGGTACGTCTTAAAGGAAGAAGCCATTTTTCTTTTCATTTATTTTTTTACGCAATGCTAATTTACATGATTAAAAAAATTTCTCAAATAATTGACCAGTTGTAATTAAATATAGAAACAGTAAAGGTGGGTCATGAAGCTTCACTGACCAGTAATCCATTTACTCAGTGAACTCTGACCTAAGCAAAGATATAGATAGATATATTGCTTTCACCAGTACAACTGAAGTGGGTTTAGTCTCTGATTAATCGATTACCATTCTTTTATAATTTTCTTTGTTTCAAAGCATTCGCAAACCCAACTGGTTACTCAAGTACTAGTACTGCAAGATAGCGATTAAGCAAATTAATTAAAGCTGGCTAGTATACTTTGCTACTAATACTAAAAATGGACGAGAGACCTATAAGTCTGTCCAGGCTGCCAACCAGCAGGAATATATGAGGAATTACACCAACTTGCCACAATAGCGTCTTTTGTGTCTTGTGGAGGTTTGCCGGAGAGACAGTTGGTGCAGGTAAACCTGAGCCAGAGTCAAGTTTCCACACTGCACCCCCATAATCGCTGCATGGGCACCCTCGGTCAGAGTTCATGAAAAGAGAAAACATGGTTGCAACAGCAACTAGAGAGGATGAAAACTTAAGAGCAAATGACATGATTAGACTTTGATTAACCTGACTAATCAATGTAAATAGCTCTTGTTAGTTTGATTGACTTGGTGGGTTTTTTTTTATAGATAGTGAAGTGTAGAACTTATAAAAATGGGCTTTGCCCTAGCATCCATGCATCCAATCAAAATAGACCACGTGCCTTCTTGTCAATTTTCAGATATTTCTATGCGACGGGATTTATGAAGTCCAATTTAGTTTGTCGCATCACAACTGATTTTGTTTTCATGCCTAAGGACATAGAATTTTAACGATGGGCCTAAGAGGCCCATCAGATCCGAGGTATTTTGAAAGCCTGTTAAAGTCGAATACTAGGCCTTTAAATTCGATAGATACTTCTCGAGGCCCAATCACGAAGTCGTTGTGCACTACTACACTTGTACTGCTTAAGCCTTTTTGCTTGATCAAATATTTGAGCTTATTATTGAAATACTTGAGCCTGGTTTTTCACACTGGCTTAATGGGCTTTCCTTCTCTCCTTTTGGACTATTCTGTTTGGACTTAATGAATAGTTAGGCCCCATGTAACTGAAATGGGTCGGAATTAATTGAGTATTATTACATTTGAATCTCTACATGACTCATTAGGGGCGAAACGGTCTATTTTTTTCAAATTTTTTGACATTAATTTAATCTGAGCTCAATGGTTAGCATGTTGGTCTACATGCCACATGTTAAAGGGTGTCAGGCGTTCGAGTCCTGGCACCAACATCCTGCACATCATGTCCGGAAGGTGGGCGTGTGGGTTGGAGTATAAGATCTGCAGGCCTGGTGCAGCTGGGCTAGGCCCAGGCGGGTGAACGACTTAGTTGGCCTAGGTCGACAGCCCACGAGTTAACGGGTGAGTTGGTGGGGCCCACTTGCATTATAAAAGTGCACCAAATGGTGACTCATTCACTTTTTGTTTTCGTTTTTTTTTTTTTGGAAAGTGACTGATTCTTCATTTGACCTACTACAATATTAATGAAAAATGAGTACTTTTCAAAAATTGAGATCGGACAAATGGGTGGCCCAATACATATCTTGAGCCTCATATAAAATATTCGTCAAGTCAAAATGGGCCTCTATTAATTTCAAGATGGGCCACAATGTAAGTGTCGGCTGGACCTTGGACTCTGATGCAAATCACGACAAAACCAGTTCTCTCCTTTACCCACACACACACAAAATGTTAAAAAAAAGAAAGAAAATCTCAATTATTGCAACAATAAATCAATATGGATGGGGATTTTTGTTGTCGGGGCTAATCCTTTTTAATTGAAAATTGAAAATTCTCTACTCTTTCAAATCTCTTGTTACGTTTCAACTATATGGTTTCAAATCAATTGACTTATTATAATAATAATAATAATAGAAGGACCCATATTTTTGTTGGCGATTCCAATCATTTCATCCGTGCAAATACATGAAAAGGAAAATGTACCAAATTGTACATTTTTTTTTTGGTACCGACTTTGTACATTAAATCTGTAAATTGAGAAGTTGATAGTATTGTTTTTTTAATATAATTGGTGTAGGTAAATAGTACACTTGAGTTTTTTTTTTTTTTTTTGAGAAAGTACACTTGAGTTTTTATAATATTCTTCATTACTACCAATGTACATTTTTTTTTCTTGGATTCTCTCAGGATCTTAGCACTAATTTCTATGTACATGTCCCCTTTAAAACTATAAAATGACACAAAATACCACAAAAAGACATTAAACAAGCAGGGATGGATATGTTTTCTTTTAATAGTTCTCAGATAATATATCATCACGAATCATATAATTAGCCTATAAATTTGTTGAATCTTAAAAGAATCTTCCGATCCCAAAAGGCCTTATATGCATTCCATTCATTTTTAATTCTATTAGCTATATTTTCATTAATGTCAAAAATATTTAAAATTTTTACTTTATATGACGTATCTCTCATCTAATAATATTTACTCTAACTATACACTCTAAAATTTGTCTCAACAAGTAAAATTTCGAGTTTACTCTCAATATTGTCTTATGTACCAAAATTATATCATTTGCAAATAAAATGAGTCCATATATCTCACATTAAATCTGTTGTTTGAATTCATATAGTCCAGGGCAGGGTTGGGTAGGACGGGTTTAATGTCAACCCCTAATACAAATATGAAGGAAACCCCATATAACCCCTTCCTCAATTTATGACTATCTAATGAATCTATAGCCAGCTCCTTCATGAATAGGAATATAAAAAAATATTTATATTAGACCCACAATAGATTTACCCAGTACACAAATCTCAAGGGGCCTATTAAAAGCTCTTGTCTACTCTAAGTGGACCCTAAACGACCTACCATGAATTCAATTTATTTTCTCCACCACATCGCATGCCCACAACTGCCCTTCCTACAGAAGAAAAAACCCACTGTCGGCGACTTCATCTTCAGGTGAGAATTTATAAACCCAAATAAAGCTTAGCTGTTCTTTCTCTTCTTTGTTCTTTCTACCAAAGACCAGGCACTCAAATCAAATCTTATGCATTGCTTCCTCTCATCTTCCATATGTCCCTTAACCCATCTCTCTTTGCTCCATTTTTTTAATCTCATTTTCACAGCTAATGTATTCTGAACCAAGTCCTTCCCTGTCTCCATCTAAATTTCACTAATTTAAAAAAGTACCCATTTTTCTCCACTATAAATCCCCTAAACCCCTCTCTTTCTTTCTCAATCTGTCATTTTCTGATACAAATCAATTTCAATCCAAAACCCAATTCCTCCTCCTCCTCCTCCTCCTCAGTTTTTTTATCAAATTAATTGATGGCATCATCACCGTCGCTATCAATTTCTCCTAGAAAGCTCAGATCAGATCTGTACTCGTACACTTGCCAAAACGACACAAACAGAGCCAAACCCAGTACTACTCCATTAGTGATATCTGTTTTGGCTTCTCTGATTGAGAGAACCATGACCAGGAACGAAAGAGTTGCCAAGAACTGTTCGTGGGCATTGTCCAAATGCGTCAAGGCTCGTGTTTTCGATTGCAATGAGACGCCTGACATGACAATCCAATCGTATCTCGAGAGAATATTCCGGTACACCAGAGCCGCCCCACCGGTTTATGTCGTCGCTTATGTTTATATCGACCGGTTCTGCCAGGCAAATCCTGGTTTCCGCATCACGGCGAGGAATGTGCACAGGCTGTTGATCACAACTATCATGGTTGCTTCCAAATACGTCGAAGACATGTAAGTTTTACCAAATCAACCGAACAAGTTTGGATATTTACAGATGATTTTGATTTCTGGGATATTGAATTTTTATTCTTTGCGAACAGGAATTATCGGAATTCATATTTTGCGCGAGTTGGGGGATTGAGTACGTACGAGTTGAACAATCTGGAGCTGGAGTTTCTGTTCTTGATGGGTTTCAAGTTGCATGTGAATGTGAGTGTTTTCGAGAGTTACTGTTGTCATTTGGAGAGAGAAGTGAGTACTGGTGGAGGTTATCAGATAGAGAAGACTCTGCGATGTGCAGAGGAAATCAAGTCGAGGAGGAGTGAAGAAAGAAGATACAATCAGATGGCTCGTATTACGTTGTGATTGAAATGAACGGCTGTGATTAGAGGATATAAAATATATACATACAGTCCTGTGTATTGGATTGATGGGTAATTTGAGCTTATTGGATGCTTTAATTTCTTGGAAGTTACTTATGGCTTCACTCAAAGGCTATTATACAGAGTGAAATGTAGAAATTAAATATGTTTTGATTTTGTTTTTTGTTTTTTTTTTGGAGAACAGTGAATTTGCTATCTTTTACTGTTTTACATATTGTAAATTTCGCCAGCAGTGTAGTTTCTTGAATAATGAAAAATGGTTTTGAATTTTATGCTCAATTTCTCCTCTACAGAAACTTTGAGAAAGAGTTGTAGAAAGAAGTTTGAGATCAATATATCTGTATTTGAAAACCAATTTTATTTTTTGCCTAGACGATTCACGATGATTATATGTAATGGTTCGAGTTTTTGTTGATTTTTTCATAAATTCGTGTATTCAATCCCAAATTTTTGAGATGAGGGGCTCAGATGATGGGACTATCCTCTTATTCGAATATTCCAAAATTTAATCCATGGGAGATCCAATCTTGTACTTTAATTGTCAATGTACATATATTATTAAGACTAAAGTCTCATATCGCTGGGTGAAAATTAAAAGACGAGCAATGTACTTTATAAGAGAAAGTTCAACCTTATACACTTGACGGCTCTTCAGTAAGGACAAAGTCATGTGGGTCTCGACCCAAAATGAACTGTAGCTCAAGTGGTTTGGGTTAAACTATCTC
Organism: Euonymus europaeus; assembly: GCA_963580455.1. Lineage (NCBI taxonomy): Eukaryota > Viridiplantae > Streptophyta > Magnoliopsida > Celastrales > Celastraceae > Euonymus > Euonymus europaeus. Next base: position 24,761,178 of record OY756962.1, read on the forward strand.
ACCTCTTCCTATTTCTCACTTCCTTTAAATTATAGTATAAACTTGATCCTCAGAAGACTTTCACCCGCTTGGATCACTTGTTATTGGGTTTTTCGGATGTTTTTATGAATAGACCATCCACAAAGTGGATGAGAGTGTTAAAGTTTAAAAGTCTCACCAAACGAAGTGGTTTATAAGAAAGAATACAACCCGATACACTTGAGGTACTGTTTTAATAAAAACAAAGTCATGCACACCTAGACCCTAAGCAACCAATACCTCAAATCATTTGAGCCAAACTCTCACCTCATTTTTCTAGGTCTCACCCCTTTCTTCAAATTATAACACATACCTACTTGGGTTTTGACATTGTAACAACATTGTGATAGAAGTCTTGTACATTGAAAGTTTGAAAACTACCCATATTAACACCATTATATGTTGAAATAGATTTCCAATAATATATGCTTGTGTTTACTAATTGTGTCATATATTTTTTTTTGGGGTGGACTTATGTATACCTTGATTGTGTCAATTAGCAACATTGTTAGCAAGGCCTGCTGATTCAGCTTACAATCATTACAGATTATTATTTATAATTTCCCCCATACCATAATAATTAGTAGCCAAAAGGAGAAGGGGCCACACACACAAATTGCCTACCCAGAAACATTAATGAACTCATTTGGGTTAAAGCACATAGAAAAAGTTTGCATTAAAGTAGATTAGGTGATCCATCATTTGCATTACCAACAGACGACAATTCTAAGTGAAAGGAAATGGGATAGAAAGTGCCAACATAGACTAAATTAAGTATTGAGAGGACACAACACAAGTAGTTGGTTAGACAGCATCTTCCTCTTTAAACATATATAATGATAGATCATTAGCAATTAATCAATTTAAGAAGGAAGTCATTATACAATAGGACAATCACCTTACCATGTGTTAATGATAAATTTTTTGAGAGGGGACAGCAGAACAAACGCCCCACAACCCAAGTCAAGGGGCTGAGCGGTACCCACCTTGTCAAAACCCTTAACGGGGAAAGTGGAGGTTGTGAGTTCGAACCCTCGTAGAGGCATTCGACCACTTCTGAAGCGGCAGGTGGTCCCTACCGTAAGGCTGCACATCCTGCGACTTACATCTGTCAGTGACTCCCAGGGCAGGGAACTGGCAGACGAGTTTCGATTTCTCGACCCCAAACCGAAGGGAGGCTTCGCTGCTGCCCGCAAAGGCGGAACATGCCAATAAAACATAAAAAATGACCAAAACGACGTCTTTTTTAGCAGCCCAGCAAAAACTAGCTACGACACCGTTTCGCCAATCAACACATGTATTAGATTAGATTAGATTAGAAAGATGTTGTCATTGTTTAAGACTACCTTCTGAACCAAAGTACATATCCAACTTTCGGGCTCCTCATCTTTCATTATTCATAATACAATTAAATTAAGGCTGTCCATGTCCTTAATCCACTTAATTAGACAAGTTGTGATTGGTTAAACCGACATAGAAATCTATTTAAATTCAGATATTATGCTGCCCTGACCATAAACACTCACCAAACTTTAATCTTTTAATAATTATCTCTATCTTAATTATTATAAATTTTTTTCTTAAAAATATGGAGATAATGCATATACATGCTGATTCATGTCCAGTGATGATGACAAGTGGAGTCTTATTACTAATTTTCGGAGAGGATTGAATCCTGATGAGAGAATATGATTAACATGGACCGCACCACCAGGCCAACCTTATCCATTGGTTGTTCTCGGTTAGGCCCTCTAATAGTAAATGAGAGGCGTTATTAGCACATGACTTTTGTCTAACTGCACACTTTTTTTTTTTTATTTTAAAAAAGGAGTTTATCAAATTATCCATATATAAAATTAGGAAAATTATATGAAAAAAAACTAGCCCAAATTCATGTGTGCGGCATGTAGTTAGGTCATGCTAAACATTTTAGAAAATATGTCCAATAATATTAATTTATTCATTTATTTGTACTGCACATTTTTTTTTATTAAGAAACTTTAAAAAAAATTCGATACAAGAGCCCGTTAGGATTTAGCGAATCTGTTCCCCTTAGGGTTTAACACTTATTGTTTAGGTTATAACATACAAATTCGATATATGAGCCCGTTAGGGTTTAGAGAATTCATTCCCCTTAAGACTTAACATTTATGTTTTAGGTTACAATATAAAAATTCGATACATGAGCCCGTTATGGTTTAGCGAATCTGTTCTTTTTATGATTTAACAATTATTGTTTGGATATGAAGGCCTAAAATATGAACTATTTATCAATGTCCATTAGTATATCACTAAAATAATAATAATTAAGAATGATTAAATAAAACCTATCGATGATTGATTTTGTTGGAAAGATCTTTATTTGTTAATTTCGGATATGTAATTTTTTCAGAAATATAATATATATTTTGAGAGTTAAAGCATTTTGAAATTTCGTTTAAGGAGAAAAAAATGCAATTGATCTTTTTTGTCACATCATATATCTATCTACTTAGCATTGCCACGTAGATTTAGGACATTTTGAGTTAATATTTGCTGGCCATTTAGCATGATTCATAAAATTACTCTAAAAATCTTTTTACTTTTCACACTTATATTTTATCTCAACACAATTAATTAAATTGAATTAAACAACTTAATCCTAATCAGAAAAAAGTACTGTAGATTCGTTTGTCACTAATTCATTGACTTTTTTGGCGGCTTCACCTCCACCCTCAAGAAAAGCTAAATGGGCTCAGCATAAAACATTTCGAAATGGGCCTTTGTTAAAGCCTAGTCCATTAAATAAAATGATCAGCCCAGTTAACAAAGCCTAGACCACAGAGAGTAGGACCTTTTCAACAGGTATTCAAATCAGAACTGTCCATGACTCCATGGAGACCTAAAATGAGGCAATACATTACAGACAAAAGAAAATGAAGAAAAATATTTGACTTAGTCAAAGTCAATACATATACAAGCATGCTATATTGTAAACGCCAGCTTATTTGGTGATGATATTCCGATGATGCGGGTCCATAGACAGGTCCTCGAGTCCTGCCCTAACTCAAGCTTATTTGATGATGACAAGTACACAATATGCAAATTTCCTATAACGGAAAAACCAAACCCACCCTTAATAACTCCAGAAAATAACTCTTCCACAACCCATTCATTCTCACATCCTCTCAAACTCCCAATTCTCCACCCTGCAATCCTTCTCCGCCTTCCGTGTCTTCCATGGGGTGCGGAGCATCAAAGGGTGGAGAGGTGGTGAATGCTAGGCTTCGTCCTCTTCTCCGACGCCAGTTTGAGGAGATCAAGATCCTAAACGCCAGCGCAATAAAACATAAAGGAGCAACTCTGTCCCAGAAACAGCTGCTCAAAGACGGCGAAGGAGCAGATGATGATAGCCACAAGAGCCTGTCTTCACCAGAGGAAAGCCCGTTGTCGCCGCCTTTACTAGATCCTGAAATAATAAGAAATGAAATTGAGGATGAAAATGTGGTGGATTTGGCAACACCAAGGTCCGGTAAGGTGGCACCGGAGCCAGAATCTGATGACAATGACAAATATGAAGACAATGAGATCGCATGCAAGGTGAAAGACGTTGCAGTTCTTGTGGCCGAGGAAGTGTTGGTGGTGGAAACAGATGGAGAAGAGGGAAGGCTTATTGACAATGTAGAAGACAGATATATCTGTCCTGGATCACCGAGTTTCAGAGTATATTGTATCAATCAATCATTCGACGACTCCTCAAACTCAAAGGATCAAAGTGAGTTCATGTCCTGATATTTTGTCAAACATGATTAGGCTTTTCGCATTCATCAACACTGCGAATTTCAATATTATTTTCGGATAACCCATGCCTGTTGGCTTGAAATGCAGGTCAAAACAAAGAGGAAGATGGTACAATTCTACAATCTCAAATTGGAAGTCCGTGTGCTGGATCTAAACCTGATGGGGTATGTTTTTCATGATCATATTCAGGAATTAAATATGTTATTACAAAAAAATTATCCAGATTCTGTTTATTTTTCGAACAGAAACAATGCCATAATTGGCTCCTTTCCCCCACTCAAAAACGCAAAAAACACTGATAATAGACAGAATTATTAGCAGTACTTATCTATTTTCTTTTCTATTCTTACTTCAGGAATCAGAGACTAAGATAAAGAAGAAAGGAAAGAAGGTATACAGGCTTAAGAAGGTCATCATACCTAAGGGGAAGCTGCTGGACGTCAAGTCGTGCTACTTTCCTGCTTGTACTGGCCATCATGAGAGCACACGTCTTCTTTCCCAAAAGGCAGAAGCTGCTTAATTGGTTGTGCCGGGAAAAATGAAGGAAACCATCCCATTTTTCTTCAGGGTTTTCCCATTCTTCACCTTCTTGATCACTGGTCCCTTTCCCTTGTAAAGACAGTAAGATTATTTGATCAAGTATATAAGACAAGCACTGTGTAATCAATCAAGACTGACTCAGGAAAGGATATATTCTGTTTCCTGTATAAACAGTCAGAGAGATATGTAACCTGCAATTCATCTTTAGAAGACCATATATGCTCAAGAAGGCCTACATCAATGAAGTAACAGATTAACTGTTGCACATCGAGGCCTATATCAAAAATCCATCCACAAAAAAAATGGAAATAAGACGAACCTATTCCAGAAATGGATAGCATCTCAGACAGAACCCAAGAACTCAGCATCCTCCACGAAAATATGCAGATTCTTTGACTTCATAAGGAAGTCCATTGTTTTTTCATTAAAATCAAGCTGGAAGGCTAACTTGATCAACTAAGAGAGTGCACTGATATGATCTTCTTTATGGCTCTGATATTTCATTAGAGAAATTATGTAGCATACTCGATGAGATTTTTCTGTCCATTGTCCTTTTCCATCTTCTGCATGAGAAGCCTTGAAGTCTCTGTCCCACAGAATCATTGGAGGTTCCCACGCAAATTGAGATCAAGACTCCCGAACTGGTCTGAATTAGTGTCAACGAAGTTGATTTCAATGAGTGCTTGGAGGGTCCCTCGCAAATTCAACGCGAATTTACCATTTTCAACTTCAATTGAATAATACCACTTGAATTGGACAAGTATAGCTGCAAATGAAAATCATAAATTCAAAGCAGCGCATCCATATCTGATATCCCAGTGATTCGAGCAGGTTCAGGATTACACTGCAGATAATAATTCCGAAACAAAGAAATCGAACACATGCATAAGTTAATGACTGTTGAACATCAGCATATACTAGGGATGAAAACAGGATCAATCGAATTTTAACAGGCCCAAGGGAAACTGAAATCAGACGTTTAGTCAACATTAAAGCTTCATTTTGGAATATATTCTACCAAAACAGTAGAATTTTGATAATTGGTAGTATAGATAAGCCAGAGGCAACAAAAAATTACAATGCATTCAACAGTTCTAGCTCATCCAGCTAATTCTAATCAAGAAGTGGTCTTTATTTGGAATACATCAAAATTATTACATTCGAAAACCAACACCAATCACCCGGTAATCATAGTCCCGACCCCTTCATCTGTCATGATCTCATGAAGCAAAGCGTGCTCGACACGGCCATCAATGATACTTGCAGTCTTAACTCCTTGAGCAAGAGACCGCACACAACAGTTCACTTTTGGGATCATCCCACCAGCCACCTTCTCGTCCTCTATCATCTTCTTCACCCCCTTTATGTCAATCTCCTTCACCAAACTTTCAGGATCATCCTTATCCTCCAAAATCCCTGCAACATCTGTCAGCAGAATAAGCTTCTCAGCCCCCAAAGCTGCAGCCACCTCCCCTGCCACAGTGTCTGCATTGATGTTGTATGATTGTCCAAACCTATCTGCTGCCACGGACGCTATAACAGGGATAAGCCCGTTGTTGATGAGTGGCTGCAGAACAGTGGAATCGACACCAGCAACCTCGCCAACAAAGCCCAGATGAGCAGCATTGAGAGAGGGCCGTGCAGTAAGGAGGCGGCCATCCATGCCAGACAGGCCGATGGCAGTGCCACCAGCCTTGTTGATGAGGGAGACCAAGCTCTTGTTAACCTTACCAATAAGGACCATAGAGACAATCTCCATGGTTTGAGAGTCAGTAACACGAAGACCGTCACGAAAGACAGGCTGGATGTTTAGTAGGCGAAGCCAGTTGTTAATGTCAGGGCCACCACCGTGCACGAGGATGGGGCGGAGGCCAACGCAAGAGAGGAGGACAAGATCGCTGACAACAGAAGCCTTAAGATGGTCAGATTTCATGGCAGCCCCGCCATATTTGACAACAATGGTCTTGCCCCGGAACTTCTGGATGAATGGAAGTGATTCAGAGAGAATATCAACTCTGAACTGAGAAGGGGTCAGTGTTTTTTGGGTGGACACTGTTGTAGATGATGATGCTGCTGCCTCTGCCTTGATTCGTGGATAACATGGCAATGTGACAGCAAAGTTCTTCTTTGGGGATTTGAGAGATTTGGGTTTGGTACAGAAGGTGAGGGATGGTGAACATAAATGCAAGGCTTTGGCTGTTGCCATCTCCTCCACCTCCTCCTATGCTGTCTACTGCAACTTAGCTAGTAAGAAGATATATCAACAGAGACACAGAGATGGTTTACCTGATAAAAAAATCAAATAAATGGAACGTTCCAACATAAGAAACTGAGGGAAAATGGCTTTGAAACAATTTCAAAATTAGAATGGCTAATCAGTTTACATTCACTGGCCAATGAACCCTTAACAACATGATATAAGAGACAAAATTAAGCACAAGAGAAGAACAAATAAAAGGGATACATCTCCTCCTTACTACTGCAACTAGCAGCAAATTAATCTTAAAATGCAGTTACACAGATACATCAACTTACTAGCTCCCCACATAAAAGCATCCCCAGATTAAGGTTGTAAGCCCCAAATTAACTGAAACTCAGCCACTAATAACAGCCAAAATTTCGGAACATTGAATCCAAATTTAAGTATAACTTGGTAAATAATGGCAAATTCAAAGAAGAACAAGCATCAATTAAATTTAGTCAACAAACTTTATCATTGGACAATTGTGAGTTTGTACAAGCTGCCACTCAACAGAGCCGCAGAACGCGAGAAACCGAAATCAACAGACACAATTGTCAGAACAAAACCCCTAAAATTTCACAGTTCCATGCCTCCATCAAACGATAAATCAACACAGAAAAACTTTACCCTAAAATAATGGAATATTTAGATCTGGGACTGGGAGAGTACAGTGAATGGCGTCAGCGGCCGGTGGAGTTGAATGGGCAATTGAAAATACCGACTGTACACGGTCTCTCTCCCTCTCAAAAGTACGGCTACAGATATGGGCCCACTTTTGTATGGGCTTCGGCCCATTTGGACATACATTTTTTTTTTCCAAGAGGTATATTCAAGGGATCGAAGCTTATGCACGGCTACTTTTAATGCATTTTAGTTGAGCATTACATTACTTGTCGCAAAACAGTGCTTTCGATATATAGCTATGCTACATTTATCCAAAACCCTCCGTGATGTATGTGATAATAGTTGAATATGTTTCAACCATTGATTATTAATATACATATACGCATCCAACCCTTCGCATTAATTCATTAATTGAGGATCAACTAAGAACCACATTTTGAGGATCAAACATCATCATCTTTCGAGAGATCATTTTTTGATTTGTTGTGGAAATTAATATTACCATGGTTTTGTCATTGAATCACCTGAATGTGGCGGGCAATGGTGATCAGAAACCCAATCGACCTCACGGTCCTCACCCATTGAGGAAGACCTCCAAACAATGACATTTCAAAAAACCTAGAGAGACGTGATATAATCATACAATCAGTCTGATAAAAGCTTCAAACAAATTCATCTTCAACAATATAAAAATCGTACCAAAATATCAAACAAGCATGCTCCCTGTTCATCGAGGAAATCGCTTTTTAATCGAAGAGCACAGCAAGTGGCAGTGAAAACCAGGCACCCCTCCAATGCCCAATGACAACCACCCATGCGAGGGGAAGGAAAACCAGAGAAAATCAGCAATATTCGTCACATTAGACAAATATTTTTAGCATGTTAGCCATCATCTTGACTTTCATCTTTGACAAGCCTGATCATATCATCGATTCGAAGAATTGTTATGGCTGCTTCCGTGGCAAACTGACAAACATCATGTAGGAAATAACATTAGGATGCTGCTTTGAAATAAGACATCACAGTTAATTGATTCTGCCATCTGCAACATAAACCCATACCTGTATTATTTTCACTTTGCTCATGGCAGGCTCAATAACTCCAGCTTCTAAATTGTTTCGAACAACTCCTTTTGAAAGGTCAAGTCCCATGCTACAAACATATTTACAACAAAGTCAAACTATATGAAAGAGCCGGAACAAATTGCTCCACTTTCTAATAATCTTTCTCAAATTTTTTTCTCGTTTTTTTTTGTAATGAGGAACTCATCCAAGACATGGTCATGTCCTCTGGCACGTGAGTCCCATGCCCAATATGCACCAAATAATTACAATGCCTTTGGCCCATGGAAATGGCTCCCAAGAAATTTTTCTGGACTGGAGTTGAACTTGCCTCTTGCTATTGGCAAGAGTGAACCCTGGCAACTTGCCAATTTTTGCTATTTTAATATTGCACAAGTAGTGTTGCTTGAAACAAGAAAATTATCCAAACAAGACCCACTGCTCATAGAGTTATAACAAGCATAGATGAGAAATCGAAATACCTTGAAAAGTGCTTTTTATCAGCATTCGTTTGCGCATGGTGATGGTAAGCCCGTAGTTTCGCGACTAACTCAGTGGCATCTTTAGCAGCATTGACAGCAAGTACCTGGACCAGCAACATGTTAGCACTGTGCCCACAATATTCCACCAAGCCACTACATCATGCGCCCAATTTTCCATACTCAACCTTAGGAATTATCAACAAAGACTCTGCAAACTCTGCAATTGCTAACTGCTCTCGGGAACCTAGAGTTGTAGCCAAGTATTCCAAGTACACAGACAGAGCAGCCTCAACTGCACCTCCACCTGCTACCACCTATATTGCCAACAGCAAAACTAAAAATATTTTAAAAATTACGAAACAACCACCACCAACAGGCACAAACTCAGGTAGGATGCTATTGCCAAACTAGAAAATGGTTACAACTCCATACAGTCCTTTAATAGTACTTATTCTTGTGCAATAAGACATGGTGATGGAACTGATATTGACATGCAATCTCTTATTCATCATAAGTCAGTTGAACAGAAACAACTCTTACTTCAAACATTTTTGGGGCATGGAATCCAAGAGCGCTCAAAATCCACATTTAACATACAACACATTTTACTTCTCAGTTATCACACCAGAAACAGATCAATTCATTGTTTTTCTGTAAGCACACCAGATACTGTTATTCTAATTCCAATTTTTGCAAAAACCCTACCATAAAGTCTTGCCAAAAGACTAGGCTTACAAGAACATTGGCAAATCTCTAAGTTCGAGTCCAGTTAGTACAACAACTATGAGCTAATAATTAGGCACAAGTTCAGTTTGTTTCTCTGGTAGAGCGACACAATATGAGTTTGACTCACTCAAGACCCAGCCAAGTAGGTGCCATCCCTATTGAAAACCCAAAACAATCATTAATAGGTAATCAAATACTAATAAAAAGACACGGTACAATCTTACTCGAAAAAAAAGGGAACTTCTTCCTCACATTAAATTTAGTTCTGCAAAGTATCATCACGTTCTTTCAAATGAACTTAATATAACTCAATAAATCAAACAACAAGAAGCCTGAATCAATGTAAGAATTTACCGTATTAGACTCAAGGGTCCTCTTGACAATCGATAAAGCATCATGAAGCGCTCTCTCCATCTCATCAAGCATATAGTCGTTTGCACCTCTAAGAATCAGAGATACCTAAAGAGTAATTTGCTTCGAAAATCAGAGTACATCGTGAAGAAATCATCCGAAGAATGGGATCATTTTTTCATTAATGGCAAAAGAGAAGGGACATAACTAATTCATCGTTAATGATTACAAAAACAAAGTTAAATAAATCATTTTGAGCTTTCAAATAACTATATTGATCAGCCTTTAAAGTCAAAGAAATTGGAGTAAGAAAATCACACACCGCACTAGTTGTTTTAGCCCCTTTTATCATTATCACATCATCATCAGAAATGCGTTCCTCCACGACCTCATCAGCATATCCAAGAAGTGATGAATCAAACGTTTCATCTCCTTCCATGTCAGCAAATGTCGAGACCTGCACCGCCAATGAGAAGCGCATGATTGATAAAAACATAAAATGAAATCAGTGAGAAGTGCAATGTTCTGCTAGCATATTTTAACAGAGTGAGAAAAAAAAAGGTTTTTATAAATAAGATACTATTTAAGCATAGCATTCTATACCATGGTCGCACCAGTTGCTTTGGCAACATGACGCATATCCTCCTTACGAACACGTCTCACAGCAATGGCCCCAGCCTCGACAAAGTACTGGAACATCAACAGTGAAAGAAATCACATATCTAGACACAATAAAAATCTCTAACATAAAATTAATTTTAAAGCCCAAATTATTATCTGATAGAAGATTAGAGGAAGACATAATTTACAGAAATAGCCTAGGAAAATTCCTCATGTTTACAAAATGTAGAACAAATCCTTTGGGCAGACAAGATGTACTGAGCTCAATTAAATACAGTATCCATGTGAAAGAAAACTGCCTCAGATGCTGTGTACTAGATTGGGATATAGACAGGTTAGGACTACCAATGAGAGAAGGCTTATATGATGATGTAATCCAACACAATGCCACCACATAAAAACCCATAGAAATAGTGATATGAAAAAGAAAATCACAGAGAAGCTTACCTTGAGAGCCATGTCATCAATTCCTTTTGTTGTAAGAACAACATTTGCTCCGGCCTTCAATAGTTTTTCTATACGTTCTTTTGTCATATCAGCTTCTCTGTGAGGACATTGACATCATCAGTTTACACAACCAAAAAAATAGAGAAAGTCCAGAAGAGAATAGAAAAGAAGTTTGATTGAACTAGCAAACTAAAAGTATACGGGCAAGGGTGGGTGCAACTGCATCCCGCAGCGTAACATCTCCAGTCATTGGATGTGTAGGGGCTGCACGACAAGTCACACGGGATCCACACCAAACAACCCCAATCCAGTGGCTTGAGATGGCACCACCATGACTGCCACAAGATTTTACGGCAGGTGTCCTAAGTCCTAAGTAGTAAGCACATAGACTGAGACATCTTTCAAACAAAATCAACCAACCAAACCTATGGAACACTCATTATGAAAGAGATGCAGCATATCAGTAAGATCAAACCAATTATTATATGCTTTGGCATCCAAGAAAATTTGCTGTCCAGGAAAACGTGGGACTTCTAATATGAATATAATAATTTATAAATTTGAGGTTTAGAGCACTTTAACCTTTGGCGAATTTTCTCAAGCTCCCTGGGATCTGAGACTAAGACTTGAACACCCAATTGCATCTTTGTCTTCTGAAGATTAAAGTCAAGACATGCAATCTTTGCTGGGGCAACTCTCATAGGCATTCCCTGGGCAGCACGACCAATATTTAAAGCATATCCATTCAACAGATAACTCTCACTAGCACTTTTTCCATGAGCCTTCAAAATATTAATTCCCTGTGACAGGCAAGCACACAATTACAATTGCCATCAAAGTTGTATTGACCATATCAATCTAACTGTTCATAACCCATTTATAAGTCTGCAAACATTCAAGTTCAATATAAGCTTGTCACGATTTTTCATGTGCAATATACTGAACAGTACACAACCTTGATCGGGTATTTGACTTCCCCACGTGTATTGGTCATCTTCACTGCTTGCACTGCATCGACAACCTAGAAAGATAAATTCCACATGAATGAGTCGCATGCAAAAGCATGGCTGTTTTATTTACTTTAGAGCAGATAATAATATGTTAGCAACTCCACAAATTATTCTATCCCTGGAAAGCAAGAAAAACACAATGCCAATATTACACTGCAATTTGACAATTCAAATCAAATATTCCTCAATCATGCATGACCGATCTAGTAACAAAGCGTTGAAATCCCTAGAAAATGAGAAACTTGAAAAATAAGGAAAAAATTTCAGCAATTCTACCATTCAATATCAAGGGAAACAGCCATTATACGCCATAGATAAGGCCTATGATACCCGGACTCTTCACTTTACTCTGCCGTACCGGTGTCGGGTATGCATGATATGGGTATTGGTATGATCCCCGGATTCTTCACTTTACCTAGTATCCCTCTATGCAAGCTTTGAATTTGAAGAACCGGACACACGGATATGTACCCATACCCGACACCCGTACCCGAGTCCAGGTATCATAGGATAAGGCCACCGCATATTACCAGATATCATAATATGCTTAAAAAAACTGATGGTGATAGCATTCAAAAACTGATTCATTTCTTGTATTTTCACATCAGCAACAGAAGTGAGCATAATTTATATCAATTTCACTGATCCTACTTGTTGCTGGTGTAATTAGAATAAAAGAACCGCTACTCTCTTTCCTTAAGGTAAAAAGCTTTAACGAGCACCAAGAGCTTCCCACCATTTTACAAAAGCTAAAAACAGCTAAATCATAAGTATAGCTACTTGACCAAATATATTATATGCAACTTCATAAGTCAACATGGAGTATTTGATGACAGAGAAACAAATAATAAGAGAGTACAGAGTTAGCAAGATTTACAAATGTAAACTGGGTTAAGCATACCAGATTTGCAAAGAAGTCACTGTCACCAGCAATCAACTTTGAGGACATACTTGTCTTGGCACAGTTTATTAGAGAATCTTTTCCAAGCTTTTCCACCTAGAAAATCATGAATGAAAATCAAAATTTAATCACTGTTGCCAAAAATGTAGCATATATGAGCCATCACCTAATAAATAACAGGAACAGAAGACAGGAAACACAAAAATATCATTTCAGCTTGTTTATGTTCCAAAATATGATCATATCAAAATATACCCAGGTACAATCAGAAAAGTACATATTTTCTACTATAAAAAAAAGGCAGAGAGTCTCAGTCTCACCTTTACTGCCAATTTTTCCTCAATGTATTTGCATGCTTCCCTCATGGCAAGCTGTCCATGGCAAGAACAAAATACAAATGACGTTGCCAATCAGACCAGGAAATTAGACGTTAAAACTAAAACCAGTTCTGCAATGTAGATAAATATGTCATGTTGAGATAAAGGGGAAAGACTGAACTACTCACTCTGTATCCACTGATTATTGATGTTGGATGAATCTTGTTCCTCACCAAATCATTAGCTCTCTACAGGAATTATGATATAATCAGTCATATATTGATGACTCCTAAAACCAAAATGAGATTAAGTGATTTGGACAGCTGGAAACATGTTAGTTCCAATTACCTTAAGCAATTCTGCTGCTACAATGACCACTGAAGTTGTACCATCCCCAACTTCTCGGTCTTGAAGCTCAGCCAACTCCACAAGTACCTGTAAATATCAATTCAAACAAGTACCATAGTGAAATGGATTTAAAAATATTGAATATAAATATCACATTCTCGAACAAAATTGAGTGAGAAAGGGCCATCTATATACCTTAGCAGCCGGGTGCTCAACTTCTAACATCTTAAGAATTGTTGCGCCATCATTGGTAATCGTTACGTCACCAATATCATCGACAAGCATCTGAGACAGTAAAGAACAGATAAAAGACTCATCACCATTGTCCGTACAAATTTTATTGAGATACATTGCCAATGGACATTTCATTCACAGTGATCACATCATACACCCATTAATAAGGGCATTTCTACTGACACAAATAATTTGCATTAAATTTTACTTATTATATTTATTTCCCATTCATCATTTCTTCTCCCCTTCATACTAATTAATGACAGTTTAAATATCTTTGGTTGTTTGCAATGTTGTAAGCACAAAACCTGACTGTCAAAAATCATATTAATTTACCCTACATTCCATGAATGATGATGATGAAACAGGAACATTATTCTTTCACGAGTAGACAATAAAGTAACTACAAAGACTCCACAAGGACAGCTATATTAGCGAAAGTACCAGGACAAAACAAAAGGGGGGTACGGGATCACATCTTCGCCAGTATGTATCAACGAAAGTTATGACAACGAATGCACAAAAATAAGCAATCGGACGACCTTATCGAGCCCAACCGGACCAAGCGAGGACTTCACAATGTTGGCGACTGCTTGACACGCCATCACTGTTAACTCGCACAACACATTTCAACCCAAAATCAGTCGATTATACACAACATAATCTATATATAAATACATTCTCGTTAGGGAAAAAATAATATAGTCCACACAGATATTTGTATTGAGAAGCAATAGAGGACCATTTCGAGTACGGACATCCTGGCCGGACTCGCGGTCGCCTTGAATATCGGGGGTTTGAGTTGAGATCGACATTCTATTAAACAGAAGGGAAGGGAGACAGGGAAGAAGTAAACCCTAAATCAGATCTTCAATTAAAGAGAGGCTTCGTGCTCTCGAATGTTCAAACAGAAGCCTAGGCAAGAAAATCCGTTTTTTCAGACTTCAGAGCTTGAAGAGTACAAGGGTTTTAGGATATACGACGCCGTATTATACTTTCCCTTTTTTCTCTTAATAATTGTTTACTTCTTAAATGGCAAAGATTTGTTTATAACGCAACAATTTGAACAATAATTTTTTGAATTGGGCTATTTGCACCCCAATAATTGTCAATCTCATCCAAAAAGTGTAAAAAAAATCCAAACTCAAAATAACCTTAACTCGGTCTAACATCTGCAACAAAACCCTATTTCCTCTCTTGTCATGATTATTCCATCGAAATCCAAATCGCAGATCGACTATATTTGACGAAATGTCGCCTCTTATCTCCCATCAATATCCAATTCCACTCCTCTCCAACCCTCGTTTCGTCAGCCAAAAAGAATCCCTACCAAAAACCCATCCTTCAACACCATCTCCATCACATTTGTTGCAACTAAACACGACATCATGTTTTGCTCAGGTTGAGAGGGAATCCTCTGCAAAATACCTAACCTTTAAGTGTGTCGATCCAAGTTTGTTCAAATCTTCACATGTTGAGTTTGCTATTTGGGAAACATCATTGTTTTGGGCAAATCAGTGTTTTACGTCTTCAGCAGGTTATTTTCGATCATGAAGTTGTTAAATGACATAATCAGCCTCGTCGTGGTTTTGGGTCTTGGACGGGAGTGCCATTATCCGCAAATTTGGCAGCAACTCCGATGGTGGGAAGATGGAGAAAGTGATGAGGAAGAAGAAGACAACTGAAGTTTTTTTTAGTAAATATTGTGAGAATATGTCTGTTTTTAATTAAGGTTTTACTAATAATGGGATGGGATATGTAATTATTGGAGTGTAGATGGTCTCACCCTAATTTTTTAATTTTTTTTGAACCATATTGTAATTGAGCAAAAAATAATTAAAAGAAAAAAATACCTAATTTATTTTCAAGTGAAATGCTTTTTTTGTTAGGTATATTTAGTGGAAGATAGAAAAATGAAAAAAAAAAACACGCTGTTAGAGCTAGTTGATGAAGATCCATGATTTAGATCGACGCGCACATGAAAGATAAAAGTTCAGGTTCAAGTTGATATGTCCACCAACTCCTCGTCTTCACGTGTTTGTAACTCTGTCATTACTCGAACACAATTTCTGTAATTGTTGTCTTAATTTAGTTACCACTGTTGTAATAATTGGCATTGAATTCATTTGAAAGTGGCATATATCAATATTGTTCGTCTCTGTACTGTTCCATTTTATCAATTACAAATTGAAATAAAATTTACTTCACAAATCAAGCATATCATATCTGCTAATTAATCCAACAGATTGCACCCTTTCTTTAGTGATATTTTTATAGATTATAGGTGAATAATTTATGCATTTAGTAATACCTTTTTTTCTCACTTTGATTTTGTAATAATCAATGAAAAAATAGTTTTTTTTTTCAATAAATAACACTTTTAAAAAAATTCAGTGGCAGCAGACTCTGCTCGTAAATTGCCGACTCCATCCAATAATAAATAATTAAAAAAAATCCCATTACTTTTTTTTTTCTTTTCCTTTTGTGATTTTCACTCCAAAAATTAAACTTTATATTCTGATGCATAACATGTCGTTATCTTCGAGGTGTAAGTATACCCAAACCCATTAAACATTTGTTGACCAACACTAATAACACACTGAATAAATAAACCCTAAAAACATTTTTTTCTCCTGCCAACGTCAAATAAAACTAAACCTAGCTAGGAGGCTAGGAGTAGTACCAAACATGCACGTACGGGATTCTAATCAGTCCCCACGTGCTCTTTGCATGGTAACCGTAGCAACACTGTAGTCCATAATTTTCAAACCTTATAACTCTGTTTGTTTCAGAGTATAAGTTAGCTTATACTCTGTCCCCATACTCTCAGATACTCTCAACTTTTACGTTTCATGAGAGCTTATACTCTATCAACATACCCTGATCCAAACGGACAAGTATAAACTGATGTGAAGAGTAAAATTTATAAACTCAGCGTATAATATGTTGTGCGAAAAAGAACCATGGTTACTGATCAAGTTGTGGGCTGCTTTTCTTTGCATTGATGGGATCGGCTACAACCTACAGGGGTAAAGATGTTAATGGAGTTTAGGTTGTCACCTCTCCTCCACCATATATAGCTTTCTCTCAATCACCATGCATGATTCATGTGTTTCAATCATTTTCAAGCCTAATTTGGAGCTAGTCCCAATTAAGTCCAGCAGATGGCAACAATGTTGACAATGATTTATCAAAAATGCTTTCTAGGCTTATAAATCCACATAAAACGATATAAACCTCTCTCAATTATCTCCCTACAATTTACCGAACAAGTTTTTTCAGACGGTCATGGGAGGATGATAGTGACGAGCCTCTTGCCTCTCCTAGTATAGATGATAGATCTACCATTTATTTTTATGTTCAACAAAATTTGTCTAAAGATTTTTTCATTTAACGTGTTTGACGGATGTGAAATCTAAATATTCTCATCTATATGTCGTGATTTTTTTACCACGCCTGTTCTTCTATTCCAGCAACAATTATTTAGTGCACAGTAAAGAAAGAAGAAGTCAAGAATCTTGATCCAATTCGTAAGGCATTTTTTGTTTTTTATTTGGTCTTTCCGAGTTTATCATGATTTATGAGACAGTTTTATTCAAATATATCTCAATGTTATTTGGTGATATATGTTCTTCGAGTTGCAATTATTCTACTTGCATGCTATCGTAACGACATGTATTATACGTTTGTTTGGGTTTAAACTCTTAAAAAAAAGTCAAATTAAAGTGTACGCGTTAGACATGACAACGGGATAGATCGGGGACGAAATTCGGCCGCCCCGAACTTAAAAATGACTGCCCCGCCCCGAATCAATATATATGTATGTATATATATATATATATATTAAAGAAGGTTTTAGTTGAATTAATTTTAGAGTTTAGGATTCAAGAACTTTAGGGTTTAGATAAATTAGATTTAATGTTTAGACTTTATAGGCTTAGATCTTAAGCTTAGGAGTTGAGACTTTAGGATTAGTCTTTAGGTGAATCATGATTAGTGTTCATAATTTAGGGTGTAGAATTGAAAACTTTAGGGTTTAGATTTAAACTTTAGATAAATTAGATTTAATGTTTAGACGTTAGACTTTAGGACCTACGATTGACGAATTAGATTTACTATTTATATTTTAAGGTTTACACACACATATATATATATATATGCTTTATAGAATTATACATGAATTTAATATTTATAGTGTTTATAAACATATTTATATATAATATATTTCGGAGCAAACCCCATCTCCGCCTCGCCGGCGAGGTGAAATTTTATGCCCCATCCTTGCCCCACCAAAAAATAGGGACGGGACGGGACGGACAAATTTTGCCACCCTACCCTCGTAAGAGTGTAGTATTTGATGACAACATAACTCATGTGTGCCTTTTAATTTAACGACTCATGGTACATTACCTACTCAAAGATTTTATAGGTCTTAATCACTAACCTTAAATAATTATTAAAATTATGACCAAATGAAGTACTTTTGACTATATAAAAAAAAACCTCCCACTCCATCATCCAGACAATCCTGATAAAGACTGAAAACTACCTATGCAAGACTGATAACTTTTCTGATGCCCAAACATTGAAAAACAAATGTGTGACTCTTAACGATGAAGACACATTCATACATATATATATATCTCATTAAAAAAAATATCAAATTGACTATTGAGAATGAGGAAATATCTCAATAAAATTAAAGTTTTGGCAAAGTTTTCAATGAAACCTCAGAGAGATCTTTATCATGACAAAGTAGTATTATTATATATTGAGCACACATTCCAACTACTTTTATAATCCTTTTTTTTAACATACCCCCACAAAGTGATTAATTTCATTTTAAATTAATAAATAAATATGATGAACTGTCAGATCATCATATGATCCAACGGTAGACAATAGGCCCCCTCAATTCTCATCAGATTTTTATTTATGGAATTGTTTTTAAAACAGAGAAGCCTTTCTATTTATCCACTTTTGTTTGCTTTTTTTACATTCCTCCATCTCTCATCTCTCTCTCCCGTGGAATTTATGTTTTGACGGTTCTATCCCTACCATATAACGACAAGAGCGGTTGCGGGGGAGTTGACTTGACCACACTCCGCTTTCTACAGAGTTCTTTTACCACTGCATCTTCCCTGAACAACGGACCCAATCTCTCCACATGCACGTGTATTCACGCTCCGTTAAAAATCAACTGAAAAATGATTTAAAACGGAGAACTCCATTAGATAAGATAATCAAACGATTAACCCAGTGATTATGGTAACAGCGAGTGAATCACACGACATCCATGTGCGTGGGGCCAATACAGTATTTTAAAAAGAAGCAGATAAGTACAAAACGCCCTAAAAAGAAAAGATAAATAAATTATGATATCAAGATTCAAGAGTGCAAGACCATCCAGGGACACAACCGTCTAATATTATATACATATACCTATATATGTATATATATTAATATAATATTAATAAGTACCCTTGTATATATATACAAGGTTGTCTTTGTAGTTATTTCTCTTTCTTGGGTTTCTTCCAGTTTATCATCATCATATTCACTTTGTTTGAGAGAGAGAGAGGGGGGGTAGGGGATTGTTGAAATGGTGGATCTCCAGACGGTGTGTTGCATGTGCGGTGATGTGGGTTTCCCTGACAAACTCTTCTGCTGCAACAAATGCCGTAATCGCTTTCAACATTCGTATGTTCATCGTGATCATACTTTTCTTCATCTTCTTCATCATCATCATCATCATCTCATATGCACACATATATATACATTAGTGGATATGCATGTATGTGTTGTTTTTATCATATATCATCGCCATCATCATAATCTCTGATAGCTACTTATAACTATAATTAAATCCCCCTCTCCATCACCACCAATTAAGCCAACCTCATCTCATCAACCGCCACCACCAACATCGCGATCGATCGAGCCATTCATCGTGGAAATCTAATTTTTTATTTCGTTCTGAATTGATCAGGTACTGCAGCAACTATTATGGCGAATTTGCAGGGCCAATCGAAGTTTGCGATTGGTGCCAAAGCGAGGAGAGAAGTGCCAGCAAACACGGGAGCTCTTCCAAGAAATCAACAACGACCGGACACGAAAGCGGCGGAGTCACAAGGCGATCGGAGTATTCCGTTGACAAAATCAAGAATCACGATCGCCAAGTAAGTGGCAGCGCCAGTGGTGGCAACGGAGAGAAGGTGAGGAGCCCAGGCGGCGGCGTGCCTTCTCCTCGGTCGGGTACAAAGAGGTACAAGCTTCTCAAGGATGTTATGTGCTAAAAATGAAGAATTAATAATACAAGACAGAGTTTTGACCAGTCAACCAAAAAAATCTTCGAAGAAGAAGAAGAAACTCGTGTGTTCTGATGAGTGGTAAACTTTTCTTTTGTTGTGTGCTATGTTTTCAGTAAATTGTCAATAAAATGAAACTTTTATGAATCCAATCGGTGGCACAAGTTTTTTTCAAAAATCTTTAATTCTCTGCTTATAATTTTTGATATCTTTCAGCCAATCAGAATTGAAATCCAAGTAATTGCTGATGTTTGCATGAAATTGATTGAAACAAAGAAACTTTTTCTTGGGGAATAAAATCTCGATCAAATCTTCACTCCTGTATATATATATAGGCTGCAAATATACAAAACATAGTAAATATCTGAAAAAAAAAAGTTGTACGGTGTGTTGATGGAAACTATGAGACGCAGACAGAAGAGTACAACTTAATACCTGCAGTTTATTGGGAGGATCGAGTCGCACCTCCTCATTTGCTTTGTTGTCGACTCTCTTCTCTCGTGGAAGATAGAATTGAATGCAATAGTTTAGGTGTCTTTTTGACAAAGAATTCGTGGTACCTAAAGCTGTTAACTTTTACAGATTCATTGAAAGGCCTTTAATAGCTAGGCCCTCCATTATTATTATTATTATCTCCCCCCCAGAAACCAAATTCATATTAAAATAAATAAATAAAAGAAACATGGACGTCCATAAAAAGTTTTCAGATTAATGGTGCATGTATTTCTTTGGAATTTTCAAAGAGAAAATAATATATTTTTTTGGGTTTATCTACAAAACTGAGATGGGTTTCGTGAAGTAGCTAGAAAAGTAATTATATATGTAGTTGCAGTTGCTATATTTGGAGAGAAAGAGAAGAAAAAGATTTATTTTTTTTCCTTAGAGCTAGGCTTGTGGCTATTCTAGGCCATTCATTTAAGCCATGAGGTATGTGTGTGAAATATCTCTAAAGTATACAAACTGATAGGGTCTCTTCTACAGTATCTGTTTTGGCCATTTGTGAGAAACCAACAAAACCCAATCCTTAAATTACTCTCCACCCCAATTAAATCACCCTTTTCATCTCTCCATGTTGATTATTTATTTTCTCTGATTTTCTTTGTGAAACCTAATTTTCGGGACCATGTGAGGCTACTTTGAAGACCAAGTAAACTCTCTTATATACAAATGACCCAATTCGATCAGCAGTATCTGACCATGTACACACTACCGTTTTTCCATAAACTATATCATCAAAGAGAGTCACGTGGTTGCTCGGCTTCTTCATCACATATTCACATTCAATGCTTTCCACCTTCCACCTTTACTTTTGTTTGGATCACAAGCAACTTATTTTGTTTAGCACACTAAATCTAATAAGGATAATGCTTAACACCCTCAATTGGCCCAAATTAATGTGAAAGTTTGGCTGTTAAGTAATCTTTACACGTGTATTAAAAATTAATGGTTAAAACACAAGCGACATATATAAAATTGGGGGTAGTGTTTTTGGGAGTCTGTAGCATTATTCATCTGATTATGCTTTTATTTTATATGTACGCCTTTTTTTTTTATCAGCGAGAAGAGATTTTATTAATTTAACAAGAACGAAACCCAAAAGAGAGGCGGCTGGATCAAGACTGATAAGGCATCAGGCTCAAGAAACCAACCAATACAGAAGCTAAACGAGACGAGCTACAAAGCTGAAATCTAACCTACTGCAAGAGAAGGCCTCATTACATGAAAACAGGAAGGCCTAAATAACCAACACAAACCAACAATGCAAATTCCGAAAGAGCTGCTTAAATGAAGCGGGACTCATCGCCAGGTACCAGATCAAGCTAAGCGAGCTGAGCAAAAGAAGCGAATCTTAGCCAGAGAAGCACCACCCGCATATACGAATACCAGGAAGACGAGAGAGGCCAGGCAGCAACTTAAAAGAGCCTGGCACCCTTTGAAGAGCAAGCAAAAATATCAACATGAGCAGAATATATATATATATATGACCACCCATGGAACCAAAGAAGCAGCCCCATCTATATATATGTACGCCTGATCTACTGCTTAACACTTACTAGCTAGCATTGTCTTCTTTCTCTACTTCAAAGTTCGAATAATTTATGTACTTCTAGTTCCAGATGATTCGATATATATATATATATATATATATATTGTATGATACTATATCTATTTGTGATATGGTTTGGATATATTTCTGCACATTTCAATGCATTAGTATCTCTTTTGGTGATTCACCAAATACATTGATCTTAGAAAGCCCAAGGCTCACGACCTCGTGATCGATTGTCATGATATATATATTGTCATTTTTAGGCATGTAGATTTCTTGTTAATTTTCAGTGTATTGTCTTAATTAATTAACTAATTAATTCGTGACAATCTTGCTGTTGTACCTAAGCTCGCTAGCTAGCTTGTTTGTTTGCTTTGGGGCACCTGGACATTTTCTTCTTCCAACACTTGTCAAAGATGGTGGAAAAAGAAGAAGAAGGGTTAACGTCCTTCTACAAATCAATGAATCATCACAACTATACTGCTGTCTCGCTCCTCGAAAACAAATCTATCTTGTCGAAATAAGGTGTTGGCTTTGTATGTTTCATATAGCTTTTCATCCATGTATGAAAGCGTTCCCTTAAAGTCAAGCCATTGAAGACCTGAAAGTCAAGACCAACCGTGTGGATCACGTGTAAGAAAATGACTGGTGATCGACGACTCAACTGATCAGACTTTGACATTGACATTGACTCGTAAAAGTAAAAGATATATAAACAAAAACAGTAGGACTGTAGGAGAGAGGAATTGAAGGGTAGTTTCTGGTGTGCCACCAGACGCAATTGGGTGAGCTAATTATCACAACAACCACTTTGATGTGGACTTGGTCGCTACTTTTCTGGGTATGTATGATTTTGTACATAATATACCTGCTATTTTTACCTTTGCGGACAGAGAATTTTGATTCACTGGGACACAAATGTAATGGTGCTTCTGGAATTTTTTCGAGGTTCTATATGTTATGGTTCACGATTTACGAATATAGGCTGCAAATATAATTATAACACATTAATAATAATACTTCAAATAATGAAAAATCACAATTATTGTTTACGAGTTTTCATCTTTTGATTGAATTTAACGGCTGCAATTGACGATGAAGTTTTAGGGCATTGGTTCGTTCACCCCTATTAGCATGTTAGGCTTATCACTCGTGTTTATCACTTAAAAGTAAAGGATTTGTGGCACGATAATTTGTGAGCTACAACTTATAAGTAGTAGGCTTGTAGCCTTGTGAGTCAAATTCAATTATTGCTCTATTGGGGGCCTTTTTTTTATGCCCATGCAACACACTTACGAACAATTAGTGCAAAAAAAATTTGAGCACCGGAGGGCCGTGCCCCCATTGACAATATTGAAAATTTGACTAGTAAAACATGATTCTAGGTTCAGTGGGAAAAGATAACGCGCGTAGGTAATTGATATTCACACACACTTGGCTAAACAAGAGTCCATCTCGCAAATTGTGATAGAAAATACACATGTGACTTAAATTAATGAACTCCCATTTATGCCAAGAATTGTCATCTTAGCCAAACGACTCACTCATTCTAGAAAATAGTCAAATAACAATATCATAATTATCATATTTTCCATCAAAATATATAGTCGTGCAATCCGGACATTGGGTTCCCAAGATAATTTGGAAGGAAATTAAATTAGGTCTTATTTATGTAAGAAGTAGATTTCAAACCAATTTAAGAAACTACATTCACATTGAACCCATGCCAATTGCCTAAAAAGTAAACCCGAATATACAAAAGAAAAGGTGAATAAATTAATATAAATGCATTTGAGATAGCCATGCACTTCAATAATAGGAATAAGGGCCTCGCATGCATTTATGTGTTTGATTAAATAAGTACAAAAAATGTGTATTGTTAATTAATGGCCTAAATAATACACGCTCCAAAGCCTTAGAGTAATTAAAGACCCGTAAATGTAAGGCCTACCTAAGAAAATAATAAAGAAGATCATACAAATAAACTAATTATTAAGAACAAGATGAATCTAATGACCCATTGATCACAAGATCTAGTTCTTACGTTCACAGCCCGATTTGCTGATGTGTCAGATTCTAAAGAGGAAGCAAATGAGGAATTAGGGTTTGTACCATACAAAGCTTGCACACCTTGTATGTCATCAGCACTCAAATCCAGCTTCTTGTGTCTTGGCTTCAAGCTAGGATACATCACAGCTTCTTTAACTAAAGAGTGACCTAACCCTAACAAATGTCCAATCTCATGCACAGCCACTGATTCCAAATCAACTGCAACCTTCGATTTCTCCACCCTAAAATCAATGGCCCACGTTTCATCAGCATCAAGATGAAACCTCCCGCTCTCCGGAGAAAATGAATGGGCCAGCACCCCTAAAACCCCATCAAACGGCTCTCCATCGCCGTGATCGCCTCTATAAAACCCTATTCTGATATCAGCGAACACATAATCATCAATCAATAAGAAACTAACAGGAATTACAGATGCCCATCGAGCAAAAGCGCGTCTGAACACTTCTTCTATGTCGTTCAAGCTCAAGTAGTTGATCATGTTCTCTAGGGAAAATGAGTATGTGAGTGTCATTGGTTTTGGACGGACCCACCTCGGTTTACCTGGAAACAAAACGTAATTTTGTTTTGCATGCAATGTATGGACTGTATCTTGAACGCTGCACGTTGACGGGAAGGGTCTGGCGCCGACGGGAGGCGGGGAGTGGAGGAGGAGGGGGAGGAAGAAGATGAGGTAGAGATGAGTGATGAAGGAAATCATAGTGGTTAGGGTTTGGAGAGAAGTTTGTTATGGATGGAAGCTTTATTGCAAAGGGACTGCCAAAAGTGTAAATATTAAGTTAGGGATGATTATAACTTTTGACTGATTACAAGGATTGGAAGTTCACAAACATCTTTTGTGAAGGAATTGATTATTAATTATTATTTTTTACAAAAGAGGGCGGTACCTCCGAAGTTTATTGATTGCCTTGTTTATGGCGTAGGAATATCGTGATTACATTAAGCAAAATAAATCAAAGGATCATCATCCTCAATTAAACTAAAAACCTCCAATTGTCCTTGATGATTAATTGGCTGTTGTAATTGATAGTTTTAGATGTATAGTTTAAACGGCAACGTTTTTTAAACACAAATAGGAATCCAATAAACTGGATAAGATTTTGCTTTTGGGTACCTTGGAGGGGAAGGAAAGACCTACAGTTTGTATCATATCGTGGTCGTTAGGTTGATCGTTGTTGTTGTTGTTTTGACGTGAGAATAACTCATATCTGTCAACTCTGATAAGTGTGACGTGGCATGTGACCAACCCAGAACTCGCCAATCATTTCTTCAACATCAAGAATATATATTTATCTTTTGTTTGAAGTCTTACGACTCTGGGAAGGTGATGCTCTTCTTATAGTGCACGCAATGTCAAAGCCTCAGTTGTTATCTTCTTGGGCTGTTGAGTCTCTGATTGATGATATTAGAACTCTCCTTAGTCAATTTTCAAGTTGATATATCTCTAAAGTTAGCAGGCGTTAAGAACTTTTGGATGAATTGTTTCACCAAATGGAATCTGGTCTGGTCAGATGTGTTTTTGAAAATATTCTCAATCAATAAACTTTAAAGGTACCATCATTTTTTATAAAATTTTAAAAAAAATATTCTCAATCGTTTCATTTCAATTTTTCTAGAATGATTTATTAGTGACTTAGATCCTCCAGGCATTGTTTCGATTTGGAGGATTCTATGCTATAGTTTTCTTTTTCAAAAATGTTAGAGAACCCAAGTCTACATGGCATTCCATGTTGAATTTTTTTTAAAATCAGTTTTTATTTATTTTTTTCATAAATGAAACTTTAAAATGTTTTATCTTTTAAAATACATATTAGATTTCGAAAAAAATTACATATTCGAACTCAGTGTGTAAAAATCTTTCTAATAAGATCTATCGTCGATGGTTTTTATTGTGTTTTTTCAATTACATTGTTTTTAAAAATAATGTAATTAATATATTTAATGTGTAAAGTGTTTATTTGAGCTGAAATTTTATTGCATTATGATAGTATAATATATATCTTTTTTTTTGCATTTTTATTGAAATTACATTGAGTATCCGAACCCGTTAGAGTACAATAGTTAGGACCTTAAGGTTTAACACTTGAGACATTTAGGATTTTGTAGCGTATCCGTCGAGGTTTAGTGAATCTGAGTCTTTTAAGTTACAAAATAGAAATTCAATACATGAGCCTGTTAGGGTTTAGTGAATATGTTTTCTTTAGGGTTTATAACACTTATTGTTTAAGTTACAACATAAAAATTCGATACACGAGCCCGTTAGAGTTTAGTGAATTCATTCCCCTTAGGGTTTAACACTTATTGTTTAGGTTACAATATGAAAATTCGATATACAAGCTCATATCGGTACCCATAAATAAATACTAGAACCTACGTAACCCACATATTAGTACAAAAAAATAATGTAATTAAAAATAATCTAATTAAAAATGAGTGATTAAAACCTATCGATGATAGATCTTGTTGGATATATCTTTACTTGCTGATTATGGATACGTATTTTTTTTCAAAATTTAATATGTATTTTAAGAGATAAAATGTTTAAAAATTTTGTTTAAGAAAGAAAAAAATAAAAATATGTGCTTGTGAGTTTTTGAAATGAGATATTTTATTTTTTAAAATTTTAATTTTTTATATCATTTGCTTACAAAGCATGTCATATAGACTTAAATTAATGTTGAATTATATAAACTTAGGTTATTTACCACTACTCTTTCTTCTTCTCTCTTGTGCATGATAAAAGAAAAAGTTTTACGACTGTTTCCTTCCAACTCTGGACTGGACTGAATCGAGTAAGTCATGGGCTGGGCCTTAATGGGCTGACAACAAAATCAATGTAGGATATACAGAATGGTCTCTGGCCTCCACTGTCCACGCCTTATCTTCTCTTGAATTCTTCTCTTTTACTTCGATTTTTTTTTTTTGTTGTTGCCCTTTATGGTGTTTCATTAAAAGAAACAGTGAAGCCTGTTGTCCCTCAATTTATCCAAGTGGAAAGTCCACTTGTCCAAAGCCCACTTCACGAGGACAAAAGTGAGAACTTTTTTTTTCCTTTTCTTTTCAGCAAAAAAGAGACTTCGATGTTTAAAGTTAAATACTAGCTTATTAGCCATAAACTATTAATTGGCGCAGCATGTGATCAAATCGAGGAGGATATTCACAAAAACTACAAAACTTCTAATTGTTCAATCAAGTAAGAATTGTCAGAAGTGGAGAAATTAAAATTTAAAAGAAAAAAATGTCTAGGTTTTTTTTATATTCATCGAGGCATGCACATTCTCTTGTAAGAGTCCCATACCGGTAAGATGCGGGACTATCAAACACTTTATAAGTGTTAGACCCTCCCTCACTAGTAACAATGCATTTTTTATTGTGTAGTGAGTTGGATCCAAGCCTACTTGAGGAGGAACAAAGCTGTGTGAGACCGTTGTATTCATGTGAACCGGACAACCCATATATGAGCCCAATGTATTCAGTGAACCGGACAACCTAAAACGGACAATATTGTAGGGGGTGTGGAAATTACAACATGGTATCCGAGCAGGTTCAGTCCAGTTGAATTCTTGGATATGACCTCTACTCCACTTGTTGGGTCTGTGGTATAACCCAGCCCACAAGTGCGGGGAGTGTAAGAGTCTCACATCGATAAGATGTTAAAATCACTTGAAAGCTAAACAAAATAATAAGTTCGTTACATATGGCAAAGATATATAAAGGAAAAGACCAAAATAATAATAAAAATTGCGTATTTGAAGCCCTAAACCAATAAATTGGTTTCAATCATATTCTCATCGAGTCTGACTCCTTGGTTGTTATTAATATCTTATCTGCTGCTGTCAAATGTCCATGGAAATTATTCCACTTAAAACAGCAAATTGATAACTTATGTATTAACAATGAGGTTTTTTTTCAGCATATTTACCGTGAGATAAATCCTGTGGCTTACTGTTTAGCCTCCTTAGCCTCAAATTGCAGGTCTTCAAAAAATTTCAGCAGCTTCAATGACCTTTCCGGGAAAGCTAAAGGTTCTCTAAAGCTAGATCAAATGCGTGTCCCGGTGCTGAGATGGTAGAACTAGTCTTTTTCTTTGTTCATTTTTTGCTTTCCTGTTTGTCTTGTTGTATTTTTGCTCTTGCTGTTTCCTTCCTTTTTGCTTGGGTTAGGTTTATGTCTCCCCATTGTGAACCCCCGAAGAAGGGTTTTTCTTCTTCTTCCATGATATAAAATTAGTCTGTTTTAAATAATAATAATAATATAAAAAAAACGTAGCCAGTCTCGTTAAAAAAACTGTAAATGCTTATAAATAATTTCTATCTTCATCTTCATCAACCACATACTGAGCCGGAACCATTTCATTCCTCT
The DNA here is from genome assembly GCA_963580455.1 of Euonymus europaeus. Classification (NCBI taxonomy): domain Eukaryota; kingdom Viridiplantae; phylum Streptophyta; class Magnoliopsida; order Celastrales; family Celastraceae; genus Euonymus; species Euonymus europaeus. The sequence goes on from OY756962.1 coordinate 24,789,667, forward strand.
GAGCAGACAAGTACATGAGTACTAGTAGGAGATCACAAGCGGCCGGGCATGCTTGCTCTCTTCTGTCACCATCAAAGTCTGAGCCTGATTCGTGGGATCTGTCCTCAACATCAAGAGCTGTACTACGCGAGCTTATCGCAGAGAACCGTGCAGCAATGCTTGCTCGAAAGATCATTTTCAATCAAAATTCAAACCTCCCAGTGGACCAAGATTTGTCTAACTCCTTGTTACTGTGTTACAGTCTCACCGCCACCACGAGTTACCAGCTGAGCCTTGTAGTCATGTGACATTGGACCTCATTCATGCAACTCTGCGTTTTGTAGAGCATATTTACTCTTAAAAATAAGTTAACTTAAAATTAAGCAAGCTGATAAGTTGTAGAATATATAAGATGTAAAGTATTTGTGAAATTTATAGCTGATATTAACTGTGAAAAATTTATTAAGTTTAGTATAAAAGATAAAATAAAAATTACATAATAATATGATACCAGGATAAATCATTATACTATTTTAATTTATGATTTTTTAATGAATTTCGTTTACTTTTATTATAAATATTTATTATTAAATTTAATTTATAGTTTAGAACTATAAATTATATGAAAATTTTTAAATAAGCTCTGAAATAATCTTCAATTTAGAGCTTATTTTTTTTGGGTTTGGCTTGTATTGGGCTGTGCTCTATTCTATCGTCTGCCGGGTTCTTTTCGACTCCCATGTAGTTCTTGCTTCTATCTTTTTTAATAAAATCTACGTGTCTTATCCGAAACAAACAAACAAACGTTTATGAGGTGTTTGGTAGAGCGTCTCTTATTAGCTTATAAGCTTCAACATAAAACTAAACTAAACGGAGTCGTAGAAAAATAAGATAATGAAAGGGGTAATTTTCATGAGTTTGAGAATTTTCTAACAGTTTTCTTATTGATTGAGTTTCCATCATTAATATTTGCCTTGTACTATTCGTGAATAATGATTTGAACTGATCTTTCTTGTTATTAAATAATTGCTCAAGGGTTATGATTAAAATATACGGATAAATGTAATGAGAACATATTTCATACCTTATTGTTGGAATAAGTTTTAGACAAAGTATATAAATGAGTGTGAAAATCTTTTAGAGTATGCACAGTACAATTTATAACATACCCAATATAAAACTCCTTGTTGGAGTTGCTGTTTTTAGCAGGCGACCAGTTAATCAGGTGACATGTCTATTGATAAGATTAGTCAAGACTCGAGAATGCAAAGTCCACACATCAGAATCAATGTTGTATAGATATATGTTTGGTTAATGAAATATATAGTAGAAATAAAAACTAGTAGTTGTACTCTTGCCGGACTTAATTTAGAAAAAAGGTTCAATTCATCAAGTTAGGTTTGCAATTGATTGATTGATTGAACAAATAAAAGTACTGATGTTAGACCGATTTCGATTGATAAATGGAACGGTATCTGGTATTGCCTATGTAGTTTTCAAATTGTATAATTCATTTGTGTATTGTCCACCATTTATCCTCCATCATTTGACGAGAATTGTAGACTCAGAGAAAATTTTAGAGTTATTTATGATCCCTAATTACGCAATAATTAAGATAACGCAAGAACTAAGAAGGATCACTTGAAATATGATCCCATGGACAAAATATGTGAAAGACTATCAATTACCAAGAAGCCAAGTAGAGTTATTCGTTCATCTTTACTGTAAACTATGAGAATGTGTAGAGTGTAAAGTGGTTTCGATCCTCAGAATCTTCAAAAGGTCCTACTAGTGCACGTTTCTTTGTTCGAGTGTATGGACACAACATAAAGGTTGGAAAAAGGTATTCTCTTTAACTAAAAACAGTCTAGGCATTCCACTTAATCACCGTACCTTCAGTGGTGTATGTATGATGAATGGTTGCTTTCAAGGTTGAAATTGAAGTTCCTGATTAGGGTTTTATGGAAAGAATGTCAGGCATGTTTGACTCTGAAAATGAAAGAAACAGTGAACATTATGAAGAGGGAAACATATATAACATCATGCATGCATATATAACATTGGATCAATAATTAATGTCTTCATTGACCAACACCCAATTCTTATCTTTCTCAATGATAACACAATATATGAACAAGATCAAGAACCATAACAACACAACGTTCAAAGCTTCAGACACATATAGGCAACAAGTTATGGGTACTGGGTGGGCCTGAGCGAGGCCCATTCAAATATTATAAACGCGGTAAAAAATACTAGTGATCTTTCTCTAACTTTTTGTTTCGTAGAGAGTTTCAGAAATTATTTATACTCCTCTTTCTCTAAGCTTTTGTTTGATTGAGAGTTTCGGATATTAAATCATCGATTATCAAATTAAAACGTTTGAATATTCGATGATAAGGTTGGAACCGTAAAATAATTCTTTTAATTAGAATTGTTTTTTTAACCTAAGGTGAAATGGAAGACCAAAGGTCCAAAGCGCATTAAACCATCTTGTTTTGTGGGGGGGCCCATAAGTTAAGGACAGGACAGTGAAACCAATTTATAAAATCAGGGTGCGGCCCCACACGTGTCAGGCTGGTGAAACTCCTAAAGAAACTATCCACGTGCAGAGGGTTTGAAAAGTACCTCTCTATAATGGCAGGAGGGTTGGAAGTTTACACACAATGGGTTCCGATCAGGTAGGTCCCCAGCCATAGCAATCGCAAACAGAATAATGCATAAGTTAAGAAACGAACGATCCACATTCATCGTATGATTATGGAAGGGAGTTATCAGCGGTGATGAAACCAGAAAATTTACGTTCGACAATTTGATATTACAATGAAATATGATAATTGGTACGAAATTTATATGAAATGAGTTTAATTTTTTAAAAACATTCTTTAATGATCGACTCTTAAACTAAAATATAATTATTCACAGATGTCGATTTTTTTTCTTTTGCCAATTATATATTCTTGCGTTTGATTAATAGAATCGTTAGAATATAAATTTTTTTGAAATTTGGATTCTTCCCAAAGAAAGAGTTATTTCTTTAATTCCGCCGAGAAAGAAAATAATCCATAAGGATTGAGAATCATCACCTTTGTTTTGTTTTAATGGAATAACCTTTGGAAAAACACATAATTGAAAAGTGCCTCACATTTATGTATTTTAAATGTGTCATTTTTGATTGATTAAATAGGATAGTATACAAATAAAATACATTTTTCTTTTAATTAATTTTCATTTTTTTTGAGTTTTAAATTTGAATATCCAACTTAAAATGTTATTTTAATTTAAATATGTCATACAATGTGAAATAATTGTTTAATATATTACTTCTAAAATATATATGATAATAAGAGTATTTAAGTAATATAAGTACAATTACACTGTAATTTTTTACTCTAACCAAAATGATCGAGTAAATCAATAATGCCGGAAAAGTACGTAGTATGAAAATGTGATCCAAACATTGATAAGGAATGAGAAGAAAAAAAAGTTTTGCTTCCATCCTCTTTCCATTTCCATCTCTAAATCCGTAAACCAAACGAGCCCTAAGGGCAAGCAAGCAAAGAAATGAAAACTTGAATTGTAAGAAACCAAAATGGGTTAATTAGGAAGTTTCCTAGTATACTAGAGCAAGTGAGCAGACAAAAACGTAGATTTGTCTTGACAATATTCTTAAGGTACTCGAGACATAGATTTGTCTTAATCAAAGTTTAAAAAACGTAATTTATATTCATTGGCACACATCTAAACTTCCTAGAAGGTGCAAGGACGGTTCCAAAAGTGTTGCGTTTAGACGTGTTAACTTTGAGTTGTCAGTATCAGTCCTGTTGCCGTAGCTGGTGTGGCTTTGTCCCACATCGGAAGTGTTAGCATAAGATATTCAGTATATATAGGATTCCACGTTACAATTGGTTGACCCTTTTGTAATGGCGTGTCCTGTCTCTGTGTCTGCGTTGAGTGTTAGTGTTTCACTGCAATTGCTAGTGACTAAAGAACACTCATTTCATCATCTATTCTTATTCGTAGAGAATAATTAACCACGTTCACCAAAATGGTGGGTGTGACTATTCTCCACGAGAGAGAATGAGTATAGAAATACCATTATAACCTTATAATAAAATAATCACATCCATTAAATTAATCTTGCAATCACAGGTTAATCTAGATATTTGAAAAAAAGGTGATACAAAAATTGCACTACCAAAATTTTCACTCATATATATTCGCTATTTATTTCATACTAAACATGGTCACACACTCACCTTATATTCAGCTCACCCTCATCTCATGGTCACCATCACCGTCACACTCAACTCACATTCAATTTACGCTCACCTTACACTTTATACTGATTGAATTATGAAGCAAATTAAATGTCCCGTAAATATGACAGATTGATTGATGGTTTGAGGAACTTGGGTACTGTATTAGTGTAACAACCCATGTACGTTGCTCACCCTATCACCCTAAATATTGCAGGTTAATTAATGATTAGAGGATGATTATGCATCTAATAAAATAAGAAGCAACTCTATCTAGAATTGTATCTTATATTTAAAAAAACATGTTCCGAATTGATGTTGACATTAGAGTCGATCCCAATCCATGCAACTAGCTAGGCTTTTTACATGCATCTCATGATCCCCATTAAATAAAACTAAATATGATTACTACTAATCATATCACCAACACAATTGATCTCTCATAATGATTAACAAAGCTTAATGAGTAAGGGTTGGTACAAACATTTGTGGCTACCAGATGGGAGACAGCTTGACTCTCCCTTTTTATCTAAATAAATATTCCAAGAAAATCCACACCCTCCTCCAACCCCCACGTCTCCATGTCCCAACTCTGACCCTTTTCTTTTGACATGATTACTGCATTTTCCCGGAAAATTCTGGGACCCAGACAAAAAGCAGGGTAATCCAATTACCCATTTTACTCTACTTTCCTTCAAACCAAACAAGCACACAATCATAGTAATCCATAAATATCTGGGAATCTTAATTATCACTTAATTTAAACAAAGTATTAGAGTTAACACCACAGGAATACAAAGAAAATGAAAGAAAGTTCCAGTAATTAATTTCTTTCGCCAGCATTGTTAGCGACCGGCCAAAGTTAATGATTAAATCACCCACTCGAGAAGAACAGTGGATTTGATGTTGATGAGGCGGAAGTCGAACCATTTGCTTGATAACATCTCGGTGGGAACCAATCTAAGGAGATTCGTCGTGGTGACACGGCCACGGTTACCGAGGATGTTGACTGAGCCCCGGAGGAATCCGGTGGAGACCCTGCACTTAAAGTTTTCTTTTAGAATTCAAAAAATTCAAACTTCGAGAAAAAATAAAACATTTTGGTCTTACTTGTGAGATTTTCAGAGGAGATTCGAGCATTATCGAGCTGTGATTTCTGGGTTTCTTGGTTTGATTGGTGAGATTTCCTGCGACGGCGATTGTGATCAGCCAGTCTCCTTCTGCAGCTGCGTTTTCCATTGTCGAATTCCGAGAGAAGGTGGAATCTGCCATTAAACATAATAATTAATTACTGTTACTATATTACAGTACGAAAAGAGAAATGTTACGGACGCGATTGCCCTCGGGATTTCCACTTGTACGGGAAACCAATCATTGGCTACTTAGCACCATAACGGAGGGCATTTTCGGAATACTGAGACAAAACGAAACTAGATAGACGCAAATGCCCTCAACATTAGCTCTCTAAATCAAACTACTACGGGGTTATTCAAGTCATTGCAGCGCTATTACTAACTTCTTCTTCGTATCTGACCTTGAAGATCTGTCTTGTCTAATCAAGATTAATTAACAAAAACAAAAAGGGTGTTTAGGTCAATTGAGAGAACCTGCTACACTGCTGGCAGAATCGCTGAGTCAACCCTGCCGCGATAACAGTCGCAGCCTTTGAGTGGTATTCGCAGACCTTGTGTCTCCGATGGTAGTGCTTTGCCTGGCTTAGATTGGCATTGCACCCTTCAGCCTGACATCTTGGAGAATTTATCGTTCCCGATTCTGTCGGCCTGCAACGCCGGTAAAGACGGTTCACGAAATCGTCCTCCGCAGACGAGAAGTAAGTCCTTCCGCCCAAATTGAGCCCAATCCTAGCCGTGAAATCCGCCTGAGGGGAAACTTCCTCGCTTTTCGGAACCACAAAGAACCCGCCTCCTCCGCCCGAATCGGGCACAACGTCCAGGAGCGACGACTGCGGGGCTGCGAAGGCCGGCTCGCTAGAAAACGTGCGCGGGTCGTAGAAACCGTTAAGGTTACTGCTGTGATGCGCGTGCGGATGGAACAAGTTTGCCGGAGGATGAGGGATTAGAGTTTCATTCTGGAATGATTGTTGACTGTAATGATTGAAAATCTGACGGTTCAGATCAGTTTCTTGTGTCGACGTCGTTTCGTCCCCAGCGAGCATTATCGACGACTGGTTCCCCCATTCGTACTCCAGCATCTTTAAGTAGTAGTATACGCTTCCTTACTCGGCGACGTCGTTTTACTGCAAAATTGAAAGAAAACACATAAAAAAGGTGCAAGCTTTGAGAGGAAATCATTGAAATGAGTAAAGATATAGAGATTTGGGTTTGTGGGTTTTAGTGCGGTTTCTTTTTTTTTTTTTTGAGACATGTCGGTGTTGAGGAGGGAGAGAGCTTTTCTTTTTTGGTTTTTACAAATAAACTATAAACAGCTCTGGTTAAAACTTGAAAACTCACCAATGGCAGTACAAAGTACAGTGGAAGGGGAAAGACAGTAAGGAAGAAGAAGTTCAGAGGGATCGAATTTCGAGAGACGAATTAAAAATCCTAAGTTGCTATTTGCAGATGAGTTGAAACTGTTCCTTTCTCCATGAACATTTGCACTACTCTCTCTCTCTCTCTCACCCTCACTCTCACCCTCACCCTCTCACAGTACTCCTCATAAGAGCATTAAAGGCCACGCTTTTATGGTTTTGGAAGAGCAGACTGAGGCTAGCTGCTATGTCTTATGAGGCGGCTTCGTGGACTTGTGGTAGAATGGATTTACAGTTTTACCAACATTTTTTCATCTTTTTTACATTGAGAAAAAGTAGCAAGTAGCTTGTAGCTTTCCTTTGTTTTGTTTGGTAGCTTTCTCTTCCTTCCTCAAATGAAGGGACTTAGTATTACAGCTTTAGTAGCAGCAACTACTTTGCAGTGCAGTCTTCTAATAAAAGAGTAAGTGAAACAAACAAACCCCTGTCTGTGGTTATTCGCCACGCGGCGACCTTATTTATGACCACTGGGATCCACTGCCTGATTGATCATTATGACTGCATCTGTTAATGTTTTTACTCTTTTTCTGTTTTTTCTCATATCCGTCGGTTAATACATTTTTCCCTCTTTTTTCTTGCGTTTTTTTTTCTTACTCGGTTACTCCTACCAAAATTAAACCATATATCTAAGCTGGATTCAAGTTTATATATGCATGGCCAAAAGAGCATAAATAATCTCTTCATTAGCGCTCTCTCTCTCTCTCTCTGTCTATATATATATATATATATATATATTCTTCGTTTTCTCCACAAAAGACAAGGGTGTCATCAACACATATTGTAAATGGCTGACATGATAATTTCTAGCATTTCCCAGCTCTATACCCCTGATCAATCCTTTGCTTATGAATTTTTCCATCAGTATATCGAAGCCATCTGCCGCTCTATGTTAAAAAGGAAAGGAGAACAACCCTAGCTCTCTGCATCTCGATGAACTCAGTCAGGCACCCATTAACAATGTTATCACAATGGACCGAGTCAGAAAGCTTTCTCAAACTCAATTATGAACAAGAAGAATTGACTGTACTAAGCACGCTTGAGAAGTGACACGTAAGAGAGAGGTCAATCAATAATTGAAACAATTTGGATTGACTATATATTTTTAGTTTTATGTTCTGCAAGCTCCTGTCTGGCCACTAGGGACTTGCCACATCTAGCCGTACCATGTTAAACACTAGAATATTACTACAAAGAAGTAACAATTTGAATCTCCTTTCACGTTGTACGGTGTCTTGAAGCAATGTGCTTGGTGTTTTCCTTCCCCATTCTCTATTTGCCCACAAAAAGAAATCTGGTTCTTTGGGACGTGCTTGGAGTAGATCACCTATTCTCCTGATCAAACCCGAATTCCAGACACTGAATTCCTGGTAGTAAATTCATATACTATCTTTAATAAGCCTTCTCAATCTTTCACCACATCTATTATGCAGTTGTTTGGTAATCTTTCTCCTAAGTGTGTAAAAGAATATATCCAAGCCTCACGGTTTGATCATTGTCATATTCATGCTACTAGAGCTGAACAACTTTTTAAGCTCTCTTCCAGAGGATTTCGCGACAGTGGATGGCACAACAATATACACATGTTCACTTTGAAGCAGTTCAAATAGATTGGCATTACCCACCAAAGTCCCACATCACTCTGTCTAGTGTGTGTTGTGTGGTTTATATTAGGGTTGACAAAAATTCGGATACGGGTTGATTAGAGTCGGCCAATTTAGGGTTTTACGAGATATTTGTATATATGGACCTATATTGGTTTGAATTTTAGGACATACTTAATTGATCATACCCTGATTGATTTAAATCCGGATAAGTAAATCAGACAGTAATTCAATATAAGTTAAAGTTTGAATATCTAAATCAGACAAAATGTTTCATGTTTGGATCCGATACTAACTCGATTTTAAATTGAATAATTTTTTGTATTTGAACTCAAATTTCTGACATAAAATTTACTTTCAACATATCGAACAAAATCTTATACGAGACTCATCGTTACTCCAAATTAATTAATTGATTTTGGAAGTAATGGAGTATCTCGTCCCTGAATACTTTGAAGCAATGCGTGTCTTCCACCTATGATTTTCGTTGTGCAATCAAATATGTTTTTCCCAAATAAACTCTAACCGTCATCTTCAAATAGTAATGATGAATTATGGCTAATTTAATATACATACATACATATATATATATATATATATTTATATATAACAGTCAATTTGTATATTTCAAAATTGTTGCGAGAATAAGGATCTAAACATTCCCAATTAAAGCTTCGTTGAGACCATAATCAAACCACAACAAAACATCCAATAATAATGTCTCAAGAGTACATATCCAACATCCTTGTTCTATCATGGTCAACATCAAATAGATAAATGATTGGAGGGGAGAGTTACATTTGTAAAAACAACGGAAGGTGGAGGTTATATAAGTAAAACCACATGGTAAAGAACATAATAGGAGGAGATGATCGTATCTTGAAGCGTACGATGTGATCACTCTAACACGACTCACGGTATCAGAATAGTTGTCTTGAGAGTATACAATTACATAAATAGCCTTTATTTTGGTTTCAGTGACGAGAGAATATTATGAATGAGTTAGAAGGCCATTTTAAAGAGTGAGAACGTGCAAAGACCAAGTCGATAGAATTGGGTGAAAGGCTGACACCGACGTTGACTCTCTTGTACGGAATGTCTAATACTTTAGACTTGGTCAAACCGCATACTTTACTTTTTGTTGTTAATTTATTTTCAAATAAAAAAGAAGTCCGTATGCCGTCATTAACGCACGTGCGGTAATTTGAGGTAGTTTCAACTTTTGCATCTCGAGTCCAAAACTTTGACATAATTTTCTTTTGTAACCTCTAAATAATTGATAATAGTAACAAAGGACTAGCCCAAAAAATGGTTTTGACTTAAGCAAGCAATGTCATTAACCACTAAATTCACCAGGAATCATCTCTCTGTAATTCTCAGTCAAACACCTTTGCATATGGGTAATTCATAAACATCTACTTCGAATGCTTGGCACACAAACTAACCTGTCCTTGCACAACAAACTGTCCAGACAACGAAATAAACAATGTCGGGGAGAATCCACTGCACAAATGGATTTTCAATCTCCATTTATTACTTGATTTTGAGAAAACATGATGAAGTAAAGGAAACTGAATTAACTACTCAATGAAGTTTTCTACGAACAAAGTGCATAAAAGAGTCTTCAAGGGGAAGAAGCCAACCAGTATTACTGTCTGCATTGATGGAGGAACCAGAAATAATTGAGTAATTAGTAGCTATTAATTAAGACTGAGCATAATTACAGGTAAATAGAGTCAACTAAGAGAAACCAACATGAATGCCAGAAATCTAAGTCATAATGAAATGAACCGGGGGCACTGACTATGGTACACTAGCTAAAAGCATGAAACCCATGCCAAATTCTTATAATTGAAACAGCTAGGAAAAGATCGAAACAAGAAGAGACAGAAGAAAGAGAAGATCATAACAGTATGTAGAGCCTGTGGACACACTGATAAAGAGGACCGCATGAAAACAAAAAGACAGGGACTAAATGACATTTACCATTGTTAAAAAACGTTCCCACGAAACTTCCATCTAAACTTCCACACTTCAAATTAAAATGGTCCTGTACCTGAAGCTGACAATTGGTTGAGTAGAAAGCAAGAGACAATGTAGCGGCAAAGCAATTAATTGAGCCCCCAGGCCGTCGTATCAGAAAAAATCTACGAAATACAACTCCAAAAATTCGAGTCCAGGAACAGAGTCTAACTTATTAGAATGTATGTTGAGATGGTGATAAATACATATGTGTTCCTTTCATCATCTTGATATGTAAACGCGATAAAAGATCGAATTTAATACTGTCTTTATAGCTTTATCTTGATCATAGGTAATCACTAATCAATTCAAGCATAGACAATGGCATTTGTGAGCAAATTGTATCAGCATTTCACGACCTAGCAGGATAATAGAGCCACAATATGAATGACAGAAAATGCATTCAGTGGAAAGTGTAAAATAATAATAAAAGAGGAGAAACTAAAATAAATGATGCATCTAAATTATTAAACTCAGATTTGTGTTCTCCATAAATTTAAGCATTCGAACCAGCATCCATGACTGAGAATGAATGCGTTAAAAAGTGGTCTACAAGGTGGAAGATTAGCAGAACCTTCCTCCTTGGTTGGATTTCGGGGGCTAGTAAACAGTAAAAATAACGACATGAGATAGACTATCCAGCCTCACCTCACTTTGGTTTGTCTGTTAAGTTTACAAGAGATCCGAGCACACCAGGACCTATCTTGTCAGACAAGGCACCTTTTTCTGAAATCAAAAAGGCCTTTTCCTTCACAAAGCTTTGCAGCTTCTTTGCTTCAAAATCAGCACGCTCTTGGTCTGCATGACAAGAAGGGAATGATTAAAGTAAATCAACAATGAATTGTAGCAGCTTGTCCTCTCAAGTTCATTATCTCTGAAAACATAATATGTTTTATACAAGAACATATCACTTGCAAGTAGCATGTACTGTATCAGTAAATGATTCATTACAGTTGCATACATGAGAACCATACGCGAAATAATCATAGAAAGGCCACACATAACAACTTCATAATTTGGTATGGCTAAAACTAAGAATCAGACAAACTAATGGCATGTCAGCAAAACAACAAACTAACAAGTAGTTGCCATGGCATAATTATGATTCCCTGTCACTTAGACCTTCTAAGAGAATTTCCCGAATGTATGCAAATTTTTTTCCACAGTTAAAAAATCCAAGAGCTCCCCTACCTGTATATCACATCGAAATCAAACTGAAGCATAAATAGGTTTAGACCTTGCCAAACAGGGGGTCTAAATAATTTTGCCTCTGCACATCAAAAAGATGGACCCTAAAAACCTCAAACATCCTATACCCAACATGCATCCAGCTGGAAAAAGGAAGGGACGACAAGCACACTAATATCAAAAGAAGTTAGAGAAAAATAGTCCTCCATCAATATTTCTTAATAATGGCAGTTGAAAGCCAGAGTATACATCACCATATGAGTGCAACTAGCTAGATAACATAGTGGAAAAGTATTTAAGTACTTTAGGCCTATAACACTGGATATAGCTTGTAGACAAAATGAACTATGTTTAAGGAGACATATGAATATCCGTATTGTGACTGATCAGCTTTCACACACATACAAGCAGCGAGATATATGGAAGAACTAAAAGATCCATGGAGAAATCACAATTTTAAATCTTCAACAACCCATCTACTCAACAAACCCACAAACTCTAATTTGGTGGTCACGTTTGATTTGTGACATCAGAAGAGTTCTTGTTAATGTCACATTTAATGCATGAAGTCAGAATATTTTGTTAATGTAAGTTAAATATACATCTGCAATAAAATAAAGAGATAAAAAATAAACCTTTCTCCAAGATGGTGTGGGAAGCATGGAACGGAATTCTCGCAAAGATGTCAGTTCCTGAAAACATCATCCACGTTCTCTCATTTGAGTCATGATTACCACATGTTGCACATACCTCTTGCACCAAAGGCCTTGATTCAGGTCCTCCAATATCCTTCATTATCAACTCAAAGGGAGATGGAACACTAGATTTTGTAGTCCTAGCCCTCTTCCTCAAAGCAGTCAGTGCTTCCCTGTTCCCATTCCTAAGTTTGTCATTTTCAACCAGCTGCAATATAAAACAGAAACACCCATTAATTGAGCACTTCTGCTTCCAGTCATCCTTGATGTTTTTTTTTAACAATGCCGATAAGGCCATTCTCAATATGTTTTACAAACATGCCATATACGTTTGTGCTAGAGAATGGAAATATGTTTTAGAAGCGTGGAGAGAAGGACCACGAGATTCCTTTTTCCTTCACATTTCCTCTGTGACAAAGCAAATTGAGTCAGTTTTAAAATATTTGTGCTCAAATCACCTGGCTCCGGGCTAAAAGAAGATGCTCAGCTTCAGTTTCAAGCTCAATTAAGCTTTGTTGGAGTTGCTTCATATTCTCGTCCATTTTGGAACATTCAGAATATACCTTTCACCTGAATGTACCCCCACAAGATATCTGTTACTAACTTATCATCCCGTAATAAGAAATGCAAGAGAAAAAAAGTATCCTGCAATAGCTTTTTAATAGCAAACTAGCACAGTGATTCAAACAAATTCAACCGCAATTAAAGTTGGTCGGAGTTACATTAAATTTGTCCCACTGCCACATAAGAATCAGCAATATGTTGAACAATATCCAACCATTTCAAAACTAGGCGTAATCATAGACTCATTTCCATGTTAATTTATTGAAAGAACCGTACAAGCCAGAGCTTCAAGCCAAAATGATGTAAAACTCAAATCTTCACATGAAGCCCCAGTTATCCAAACTCTCATAATTTCATGTGCCACAAAGCTAGAGATTACCGAATCCACATAATAGAATTCCAAATAGTCATCAAAGGTGCTAGGCGCACTCAAGGCACAAAGGGTCTTCTATCACCTACGCGCTCTTAAAGCACATGCCAAGCAAAGCAAGGTGTCAAAATTAAAATTAAAAATAAAAGTAACCCTAACAAATAGAGAAATTCAACACAACAAACTATTCGCTAGGCGTGCGCAAAATTAAAATTAAAAATAAAAGTAACTAACAAATAGAGAAATTCAACACAACAAATTCACAAGTCATAACATCAACCTCAATACCACATTACAAAAAGTCTAAAAATAAACTCAACTTATTATCATACTTCATAAATCATAACCCATAACATCATAATTCAACTCATAATCAGTTCAATGTAATCACTAATCACTTCAAATGTTCAATCGGTTACATCTAATTCCAACAGCTTAACATGTTTTGCAGTTCTGTAAGATCATGCTCAAGTATCAAATTAACCATATCCAAACAGGAACCAATTGTAAATACCACATGTTTTACAGTTCTGTAAGATCATGCTCAAGAATCAAATTAACCATATCCAAACAGGAATCAATTCTAAACACGAACCAATTGTAAATACCTAAATTTCAGGTTCTTGGAGCGTCTCGTTGGTCTCGAAAGTTTCAAATTTTCTTTCCTGTGAAGCTTAAGGCACGATCTTCACGAACCAGAGACTAGATTCACCAGCGAAGAGTAACTGCAAATCAGGTTAAGTCGATCTCGAAGAAGAGAGAAACTTCAGTAACGGCGAGAGTTCTGAGAAAGTCTGGCCAGACTGAGGATTTCAGGAGAGCTGCTGCAAAGAAGGCGGTGCTCGCCTTACTGCAAGGCTCCAATCAGAATTGGTACGCGGCCCATGGCACTCTGAAGCTGATGCTTGAAGCTAACAAATTGGGCTCACAAGCCTTTCTCATTTCATGGGCCGGTATTATTAAATTTGAATTACAAATATAAATATATCGTTTAAAGGGTGCTGCTCATAGGCGGGATCCCGCACAAATCTTTATGTGCGGGATCACCACTGCTGGCCGTCCGATTAAATGGACGGCCAGAACCAGTATTTTTATCAAAAAAGTTTCTCATTAAAAATCTGCAAATTTCTCTCTCCCCTTGATTTTTCCCACTCCGATTCCATCTCCTCTCTGATTGGCAATTCCCCAAAGCCCACATCTTTCTATTCTCCGTCTTTATCTTCTCTCAGATCGACGATTCCTGATCAATCACCTGGAAGATCGGCGCCTCTCGATTCCCTATCTCAATCCAAAACCCATCTTTCTAGGCAAGTAGGTAGGGCTACTCTGTGAAGGAAAAATCAAGTGAGCTCCATGGACAAGAAGACTGGACGCGTACAAGGAGGAGACGACGTACACCAAATCTCTAGAGGCTCTAGATCTCAGAGTATCAGCAAGAGTTATAGGCCTTATTACTAGATTCACTTATGCAACGAGTTATTGCTTGGGATTTTATGCATTTTAGGGTGTTCATTGATGTAGGTATGCTATCAATGTGTGAGCTCAAAACCTATAATCATTAAACCGCAATTCACAGACATCAATTTAGAATCATCAATTCACATCCAGCATTTCATAACCAAAAAACTTAACACAAATCAAATCCAAGATTCTTTCATGAATTTAACACACTGGTCCTAGCTGACTCGAAACCCGCGCTGAAAATTGATGGAGAAATGAAGATCGAGATGGAGGTTGCTGGAGGTTGTCGAAGGGCCTAGCTGACTCGAAACCCACGCTGAAAATTTCCGGAGAAATGAAGATCAAGATGCATCACTCTTGGGCGGAATCGGGGCTGCGAGATCGAGCAGGGTGATAGAGAGAGAGTCGGAGGCATCTTTTGCAGAATAAGGAATGAATTAATAATTATTTATTTTGTAATAAAAAAATAAGTCATCTGGTTCTGGCCGTCCATTTAATCGGACGGCCAGCAGTGGGATCCCGCACAGAAAGATTTGTGCGGGATCCCGCCTATGAGCAGCACCTATCGTGTAAAATGGTTTATGTTCTTTTTCATCAATTAAAAAAAACCCTAAAATTAAGTAATTGCCGCAGATGTTATATGGCAGTCATCAATGTAACACTAATTGGCCGCAATAGTGTAAGAAAGTTCAACACAAATAATTATTTGTAGAGGTATTGTCCGCTTTAGATCGAGTCCCGTCCGCACAGTTTTTTTTTTTACAATGAATAATTAACGAGTATTCATTGCTCAAAATCATGAATTTATGTTATAATATCGATCTTGCTTGTATCTACCAAAAGAAATTCTCTGAACATTAAACTTTCTCCCAGGGAGCAAATTTAGCAGTCTGGTACCATTTGTTTTTTATATTCCTGCAGAAGTAACTTCACTTCTTGTTGGAAATTCTGTACAAGGCAGATGACAAACTCTATACTGGCTGTAGCTGGAAATTGGTTCGTCCACCATTTTCAGTAGAAGGTGCAGAGACAGAAGCAGCTACAGTCAGTTCAGACTCCCGCTGTTCATCCGAGTCCATCTCCTGTACTGGAGGAGGGTTAACAATGGTGATTGATGTATTAGCATAATCAGATAAATGGCTCTTCATCTCCCTGTGCTCCTGACACAGGGCACACCAATGCAGGCAGCAGTGCACAAGACATGGGTCACAAGGTGAATTCTGTAAAAATAAAAAATAAAGTTGCACCAACATGAAAAAGAAACAAATTAATGCTATTTATTATGAAATGATCCAGAAACTTTTCCAGCTGCCACGACAAATGTCTCCGGCAGTCTGATACAGGAAATAAAGTCTCTAACTCTCTATATGTAAATCAGTAAATGAAAGGTGACAAATTGGAGCATTTGTATTTTCTATAACAATGAGTAAGAAGAAAAACTCAAACAGAAAATATACCTTGAGATGATATTTCGTCTGCAGAGATTGACGAAAGAGACCGGCGTAGATCCCACACATCCACCAAGCAAATAACAAGCTCTCACAAATGAGAAATGAAGTTTTGGGATCGATACCATGGAACATTGCTGTTGCCGCTGCAAGTACCATTCCACCTTCAACACAGATGGCATGACACACACATGCATTCTGCCAGGGAATGTCCTCCCTCAATGTTTCAACATTACGTCCGAACAACACACACGGGCAAAAGAGACCAGTCCAGCCTGAAAAAACAGATAAAAAAATGATTACAGGATGAATTTCTACCAGGAAAAGGGACAAAAGGTTCATATGTCCAACGGAAGAAGATCAGGGTGAGCATGTCCAGAGAATTTCTTTAACTACATGTTTCCCAATACAAGCAGGACAGGTTTTAAAATTCTACACACTCTTAAGTCATGAATCTGTGGGATAAATAAACTTCTCCATACTTCATTAAGGAATATCTACGGGGATTAGATGCAACAAAAATTATATAATTATTTTATGATGCCTCCCTTCCCTCAACTCCACAACCAAGCTACAATGGGATTGTAAAACCAGAATCATCACCAGCATTAAAGCCTTTATATCCCAAACAATATTGTGGTTGGCAGCATGAATATGTAGGATAAATTAGCCTAAAATTAATGACTTTATGTCTTTATAAGGATGGCTTGATGAGAATCCATCATATAGATTCTCCTTCCCCATTCGTTCTGCTCAAAAAGTGACACTGTAAACTAGTTCTATAGACTCCAATACATGCTAAACCAAAACAAAGTGAATTACATTGTTCTATGATTTTATTTGATTTGTCAATGAATTTCATAGGTTTGTAACATTAAGAAATTCAAAGTTGAAAGTGAGGACATGCTGTGTAAGGAGAGCAAGCATATGAACTCTAGATATAAAAAAGCATGGATGTTCAAGGCAAATATCGCAAGCACTATAGTGGTGTGTACCCAATGCGGAAAATTCTAAGAAAAACATGAACTTTGAATATAACGCCAAATCATAAATTATGTGACATATCAGCATTCAATGGCAGTTCGATGGTACTATGTGATCAACTCTTACAACTTTCAGTATCTTTAGCACAACCAAAAATTCCGGAAGTCCAATCCTCGTCAGCTGGTGGCTCATAACTCTCAGGGAGAGGTTGTTGACATTCAGGGCATCTATGAACAATAAGCTGCATCCAATCATATATGTACTCAGCAGAGAAGGTAAGTGATGAACGAAAGGAACTGTCAACCACATATCAGTCCAAGCAAGAAGATTATGCACTCTGTGGGCTCATATTATAGTCATAATTGAAAATTTAGCTCATGTGTATTGATGATTTTAATAGCCACAATAACAAGAACTGCACCAAAATCCTACGAGTAAATATGATTTGCTTAGCCCTTGACTTCCACATGTCTCTCCAGGCCAACTTTCATAACAAAATTTTGTAACAAGCAAGAAAAAAAAGAAATACGTAACAACTTCAGAAGGATTGAACAGCAGAATCTCCATATGGACATCCACAAGCATTTAAACTAAAAGGCACGCCAACTTTCTGTTAGACCAGAAAGAAATTTAGCAAAAGCAACAAAGATCCGATTTTTATTTTTACAATTAGAAATAGAGAACTGTATTCCCTGGCAGCCAAACAAACAAGCAAAAACCAAGAACAATATAAAAAATATTACCCATAAGAATAATGTCAATATACAACTAAAGCGTCTTCAGATTCAGAGAAGTGAGAATCTAATGTGTGTATAAAGGGCATGAGACCTGAGGGACTTGAATGGGTTGATTGAGTTCTCCGGGATTGATATCTTCCGCAGGGGCCTGATCTTTGGTCAATCTCACGTACCGAGATTGCACATTTCCCTCTAACATCTGATCAACATTTTCAAAACCAAGGAAACCACATCAACAATTCATATGCACACAGAAAGAGAGGCAATCGCGTAAATCTGTAAATGTATATGATCTGAAACTGAAACCGAACCTTGAATCTACAAAAGTGGACGTTGTTTTGAAGAAGATTGTTTCTCTAAAACCAGCTCCAAATCTGGAGATTGTATGGAGAAATTCCTTTTAGTTTTTCTCTCCCAAACGCATCCTCTCCTTCCTCTGTTTCTGTTCCCTTTGACTCTGAAGCTCCATAACATTAAATAGGAACGTCTTCTAAGAATGTGCCATGCCACATAAAGAGTTGATGGACGGAAATACCCTCTCGTAATCTCGTTAATTAATATTTATCTCATCTTTTTGTTAGAAACTGTATTTCTTAATAATCTGACATCTTTTTCTTATTCATTTAAGTAGAATATATCACATATAAATATAAAACTCACACACTCGTTACAACTCACACACACTCACAGACTTAGCTGTATACAGCTATGTAACTATATTTCTTAATAATCTCACATCTTTTTCTTATTCATTTGAGTAGAATATATCACATATAAATACAAAACTCACACACTCATTACAACTCGCACACACTCACAGACTTAGCTGTATACAACTATGCAACTTAGCTGTATACAGCTCACACCCCTTCTCAAACTGAGGATAATTACATACAAAACATCAAAAGTTTGCCAAAGGAAAAACAGAAATGGAGCCACATAAAACAAAAATAGACCACACGGCTAGGATCACAATAATTGTGAACACAGAGCAAAAATCCAAAACCAGATGAAATATCAGCAAACCAGAACGCTTGTACCGTATCAAAAACAGAGCCATCAAGCAGAAGCAGAACCAACAACCAGAACCAGAAGACAAACCAAAACCAGCAAAGTCAGAACCAGAACTAGCAAACACAGAACCATAACCAGCAAATCCAGAACAAAACAGAACCCGAAAATAAACTAGAATCAGCAAAATCAAGCAATATCCCAATCGGCTTTGCTAACTTCCATTTCTGACGAGGAAGCTAGCAAACCAGAAGTACTTGTAGTCAATGCAGATGCAGATGACGGAGAAGAAATCATCTGCTGAAGGTGGGATAGTTGAGCACGAAGATCGGTCAAATCAGGGATACCAAACACTCAAATCAGAAAGGAGAAACCACTGAAGCCAAGCGAGAAATCACTACTAGACGAACCAGAAACAGAAACTGGAAATGCTTGCCGATCGAAACTGGAGAATCAGAGTCGCGATCGGAATCTTTGCCAAAAAAATAACAAAACTCTCACCTCCCTACCGGAACAACAAGAACATAGCTGGACCAGAAACCACAGATTTATTCAAAGTGGTCTGACCTAGCCCCAAGAGAAGCCCAACTTTTGCGTGGCCCAAATAATGAGCCCAACTGCTGCCTGGCCCAATAAAGAGGCCAACTATTTCCTGGCCCAATAATGAGCCCAACTACCCACAACTAGGTTTTATCCCAGCAACCACACCAATGAGCCTAAGAAAGCTCTGCCTATGTTTTCCCTGCCGCCCGCAAGAGGACATGCAACTGGAGCTGGTAGGTATGACAAATCTTTCTTTTTTTTTGGGTTTCTGCTGGAGGTGGAAGAACAGCCAGAAACAGAGATCCAAAAAATAGAGCTGCTGGAGGTAGAAGACAACAAAAAACAGAGAAGAAAAAAATAGAAAGACGAAGTATGGATGAAGAAAGAAGAAAAGGAACAGAATGGTGACACAGCGCACCAGAAATAGAGAACCAGAAACAAAGAGATGAAGCAGGGAGGACTTTACTCGGCCTCCGATACCATGTTAGAAACTATATTTCTTAATAATCTCACATCTTTTTCTTATTCATTTGAGTAGAATATATCACATATAAATACAAAACTCACACACACTCACAAGCTTAGCTGTATACAGCTCACACTTTTCACAACCAGGACAGATCTCAGGTTCCTATGGTTTATTTATTATGCTCTCTCTGTAGGAATACGGGCTCCTTGGAGTCCTAGAACTGTGACTTTTAATGGGTGGTGGGTTCTTATGGTGAATAATATGTTGTTAAACCCTTCTGTTTGAAATTTTTTGCAAGATGTCAAGCTCTTGGTTATAAACCTTACCTGGATCAACTTCCTGAATGCTCTGTTTTTGTTGAGGACTCTCTCATAGGTTCAGAGGTTTCCCATCTCATGTCTCTTATTTTATGAAGAAAAAGAGGGCAAGAATTAGACAATATTCTGCTTCCATTCAATCGCGAATACTGTTATGCACGATTCGTGAACATTCCATGTAAGATTTCTCTACTGGCACCCCCTTATTTTCATTGTTTTGATCGTATTATCTATTAATTTTGTGAATTATCAGCAAAGTTAAATGAATTTGAGGATCTGTGAAAGAGAATCCCTTTGAATTGCTTCTGTGTTTATGTTTTTGTGGGTCGAGTGTAGCATAGTTATAGAGGCGATGCCGCATTGGAGAGCTTTTATTAGTTTGCTGGAGTTGAGTCTTTGGATGTTCCTCTCAAGATTGCAAAAGCTGGTGGAACTTTGCAAGTCCAAACTTTAACTTTAATTGATTATATAAATGTATGTGCGAGGATAATAGTGTGTTTTGATGAAGAGGTTGGAGTTTGCCGGCCTTAAGCAAATACCTTGTCTGACAGAAAGATGAGATGAGAAGGAAGAAAAGAAAGAAAGAAAGAAAACATAAAACGTTGTGTTTGCTGTATTCAATTTGAATCTTCTTCTTTGTCACTTCCTAGGCTACAATGGATCTTTCAAACTCAAAATTATCAACTTTGATCTTTGTTTTTGCTCAATTTTTATGAGAAGAAGAAAAAGATCAACCATGACTCCCTGTTTTGTGTAGATTTACTTGTGGCTTTGGTTTTTTTGTTTATCTTCAATAGAGATGATTGTTGACTATCCTGGTTCTTTTGCAAACCCATGGAAGTTCTTATATGTAAATGATCAAGGTATGGAAATTATGTTTGTTTCTTCTTATTATATTTTACAACCTCGTGGTAAGGGCTCTGCTAGTCATGCTTTTTCCAACAGGGTTCAATCCTCTCCAGAGGTGTTAGCTCACACATGAATTTTTCGTAAACTTTCCCGGCATGCCTGTTTTTGTTGGAGCTTCTCAAATATAGTGCAACTAGTTGATGATCTTTATATTTATAGTTGTGAAGATATTGATTTGAAGATGGATATATCTACTTACTTGAGCATATGTCTTCACGGTTAGGGTGACTTGCAACTTGCAAGCTTTAGAGGACTTGACGCACGTGAGGAGAAAAGCCTTTTTGAAGAATCATCCTTTGCCAGAAGAACTTCCACTTGGATCATTCCATGTAGAAGTTGGCATTACTATTTACTCCAGCTGTTCTTGCCACATTGTCTCATGTTGCTCATACAGAGCTACCATTGGTGGCACCTCTCAATCTCCGGGTCAAGTCCATTGCTGCTGCTATGGCTGCGAAGTGCCCAGCTGCTTCAAGCTAGGTATGGGGAGAAGAGTGATGGTCCAACCCAAACGTAAATTAGACCATGCTTGGATGGTTTACAAGCATGTGAGGCTCTCTTAACTTTGCTTGTGGAAGTTGGGCAAAGGAAAAGACATGAACTTACAATGAAAGATGAGTGACTCCGGTCATATATTTCTTTATAATCTGAATTTATTGTTCCTCTCTTTTTCATCTCGATATATATATATATTTTTTTTTTCTTCTGTTTTTCTTGAAGATATCACAGCTGGGTTTGAGCCACTGCACTCACAAGGGTTTTAATTATCTATTGATTCATATTTTTGAGAAATTTGACTAGGCGAGGAAGTGTTATTTAACGAGAAAACCTAATTTTTAAATTAATCACGCACGTCTTTTCTATGGAAGGAAAAATAACGGCGAATATAGTCTAATTCATATTCATTCCATATCTTGATTTGTTTTAACGAGAAAACCTAACTTTTAAACATGCATTTTTTTTACAGAAGAAACAACGATGACAAATTTAGTTTAATTAATCTCCATAACTCTATTCTATATCGTGATTCATTTTAATTAGAAAAACTAATTTTTAAATTAATCACGTGAGTCTTTTCTACGAAAGAAACAACAACAACTATTTAATTTAATTCGTTTCGATTCCATAACTTGATTCATTGTAATGAGAAACCTGACTTTTAAATTAATCACTCATTCCTTTTTTTATAGTAGAAAAAACAAAGACTGGATCTAGTTTAGCTCATGTTGATTCAACATTGTGATCCGTTTTAACGGCAAAAAACTGACTTTTAAATTAGTCACAGACGCATTTTCTATGGAAGAAAAAATGACGACGAATCTAGTTTAATTCATTTTCATTTAATATTGTGATCTGTTTGACAAGAAAACTCTAATTTTGAAATTAATCATGCGCCCCTTTTTCAAGGAGGAAAAAACGACGATGATCTTGTTTAATTTATCTCCATTACAGGTCGTGATTTATTTTAACAAAAAAGAAAAAACTAAATTTTAAATTAATCACGTGCATCTTTTTCATGGGAGTAAAAATAACGACCAATCTAGTTTAATTATCTCCAAAACATATCGGGATTGACCGATGTAAAATTGTTGGGTTAATCATTCAAAAAGAGAAATTAATCTGTGAAATAACAATAATAGATATTAAGACGGCCGTTCTTTTGAATTCCATAACAGCCACTAAGATCTCCAGTTTAGGAGGAAAGAGTTAGGTCAAGACGAGGACAACATTGTCCTTCAAGTATTTCCCTCCAACGGTGTTCTTCCCATTCCTCCCTCTGCTGTAAATCTCAAATCCTTTTTTAGATTCCCCGAACGATTGATTGCACGCAGAGAAAACCCACGGTGGACCGAATCTAATACCCGGAATACCCTTGTAACATTCCAAATATTTCCAAGCCGTCTCTCGCAGGAAGCCAGTTCCACAGGACAATTGTTCCTCCTCTCCTCGAAACCCACACACTCAGAGAGAGAGAGAGAGATAGAGAGAGAGCGCGCGCTATCAAGTTTAACTATTTTTCTTCCGGAGAGCGTTACCGGACGCTAAAAGAATTAAAAAGGAGCGATTTTTGATTGGGGATTTTGGTAATTCGGGAATTTGGAAGCAAGGAAGGGGTTGTTGGGCATCGAATTAGGGTTTTTGAGGAATTGATTGGTTAGGGGGTGACATAGGGCAGTGCATGTGGTTTTCGATGTGCTATTTGATAATCTTGTCTGGTGATGTGAATGAAGTTGTGTGTAGTGTAGTCTAGGGTTTGTGGTTGCTGGGTAGGACTTTCCCAACAGTGCTGAGTGTGGTTTTTTCAATGGGGAGCACGGGTGAGCATGACCGGAAACGGCGTCACTTGGGCTCCATCTCGCCCACAGCAGGAGCTGCTGCAAAGAAACAGTCTTTTACGCCAATCTCAGAGGAAAAGAAGGTTTATAAGTGTGTTTTTTTTTTGTTTACTTGGTTGCAAAATTGAATTCTCTCATGTTTAATATATCTGATTTTGTTGATTATGAATCTATACTATTTCTTGCACAACTTCATGGAAGTTTTGTTGCTTGGGCTCTCTGTCTGTGTAAGCGTTTTTATTTAATTTTAGGTTGGGTGATCGTTTCTATTGTCAATATGAGGTTTTCTCCAACTTTCTGTCTAATTAGAAATTAAGCTTAACCCTTTTGGTTTGTGTTTCTTTCGAAGTTGATTGTTATTTGGACAACAGACAACTGGAGCAATGCTGCTCAAATTGTATCTAATCTGTCTCTTACCCTAATGGAAATTGGCATATGTGATATTGTAATTGTATCTATTCCATTTCTTATCCTCAGCTAATGGAACCCAGCATATTTGATATCATATTTGTTTCGAAGCCTAGAAAATGTAGCATGCCATTTGAGTCGTTCTTTTTTGTGAGAAAAATGGGGGATAGGGGTGGTAGAGTGTTTATGCAGTTGGAAATTGCAGTTCAAAGATGCGTTTTAAAGGAAGTACGCTCCATAGTGGGAAACGTAGATCATAAACCAAAGCTGATTTGTATTTTCGATTTTAAATGAGTTATTTGCTCTTATTAAGTATCAAAACCTGGTGTTCATTGATTAAGTTATAGAATTGGTTGAAATTTTTATCCTTCAAACATCGTTTGATAAATGTGGTGGCTGGTTTACAGCAGTAAGATGCTTGGCTTTCTGCGATTCTGTTTTTTCCGTCAAAATATTTGTCATTCCCTCCCCGTAAATTTCTTTCTCGTGCTTTATGTACTTAATAGAAGTAAAGCTATTTGGATGAAATGGAACATTGCATATGATGTATTTCTTGATTGAAAGATAACTTAAGCCTAAAAGAAATTTTATAGATATGCTATTCGTTTCAATTGTGTATGATCTGGAATTCTTTCTCGCTGATTGACATTGTGCTTATCAGATTTAGTATAAATGGGAATGTTGCAGTAGAGTTATTAGTGTTTTGTGCTCAAACATGAGACAATCACGGTGGAAGATGCTCCACTCTAAAAAAATCAAATGAAAAGATGTTTAAAACAGAAGAGGGAGGCTTAAACAAACATGGATGAAAGTATTAAAGAACAATATGGATTCAAAAGGAATTGGAAAGAGTGCAATTTTGGGCAGGATTGAGTGATGAAATGAAATCAACATTGTGAATTTCTGATAGTTTTGACATGAAATTCAATTATTTCACACCCCGTTGTCCTTCTTTAGTCTGATAAAAAACCTTGTTTAGTAGCATAAGTTTTTTTTTTAAACAAATGATTGAGGAGATGTTCTTTTAATTCCAACAAGGAAATATGCTATATACTTATATCTTTGTTGTGTTGCATGTCTTCTAGATGCTGCATTTGTTTTTTTGGGGTGTGTGAAGTCATTATTGCTATAGTGTTCATTAAGAAGGCTGAAACCTTGGCATAGTGGTTAAATTGCTTCTCCACTGCCTAAAGGTTGTGGGTTTAAGTCCTAGAAATAGCCTCTATGCTACGCAGGAATGAGGTTGTGCATATGTTTCCCTTCTCTAACCTCTACCTCCATTGTAGGGGCCTTGTGCACATGACTTGTTTACCTTTTTACCCGTTCCTTGAAAATATCGTCTTCTAGTTATTGGTTATGGCTATTACGCTCTCTGTAATTTAACTCTATGTTGGTTTTGTTGCGTGTTTTACGTATGGATTGTGGGCCATGTATTACTTCAGCTTGACTGCTGGATAATCCTAAATGTTTAACTTCTGGTTTGAGTTTCTGATGCTCTGCTAGAGCACTTTTTTTAAAAAAAAAGTTGCAACTCCTCGTTTGAGAACATGCAATGCCAATTATTTTCTGGTCTGTTAGGAGGTAAAATATATATTACCCTAGTTGTCTTATAAGAATAGTAGGGTGCTATTGTGATTCATTTTGGAATAAGAGATGTTTTGAACTATTTATTCCTTTTCAACGATGTAGCTTGATGCTGCTGTTCTTCAATTCCAAAACCAGAAGCTTGTTCAGAAGTTAGAAGCTCAGAAGGTTGAGTATTCTGCACTGGAGAATAAGTTATCCCTAATAAAGGAAAAACAGCAGCCTTACGAATCCACACTGAAAGTTGTTGATAAATCTTGGAAAGCGGTAATCCTTAGCTGTTGTCTTTTCTAAGTATTGTATACTTTACTTCTGTAACTTGCATTATTTATAAGTAGCATGTACTATATTTTGTGCTTAATGCACTCCATATATGTCTTCCTTGGTGGGAAATTAACTTCTTGTTTTTGTTATAGCTGGTTACTGACTTAGAAACTTCTTCTATCCGCACCAGAGAGTCAACCAGTGGACAAGATGTTAAACATGTGTTGATAACAGATGGTAAGTTTTCTCTGTTTTGTTGCCAGTCATTTTCTTTTTCTTGATTGTACTATAATATTTTTTATGTGACAACTTACCTGTTATTACCTTCTATTTGTTTTGAATTTCATTTACATCTAAGCTTCTATCAGGCTGGTTAGATCTTTGTTTCCTTTTTGACCAAATTGGGGTGGTAATGGAATTGGAATGTGAATGGCTCTTTAAGACCAGCTGCGAATTCGGAGGAATTGGGTGAATCGGATTCTTTTTGCATGCTTTAAACACATGTAATTGCATGATAGTTGGCTTTACATTTATGATGCATTGTCTTGCTACTGTAATTGAGTGGCATTATAGGGGGCAAACTTAGGATGAAGTTAGCAAATGTTAAGAAGGCTGCAGGACCTTTAACTTATTGGATAACTTCACAAGATTTTGATGTGGTTAGAATGTATGATGGTCAAAGAAGTGCAGAAACTATGGCAGTTAGTTGTAATTTGGCCTTTTATGCGAATGACTTTGCATTTGTGCATGCACACAGCATAATTATTATAAGAATAAGTTGGAACTAAGTCATATTTGGGATGATCAAAGCAATTTGAGAAACCATTTTTAACTTCAAAATTGCATTGTTATGTGGTCACAAGTCTCACAAAACACAAATTTAAGCACTTTTATAAGTTTGTAGTTGCCTGAGTCCTGCATCCATCCCTTAAAAATGGTCTAGCAGCTTAGCTACAATAATTGGTGTATTCTAAAGGGGAAGTTTCTGTAGTCTGAAGAAGATTTAGCGGGATAAGTGTATAGAGGTTTATCTCTATACGACTCTCTGTTGAGAAGTTCGAGCTTATGTAGATGGTATTTTGGGGAACTTTAGAAGTAAAAGTTATGAAATATTTTGTGGAATGCTCCAATCTATCCCTAAAAACCTGGCACAAAGTGCCCTATCAAATTATACATGGAAGAGTTTACTTTTCTCCTTCAATCCTCACCATGGAAATTGTGTTTATTAGCATCAGGTATGAATTTTATTGAGATATGTCTTTGTGCTGGAGGAATCAGCACTGCAGCTTTAGTCTAATGTCTAGTGATTTTATTTTATTTTCCCAGTGATTTTCTGAGTATCATTTGATTGGAAGTCTTAATAGTTTGCTTACAGAACATGATGCTTTTTATTGTTATTTGACTAAATTCTTGATTTTTCAAATCGCTTGGCAGATGGAGCTTCATCTCCCTTCAAGGATGCTTTTCTTAGCCGACTCTGTGAAACTGGTGCAACAGAGAGTTCGTCTTTAAATATTTGCCCAAATCGAATGGAAGAAGATGACGGAACTATTTGTGAAAAGATTAAAAACGTTTTAGGAAATATAGTAACTGCTATCAACAACCTTTGGAATTGGAGGAATGAATTGCATTCTGCAGTTCTTAAAGAGCTTCCAGTAGATGGTAGGAGTATGATAGACAGAAGTATCCTATGTTTTGTTGTTCTAAGCCTGTTTTATGTGAGAATTTTCTTAGTATCCTTTTAATACTTCGTCTTTTGCTAGGTTCATGCAAGCAAAAGGCTTCTTGTGCTTTAGAGATTGAAGTGAAAAACCTGAGGCCAATGCTAGGTGACCTTCATTTGAAGCACAAATCATTAGCAAGGGAGTTGCATAGCCATCGAGACATAGATGCGAGGAATAAAGCAGAGCTTAAGCGTTTAAAAGGTAACTTTTTATGTAAGCTAAGAAAGTTTGGGAACCTCTACCTAAACAGATGTAGCAAACACGTGTCTATGACGTGTTTGATGACTGATGCATAGAAGTTTTTTTGTTTATTTTGTCTGTATATTTTTTTTACAATTGTTTTAAATGCATATGCAATTCAAGAAGCATTTCCATTGATACAGAAACGTTTTTTTCTTCTTCTGTTAAGTTCCTTCTAAGCATGGTTTGATTCATAATGGTTGTTTTTCTAAAAGGGACAGTGAATGCCTTGTTTGCATGCATTCTTCTAAACTGATTTTGTTCAGCCAGTTTTATCAAATACCAGTTTTTTTCCACCCTCTGTTCGATGTTGTCAAAATTGTATGATTCCTATGGATGAGAGGTGGTTTATGACGTGTAAGCCTGATTATTGCTTTCCTGAAGGGGAATTGGGGAGCATGGTTGCAGAATTGGAAGATAGTAATCGCAAGCTGGGAGCTCTTAAAGCGGAGAGAGATGCGACCAAAGGGGCATTTTTCCCTGTCTTAAACTCGGGTAGTAAACATGTTGCTAATGATAGAATTAGAGATAAGCAGAAAGATAGGCGGGACATGGAGTATGCACTGAAGGAGCTATCAGTAAGTATATTTCCATTTTCCTTCGTCAATCTATGAGAATTTCTTAGATATGTATGGTAATCAGTTGAGCTTGCAGGACCAAACTGCTTCTCGACTGCTGGAGTTGAGAGGGCTTCATGAAGAAAGGATAAAAATATTGCAGCATTTGTCAGATTTGCGGGTATCTTTGTTTTTTTGGGTCCAGTTTACATGCTCCTTTTCTTCTTTTAAGGGATTATATCTCTAAATGCAGCTATTTATATGTAGTTCTATGATTTGAATGGGGATTTCTGGTCTTACAGAACAAGTTGAAGAGTGTGAAGTCTGTTTCCTCTTCCCAAGCCTACCTCTTGGTCAAAGGTCAACTAGAAAAGTCAAGATTTGAAGTTTTGCAGTATCAGGCATTATATGAGAAACTACAGGTTGTTACTGGTCGGTAGTTTCATATTCCTTTTTCTGTCGTTTAGTTATGGTAGGGATTAGCTTAGGTGCTGACATTTCTGTTGTCCTTGATTGTAGGCTGAAAAGGATAGCCTTGCGTGGAAGGAAAAAGAATTGCATATAAAAAATGACTTGGTCGATGTTTCACTAAGATCTTCCGCAGTTGCTGATTCTAGAATTTCCGAGCTAGAGGTAGAGATAGAAAAACAAATTCGTGAACAGAATATGATTCAATCGAAGTTTGAGGAGGCATCAAGAGAACCAGGTAACAAATACCGATAAACCTTACCTTTTTCTCTTCTGCATTTCCTTCTTAATTCTAGTTCTCTTGTAATTGCTGCTGTTTTTATCTGTGCCTTTTATGCTGAAAGCTTTTCGGAACTTTTCTGTGTTTTCAGGAAGGAAAGAAATAATTGCTGAATTTAATGCTTTGCTTTCATCTTTTCCTGAGAAAATGAGAACTATGCAAAGTCAACTCAGTAAATTCAAGGAATCTACTTCTGATATACATAATTTGCGTGCTGATGTGAAGTCTCTTTCTGGTGTCCTTGATAGGAAGGTTGGTTTGTTGTTATATATATATATTGTCTGTCCCTTGCATTATTTTGGTGGGTTAAAGTTTTTGTTTCATGGAACAGATGAAAGCGTGCGAACGTTTATCTTTGCGATCTGCTGACCAAGTTTCTGAGATGCGAAAGTTACAAGCTGTGGTATGTTATATTTTATTATCTTATTTACCTGTCTATATTTGTATTATTTCTTGGAGACCCATTTGTTTTGGAATATTTTACCTTGTCTTACTAAATGAGTAGGGTTAAGCATAGTTTTCACTTTTCAGACCGTACTGGCCTAGAGGTTCAAGTTTTCAAGGTTCAACCGGTACGATAAAGGTTGAACCACTACTTTATAATGCATAAGAAATTAATATATATTTACATATATACTGTATAGTATATAATTATATAACAAATTAATATATAACTATATAATAAAATTTTAATATATATATATATTGAGATATATACTATATCGTATAGAACACTATATAACAGATAAGTATATAATATATCATAGGATTGACTGTAAAACGTTGTCCAAAAAAAAGAGGAAAATGAATTGTGTTCCTGTAAAAGCTTCAACAGTGGTGGGGGGTGGGTGTTTGGGGTGTTGCTCTCATGTGCTAGATATGACGACAACTGTAAGTGGTAACTAATTGCAAGTGTAACCAATACCATATCTTTCAAGCAATCCATCCTAAATAACTTCACTGCTTACTTGGCAACATCTTATGTATTTGTTACCATCCGTGGACCATCACCGCAGGGCATGTGTAGTTACAGACTTCCATTATTTAAACAACACAACAATTAAATAAAATACAATAAAAGACTCTTTGCAGTTTTACAGGGGAGAGAGAGTGGTATCTGCATACTCATCTTCTCCTACAAGCCAAACAGAACTCGTTGACTGAAACATTCAAGAATTTCTTCTCCCGTAAGCCAAACTCAAAATCAGCTGTGTTTCGTCGAAACCGACGGTACATGGCATAACTGTTTTCCACAATTAAAGCTCTATTTAGTCGGTTTTATCTCTTGCGGTATTTTGCTGCGCCATTCACGGTTTTGCCGGTATGACCGGCGGTGCGGCATGTCTTTGATAACTATGATGTCTCTAAACTGTACTGTTCTGAATTCCTGCATGGACATATACAGTGCCACGTCTACCACAGACAAAATAATGAAAGATTATAAGAAAATTTGTGCGCTGAATTCGAACTTTGAGATGGACTGTTTTTGTAGATATTTTGCATATTGAAAAAGTATATACTATTATTTCAAACTTGGGAATTGAGAGATTCTAGTGAAGTGCTTTACAAGTGAACATCTGACTCGGTGGTAGAGTTCAACCTATAGGTGGCAGATTCAATTCTTGGAAACAGCCTCTCCACATAATAATATGTGGAGGTAAGGTTTGTTCACATCTTGCATGTCTTTGGCGCCCAATTGCTGGATCATTGTTCACTGTGGTTGTTTCCTAGTGACATGCCGAGCAAATTCTTCTGATTTCAGTTTTTTAGAAGGGGTATATTAGATTGTGTAGTTACCAGATGAGGACGGCCGCATTTCAATATTTTTGTATTATGAAGAAATTAATAGAGATGATTATTGAATCTCGGTGGCATCTGGGACCAACTGTGGAATTTTGTAAGTAACAATTCTGTTTGTAAACTGTGCTCAAGCTTATTGCATTTTTTCAATTTTCATAGCTTTTAAGTATTTCAAAGAACTTTGATCAAGATTTCTTCCACTAGGGAGAATTCTAGTTTGTCTGCAAGGTGATAAGTTTATGACACCTGGGAAGGTCTTTTCACGGAAGAAGCAAGGGTGACTTGGTCTTTTCGTTGTTTAGGGTTCTCTTTTGTGTGAATTGTTGGTCTTTTGGGGGGTATCTTTTGAGTAATATTGAACTGGGTTCTATGGGAGGCGCCACTCCTCGAAAGTGGTTGGTTTTGTGCTCTGTAATTTGTATGCTGGTTGGTACTTGGTTGATTGTTTGAACTACATTTATCCTTTCCTTGTATTAATTAGTGCTGGATTGTAATTTTATCTTAGAAAGTGGTTGTGAACTTATCAATTGGTATCAGAGGTGGTCGTCCTCGGCATGGTTCAGACGCGAATGGGGGAACGTAACGAGTTGATGGAGAAAGAAGTCAGTGAGCTTAGGGTGGAGTTTGATTCGATGAAAGAACTGATGTTGGAGATGCGTTCATAGATGCGTCAGAAAGAAACAGATTCTAGTCCGTCGAGACAGCCGGAACTCAGTGCTGCCAGCAATGTTTGTCGATCTGATGGGAATACCATTTCGGCTTTGATTCGATCGGGCTTGCATTATCGTAAGTTGGAGCTTCCATTGTTTTCCGGGGAGGATCCCCATGGCTGGTTGTTCCGGGTCGATCGCTATTTTCGGGTGAATCGCGTTCCAGAGGAGGAGAAGTTACTGGCAGCTGCAGTTTGTCTTGAAGGTCGAGCCCTCCATTAGTACCAGTGGGCGGAGTCTCGCCAGCAGTTGTCTACTTGGCCGTCTTTTAAGGTGGCTCTTTTGCAGCGGTTTCGTCGTACTCAGGAAGGAGTGGGGTACGAAGCCTTAATGGCTTTAAAACAAGACACCACGGTTGCCATTTTCCGGGAACGGTTTGAGTTGTTATCGGCCCCTCTCACTGATGCTTCGGATGAAGTCGTGATTGGTGCTTTTGTTAATGGGTTATCTAAACAGGTATCAGAGCGGAGTTGCGTCTTGTACAACTCGATTCCTTGGTGGATGTCATGGATTTCGCACAGAAGGTGGAAGAACGTAATCTGGTGCTAGCAGAGGTCAGGGATGAGGGTGGAAAATGGGCTAACATGACTGGGCCAATTAAGTCAGGTGGGCTTGAAAAAGGGCCTGGGCTATTATCCTCTAAAGGAGGAAATTCTGCACCTCATGTTGCTTGGAGTCAGCCCACTTTTTCTACTCCTGAATCCACTCGTGTGGCCACAGTCACCTATGGCTGACCGGTGGATAGTTCGGGTGGGATTGGCGGGCCACGCAAAGAGGTTTTGTTGAAGCCTAACGATTCTAGTTCCGCTCCACGTCGTGAACCTTTCCGTCGTTTGACTGTTGAAGAGGAGAGGGTTAAAAGAGCTCAGGGACTCTGTTTTCGTTGCGACAAAAAATTTCAGCCTGGTCACCGGTGCAAGCAGCGACAACTTCAGGTCTTATTAGCCGCCGTTGAAGCGGATGACGATGGCTTGTTGGAGGAGGGGGATGTGCAGTTGGTTGACCCGCTTCTTAGCCCCGACACTTCTCTTGAATTGTCTTTAAATTCTATTATGGGACTCTCTGGAAATAATACCATGATGCTGAAAGGCCGAATCCGGGGTCACGAAGTGGTGATTTTGGTTGACAGTGGCGCTTCCCACAATTTCATCGATCGGAGTATAGTCGAGACATTGCAGCTTCCTATTGATCTTACACGGCGATTTGGGGTGAAGATTGGTAATGGTGGTTGTGTGAAGGGGGCTGGATATTGTAAAGGGGTGGTTTTGGAAGTGCAGGGCTATACCTTCTCCCAGAATTTCTATCCTTTTGATCTGGGTTGTGCTGATCTTGTCTTAGGAATAACGTGGCTTAAAACTCTCGGGGATATTTCTTCCAATTTCCGCCTCCTTACTATGCAGTTTTTGGTTGGGGGGAAGACAGTATGCCTCCAGGGGGATCCAACATTAGCCCGCACCATGATTACTTTCAAAAATATGATCCGTACGTTGCGTAGCGGAGAACAGGGATTTTTGGTTGAATTTAATGAGTTGAACTGTGTTGATGACTTGTCTCAGGCCGAAGTACCTATGGACATACAGCAGTTGTTAGTGGAGTTTGCTCCTGTTTTTTCTTCGGACTTGAGCTTACCTCCTCACCGACCTCATGATCATGCTATTGTGCTGCAAAATGGGTCAGTTCCACCTAATATTCGACCTTATCGGTACCCTTATCATCAGAAATCGGAGATTGAGAAGTTAGTTCGCGAAATGTTGGCATCCGGAATCATTCAGCATAGTAAGTCCTTTCTCTAGCCCGGTGTTGTTGGTTAAGAAGAAGGATGGTGGTTGGCGGTTCTGTGTGGATTACCGTGCATTGAATAAGATCACTGTTCCTGATAAATTTCCTATCCCCGTAATCGATGAATTGCTAGATGAGTTAGGGGGTGCAACAATTTTTTCGAAATTGGATTTGAAATCGGGTTACCACCAAATTCGGGTGAAGGCGGAGGATATTCCCAAGACGGCTTTCCGAACGCATGAGGGTCATTATGAATTTGTAGTTATGCCGTTTGGCCTCATCAATGCCCCGGCCACTTTCCAGTCATTGATGAATGACATCTTTCGACCGATGTTACGCAAATTTGTGTTGGTATTTTTCGATGATATCTTGGTGTACAGTCGAGACTTACAGTCCCATGTGAATCACCTGCGTGAAGTTTTACTGGTGTTACACTCCCATCAGTTGGTGGCCAATCTTAAAAAGTGTGTTTTTTTCTCAATTCCAGTTAGAATATTTGGGTCATCTCATATCGGGGGAAGGAGTAGCTGCGGATCCCAAGAAACTGGCTGGTATGCAAGATTGGCCAATTCCAAAGAATGTTCGTGAGTTGCGTGGGTTCTTGGGCTTAACTGGATATTATCGGCGTTTTATTCAAAATTATGGTCTTCTTGCTCGGCCTTTGACCTTGTTGTTGAAGAAACATTATTTTCAGTGGGATGATGTTGCTACCGCAGCCTTTGAGCATTTGAAGCAAAAGATGGTTACTCCTCCTATCCTTGCTATTCCAGACTTCTCTAAACTCTTTGTGGTTGACACTGATGCCTCCGGCAAAGGGTTTGGGGCTGTTTTGTTGCAAGATGAGCGGCCTATTTCTTTTTTGAGTCAAGCTTTTTCTGAACGGGCGCAATTGAAGTCGGTGTACGAACGCGAGCTTATGGCTGTGGTGTTTGCCACTCAAAAATGGCGCCACTATTTATTGGGCCGCAAATTTGTAATCCGGACTGATCAGAAAAGTATTAAATACCTCATGGAACAACGTGTGCTCACTATGGAACAACAAAAATGGCTTACGAAACTTATGGGGTTCGTGTTTGATATTCAATACAAACCCGGCAAGGAGAACCGTGTGGCGGATGCGTTATCTCGTCGAGTTCATTACTTGGCTCAGCATTTTTTATGGGAGGAAGGTGTGTCATCTGGGAGTGTTGATCCTTCTACTACTCTGGTGACTCAATTACATTCATTAACTACCATCCATTGTGCTGATATGTCAGCCTTAATTGAGGAAGTGCAGCGGGATCCAGCACTTAAAAACATTATCCAGGAGTTGCTTATTGATTCCACCAGCCATCCAGACTACACTCTCCGGCACGACATTCTTTTCCGACAAGATAGACTTGTCATTCCCAAGTCTTCTACTCGGTTACCAGTGCTTCTTCAAGAGTTCCATCTCACTCCCAGCGGTGGCCATTCCGGCTTTCTGCGTACCCTTAAGAGGATTTCTCATGTGCTTTATTGGGAAGGAATGCGGGGTGATGTGAAGCGGTTTGTTTCTGATTGTGTTGTGTGCCTTCAAAATAAAACTTCTACTCTCAAACCAGCAGGGTTACTTCAACCTCTTCCTATCCCTCAACAAGCCTGGGAAGACATATCTATGGATTTTGTCGGGGGCCTCCCTAAGGTTCAAGGCAAAGATACCATCTTGGTTGTGGTCGATCGCCTTACTAAATACAGTCATTTTTTGGCCTTGGGGCATCCATTTTCAGCTTCGGATGTTGCATCTTTATTTGCTAAAGAAATTGTAAGGTTGCACGGTTTTCCTCACTCTATTGTGACTGATCGGGATCGGGTCTTTGTGAGTCATTTTTGGAGGGAATTATTCCGTTTGGCGGGTACAAAGCTTCTCATGAGTTCTGCTTATCACCCTCAAACTGACGGTCAAACGGAAGTCGTTAATCGTTGTTTAGAGACCTATTTACGCTGCTTTGTTGGTGATCATCCTCGACAGTGGCTCTCTTGTTTATCTTGGGCTGAATTGTGGTATAATACCTCTTTCCATAGCGCTGCTCAGATGACACCTTTTCTTGCTCTATATGGGCGCGATCCTCCTGTTTTACTCCGTTATTCTGAGGATTCTCCTGTTGCTGAGGTTGCTCAGCAATTTCAGGAGCGGGATGCTCTTTTGGCTGAACTTAAATCTCACTTAGAGAAGGCTCAGTCTCATATGAAGCAATGGGCTGATGGCAAACGCAGAGATCTTTCTTTTGAACCAGGTGATCAAGTGTTCATTAAATTGCAGCCTTACCGGCTGAAATCGTTAGCTCGGCGATTGAATGAAAAATTGAGTCCTCGTTATTATGGCCCTTATGCGGTGTTGGAAAGAATTGGTTCCGTGGCCTATCGTCTCCAGCTGCCTCCTGATTCATCTATCTACTGGGTTTTTCATGTCTCGCAGTTGAAACGCGCCCCTTCCGTTGTTGTCTCCTCTCAGCCTTTGCCTCTGGCTCTGTCGGCAGATTTAGTGTTAAATGCTCAGCCTGCTCAAGTGCTCCAGGTTAGGCGTTTATTGAATGGCAAACAAGAAGTGTTAATTCAGTGGCAGGATCTTCCAGCCTGTGACAACACTTGGGAGGATTATGATCTCATTAATCACCAATTTCCTCAGTTTCACCTTGAGGACAAGGTGGCTGTTGCAGGGGGGAGTATTGATAAGTTTATGACACCTGGGAAGGTCTTTTCACGGAAGAAGCAAGGGTGACTTGGTCTTTTCGTTGTTTAGGATTCTCTTTTGTGTGAATTGTTGGTCTTTTGGGGGGTATCTTTTGAGTAATATTGAACTGGGTTCTGTGGGAGGCGCCACTCCTCGAAAGTGGTTGGTTTTGTGCTCTGTAATTTGTATGCTGGTTGGTACTTGGTTGATTGTTTGAACTACATTTATCCTTTCCTTGTATTAATTAGTGCTGGATTGTAATTTTATCTTAGAAAGTGGTTGTGAACTTATCACAAGGCCTATGTAGAAATGTGGTGGCACTTTCTATGTTTTTCAACTTCAGATAGATTTGTAATACATCTACTTTCTTAGTGTATGGAGAGATGATAGGTTGGTAGTTTGTTGTTGCTGATACTGTTTTGCCAATATTACTGAGGAACATTATGTTTTTTATGTGCCTTGCTTGGTTTTACGTTTTCTTTGTCAGAGTTTCTTGATTGGGGCTAAATAATTCCTCTCTCTTCTAATCTTTCATTCTTGAAAGTTTTAGGATGTAGTTTTCCAGTGTCACAAATTTGCTGGCCATTGTCTTGTGATAAGGTAGCCAGTCATAGGGGGAAGATAATTTGATCAGAACTCTCTGTGGAATAAGAGAATTTTTGATATGGCACATTTACTTTGTGAAAATCATTGAATAGTAAAAATATATTATGCCTTCGTTTAAGAGTAAAAAATTGTCTATCAATTTTTTTGATGCAGGTCCAAGAATTGAAGGAAAGTGAACTGGAGTTGAAGCTGATATTGGAAATGTATAGACGTGAATCTTCTGATCCAAGGTTGGAATATCAATATAAGATGCATGTTTTGCCTCATGGTCAAATTAAAGATTTCAAATTTGATGAATGCCTTCATATTTTATGAGAACAGTTTGAAGACGTGAACATGATCACATTTATTGTTTACAGGGGAAATTAAATCGACTTAAAACTGTTTTGGTTGCTTCCAAAGTGCCTCTAGTTACTCTCTGCAAGTATCTGCAGTTAGTTTGTGGTTCTTGATGATGCCAGTGACCTTAAATGTCTCTTCTGTAACTGCAGGGATGTCCTGGAAGCTAGGGATTCAGAATATATGGCGTGGGCTCATGTTCAAAGTTTGAAATCCTCTCTTGATGAGCAAAACCTGGAATTACGAGTTAAGACTGCTAATGTGGCTGAAGCAGTATCACAACAGAGGCTAGCTGCTGCTGAAGCTGAAATTGCAGACTTGAGACAGAAGTTGGAAGGTTCTAAAAGGTTAACCCTTGACATTAAATAATTCTATACTTTTGAGTACTTCTCCTATTGTCTAAAAAATTATAAACTTCATCACAACTGTGTTGTTTAATGTCATACTTAAAAAGTTTTTTTTTTCTTTCTGATTAGCTAAAGATGTTTCAAATTATCAATTTTTTCTATTTACAGGAAAATGTCTAAACTTTCAGATGCTGTGAAATCAAAAAATGAAGAAAATGAAGCCTACTTATCCGAGATTGAGGTTATTTTCTGTTATTTAATGTCTTCTTCATCTTTCTATAACCATGATGTTTAAGGTTGTTCGTTTGGTATTTCTGCAGATAATTGCACAGGCTTATGATGTTATGCGGAATCAAAACCAACAACTATTGCTGCAAATTACCGAGAGAGATGACTATAACATCAAGGTTATTTGCATATTCTCTAATGGCCTGCATTCATTCAGTTGTGCGACCATTTTGGTTTGATATAGGGGGCATATTTCTTTAATCATGGTGTGATATATAGTTTTTGTAGTTTCCTGTTATCTTAACAAATTAAGTCACTTTGCTGTTTCAGCTTGTTTTGGAAGGGGTGGGGGCAACGCAGCAACAGGATGCTCTAGTTATGGATAAACGAAGATTGAATATGGAGATTCAGCTAGTGAATGGATCAGCTGATTTCTATCACATGAAAACTGCTAGAATTGAAGATCAGGTAGCTTTTGCAATGGTTTTTTTATTATTGGATCTATTAGACTTGGAAGGTAGATTTTGACGATGGATACTCTATTTGTAGTTGAGAATTTGCTCAGACCAGATTCAGAGACTTGGGGAAGACAGGCTTCGAAAATCTTCCACTCTGGAAAATACGCAGAAGAGATTGCTAGATGTTAGAACATCATCTAATCAGTTAAGGGAGAATATGGACGAATCTCAGTCTAAGGTTGAAAGAAGTCGAGCAGCTCTTTTGGAGCGGCGGGTAGAACTAGACAGAGAAAGGTAGTGAAGTGAAAGTTATATTCTCTTTTAATGCATGCAAAATGCAAGCTTGGATTGACCTTTATTTTTAAGTAGGTTTGACAAGAGAAGAATAGAAGAGGAATTGGAGGTTTCTAGGAGAAAGCTTGCACGACTTAGAATACAGATAGAGGGTTCGTCTACTCTAGAGAAGCTTAGGCAGGAACTCAGAGAATACAAGGAAATACTCAAGTGTAGCATTTGCCTTGACAGGCCAAAAGAGGTAAAGATTTGATCATGATTTTAGTGTTTTATGCATTTCTGTTTGGACGCTAGGTTCTAGGAATTCATCTCATGATTAATTAATGTTGACAGATGAACTGCTGGACCCTTGGAAACACTGAGAATATTAGAAAGAATAAGTAAACGAGTCATTAATCCTTCTCTGAGCTTAGGCCCTTGCCTTTTTGTACCTATCGCCTAAGGCCCTAACAGGGTCTTTGCGCCTCGAGTGCGCTTTGCGCTCGTAATAACACTATGAAGATAGTAGGTTTGGCTCATGCAGGGTATCCCTTCATAGAGCTACTTGGTAGCATAGTGACAAATCTCTCTAGGGCCAAACCGTATGTGCCATGTACCGAGTCTTGACAGAACTTATCATGTCGTCAAGTGAGAAACTTTTGTGCGCGTGATCGTGACTGTTCGAGTTTAGACCAATATTGGATGTCCGAATAACAAACTTGTACCTTATCGTTCTCGATTACCAAAAAAATCCTTTTATAGAAAGGATATTAGGAGTCTCATTTTTTTTATAATTCGTGGGATTTGGTCACCACTAGGCCAATGCCTGCTCCTTGATATTAGGAGTTCATGAAATATCTTTTAATTGTTTTGAGATGTGGTTAGCATCAAGAAAGCATTCACGGACTTCTCTTGAACTATGTTTTGTGGTCTTTGAATATCTAGGAATGGCTGTTGCACCTTGCTTTTACACTTTGGCATATGCTAACATGCATTGCCTGCTCTATGGTTGGATGCCACGTTTAGCATTTCCATCTCAATGGAGTGGAAAACAGTTGTATGGCATATTTGGCTGGTGCAAGCCATGCTGGTTGATACTGTATGAAACTATCTTGATTGCTTGTAATACCATTCTGTGTATGTATGGTAGATCTACAGGAATTATCTTGTACTTTCCTCCACTTCTTATTCTCATCTTTTGGTGGCTTAGAAATTCTACTGTTCTTTCTTACTTCAGGTTGTTATCACAAAGTGCTATCACTTGTTCTGCAATCCATGCATTCATAGAATCCTTGAAAATCGTCACCGCAAGTGTCCGGCATGTTCGGCAAGTTTTGGGCCAAATGATGTCAAGCCTGTGTACATGTGATGTGAAGGACTGAAGGAGGAAACTTTGTTCTCTCCTTGTGGGATATGTCAATTTTCAGCTCATGGACTTGCAGCGTACGGCTGATGGCTTTTGCATAAATATGCCCAGAGGTTCATCTTGTGGTGTTGCTGCAGAAACAGAAGAAAAATGCCGGTACCGTCTTATTGAAGAAAATCAGTTTAGATTTGTTGTAGGTTGTCGATTCGGCTGAAATTATTTATTTTGACGGTAGCCATGGCCCCGGTCATTTTTCAATTGGTTTCAGAATTGATCAAATACTATTCCCAAAACGTTGCATGACCCTTGTAATGAAGAAACCTCATGCTGGCGTGTTTGTGGATCAAGTTGGCTACAATAGTCATTTGCATTCAACTTCATCCCCCGTAGAAAAGCTGGAGATAAAACTGTCTTCAGTCCTCGATGATTTCAGCCTGTTGAATGTTAGGAACTTGACAATTTGCATCTTGTAATTTGTCATTTGATACTTAGCTTTCCTTAGCTGATGTGTAATTTATTTCATGCTGTTGATTTTCACCTTGAAGAGTATTGGTTGAGTAGAATTATCTGGTGTTAAGCCCAGCCTTGCAAGCTGTACTGAGTTGTTTAATATTTTACATTTTTGTTTCTTCTACAAGGAAAGCAAGAAGTTACTCTTATTAAGAGGCTCTTAATGATGTCACATAGGAGGCATTGGTTTTTGTAATATAAGTTTGTAAGTGTATTAATTTTTATTTTATTTTTTGAAGAAGTTAGATATGTATTTTGATCGGGTTTACGAGTCTAACGATAATTTTTTGTCATAAACTAAAATAAAAATTAGACGTAAAATGTTTTGAGTTTATATTTAAGAGTGTAGAATTTTTGTATTTTTTTTACATTTAATTTGATTTTTGTTCAAGACAAAAAAAAAATACAGGATTAGATATTTAGACTTATAAATTTGATTTAAAAAATAAAATTTAAGAACTCCAAATCAAATTACAGCAGGTAGTTTTTCTACAGAAAATCCATATCTAGTTGTTCGGGGGGCAATTCTGTAGTCCCACAGATGGAGCAAGCAGTGATTCTGGTTATCCGAATCATTAGGACCACAACTATATGAAACATGTGCAACTTGTTTGAAGAATATACGTACGACGAAGTGAATCAAAGTGCCAGTTAACATCTTACACATATGTATGTATATGTCTTTGTAATGTGCAGTCGCATTCATCTTCGGTTTGGGGTCGAGAAACCGAAACCCGTCTGCCAGTTCCCTGCCCTGGGAGTCACTACAGTCGCATTCATCTTACTTGGAGTAGAAGTCCTTTAGCCAATTATAGTATACTGTATACACAGATTTATATATAGATGTCAAAAGCATGCTGAAAATGATGCAGTACCTTCTCTTGGTTATCACTATCAAAATTCAATTTTTTTCCTCCATTTATAGCAATTAGCAAGACATCATGGTGATTTGTTTGAGGTTAAAAAGAGAACAAAAATTTTAAAAAATAAAATAAAAAAAATGGTTGGTTTCACAAAACTCGACCCAACCCATGTGCACCCTAGTTTCGATAGCGTGTGTGTGTGTATATATATATATATAATTATTTCTACTAAATTTCACAGGGGAGGCATGTACAGCAAGTATTTTGCATACAAGAAGATGATGCTCATGCGGATTTGTCAACTTTTGGGATTATACATTTATATTCCTTGTCATCAAATAATTAAGGTACTACGTAGTATATATGCTGCTCAAGACATTGGATTCCTTTGATTCTCTGTTTTTATTCTCCATAAAATTATTATTTATATATTCAAAATAGAATCCCAAATCAATGGAAGGAATTAAACGTAGTTGTCATGTATTGGTGTCTTATGAATGATTTTTTTTAATATGATTTTTAAAAAAAAAATTGATATTGCTTTTTTAAAATCAATTTTTTCTTCCTTCTGTGTTTTAGGGGGAAAAGAGATCACATGCCAGTAATTGTGCTTCAAGTTAGTGGACATGCAGTTCCTTTTTCCTCTTTTTTCCCCTCCTTTTCCTTTAATCAATACGGTCAAAATAAAGAAGAAAAATATACCATTTGTCTCCCAACTTTTATTATTTCTGCATTTGTAGATGTAGAAATATACTTTAATTTCAGTAATTCCCTCTTTTGCAAAGACAATGAGAATATAACAAAAGATAAAATTAAAATATTACGTGATAAATAGTTATTCATTGGAAAGATGCACACATATATATAATTTTTCTTTCGTGTGCACCTATCTTTTGAAATCACTTTTGGAGTATAATATATATATTTTTTAATTTAAAATTATATTTGTGTTTGATTAGTTTTATTTGTTCAAAACAAAAATAAGGTACTGCTTAAAAAGTGTGTGAAATATTTTGTGTTTTATATCCGATGGTCTACAATTATCACGTGTCTTTTATGTTAAATTTTATTTTGTTTTGGACACAAAGTATATTATTGGATTTGTAAAATGGATCAGAGTACAAATATATATATATATATATATATTTATTTATTTATTTATTTATTTAAATGTCTTCAATCCCAAAAAAATAAGATCTACATTTTAATTAGATACACACGAGAAAAAAAACACATATATATATATATATATGTATATATGTTTAGGGTCTCAATAAGTTTCAATTAAAGTCTTGATGATAAATGATAATGCGAAAAGGAATGAGGATTAGTCTGTAATGTCTCTATTGATCACATAAAACTCAGAGGAAGAAAGCACGGAAATTAATGATTTGATAAATTAAAGAAGAAACATGCATCAAAAGCATACACGTAGGTATCTCATAATTATTTGATGAGCGAAAAGCGTTGATGCATTTTCTTTCCAACGTAAAAGAAATTAAAGAAAGGAAAAATGAAAAACAAGATGACATACTTTTTTATTTTTTATTTTACCTTCAAAGACATGCATATGCCCATGACATTTACTTAAAATCCTTTTGATAAAGCTTATATTTAGGAAAAATAAGTTTGCTTATAAGATGACAAAAGTCGAATATTTATAAACTGTCAAATAAATTATAGGGCGTTTGATCTTCTTTTTTGATAAGTGATACTTTTAAATTTAATACTAGCTTACACCATTATGTTTCATAATTTTACCATACACTAAAGTATTTTAGAAACAAACTCGTTGATAGAGTTTAATTTTTTTTTTATGCTTGTACGCTTTACCAAACTGACATTAAAAATAATAATCTGTTTGTGATTAGTATGTTAATTGATATTTTAATTAACTTTTTCAACTAACAATTCGATCTAAAATCATTATATTATGATTATCTTTTATGTATGTACTTCTTGACGCATTTGGAATATATAGCAAAACGATTGAACCAATGTTCAAATCGAACTAGATTGAAATTCACTAGAATAGAGGCAAATGCTCTCAATGTCTTTGTTAATAATTTTTCAGAATGAGGCTTCAATGGCCAAAACAAACCCTAACAAGGGCAAATCGAACATAAAAAAGACTAAAATGCTCTAGGCACTTAAAACATAAAATTATAAAATTCGGTTTAGTCCCTAAATTACTTTAAACACCAATTTGAGCCCCTAAATGAACTCGGATGGCTGAAAAGCATCTAACATCTGTGGCAAAGCTTCTGACTTCACTCCGCTTCCGACAAGATATGGCTTACTCAAAACAGAGCTCATGAACAAATACATAAATACAAGTCATATCATTTTTAAATGACAACTATGTCCCTTTTGCCATTTCATGTGTCCTACATCACTTCTAGACTTTACCCATGATGTTACATGTTCTCAAACTAACACAATCCGACAATAATTAGGTGTTAGCCTTCAGGCAAATGGATATTTTGTTGTTGATTAATTTGTTTAATAATAATAATCTTGCAAACCCATAAAAAATTGAGATTTTATTTTCAAGAGATTTGGAAAGATCATAGACCGATTATTTATTAATTTGAAATTGAAAAACAAACCATAATTAATTAATCACATGTATGATCACATCCATTAAATAATTAAGTCATGATCCTTAAATAAATTCCCAAGATCCTGTTCACTAAGGTATATAGCTAGACTATTTTTCTGTTTATGTTTATTTATCAAGTTAACTCAATTACTTTGACTTGAGAAAAATAATTCCCGTCAAAATAAACTATCAAAAAAGAAAAAAAAATATTTGTCATATATATGTTAATTTAGGTACTCTATGATTTTACTTTATTTTTAACTGAAAACGATATTATATAAGTTTTTCTTTTGGACATCCAATATGAGCTTAAATTTGGACCATCGGACTCTCGATTATAAAAATTTCTCACTTAATGACATGATAAATTAAAAAAAATTAATGCTTAGCCACAAATTAAGATATTATTCTCTGTGAGAATAAAGTCTATAATTTTTTAAATACAGGGTGTTCATCTTTTAATTCCATCTTAACCACCATCTATATATATATATATATATTAGTCGTAACCATCATATATTAAAAATATGAAAAAGACATTAACATTATTTGTACATTATATACCCTGCGAAATTGACCTTGTCTTCGACTTACGAATTAAAACCTGCAGCCGCCCTGAAGATAAACGCCCACAAAATGTTTAACAAAGCGATCGATTAATTCACACTTTTCTTAATTATAGTAAACCAATTAATGTCCTGACAAACCTCGGTATCCCTGTTGTCATTATCCATTGGTCAAAAGTTTAGACTACAGAAATATTAAAAAAATAAAAAAAAGATAATAACATGATGACTTGTCACAATTTTTTTGACACATTAATTGTAAGATTCTAGCATTCATTTTCTTGCATCTTTGTCTTTTCTTTTGTCACATTTTTTTGGTAAGATTTCATGATAATTACTGTTTAATCCCAAAAATTAGCTTCAATGATTAGGCTACTCATGGATTTTTTTAATTAGTCCATAACTAATTCTTTTTCTTTTGGTCCAATATGGGGTATTAAAGAGTGGCCTAAAACTAATGATTAAGAAATTGGATATAAAATAATATTGGAGATAATGACACTTAGCACACTAGTACAGATAGTGGGTTTTGATAATTCTAGAAAATATTGAAGGCATATGTGTATGTATAGGACCACAATTAACTTTTTCTAAATAGAAGTTTCGCTAAAGAGAGATTTTTTAGCTTTTAACAATGCCTTAGTTTATGTGATGGTTGTCATCATAGTTAGGAAACAAACACTGGTGTGTCCACAGAAGGGAATTTTGGAATCTA
Source organism: Euonymus europaeus (assembly GCA_963580455.1). Lineage (NCBI taxonomy): Eukaryota > Viridiplantae > Streptophyta > Magnoliopsida > Celastrales > Celastraceae > Euonymus > Euonymus europaeus. The sequence continues at coordinate 24,834,487 of OY756962.1, forward strand.
GGTACTCCCAATTTCTTTGGTTTAATCATAGTTACATATAAGAATCTCACATGCATTAACAGTACTCCCACAATGATATATTTGCAACCAAGGAAAAAAAAACATTATTGTTAACATAATATGCATGATGCAATTCAGCCAAACCTAATTTATCGTCGAGTAAAAAATTTATGTGCATTCAGATTTGACGGACTAAATTTTTTACACTCATGTCGAATTTTGAAAGGATATATGACCGGTGTATTTCTCAGTTACCAAAATTTGAGTCACAAAATAAAAAGGATTATCTTTTGTTTTGGTTTCAATAAAGCTGGTCAAGAAAGGAAACCTTCACTTATTGGGATATGTATAATAGAAAAAAAAAATCCCCAAATCATAGCTTACTTTATCATCATGTTATAATTAATTGTGTAAGTATACACACTCATAGATATATAAAATAGAAGAGAAAGAAAGTGGACTGAAATTAATGACTTATATTATGGTATTGCAAAGAAGAACCAAAAGGAATGGGACAACATTTAATATATATAAAAATATATGTGTGTGTAATTGGAGATATGATATGTTGTCAATAATTGAGATTTAGAGTCGCTCATAAATAGAGAATTTGAAAACTCACAAAAATAAACACACCAAGATTTAACGTAGTTCGACAATGTTACAAACATTCACAGTCAAGTAGAACCGATCAATTAGAGAATTTCATTATCACAAATATAATGTACAAGTTGAAAAGGAACAAAAAAACGTACTTAGAATCCAAATCCGGCCCAGAATGTTCTTACAAAAACGGAAAATATTTGCACATTTATAGAAAATGGAGTCTTTTTTGAAGGAATAGTGTAGACATGTTTTACATACTAAATTCACCATTCTTAAAGCCAGATTGGATTTGGGTCTCCACATTATTAATTCTCAGCCAATTTTTTCCCGACGTGATCATATGAATCAATTCAGAATCCAGTCTTGGTGTTCCTCCATGTGATCAACTATGTCGGACAGTCAGACGGCCTGTAATTGAGTATCCAATTGATATTCCCAGAAGGCGGGCTCATCAACCCGGAACCCATAATCGGCTCCACCCAATTGCCACGTACCAGAGTAATAGCCTCGATCACAGCCGTCGATGAGTAGGTCAGGAAGGTCAAACAATGTGTCATCACAATCCACGGAAGGAGAGCTTGCAGATTCCTGCGAATTGTTCGTGCTGGTTGACGTAGTGTCTCTGCTCGGGACGGATTCGGTCTCGTTTTCACTACTCCTGACAGCCTCCCCAGCAGCAGCCTTAGCTGCGGCGGCTTGGATGTCCTTGGGAGAGCTGGTGGCGGGACGTGGAAGCTCTTTGGCTAGCTCGGGGAAGTTGAGGTAAGCCGAGTGGCCTTTAATGGCTAGAGCGGCTACATCGTGGGCTCGAGCAGCCATTTCAGCCGTTGAATATGTTCCAAGCCATATTCTTGATTTCTTGCGAGGCTCTCGGATTTCGGATACCCATTTGCCCCAACTCCGCATTCGGACTCCTCTGTATGTTGGATGTTTCTCATTACTGCTCTTCTTCTCGTTATTACCTCTCTCAATGTCTTGGTGATGACGACTCATCTTATTTGCTCCCCTGTTTTCATGGGAATCGAAAGAGAAGGAGGCGGATGTGGTGGCGGTGGTGGTGGTGCCGAGGTTTGTTTGGGCATCACTCTCAATGTTGATTTGTTGTTCCATATTTTTGGAGCAAATAATGAATGTGAGTGCCCTTCGGGCTTTAAATTATTCTACAGACTTTTTTTTTCTTTTTTCTTTTTAATTTTAAAGAACAAAATGGGGCCCACGGGACAAAAGGGAATAATACTATACAGTTCTGCTACATTGCAAACCATGTGGCAAATTGAATAATACAAATGTTTTTTTTTTGTTTTTAATAATTTTAATTTTAATTATATAGGTAATAATGTTTTACTTGGCCTTGACCTTGGCCTTTTTCTGACCATGAAGTTGATGGGCCCCAAACATGAAATTCACCACAATTAATTAATTAATGTTTTAATTTAAATATTTGTGTATATGTGTCGGTTTTGAATAATAATAGTGTGTGTGTACGAGACTACCGTGTAGCAACAAAAATAAAATCAAGTCCTATGTATATAAAATACTTAATAGCGCTTGTTGTTGGTATGTCAACTTCAAATTGGGCCCAATAATGTTCTGAATGTGATCAACTGACGCTACTTTAATGACATGTATATATGAAATCAGCAAGTGGGATTGTAAATATTGTATAGACTTGGGAAGTAGTGAGTTTAATTTTTATTGGGAGTAATTTTTTGTAGTGATGCATTGATTTTTAATCTAATTTATCATGTCTATCAGGTAGAAAATTTTTGTGCATGTGAACTTGATAGTCTGAGTGTAGGTCCATGTCAATTGTCCAAAGGGGAAAATTTGTTTGATGTCACTTCCAATTAGAAAAAAAAATTGAGGCTTTGTATTAACAAAATAGGAGAAATAGTAGATGCAAACTCATATATGAGTAGGGGTGTAAATGACGGAATATTTTTGATTTTTTCACCATGAATTTAATCGACCAAATGTCGGTTATCAGTGGTTATCTCGATTATCGATTGATTCTATTAAAAAGATATGTATTTTTTTTAAATAACTGATCAATTGGTTCGATTATCTATCAATTCGAATATTTCTTACAACCCTACCACAAAGACAACTGATTAAGTAAGCTAATTAGGGGGCTTAGTTCAAAACATGTGATGTAGAAGTTGCTTCTAGTTTAAGTGCAATTTGGAGAGAATATAAGTCATTGATGCATTGTATAAAACTCGAAAATTCCTAAATTTGATTCGTAACGGAAGTAATATTCTTATGGACATATGTTAGATGAGAAATTTCTATACACATGAGCTTAAAAAATTTCTAATGTGAAGAAAAGAGGGTATAATTATATGTACATGCTCTTAACACCCCATTTAGTAGTCTTGCTTACCATTTTAGTTGAAGAGTCCAAACTTTTCGCACTTATAATTAATGAGTCCTTGTAGTGGTTAATTGCCCTAACTTTACCCCCAAAAAATAGGAAGCTCTCTTGTGTTCAAACTTGTATAGGATCCTTCTTGGAAATTATACATAATGTGATCCATTTGGTCTTTTAGAAAGCCAAATCCAATATTTTAGATCCTTAAAATTCAATTAGGTTCATTATTATGCACTAAAAAATCTCAACTTTTGGTCACAACAATATCTAACCAAATCAAATCAAGTATTGAAGTCTTGTCATTCCTCATTGCCTTTTTTCTTACATGAAATCTTTCCTTTGTTAGGATTTTATTGTGCCCACTAATTTTACTTTTGGTTTCTTTAGTGATTTTTATTTGGGTAATTGGCCCCACACTAGATCAATTAGTGAAAGAAGAGGGTCACTATTGAGAGGCATTAGAGGGGTTCAAAAGTAAAATGTGTACAATGTGTTAAAACTTTTTAGCAAGCGTTTGAGAGCAGCATCCCCGATTATTTTTTTAATATTTATTAATTACGTCTTTGAAAGTACCAAAGATATTATTGTTAAAGCCAAAAGTTTATATAGATAAATAATAATTGAAAGTTAATTAACAAATGTACTTGATAATTTTTCAAATATTCTACTCATACAACTTCAACCGAGATATTAAAAATCCTGACATGATTAACAAATAGCTAGGAAAGACAAGGAAATCATAAGCTTATTAATACCAATCTAAGAATAAAGTCTGAGATGAGTCGCGACTAGGTTGCCAAAGGTGGCGGAACTGCAAAAGAGAAACAATAGAGAGGGGAAAAACTAGGCTAGACCAAAGCATATTGCTCATGCCAGCAACTCTATCACTGAATTACAAGTTCACCTATTGAATCGAACCAATCTAGTGCCTATAATCATCAAGATTTATAAATAGTATTTAAGAATGTTTTTGTCTTGAACACAAGTCGTACATGAAATAGGATTGACAATGTTACAAGACACAGGCCAGTTTGTATTACCCTTTGGTTAATTTTAATGTAGACATACTAATCATAGAATTATAAAACCAAGTTAAAATACCTAACCAGTTGTACTTCATGGATATCCTAAGGAGCATGCAGGACAAGTGTTATGCAGGACAAGTGCATATAATGAAAGTTATATATATGATTGTAATATAATCTTAGAAATCTCGTAACTATAAATAGCACAAGCTGCTGATTAAATAACAAATCACGCGACGATAATATTGTAGGAAGGTAACTAAAAAATTGCTGATACAACTGCATGTCGCAAACATATCACTTGAGCATCAGCCCACCCGAGCACGCCGGACAAAAATATATAGTCGGCTTACTGCTGGGCACACTGCACTCTAGGCATTGATGATTCTTCTTCATCATCATCGTCTTCATCATATGCCTCGTGCTGCCGGTGGGACTGCTGCTTTTGCTGCCTCCTATTCACCTCCTCAGAGCTGACATCATGCAAGGTGGTCTCTTCGCAGTCATCCAGCTCCATGTCAGACAGCTGTTTGCTAGGCCTTCGGGGGAGTATTGCCTCCAGCTTCCGGCAACGATCAGGGCTGAGAAACCCTGAATCTGGGAACTCCACATTGAAAAGAATATAAAGCTTCCCTTTAATGAAAGGCCTTTGGTATTGAGGCATTCCCTCGTCATTGATTGCTTTGGCTTGACCTGCATTCAAGTAGTAATTCAAATGAACAACTAAAGAACATCCGGCATTTAAAGAAGAAAATTGAGTAAAAGGGAAGTGTTGTTGGCCATTACCAGGTTTTATGATCTCTCCAGGGTTTGACTTGATCAGGAGCTGCCTACCATCAAGATGAGTTATGGCAAACTCAAAACCACAGAGAGCCTCAGTTAAGCTGAGGGTATGTTCTACTCGAAGATCATCGTGTATCCGGTTAAACTGCGGATGTTCCTTCAGTTGCAGGACAAAGACAATGTCTCCTGTAACTGTATCAGGCTGCAATATCATAGATGGCAAATAAATCAAGTATATTAGTTAAGTTTTCTATTTACAAAATAAAAACGCGAACAGTAATCAGCAAAAAGAAAAAAGAAAAATATCTTACAGCTTCATCGGCTTGCCCCTCGAACACAATCTTCTGTCCATTTTGCATTCCTTTTTCAACATGCACCTCCATCACCTTCTTCTCCTGAGTTACCTTTTTCCCAACGCACTGTGGGCATCTATCCCTAACACTGATAACCTCACCTGCGGTCATAATGAAATAACAGAATGACAAGAAGATCGACATGTAAATCCCAAAGTAAAACATAGGTTGAGAAAGAATGATCAAGTACCCGAGCCTCTGCATTCAGGACAAATATGTTGCATCTGCTGAATCATGCCCAGCCCAATTTGTCGCATTGTAACTTTCATACCAGTGCCTTGGCATCCATAACAAGTTCCAGAAGCTCCATTCTTTGAACCTTTCCTGATATATTCAGAACATAAAGCAAAAACATGTATGCTTCTCAATTGTGGTTCTTGGTTCAACATGGAAATGCAGCTTGCCCAATGGCGCTATACAAAACACTACAGTTGAATCCAAATGCTAAATGCAAAAATCACTCATCATTTTGGCTCCCTTTGACACACTGGGTTCAGATTATTTGCATAAAATTTTCAGGAAAAGCACTGTCACTTTCTTACCCTTCCAATAATAGAACAGAGGAGCAGAGGGATAAGATAAATCAAAGACAAGTTTACAGGTAAACATCGAATATAATTAAGTACATATAATAGCAATAGCATAGATGCAAGATGATGATGTCCATGTTCAGTATTTTGAACAAGGAGATCAACACAAACGAAAAGCCACGCACACAAAAAACTCAAACTTAGATCACAAGAGTCATTAACTGCTGAAAAATACTAATATGTCATAATACCAGTAAAACAGAGAGCATACCCTTTACATTTGGAGCACAAAACATTTCTAGAAAGAGAAAGTTTCTTAGTGGACCCATTGTACAATTCCTCCAAAGAAACCTTCAAAGTATGCACCACGTCTTCACCTTGTTTCTGCCTTCTTCCTCTCGAGCTGCCGCCTGCTACAGAAACAGAAATGTTTGTAACCGCTTATCAACAGACAGAAATACAGGGGGAGAGAGAATGAAAAATAGTCTAAGTTTAGCAACAATTTTCTCACCACCAAAAGATCCTCCACCGAAAAATGTATCAAAAATGTCAAATGGGTTATCCATGCCGCCGCCGCCTCCACCCATGCCTTCTTTAAGAGCATCTTCACCATACTGGTCATAGATTCCCCTTTTCTCGGGATCACTCAGAACTTCATAAGCATGAGCCAACTCCTTGAACTGATATAAAAATATAAAAATGTGTCAAAAGACGAAGTAAATGACCCTACCTGAAACCCAAGTTTGACACAACACAAAATTCTTTTGATTTTAACTGTGCAACAATTTTGCAAGCAGTTAAAAAATATAACAAAGTGAGAAAGTGAAGAAAACATTAATCAACTATCATCACTGACTGTTTATCCAATATACCCACGGGAAAAATATTTTTGTGTTTCTTTTAGATATTCTGCATCAAACACCCACTTCAGGCCTCCAATCTATTACCCACAATTCAGAAAAATGCAAATAGTCAAGAATCGAGAAACTTAAATAACTGTTTCATTCAAATCTATTTTTGTAATAAATAGCTCTGAAATAATCAAGTCAGCCATCTCACAAAATGAACACAACAGCACCTATCAATTTAACCACTATGGCAAAACCGACTGTAATGCCTTTTGTGTACCCAAACTTCAACTTGTTCAAGTGCTTCAGACCAAAAGTTAGTGCTCCTTGTGATTAGATTATCAAATGGAATTTGGCAATATAGTAGTACTATAAAACTCAGGAGTCAGAAGACAAGAAGAAACTGTAAATTGAAGAGACTGAAAGGGTCAACCTTCTCAGGATCTCCACCTTTGTCGGGATGATTCTTTATAGCAGCTTTTTTATAAGCTTTCTTCAGTTCATCTTGACTTGCGCTTTTAGAGACACCAAGAACACCATAGTACTTGGAGTTATCACTCCTCTTCGGGGCCAGACCAAACATGCTTGATGGCTGATGCACCGAATTGAACCTAACTTAGCAATAGAATTAAAAAACAAGACAAAAGAATCAAGATTAAATTCCAACCTTCTAAGGCCAAAATGAACTATGTTCCATTCAATATACAAATCTAAAATGTTTAAATAACTGTGAAAATATGCAGCTACCAACTACATTTGAAGGCTATAAGAAGATAAACACATGCACACAAATTCTGAAGGCAAAATAATTATAATTCTGAAAAAATATGCGAGCAGCACAAACTTAAACTCAGGACTCCATTCTATTTTTCTCTTTTGGAAGCCTATACGAATTTCAGAGACATTATAACCTCAAAAAAGAACAAAAAATTGTCTTGCATATTTTCACTTGTGAGCTCAACAACTTACAAAAATCTTCATTTTTTTCTCTTTCAGCTGTATAATGCTAGCTGGTGCTACCTAAGAGCTACCAAACTAAATCAGAGAGTCCATTGCATCGTACATGAAGGATGGCAAAACTAGATGTTGATCTGGCACATAATAAAAAAACCAAAAAAACCTACCCACAGAAAATTGCAGTGAACAGCATAAACCTGAAAGCAAATCGACCATCAAAGCGTTTACCCAACTTTTTTTCCAGAGGGTTTGAAATAATTATCAGCGGGTAATTTTATAATTAGCGAACTACAAACCATCAAATTAAAACTACGGGGAAAAAGTCCTAAAAGTTTTACATGAATCCTGAAAATCTCAATCTCAACGTACAGATTCCCTCAGTCCGTCCTGAATCGCTAATCTGAGGCAAACCCTAAAACAAAAGACTACAACTTTAACCCAAAGGGCAAAAGAAAAGTCGAGTTGACTGAGTGCAAACGATAATCCCAGTTGACGAGGTAGAAATTCAAACCTATCAAACCATTACGAATCATAATCCACTAAACATCGTAAAGAAATTGTAACAATTACAAAACAGATCTACACAATAATAGTTTCATCGACTGCATCACAAAAGAGAGCAATACCCAAAGGACGTCCACGCCAATAGGAGAACCAACACAGGAGAGGAAAGCTCGATAAACTGGACGTCTCTCTTCTCCTCTAAAAACGCAATGTCACGTTTGCTTTATATAAAGGGTATTTCTTTTTCCTATAGCCAGACAGTAAGGTGGAACTAGCCAAACACCGTAATTTCCACAAGACGAAGGAAAGTCGAGAATCCCAATGACTTCTCAAAGCCTTTTGGTATTTATTTTACGCCTCAAGGGGTACCGGGTACGTATCTCTAACATCCAAATAGGGCTGAGGTCATGCAAGTTCTGATCCCTCCGGTTACGCAGAAGGGACGGTGCAAGAAAGTTCTTTTGAATCTACTGATGCCTTCGTAGGAAGCTTGGGGCGGTCGTAGTTGACGGCTTAGGAAAGAAACTACCCCTTTCTTTCGACGTCATATTTGTTACTTCCCTCTTTTGTTTCTTTTTAATATGTATTCTTAGTCATCATCCGAATATCATTTATATTTTGTATTAATATCGAACAAGTTTATCATTTGATCATTTTATATGAGATTAAACACAATTTGTAAAGTTTGTATCTACAAAAAAATTCACAGATGACTGCATCAAATTATGCAAAGACTACTATATGGTCATAAGAATATGCTTTGAAGAATGAGAATTGAACTTAACACCTTTCGAATTTATACGATTTGATCTCATGTCATTCTTCGAACATTGAGTATATTCGGAATTAATCCATATTTTCTTTTGAGTACACTAGAATGAGATTAGAATGCTCAAACTCGAGACGCATACGAGATATCACACAAATAACTGTCATTTTTACTACTCGTAATTCTCGAATCCATGAGTTAATTAGCAAGGGGTAGGGGTGGCTTTAGTTGAGCAGGGGACAAGAAGTCCTTTCCCTTTTCAACGGTTACAAGTTTGAGTCTCATGAGCTACAGATTTTACTTAAAATTATTGCAAACGACATTTAGAATTTTCATGCAGGATCTGAACAAAGGTTTAATATTTTATGTGATCTAATACTTTATTGAACATATTAATCTTGTAGTCCATATCGGTTTTTTATATCTCATCACATTCTAATTGAAGTTTTGGATCACAAGTCTTATTAGAAAGTTCGTTTGTTGCTAAAATATGCATGATAATACCAAAATTGATCTTCCTCACCAAAGACCTGCACATGCCACTTTTCTACCACTTGCTGTTCTCATCTCTCTCAACAATGGAGTCTACTGGTAAAAAGTATTTCATAGTGTCTGCTCGAAATGAGGTCAACAGAGTTTTGTTTCGTCAAATGCTCAGATTGGATGTATCCATGAAGGCTATGGCTTTCTGGATTTGGCTTGAAAGTCTTGGTTTTCAAGGGATTATAAACTAATTATCTTGTCAAGCAGACGAGTCTGTATGGTCGCCAACGGGGCCAATATATTTCTCAATCTTCTACACACATTGAGAATTCACGAATCTTGCCTAGCTTTGTTTAATAGCATTTTGTCACAGAAGAAGAGGATTGTTAGAGGTGCTAGTGGCACATCCAATCATGTGTTTATCCCTGTAAACCATCCAAAGCTTGGTGTGGCATTTTGGGGTCTGGGGAAAATACTGATCAGAAGAAAAGTGAAAATAAATCCTCCTCCAAGACCACAATCAACCATGACGCGAGGGAATCGAATCCTGGAGATAATTCACCGGACGAAAACAGATGCTTGTTCTTTACCTTCTCACAAGGATATCCTCTCAATGAAATTTAGATTTCCTGTGTTTTCACTATGTAAGTGCAAGTACTTGAACACCATGCTAATGCATTATATACACACGTATATAACTAGTTATATATACTGTTTGGTTACATAATTATGGGATTATGCAGGAGATATGGAGCATGCATAGATAAAGTTTATGTGGATAGGGCAGAGAGGAAGGATGAGGGACCAAAGCAAGCTGTATTTGCCAAGGTTGTGTTCAACACATCAATTACACCTACATTTGTGTTGGTGGATGATGGTGGATGGTAAGCCTATATTATATTTTGCAAGCCATATGATGGTAAAAGAAGCAGCAGTACCTTCTTCCAAAACCTAGATTTTCATCTTTTATTGATGAAGGATCATATAGTTATAATTAATTATTGTAATAGGATCAGTCGTGTATATATATGCGATGCAAGGGTCCTCATGACTTTTGTTCTTTTTAGGCCGTCTGAAAAGCCTCTTAAAATGTGTAGGTTTATGAGTTTTCTTATAAACTCACATCACTTGAAATACCCAAGCGATATGAGATATTTGACAGAAGTGATTCATTTTTGTTTTGATTGCTAGAAATGAGAAACCCCACGATATTAATTTGCAGTAAAAATGATAGCCGAACGGAGACACATTGGTAGAATATCATTCAAGTAGTTAAAAAGAGTTACTATACTAGGAACCACATGTTGACAAGATTCTTGCTTCTTTCTTTTTGCAGCAAAAGAATTAAACATGTCAGAAATCCTATAATCACCAGTCTGATGGACTGGGAAGCTTCTCAATCTGATCAAAATCTTCCACAGGGAAGTCGTAGAAGGAGGTAAGTGGGGTGGCAGGGTTGTTGCTGCTTCCATCCATTGCAGCAGCAGCACTTGTACAACTTACTACAGGGTCATAGAAAGGTGGTCCGATAGAAAGTTCTGATTCATCACCAAGTTCAGGAGCGTGTGTCTGACGTAGAACGTATCTCAGAGGAGTTCATGGACCAGTTTGAGCATTCCTGTTCCAAGGCTGAGAAGAAGCACTAGTGGGCATTTGTGTTTTGGGCCTCCAATAAAATCAGTCTATTTTGTTGTTTTTTTTTAGTCGAAGGTTATTTAAGTCTTTTCTACCATTAGGGTTGTTGTTAAGTCTTGGTTGTTTGGGGCCGTTTTGGGATAATGTATGAAGAACTTCTGAAGTTTGTGTCCTTTTATAGTCATTTCTGATTTCTCAAGCTGACTTCGTCGTGTACGATTCAGTTGGTTTATACTACGCTGCGTTAATTGGTATCAGAGCGAGGTTGCGAACCCGATGGCAGAAACACGAGCTGGCAAAACTCAGGGCGGGGAAGAACGCAAGGGGGAAGCAGCTTCGGAGCCAACTACTAACAGGGATGAGTTTAGAGCTTTTCAGACTGAAGTACGTCAAGAGCTACGAGAAATCCGTGACTCATTGAGGCGTTTGACAGTCAAGCAAAGAGTAGATCTGGAAGACGAAGGAATGAGTCGCTACCCAACTTACCAGGTAGATCATCTTCCGCATCCTACGTTTGAAGGGGACAGTTCGGCTGAGGAGGATGAAGAGTATGGTGGGTTCGTTTTCGGAGAGCATGGTAGTAACACAATGGGCAGTCGACTGCGAGGCAGAGGCTACAGTCAACCCGCTGGTCACTACAGTGGTGGTCGCGGTCGCGCCAGAGGGCAAGGCAGAGTGCAACCGTACCGTTTTGTTGATCCTGATGAATTCTTTGAGGGTACCTTTGGTCGGGGGCAGTACAGACAGTATGGGGGATTTGAAGACGAATATGGAAGGGGTGACTATCGAATGAAAGTAGATCTTCCTACTTTCAACGGTCATTTGCGTATTGAAGATTTCTTGGACTGGTTAGCTGAGGTTGAACGGTTCTTTGACTATATGGATATTCCTCCAGATAAACGAGTTAAACTTGTGGCCTATCGCTTGAAGGGTGGTGCATCCGCATGGTGGGATCAGTTGCAATTAGCTCGAACTCGGGCAGGTAAAGCTCCAGTTCGCACATGGCCAAAGATGAAAAGGTTGCTGAAAGTGAGATTCTTACCACCAGATTATGAGCAAGTATTATTTCAACTTTACCAAAATTGTCGACAGGGACACCGGACAGTAGCAGCTTATACCGAAGAGTGGCTTCGCTTATCATCACGCAATGATGTTATGGAGACAGAGAATCAGAAAATTGCTCGGTATACCGGGGGCTTGAGGTTGGGTATTCAGGACAAGGTTGCTTACCAGTCTATTACTTCAGTCGACCAAGCCATCAGCTATGCAGGAAAGGCGGAGAGCCAGCTTGAACGTAGTACTCGCAGCACTGTTGGTGGAAGTTATCCGGAAACCATGCGGACCAACATTAGTAGAGTGAAATTACCCCTGTCAGTGAATAACAATGCGCCGGAGGAAGGGGGCAGCAGTGTTCAGCAGTCTGCGCGACAAGTCTCCAACACCCATCCGAGAGAAACCATGAAAAATCCTTACACAAAGCCAAGTGGTGATAAGTGTTACCGTTGTGGGGAGCCTGGGCATAGGTCTCACCAATGTCCCAAGCGTGGTCAAGTTAACCTACTTGAGGACTGTCCACCGGAAGGGGAGAATAATACTGAGGCTAGGGAAGGAGACAGCGACTGTGAAGGTGAACTAATTTATGGTGATGAAGGAATTTCTCTAGTAATTCGGCGGATGCTTTATACCCCTCATCAGGAAGTGGAACCCCAGAGGCACAATATTTTCAGAACTAAGTGCACTGTCAACCAGCGTGTCTGTGATTTGATAGTAGATGGTGGGAGCAGTGAAAACATCGTATCAAGGGTGATGGTTGATAAGCTCCACTTGAAAACTAACACTCACCCAAACCCATATTCCATCGGGTGGATTAAGCATGTCGGTGATGTTAAAGTGACTGAGCAATGCAGGGTGTCTTTCTCCATTGGCAAATATTGTGATGAAGTTTTGTGTGATGTGGTGGAGATGGATGCGTGCCATATACTGTTAGGAAGACCTTGGCAATTTGACCGAAGTACTTTTCACAGAGGCAGAGAAAATACTTACAGCTTGTTCAAGGATGGAATTAAGTATGTGTTAGCTCCTGTAGGTGCTAATAGTGTTAAGGGGAAAGGACTTGAGGTTCCTGCACCAACTTTCTTGATTGTACCCAGCATTGAAGATGAGCTGCGCGAAGTCAAAGAATGTTATGCTATTGTGATGAAAGGAAATTGTGAAGTCAGGGGTGAACCCAATCCGGTAGTAAGGAGTTTAACTGCTTTACTTACTGAATTTAGTGATGTGATGCCAGCCGATCTGCCATCAGAATTGCCACCCTTGCGGGATGTTCAACACTGTATCGATTTCACTCCGGGTGCTAGTTTGCCAAACTTGCCACATTATAAAATGAGTCCCAGGGAATTTGAAATTTTGCAGGAACAAGTGGAAGAACTTTTACAAAAAGGGTTCATCAAAGAAAGCATGAGTCCATGTGCGGTCCCGGCTTTATTGACACCAAAGAAGGACGGCAGCTGGAGAATGTGTATAGACAGTCGTGCTATAAATAGAATTACGGTCAAATATCGGTTCCCAATCCCGAGACTAGATGATCTGCTTGATATGTTGTCCGGTTCTAAAATCTTTTCGAAGATTGATCTAAAAAGCGGGTATCACCAAATTCGTATTCGTCCCGGTGATGAGTGGAAAACCGCTTTTAAGACGAAGGATGGTCTTTATGAGTGGCTTGTAATGCCTTTTGGATTGTCGAACGCGCCAAGTACGTTCATGCGAGTTATGAACCAAGTCCTGAAACCGTTTATTGGGCGTTTCCTTGTGGTGTATTTCGATGATATCTTAATATATAGCTGCACTGAGGCTGACCATTTATATCATTTGAGGGCTGTGCTTGAGACTTTGAGAGAACACAGTTTGTATGCCAATCTCAAGAAGTGCAGTTTCATGCTCCAAAGTTTAGTCTTCTTGGGGTATGTCGTGAGTGAAGCTGGCATTGTGGTTGATGAGGAAAAGGTTAGGGCAATCCGTGACTGGCCAACACCTAAGACTATCGGGGAAGTACGAAGCTTCCATGGCCTTGCTACGTTTTACCGTCGCTTCGTTCGCAACTTTAGCACACTGGCAGCACCCTTAACCGATTGTCTGAAGCAGAGATCTCTCCAATGGAGTGAAGAAGCCGAGAAGAGTTTTCAATTATTGAAGGATAAACTTAGCTCTGCCCCTATTCTTGCTTTGCCGAGTTTTGATAAGCTTTTCGAAGTGGATTGTGATGCCTCTTGTACAGGTATTGGGGCGGTCTTATCCCAAGAGGGTCGGCCGGTTGCTTTCTTCAGCGAGAAACTCAGTGACGCCCGTAGAAAGTGGTCCACTTATGAGCTTGAGTTGTATGCAGTGGTCAGGGCCCTACAACACTGGCAGCACTATTTAATTCAGAGAGAGTTCATCTTAAACACTGACCATGAAGCACTCAAATATTTGAACAACACTGCTAAGCCTAACCGTATGCATGCTCGTTGGATAGCAGAGATTCAGAAGTTCACTTTTGTTTTAAAGTACAAATCTGGGCAGCTCAACAAGGTTGCTGACGCTTTGAGCCGCCGGAGTTCGCTCCTTACTATTACCAAACATGAAGTGGTTGGGTTTACCTTTTTGAAAGATTTATATGAGGAGGATGAAGACTTTAGCCGTGTGTGGAACAGTTGCATCGCAGCTCATGGTGTGTCAGATCACTTCCTAATCCATGATGGTTATCTGTTTCATGGTCATCAATTGTGCATTCCTCGTGGCTCACTTAGGGAACAGCTGGTTAGGGACCTCCATAGTGGGGGCCTTGGTGGCCATCTGGGCCGAGATAAAACAATCGCCTTAGTAGAAGAACGCTACTACTGGCCACAGTTAAAGAAAGATGTTGAAAAATATGTTCAACGTTGTTATGCTTGTCAAGTTGCGAAGGGCCAGGTGCAGAACACTGGGCTGTACATCCCGTTACCGATCCCAGATCATCCTTGGGAAGACTGCTCTATGGATTTTATTTTGGGCTTACCACGTACTCAGCGGGGTTTTGATTCCATTTTTGTGGTAGTGGATCGGTTCTCGAAGATGGCTCATTTTATTGCTTGTCGGAAAACTTCTGATGCTAGCCATGTGGCTCGGTTGTTCTTTCGGGAGGTAGTTCGCCTCCATGGTGTTCCAAAAACCATCACTTCGGATCGTGATAGCAAATTCCTTGGTCACTTTTGGCGCACTCTTTGGGCACGGTTGGATACCACTTTACAGTATAGCAGCACTGCACATCCACAGACAGATGGGCAAACAGAGGTTGTCAACCGTACTTTAGGGAATATTTTACGAAGCCTGTGTCAAGACCATCCGCGGCAGTGGGATGGGGTGTTATCCCAAGCCGAATTTGCATACAATAATGTTCCAAATCGTTCAACTGGAAGGTCTCCATTTGAGGTAGTGTATATCCACCCACCTCTGCATACTCTTGATTTAGTTCCTCTGCCCAGGTTACCAGGTATGAACATAATGGCCGACCACATGGTGGACAAGCTATGGGATATTCATGAAGATGTGCGCCAACAATTAGAAGCTTCTTCAGCTAAGTATAAGGCAGCAGCAGATCGCCATCGTCGAAAGAAGGTGTTTGAAGTTGGTGACTTGGTTATGATCCATCTCAGGAAAGAACGATTGCCTGCTGGGCCGCACCATAAACTCAGTCCCAAGAAGATTGGTCCTTTTTCTGTTGAGAAGCGAATTAATGACAATGCTTACGTTATTGCTTTACCTGATACTATGGGTATTTCTCGTACTTTCAATGTGCAAGACCTGTTTAAGTATCATGCTACTGAACCATTGCCTGTTCTGCACTCGAGGTCGAGTCCTCTTTCACCCCAGGCGACTGACGTAGAACGTATCTCAGAGGAGTTCATGGACCAGTTTGAGCATTCCTGTTCCAAGGCTGAGAAGAAGCACTAGTGGGCATTTGTGTTTTGGGCCTCCAATAAAATCAGTCTATTTTGTTGTTTTTTTTTAGTCGAAGGTTATTTAAGTCTTTTCTACCATTAGGGTTGTTGTTAAGTCTTGGTTGTTTGGGGCCGTTTTGGGATAATGTATGAAGAACTTCTGAAGTTTGTGTCCTTTTATAGTCATTTCTGATTTCTCAAGCTGACTTCGTCGTGTACGATTCAGTTGGTTTATACTACGCTGCGTTAGTGTCTGTCCAAACATGTCGAGAATATAAGGGTCCTGGAGTAGGGAGAAGAGCTCTTGACTTTCCGGTGAGAATACGAGGCTTGATTGAGGTTGTGGAATCTGAGGAAATGATACTTGTGACTGTGGCTCAATGAACATTTCTTTCTCAGTAGGATTAAGCTCAAGCTGGAAATAGTTCATGTCGAAACTAAACAAGTCGGGCTTGAATATTTCTCGTAATGGCATTATCCTGACACCTTCTGGATTCTCTGCATAGGATGATGAACACGACTGAACCTTTGACGACGATTCTTCCTCCAAAGAAGAACTGAATGTTGGGACCTTACAATTTCCAAGGAAAAGAAAATAGTGATTCATCATTCATGGCAAGAAGACGACTCTGCTAGAACTAGATTGAACCATATAATTGTTTGTATCAGTC
The DNA here is from genome assembly GCA_963580455.1 of Euonymus europaeus. NCBI lineage: Eukaryota > Viridiplantae > Streptophyta > Magnoliopsida > Celastrales > Celastraceae > Euonymus > Euonymus europaeus. The sequence goes on from OY756962.1 coordinate 24,850,977, forward strand.
AAAAAATCCCACAAGCAAACATTAAGATGCCATTCAAGAAATTTATGCCCAAATCTTAATCTCTCAATTTCCATCTGAAAATTAAAAATTTACTTGAAAATAACAGCATATGATGGCGATTCTGTCGACTTACCTCCACTGAGGGAAAATAATGGAAGGCAGGAATGTCCATCTTGACCTTCTGTGATTTGGAACTGGAGGGTGCTGCTGAATGAAGAATCCTAGCCAGTCTCTTCTGCCTGCTACTCCAGAAATTTTTCACATCGTTGTCAGTTCTCCCCGGCAAATACGTAGCGATTTTCGCCCATTTGTTGCCAAATTGTGCTTGGAACTCTATTACCACCCTCTCCTCCTCCATTGAAAATTTGCAACCACTAATCAAAGAAAGCAGCAGAAAAACAGACATCATTTGAATAACTCATTATAGTGAACTTTCTTTATATTAAATCAAAAGATGCATGAAAAATATGTTCACTTCATATCAAAAGTTATTACAAAAACCCCAGACGCAGACAATGCTTTGATAAATTTCATAATCAAAATATTCATGAAAAATATCTTGACTAGACATCTGATACTATTACCACACACTCCTGTGAAATTTTCTTCTTACAATAGCCATAAAAATATCATTGAAAAAAAGCTGCAAAAACGAGCCGAATCATCCCAACATCATAACTAGTTATAGAATACTATCTGATAAACATGGTGAAAACAATGATCGAAATAATTATCATAGTGAAGGTGTTATACTTCTTTAAGTTAGGTCGAAGCTTATTGACCCAACGAAGGCGACATGACTTGCCGGTCCGCTGCAGAAGGCACTTTGGATCGAATGGAGCTCCAGTCTCTGGGTCCATATGTCTTCACATGATTGACAAGCACTCCATCTTCCTCTGCTTTCCATGGCCCTTTCCTTATCTCTTCTTTCTTTGCCTCCATTTTCCTCTGAAACCCGAAAAGAGATCCGTTTGAAGTAATCCAAAGAGACAGTGACTGGTCTCTGTTTTCAGATTCGTTGCCAATCTTCTTCACTGCGTCTTCTTTTTTTAGTTTTATTTTCTCTGTTTCTTCCTCTGTTCGTGTGTTTGAAAGAAGTGGCGGTTAAGGCAGTTACTCTCCACTAACCCTATACTTGGTAAGCCCATATTCCCAATTTTTTCTCAAGTTCAAAATGATTGCTAAATGACATGTATGCCCTTTTCTTCTTTTGTAAAGATTTCTACAGATCATGACTCTCCCAGACACCCATCAATAATCTTGCAAATATTTTCACTTGTGTTCACAATCTTTGAATCCCAATTTTGTCTGACCAAAGAGGTAAAAAATTTATTGGCGCCCATGCAATTCACTTCATGGATAAGATATTTAGTGACATTGTAATATTAGGTTTTTTATTTTCTGCAATATTTTTGATATCTTTCACCAATTTGTGGTTTGGTACTTTGGTGGACAACCATAGTTGAATTTTTCCCTTTTGTGACGGTCAATTTTCACAAAATAAACTTTCATAGGCGTGCACAAAACTTTTGGATGTGCAAAATCCATGTACAATGACATACGGCAGCAAGAAGACTCTTTAAGATTGAAGTGGTGAAAATAAAACCAAAATTGAAGGAGAAGACATCTTAGAGAACATGAATCTGAAAATGGTCATCTAAATAAAAAGTGAATCACAAAGAAAGATAAAAGAATACAGCTATAATCCATTAATAACTAAGTAGATGACAGAAACCAAAACTCCACCCATTATTCGTTTGAGCATCTGGAGGCAGCAATGTGCTGAGGATACTGACCAGTTTAGGTTATGCCACCAACTGACCCTTTCTGCCTTTTCTTGGGCTATAAACTTCCACCCTTTGCCATGTATTATCTATTTTTCCCTACAAATAGATTGGCTCAATATAGTCAAATGCAGAAAATGTGGACAATATACATAGTTCTTTAAAAAAGAGCATAGATGTCCCTGTTTGGTAGAGCTATAAGCTAGCAAACAAATGATGAATACCCGGTTGTGGCTTACAAGGTTAGACCGTGATCAGGTGCCTTCCGGGTCACTTCATACCAGTGGCGAATCTAGAAAATTGATTGAGGGGCGATTGGTTAGTGGCAGAGCGAGGAATTTATAGGAGGGGGCGAAAGGTTGACAGGGGTGCCCCGAATTTTTTTTAAGACTCTTTATTGAAAAGTGATCAAGAATAAGCAAATATACATATGGAATGGGTAGGAATTGGGATTTAAGACTTCATCTAATCTATATGAAATGGATTTAGTTTGAACTTCTGAAGGAACTTCCGCTTGAGTGCTCGACTCTTGAGTTAAAATATAATTATTTATAGAAGCTGATTTTTTTAAAAAAATTGATGGGCTTCAATACACATAGATTCGCCACTGCTTCAGACTCTAAGATCAGCAGTCTTCATCTATCGAGAGTATCTCAGTTTTTTTAATTGCAACAAAATGCTAAAATGGTATAACTTCTTTCATTCTTAAATTAAATTTCACTTTGATGGTATCAATGTTATAAACAAGTTTAATGCAGAGGACATGCATTGTATCCACTGCCGTTGGGTATCATAATTTTGAAAATTCTCATTTGGGGCTGATATTCTTCAAAAGTTGAAGTTCTAATATGGATATCAAGGAGATGGCTATGCAAAAACAAAGAGAGTAACTCACTCTTTTCGCACCCTTGGTCGAATCCCAAGTCCAGTCCTTATGTTTGCACCAACTTCCACAAGGTCCTCCACCTGAAGCTTGTCAAAATTGGATCTTTTAAGTGCATTTTGAGTAAAACTCCATGCTTTCACCATTAAAAAAAGGCATTCACTTTTTATTTTAATGAACTATACAGAAAAATTGGCACACAGAATAGAAGAAGAAAGAAAAGCAAAACCCACGCATGATAATCCCCCAATTTTGCAACATTTATTAAGTATCTATAGATTAAATTCTTAATTTTATTCAGTACAGTCTATAGATGTAGAGAAACTATCAGTACAAATACCGGTGAAAATCAAAGACTAACACACAATTAAGATACTGATTTACTCTTCAGAGATCAGAGCGACAGAGATGGACCTTATGGATACCGGACGCCTGAAGGGCGGAAATAGAGGCAGAAGCGGCGCCGCCGAGGAAGATAGAGGCGATGGCAAAGGCTTTTAGAGGCATGAGCCGAGAGTCCCCGGCGTAGCCTTTCCGGTAAGACAACAAGCACCACCCGAACTGAGCACCGCTGGCAATGGCCCACCACCAGTGCTTCTCGATCGCACGCACACTGTCCATATCCTCCTCCTCCGCTCCCCACATCCCTGCCGCGACCCTGATTTCACTGGGATTATTTAAGGCTCTTTGGGCTGTAGCTAGAATTTCAAGAAGGCCCATTAAAGTATAATTGCTGTTATTGGGCTTAAAATGAGAACATAAAGAAAGAAAGATAGGCCCATTAAAGAATATGATAATTTATTAATTTTTGGGTTTTTGTATAGATTGATAACGTCCATATAAAAATTGTAAAAGCTTGTTATTTGCATAAAGTTTTGACATGCTTAGGAAATAATAAATCTAAATTTGACTCTTTTTTCCCGAGAACCAAACGATACTAAGGACATCCAATATTTTTTTACCGAGAAAGACATCATATTTTTGACATCTAATATTAACTTAAACTAAAATCGTCGGGCTCGTACGGACAAAAATTTCCAATTACATTTTCTTCCCATGATGAGTTGGTCTCATGCAAGTGTTGGGATCTCCTTGAAGGCTTGAACCAGTAAAAATTCGTGGTATCTCATGGATGCAGTTCAACAATGCAGTGATGATTTTAACAAACAGATGAATCTCTCTCACAAAACAGCTCCATACAGCCAAGGGGGTTTATCATTAACATGGAGATGGATCCAGAAGCCATGAAAACATTGCAAGAAAAAGAAATAAGCTTGCTTTTGGATTGGACATGACAAGCAGAGATTTTTGTGTGTTGGAACTTGATGATAAAATATTAAAGAATTTGCATTGAAGACAGTTGAATCAACTAATAAGATCATTATCAACTATAGCAAAGCATGTGAATTTATTCATCTCAACTACTATTAACATGGACTAAAACTATGATATTCCCCACAAGAGCCAAGGCTGATTGCAGTTGCAACAAAGATAGCCAACCCAAAGAAGGAGGAAAAAAAAAAAACCCTAGCTATGTTCTTTACATAAATTGTTTACCTTTCAAGTTAGAGCCAAAAACAGTTCAAACATGTACAGAAGAATCACAAACAATGTGAGTCTTTCAGCTCCTTCCTACAAGCAACAAAGATCAACCCTTAGCATCCAATGATCCAACAAATTCCAAAATATAAATGACAAGAACAGTTTAACTGTGAGATTTTCACATCTATGGACATGAATAATAAATCAAGCTCCTGGATTTCCATGGACTATACCCTTTTTAAGCTTGTGAGAAACTTTGTAAGAAGAAGGTGTGATAGTGTCCAACCTCAATCCAGGAAAAGAAATCTGCAAAAATGATGTAGATGCAGAAACTAGTAAAATATTCCGAATTTATAATTGAAGGGAAAGCCAAAATCTAAACCAAGTTATACACACATTTAGTTTTTTCTGCAGAGTCTTCGCTCTCTTTCTTGGCTTTCTGGATGGGTTCGACCCTGTCATCGCAATGATATCTGCTTCTATCTCTGCTTTCGTGAGAGCAATTGAGAACTTCGTGTTCATGGTTCCCTTTGTCCTAGACACAGTCGACTCTGTCTGGCTTGATTTCCCCTGAATCGCACGCAGCACCGGTCCACCGATTCTCGAAACACCTCTGTCAGCTGCACATTCCCGACTGATTTCTTGAATTCCACTTTCCTCGGCCTCAAATTCCAAATCTTTGGAGTCTTGTCAACATCTTTCACGGAATTCAAGTTCCAATCGCCGGTTCTCGCAGCCACTGCATTATTACTTCTGTCTTTCTTGGTATGGAGACGCGGCACGATTCTTCCCCTCTCGCCCGAAGTATTCTTCTCCGACCTCGCAAAATAATGATCGGACGAAGCAGGAAAAGGAAACGAGACTGCGACAGGGACTCCTTCATTTACCATACGACTCCCCTCGTCGTTTGATGGAGATGATAGTCGAGAAGGAGAAACCCGTTGAGGCGAGCCTGTTCGAGCGGAATCAGAATGCTTGCGGACGCGTTGGAGGTTCGGGCGATTGGTGCCCCATTTCAGTCGTGGAAACGTGAAATTGTGCAGTGGCTGGCGCGATTTCGACGAAGCCGTAGAAGTCAGTAGTCGTTCAGTCTCTTTCTCTCTCGCCATGTTATTCGATTCTATCCATTGAATGCGTTCATAATTGATGAACTGATTGAAATGTAGATAGACTGTGAGGAGGTTTCTTGGAAAGCAAAGCGCGCGAGTACGGAATGAGAGTGACGAAGATACCGTTGAAATACTACAAAAGTGAAATTAAAGGGGTTCTGTATTTCCGAGAAACCCATCTTCCCCTTCTCACGATTTAAAATACCGTTATTTTCCCGCATTTGTCTCACCAAGTTTCCACATTTCCCTCAACACAACTATCTAAATCAAAATGTATAAAGACCCTCTTCAAATCATCAAATACCCTACCAATCTCCCCATTCAAGTCACAATGAACACTCAATACATACGGGAAAGCCAAGCAAATCCCGACGACAGTGACATTGGTAAAACCATATTGCAGGCAAGAAATGGCGTACCTGGCCAGGTTAATGCCGATGCTCCCAAAGAAGAACTAGAACTCGTTTTTGGGTTGGTACCGCAAATGTTTCAAGAGGGACGTGGAGAATGTGTGGGTGGAGAATCGATGGAGATTTGCATTGGAAATCAGAGAGTTGATAGCAGAGGGGGAGCTCGGCGTGTGTGAAGGGGATGGACCTGGTGGATTAGAGGTATTTTGCGAGGAATTGCTGAGCTTCTTTAATGGCTATAGAGGCCTGTACTTGGAAGGTATCTTGAATAGCAAAGTTGGGAGCCTTGCAGGCGCGGCTGCGGCAGTGCTTAGGTGGCTGACGGGCACTGTTCTTGTTATGGTTTTCTCCATTTTTTCCTTTTTCGTTTTTGCACAAAAATATTAAAATTCGCGAAAATTGACTTTCTGTTCACATAGTCAAGCTCAAATCATTGGATCATCGTCTCCTCCAGGCCCCAAGTATCAGTGATAGCAAACATTGTCTAAAGCTCTTGCGCTCTCCGTTCTGTTGCGATTCTCTCCAACCCAAACGATGGATGAGATGGGAGGCGGATACCCTCTCTACCCCTTGCAACCACCCATGATGCCCCCGCCCCAATATCAGTTTCAGCCTCTCCCGCTCCCTCTGCCTCAGTCTTACCCTCAGCCGCAACTCGAGCCTCCGGGAACCGTAAAGCGCCGACGTGAAGAGGGAGACCCATCGTCTGCGTCGGCGGATGAGGACACTGTGGATTCGACAGCAAAGCGCCAAGCCGTGGCGCTGGACGTGATATTCAGGATCGTGGTGCCTTCGAGGCAGATTGGGAAGTTGATTGGCAAAGAGGGGCACCGTATACAGAAGATTCGAGAGGACACGAAAGCTACAATCAAGATTGTTGATGCCATCGCCGTTAAGTATTAAACTTTCTAGGGTTTATGTTTCAAAAGATTGTTCCTTTTTTTTTTTTTTTGGAGCTAACTTTGTTTTTGTTTTGAGTTATTTCCAGAGACATGAAGAGCGAGTTATTATCATAAGTTCTAAAGAAAGTGAGAACGGAAAATGTGATGCAGTGAATGCACTGCAGCAAATTGCCATTTTAATTCTGAAGGTGATGGAAACATGAGGACTGCAATTATAAACTGTTAATGCACTCAAAATTGTCTTTGTTCTTTGTAAAATCACAAGCATTTACTTTCACAAGTTAGTAGCTCTTCTTTACTTGAAATAATAATGTATAGATTCTGTTGCTAGATTATCCAACTGTTTCTGGATTTTCTGTTTTTCAACCTGTCCGAAGGCTTAGCGGGTGCTTTTGGTTTGTTGGTGTGGCAGTGGCATGAAGACAAATAATTTCATTTTATTATTTAACAGGAGGATGATAGCAATTCTGAGGCATCTAAAGTTGCTGCAGGACATGTAGCGGCCAATACAATTAGACTTTTGATTGCGGGGTCCCAATCAGCTTCTTTAATTGGAATGTCTGATCAAAATATCGAGAAACTAAGGAATTCCTCTGGTGCTACAATAACGGTACTCGCACAAAATCAGTTGCCTTTGTGTGCATCAGCTTATGAATCTGATAGAGTTGTACAGGTGAGCTTTTAATAATGTTACTTGTGACATGAACATATCAACTCCACCACTAAATCCTGATTGCTTTATATTTTTTGTTTTTTTTCTTGGACCTTACTGGCCTAACTTTGTAAAAGTAGAGGATGGAAAACTTCTTTTTATTGTGGATGATATGGAACGAATAACGGATCCAAGTAATGAATAGATAAATGGACTTCTTGATAACCACATTTTTGTCCAGACGACTTAAAGACTCTAGTTTTTCCTTGCTGCTCTTTATTTTTAAAGAACTCTAGTGGATACCATTATTTAAAATGAGATTAATCCGCCCTAATTTATGAATCCCATGTTTAGCCTTATCTTATTTCCTTGCTAGGACAACTCTATGCTACAGAGTATTAAAGGGGTTTACCTCTTACAAGTTGAATGTATGGTTGATGATATTGCTGAGAGTACTGTACTGTGGTCTTCAAGAGCAATGATTGATAAAGTTATTAGATCTCTACTGCTATGCCTAATATATATTCTAGTTCCCTGAAAAATTATTGATGCGCAGTTTTGAGAAACTCAATTCAGTTTCAAGAATGGTGGAAAGTTGGCATGATTAGATGCAGTAGACATTGGTGTGAGGGACTGTTCAATGGCATGCAAAAGATATTAACCCGCTGGTCATTGATCATAATTATTATCGGATATATACTTTCTACTCCTGAATATTAGCTTCACTGCATCAAATAGATGGCAGTTTTTTGCTAGCTTATCCTTCTTGTTTTGGAATTGTAGTTTGTCAGAAAATACGGCATTATTGATTTAATTGTTGTGTACCTTTCTGATCAAGATTTGTGTCATTACATCAAGTCCATAATATTTGAGGGGTGGAAATGTTAAAAAATGATATAATTCAGGTTGCCCTTCTGTTGTTCTGCCAGATTGAATATTTTTTAATTTGGTCCTTTAAAGTCTCTTTTATTTATTTTCACGCCGAGGAATGATGGACATTTATATCATCTTCAGATATCAGGTGATGTACCTGCAGTGCTGAAGGCTCTAGGAGAGATCTGTCATCAACTCAGGTTTCATATTAAATATAAGTGACCTTGTTTGATGTTTCTTCTCATTGGTAGCATGCTGTTCTGAAAGTATTTCTATGTTATTTACACAAGTTTCATGATGGACAGGGAAAACCCGCCCCAACAAGTGATTTCTACTAGTCCAACATACAACTATAGCTTAATCCGACCAGCCCAACTATTTGTGGACCCAACTTCAAGTTATTCTGTGTTTCAAATATCTAAATAACTCTTTCTCAAGTGCTAAATCTTGTGGCAATATCTAGTTTTAATATTTTATTTATTACTTATAAGGACATCATCTTTAGGACAACCAATCTTGCAGCTGACTATGTTACGTTCAACATGATGATTTCGGAAACTATGGTTGGTGGATTGATTGGAAGATTTGGCTCCAACATATCTAGGATCAGAAGCGAGTCTGGAGCTATAATCAAGGTTGGTGGATTGTTAATACCTAAGCTGTACTTTTATATCATTTAGCTATATTTTCGCATGGTTGGTCTAGGAATTCTTAGGGAAGTTGGTTGCTGCAGTTGTTAGCTTTTGCTATCTTGGGCATGGCAGGCTTCACTCAAATTAAGATCTTTTACGGTTATTGAGGATTCCTTTCTAGACCTGTATTTAGTACTTAGGCTGCCTTTTATTCATTTTTCTGTCGAGTATCGACCATGCAGTGATGTTTAAGGTTTCACAGCCATATGTTGTTAATTTATGAGTTGTGCTTACATATAGTTTTTGGGTAAACTACAGTTACCACCCTTCTCCTGTAATTTTGCTCGAGAATAGGGAACTTCTGCATTGTTTTGCCACAGTGGACCTAATACAGCAAAATTGTGGGGATGCAACATAGAGGTCCCATGTTCAAATCTTGGAACAGCCTCTCCACATATTTTGTGGGGATAAGATGTGCATACATCATGTCTGTCTCTGAACATCCGGTTCCCGCTGCTGGAGTCTTGTGCACGAGAGTTGTTTAACTTTAACCTATCTAGTTTACACACATCAAGATCCAAGAAAACCCACTTTGAAATCACATCTGAGTTGTTTATTTGACAATACACCCAAATGGGCGGGGTTTGTATTGGTTTAAAATTTTAAATCAATTTCATGTCAGGTAAATATGTCTTCTCAATATTCAGTCAATAATCTATTCGTTTTTTGAACTAGATGGGGGACTTCGTCCTTTTATCTTATCTGACATGAGTAGTTGTAATTTTGTTTTCCCCATGTTTTTTTTTCTTGCCTTGGAGCTTTTTTCAGCTTCGGTTATATACATTTTATAGGTTTATGGGGGAAAAGTCGAACAGAGGCATAGGCAAATCCAATTCGGCGGTAGTGCTCAGCAGGTATGTCCGCTTCCTTTTTAAAGTTTTTTTTTCAGTTGCAAGTTATATAGTAAAGACTCGAAGAATACGTCTTTGTATTCTATCATGTAATTAAATGTATCTAACAGGAGTTTAAGATGTTGGTTTAACTGTTTTGGATTCGAGTGATGATTGTCATGTTGAAGCTTTGGCAACTGTCATATTTGGCTATTTGATCTGGGAAAATTGCTAGTGATATATTGTAACATATTGATTTACTAATAATAGAAAAACCAAAGACAGCTGTTTGCCGACTTAAAGAATAGCAGAAACAAAAGTTTGCTAAATCTGTTTGCGAGAAATCGCCTGTACTTGTCCAGGTTAATGTGAAAGGCTTAATGAAATAAGTTATTTTATTGTGCAACTACATGAACTTATTATATGTTGGTTCAGAGGTTGTCTTATGTAATAAAATAACTGCACGTTGAAACATATCACATATGGACAGAGTGATTAGTGATATTAGGGGACTGAAAACAGCAGCTTTATGAAGTTTCACTTACTGATGATCTGGTTATTCTTAGAACAAAGATGCTGGTTAGCTATATGATTTCAGTTTTAACTATCAAATGGACTATATTAACGACTATTTTTCTGCACAGGTGGCATTGGCAAAGCAGAGAGTTGATGAATACATATACACTCAGATGATACAGCAAGCTGTTGCTCAACAATCAATGTAAATTCCTCTGCATGCAGACTCTCTTCTCTTGATAGTTATGTTGAATCAGTAACTGTGGGAATGTATACCAATTTTGATTAATGGCTCTCTCTCTTTTTTCACCTCAGTTTACCCAGATGATAAATTGGGAATACCCACCCGGGAGACCGGCTGGTGCCAACCCATCTTACATTTACTGTGTAAAACCCGTTTCCTTGCCCTGATCCTCTCCGTATGATGATTCAGTGCATATATCATGCGTTCAGTTGAATTGACTGTTTCTTCCTGCCTGCAACGATTATGTCTTGCACAGTATTTTGATTTTGTTGAGTGCTTTTGTTTATAGTAACCTTGTTGAGTGGAATTGAGTTTGGAGAGGGACACCAGCTCACTTGCATTACAGTAGTATTTAATTAGACGATAGGTTTCATTTCCTTCTTACTGGTATTGTAATTTCAGAACTCTGTAAAATTATATAAATGATGCCAAAGGTCCTCAACTAAAAGCCAGAAATTGTAGAAAACTTTGTACCCCTTGTGATGCTCTAAGTACTGCTCAAATTTTCTTCTCAAGTAGGCCTTGCGGGATATTGAAAACATCTCAGGATCAATTTTTGCAGAAAACGCTCATAAAATGCCAAAAATAAATAAATAAATTATGCTACCAGTAAGTAAGACCTGCCAAAATATTAGACATCAAGAACATGATGTGAATGTAATGAAAGAATAGTCCATAGTTTTAGTAACAAAGCTTTCGACTAGATCACTAAACGAACAATTAAAATTAATATTACATATTGAGATTCGAGAGGCAACCTGTCTCAATAATGTATAAATTAAACCACAGAAATCGGTTTTTGAGTCCTCAATCCGAATAAGTTCTCGAATAATTTAGGGGCCATGGCAGGAAGGTTCATGGGCTGAGGTGCCATGAAATTCACCATCTTTTCATGAACATTGTACCTACAACAAAAGTAATATTCAAGTAGACAAAACTTGTCAAACAATTTCAAGAATAACCACGACTCATAAAAGAAACCAATTTCACTTCTTAAATATATAATGACTGAGAATCCTTCTCATAGCTTACCTAATTTTGCGACTCTTAGAGGCACGTCGATCATACGCCTTTCTCTTCTTTGTTCGCATTTTCTTGAGCTCATAACCTGCTTGCTCTGGAATATCAATAATAAACATGGGGCTTAACAATGTTAGGGAGCTAGAAGTTGACGTATTAAAGATTTTGGAAACATAATAAAATGGCAATTTCAAACTATTGAAGACCCCAACAACAATTTTCAGACTACAAAAAAAGTTCCCTACATCGGGTTTCGGAAGAGACAAATACACAACGCCATGTAAGATAGCACTACCTGCAGCGAATGGAGCCATGGAGGTACATTACAAAAAATGGGATGGAATGGTTACCTGCGGATGTTGGGTCCATTGTCTCAAAAAATTCCTTCAATAACTGCTGATAGAACTCTGAGTCATCCAGAAGCTCAGGGTCACCATCACCAGTATGACCAACCTAATCAACAAGATCAACGAAAACCCCACTGAACTGATTGGTATATTACATGGTGAAAATGCTACTTTATGCAAAAGATAAGTGGAAATTTTGGAATTTCAAAGAGTCTAGAATATACAAACACCACAATACTCATTCACATCATATGTGTTTGTATGGAACTTCTGATAAAATCATGACATACTTCGTTTCTGCAATAGTTGTTCCCCACGTATGGAAAGAGTAAATCCCCACCCCCTATCGGAACTTGAATCAATTTAAAGAGAAAAGGAGCTGTGGTGTGGACATTCTAAACTGAATTTGTTTGCTGGTCAGCCTGGTCACACATTCAGGCTGATTAACAACTTGAGCGCAAGGGGAAAAAGTATGACTATTACCTCTCCTTTAACATCGCCTTTGTCCTCAGGGATCTGCCGATTTGTAAGAAAAAAATCAAAAATATTATACGTCGGAGCATTATGTGCACTTTATTCAAGTATGCGTACTTCCTTGTTCTTTTTCTCTGTAAAGAAACATGAAATTATTCCATTCGAAAAAAGGAACTGGAAATTATGAACTTACAGTTCCGAAAACGCCTACACTCAATCTATTTTGTTGCATCTGTTTCATTCTTCTGCTTGGATCCCTCATATAAGAAGCAACTTGTTCGCTAACATTCTACAGTAAGAAAATAAAGAAAAAATTAGTGTAACTACTAACCACACATCTTACAATGCTCAGATGTCACTCAATCCAGTCAGAAGCCAAACCTGATTAAAGGCATGTAATTTGCTCTTCATGGCAGCAGCTCCAGTTGTCACATGAGTTTTTCTCTGCCATTTGTCTATTGACTTGTCTCTGAAAGGAGCTATTCTACAAGATACAAAATTAGAGCCTTCAATTAGGAAAAATTTACTCTGGTTGGGATAATCTTGTGAGGACTGAGGACACAAGTAAATGCATGTAGGGATTAAATGTATTAGACGTGAGAAATTGCAGCCAAATCTCCATTGTGGCTCCTTCTAGCACTTTAGGAGCACTGCTTCCAAGGAATTTATTATTTAGCAAAATGCATGTTCAAGAATGCAACTCTTTGAGCATATTAAAGAAACCTGGTGGTAAATTGCCACTGGTATATTTCATCTCTATTGAAGTGCAATGGGAAGTCGTCCACAGAATCACCAAATTTAGTGTCGGCGGACAATATATAGGTAATTTTGGTAGTTTAGTGGCAATGATAAAGGTACAATAGTATCAAGTAACTAAAACTTGGGTCCAAAATGTTTCAATATTATGGGCAGACAGACACGCGGTTGAAGAATTAGATGCTGACAATAAAGTAAGCAAACAAATCTGCTGACAGAAAGTTACAAAATATTGATATCCATGCAGTCATAAGAAAATGGTTAGCTCGATTCAGTAGAACAAGATAGCACCTGGCAATGCAAGAAGTACCTGTGATGTATTTGAGAAATTCGTAACCATGCTTCACCATCTGCATCCTTGGAGCCTCCAGAATTATTCTTAGTTGATTTTCCAGAATTATCTTAAAAGCACAAGCAGGTGATGACAAAAAATCAACATAAAGCACCACTTACTCCAACTAATTCTAAATGTATAATCGTTTGCGAATGATGATCAATGACCATGTGATCATCTTTTAGCTAAAAACAACAATCACTAAAATACACACCCATGCAAAAATTAGAGCCTACAGAGTTAGATGGACCATTGCTGACAGGAGTTTAGGGTTGACCAAAGGAAATTAAAAGCAGATCTTTCTCTTCTCTTTTTCACCCTAAGTACAAATAAATAGAAAACAAAATGTGCACCATCCACTAATTAGTAAACGACTAGATGTACCGGAGTACAAACCAACCAAAAAACATGATAAGTGAAGATATACAAAGAAGTAAGAACGAAGTTTGACTACATCATTAATTATTAACATCGTCTTCATAGGCTCTCAATAGCACACAACTTCAAGTAGGGTCATCCTCTGAAACCTAACTTTACATTTTTTTTAAGTTTAAAAATAAGGTCTTTGTAGAGGGTTCAATTGAGAATGCTGAGAATAGGGCTCATATTGCCAAGGATGCTGCTCGGGAGGGTTTGGTAAAATCTTAGCATTTCTGCTTTGAATTTTGAAATGAAAAGGCTTACTAAGCTTGGGAACCACCCCTTTTGCAAACAGAAAGAGGATCCAACAGCTTCTACAAAAACTTTAGTGGATAATGTTGGCATCTATTGTGGTAAGAATATGCACAGGAGTTTTTTTACCATTATTATGGTTAGCAATATCATTTTCCTAAACTATAAAATTAATTCATTGTGACATAAGAACAAAATCTATGGCATCCAAACATTTTAAAGAAAAGTTGGATTCACTTTTTTTTATTCAATTCTTTGGCCTCAAACCAGTCTACTATATATTATGTTTCATTCTTTATCCCATTTTTTCCCTCAACTGTCGTATCCGTCTTGGACTGGGCTTGGGGCTCTCTACGGTTGAAATATCGGGAGCTTCTGGTGCATCAAGCTCAGAGGGGAGATGCAGAAAAAATATTCCTCCAAATTCCTCAAAAGTGCATTTCATAAAGGAAATTTTCTGAAGGATTTGTTTTCAACTTATTATCTGTAATGACATCTAATTTATGTAACTCAAAAGAAAAAAATGCCGTTAAACAATGCATAAATTGTCCTACCAATGTGGTAATTGGAAATGTGGTTAATAAGTATAAAATCACTTTGGCATGCTTTCCATGTGATTTTCTGATTAGAAGGTATCATAGAAGAGCTATAGCCTATGATTCCAAGATATTAACTTAGGTAAACATTGTTAAAAACAAATAGAGCAGAGGGATGAAGTATGAACAAATCACATATCGTCATGGTACATACCACCTGAGGATTTACTAACAGATGGATTCCTCTCGAGAAGGGCCTGAAAAATAATAAAAACAATGTACAGAAAAGTATGTTAGCAGATACAAAGCCAGTATCCGTATATGAATAATAACGATCTGGGATTGCTCATGAAGTTTTAAGAATCTACAACTACTATATCAAGAACAATGAGGCAAAAGTAACAGGTCCTCTGCAATGATCGTACCTCTTGTAGTTCCGATAGAGATTCCAAAGTCTGTTTGGTGGCAATGACGAGATCTGAATAAGCTGCACTGACTCCTTTATCTGAATCACAGAATGCAGACCTAGCAGGCTCCTGCAGAAAATCCCAATCGTATGAGCGCTTTTTATCACACAGAATTTGATTCATAACATAAATAAATGGAAGTCA
This sequence comes from Euonymus europaeus, assembly GCA_963580455.1. Taxonomy (NCBI): domain Eukaryota; kingdom Viridiplantae; phylum Streptophyta; class Magnoliopsida; order Celastrales; family Celastraceae; genus Euonymus; species Euonymus europaeus. The sequence continues at coordinate 24,866,164 of OY756962.1, forward strand.
ACAACCAGAGGATACCTGTGGTAATCTATTTGAATTTGAGAATGCTTTCTGAAGTAAGAATCTAAACTCAAGAGCTTTGTCCCAAAGAGCCTTTGCAAAAAACAAAAGAGAAACAAAAAGGTTAAAATTTTTCAAAACCATGCTACTCTGTGATCAATATAATAACAAAGTAACTTATGAGAATTATAACATGACTGAATTTACTTTTGTTTAAGGCAAAATAAATTCACAACCATACGTATCACATACCTTTTGGTTCTTCACCGCTTGACCTTTGGCAACATCTTCGTCCTTGTGGCGCTTGAGATTTTTCAACATATCTCTGGAAATATATATAAAAGGAAAGGAAAATATATTTATGACATTGCACATGAACTTTTGCTTGTAATTAGTAAACAGGGTCATGAAGGGCAAGCTAAATACTGCAACTTGACAATGCATAACAATCTTTCTCTCTCTAAAACAAGGCTAGAAGCACAAATTGTAACCACCATTTAAGCATCGGAACTTTCCTCTGAATTCCAAAATCAGACCCCAAAAATCTAACTAATCATGTAAATGGTGTATTTGATATTCAGTATCAAAAATTGTTAATTGGTGGTTGTTTCCAATAAATTTTAGATGCCAATGCATAAAAAAACAGCAAACGAAACTAAAGAAACTAGTCTTACTGCTCTTGGCGACGAAGATCCATATACTCTTTCTCAAGGTCTTCCATCTCACGATCATTACCAATATGGTTCTGTTCTTCCCCTCCTTCTTCTTCATCGTCTTCTTCCTCCTCCGAGCCTACCTCATCTTCTTCATCTAACCCTTCTTCTTCCTCCTCCACCTCTGAGTCCCCCACATCCGAATCGTCCTCTTCTTCTTCTTCCTCCTCATCTCCCTTATCTTCCCCTCTCTCGCTTCCATCATCTTCATCATCCATATCTTCGCCTTCATCATCCTCTTCTCCGTCGACCTACGTCACAAATCACAAACTTTGAAAAATAAAAGGGAGAACAAATTAACAAGACGAATCAATTTCAGAAATTCAACTAACCATTAGCTGCTCATCCTCCATACCATTGAAGTCCTCCGATTCACTGTCAGTTTCGACTGCTTTTCTAGCTTGCTTCGAAGCCGCACCCATTTCCAATCACCAAACAAATCAATCAGAGAGGCTATTCGCTTCGAGAAAAAACTGGAGAAGAGATGGCACCGAGGTTTATCGTCTGAACTTGCAATTCTGTTGTCCAAAAACCCTGCTTGCTCACTCTAGGATCCCGTAAACCATAGAAAATCAGGATGATATTATATGAGCCAGCCCAAGAGAATAATGGGCTTACTTGCAATTGTCAAAAAGTCAAAAAACCCTTAAAGAAGCCCGATGTTTTGAAAGGACATTTTGCTGGATTGGTGATGCAATCGGCCCAGTCCAAAAGTTGGCAATGTGCGGCCGACGGTATTGTTGTTGTAGAAAACGAATTAAAGAGTGGTAGTTAGTTACAACAAATGGATTCTTATTCTTTATTAATGAGATTATATTGAGAGATATATTTTACTGACGTGTTTGAGTATTTGATTTTATTTTGAATAATAAATGTGAGACCTAATATTAATTTTATACTAATCAAGAACAACCCAAACAAATTTCAAAGAATTTATATTATCCAATTTGCCTGACCAATCTAAATCTTAAAGGAATTCAGTCCATATAGTATCACAAGTATAATCTTCTAGGTACTTTTAGAGTCTAGCAATACAAAGGATGTTATCAAGAAGTGATGCACTCAAGCTAAATTGTACTTTTTGCACAGTTATTTATTTTGTACATTAAAACAAATGTATTTATTTTATCATTTTATGTATTCCATTTTTTGTTATGTGAAGGGTTAAAGACTATAAATAATTGTAAATTTTTTAACAGAGATATATTATTGATGTATTTTTACGTATCATGAATATAAGAAAATGTAACATATTTTTAATTATTATTTATATTAAATAAATATGTATACAATAACATATTACGTTGAACTCGGTTTCAATTCCTATTTAATCAATGAACTATGAATTATCAATGAGTTAATATTATTTTTAGTCAGCGAAAGATATCTCATGTTTCATTTTGGTCACCGAAAATTCAAATATTTTAATTTGATAACTCATCTTTTAAATTTGTTTTAGTCTTATCACCTGATCAGGTTTTTACAAATTCGGGCAACATAAATGCATACATGGGAATTTGACTACCGACTTGTATTTATATTTTATACCTGGAAATAAAAATAAAACAAATTTATTTTTTAAAAATTTAAAATGTTGGCAAATGGATGTATGACACATGTTCGTGCAGCCGTGCTGTCACTTGCCCCAGGAAAATGGTGCGGATCATTCTGTTTCTTGGGCCTAGGAAACAGGGTTAGCATCCTTGACCCAATTAGTCGTAGCCTAGCCAGTGAGCCAACCCAATAAACAGCACTTCGCCAAATGCTGCAATGCAGACTCCCTGGCTCCCTACTCTTGCAGCCTTCCCTCCTTCCGCTCCGTCCCCCTCTCTGCGGCTTTCCGCCATCGCCACCGGAACAACGGTGCTTCAATAATTTTCCAAAAACCTTTAGAGATTTCGAGGACGGATGTTACACTTGATTTCTGAGCCGGTTCCCAAAAATCTCCAGAGAGTTTTTTTCCTCTGCGTTTAGTTGTTTTTTTATAGCTCTTGAGGTGAGATTGGTCTTGAAAATGACTAGTATCTATGAATTCTTTTTATTCAGTCGTTTTGTGCACTTTATTTTGATCACTAGTCATCTCTGTTTAATTCAGCAAAGGTGAGTGATTTTTTTGTGAAGAAGTAGACATCCAAGACTAATGGCAAGTCAAGCAGCTACCTCTTTCAGTGGTAACATGAAGGCAAGGATTTTGTTTTTTGTTTTTTTTTTTTTTTTTGTAAAATAAGTTTCAGTGAACACATCTGCTCATACTTATTTACTCCTTCGAAAATTGAATTCATTATGCCAAACTTAAAGCAGCAAAAAAATAAAAAATGCACTAAATTTCTAGGCAGGCCATGTGCTTGTACAATTTGTCAAATGATTAAAAACATATTGTAGATTAGTGTATGTATATATTCATATAAGAATCATTTTCTGGTGTTTTGGTTGGTAAATTGTTTGTTCTACACTTGGGTAGCACTGCATTTATTTGATCATGACCTGATAATTGATTGCAACTTGCTTGTTTAGTTTGCTTATAATTATGCATAGATGGAATGGCTCTATGCCTTAGGTCTTTAAGGATTAATTTGGCTGTAAAATATAGGTAAAAGTAAGCAAAGTCGAACAAACCATAGTGTAATTCTTTTGCCTGTTTCTAAGTTAACCTTGATGTACCTTTTCTTCTCTGTGGTTGAAGTTACTCGGAAAATGGTGTTGGACATTGAGAGGTAGGCTATATTTAGATAATTATATATACTCATAACTTACGTTCGTGTTTACGAGTAACCTGTGTGGTTTCTGCAATGATAATATGACGTATCTCCCTTTTGCAAATTCTCTGCAGTAAGATACAAAGATTGACTTGCGGTTCCTTTATATATCAAATTTTGAGTTTTCCTGAATGATTCTATGTCTGGCTCCACACTCTATAGCATATGCTTTGGGAATCAGTTCTTAAAATATTTTTGCATAACTATTAGGCTTCTAGTATTATAATTTTATAATTGTTGCAGAAAATCATGCATGCTAGTGTAGACTACTTAATATTTTTTGGTTGAGTACAGTTTAGTCTATGACTTTGTAATTGAAGTTTTAATGTGGTTTTGTTATTATTAAGAGGGATTGTCTATCTTATTTTTACAGAAAGCACTTGCTGGCCTGAGACGTATTGATCTAGAAGGCCTGCGATGGAGAGTTTTTGATGCCAAAGGCCAGGTTGGAACTTGGAACTCAGTTCAGATCTGCCATTTGTTTGTCAAATTAGGCTGGTGGAGGACTGTTATAAGATTTCCAATGCAACTGGTTTCTCATATCAATGTGTTAACCAATTATAGAAGTTATTGGTTGTCAAATTATAATTTGTCTTATCATGTATTTGTGAATAGTAGCACTGACTTAGTTTGATAGGTCCTTGGAAGATTAGCATCTCAAATAGCTTCTGTGGTTCAAGGCAAGGATAAGCCAACCTATGCCCCTAACCGTGATGATGGAGATATGTGCATTGTGCTAAATGCAAAGGATGTATGCGTTACGGGGAGGAAACTTACGGATAAAATTTATTACTGGCATACTGGGTAAGTTACACCTCTTTATTTATCACTTCCTGGCCCCTGGCTTCCTGCCAGTAGAATGGTGAAAAAGCTTTTGGACATTCAGGCCTTTGAGATTGTGGGCAAATTATCACTATAAAAAGTTTCAGCTGAGATCTGATACATTTGGCCATTTTTAATCAAAAGATGTATAATTCACTGTAGTTTCACTTGTGTTGCTGTTGATGTATATCACTGTCCTACTGTTAATACACATTTCCTTCAGGTATGTGGGGCATCTCAAGGAACGGACTTTAAAGGACCAGTTGGCCAAGGATCCTACAGAAGTCATTCGCAAAGCTGTCCTACGCATGCTTCCCAGAAATAAATTGCGTGATGTGAGTGATTCTCGTTGTACAGTATAATGTATACTTAGTTTGTGTTTTTCTTCTTTTAGTTGGCACTTGTAGTCATAGAATCAACATCTGAAAATTATTAAGAGGGTAAATTCCTAAATTATACCACTGTGTGCTCGAGTATTCTAAATTGCAGCCTAATTTACCTAGTTCACTTAAATCATTATTGAGGCAACTGATTTGGATTGATTTGGTATTCAAGATGAAAGTGATGAGTACAAATGATTTTTGGTGCATAATTCCACTATCCGTGCTAAAATTTAAAGTAAATGTTATTATAATATAATTTTTTCCGGAGATCAGGGGTGGATAGATAAATTGTAGCTCTTCTTTCGTGAGACTCATATTTTTTTTTATTAGAAGAGTGTCTCATGAAGCACAGAATGTAGAAACAGTCATTATTCCTGAAAGTGCAATAATGTTGCACATTTTGGAGAACTGCGGAGTTCTTAAAACACCATCATTTTGTGTAACGCAGGATAGAGATCGTAAACTCAGAATATTTTATGGGAGTGAACATCCTTTTGCTGATAGGCCGGTTGAACCTTACGTGATGCCACCTCGAAAAGTTAGAGAAATGCGGCCCCGTGCGAGGCGTGCCATGATCCGAGCGCAGAAGAAGGCTGAGCAACAACAACAGGGTCCTGATGATAGGAAAAGACGCAAAAAGAAAGAAGTCAATACGGAAGAGGCTGTCTGAGTGAGTTCTTAGTGTTATTCAGCATTTCAATAGCCAACTCGTTTGTCATCAGCATTTTACCTTCATAAATGCATGCAAATTCCAGTGCGTGTTTGATTATTAATGTTCTGTAGGTTTGTGAGATTTTATACAGTGCATTTTTTTGCTACTAAAATTAAGCACTATGAGGGCAGATTTTTTACTTCACACAGTGGTAATGAATTAATCAAAGTATTATTCTTCCAAGCATAATCTTAGTATGGAACCTTTGATATCTGCCATGTTTGGTGGGTCCACCATAAGCAGATGCAGAAGTCTCACTGACCAGGTTAAGTGCTTGTGTGGTGCCCCAAGGATTGGAAATCTCTGAAAATTATATAGGGAAAGAGGCCAAGATATGGGGAGTTACTGAATAGAATAAGCAACTTAGTAGCTTACAGGTCCTCCGTCCTCGTTGGCACCTGTTTATTGATTCCCCAAATTTTTTAAGTTCTATGTACTTGAGAAAGTAAATTTTCCTTACTGCGGTAACCATAATTCTTGCAAGATTATATTTAGCAAGTGCAACATGCATGTTTTGTTGCTGGGATAAAAAATAAAAAAATAGCGCATATAAATGTACTGAGTCCAAAAGGATTTAGATGGAAGTGATAGAATTTACATGAATGACATGATAGTTTAGTTTCAGCTTTTGTAATGCACAGTTAACAAGTGAAGTAGTTATCAAACAAACCCATCTAAGCACGTTGTGAATATACCCATCTAAGCATCTCAGTATATCCCGATATACTTCCCAGTATAGCTACATTTATTATAGTAACATATTGTCTCATGTTAGAATCATTCAAAGACACCGTCAATCTTCACAAAAGTTGAGATTTGCCCTGCAATATCAGGGGCTGACACAATATGCTTTCGCAGTTGTGCCAATTAGCTGCTGCTAATTAGAATCAACTCCTTAAGCACTAATAGACTTGAGAAGCTCATCCCATGGCTCATGGCTGAGTAAAACATTAAAAGGAGGCTAATTTACAGATGCCACCCTTGAGGTTTGGTCTAAAGACAAATAGCTCCCTTAAGTGTCAAAAACATGGCACTTATCCTACTGTTTAAGTAATCATGCAAGTTATAGTTAAGCTGAAAATATAATTTTGCCCTAGCCATTAGACACTGTAGTTTACAGTTTCGTCTTTCTGATCAATTGTTCTAATCACTGACTTGAATCTTGATATTGGGATATTCTCTTTTGACAGTGATTTTTTAATCTCGCGTAAAAAGTTATCATATTTGTTTGGTCAATTGGCATGACTTAAAGTTTGACTGTGCCTTGGCATTGCTTTATCTCAATCCTTAATGAATTTCACCAGAATCATCAGGAGCTAGACGATGTTAGTGATTAAAGTGATCAGAATAATGAGATAAGTATGAACCATGATTATATGGGGGGGCTTCTAGCATACTACGTTAACCTTCTAGGGAACTCTGTACTTCATTCAAAGCCTATTTGTTGGAACCATGTATTGAGATTCTTGTTACATTCTTTCTTCTGACGTTCTTTCTTTCAATTTCAATAAGTCATGTTATATTTTAGTGAAAATAAAGAAAGGATCATACTGAGTAGCTGAACATATAATCATATTGTGCACTTTTGAAATATGAGAAAATATGTAGGTTATATTTAGTTGTCTTGTCTATAAGTTGCTAGCAAATACTATTAATGAGATAGAGAGAGAGAGAGAGATTAACTTGGATAACATATTATTCAAATCATAGGACATCTTGGTGTATGTATCACCAAATTACCATATAATATCCTCTGATTACATCACAACAAAGCCTTTATTTTTATGAAAGTGAAGATAGATGTCATTGCAAGAACCCAAAATTTCATGTAGTTTTATTCATTGCACGTCCTCAAATGCCTCCTCAGTTAACCCTGCACCAAGGCAAGCAACAAAAAGTGCAAATTATTTTACAATGTTCTTCATAATAGAAAGTCCAATAGTTCCAAATAAGGAAGAAAGAAAAAGAAGAGATGAACTCACTTGGTACAGTCGATGTTTTTGGAGATGGGAATGCTAGTGTCAACACCACATTTTTGAGGAAGAGAAGAGGCTGCATCTGGGTTTATAGTTGGGAATTTAGTGGCAGCTTGTTTGAGGCAGTTGCAGGCTGTTTGTCTATCCGCGATAGTTGGAGTGATTGCCTTCAAATTCTTGACACCTTCGCAACAAGCTGGTGTGAGATTGCTGCCCGAAATGAGGTATTGCATGCATGCACTCAAAGATGACTCCACTTGCCCACAACTCACTGCTGCCTCTCCTGGCTTGGCCATAAAATGAACCAAGGCAACCACAACCAAGATAACTGCTGCTCCTTTCATTTTTTTTCTCTCCTCTGAAGAATTTAAGCTAGTTGTGGGAATATATTTTCCTTGGCTTCAGCTTGAATGTGATTGTTGGATAGGCTTCTATGTTTATATAGTGTTTTTTGTTACTAACAACCTTTGAAGTTGTGCGTCATGGAAGTTAGAGTGTTTTGGCTTCTTGTCTATTCCTTAATATGTGACACTTCTTGTCTTGAACATCAAAGAAAAGATGATAGATGCTGAGCAATTTCTTTTTCTTGCAGGTTCTTCATGAAATCGGCAATTATGTCAAGCATCCGTCGTTTTGACACTGGCAAAAACCAACCTTATCAATTGTGAGTCACCTATTGCTGGATCAATACTAGTTTCTGTTAGTTCTGATGCATATGCCCCATCACGATCAGTTAGTTTAGATGCTGTGTCTTTTGGGATTGCAGAGGCTTCACTGACTTTTCTCGTAGAGTGTTTTGTTTCTTAACAACTTGTGAAGTATTGGGGTCTTGGAAGTTACGGATCTTTTGGCTTCTTCTATGCTTGATGTGCAACTTCGTTTGTCGTAAATATAACAGATGATAAGCTTTGTGGATCATCAACCCGACCTTCATACATACATACATATATATATATATACATACATACATATATATATATATACATACATACATATATATATATATACATACATACATATATATATATATACATACATACATATATATATATATATATATATGTGTGTGTGTGTGGTGTTTTGTCAATTGTTACTCCAAGCATTCGTATTTTCACAGTTGGCAAAAACTAACCTCATCTCCTCTTGTTATAGCAAAAAAGTTGCAGACGGGTTTTGAGGGTTATGTACGTTTTTAGTTTTGAAAACCAGATGGGAAAACATTTAGAAAGTTTATGGTGGTAAATGTGTAAAAATAAAAAAAAATTCTCCTTGTGATATTTTTATAGCTTGGGAACTTTGAAATATGATGCAATCTGTACTTCAATTTCTATTTAAATCTTCATTATTTGTCATAAAATAAAGTCAATCCAATTCATGGGGGATCGGCAGTCGTCCAGTTTTAAAAAAAATTGAACCAAACCGGTATCTTAAAAAAGTTTGAAAATTTTATAAATGTGTAATATTTAGCATGATGAATCCATGAATATTCTTTTATTTGAAACAAAAATAAAATTCGTTATGATCCAAAATTGAATGTTTTGAATTTTTATTCAATGATTTAATCACAATGAGTTTGTCTTTTGTTTAAAAAAAAATCGTTGAACTCGTCAAGTTAAATGCTGCACATTTATTAATTTTAAATCGGGTTTTTTTTTTACAGTGGACCTACCCTAATCAATCCATCATGCAATTATTAATTAGATTTTCCATAAATGTTGCATATGTGTATATAATTAGGGCTGGGCATGGGCATGTATTATCATTCATTATCGGCTCGAAAATCGGCCTGAATTTTCGGGCCGATAATACCAACCGACCCGTGTGTATAAGGGTCGGTTGGTGGTTTTTGATTTTTCTCAAATGTCAGTTGGCCTAGTCACCTAGCCCACTAGCCCAGTAACAGTAAACCCATACTCTCATTGTCCAACCCAAGTCTCAGCCTATAACAATCCAAATAATCATAATCTAAAGTCATAAACCAGTAAACGCGTTACACATTCAGTTTAAATTTTTAATTTGAATTGCCAAACTTGAACTTTTATTTTATTTGAGTACTTATGTGATGTATTTAAGTATTTTTAAGTATTTTTAACATTTATTTAAGTATTTATTAGTATTTAAATGAGTATTTTATTAAATATAGATTTTATTTCTAAACTTTTTCCTGGCAGATATTATCAGCCTGAATCATTATTGGCCTGACTGAAATCGATTGCAATCAACAACTGAACCAAATCATTCGGGTTGATAATAATTTCTAATTTTGTATAGAATCGATTGTCGGCCCGGTTGGATTATCGGCCGATAATCAACCGACTCAACCCGTGCCAGCCCTATATATAATTATGTATATATAGAGATTAAAGAGAAACTAGTTCGAAGCCCGCGCGTTGCGGCGGGTTGATTAGAAATTATGATGTGCGAGTGTAATGACTCTTTTTTAACCTCTAATAGGAAACAAATCTAATACATAAAAATAGTATATAAAGAACAACAAAACGTTTAGAGCTATAATTCTTAAAAAAAGAAAACAGTTAGAGCTATAATTCTTTTGTGTTTGGATTAATCGGTCTTTTCTCAGCTGACAATTTCAGAAGAACTATATCAAAGGAATACACATAAGTGTATGGATAGCCAAATCAAGTCGTATTTTGTGTACATATATTTCTTATAAGCGACCAGTATTGATATTTACAGAACCAAACTTTGCATGTTTCATCAGAATGAATTAAAAACAAAACTTAATTTCTGCATATATGCTAAAAGACTTTGGCATCAACAATTGACATAGTTCAGAGGTCGCGCGTTGCGGTGAATTCATAAATTTGTCACGGATATGGTTGAATTTGAGCCAGTGGAAGATAAGAGATATTCTATTCTTCAAAAAATCGTCATTTGTTATGAAGTTGATAATCGAAGAATTCATGAAAACAAAAAGATAACAATCCAAGATATTCAGTTTGAAGGGCAGACCATATAAATGGACAATAATCCTTCCATTTGAATTGACATACTGTTGAGTTGTAATTTATTTGGTTTGTTCTGATTTTTTTTTTGTCCTTGGGCTAAAAAGCTGATGGCTTCAATTAGTCAAGAGATGCAGCTATAGCAAGTCTTCCTACAGAATTGCCTCGTAGTGCTTGAGTTGGAGAAGCATATGCAAGCCATTTTGGTAGAGCATGGATATGTGTATGCTGTTCATGTATAAACATCATTTTGCAGCATCATCTAATAGTGTATCCTAGATTAGAACAGTTTCTGGTTATCTAATAATGTATCCTTTGAATTGCCCCTCTTCTTTTTTATTTTTTATTTTGCCATTGCCATTAATGAGGTAAAACCAGAAGGAAAAATAAACAATAAGTGTTAGGAAGCATTGCAGAAGTAACTATATGTACAGTGGGTAGTTTTAGATGAATTGTAGACCAAGAACAAATGATCAAGTTTTAGTGAATTGTAGACTAAGAACAAATGATCAAGCAGCTATGTGATTGTTAACATATGAGCAGGGATTATTTTTTTAGTGAATCATCCAAAAGACTAATTAGCTTAAGATTTGATATTTCAGATAAAAAAATTAAAAAATTAAAAAATTAATGTCAAACATATTGGGGCATTGTGCAAGCTTGTTGTCTCTGCTGTCAAGTGACTTGAAAACTTACTGTCAATGGAATAAAGCAAGTACTGTTTGTATTAGTTAGCACAGAGTCGAGGAACTATTTTAGTATAATAACATTTGCTCCTACAGTAAAAACAATCAAGAACCAGCAAAATTCACCAAAAGCTGTCATTTTTTTTGGACCTCTCAGAAAGAATGAGGCATGAGCTGATTCTGCTATTATTGACAAAATTATGACACACTTTGAATCTTTGATGAACAATACAGTGCTGCAGGTTCAGAATATACATCTGCAAGCAGATTAATTCAGCTCACCTTTACTTGAACACTTTTAAGGGAATTATCAATTCTTTGTTCCAAATGTTCGAGGTCTCTGAAGTTCAAGTGATGAAACCCTTGACCAATGTAATGGCTTGTGTTTCTTTGCAAGACTTGAAGTCTAGTCATGAAATGCTGTTCTGAACGACCATCTTTTTGTAGGATACTGTCCATGCTTATTGAAGTTAAGAAGGCGGTAATAAAACACACACACACATATTCCTCTTCTTCCGCATATTCCAAATGAAAGGAGGTATACCATTAAAAGTATTCATATCCGAATAAACAAAATTCATGTCAGCATGTATCAGGAGCTAGAAATTAACACCACTAAAATAACCTTGTCTGTCAACATTAGTACATAAAAAAGAGCAGAAGGATAAAAAGGAACCCAGCCAGTATCTAGACACACCAAGAGTTGCAGCCAAATAAAATTTTGGGGAAAAAATATACACACCAAGAGGTGCTATTTACAATGGGCATAGTTACCAAGAACAAAAAAAAGCCATGTATAACCTGCGACTAAGGGCCGATCACACTAACTTGAGCTCTCATATTTTACCAAGACAACAAACAGCTCCGTATGGATTTCTAATTAGTGTTAAAAACAATGTACATCGCAGATGGAAAATGGCATTTTAAAAAAGTAGGCTATGTATGAAAAAAGAGAAAAAGGAAGGAGCCTTTTAAATAACTCAAGAGTGAAGATAAGATCACGGAAATAAAAAACCAATGGCATAAACTGCTTGAACCAAATGGCAAAACAAACCCCAATATTCCTGGGAAAATTTTGACTGAAGGAATAGAAGATGTGAGAGGTTATGACAATTGAACACGAAACATATAAACTGCAGCAAAAATTAATACCTGAATGAAAGAAAGTAATACTGAAAAATAGAGAACATACAATGACCGAAAGAAACATCACACAAGAATATGAGCTGGTTTTCAGCAGTTCATATCGGAGTTGCAAAGATCAAAACCTGCATGAAGTAAAATTAGATTGAAACAGTGAGAGAGCCTACAACAGTGGAAATAAAAGATGTAGAGAGCTATGATGAAAAGATTTAAGGCCAATTGATAAAAAAAACCCAAAACTCCCACGAAAGAAACATTAACTAACGTGGGAAATTCGAAGAAGTGCATGAAAAAGAATGACATTGAGCCTGAAAAAAGATATTGATATGGAACATAGATAGTCGAGTAATCGGTCGCTTCTGTTTAATATAGAAATTTGTAATCATTATAACCCTTTCAATGTGCACTAAATATATGATTTCACAAACAACTGGTGCGAATGTATATGTATACCGAAATTTAATGTACGGATTCGGATAAGAGAATCAAACCTACAATGTCAAAAAATAACATAATCTTATACTTGTTAGATTAGAAGAAGCTCAACAGAAATCAATATATATTGAGAAATTATCATCAAGTCTAACGATATGATGATTACAAATGCAGATGCATTAACAAAATGGAAAAATTGTAAAAGTAAAACGGAAGGGGAAAAATACCCATACTCAAATCACATGAAAGTGTTGCCACTTTTCCATACATGTATCACACGATGATCAATTGTCTTTTAGCTACTAATTATGAAAGGGCAGGCCCAACAGGAGAATCCAAAGCTTAATCTGTTGCGAAACAAGAAGCAAGAATAAATTACGTTTGTAGCCCAGATCAATACACAAACAGTGCACACATAGTATAGAGTACGGTAAGAATCATGGATCATTCGACAACTCAAAAAGAGAAAATTGAAAGAAACATAACAATTGAAGATGAAATAAAAGATTTGGATATCAAAAATTGAGAGAATAATGTACGAAAGTGTTGTAAAACACTTTAAAGCTGAAGGAACCTTTTCCGAGAGGACCAAACACTATAGGAAAATAGTAATAGTGGAATTAAATAGCATAAAAGAGAAGTAATCTTTATAAACAACTCATATAAAGAAATATATGGACACTGTTATTGACCCAGATTTCCATTATAAAGAATTGACAATCAGAGGACGGTGGTTCAAATCTTGCAAACACAGAGAACATAGAGGCAATGACGACGTTAAGAAGAAATCAAGCCTAAGATGTCTAACTTCAGAGCAAATAAAACACAAATCCAATCGAGGTAAACCAAATATTTTTTAAAAATAAGGACGAAAATAGGAGAATAAAAAACAAACCTACAGTGATATGATAACATCCAAAGCAAGTTTTAGGGGAGGCTGAGAGGAGAGGATTACCAATAGCGAGCAAGAAATGTTTGGCAATTACTTAAAACCCATCATAGAGCCAGAGCCACTACACGAAAACACAGCTCCTCAAACTGACCCAACTACTAGACTACGATCCTCACTTAAGCCATAAACCTCTCACACGCAAGCCAAACAAAAAATTTATCAGTTTCAATAAAGGTCAGCAAAATCAAACCACGGGAAAAAAGAGCACTATTTGCACCACACAAAGTGAAAAAAAAAGCATGGTGAAGGAAATAAAAGGGGGAGGAATACAAGTAAAAAATATAAGAACCACAATTCGACACCAACTTCCCGAAAGCAAACAAAAAATAATATTTGTAAATGTCAATAGATACATCCACCTATTACATTTGTTACTTGTAATACCAGTTACACTTGCTGATTGCTTATATCTCTTTGAAACTACAATTACGCAAACGAATAGTATGGCCAAATGTGAGACACCCTAATTAGAGATTAAAAAAAAGAAGCAAAAGTTTAGATTTCTAAGAAGAGAAGAATAGGGGTTCATGAATGGATTGAGTGCTGCAAAAGAACATAATAAAATAGTGCATTTAAACAAAAGTGGTATGAGTGGGAAAAAGAAAACGGGTTAATAAATCCAGAAGAAACTAAGGAAACATTACTTTATATGATGATGATTCGAAGTAGAGCACCGGAAATTAGAAAGATTACAATCTGCATGAAAGCACATGAGTGGGTAAAATCATCATTTAAAACCCAAAAACATCAGGATGTCCACAACCGTATATGTAACGCCCCGTCCCACGAAACCCTACTTACCGGGCTTGTAGTCCAGAACGCTACTTATTTTTCAATATAATCTCACTATTATATTCACACAGATCCGCTGCAAGAAACAATTCCACCAAGTTAATACTAACCTAACCTGAATTTAAGGCGTCATCTTATATATTTTAAATAAGCTATAACCTCCAATTAATATCCTCTAAGAATATTACCGTAAATCCTACACTTCTCGTCCGGGTTTTCCCAATCTACATTTATTACTATACATCAAAGCTATTAATTATAAGTGCATAAATAAATGAAAAGCTTAATTGATTAATCTTCTGTGAAAACTAACTGCCGTCACATGAGCATCTTCTTCATGGATCTACGGCAATGCCATCAGCTCCTAGCTCAGCATAATCATCTAAAAATTCAATACCTGCATCACGGAACATAGTGAGCCGAGGCTCAGCAAGTAATACTTATACATGAATGCACATGAACCTCATCATTAGTAAAATAGTTAGCCATTTAAATCATTTTTCCAGTACTCGGGCCCTTAACCTAGGTAAACTGCTACAGAGCAACCGGTCGGGATTTTTCCTCTTTTGTATCTCAAAGATACCCTTTCAATAATAACCTCAACCTTAACCTTTCCATACACCCGCCCTGTAGCAGTAATACCTGGTTCGTAAAAACACCTTTTTCCTCAAACCGAATTTTTTCTTTTGATGTAATGCAATGCATCGTGCTTATGAACAATATTTAATGCATCTGTAAATCATACGTAACACCTCACTTTCAAGAACATCAAACCGTCGTCATATCAGTTTCATCACCATATTCAGTCCAAACATATAACAGTACGCATTGCATACTACAGAGCAATACAACAACAGTTATGTCGTTCAATCACGGTAACCAACCATCACATTCAATACACTTATAATATAAATCATCATTCATATCACAATTCTCATATAACTATTCATAGAATTCCGATCAAATACATATCAATAATCAAACAATTACACATACAATAACACATATAGTTCACAGATCACATAGTTCCGTAATACAGTTGTGTATTACTTACAGCGATGTGCTCCCGTAATTCCCGATAATTTAATTATAAAGATGAGCTCTTCAACGCATTTTTCCCTAGATCACCGTAATTTTGATTTAAAAATTTATCCTGAAACCCAAAATAATAAACAACAATTAAAATTTATCTATAAAGCTTTTCCCTAATTATTTGGAGTCAACCTTGAGTGGCCTAGGTCAATTGGACTATTAAAAGTTTGTCCAAACACCATTGGGCTTGAGCAGTCAGCCCATGATCACTGGGTCAGTTTGACCCGGTCATCTTCTTCTTCTTCCAGGCGCGGGTCTAACAGACCCGCCGATTTCCACAATCGGGTCCCCGCCGTGGGAGGCGAGGTGACCTCCATCGCTAGTACCAACGGAAAGAGAACGACGAGAGGGATGTTCCTCCGGTCTCCGTTACCTGCTCGGTGGCCGTATTCCGATGATTTTCCGGTGTTAAAGGTTCACGGCCGACTCTCCTTCCTCCTTCGTGCACGGCTCGACTGACCTCCGTTTCGTACGAAATCGGTGTCGGTGAACTCCTGGTGACGTGCTCGTCCTCCTCGTGGCTTCAAAACTGACAACCGTCACCTTCATCGGAAAATCGATTTTCGTCACTCTCGTCGCCGTCGCCTCTGTTTTCTAGGGTTTCCCTCGGGATCCGTGACCCTAATTTCTATTATTATATACACATATATTTCTAATCTTCTAATTATTCAATTACTATTTTGCCCCTAACTTATTGCTTAAATTAACAATCTCACCATTAGTTTCTCTAATAAACATTTTAGTTCCAACATTTACATTAATTCCGTTTCCAGCCATTCTTGCGCCCTTAAATTTATTTCCTATTAAGAATTCATGAATAATATTTCACTTTTATTTAAAATATATTATTACACACACTAAAATTAATATTAAATACCTCATACGTCACTTTACCCTATCGCATAAGGTATCCAACGACTCGGGTTATTACAGTATACCTTAGAGGTTTGAAGATCAAGAGGTTTTCCACTGCAGCTCACCAATTCGAAATAGATAAACATTTCTAGAGGAGCACAACAGAGGGAGGAAGACGACAAAGAACAACAAATTATTAAACCCAGACCCTGGAGAAAGGAACCTCACCTAATACGAGGATGCTGAGTCATTGTTTGAAATGGTAAAACCCCAACATAGCTATGAAAGTATATGAAATACATGTCATTCCTCCACAAACCTTGAGGCATCCAAGTAGGCAGTAGCATGTAATAATCTCAATAGTGTCTTCAACCATGAGTTCTGATCACCAACCATCAGGTAATAATCTCCCTCAAAAAACATTTGATATGTATCTAAATGATAATACAACTTCAGGAAAAAATTGTAGATGGCACAACTTTAAGCCTTTAACACAAGCCCTTCCAGCACCCAAAGAAACAACCAACCTCATTACAAAATCCATATTTGGAGAGAGAAACAATAAGAAATAGAGAACTCATATGCATCCCTCAAAATCGTAAACACTATCAATATATAAAAAAACTTTTGAACTGTAAAAAATTATGAATTGTAAAAAAAAAACCTGAATTGATACCTTTCACCTTGTGAGAGAGCTCTTTCTGATATCAGGGCCCCAAATGCAATATACGTAGTCTTACAATACGAGTAAATTTGCTTCTTGGCCTCTTTCTCATTAAAACCTCCCACTGAATCAGAGGAAACAAAATCCCCTAATTAAATTGCGAAATACGAAAATATAATTGAAACCAGCTCGTCAGTTTACCTGTGCCAGGGTCTTGACGTAGGAGTTTAACATGTCTCCTTCTTTGATCTGTGGGTCATTAAATTCCATGATGATAGGCCATCACTTATAATCGCACATTCGCACCCATAAAGAAGGATCTTCTCCACTCCATATGCTGAAATTAGCAGGTCAATATTCTCACTTGAGGAAAAAATCAAAATTCAAATTAAAATAAAGCAGAGACCAAGAACCTCTCTTCCACAGAAGTTTGTCGATAGAAACCCTGTGGATAGAACAAAAACTAAATCTGAAAGTTAGCATACTTATATGGTGCATGAGATGATCGCGTGTATACCCAAAAGCGTAAACTTGTCCTGGCCGTCACCGACACTTGAAACCTTCACTGTTGACATCGGAATAGCCCAATCGGCCCTGAAAAACATGAAGATTTCCCACTCAAAATACTGGATTGAAATTAGAGACATCTTCGAAGGGCGCATTCTATAAGAATGGAAATAGAGAGAGAGGATGCTAGGTCATTTTGCCTAACTAAATTACCTTACTAAAAGTTTAAAAATGTGGGAAAGAAAGGTGAGGATGTGGGTTTGGATCCAAGATTTATGATGAACACACCAGAGGAAATAGGTCTGTTGCCCGGATTGTGTCAGTTCATGAACTCGGACTCTCTAGATGAAGAATTAGGGGCGGATCGGAAACCCCAATCACTCGTGCGGCCACCGAAAAAGCACCGGCGAAGTATAAATAGTAAACCCTAAGGTACCCTAAGTTTGGTATGTGAACCAGGGAGGGTAAAACACCAGAGAGACCCCAATAACTCGTGCGTACATCAAAGAAGCAGAGGGTGGCAGGAATCGAATGGCGGAATGGAAGCGATCTTTTGGAGCACGCAGAGGGGAAGCAGAGAGGTACATGAGATGAAACTGATCACATAAAGCAACTGTGACGAAGGTGTAGAAGTTGTCCTGACATCGAAAAGCTGTCAGATAAAGCAGTGGTAGACAACGCAAATGGATACCTTCGTTGAAGTCGGTTTAGAAAAGCAGGTGGCAGACGAACGCAGGTCGTCATGGTTGGACGGCGTCGTTTTACGTGACACGCTTGAGGCTAGCTGGCTATGGCCTGAACGTATGAAAAGGGAGAAGGAGACCGCAAGTTGCGCGACTACGCAGAAGATCGTCGAACTCGCGCTCTCAGGCCTGCGAATCCACCCGGTTTAAAGGATATATATATATATATATATATATATATCTATATCTATATCTATATCTATATAGTATAGATAATATTTTAAAAATAATACATGTCTAACATAAAAGAGCCGGTCACATCAGAATCGACTATATATCTCTATATAGAAAGGTAAAGGTGTATGCACGTATATGTACACATTTGTTTGTTTTTTTTTTAAAAGAAAACACATCTGTTCTTCTTAAGACGGTGGTGTGGTGGTCGCTTTTGCGATTATTTTCATTATCGGCAGCAAAGTGGGTGTATGCACATATATGTACACATTTGTTCATTTTTTTTTTCGTTCTTTTTTTCTTTAAAGAAAACACATTTGTTTTCTTAAGTCGGGGGTGTGGTGGTCGCTTTTGCGATTATTTTCATTATCGGCAGCAGCTACTCATTAAAAAATGTTCTTCCTGACTCTCTGATGGATTAGATTCATCCAATAATACATACGTCGACGTCCAAATGTGAAGCTTTTCGCAGCTCTTTTGTTTTCAGGAAAATTTATTTTTATATATCAAAATGAAAAGGAGAAAGGCCCTCCTACGGGATTTACAATAGGGGATCAAACCTAACCCATCAAGATGAGGCAAAAGCCGAAATAATATAGGACAAAAAACAAGAAACAATGACAAGAAATGTTAACATGAAAACTAAAAGATGGATTAGATTCATCCAATAATACATACGTCGACGTCCAAATGTGAAGCTTCTCGCAGCTCTTTTGTTTTCAGGAAAATTTATTTTATATATCAAAATGAAAAGGAGAAAGGCCCTCTTACGGGATTTACAATAGGGGATCAAACCTAACCCATCAAGATGAGGCAAAAGCCGAAATAATATAGGACAAAAAACAAGAAACAATGACAAGAAATGTTAACATGAAAACTAAAAGATGGATTAGATTCATCCAATAATACATACGTCGACGTCCAAATGTGAAGCTTCTCGCAGCTCTTTTGTTTTCAAGAAAATTTATTTTTATATATCAAAATGAAAAGGAGAAAGGCCCTCTTACGGGATTTACAATAGGGGATCAAACCTAACTCATCAAGATGAGGCAAAAGCCGAAATAATATAGGACAAAAAACAAGAAACAATGACAAGAAATGTTAACATGAAAACTAAAAACACAGAAGCACAAATACCCATAAAGTAGGAATACCCATAAAGTCCATTTGTATGAATCATTTAGCTTTTGTGGGAAGGTCATTGTACCTGAAATAAGAGACAGACGCATTATTTTGGGAGGCTTGAGTAGCCGCAGGTCAGCGTAGCAGTTAACTTCTCTAAAGATGTGCTTAAAATTAACATTTATATTATAGCAGCAATGCTAAATTTCCCTTTTGAGATATTGGAGAGTCCATGGACAGCTAGAGCAATTAGACAAAATATTGATGACAATCAATGAATTAGATTCCACAAAAATGTGATTGAAACTCATAGAGATACCCAAAGTAATACCTTCAAGGATAGCATTCATTTCAGCCCATGTAATGAAATTATTGCCATAATAATTGGAAAAAGCGGTCATGAATTTACCTTTGCAGTCTCTAATGACCCCTCCTCCTCCAGAGTGACCAAGATTACCCAAATAACTGCCATCACAATTAACTTTTTGGGGGAGGGGATACCAGCAGCTTCTCGCTGCTTAATTTCACATTTGGCACATAATCGTGCTCAATTATACTCATTATTGAATACAACGCGAATGACTCTGATCCACTTGAGTGGTAGTCATAGTGCTGCACTATTACTCTTCTTCTTGTTTTTAATTGAGAACATCACCGTATGAGTTAAACTCACTGTACAACTACTATTTTTTGGTAACCACAAAGACTCTGATTCACCGTGCCCTTGAGACAACTTCAATCGAGGCCAACCAAGCAGCCCACGCCACGCCACCAACAGATAACACCGAATTGGCTAAAGAGAGCCTAGACTTATATATGTCATTCGTGTTAGAAATTTGATAAAAAAGTTATACGAATTCTTTTGTTACAAAAGTAACCATTATTTTGACGAAACATGTTCCCAAATTCTTCTCTAATTAGGAATGCAATTAGTAGCATACTTGTAATTGTAAACATTTTGGAGTGAAATTTCTGGGTAGAATAGAACTTTAAAACTTGACTTTTCTATAAATATTAGTGGTTTACTAGGATTTATGGTGTGTTGTTTTCGTGCTAAAGATATAGAATTTTAGGGTGGCGTTTGGTGAGCACAAAGAGAGAATAATGAGTTTTATTTTCAGGATTTGTCTAGATTTATTGGTAAGAGAAAATTAGAATTATATGGTTGTATAAATTTCTACATAGTAGAATTTTTCATTTTGTTGTCTTCTGACAGCATCTGTGATTTTTCTCCGGATTTGAAGTTTTTCACATTAAATTATTGTGTTGTGACTGTTGCACTTTGCTGTTTCAATTTTTTTATTGTCGCCTGATATTATTTCTACAACAAGAATCTGATAATTTTTTCAAAAATTAGGTGGAGAAAGCTCCTAAAAAATGGGCTGCAAGGCCACACAATTAGGAAACCAGTGAGAAATGTCTTAGCAGGTTTTCAACTTACAACTTCAAACATGATTGTATTTGGCCTGGACTCTCTTTATGCTTTTCTGTAAATTTTTTAGCTTGTTTTAGTGTAGATTTTCAGTTCTTTGTATATAACTTTTTGTTCTTGTTCTTGACCGTTCATCATTGATTGCTGTTTTCGAATCTTTTTTATATATTTTTGGTTGAATTTTACGAGAATATAGAGTATTATCAAGTCTTCTTGTTGTTCTATTTGATGAGATAGTGTGTATGTTTTGCCCTCATTGATTATGCTTAATTAGTGGAGGTTAAAATTCATTAGGAATGCTTATGAAGTATGAGAATATAGAATATTTTGTGATTGATTAGTAGAGGCTGCCACTAGGGTTACTTACTTACTTGCTTGAGTTTTGATTATTGGCTTAAAATTTGTTATTAGGCGCCATTTTTTTTAAGTCTATCATAATGATTACTGTAAATAACTATCAGCAATAATGCAATGAATTTTTTTGAATAGTATGAACATTTTTCGGGTGATTAAACTTTTGTTATGTTTATAATTCTCAATTAATATTGTTACTTGAGGAAAGGGTGGCTGCCTAGTTTGGGTCAGCATTGTGGCCGGTAACTTGTCAATACTGGGATCAGCAGCAAACCTTATAGTTTGGGAGCAAGCTCATCATGCTCCATACCTTGCTTAGAGTAAGTGCAATGAGTCACTTGAAAATGGCGCTGAAAATTTTGGAGTGTGCAAAGAGAGTGATTTGAAAAAATTGTATTGAAAATTGTGTAAAATAGTAGAAAAGTATGAGAGAAATGGTATTGATGCTTGATATTTAGAGTGTTTGTGAATGAAAATTGAAAAAAATTGTATTGAAATATGTGTTTTGTTGATATGATTGTATTGAGAGTCGTGTTTTGCTGTAATATAAGTGAGATCGCGCTGGAAAATTTGGAGAGTCTACCATTGGAGATACTCTTACAACTTGTCCTGAGCCATCTTAAATTTGGAGTTCCCTCTACTAATATAGTCACTGCTATTGACTTGAGTCATAAACGGATTATCACAAAAGACATCTCATGTAAAAGAGACTATGCTCGACAGAAGATTATAAAAGCTCGGGTGCTTAAGATTTTGCAAGTCTCATAGGCATGTAAAGAGATGTCCGAAGTTTTTTTTTTATTTGGAGCAGCTATTGGATAACAATTTGGAATGTTGCATAAATGCTAGCATAATTATTGTTTCAAATGCATATATGTTGTTTCAAATGTTGTCGATGTTTGATTTATTTTTTGCTGTGATAAATTACATACAGGAGTATTAGTAGAGAATAATAAACTTTGATACATTTATATATATAACTTTAGATCTTTATATACATACATTAATATACTTATATAATATTTTTTGGGTTAATATGTCACTTTCAGTCACCGAAAGATAATCCATATTTAATTTTTGTCACCGAAAGATTAAACGTTTCAACTTTATCAAAAAACCTTTTCATTTTGTTTCAGTCTCATCACTCGGTCAGTTTTTTAAAAATTCGGGCAGGTAACCTGCCTATGTGGCAAGTTGACCTTCATGTGATTTGTCCACGTGAAAAATTGACGCCACGCCGGAATGTTTTGCAATTTTCAAAATAAAAGTTATAAAATAAATTTAGAAAATTTAAAAATGGAAAAAAAAATTATGATAAATTGAAGAAAAAAATCTCAGAGCCTCCACCATAATCCACCCAACACCTTCGATCATTTTTTTTTGATAAAAAATCTTAACCACAGAATATAACACCTCATCAATGACAGATGAACACCAATGAACAAAACAAAGCCTTCAAGAAGAAGACTAGAGAAAAGAACACAAAACAAGTCACAAAAGACTAGGCAAAAGCAAAGAATACAATCAGCTGCAGAAAGCTCTAAACCAGCAGCCCAACATCCCTTGAGACTCCCAAATTTTACAACCAAACCACAAGATCTTCAGCTCGATGAACTCCACCTTTGGCAAGCCAATCAGCCACCCCATTCATTTCCTTAGGAATATTCACCATTGTAACATTAGAAAGTTGAATTTTGGCAAGACTAATGAAATTTACAACTTGATTCAACTTCCAAGGCACACAATTTAAACTAGAAATGCAGGAGATAACATTTTGGGAGTCCGATTCAACAATGATGCCTGCCCCAACAAACTCAAAATAGGACAAGGTAAGTTCCAAAGCCTTTGATACAGCCCTCAACTCAGTTTCATTTGATTCACAGATTCCAATTGAGCAGAAGAATAGGCAAATCCTAATCCCAAATTCATCAGGCAAAATGCCACTTATGCCCGCTGGGCTCGGCTTCCTTAAGGAGGACCCATCCACATTCCATTTGAACATCTCATGCGGTGGGGGAGACCATGCAAGTTGTCTGACAGAACATAGTTTATGCGGATTAGACCACACTTTCAAACCACAGGAGGAGAAAGACAACCGAGAGCTTGAATATGGGAAATTTGGTTGATATGAGGAGACTCATAGATGTAATCTCACAAAAATTAATGAGAGAACATTAGCCCAATCTGGCGACTTTTCTTTGAAGATTACGTCATTACGTTCTTTTCAAATCGACCAAACAGTAATAGAGAACAACATTAACCACCATTTCTTTTTGCCAATAACCTCTGCCCCCAAGCTTGACCATTGCTCAAATAAGCTACATATGTCACTAGTAGAACACCAACTTTGGCCCCACCATTCCATCAGCTTGTACCACAGGAAAAAAAGGACCAACACACCGAAATAAAAAGTGATCAATTGATTTCGGCACACTGGAGCAAAAAGGACAGGAATTTAGAAAAGCATGAATTATTTCTTTGTGAGAGAGGAGATCCCTTGTAGATAGTTTCTTATACAACAAAATCCACACAAAAATCTCCACTTATGTGGAACCACCAACACGACGATGAGGACGACGGATGTCTATATGGTCATGTGGAGGGTCATTCGAAGAAGCCTAGCAGCACCAATCTTCTGCCTTCCATCAGCTCCCTTTCATGCCTTCGAAATTGACAAGATACAGTCAATTTTGTCATCCCATAAAGGCTAATCCACCAGCTTCACATCAATCAATTCTTGAGTTCGCAAAAAAAGGTGATCCACTCCCACCAAGGGAGGCCTTTGTGATTGTGTTGCTAGATGGAAACGTTAATGAGTTCATGGTGAATATAGATTTGAGATGGCGGCGGTCGACGCTTACGATGAGCTCATCAAATAATCACTGCAAGTGGTGTCAAGCCGTCAAGAGAGATGGTTAAGTGAAAGATTAGAATAAAAACGTAACCATGGTTTATTATTGGGGGCTCCATGACATGTGGATATTATTTTCCACATCAAACAATCTAGCGGTTGGTAAAAAGTTAAACTACCACGTAAGTCATTTGTTTGTCCAGTTTTGAGAAATGTTGTCCGAAAGGTGAGACTAGAATAAAATAAAAAATTTAATGACCAAGTTAAAACGTTATCTTTTAGCGATCGAAATTAAACATGAGTTATCTTTAAGTGACTGAAAGAGATATTAACCCATAATTTTTTATATACACAGAGTAATATTTTCCTAAAAGACAACCACAATAAGTTGTTACCAAACACACAACTTTATTATTAATAATAGAAAATTATAAAATTATAAAAATATTATGGAAATATTTAAAAAAAAAACTTTGAACCTTTATCACCAAAAAAATCTTTGATATTTGATGTATGCATGTATGTATTTTTTTACTTATAATACGTGTGTGTATATATATATAATATATAGTTTAGGAAAGGACAATCTTGTAATAACTTAAAAATTATAGGTATAGTATGGTCATTTTCATAGAAAATGTTCCAAATGCTCTCAAAATGCTCCATTGAAAGACAATTTCAATGAAGTATAAAAATAATCAAAACGACGCAGCTCAGATATTGTTGATATGCAGAAATTTAGTGATATTTTTTCGGAATATTAATGTATTAGCACAAATCAACAATGTTCCTTAAAAAGAGTTCGAATTATTTTATGATTTTTAAACAATTCGAACTTCAGGTAATTTATCTATACCTATATACTTCATTTTGATTTAAATGCCAATAAAATTAGTAACGTGGTAAACAATGTTGTTGAGAGATACAAGGTACAACCTAATTTAATTTTTCATAGAAAAGATGGAGCGGAATGTCATACCTAATTTTTTTTAATCGACAGGTTTACACTCCCTGAAATAGACCCATGGCCCACCATTTTGTGGCTCCATGATACAAAATCTATCCATGGCCCACCATGGGAGAAGTATCGACGTACCACCCATGAAACTTCCTGCATCTAATCTACACCGTCCCATGGCCCACCATTTTATCACAATTATACTTGCAGAATTTACATACCCTTGAGGCCTTGAATTTATCTAAGAGAGCCAGCATACCCTTGAATTTCTCAGATGTTTCCTCATCCACATGACGAGATTGAGCAGTACTTGCCAAGTAAGTAAAGTAGCGAGAGTGTTGAGATAAGTCTCAATCATTTGCAGTCTTGTCGGTGCAGGGTTTTTAGGGAACTCCATCACAAGGAGTCCATGATTATAGTCACAAGCCCGATAACATTATTGTCTCCCGAGGCTCATTGCTACCGCTTCTCCTCAATGAAAACTCTCTAGCTGTAGCCGGGGCTCGAATGACAACAGCCTTGCGAACCGTACAGTGAAATTGGATTCAAGAAATTCTGCATGTAAATTTTGTGCCAAAATAGTGGGCCATGGAGTTGTTTCATGATTACATGCAGAAAGTTTCATGGATGGTGCATCATTTCTTCCATGGCTAGCCATCGTTATAAATTCCACACCCCCACATATTAACAATATTGTCCGCTTTAGGTTATTCGGTTCACAGGATACATCGGGTCCATATATGGGTTGTCCGGTTCACATGGATACAACGGGCCCGCACGACTTTGTGTCTCCTCAAGTGTAGCAAGTGGGCTTGGGCCCAACTCACCACACAAGGGAAAATGCCTTGTCGATAGTGGAAGTGGGCCTTCTCCCTAATAAAGGGAGTTTACCTCCCACATCTTACCGATGTGAGAGTTCTAACAGCCATGGATGGTTCTATTTCACAGAGCCACAAAACTTTGTGCAAAGTGGTGGTCCAAGACGTAATTCAGAATTTTGGGGTGCAAACCCACCCACTCTTTTTTTTTTTCTTTCTAAATCATGGTAGTTTTTCTTATTCTTGTATTACACAATGATCTATGAAAAGGTGAATATGGTTGAAAATTGTATTGATTTTTTCAATTAGAATAAATACAATCTGTTTTAAAGAGTATTGCACAAAACAAAAGAACCAAAACATATGAGGTTCAAGATGAATAGAGATTGCACGAGAGATAAGGTATGAAATCTACTAACATATACGTGCATTAGGACCATAATTTTTAGATTTGGTTGAACTTAAAGGTTCTTCCAGATGTTATCTCGAAACTATTGTACTGGGAGTTTATGTCAAACCAAAAATGTCAAAACTGTTAGACAAACAAAACACAGAGTGATTTTTCCTATCCAAAGTACATAAGGTCAGTGATTAGCAACATGAAAAACAATGTTGCTAAGAGATACAAGGTATAAGCTAATTTAATTATAACATTGAAAGATGGAGCGGAATGTCATACCTAAAAAAAAAAATTCTAAACCATTGTAATTTTCTTCATTCTTTTATTATACAATGATCTATGAATGTATTGGCGAACATATCAAAATCATTGTAAATTAAATATTTATTTCTTCTTATGTTGGTAAAGTTAATAAGTTGTCCTTAATTACTTTATTTCGATTATTTTCATCGAGTGGGGTAGTGAATTAGAGCATTTTTTAATGATAGGAATTTAATGTCAATTATTTTATATTTTTGCATATCAAAATAATTATTATGGTTTTTGGCTCATATATATAATTTTTTTTAGTGTTTTCTTTTAGTGTGATTGATTGTGGTCTATATTTCTTATCAAAAACCATTGTTCTAACCAATCTCAATGGCGCAGTTGATGAACTAGATCGTATGTAATTTCGAACTTCGAGTTTGAGCCTCATCCCCTTCTCCTTATTCGAAAAAAAAGGAACCCTTGTGCTACTATTATATATATAAAAAAGAGTAAAAAAAAAGGGTAGATGAGTGTTTCTTTTTTTTTTCTAAAAAATCCAAAATAAAAAACACTATCTAGAAAATAAATTTTTCAGGCAGTTTCAATTTTTAAAAATTATGAGAGCTCTCATTAAGAAAGGAAAAAAAAAAGGCACAACTTATTTGCCCATCATCTTTGATCCATGTGTAGCTTCTCACATTCTTTCTCCATCCATCTTCAGCCTAGTAGCTGGTCCAGTTCATCTCATGGCCTATATCCGATCATTTCTTTTTTCTCAATGTTTTAATTTTTAACTATGTTCCCACACTAGCAATCAATTAATTAAATTTTTAGAGCTTTCAAAAAAGTCGATAAATTGAAAACCGAATTGTTTGATCGAGTTATTTTTTTAAAGAAAAATTACATATTTTTTACGAAAAACGTAAAATCGATTAAACAATTTAACCAAAATATGTCAAAATAAAACCGACCATTGACACCCGTACTAATTTTGATTGATGGGTCTATTTATGCAGAAATTTAAATGGGCCTCCGGCTGTTGGCCCGATGGGATATATAAAAGTTTCATTGATACTAAAAATAAATTTTGGACTGGGCCGGGTGCTAGACTGCAATGGTCTAAAGCGCAGAAACCCAATTTGGTGAGAAGAAAAGTGTCGTCCCAAGCCATATAAACCAATGAAAGCCCATGCCCAAAATTAGTGAAAATCAAGGGAAATCGTTGTGGATTAAGTCCAGCGAAAGTGGTCATCTGGTCAACCATAATCAAGACGCCGGTGCTGGCTCGTTTGACACTGGGATATTCTTATGCTTACCGTCAATGCAAGCCATCATTTGGCTTCTTCTCATATCAATACACATATATGTATATATTTGTCGCATGTGAATTTCCTGCCGTACAAAAACCAACAACATTTTACGGACACAATTTTAACACACATGACAAATTCATGTCAAATAGTATTTTTGATCAAATATTGACAGGGGAAATCCATTTGGCAATTCATCATGTCAATATGACTGCACTTAGGAGCGGAATCAGAATTTTAGATAAAACAAATATTGCCGGAGTCCAGGGGCGTGGCCCCGGAGTTTTTTTAAGGACTATTTACATGAATATTTTTTTATTATGAAGTGTTGTTTTAATACGTTCTGTAATCACTGTGAAAAGAAAGAGTTAACATTTAGGAATAAATCTCAGTCAAATGATAGTTTTTTCTCTTCCTTGTTGTAATAATTCTGGACATAATAACAATTTAACGTGTGATGTAATTTCGCCTAATTATGGACTGAATTAATTGCAAGGTCTATTCGATTGAAAATGTAGTCAGATAGTAAAATCTATGAATCATAGATTATAATATATTTATATGCATGATCACGACCCAAACCCACTAACTTATCCTATAAAAATGTGGAGAAAATATTGACTCAAGAAAATATGGTGTGTGGGTTGAAAAAATATTTTTAAAATGAACATTAATAGAAGATGTCAATAGTATAAGAGTATTATTATTATTATTTTAAAAAGGGGGAGTGTACACATGCCTTCACCCTTTACCAAACATCTGGAATAATGGTGTACCTGAGTGAGTCTACTGGAGCCTTGGACGAACTTTGACAAAATCATTTTAAAGTTGTTTAAAATGTCTTATAGTTCTTATAAATCCAATTCTAAATTAGATAGTGCTTAATAAATACTACTTTTCTAACATGTTGGGATGCGAAATCATTAATTACATTGGTCTAATTAATTTTGTTTTGGCCGAACCACTTTTAATTGAGAACATAGCTAACTCATTTAATCTTTCGTGGACAAAATTTATAATTCTATCAATTTGAACTTTGAAAATCTTCTCTATGAGGAGGCTATTGCTACCATAATAGCTAAAAATAATATTCTATATGCAATACATGCATTTGAAAAATCACTTGCAAATGATTTAGTACGTCGATGCTCAATAAGTTTTTTTTTTTAATTTCTTCAAGTAATTAAAATGTGACATTCAATAGACTTTCCAGCCCTTATTATGACAATAAATCCCAAACAAATAAATAAATTATAATTTTTTATTCACTTTAATTTCATGCGAACTGGGTGGTGCATGTACTATTATTAGACCAATAATAAATTAGACAATTTAATCTAAATTAGTATATATTATATTATTTTAAAATTGTGGAGTCCTGACAGAGTGAGGCCCCCAGGTGGCGGCCCGTCTCGCCCCACCCTAGGGCCGCTATTTGGTATACTAGTGTAATGCCCGCGCTAAGCGCGGTTTAATGATAATAATTTTAGTAAAAATTTATGAGAACATATTTAAATTTTTAAATTTTCATGACAGGATCAAAACAGTAGCATAGTAAATCATATTTACCTCTTCGTCGGTTAGAATCATATCAAATTCAATGAGTTCATCATCGTTGCTTAAATTGATTGCATCTCATGTACGTGTGATTCGCGCGTTAATCCTCAATTGAATTCTATTTGTTTGGAAATTTGCAAGCATTGTGGCTGCCATCTTGTGCAAAATATTACAAACTTGTATCGATGTATGGATGGCCGATTATATATAAAGGGAAGAGAATGTGATGAATTCATGGGATTTCATTAATAACATAAATAGCATAAATTCTTATCACAAAAATATAAATGAAATCATTTAATAACTTAATGACCAAGTTAAACATATATCAAGTAAAAGATAAGTCGTGTGAATGTGATGGATTCATGGAATTTCATGAATAAGATGAATAACATAAATTCTTATCACTTAAACATAAATGAAATCATTGAATAATTTAATAGCCAAGTTAAACGTATTAGGTAAATGAATGACTGATATATGAGGGCATTCCACTCATGACTCATCAATCAAGCAAAGACTGTTCTTATTCTCATGTTAAATACGTTGGTTTGACAATAAATGGTAAAGTAATGTTAAATACGATGCTTTGACAATGAATGAGTGGTAAAGTAATTATTCCACTAATATTTAGTTTAGCAGAGGTTGGTAATTATTGTAACGTAACTTGTTATTTACTTATTCACTCAATTATGTGTTAAATAGCATAAATTCTTATCACAAAAACATAAATGAAATCATTTAATAACGTAATGGCCAAGTTAAACGCATATCAAGTTAACTCAATTATGTGTCACACAATTTTTATTTACTTATTCACTCAAAACTAATTAATCTTATATGTCACACACTCAACATCTTATTTGACACTCAACTACAAAGCTCTAGATGACATGGCCTCATGTGAGCATCCTTGAGGCTCAGCTTTACTCAAAGTAATAGATTGAAATTGAAATAGGTATGTCATTGCCACCTCAAGCGCAAAGATGGACCAAAGGAGAGACTGAACAAATTGTGAAAATGACATCAATCTTCTAACTATACCCGAACCTTTTTTTTGTCGTTGAGCAAAGCCGATATCATCTTTTACTTTAAATACCTTCAAGTTGAGAAAGTTAAAATTTACATTATTATAATCCTGAGTTATATAAATTCATCATTAGAGATTACAATTTCTTACTAAACTTTGTTAAAAATAAAGAACAAACGTCTACATCCTATATCAACACGATTCCAATTTGAATTAAACTAGTATATATTAATTTTAAAAAAAATTGTGGGACCCTAACAGAGTGGGGCCCTTAGGGTGGGCCGCCGCCTCATATAAAATTGCATTAATCTTCTATAACTAATGCCTAACTTTCTTTTTTTTGTTTATCTTTTACTTTGAATACCTTCAAGTTGAGATGAAAGTCTGTTTTACAAAACAAATGAATTAATTAAGAAAGTTGAGATGTACATTATTATAATCATGAGATATATAAATTCAATATTAGAGATTACAATTTCGCACTGAAGAACTGTGTTAAAAATCAAGAACAAACGTCTACATCTTATAATATGGACAGAATTCCACAAAATTAATTTCGGAAAAACAAAGCCAAACAATAATTTATAGTTTTAGGAAGAGAGACAGTAATTATATTCATCATAATATATAATATATTACTATGAATGACATTGACAACAACAATAGTTATATTTTTACAAAAATTAATTGATAGTATCGAAAAAATATTCAAAATAATTTCACAATTCATCAGAACCACTTAATTATTAACACGTAACAGTCGAACTCAACTGAAATTTCTCTTTTATATATGGGCACCTCCCAAAGTAGAATTCTTTATTTCGTTGGCTAGCTAGTCATGGGAAAATTAACACTCGGGACCAGCTTCTGCTTCTCTGCCTTGGCATTATTGATCAATCAAAAGCTCAACGTCCATTTTGCACTCAATCCCCAAGATTTGCTCTTTGTTTGACCAATGGCAATATTTTTCCCATGGAAATATTCAAATTAAGGTTTGGAAAATAAATCTTCATGCTAATAAAATTGCTGCTTCTATAAAAAAAAAATCAAATTAAGGTTCGGTGTATGATGTTCTCAGTCACCGTTTGGACCGTTGTGGACGGAAAAGAAATCATCTTGTGTTCGAAAATGAACATGTTGAGTGGCCCAATGTCTGATATTTGATCTTTTGTCAGTCTTAGGGTTTGCAAGCTCAAGATTAATGATATTTGCAATCTCACTGGCTCTCTTAATCACGTCTCATTCAGTGTCACTCTCTTTTATTTAGAACAAAATAACAGTCGAACTCAGCCCACCATGCACGTATAGTTTTGTTCATTCAAACATTGAACCCAATACAGCCTCGCTCTATAGTTTCTTTGATGACCCACCAAATATTTTTTGTCACTGAAATTCATTGCACTTTCACCTCACTGTAATTTTAAAATTCACATCACCTCACCAGAAAATCGAGGTGAAAGCACAACACACGGACTGGCTAAAGGCTCACGGTGGGGGAGACCTTAGGACCTAGGTCTTCATTTATCATGAAAAGCCCCAATTGTTGTGATTGCTTGTTCTTTAGCTAGTGAGTTGATTACTACGTTCACTTGAAAAAATATTGAAAGTTTAATAATTAATACTGTAAACAACTGTCAAAACGCCAAAAGCGAAAAGAAGGGTTAAAAAAGGATCTTCCTTTGTTGGTCCAGCAGATACATGTGTCAATTGCACTCTTGTCTACTTTCAATTTAGTAAAAAAAAAAAAAGTTTATCTAAATATCTTAATTTGAAACTTCTCAAAATCATTTTAACTTTATACGGCAGGTAATGAATGATTTACTTTAAATGCAAATGACTCACACAAATTCACCTATTACTTACTTGATTCATCATATTTGGGATATCAAAAAGTTGAGATATAATTTCGAGTAAAAATGCAATCTAATTTTTTTACTGACTTCATTGTTGATTGATTTTTAGCGTGTGTGTGTTTGAATTCTCTTATGAGTTATGAGGTTCGAAATATATTTGTATTTTGATTGATTTTACGAATCTAACGATATATTATTTTTTATTCAACATGAAAAAGTGCATGATAATTATGAATTTTTGGATATAAAATAAAAAACATTTCATAAACTTTTTAAGTTATATTTGATTTTTGTCGCGAATAAAAAAAATATCGTTAGATTCATATAACTCAAAAAAAAGTACACATAATTTTCTGAATTTAAAATAAATAAATTAAATCCTAAAAATGACCCCAAAAATTTAGACCGCATCCAAGAATATATATCGTGTTATATCGCGTGGCATTGCATTTTAGTGATAAATAACTTAGGGATATATAACTGATATTGTTTTATTCCATTGTAACACTATATTCCATTGTAAAAACTTACAATCGAATATTATAATGAACATATTTCATTGTAAATTTACAATGTAGTGAGATGTTACAATAGAATAAATTGCTATATAAGTTGTTTAGGCGTGGCCATATATATAACCTTTCATGTGGTTGTATTAAACACGCAATATTCGTGACATCGACCAACTAGCATGGAAAATGAATATTGATCGGAATTGATTAATGACTTTTAAAAAGTCTCAATTACTGTGGTTAATTGCTTGATTTTTTTGAATGTCTTTTGTGAGTTGATTACTAAACTAGAAAAGGCTAAAATATTCTTAACAATTGTACAAAAGAATGGTTTAGAGAGAGAATCTTCTTTTATTGGCCCATCACAGATTTTTGTCGATGACACTCTTTGTGTACTATTAATTTAGTAAAAAATGGGTCTACTATTTGTTTTGTAGCCATGGAATGCATGTGTAGTTTCTGAGCCATCCAACAAATTATGTTTGGAATTTCACATAGCTTGATACTGTGACAATATATGCATGGAAGTGAAGAAAACTGTCAAAACTGTTTATAACCTTAATGACTGTGTGTTTGGGTATTTTGTAACCCTAAAAAACCCCCTAATGACAGCTTACATAATAAAATAAAATAATAATAAATGATCGTGAGAAAGGGAAGACAATGACAAGGGCTGCATCATATTTGGCTTTTTTTTTTAATCTCTTTTCTTGGAAAGTTTTTGTTAGAGATTCTAGTATAGTCTAATGGGTTTTGGTTAACGTGTAACGTTTGAACAAGGAAGGCCGAATGTTTTTCATGTATGCAAAGATCACAAAAATAAATAATTATTTTAGTCTTAATTATCGCACATCAAATCAATTATTATTTTTCCCCATTTTCAATTTCACATCGTGGAATAATTAAAATAACTGAGATTCAACTTGGGAAGGTAATTTTGAAAATGAAATTAGATATTAACATGTCAATGATGTATATATATTCAAATGACCGAAAATAAACATCTCTTGCGGATACTTTATATAGTAAAGAGTAATAGTTTTCCTACTATTCTTAGATACTATAAGGTTCTTATTAATTGGATTTGAATTGAATTGATCTTATTAATATAAGATTTCAATTTAATACGATAATTGAGTTATAATAGAATGAGATTATTTTTTTGGATTTTAACCATTATATTAATTTAATTTAAAATCACTTCAAAATTAAATGTTGTCACAATTTTTGTATTCAATAAGGAGCCATACTTTATATATATGATCTCTCTATATATGTGTGTGTTTTGCGTGTGTTATATGATATTATATGCTAGAAGCAAAATTGCTTACCAAACGCTACCAATATATAGATGAATTTTTCTATGAGATCTTAAAATAAGGTCCTAAATTTTGAATTCATTTTTGGGATCCAAAATATTTTAAAAAATATATTTGTCTTTTGATTGATTTTACAAATCCAAAGATATATATTTTATTTGAAATAAAAATCAAATACAACATGAAAATTGTATGAAATGTTTTTTTTTTTATATCAAACAATCTATAATTATTATGCACTTTTCATGTTGAATTTAATTTTTATTTCAAACAAAATATATATTGTTAGATTCGTAAAATCGATCAAAATAAAACTATACATTTTTTTTCTAGATTCTAAAAATATTATTTTGGACCCTAAGATTGTGCTTGGGGAGGAGTTGGATTGGTAGGGATTGAGTTGGAAGGTGTTAGGAGGATTTATGTGAGTGAACATCTCTTAACTCCTCAAAACTAAGGATTAAGAAAAAGAGTGAACTCCTCCGAACACCTTAAGGTGTTTACGCTAAGCAAGGATTTAAAAGAGTTTGTTTGATCGTAAACTTCTCCCAACACAACCTAAAAGTTTAAAATTTCAGATTATATATATATTCTACACGAGTGAAACGAACTTCATAAAAGTAATTAAGGGTCCTATATGACAGTCAGTCAGTCACAAGCCATCTATATCGTCACTTTTATTAACTAGGGTTATTCAAAGTATTATTAGAGTAGGAGTAGGTCCAGCAGGATCATGAGAGATCTTTGTATATGGTAACACATGTTCATACGCACACACATACACACACATATATATATATACATATATAATATTTTATACACGAGTGAAACGAAGCCTTTGCCAAATTTAGGGTATATGACAGTCAGTCACAAGCCATCTATATCAACTCACTTTAGTTTCAGCCTTTAGCTGGCTGTATCGCAAGACCTGTTTTTCTTCGTTAATTGCTTCCTTCTTTTTGTCCCGAGTTTGATTTATGTTCCTCCATTGTTAGTCCTCCAAGAAGGACTTTTCTTTTTTCCTTTTACGATATAAAATATATCTTTGCTTAAAAAAAAAAGAAGGTTTCAGTCTCTAGCTCCCATTGTTAGCTAGGGTTATTCAAGTATTATTAGGGTATAGTACGTCCGGTAGGATCATGAGAAATCATTATATATGGTAACACATGTTCATCTCATCCCTTCTCATGTTCGCCATCTTCCTTACATCATCAACAGCATCCCAAAATTTGGAGGTTGATTACATGAGTCTGAATATGAGTCATCTATGACAAAACCAACGAAATCCATTTACGTGTATTTATTTTCATCATTAATTTCTATTTATGATCATATTTATACCAATTTATAATCTTTTTTATCACTCCAAATCATGTCTTTTTAAGTATTCATCTTCGCTTCATTCTCTCATATACAAATTCTCGTGATTTTTTCCAATGTCACATCCATATATCTTCTCACGATGTACATGCACATACCATTGTAAACGATTTTCTCGCAACTTATCTTGAATACTCATACGTTAAATCTAACAACATTATTTTTTATTCTATCTTCCCTTGTATGGCCAAACCTCCAAGGAATCATTTGCATTTTTGCTACAATATTGTCTACTTTATCATCATATCAATCTTTTTTGGCGCTTTCCATTATAGCGATTTTATTGGAGCCTCTTCAAAGACCATCCCCACCTACAATCGCATGGTCCTTTTAGACTCATCATTATTTCCATCCTCTCTTTTTTGGGTTTACGATCCAAATTTTTGAGTCGTTTGGCAAATCATTTCTTCATGTCATCATGTCTGTATATCAACGTATTCCTTGTTATGTAATTAAGTTACAAAATAAATATTACATGTTAATCAGTGGCGGCCCGGGGTGGGGCCAGGTGGGCAGCCACTCTACGTACCAAGGCCCCACAATTTAAAATATATATATAAATATATACAGGCCCGGCCCTGAACAGGGGCGGGCCTGTGCGACCGCACAGGGCCCCCAAATTTTTTTTTTTAAAAACAATTCTATTGTTAATTTTTTTTAAAAGCAATATTATTGTTTTTTTTAAAGCAATATTATTTTTCTCCTCATCATTACGAGTTGAAGGGATCTCTTTTGCTAACTAGACATAATGTAATATTGTAACTGATCAGCTGTATTAATTAATTGTGCATGTCTTCAATATTCGCATCAGGGTTTTACTGTTAAATTAGAAGATGCTCAAATAATTCACAAACTCTTGACTGCCAAAAAATCTCCAGGGTGAAGAGTACAAGATGTTTTGGCCGGAGCAATCCGAGTTTGTCAGGATGGCAGCTACATGCGGAGCCAAAATCATACCTTTTGGTGTAGTCGGAGAAGACGACATTGCTAAAGTAAGGCTTACAAAATCATAGTCTTTACACTACGGACTAACTTATCCAATTTTTTTTTTTGATGAAACTAACTTATCCATTTGTAGTATAAGCATGGACGGTGGGTGCATTTGTTTATTAGCTATATATGCATGTTAGCTAAAATATTTATGTGATTTCATGTAATTATATTTTTAACTGAATATTGTAATGACTAGTTTAATTTTAATGTAATAACATTCAAGGCGTGATGGTCTAGCCTCCCAAAATTGGGTTCCAGCCATCAAAAATTTATTGTTATTTTATTTATTTTAATTTTTATTATTAGTTTAAAACTAATGATTTTTTTCTTATTCTCAATAAAGAAGTGAACTATAATTTGAGACAAATTAAAAAAGAAAGTGGTCTATCAAAAATGAGGACGGGAGTATAAATTTATAATATTAATTCATTTAAAATAATGCATAAAAAATGAAGACCCCTTACGGAAAGCCTTCACGATATAAATCCCTTCACGTACTCACCTAACAAACTCAGATAAAAACACTGAGATTTAGAGAGAGAGAGAGGTGGGTAGAAATGAGTAACACTAGTGAGAGCAGTCCATTACCAGACTTTGATTTGGCTGCCTTGGAATTTTTCCTGCAAGACGATTTGTTCCAAACTTCGCCGGACATTTTCGAGAATGTTAACAACTACGACGACATCACCACCCCCACCTTAGATGATCTTTTATGTGATGATTTCCTGCCATTAGAACTTGAATGTTCAGACAACCCGATTGATCAGTCGACGTCCGAGACGATGCCAGTGAATGCACCGGCGGAGTCTGATTATGTGCCAAAAGTGTACGCTCGAGCACCGTCGAAAAATGGAAAATATAAAGGCGTGCGAAGGCGGCCATGGGGTACTTACGCGGCAGAGATTCGAGACCCGAAGAAGAACGGCTCGAGAACTTGGCTTGGGACCTATGAGAGACCTGAGGATGCGGCTCTGGCTTACGATAAAGCCGCCTTTAAAATGCGCGGCTCGAAAGCTAAGCTCAATTTTCCACATTTGCTTGACTCGATAGGATACGAGCCGACAAGAGTTACCAACAAGCGCCGTTCGTTAGAGCCTTCCACAATTTCCCCGCATTCATCTTCCTCATCACAGATCGAGAACAACGTTGATTCTGAACCAAAGCCGAAACGGAGATTGAATCAAATAGCCTCGGCGGCTCCAGCCATAATGGAGAAGGTGAAACAAGTTATATCCATGTATGATGCATGAGACAGTTTAATTCCAAACGTACAAATATTAATGCACGGGTTTGGTTGTGTTCTTTATTATAAGATAAAATCCTCTTTGTGGTTGTGGTTGTGGTTTGCTGAGATTGTGTGTCATTAGCTATAATCATAACAGTACTAATGTATACCATCAGAATTCTGCGATTAAAATTACTATTTATTACCAAAATACGAGATTGTGTCTCCTCTGTTATTGTTCATTCTTTTGACCTTGTGATTGCTGTTTGTGATAGCAACTACGTACAATAGTGGGACGCTATTATCGTCATTTAACTTTTCAATTTGGTCTCATATCTATTAAACAAAAAGTGATCTCATTTATTTATTCACATCAATAAAACACGTTTTCGGATTCAGATACGTCAGCAAAACATATATCCCAACAAGTATTTGTTATCTCCAATAGAGAACAACCATTGTGGTTACTTAAATGTGCTTCGCGTTACATTGCTATGATCATTGTAATCTTAAGCCTTTTTTTTATATCTATTTTAGCTTAATATTTAATCATGTTGCAGCTTGGTATTTCTCGGTCTTAAAATTAGAGTATTAACTTGAAAAATCCAAGACTGCTATATCATCCAAATTATATATTCATTCAGTTAGTTCCAATTGATTAATTTGCACCAATAAAATTACACTAAACTATAATTAAAATTACATTTTTTTTCCCTTTCCTACGTATGAGAGAGAAGCGTATGAGAGAGAAGTGTTCAGATTGACAGATTCATTGAGTCCCTGCTAGTGCGACATATTCATTGCTAATGCCTTTTGTTTTGGACTTGTGCCTTTTGGTTTGCTTTTGAATTGGCTTGTTTATTTTCTTCTTGGGAGTTGTTCCCTTGCTTTCTTGCTCTTGTTGTCCATGAGTTTAGGCCTAATTAATTCCCCCATTATGAACCCAAAAAGGAATTTTCTTCTTTTCCTTTATGATATAAAATTCCGGTTTCTTCATTTAAAAATAAAAATAAAAGAGGAGTATTTATCTAAAAAAAAAGGAAAAGAGGAGTGTTCACATGGCAAACTTGCACTCTAATATATCCATCACACAACCCCACACTAGCTTGTGACTTGTGAGGAGTATATTTGAGTCATGGAATTAGAGTGTTCTGGCTTCTTCTATTTAATTGAACGTGTCACTTTATTTTTGGCTTAAATATAAAACAAAATAAAGCTTTCGATATCATGAACATCTTCTCTGTTTTTTACTGGATCTTCTTCATGAGGAGGATCCCAATGAGCTTGTAATTCTAGCAATAATTCCCGATCTTTTGGGTATATATCTATTTGCCATTATGTTTTCAAAGTATAAATTGGTCTAATCTAAATTTTATTGATTGCTTGAAGATCGTGACAAGGTTCTCATATTGAGTAATTATTCAGTGGGGTGGTTCTGATATACCACATCATTTGTTGATGTGGTGTACCAAAATTAATGAGATAGTGCTAGGTAATTGATGACAATTACCCTTGCAACTAATTTTCTAATATTCCTTTGAAATTATATATATATATCTTAGAATTTTATATTTGATAAATAAAAAGGATGCTCAAATGGAAGGTGGTATATATAGATATATACATGTGTGTAATATTTATGATCAACGAGAAGAACCCAAGCAAAACCCAATCCAATAACCATCGAAAACTCACCATAAACTCGACACAATAAACTCGCATACGCTTAGGTACGCTCTTCTCCCGCGGCAAGAGCATGGATAGTAGGAGGTTTGCTTGCTTACCGGACGAAAATGCCCGCGACCTACAGAAAATCACACCATCAGAATTGAGACCCAAAAACCTGGATGTAGTAGTCAAGATAAGATAGATCAATTGATGTGCTACTTGAAGAATGGCCAAAAACACCTGGGTGTAGCAGTATATAGAACATGTTACCAGGCATGGATTTGACAGACGTAAATCTGGTTTACTGTTGGAATTGAGAAGAAGGATTTGAAGTGGGACCGTCGATATAGATTTCAGTTTGTATATATTCCACATGAACAAAGCAAGTACGTGTAGATAGTTTTGATGTAGGGTCGATCGTTTATTGAGAGACTTGATCTTTTATAAACTGTCTTTAAGTGCTGTTTTCCGTTTCTGTTTGTTCTTTATAGCCAGCCCTTGTTCCTCCAACATGCATGCATGGGTACCAGCCACGACCCGCTTTGGGAGATTAGAAATTATTGAAAATTAGACGTTTTTTAAGTGACTGAAAATAAGATGGTTTAAAAATCTTAAAATTAATGTGGTCTTAACTTGATCGGAATCGAACTATTTCAAAAACACCCTAAATTGATCTATTTTATAAAAAAAAACCCAAAATCACACATAATCGCTACCTTAAAAACATTCTAAAATCATTATTCTCATATTTAGCAAGCAAGCCTGTTAATATCACCCCAAAAAGTGATTTCGTGTGGGGCCACTTACACACAAAAACGACATAACCAGTAAGTTATACAATACGGGTGTCTGTATGGGTGCCTGACTATTATATATATATAACGATCGCAGCCGAGCTGGGAGGACCCGGTGAGATTGTATGAGCATGCAAAAATTGATCAATAGCTAAAGCTTTTTTGATAAAAGGGTTTCACATCCCATCTTCTCGATTTTAAATTACTCCCAAACGGCCAAGGGTCCAACTTTTGTTCTTTTTTTTTTGCCTCCATTTTCTTAACAAAGGGATTCATTAAAGCCAAGGTGGTCAGATTGATTGGATCTTGCCCTACATGCTAAATTTCAGGCAAGGGTGTTCACCTGTCCCACACGCACTGCTAAATTAAATATAATTCATATATATGTGTGCTGTGATGATATGATGTGATATTTCATATTATATGTGATTATTTATATAGTTTACCTTTAATTAGTTTTGTTTGTGTATTTAGGTAAGCAACATTGTAAATGTTTAAAATGCGCTTAATCCGAGTTAAATTGCGGATTAAGGCGATAGATCCAAAAAATTTCTGTTTCCTTTTTTCTTTAAAAAAAAAAGAAGAAAAAAAAAGCGACAGGCCCTGGTCCTGGTCCTGGATAATTTGATATATGTGTGTGTAGTACATGACAAATGATTGTCAGGATGTATATAGCATATGAAGGTTTGTTTGCTAGAGCATGTAGTAGTTTATACGTTCCTTTTTTCCATTTAGGAGTTTATACGCTCTAGTCACTCATTTCAATACGTACACTAAAAAATTCTCTCAATTTTTTCTATTGCTCTTGTCTCTCACACATTTGCTTTCGTGTCTCTCAAAGTATATGTTAAATTTCGGGAAAAAAAATATATATTCGTACTCAACGAGTAAAACTCTTTCCAACGAGACCCATATTCGATAGTTTTTATTTCATTATTAAATTACATTACATACCCGTACTAGTAAATTGACAACTTATACACTATTAAAATTTACGCTCTATCAAACACCACACAACTTATTTGACAGCTTTTTTTTTTTTTGATGAATGAGGACGGTACCTCGTTAATTTCATTAATTATCCTCACTTATGGCGGAGGAATACCGAGGTTACAATAATAGAAGATCATGCAACAAAATAACCTGCAGTACTAGCCAATGAAAAGAAACTAAACTAACACAAAAATAAACTAAAAGAACAACAAAACAAGAACACAAAAAAAACAAAGAATACCCTGTCCCATTGCCCTGCAGCCTATACCACCCACAACTTTCTCCAGATTAGAATCCACATATTGATGAAGAAACATGACACACCTGAAACATATGACCAATAGCTATTCAAGCAAAAATCACCTCCAAGAAGAAACTAGAGCACATGCCTTACACCAGTTAATAGAAAAACCAGTAGGATGCCATGTAGCCTAATTCTATTATCTCCAAGACACAACAGACTGCATGTCCAAAACCTGTACCAAAACCTGAACCACAAAACTGCATAGCCAGAACAAGAAAAATTGCACTCCCAAGCCACTGATGCAAGACAGAATCTCCAAGACATAGCAGCCCACATGCCCAAAACCTGGGCCACAAAACTGCACAGCCACAACACGAAAACCTGCACTCCCAAACCTGCAAACTTGAAAAATAAATAAGATAACCCAGCAAAAAACTCAACCGTCTTCAAGAATCCATGATATAAGAAAGTCTTGACGATCACGCCCTTTTTTTGCCAACATATCTGCCACAGAATTGGCCTCTCTCCAAGTATGCTTAAAAGAGACTGAAGGAAGAGTTTGACAAACATTTTTGATAGCATTAAATTCTTGATCCATCATCCAGGGATTAGATCCTTCTCGCAAAATCCAAGAAACAGTATTAATAGAATCAGATTCAACAATGATCCCAACACCTTCCTCCACCCCTTTACTCTGAATGATCTCAAGAGCCTTTCTTACAGCTCTAACCTCTGTTATATTTGAACTACCAATCTGTAAAGGCCCAGAAAAAATACAGATAAAATGACCAGCGTGATTGCGCAACACTCCACCAATTCCAGCTTTGTCATCCTTTATTGAGGCATCCGTATTCCATTTTAAAGAACCAAAAGGAGGAGGCTCCCAGTGACAAGCAGGCCTAATACTTTTAGACAATGAGGCTTTAAACTTTAATCCATCTGAACTAGATAAAATCTCCAGCCCAGAATAAGGAAGAGCAATTTTTAAAGCCTTCAGCCACAAACCAAAACGAATAAAAACGAGATAAAAAGTATCACTCCAATCAACCTCCTTACAGTCAAAAATTACTTTGTTTCTCTCAGTCCATAGAGTCCAAACAATGGCAGAGAACAATAAGGACCAAACCTTCTGCTGAAGCTTCCCAACTGCAAAATAAGACCACTGATGAAAAAAATCCTTAATTGTTCCCGAAATACAACTCTGCACACCCCACCAGTTCAATACCCGATACCATATTTTTTGAGAGCCATTACATAGCAGCAATAAATGATCAATTGATTCAATATGAAGCTGACAAAAAGGGCACCCAGCATCGTTGATATCAACAATTCCCATTTTATGAAGTCTATCCCGGGTATTTATTCGGCCACGAAGCATTAGCCACACGAAAAATTCCACTTTTGGAGGAGAACTCCCATTCCAAATCTTTGTTGAAACAACTTCTATACCAGGCACATCAAAGGAGTCCACAATAGAAGATAATGATTTAACTGAAAATTCTCCATCTAAAGAATGCCTCCACACAATTCTATCTGACTTTGAAGAGCATAGCACCATACTCCCTATTAAGTCAAGCAACTCATTCTCCATATCATCCTCCCACTCAAATAGAGATCTACGCCAAGATAAAATCCATTTCCACTTAACACCATCCCATAAACCAAAGTTGTTAATGGTTTGGTTTTGAAGATTTGAAATAGAGAACAATCTAGGAAATTTATCTTTCAAAGGCATATTTCCCACCCATAAATCTTCCCAGAATAGAGTAGATTTTCCATCCCCAAGACTAAAAGCCAATCCTTCTTTGATAGCTTTCTCAATACCTCCATCTGAAGGGCCCAGAAGACCAATAATATTTTTCCACATAGCTGAC
Organism: Euonymus europaeus; assembly: GCA_963580455.1. Taxonomy (NCBI): domain Eukaryota; kingdom Viridiplantae; phylum Streptophyta; class Magnoliopsida; order Celastrales; family Celastraceae; genus Euonymus; species Euonymus europaeus. The sequence continues at coordinate 24,909,468 of OY756962.1, forward strand.
ATCTTGCCTTCAACAGGATAGAAGACCACATCAGGCAAATTATATTTTTCTTTAAGAACATTCCTCCACACAACTCTGGTGTTCATCTGACTTTTATTATATCGCCAAATCCATTTAAAAAGAAGAGCTTTGTTTTTGTCCAGAATCGAACCAATCCCTGTACCACCCTTGGACTTAGCTTTAATCACTTGGTCCCATCTCACATTATGAATCTTCCTTTGAGAAGCCGAACTACCCCATAAAAATTGTCGTTGAAGCAGCTCAATTTTACAGGCCACACCCTTCGGAATTTTATAAATGGACAAATAGTAAATCGGCAGACTAGATAACACTGATTTTATCAACATCAATCTTCCCCCAATTGATAAATTCTTTGCCTTCCACATAGATAATCTTGACTCTATCCGCTTAACTACTGGATCCCACATATGAGATTTCTTCATATTCCCACCTAAAGGAACTCCAAGGTAAATGAAAGGGAGAGAATCATATTTACATCGCAAACTAGCAGCCATATCTTTCGAACAAACCTGCTGAATTTTCACTCCAACTAAGGACGATTTGTGGAAATTGACCTTTAGACCAGAGAGCAATTCAAAACACCTCAACAGTCTCTTCAGATTCATCAGAATTCTCTTGCTATTAGGGCTAAATAAAATTGTGTCATCCGCATACTGAAGATGCGACACAGAATAACCATTTTTTTTCACCTGAATCCCCTCAACCAGGCCAAGACTCAAAGCATTACTAATCATCTGGTGCAATCCTTCCGCCACAATAATGAAAAGAAAAGGAGAAAGAGGATCTCCTTGTCTAACACCCCTATGCATTAAAATTTCGTCAGAAGGAGACCCATTGACCAAGATTGAAACTTTAGCAGATTCAACACATTCCTTCATCCAACCAACCCATTTACTGCCAAAATTCATGAGCTTAAGCACATCCTCAAGAAAACCCCATTGAATAGAGTCAAACGCCTTCTCGAAATCTATTTTCAAAATGAACCCACCCATTTTCCTTCTCTTTAGACTATCCACCACCTCATTAGCTACAAGAATCGAGTCCATTATCTGTCTTCCTTTCACAAACCCAGATTGCTCATCACTAATAATATCATTTAGAACCTGCCTCAACCTTATCGAAAGAGTTTTTGCTACAATCTTGTACAGGCTTCCGAGAAGACTAATAGGTCTATAATCCTTCAAGCTTTCAGAACCAACGACTTTAGGAATCAGCGTAACAAAAGAGGAATTAATACCTTTTGGAAGACACCCAGTTCTGAAAAATCTGTTCATCATCTTCATTACATCTCCAGAGACTACATCCCAGGCTTTCTTGAAGAACCCAAAATTAAAGCCATCAGGCCCCGGCGCTTTATTGCTAGCACAACTCCAAATAGCCTCTTTAACTTCATCAAGAGTAAAAGGAGCTTCCAATATCTGAGATTGAGCCACAGAAATTTTCTTAAAATGAAGACCAAGCATGACCAATTGCGACCAATTATTAGAAGAATATTGATTTTTAAAGTGCCGAATAACTTCTTCTTTAATTTGATCTGGACTGTCAACTCTGCCCAATTCTGAATGTAAACTAGGAATATAATTCAATCTTTTTCTTCTACTGGCAATAGTATGAAAGAAATGAGTATTGCGATCCCCTTCTTTAATCCACTGGACTCTAGACTTTTGCCTCCACAAACTCTCCTGACGCCTACAGAGATTCCAGAATTCAGCACGAAGATTCCTTAGTCGAAAGTCATCATTGGAACAAAAATTCCCAGTCTCCTTTATTTTCTCCATTTTATCAATCTCCATCTCTATATCTTTAATCCGAACAGCAATATTACCAAAGACAACAACATTCCAAGTCTTCAGTTTCTCTTTGAGATGCTTCAAAATCCCAACTATAGCATAATCACCATTAAAATTTCTTTGGAGATCGCTCCAAGAGCTGCGAATAAAATTTGCAAAATCCGGATGAAGCCACCAACAATCAAGAAAACGAAAAGGACGAGGACCCCAATTTATTTGCCGAAAGGAAATGAACAATGGACAATGATCAGAGATACCCCTACTCAAACCTTGCAAACACATATTTGGAAACTCACGAATCCAAACTGAATCAACAAAAGCACGATCTATTCTGCTCATACTTTTTGAATTGTACCAAGTAAAACTTCTCCCGCACAGAGGAAGCTCCATCAGCTCACAATTATTTATTAAATCCCCAAAATCTCGCATACCTTTGGACATAGAAGAACCACCAAATCGATCACCTGGCAAGAGGACTTCATTAAAATCCCCCCACAATAACCAAGGAACAGAGCTAGCCCTTTTCAGACTGAACAATTGGACCCATTGTGAGAGCCTTAAACATTCAGAATTATGACCATACACCGAAGCTATCACGCAATCAAAATTCAAGCTGCAAATAGACCCTTCCAAAATAATCCACCTATCCCCAATGATAGAGTTCGTAACAGAAAAGAAAGAAGGGCTCCAGATACATAACAGACCTCCTGAAGCACCAACAGAATCACAAGCCCGCCAATCAAAAGGCTCAGCACCCCAAATCAAACTAACAAGCTTATCATCGACAGCAGAGAGCTTAGTCTCCAGCAGACTAACAAAACGAATTTTTTTTTCTTTCAACAATCTACTAATTGCCCTTTTTTTTGTTAAACTACCCGCCCCCCTCACATTCCAACAAAGAAGACCAGACATAACTAAGACTATAAAACCCAAATAACAAATCCGGAAAGAAACAAACTCAACTCTTCCGGCCAGCCATCTCCCATTCAACCAACTCACGCTCTATCATCCCTTCAATCTTCTTTTTGATGACTGAATCAGCCTCCGTACTTCCCAAACCCACCATTTTACCCAACTCCCACGTTTTAGTAGCTTCGCTATCAGTATTGATATTCTTAGAAATAGTCCCAGCAGTCGCCCTTCCTTTCTTCTTGTTTTTCCCTTTAGAACATGTAATAATCATATTACGATTTGATATACCTTCATCCGAAATAGATATTCCAGCAATCAATCCACTTCCGCTTCCGCTTCTGCTTCCGCTTCCTTCCTCCATGACACTACTAATTCTTCGAATTTTTCGTTTGGTTGGTTTACACAGTTGAGCTAACATTAACCCATATTTCAAAGCATTAAACGAGCTCCTCGATTTCTTCCTTATAAGCTTTCGTTTCGAGCTTCTTCTCCTGCCAAGATCCTCCATTTCAAAATCAGTTTCTGGAATCTCATGCGTCGAAGAATCCCCATCACCCTTGAACAAGTGAACTGAGGAGCTTCTTTGATCTGGATCCCTTTCTTTATTTCTCTTTCTAGCTCTCATCTTTTTCGTTTTACTTTGCCCATATCCAGCAGAATTGACCCTTACTAGTTGCTGGTCGATAGACTCCAGCCCATTTCCCATATGCACATCATTCTTATAAGAAGGAGACACTTCTTCCTGGCCCATTAAAGAAGAAATACTCACATCATGGCCCAATAACGTCTTCTTATCCTTCTTTGGCCCAACCAAACAAGATTGATTTTCATTATGAATTACAATCTTTGATTCAGATTTCCTCTGAATTCCCAAAACTAGAGCCGTTGAATTTAAACAATAAGCTCCACTACTACCTCTGCCATTGTCAGGTTCTTTCCCCAAGACAGGAGTAGTTGAATTAGCCTTTCGGCCTTTCCCTCCTTCCCATGTCCCATCTGTATCAGAGATCTTATTTTTGAATTTTGAACTTGCAGATTGTGCCGTTGTCCTAATTTCACCGATCGGAAACCCATTTTCCCCTTTTGTTTCCTGGCTGCCGGAATAATTCCTCGGAGATGAATAAACAGTTTCTTCCTGAACATCATTCAATACTTCAAATTTATTGGAATTTCTTCGAATCTCATCATTTGCTTGAGCAGTCATTTGATATTCACCAACCACCTCTACATTATTATTATCCACTGGTTCACCATAATACCGATCACTCCAGTAGCCATTAGATGGTTCATCAATCTTCTCATTGTTAAATCTATCACTCCAGATGTCAATTGAAGCAACATCATCGTCAACCAACTCCGCATCCTTCTCTTCATAGAACCTTCCACACCAAGGCCCATCAGAAGGATCCTCCTTGATATAAACTGGATATGATTTTCCCTCTATTCTTATATAGATCGTTTGATGAATCTTTTCTTCTTTCCCCGTAGAGATAAGAATCCTCGCCACATCCAATCTACTCTTTTTGGCCGTCCGAATATCCATGGAAACTGCACTTCCAATCGCATCACCAATCATCATGAAAAGACCTGGATTCCAAGCTTCCAGCGGAACACCTTCACATTTCAGCCACACATATCTTTCATTATTACCAATTGAATTTTGCCAAGGTTTTACCGACTCAAACCAATCCTCAACCCAACCAGGATTTTCCTCAACCACCCTCCTCATTTCATCGGCTGAGGGAAAAGTTAAAAGAATCATTTTCCCTCCCATAGGAGTGGTGGAACAATTTATATTGGGGTCATTGCTACATCTTTCCCTCATTTGTTGAATAGAAGCACTCTGCCATAGATATCCCACCGCCGACCTTTGCAACCATTCTCGATCTTCTTCAACCACAATATAGTCAATGATGACCTCATCATTAGTAATTACTCCTACCATTTTGGCATCATCTTTAATCAAACCTTCTTCCTCAGGTTGCTGAAAGATATTACATTCGACATTCTCTGCTCCATTGTCTTTCCTCATGTCACCCTGTTCATGTCCTTCATTATCAATTCTTTGGCCCTTCCCCGAACTACCCTTCACCACCTCCACATATCTTCTATTTCTCATCTCACTCAGAATTGCTTTTTCCTCCAATTGCCCTTGAGGTTTCAGATTAGTTTCCTTCAATTTTCCAGAGTGCGTGTGCCCTTGTCCATATGCACCCTTCCCCCACTTGCCAAACCCAATTTTAGAACTTCGATTCATTTCCGTAGCTGAAGCTACCGTGGGCCGAGCAAACTTGGCCATATTTGCCCGAAGCTTATGAGTTCCTATTTGCAATCCATTCAAACGAGACAGCACATCCTCCACACGATGTTTAAGATCAAACTCAGCAAATCCAAACCGATTTCCTCTCTTAGTCAACTTCTCCGGAACAAAAACATCTATCACCTTACCATAGAAAGAGAAAGCCCACTTTAAGGCAGCAGCATCCCAACCCGGAGGAAAATTTTCCACATAGATCTTCTGGTAGAGAGGTTTGCGTCTGGGGTTTGGATCATAATGATGACTAAGGACATGAAAGGAGTGATTTGAGGTATTGTTGGGAAGGATTTCAGTATTTTTTGTGATAATGGGATGTTGCGAACGTCTGAGAGTAGGGAAGTCTCTGAAGGATATGTGGTGGGCTTGTGGTGGTGGTGGGGGTGGTGAAGGTTGTTGATGCCGAGAAGGCAAGTGGTGAGATGTGTGTGGGGAACCTCTCTCTCTAAACATTCTCTCTCTTGAGTCTAACAAAATTAATGCTCATACGCTCTACAACTTATACACTACTAAAACTTATGTTCCACCAAATGTCCACTGAGACTCTTTTACTTGGGTTTGGAGGAGTACCAGTACACTTTTACACTGATTTTTAAGCAGTACAAATGTATCATTAAATATATTTTATGAGTCTTACAATAAATATGTTTTTCTCACTATTTTTTTAATATACGATAATAAACTGGACTGAGAAATACACCGCACTAATACTCTCATCTTTCCCTTTTACGTGTCCTCATGGAATCTTCAACAAAATAATTAGCACGAGACTACGAGCTCAAAGACATTAAATAAATAAACATCTTGAATCAGCATAACAGATGTCACCTTCCTTTCAAGCTTCCAATTCCAAAGCAATATTTTATGTGTGGGTATAGAACATGACTCTTTTACATGTCCTTCAAGGAATCTTCAACAAACTAATTAGCACGAGGCTAGCTATATACAAGCTCAAAGACATTAAAATAAATAATTAGTCGGAGTCAGCATATATAACAGATGTCACCTTCGTTTCAAGCTTCCAAAGCCCCTCCACACATATATATAACATTCTTAGAAATATAATCTATTAAGATTTATTTCTTTTACAATTGTATTTCAGAGTTTTAAGCTGTTAAAAATATTGTGTTTGAAGCTTTAAAAAATATAATATAAACTGTATAAAAGATTGTAAGGCGTTTAATTCTTTTTTTTTACATTAGATTCTTGTTTTAATATTTTAGATAAAATGACAAAAAATATTATAAAATATTAATTATAAAAGGGCAAGACATGGATCTGCTATAGGTAATCTGGACAAAGAGTTTGAAACGCAATGAAACCTTGATCAACGTTTGCGTTTTGCACCACTTGACGTCTGAAACGCAATCGTGCTGTACTGTTGCGTTGAAGAGATTAATCGTTGTGGGGCCTACAATGAAACACAATAAAACAAGCGGTGTACAATAAAAAACAAACGGAGTTTAAGCCTGCTAAACAGCTAAAGCAATACTTGCGACTGGTTCCCCCCAATTCTGAGACATGTATATGCAGTAGAAAAATTATGTCCAATAACAAGATTGAATAAGCAAAGTCTCTGTAATATATGTATTATTATGACAATTAATATATGGGTATATAAAACATAATATTTATTTAAAATAAATTATAATACAAATTAAGAAAATGAATGTCAATATAAAAAGTTAAAAACCATAAAATTATTCCCAGATTTCTTTTTTACGGATTTAAATATTAAAAATACATTGATATCTCCCTGACATTCATTCACATGATGATTTCTAATGTCGATGCGAAGATAAACCTCCTGAATCTTGTAAGAATAATAAAACATCCCTTCTTCACCCAAAGACACTATGAATTTTTTAAGAGTAAATCAATTGTCTCAGTAGTAGGCCAACCACAAGTACTAGGCCAACAACAACCTGTTACCCAATATTGGGACGGTCCTAGCACGAGCCGTGTCAGACCGTTCTTGGGAAACAGGTATTGGGCCCATTTTACACATCCAGAAATAGGGCTCCGTAATTACCTTTTTCAAGAAATAAAGCATAATGTTTTTCAAGCAGCATATTCAGAACACAGCATAATCTGGTTCCAGTACCGATCAATCTGCCAGTGCCAGGTACCCTAAAATTTAAGACATGTTGCCATGGAAATCAGAGATTCACAGGAGCAAACAAAGTCCTAACGTCCATCTATCCACAATAGCATCTGCAAAGGACTTGCACTTCTTGACCTCCTTGCAAGAATTGACATGAAACAAGATATGAAACCACAAGGTCATTTGACGCAGGATGATGTACAATAATCATAACCAATTTCTGTCGCAAAATAATGATTTTAAGAGTGTTGTGGAAATAACATCGACTACATTATTAAGTATTTAACAGTAAAACTTTTAGCCGCACCAACTGTTCTCGAGAACTCGAGGAATAACACTCGTTGAAGATAAGCAAAACACTTGCCAAATATACTCCGGATGTGACAATGGAAAATTCACTATTTTCTGCCATCAATAGTTCCTGAAAGCAGAAATCTGAATTGGAATTCCACAAACAAAAATTTGGCTGCATGTCTAACTTCAATCCAATGAGTGCGATGATCTCTATATTTTTACGAAAATGGATGTCGCCTCCTGCATTTTTCCAAGGCATTTGTCAAACAGTACAATAAACTATCCAACTCTGTAAAGATAGATATAAGGGCTGATAGATATAGAACCGAGGGAGTTAAAATTAGCTATTGCATAGGATGTCCTATGATGAAGGTTAACAATTATTTGCCCATCTAAAACAGGTGTCTTAACATGCAAAAAATGTATCAAGAATTTGAACACATGGATCGTATCTAGTAGAGCAATCTAAGACATCACCTCTTAGGTCGGCTTCTGTCTTCCTCATAGTCCATCACCCCACCAGGTTCCGAGAAGTTCTCCTCATGCCCTCGGAAGTCCATGTCGGCCTGCTTACCGTTTGTAACTTCTGCCACAACGTAAGTAAGACAAGTCGACCAACATATCCACGTAATTTAAATGACTCAATCCTTAACCCATCCCCTTGACTTGCTAACTTTCAGAAAAGAAAATGATATAAAGTAACAAATAACACAGATAAACACATTCTCGTTAACAAAAGGTGACATAACTTTTTTCCTTTTCCTAAAAAAAAACATACACGTCATGAAATTAGGAAGAAGAAAAACTGTCAAGTTAAGTAGGCATAGCACATCACTTCCCCGTCAATTTGTCTATATATGTATGATAGGGCAAGTTAAACAGGCAACTTCTGAAAAAAGCTGTACTCAAGGATGTCATTAATCTACTCACTTTATACAATTCATCATGATGATAAAACCACAAAAATAACATGCATTCAATCTAACAAAGCAGGATATAACTGACCTTGACAGCAAGGGAATTCTTTACGTCTTCCACCCTGTCTTCTACATCCTTACGGTGCTTCTTGTCTAACTCGCTCATATTGTCAGCCCACTTTATCTTCTCTTTAATTGAGACAAGTAGATTGTCAGACGTAGTCAACCTAGATTGCAATTCATACATTAAAGTTAGAAATTATGCTGGACACATCAGACTTACAAACTTAAAAGGAATTTTAGCATAAAGGTAAAACACAAGCAGACAGGAAGATATTTTTATCCCTAATCTTGTAGCCAGATTCCAGAATAATAATGGAACCATGCAAGATCAACAACGAGCACCAAATAAGGTGCTCGTTCTGATATACTCCCTATAATGTTTATTCTCTTTTATTCTCTTTTGTTAGATGCTATTTCAAAGGTTTTGGACAGATACATTATAGGGAGTATATCAGACCTATTTGCATTTCCAGATAATGGTGGCAATCTTATACTTAGCAGCACGACCAAATATCAGAATGCTAAATGAATTGGAAATCATTACCAATTCGATAGTGTTTCTATCATATTCCCAAGTTGTCCAGGCCTCAAATCCCTCCCAGCAGCAAATTGGACCTTAAGTATAAAACATAAATATTCGAAAAAGCAATAAAAAACTTAAAGAGAAAAGTAGTAGCAGTGGTAATAATAATAAAATGAGGTAGGAAGGATGACATTCTCAGACCTCAAAGCACCTTCGCAACTGATCCAGCTTTCCTCTAACTACACCCTACAAAACACCCAGAAAAAAGAACAGGTTGCAACAATCAGGACAATTACAAGAAAAAGTATGATTTTGTTCCGGGGATAGAAGATTGCAATCTAGGTATGCAAAAACCTACCGCATACATGCACTCATTGATGAGAAAATCTTCAAGTTCACGCACATTTCTAACATCCATCTCCTGCATGAGTTGATCATAAGGCAATACCTGCAAAGGGAAAAAATTATTAAAATTCAAGAATATTAGACTATTTCAAATGACCAAAATGTAAAAGATAAAACAAAATAATTATACCCCCACGCACAATGGTTCCAGCAAGAGAAAATTCACGAGCAAATAGAGTCGGGCGACGGTCAAATGAAAATTCAAACTTTTACAAGGATACTAAACCAAAAAAACATAGATAACTTCCAGTTGATTTATAGCACACAAGATAAATTGACCACCCTTAACATGAAGGTAAGATAATTTCTGCCAAAATCCATACCGCATAATTTTAATGGTTTCTGGTAAAACAGTAAAAACATTACCATTTAACAAATGTTTAACAAAAATATACAAAACAAATGACTACCTACAGTAAAGCCAAATGTTGCCAGCAACAATAAAAATGCACGAGCTAATGAAATGTGTGCGCATATCTCAATGACAAGGTTTAGCATTTCAGACAAGGTATACCTTGTTTGTTTCTGCCAGTGTAAGCACAGTAAGTTGCTTAAGCTTGAGAATTTGATCAGGAACTAATGGTGGAAGACAGCTAATATTATCTGTCACAAGAACATCATGTTATTCATATATGCATTACACTTTCAAAATACAACACAATACAAGCTCCTAGATGCAGTTCATAGAAAAATTGATACGCCCACGAGGGAAGGGGAAAGGGACAAGTTCCAAAGTTCCCAATCATCGAGCTTATACTTTCATGACAATAAGAATGGCAAAGTAGCACCATTAAATGAAAGAGCAACACCAAATGTATCACCTTAAAATCTGTCACAATAAAATAAAAAGAAAAATGAAAAAAAGAGAAGTCATAGCCAAATACATGGACAGGCAAATTACTCAAGTGAGTCTGTGTTCTATGAATTTTTGAATGATGTCTTAATTTTTGAGTCAATGCTCCCCAACATGTGCATCTTGTATTCTCTTGAGCACGAAACTTCTCTTTTGCCTTTTAAAGGAAGAAAAGACAAAAGAAATTCCCAAAGAATCATTCCAGTGAAAATTATGACTACTCTCATGAAGTAACAGATACTCCAATTGTATCCATGTCACTTGTCAGTAAGGATTTCGCAACCTTCTCAGTCAAAGCCCAAAATTCATACTTAGCCAGAAGGCTGAAAGCTCCGGCCCCTTTCATGAGCTCCTGCCATTTCAACATCCTCCCTCCTTTAACTAGCTATGTCAAAGCCATGCCATGCCCAAAAATATTCTACTATCTCCTTTTCAATCAGATTTATCTTTCCTTTCCTCCAATCTTCATTTCACATCCTATCTTTCCAAAAGGGCTAATACCACTCAAATGTTTGAGAACCAAACATTTTAACTGTTCAAAGCATGAATCACCGCATAATCACCATATAGGTAAGGGCAAATGCAACAACAAAATTTTGCTTGCCCATTAAAATTACATATGAGGTCTCACCTTTATTACACAAAAGGTCAAGTCATATACTCACCCACATAAGCAAAAACACATCTCCCAATACAGTTACTTTAGCAAAACACAAATCCAGAGGCAGATGCTTAACGAAAACATTTTACATGTCAAACTCAAAATCAAATTCAAGATACCCTTTCCAAACAATACAACCACCTCAGCAAAGCACAAATTACTATACATTTTCCTCTCTCAATATTTATCAAGCATCTACTCTTCCATTTTCCAACGAAACTACACCAAAATCAATACTGAATCTCACATCTTCTACAAAAAGTCAAGCTAGACACTTATCCATATCACCAAAACACATTTATCTATACAGTCACATCAACAAAACATATCTCCCAATACAACTACATCAACACAACATTCTCATACATTATTCATTCTCCCTTAAAACACATCTATTGCATTTGCTCTAAACATCAAGCGAGCACAAACATTTTCCTCGAAAAGCGGTTTCCGTTGCAATGTTTCAATTCCTAATGTAACATTAAATTAGGAACTTCAGAGGCAGATGTTTAACGAAAACATTTTACATCTCAAACTCAAAATCAAATCCAAGATAACCTTTCCAAACTACATAGAATAGCCAACTCTACAACCATTATTAGCCCCCTCTGACTTAAAACTTTTTTTTATCAAAGACCCTATAGCCAAGTGGAAATCATCAGAGAAACATGTTTCTCAAACAACATATTACTTATGTATAGGTTTAAAATCATATCTCAAACACAAAAATACAAAAACAAGAACAAGAACAAAATTTCTTTTTTTAATGAAAAGACGAAAGACCAGACCAACAAATAACAAGCACCAAATATGATTTGCATAAAATATTAGAGAAAGAGAGATGACAGATTTCTTTCGTTTTCTTTTTAAAAGAAGCAGGAGTTACTGAGCTTACTCTTGTAATCACTCCATGTGCCATGTGCAAACAAATGCAGCACATCTATTAATACAGAACTTTCAGTCCCTTCAAGCTGCACAAGAAAAAAGAGCATATAATCCGATTACGAGTGATATTGAAAAAACTAAAACCAAATCACAACATAACTTGAACACAACATTGAAAGTCCAATAATCGGATAAAGAAAAAGTAGGACAAGAAAAAACTGCCAGTTCAGAAAAAGAATTCAAATCCAGGGAAAATAAATGAAGAAAAAAAGCTAAAAATACATGAAACAACTGATAAATGTAACAGAAAAAACAAACAACAAAAAAATATAAATAGCATTCAAATGACTAATCCAAAACAAAGGGCCAATCCAATGTACAATTCCTCTACTTTAATTGTTTTAATTGGTCAAAATTCATGGGCACATTCTTTTCTTGAACCAAAATAGATTAAAGAAGAGTACATGATAAATTTGTCACATCCATCTCTCTTCTTCACATAATTTAATAAGGTAAAAAAATTAAACAAAACATAAATGACCCAATACTTTAAGATTCTAGGGGCACAAATAGAGTGCCACTCACAACTGAAAGGAAAACAAGGCTACTCTAGGCAGAAAACATTAATAATAATGTTTAATTGTCTAGAAAGCAAGATTTGAACAAGCAGAACCTGACATTGCCACAATGTTTAAACCAATAAAACCAAATGGCCAAGTAAATGTAGCTAGTGCAATCCCATGAAGGTTGAAACTATTCAATAGATTATTTAAACAAGCGCAGAACCTCTCCAAGGTCAAGCCACATTGAACCCACCCATGAACCACTGAAAAATGAATTTAGAAACACCGGCAATCACTGGCAAACCACAACTGTGGCATTAATTCCCATATGCAAAAGATTCAAAACCAAGATGTTAGAGTCAATGGCTGATCCCAAAATGCATTCCTGGACCTAAAATTCCTTCCCATTTTGGGCTTCCCTAGTAGATCGAGATTAGATAATACATAGATTCTTGTTTATGGATTTGACATACAAGGTCCATACTGCACAGAATCATCACCATATCCAAACTACTTATTTTTCCTAACCTTCATCTCAGCAAATACATTAACTACGCCAAACTGCTCTCCCTTAAAACATCATTAATCCATCATCAACTGAAGAGGCAAACAGCAAATTAGGTGCTGAAGACACTATTTCTCAGCAATTTATGGACTTAACACATGAGCATCCATATCAACAAAATAGTCCACTTTCTTCTAATCAAATCCACTAGCAGTTTAAGACTAATCCGTCAAAAACAACATCGATCCAAAGAAGGAAGCACCAAATAACAACAACAATAGGAAACAAGTAAGCCGTAGCATCAATGATTTCTCGCTTCCACATGATTCCGTACTAACAAACCACACACACAAACATCGACCAAAACAATACTCGAGTAAAATAAATAATGCAAACTAAACCCAAAAAAGGGGTTCGTCTTGCCTCGGCAACTGTAGGCACGGCTAGAATCTCCGAGAAGGCGAAGAGGGAAGGGTGCGAGGTGGCTTCCACAATCACAGGCGCGAGACCTGAGCCCTTGTTAACCAAGGCTTTCTTCACGAAGTGATCGATTAACTCAGCCTGCTTTCGCTCGATGTCCATTTTGTAAGAAAAAACCCCAAGACGAGCGTAAAAGGAACAAAAGATCCTTCAAATAGAATTGATATTAGGGATGTAAAGCCGCAAGGATAATTGAAAAAAGAAATTAGGGTTTCTTCCAGGAAACAGAGCCTTTGTGTTAACGACGAAAGTAGGTTTCTACTTTCTAGGGCTTGTGAAGAGAGATTAGTGATTTTGAAAGAGACCGAGGGCGGCCTCTTCGGAATAGGGAGAGCAAGAGAAAAGCGTTGTTCCTGGTTGGTTCCGGGTCTATTAATGGAACTCCTTTGTCCGGGGAGCATTAGCAGATAAATAGTGATTGATTAATTTTGTATTAGTCATTAATTAATTAATTACTACAAAATATTCGTTAATTTTTTTATTTCTTCCTTTGTTTCAAATTTTGCGAACTAAAGTCTAAAGTTGATAAAAAAAAAACAATCTATTACAATTTCTTAAAAATATCAGTTTAAAAAAAATAAAAAATTATATTTTGTTCAACCAACTCACATTGTCAAGATTAATGACATAGCAAGTGATGTACTCTAATCCTGTGTTGTTCCGAGATTGCAGTGGACGTGTTCGGAGTGCCCAAGCCCCATTGTAAAAAACTTGATAGCAGGCCACGCGGTAAAAAAATAAGATTATCGCGCTACTTTCATTTTTGTTCAATGAACTCGCATTCATCAAATGTGATTAAGACTTCAAACTCTAGAGTTACAAAAATATTGTAGAGTCCTTCCTCCCTTCTCTTGATTGACCAGGAGAGAATAAACTGCAATAGATGCCACAAATCAATATCAATGTTTGTAAATGTATGCTACTATTTTGAGATGATTGTACGTTTCCCATCACATTGGGTAGCTGTGCTGAATTTCATTATCAGGCAAACTCTCATGGGATCTTAACCAATGATTACTCATACAACTCAGAACAACAATTCTTTAATCCAAAACTAAAAGAACTCAAAGTCGAGATATTTACCCCCAGCTTTCATGTCTGTTCCTACAACCCTTTTACTAGTGCTGCCGACGCCAATTGGGTCGACTTGACCGAATTTCCCTCGAAGCTCTGGCTCTACTGGCCTCGGCACCTCCGGTGGTGTGCTACACCTTATTAGAGCCCAATTCACACCTTCAAAGAAAGGGTGCTGCTTGATCTCAGTTGCACCCCTTTTCACTCCTAGTCGGTGTTGTGGCTCCTTCACCAGCAAGCACCGAATCAAATCCCGGCCAGCATAACTTGTTGATGGGGAGTCTGGAAATTTAAGTTGCTGCCCTACCACATTAAACAGCGTGGCACGGTTACCTGAGCCTTTGAACGGGGTTTTACCATAGAGTAGCTCGTGCAGGAAAATGCCAAATGTCCACCAATCGACTGCGCTACCATGGCCTTCTCCCTTGATGATTTCAGGGGCTAGATATTCATGGGTGCCAACAAAAGACATGGATCTGGCTGCGGTAGGTTCAGCAACAAGCTCTGGTAGCGCGCTAGCAGGCAACCCAAGTTCTACCCGAAGTTTTCGGGTTTTCTTACTCTTTTGAGGGAAGATTCGAGGAAGGAAGCAGGCAGGCTGAATGCATACTGATGTAGGCTCAATACAGGCAGGCTGGACGCAAAATGCACCACCAGCACCCTTTTTTGAAGGTTCGGAATCATGAGAAGTTCTGATCAGGGTGGGCGAAACCGCACATCTAAGCGAAAGGTCAAAATCTGACAGCATTATATGCCCATCATCACGGACCAGAACATTTTCGGGTTTTAAGTCCCTGTAGACAACTCCAAGCATGTGCAGATACTCCAGCGCCAACAAAACCTCAGCGGCATAAAACCTGTTTTCACAAGAAAAGACAATGAATATATAATTCATCTGATAATAATATTCCACAAGAAATAACTCATCATCTAGTGTCATACCATTTAGATTGATTTGGCATAAACTTAAGTAGAATAGACATCAAGTAGGCATATACGCCACCAACAGCAATGACAAGAAGCTCTAATACCAAACATTTAGAGTCGGCTGCATGAATCCTAAAAAGAAACTATCTGAGGTACACAATTATTTGCACGAAATCATTTTAACCTTCCATCTCTTAATATACTTACATACATTGCTACAAGCCTCTGTGGAAACCTAGATATTGTAAGAGGCTCGCTAGCCTACAAGCCATGATGCAGGTCAAGAATGGATGACTTTGTTGAGTGAATGCGTCAAAGCTCCAATGCCTTGCGAGCTTTGAACAGAACTGTGCACAATGCTCTTGCAAAAGGTAGGTTTCCTAGAGAGTCTAATCACAATGTCGTGGATAGTTTATTCATTTGTTCAGTCTGTAATTTACTCTTCACCATCCATATACAGCAAAACACACCTTCAACTTTAACAAAACCACAGGATAGCTTGCAGCATATAGTAAA
Organism: Euonymus europaeus; assembly: GCA_963580455.1. Lineage (NCBI taxonomy): Eukaryota > Viridiplantae > Streptophyta > Magnoliopsida > Celastrales > Celastraceae > Euonymus > Euonymus europaeus. The sequence goes on from OY756962.1 coordinate 24,925,275, forward strand.
GAAAGTTGATTGCCTAATCTAATTGATGATTAGTCATTCTCCAACCAAGGGTTTATAACTTGTCATTTCTCCAAGGCTTCAGTGGTCTTTGGTCTTTAAAATGACCTTTCTAGGTATCTTTCTTTCTTTTTAAGTTATAAAACTTGCAGGGACATTTTTGGATCATAAGTTCTATTTTGCTTCGAAGGAGGAAATATGCAACAATTAACCACTAACAATGCATGAAGCAATTTGGTTATGAATCTAGTATGCACGTGGAGTACATGAATACAAGCCAACAAGTAAAAGTGAGTGCCATTTAAGTATTAATGACCATCTTTTATTCCATTTCTAGGCTATGCAGTTGCTGAAAAATTATAAAATGGCAAGCAAGGGCACACAAAAATAAACAAATTCAGAACAGAGGCCTTCACCAGAAGCTAACTTCAATATAAACAAACAGAAATAACATGACAGAAGAGGGGGAAAAAAGGTAAGAGTGCTAAGCCTTTAATCATGGAGTACAAGAATTGGTGAAGGATGCTGAATGCCCAAGAAAGTTAAAAAGAATGTCAGTGAATATAAACCATACCGTGCGGCGTACTCAGAAAAATGTTTGCCAGGTTGTCGTTGCCTCAAAGTGTGCAGGTCCCCTCCTGGGCAATATTCCATTACCAAACAAGTAAATCTGTCTGTTTCTAAATGTGTATATAAAGTTGGAAGAAATGGATGGTCCAACAGGTACAAAATTTCCCTCTCTGTTTGAGCCCTAGTCAACTTCTTCCTGCTTGCAAGGGATGCCTTGTCCATGACTTTCATTGCAAAATAACAACGAGTTCCACTCAGCTCTGAGAGATATACACTGCCAATATCACCACAACCAAGCCGTTTGAGTAATCTAAAATGACTCATGCCCAAAATTCCATCGCGTGCTCGGATGGCAAGAATGGCCTTCCACCTAGGGTCGTTTCCTTTATGAGGCTTATTAGCACTCCCAGTAATGTTACTCCAATTACTGTCATCGCTAAGACCACTGCTGTCACTTGCTCGGCTAAGACTAGTCTTTGCACTCTCAAGTGAATCCACTCTAACACTCCCTTTTGTGCTCTCACAGATCCTCTCTAGGCTAAGCATGCCATCACTCATAATGGTATCACTCCTGTATGTACTGGAACAACTATTGGCAATGCTCATAGCTGTGACAACGCCCATACTATCATTGCTACTATAAGGGCTTACATTACCACTCGGAGGCAAAGAAGCATCCCAAACACATTCCTTCTCCTCTGAATCTGGCGGAAGGAGCAAGTTGTCTGTATTTTGTGATGCCCGGGGAACTAAAAATGGAGGAGACGTAGTAATCATGTCATTAGGCTCTTCAACTATACTTTCTGCAGGGGAAAAAACAGCTGGACTTGGTTTCTTAGCAGGAAAACAAATAGAAAGATCTTCCAAAAATGGTCCCTTCACAGACATACTCTTCATCAGGCAACTAGCCTCGGATTTGTTTTGACCAATTGGTACATAGACCGGACTCATTAAATCTGTATCAACAGGTTCTGGGGGATGACTAGCCCCGCAGAATGAACTTGGGACATATTCCTCGAAAGAATCACCACTGCCTTTGAATGAAAGAACATCGGTCATCAGTTCTTCTGGCTCAGGCAAAGAATCTTTTCCTTTCCATGTTCTGATGGGTGCAGGAGAGTCTGAATCTTGGTACTCTTGTCCATTATAATGACCCAGATCCACTCTCGCAAAACCTTTGTGCATGTCAAATGCTTGACCGACTTGTTTAGATAAAGAGTCTTTTCCGTTCCATATTCTTATGGGTGCAGCTAAGTCTAACTCCCTGGAGCTTTGTGCATTAAATCGATTTACTTTTTCTCTTACTAGGCCTCCTCTGTGCATGCTTGATACCTGACCCACTTCTCTCTTTGAGGTCATGCTTGTATCTGCTAACTCAAACACTACAGGCAATTTCCCAGGAAGAGCCTTTGCCTTTGATTCTGGAACCCTTTCCATGTGCAATCTCTGTATAACATTACAGAAATTTATCTTCAGTGAGAAACCCTGCAAATAAGAAACATGATGCTGATGCACTGGGAACGCAAGTTCCATACTAGCTACTACTTCAATCTCACTCTTATATCAATCCTTAAATACCCTTTTCACTTAATCAATAACATAGAACCAGCCAAAGAATATTCTCAAAACCTTCTTAGCTTCCATTAACAAATTAATTCACTCAAACATATATATCAAATTTTCAATAGTTGGTGCAAATGAATGTGGAAGAAGAACAACTGGAAAACAAGCCACCTCAACCCCGTGAACAAGTCCCAAAATAAAGCAGGAAATAACATAACTCAACTGCATGAATCTAGTTGATTTGATTTCTAAAAGAAGCAGTATCATAGTGTATAGTATAGGCATTATAGCATAAACACACAGATTACTATGTACTTGTTGAGCGGCTTGCGCTATAAATTTATCTTATCTCACTTTCTCTACAAAAATGAAATAAAAGGGTAGATAATCCAGAAAAAAAAAAAGAAGAAAAAGAAAACATCTTTCACAAATCACAACAAAGGAAAATTTTATTTGGGATCACTGTCAAGATTGTAATGCATTATTTCAGATAAATTACAATCGATGCTGCCCAGCACTGCAAGAGCCTTTAACAATTGATGTGGTAAATCTCTATTTTCCCAGTTTCTGAAAATCTCTCACCAGATGAGCCAACTTATTCTTAGCTTCGACAGAACTCCAATACATACATTCATGGTATATAAACACAATAATATCAAGAAAAAGCAAGCCCATTAGCTCAACGTAGAAAAGGAATCCAAATTCTCTAGCATCAGGGCACATTCTCAATATAAACCCTTAAATTCCACGCAAAACCCAATTCGAATCCAGTTAGACAAAGATCTCGATACCCATAAAAAGCATACTGAAATTTTAAAAAAATAATATCAAACCCGCTATTATAAAGTAACATTGAAAAAATGACACATAAAAATGCAATTACTCACCAGCAACAGCTATAACAAGGGTCTGTACGGATTCAGAGGAATTCCCAGAGAAGGAGCACAAAGTTCTGGCTATCTTCACACTACACTACAAGCTCCTTTGAGAATTCTAACTCCACAAACCTTTTCCTCCAAGTAGCCGTTCTAGATTTTAACAGATTTGCAGAGCCCGAGCGACAAGAGAGCTCTGTCTCTCTCTTCTCGCTGCAACTGAAGCTTTTTTTTACCTCTTGGATGGCTATAGCTGGTTATTGGGAGTTGAATAGCTTTTGCTTTTTCTCTTTGGTTCCTGCTTTGTATTGACAGAGGCAGTGGCACTTTAAAGATGGACTTGGGGTCCACAGTAGGGTATGGTGGGATCTTTCTTGGGACCCACTGTGTTTCTCCTTAGTGGTACACTTCTTTACAAGCTTGTGGGTCCCGCTCCCGACCTTTGCTCCGTCTCATCCTCATTCACGAATAAACCAAATTTTTACGGGTTCGGATTCTCTCTTTAGGATCTGGACCGCACAGGGTGGACACCCCCACGCATTGAGAAGCGCGTGTAGTACTCCAGTCTTCAAATTTCTCCCAGACTTGTATTAACTTTTTTTATTTAAAATAATATGTATTTTTTACTCCACGTATATCCTCCATTATTTGATACTTTTTTATTTTTTATGATAGGGGAAACTTTTTTTAGTTTTAGTAGAAATTAAACAATTTTTTTGTAAGGTACAAATTAATAAATATTTTTTAGGGTTTTAATAAGATGGCATATATGGGCCAAAATGGGCCCATTCCCGTAAAATATGATTATTGGAAAAAAGGAAATGAAGAGGTTTCAAACACTAAAATTGATCTTATTCTTAGATTGCTTTAATCAATCCACTTGAGATAGCATTTATTTTGTTTATTATATAATTATTTTATTCAATCAAAATAATCATTATATATTTCCCAACTCATCTTTTGCCATTAATGCTAAAAATTTCATTTACAATAAATATTATAAACATATATTAAGTAAAATTATAAACGTAATCATTTTTTTCTTGCCAAAAAAGGAATGGAGGAAAATAATGGGCCATTGTTATAAAACCTGTCTTCTCCTTTCTTCCAGTGACAATAAAGTCAGGCACATTTGTCCTAATCTAAAAATTAAATATAATATAGTACGTTCTTATTAATTAATCTATTTTATTAGTCAAAGTTTATGAATTTTGTAGTTGTTTTTTATTATTAATATTTACAGGGTAATTGAATTATTCCCTTAATAATTCAATTTAAGAAGCCAATTGTTATTAAATTGTTTTTATGCTTTCCCCTGCAAATATGGCTAAAACGACAAAAATGTTGGGACCCCGAGAGCGTGGACCGCGTAATCAGATGGGCGCGTGGCGTAGAACTAGTTACTTTAATATAATGACAAAGACGAATGTAGCCCTCACTGTCGGAGATACCTGCATGGAAAATAAGTATCAGACCGAGGTCAATCTGGGGATCGACAAAAGGACGAGCGCGCGTGCAAAGGTCAGTTAGTGTCGAGCATGGCAGTCCACTATAGACTAATTGGTTCAAACAGAAACGGCTCGGGGCGGTTAAGGACAAATTGGAGGGTGGGTTCGGGTTTGGTCAGTGAGTGGTCAGCTTCTTCGGCTTCTTTGTTGGCCTAAAGTGTAGCCACTCAAGACAAATATTCTTGTCACCTGAACCAGCTCTTCTTGCCTGTGTTGCACCTATTTTCTCTCCTAGCTTTGAAGTATCTATAGCCATTTAGAACATCAAACTCTTTCTTTTGTAATGGGCTCTTAAAAATAGTTCTAAATAATAAAGATTTAGGGTCTATTAACATATATTGGAGAAATAGGATTTGGCGATGAAAGAAGATTTGGGTCGGTATTTTGCAAGTTGGGTGGATATCCAATTTTAGATTCAGTGATTGAGATTAGAAATACATAAATTTAAAAATTTATTAGCATCCGTACCTGAGAATCAATAATTATATATATTAAAATGATAGTATGTGTCCTTAGGGTTAAGATTAAAAAAAAATAGTGTATTAAAATTTGAAAAATATATTTGTATTAAAATATGTAATTTAAACTTTTTTAAAAATGAGGTGAGATAATGCTCATCGTACATAACAGACAATGATAAATTTTTAATATATGTCTTAAATACACACACGTTATCATTCAAAGTTTTTCACTAGTTAATAAAACTTTATCTTACTTCAAGACCAACATATCCACCATATTCAAAGATTAAAAGAAGATAGCAAAGAACAATGATTAGGCAAGACAAACATGGGTGATGTGGATCATGATTGAGAAACAAATAAAGTATTCATCCATATATATATTTATTGGATCAATTGGGATTGGTTTTGGTGTGAGGACTCTCAAATCCCATGAAAGTGCTGAGACTTGATAGCGAGTAAAATGATTAACACAAATATTTTACTCTATTCACTTGCCCATATTTCCAAAAAGAAAGTGTGGGACTGTCTGTATGGCTGGCTGGCTGGCTTTGCTTTCTCAAAAAGAAGGAAATTAGAGGTTTGAAAGTAAGAGTTTGTGTTGGAATTAGGGAAAGTGAAGGCATTCAAAGGTGGCTTCTTTCGTGATTCTTTTCTCACTTATTTGTTTTTGGTTCACTTTTTCAGTGCCCACTCTTGATTTCATTTCCTGTGAATCCTCCATTAACCATGCTAGCGCATATGTTTCCCATCTATGTCATCGGCTTCATGGCAAAAATGACGAAGAGAGAGTCCATTAAGGTAATATATGGGCAAAGGCCCATAAAGCCCAAGTTGAGTCCTAATAATGGAAGGCCATTCAGACCAGACAGATTGGGTCAAGTTCATAGGCCCATGTTTTTTTTATGTTTGCCTTATAAAAACCTCATCTTTCTCCTTTTCCTTTATTTATTTATTTTTGTAAAAACTAAAAACTCATTAGATTTTTTTTTTCTTTCTGTTTGCCTTCTCGTCTCACTCTTCCTAATCGGAGCTTAATTCTCAACTGGTAATTCCATTTATTCCGGCATGCATGTCCGATGGGAATGATTAGGGGTATCTCTCCCCTCCAAAACCCAAACCCAACTATCATCGATCATAGCTTGATTCCTAAACTCCATATTTACGTAATTGAAAACTATAGTGAACCAAAAGTGTGTTCTTGTTGTAATTCCCAAACACTAACATTAACCATATTTATACTTTGAATTAAGAGATCGAATTCTCATATCTTTTCGACGTGAATTTCAGTTATTATTCACATGCAAAAGCAGGATGAACAAATATGCAGACAATAAAGAAAGCCCTAAAAAAACTATAATCAACTACAAAACAAAGACCCTAGTCCCTAAATCTTAATCAATTCAACTACAAACCCCAATCTTTTCATAATGACTAGAGCTTTGTGGTTGTGCCCTCTCCCAGTGATGATGATGAGCTTTGGTATTTTGGTTTGAGGGGCACCGCCTTACAAGTAGCCTGGTGAAGGAAAAGGAGGGAGAAAAAGATGAAGAATAAGAAGAAGATAAAACAAGAGAAAGGGGAAGGGAAGAACATGACGTGCATTTGTGTAGGTGAGAGAGAAAGATGATCATATTTTGGATGAATGTAACATTGCTCTTCAGAAGAAATAAAAAATTTATGTATGTTTAGGCAGGAGGGTCCCAATATGATTTCAGTTTGTCCACAAAATAAATTGCAAGAGCCACCTAAAGTTTGAAACCTAACTTTAATTTGTTTCCATTAGTTCACATTGTTAAGAAATTCGTGGAAGAAAACAGTAATCAGATTCTTGGCAATATACATATTCAATATATACATCACGTTTATAAGAATTCATACAACATGTCATGTGTGATGAATACTCTCTCATCTAAACTTTTAAATTTAAAAGACTTATTTCAATAAAAATTTGCAGATTTTAATGCACATTCCTCATAAACGACCACTAATATTTTTTGTAATAGCTAAGCTACCTTGAATATTAAAGTTGTGTCTCCATATATATCAAAGTTGACCGGCTTCATCAATCGCGGCTCACACACACACAAATACTATCACAATCTATATCACAAAACAATTAAACAGTAAAAAGAAAAGAAGAACACGAGATTTACGTGGTTCAACAAGAATATTACCTACATTCACGAAGTCTATGGATCCGTTTAATAGGATTCCCCTTTTGTAGCAAGCTACCTAAGCATCCATCATTACAATTATAACCCCCAATACTAAATAAATCAATGTTCAAATCAAATGCGTGCTCCACTCTCCATTGCATAGCTTTCTCATTTCCATAACTCTTTGGTGTTAATAGATTTTCTAATATGAGCCACTTTATTTAATTTAATGTATACAACCCGTATAATTAAAAGGAGGTGGGAGACCTTCTTTTGGAGAGAAGAATTATAATTTTGGCGTCTGTGGTTAAAAATGCACTGAATGTCTATGATGAACATATATACTTATAAAGCCATCAATTCCAAAAACTCTGCACATCCTATTGAAGTTTCCATGCAAGGAAACTTAGGCTTCCTTAATTGGAAGAGAATCATCAATATCTACTTTCTAATATTTCGTCGCATATAATGTCACGTATATACATACATACATACATACATACATACATATATATATATATATATATGTGTGCATGCATTCACTTTCTTTATTCTTATTTATAAATTACGGCAATCATGGAGGGTGTAACACGTACGTACGAGAAGGAGAAGTTTCGAGAACGTCACCATCTTAGTCAGTGGCGGACGGATGCTTTTAGTAGGAGCTCCATTTTTTTTTTAAAGAGTTAATATACTGTAATTACCTATGAGCTCCTCAAAATAATAAATTTTCCACCCCGCAGTCCATATGATGATATAAATTAAGCTCATTGATTAGTCAAACTATTTCCTTATTTATTTACTTGCTCAGCCCAGCTCATGAGACATCTTTATTAGAATATATTACAGATGTAATGTAAGATGTATATTCGTAAAATTATTTTGATCCCCTCCAACATTTACTCCTGCGTCCGCCCCTGATCTTAGTACTATTGTCGTTCAAATACGTATTTAGATTTTGATGGGATCGATCTGGTGTATATAGGTATGATTGCACTCATATATTTAGTATGAATATAGAACTATTATATACGTATGAGGGTAAATTGTTAGAAGAAAAAAAAGATGTACGTAGAATTAGTGGAGAATACAGTTCTACATGCCGCAAAGTAAAAAAAGGAAGGTACGTAGTGGATCAATTCAGCTGCCGACTCCAAACAATTTGGAAGAAATTAAGACTTTTAATGATGATGATGGTTTGTATATACATGAACAAAGACTATACGTACATATATAGTAAAATAATTTAAGTGGAACATCGCTCGCACTAACTTTTGCTGTCACATCCTATGATTTCCTTCTTTACATTCATGCATGGCTTCTGATACAAGAAACTATATATATATATACACACACACACGACTTTTTATCTTTTGCATCAAAGATTAGGCGGCTTGTAGAAATATTAAGATGTTGAAGAACCGGTCCTTATAACTTCCCACATTCCTTAGAACTTTGGAAGAAAAGGACAAGCTGCAGAGAATTAGGGTAACATTAATTTGAAAGAACAGTTTTCCAAAATGTTTGGTCTGCACCCATTTGCGATAATAGGATATATGCATGCCAATTCTTCCCAATTTTACTACACGCATCCAAAAGCTACTTCTTTCGGGAAAAGGAACAAACCCAGCTCCCAAAGGTTGAATTTCTATAACTTCAATAAACAAAAATTCAAATATATTCATGGATGAGAAAACGAGCCATACCCTTCATATGATAGGCCACAAAAAAAAAAGGACTACGTGTCTTAAGGCGGCATACCAAAAAAAAATGAAGTGAAAAAAAAACCCAACTCATGATATAAATCTCAAAGTGACTAACGTCAAGTACCGTAGCATACCTCAACAAATGAGGTTTGATCTCATATAGCACAATTACAATGAACGACAATCTCAATAGCTAGGACTTGTTTTTATCACCATTCGACCTCATAAGGCAATGGTCGACCTAAGTTACGTACTAGAGTTTGATTACTTGATTATTAAATTCTCTTGAGACAGACACTGTATGTGCAAAAAACGACCTTACATCTAGATTGACAACTAAGACTTGTGAGCTCATACCATTTAAAAGCCTGTTGACCCACCTAAGGCTTGTGAGCCCGTACAACCTAAAGACATGTTAGCTCACCTTAAGCCTTTTGAGCCACAATCAGGCTTGTGAGCCCGTACAACCTAAAGGCCTGATGGCCTGCACAGTCCTTCCATTTTACTGCATCCACCTGACACAATGATTCATAAGCCCATTAAGGGTCATAAGGCATACATGGACAATTAGAGTTCATTAGGTCCTGTAAAGCCCAAAGGCTAGGCTATCAATACAAACAACACTCCATGTGTATACATACATAAAATTAAGGCCCAATGACCCAATATAAATCAAAATGCGTGACAGCTTGCACATCTCACATGCTAAACAGGTGAGTTGGAGCACTATAAATATAAATAATTCAAGCCTCATAAATCTATCTGAACTACATTATGCTATCACTCTCTCTAAAAGTTTATTCACTTCTCTCGCTGTAAAGTCTCCCTCCGTCATCGGACTTGATTGTCTGAAACCACTGCGGTAGCCATTACTCTTAGTTCGACCTAGTTTATCTTTGCAGGTTGTCAAATGCATCAATCTACTTTTCTTTGATTGTAGATTTTTTGGGTCTGCAGACACTAACTTGAGCATCGGAGTACAAACGGGTCATAAAAGGTCGCATCTCTTTTTGTTCTTGCAGGATTTAAGAGGTTCACCATTACATCACAACCCCTCTACTGTTGATATGTGGATCTTACATCCACAATAAATATTCACTGTGAAATGTCAAGGACATATATCTCCCCAAAGAAGTATGAATGAAATACAAAGCAAACAGAAGCGTAAAATTTTGGCCAAAAGAGAGAAGGATAGTGCATAAATTGCATTACTTAGGAGATTAGTCTTTGGCTAAATTAATAAAAAACTGCAAAGCCTTTTTTTGTTTTTGTTCCGGCTAGTCTCTTTGGCTTTAGCCGAGTCCATATGGAGGTGGTATCACATGTACGTGTAAAGATTTTGATCGATAGGGTCGGAAAGGGCGTCAAACTGTTTGGACTTTGTGGTTAAAGTAAGTACTTATCGAGTCAAAATACAGTTTGATTGGATGTGACTGTCACCCACCATGATGGCTCAGCTCCCACGCTACTCCTGTAAATCAATAAAACGATCTTATCAAACTGTTTGCATATCGAGATATGTGGCTAACCAATTACAAGCAACGGCGACAATTATTCCAATAGTTATGATACATAATAGAGGTGGAGTTCAGTTTAAATTTTAATGGAGAGGAGATGTTGGCCTCAGTACATGTGGTCTTAGTATTTAAAAGGGGAGAGTTATATATTGAAGAAAAAAAACTCATTATTATTGATAAATGACCAGGGTGAAGGAGGGTACACTATTGCAAGTTTGAAATTGCTAGTACGTGATAATATCGTTTTTTTTTTAAAGAGGAGATTTTATTTCAAAAAGAAAAGAAGAAAAATCCTTTTTCGGGGTTCACAAAGAGGGGACAAGGACCTAACCCTTCAAAGAAAGAAAAATACAATCTATTTAGAATAACCATGACAAAACAACCACACATTACTTCCTAATTCTAATGTCAGGAACACCCGTTTGATCCATTTGAATGCAGCCTTTAACAATGGTAGGAAGATCATCATACCTGTACCAAGTATGCGAGACTTGAGAATTAGAGGAAAAATAAGCCAAAGCATCAGCACAATAATTAACCTCTCTATAGACATGTTTAAAATGCATTTGCATATTTAAGCAATACCTTAGAATTCTTCTTTTTAAATACAACAATTGCCAAGGACAATTCCAATTTTCAGAGAGCACATTAATTACAGTCAATGAATCGGACTCAATGACTAAGTGAGAATAACCCAAGCTAGAAGCCAAGTTTATACCATCAAATATAGCTTTCATCTCAATAAATGTAATTGAATTACAACCATAAAAGTTTGAGAATCCTGCCAAAAAATGATCCAAGTGATTCCGAATAACACCACCTCCACCAGAATCACCCGAATTATTCATAACACTTCCATCACAATTAATTTTAACAAAACCAAGGGGAGGAGGGGTCCAATATAAAGCAGTGGCCTTAACTGAATTATTCAGATGAAGAGGAATAGTGAAAAGCTTACTTATGTAAGGATCCTTAAGAAGCAACTTGTATCTCTTACCTTTGCATTGAAATTACATACCTATTTGAGCAATTACATCATCAATAATTTGCTTCCCTGATATTTGGCTTGCCTCATACCTGCATTTATTTCTAGCTTTCCAAATATTCCAACATATAAAAACAGGCAACAAAAGAACTAGAACACCAAACACTGAGTTATTGTTTTTGTACTGCCAGCAATCTGTAGGTCTCAAATATAAGGTATTCCATGAATAAGATAATCCAAACACATTATAAAAATATTTCCACACATATTCAGCAATAGTACTTTCAATGAACAAATGTAGAATAGATTCTAGTTGAGGATTATTGCTGCAACAATGACATCTAGAAACAACTTGAATGCCTTTTTTTCTAATATTATCATCCACAGGGAGCACATTCTTCAAGATTTTCCACATAAAAATGGAGACTTTGATAGGAATCAAATCATGCCAAAAAAAATCATACGTAGGAAGAAAAATATGAGAATGCTTTAAATCTTGCAAAGCATCTTTACGTGATAATATCGTTGAATTGTGTTTTTTTTAAATAGAAGAAGATATTGGGCTTGAATTCACGATTTCAAATTACATAAGAATCTAAAAAATATATATATATAGACTCAAGATTTTTCCAATTATAAATCTTGTTTCCACCAATCCAATGTAAATGACTAAGCTACCCCACATACACATGCCACACTTATCCACTCTCTACAGAGGCACTTCCCGTACATTTTATATGAACCAATTATTGACTTTTTGTTTACTAAAAAAGGAAAAATGCAGAATTTTCAAAAAAAATATATATAATACTTTTTCTCCACCTCTATTATCTAATCTGCATTTCTTGTTTTTCCCTCAAAAAATTAAAATTTCTAAAAAGTTTTCGCATGAGGTCGACGTTAATACATTAGGTCAAATAGCTCTCTCACATCCTTCCCCTCATCCCCTCAAGTACTTCAAATTATAAGAGACTTTTGCACCCTTTTCCTCTAACATCATCATGATTTGTTGATCTCACGCACAGTCTATATAAGTTTGATCCTTTTTGCGCTTATAAAAGGCCACTCTTGACTCCTCCATGGACACAAGCAAGTATAGTCCATAATATATCACCTTCTTATCTACTACACATTTTACTTCTAAAAGGTTCTTTCGAATCCTACAAAGAAAATCCTTTTGTTCTCGTGGTGGTCTCTCACTCTGAGTCGTACGATACAACAAAGTGTTAGAAAACTAGGATGAGAAAATTGAAGGCTTTGATCGTGTAGTCACTGTCCTTAAGGAATTTATGCCCCCACTATGTTGCTATTGGGTATATGGCAAAATCCTCTAGGATGAACAAAGCCAAATAGAATTGTAGATAGCAAACTCTACAATTCTCCCAAGAACAAGTTTAGAGAAACGTTTTTGTTATATTTAAAAGAGAGATTGCAAAGGTATTTATAATACCTTAGAACTCTAGAAGAGACACACCCTTTAGACCAAAAAACATGTTTCTTGGGCAGTTTATTATGCAGTTAATTAACTGTATAATTAATAAAAATATTAATCATTTATAAGCAAATCAAGCCCAAGACCCCAAGTGCCCATCTTTTGACCTTAAATATTGTTTTAACTAAAGCCCAATTAGGGTACATTAGTTTTGAAATATTTGGAGCTTCCCTCCAAGTCTTCCCACCATCCAAACTCAAGAAATTTGGTGTGTTTCATATTTTAAACCATGACACTTCTCCTCTCTTTTCCAATGTGGGACTTTTTATCATCACTAACTATCTCCAACACAAAGAACATTAATGAGACTCTCTACAGGACTTGCAAGGCCATGCACATTCCCACCTGCTCACAATCATTCCAAACCACCAAGTCACGTGACCTTCCGGTGCGGCACCCTCACTACTATTACTGCACCCCAGAGGCTCGACCACAAGTCAATTCAGCTTTATTGGGATCACTTGCTTGACCCGATTGATCATAATAACCCGACCACTTCCCGACCCGTCAAAATCGGCCACAGGTGGATGGAATACCAAGGGATTCAAAATTGGGACGGACTACTTGACCCGCTCGATGCTAAATTACGTGGCGAGATCTTACGCTATGGAAAATTCGTTGACGCAGCTTATCAATCCTTTGACTTTGATCCCTCGTCACACACCTACGCCACTTGCCGCTTTCCTAAAACTGCATTGTTGGACCGGTCCGGTTTGGCTCAAACCGGTTACCGTATCACTAGAAATCTCCGCGCTACATCCGGGATTCAACTGCCACGTTGGATCGACAAGGCTCCTGGCTGGATGGCAACTCAGTCTAGTTGGATTGGCTACGTGGCAGTCTGTCAGGACAAGAACGAGATTGCAAGGCTGGGACGTAGAGACGTTGTGATTGCCTTTCGAGGCACCGCCACGTGTTTAGAGTGGCTTGAGAATCTCCGCGCCACACTCAGCCCAGTCCACGATTATGTCCAATCTTCCTCCGGGAAGCCCGGCCCAATGGTGGAAAGTGGGTTCCTCAGCCTGTACAACTCCAGCACTGCCACGTCACTGAGTTTGAGAGACATGGTTCGCTACGAAATCAAGCGTCTCCTCCAATCCTACGGCGGTGAGCCTCTCAGCTTAACCATCACCGGCCACAGTCTGGGAGCTGCTCTCGCTACACTCGCTGCGTACGATATCAAGACAGTGTTCAAACGTGCGCCTCTCGTAACAGTCATTTCCTTCGGCGGTCCACGTGTAGGTAACCGTTGCTTCAGGAGCCAGTTAGAAAAACAAGGCACAAAAGTTCTGCGAATAGTGAACGACGACGATCTAGTAACCAAAGTACCCGGGTTCGTGATCGACGATGACGGATCAAAAAAGAGAGACGTAGGCTTGGCAGGGCTGCCCGCCTGGATCCGAAAACGTGCGGAGGACACACAGTGGGTGTACGCGGAGGTGGGAAGGGAGCTCCGGCTGCGAAGCAAAGACTCACCGTACCTGAAAGGCTTGAATTTGGCCACTTGTCATGAGCTGAAGACTTATCTTCATTTGGTAAATGGATTTGTGAGCTCCACATGTCCATTCAGAGCCACCGTCCAAGACGTCCTTCCTTAACAACCATGGAACCCGATCGACTTGTACAGGGTTTCTAAATATCCCCGAATGGAATGTATATATAGGTAGAAGGATAAGCTGGTACGTGCGTACGATACTAACTATATAAAGAAGGTATGTCCGTATGTGTTTGAATCTTTTTTATTTTATTGTTTTAATGATTAAAAGGCAATTGCTGTAATAATCTGATTTTGGACTAATCATTGTATATATTGTGATGATTAATATGAATTTGGAACAAGCTAGATGTTAGGAGATACTCGCAGTCAAATACAGAAATCAGAGCAAGGAAAATGGAAAACACAAGACAGATTTACGAGATTCGTTCAATTGTGCCTACGTCCTCAGAATTACAGAGAGTTTCACTGTTTTCAGAGAAAGAGAACACCTCCTAAATGTCACATCATAGGTGGGCCAAAAAAATATAGTAATAAAACCTAAAAAAAAAAATTTTCGAGGGCACAGCCACCGGACCCCCAAAAGGCCTATCGGCCCTCACCTCTAATTCACAAAGTAAGACTCCAAAAAATTCACTCACATGATCCACAAATATCTTCTTGAATCAGATCATCAAATCGGACCCCTAAATAAAACAGGCTACATACTAAAATCACAACACTAGAGAGAAGTGTTTTTTACTTGTTTGTGACGTTTTCTTCATTTGTTTCATCCATTGTGGCATTGCTTCAACTATTGTTACTCTCGTAGTCAACAACATATATGAGTAGGAATGGAAAAGAATCGATGATTGAGTCTGATTTTGATAAGATGAAATTAAAGGGATACTTTTCCTATCACGAGAGAATGAAAAGTATGTGGATCCGACTTATATGAGCAAGCTGTCAAAGCTAGCATTGGGTGGATCTTGACATAGTGTTGTCTTATCCCGAAGTCTTTTACTATGGAGCTGAGCTGTTAAACATCAACTCATAAGGTCCAACAGGAGCGAGCGATTTCAAGACTCCGGTTCAACAGTGCGTCGCCTAGCCTATTCCATCAAGTGTTAAAAGCCGTTTTAAATTAAGCTTGTGAAAGATATTATACAACTCCGGGGAAATCAATTATTTGAAACGCCACGGTACATTAGAAAACATAATAAACATATATATATATATATAAAATCCTTAAAGCGTTTACAGTATATATATATATATAATATAATACATTCTGTAATTAACATAAGCAGTCCTCCATCACCTATACGTTGAACAAAAATAGTACATTTGATTAGATTGGAGAATCAACAGGGCTAATTAAATTGTTTTTTTATTGGAAATTTGTGAATTGAATTTTCATAGTTAGTTACACGTATGGTAATTGAAAAACGGTTGTGCTAGGTATCCATAATAATTCATATCTTTAATCCTAGTTATGTGACACACATACACCACAAGTTTTGTAACTGAAAATCTGTCATTAACCATGATTTTATTTTGGCCTTTTATAAAGGCTTTTTCATTTTTTTATCAAAAAAAAAAGGCTTTTTCCTTTGGAAAAAAAAAAGAGAGAAGGATTTTCACTTCAAAATAAAAGTGTTTTCTTTGTTGAAAAAATCTCCTTCCGTGTCTCTGTCTTGAGAGTAACTTCATTTCCTAATTCGTAGAATATCTTTAGAAGTGCTACCACTAGTGTTTAGATTGAGTAGATCTTGGAGGCGATATTACAATAACTGTGAGCATTGTTTGATAGCAGACAATTAATCGCTTTAAGGTTAGAGGTTCAATCTTGCCTCGATTTATTTTGAATTCATTCTTGACTTTCTTTTTGGTTTCAAGATTTTTATTATAATATTATATATGATATATGCAACTACATATTTTAGAATATGTGAACTTTGCTAATCTGTTTATTTTCTTAGTTTCAAATTAATACAGGTTATTTTCGAAATCGTCAATTATCGAGATTACACTTTTCACCTATATAATTTAACCCTCGCATAGATATTGCGACAACATTTAATCAATTACAGATAATTCTCAATGTGACAAGATGTGACACTACCTACCACGAAATATTGAAAAACTGTCATCTACCCCTTTGGATGACAGTTTTTACCTGTCAAGGTAGACCTTTTTTGGTATAGTGTCTCAACGTGCCCATAATTCAACGAGACCATATCTTAGCATCATGTCAAGTCAGGAAAGAAAAGCGATGGAATTCTGGCGAGCGAAAGAATATTTAGTGCAAGGGGCGGGACAAGTAATACAAGGCTAGAGAGAGGACCATCGGGCAAAGATAGCCATTAGCCAAGATCGGTCTTTGGTTAGCCAATAGCTGGAGCAGTCTTTGCCTATCCAAGAGCATGAGTGTGTTTGGCTAGCTAAGTGCGAGAATGTCAATGATTATAAGGTGGGCAGAAGGCAAAGTAGAAATGTACACTTGTGGGTCAGTGATGAGCTACGATTACTACTAGGTCATCCTTAGAGCAGTATAATTATAGCAATATGTGTAATAATTAAGTATCCTTAAAACCATAATATTGACGACATAGCCACTTGATGTTTAGATTTCAACCCTTTAGAGTATTTTTGCTTCAACTGATTTGGGCCAGAGAAGAACCCTAGCTGTTTTACGTCTTTGATTTAGAGAATTGTCGATTCAAAAATCCGCACCGATGTTAGGGTTCCTGAGTTGATGACGGCTGAAGTATTTAAGGTACTGAAAAGTAAAAGACACTGAGAAATTACGTGGTTCGGCAAGAGTGCCTACGTCCACGGGCCAAGTAAAATCTTCTTATTCTCTGCTTTTTCAGGGTTACAAGTGTGTTATTTATAATAAAAGAAAATAACAACTTCCCCCATCCTCTCCCCACATCACGTACAAATCCGTTATTCGAATTTCAAAGGTCTCCACTTGAATTTTGAAGAGCCGTTGAGTAGATCATGGTGATCACCCAAGGCGGGATGAAGTTACATAACTTACGTAACCCACCTACACACCATGCGCCACGTCTAGCTTCCAGGTGTGCACTGTATCTGCTGCCACGTGGCCACTTGACTTTACGTAGTCCACAATTGCCCCCAGCCTTTTTATCTTTTTTTTCTTTTCTTTAGAAAAAAGATAATTTAGGCTAATTAATTGACATCTTCTTCCTAGCTTTTGACTCCTGATTGAGCTAGAGGCGAATACTCCCTTATCCTCTTCTGTTGGCAAATTGTAGTTTCTTCTCAAAGGATTCAGGTACCTCTTTACCCCCTCCCTTTTCATTTTATTTTTTTATTTTTATTTTTAAAAAAATTCCGTCGCCCCGCCAGGACCGGTGGGGCAGCTCCCGCCCAGCTGCTGGGCAGGATGGCCCACTGCCCCCTGCCCCCTGCCCCCTACCCAGCTGCTGGGCGGGAGGCATCTCTGCCCCCCGCCCAGCTGCTGGGCGAGATGCTCAAATTTTTATTTTTTTTTGGCCTCTTTGGCGTTTTCCTTTAATAGCCTCTTCGGCATTCTTCTTTGCACTTAGCCTCTTTGGCTTCTTTGAATCTCATAGCCTCTTCGGCTTTTTCTTTGCATTTAGCCTCTTTGGCTTCTTGATTTTGATGTAATCGTCCAAATACCCTTGCTCCACCAGGTGCTCTAGGTGCCACTTTAATTCATGGCATTCTGTCGTATGATGTCCTTTATCATTATGGTAGGCACAAAATCGAGTATGGTCTTTCTTTGCTGGATCGCTCATAATTTTTACGGGCCACTTGAAGTAGTGGCCATCCTTGACTTTTTGAAAGATCTTAGCGATCGGTTCATTGAAGTTCGTATAAATGGCTTCATGACTGGACTTCAATCCCATTGAGAACTCTTTGTCAATACCTGATTTATCAGCTCTCTTTTGATCCTCTTCCAGTTTAACATATTTCATGATCCTTTCTTGTAGATCATTCATTCTCATTGGTGGCTTGAGGGTTAAGCTTTCCCTCAGCCTGTGATCTCGCGGCAATCCCAATCTGAAAGCGGCGACTGCTGTCTTTTCTTTGCAGTCTTCTATGTCAGCATACGTGTCTGAGTATCTTGAAGCATACTCCCTCAGTGACTCTCTTTTTCTCAGCTTCAGTGCAAACAACGTGTCCAAGGTGGCTGGCTCTCTGCTGTTTGCTATGAAACTTGACACAAATGCTCGTGCAAGTTCCCTCCAAGAAGAGATTGAATTCTCCGGAAGCAGGTGAAATAATTTCATTGCAGCCCTATCAAGACTAGAAGGAAACATGTTGCACATGAGAGAGTCCTGACCTGCCCACAGGGCCATTTTGTGAGCGTAGGCAGCAACATGAGATACGGGGTCAGTTTTCCCGTCATATAGTTCAAATTTCGGAGGAATAAACTTATCTGGGGGATCTTACCTTCTGAGCGATTTCACGAAGGGGGTAGTAGTCATCCTGTTGAGTGTTTGCTCTGCCTTCTTCTGGGTGCTCCACATGGCATCTCCAGCCCTCCTGGTACTCTCCCTTTGGGGTCGCCTCTCATTGATGCCCCCGGAGGGAGACCTACGCTTAGGCTTCATTGGAGTTAGTGAGCGTCTCTTGGGAGTTGGTGAGCGCCTCCTCCCTCTGGGGGAGGAGGAGCGATCCTGCCTCCTTGAGGTCAAGGAGCGCCCTCGTCTTCTCTTTGGTGAAGGACTTCTTCGCTGATGTGACCTTGCAGTACTCTTGGTCTCCTCTTGGAGTGGTCGACTCTCCTCCTGGCGATGGATGACGCTGGCTAAGCGCTTCCCTTTGTTCTTCAATGTGTGCAACTTCTCCCTCAGACTCCGCAGTTCTTCCTCTTTCTGGTGCAGCACCGCTTCCATCTCCTTTTCTTGGGAGACCTGGTTGACGTCTTGATCATTAGCAACTACCATCTCTGGGGGTAGTCGCGCATCCTCCATGCGGAGTCCCTCTCCATGAACCTCAGACATAGCAACAACCTCAGGAAACCAAATGAACGTTTCCCACATACGGCGCCAATTGTCGATGCAAAAATCCACCGATGTTAGGGCTCCTGAGCTGATGATGGCTGAAGTATTTAAGGTACTGAAAAGTAAAAGACACTGAGAAATTACGTGGTTCGGCAAGAGTGCCTACGTCCACGGGCCAAGTAAAATCTTCTTATTCTCTGCTTTTTCAGGGTTACAAGTGTGTTATTTATAATAAAAGAAAATAACAACTTCCCTCATCCTCTCCCCACATCACGTACTAAATCCGTTATTCGAATTTCAAAGGTCTCCACTTGAATTTTGAAGAGCCGTTGAGTAGATCGTGGTGATCACCCAAGACGGAATGAAGTTACATAACTTACGTAACCTACCTACACACCATGCGCCACGTCTAGCTTCCAGGTATGCACTGTATCTGCTGACACGTGGCCCTTGACTTTACGTAGTCCACAAGAATCTAATTAATTAATCATATTTATTATTATTCTTGTTGTTTGATATTTATTTAGAGTTATTGGATATTTTTATAGTGTGTGGATTGAGTTGACCCGCTACTCATCAGAGTGAAATGTAATACCTTTTTAACAAGTAATGATCTAAAAGGACATACAAACAAAATAAAATAAAAAATCTACGTTGAAATGGGTCTTGAATAGTTGTGATTAATCGATTATATTTATCGTAGCAATCTTTTGCGAGATTATACGAATATGATTGTGACAGCAATCTCCACGTTTGTATGTAGGACAACGTTGTTATGGTCTCGTGTCGGTGGTCTAGTAGCTGCTACGGATAAAGCAAAGTGTAATGCTTCAAATATCGAAACAAAAATGCTATACGTCCAAGTAATTATTAATCTCAGCGTCCCACAACGTGGACTCTCCTACCACGCGGCGGATGCAACAGGCGGTGACTCTGCTCCATGAATTTTGCTTTTTCAACCAAAGAGGTCAGACTTTTATCATCCTTTATTTTTATTTTTATTATTATTATTATTATAGGTTTCTTAGTGTTTGCTGACAAGTGTTCCTTTAATTCTAATATGGTCATTCCAATTTGGTTATTATTGAGTATTTTTCGTCAGATTTAATTGTTCATTTGAATTTCACTTTTTCATTCAAACTTTGTATGTAAACTTTGTATATAAAGAATGGCAGAAAATGTTGGCATGATAAAATTGATTGTGTTGTCGTGGATAGTTCAGAAGGTGATGATGAAAACACAAACGAGGACATGGATGGTAGTACCATCTAATGAATTAGTTTAGTACTGTGAATGAGATGCTGAATTTTTATTGAAAATATGGAAAGTAAAAGGGGTTTTCAGTGACACGTAGAAGAGTGAATAAAGATAAATATATTACATTTACGTGTGGACGATCAGGCAAGACCAAAAATTGTTCAAACAATGCCTTAAAGCCTCGTCCTCACGTAAATATTGATTGAAAGGCAAGGCTCTTTGGTCGTTATTTACTGAGGGGGAATATGGGGTTAGCTATTTGATGATGTGCACAATCATGTATTGAGTCCAATACTTTATCTGCACCACGTAGGCCTGAAATGCAGCCTAAAAAGAAAAGGAATTTTTTCGAAGGCGAGTGGACACAAACGGACACACATGGCATATATGCAAATTTGTACCGCCTTTTCTGCAGTGTTCCACCATGAGTACTACTATACCAAAATTGGACCTTATGATAAATTCAAAATCATCAAATCTTATAGTACAATTCCAGATCAGAGAAGACAATAATAATCACAGAGAGTATGAACTAACCACACCACAAGTTTCAATCATGCAATTCCCCTTTCAAAAGTACAATTAATCTCTTTGGAATGACTTTGTAAACCTGGGTCGATCCACTTTCATCCTAGGGTGGGGCTAAAGGTTAGCCTAAAAAAAATAATAATAATAAATATAACTAAATCTAAAATAAATCCAAAATAAGTTCACTTATACACAAAACCAATCATAAAACCAACTCATTCATATCCCCTTTCTCTCACGTCTCACCCTCTCTATCTCTGTTACGAGTTGTGATTCTAGCATGGCGTGTTCAATGCTAATTGACCATCTCGAAGGCTGATTTTTGCTAGTCTTTCCTTTTTGCTCTTGATCTATTATCTCCCGTTCACCTCTTTCAATTGTCGATCCAATTTTTTTAACCTAAAATATGAGTTCTCCACCCCGTATTGGATAAAAGATTGTCCTCTTATTATTTGTTGACAAGATTTGAGACTCAACCCGGCCAAGTTTATCATTCTAATAATCCTAAAAAACAATGATGACGTCAAAAAGGTGTCACTACCGAGAAGACGTTCAGTGGGTCAGACCTGCGATAATGCACGAACAAAGATCCTTCCAGGGAGCTAATCAGCTGAGCAAGGCAGTCTTGATTGACCAGCTAGGTAGCCTGTCAGGCAGCTTACTGACTAGGCAGGTAGGGCAGTCTAGGTTGATCAGCTAAGCAGTCTGGGATCTGAGCACAACAAACAAAAGTGAGCTAAGGCCGCACCAGAGGTAGTCCTCTGGCGTTGGCGCTCCGACGCTCAAGTCAGTAGGTATTCAATCAGGTGAGCTCCTCGGACTAGAGCTCTTAGTTAGCCAGTACTCAAATTGTGATTCAGTTGGATAATACCTGACTTGCTGAGCCTTATATAAGGCTAGAGACCACTGTTGAAGTGGGTCTTTCCATTATGATTGTGGACCACATCCAGCTGTTTTTCACCTTGGTAGGTCCAGCTGGTGCACTTTTACCGAGGAGACTGCCTGGTAGGCATGAAGAGTCTTGGTCCACATATGACGTGGCGGAGCACCATTGGTGGGGGTATTTTTGTAATATCAAACAAAATTAACCAACCCCTCCTCGAACCAATTCTTAGATACGCCCCTCCTTGTAATTAAAACTAGTTATTCACGGCAGTGCAAGTGTATCTATGGTCGCCATTACATACATTGGAGTGCGGGAAAAAAGATCATAGATTTGATTGCCATGAATGTTGACAGTCGAAAGCAATAAGTTCTTACAAATCTCATTTCCTCCGACGTATCAAATACAGAAGACTACATGATATGATATGACAATAATAAAATTATGTCACTCAAATGATTATAACATCATAGAGCTAGAGACTACACTAGCCTTATAAAGTAAAAGGCTTCGTCCTTAGTCCCCACAGCCCACCATAGGTCCATAGGATAACAATTTCCACTCAAGAAAGTCATCGTTTGGCTGGGGGAAAAAAGGGTCCGGCGTTAGATAAAGGCCATGCAATCGAACGCGCCGGCCACTTTATGAATAGTTTGAAGATATTTCAATTTGATTTTTCTTTTTCTTTTTCTTTTTAGGTCATGATTTGCGATCATGTTTGTCACATGCATACTTCGAGTTGTACGGCACCGTCTTGGGTTCCAAATGGATTGATATTGTCCAACATATAATTATTGTTATTTGATAACCAAAATTTGCCTCTCTAATCGTGTACTTTTGTAACATGACATTGTTGGAGGATAAAACAAATTAAATGCTCCATTTTTATTGAATCAACTTGGAATTCAATTATCAATAAGATTGAGCTTTATTAAACTCAAACTCGAATTGAGATGGATAGTTATTTAAAACAAGGCATGCAAGCTTGAGTCTAGCTAATACTTAAGCCAACAAACTCGTCGAAGCATGCATGTGAGAAACATGATAGCAAAACAGCAATCATATGGTTTTCCGTATTTTTTGTCCCAGCTATCTCAAATAGTAAAGTAGATGCACACGATTTCATAGTTCATGTAGAACGGCCCATGATCACATAGATCATGTGCGTCCATATTAGCATTTGAAATAGCTCAGAAAAGAAAAACATCAGGATCCTTAACATTTTTTATTGCAAAATCCATTTTTTATTTATTTTTGTTATCTATCCGCATTCATTTTCCATTTTATGTTCTGTGTTTTGAGTTTTGGCTTTAAAATGTCCAAAATATCTATTTGATGTTTTGAGATTTTAAAAAGAAAATGTTCAAAACACATGAAAAATACATTTGGAAAGGCAAAACAAATGACTAAATCAATCACGTTTTCGTCATTTTCTGTTTTTTTTTTATAAAAATAAAAATAGAAAATGCCCTTAAAAGTAAACAAAACTCAAACCAATCGGCCCCATTGACTCAAGTGTTTAGCACTCCTGATCAATCTCAGATACGTAATAAGTAGAAATAATTGTCTTCCTCGACTCTTTTTTTGGGGCACGATCACAAGTTTTTTTTTTTTTTTTAATAAAAGAGTATATGATTCTTAGAATTTTATTAAAGTCCTCATTTATAATGGAAGAATATCGAGATTATAAAATTAAACCAACCAAAACAGGAAAACTAACACAAATTACAAATATGATTGAACTATTATGATAATTAGAAAACACCCACAACAAAGAAATCAAAATCAGAAGGATGCGACGATGAGAGTCAACCAAGCCTAAACTGAAAAAACCGAAACGACAACCACGATAAGAAAAATGTTAAGTATCTCAATAAAAAATATCCTAAAAGCGTCTCGATAGAGACATTGTTCATGAATTTGAATTTTAAGTTTCAAATTTGTCTCTAAATCTTATTGTGTATGTGTTGTCACATAGAATTATGATGACTAATATCAATGTTACGATAAAACAAGCAACCCATTTTACGATGAGAAGTTACATAAGAATGTAATTTATATATGTTTTTTTTTATAAACATGAATTTTACACATCACAATGGATAATATGTATAAATTACTTTGAATTCACATGCATAAAAAGCCGAAAACTCTACAGTATTTAGTTGCATGCCCAAAACCACCGAGAAAAAAAAGGAAAGACTCGTTGACTTGACTCTTGTTACCGTTTTTGTCTTGTCAACGTTTTTGTCTTGTCATTAATTCCGGCTGATGTTTGAGAAGTCATGTAAGTCAACGACCTGTAATCCACTCATGAGGACGTGAACATTGATCAAATTAAGGCGTTGGGCTTTCAAATCACAATATCATAGGAGCTGCTTCGTACTGCTTATCCATTACTATTACAAATAAATTAATTAGGCCCTCAAATTTCATAAAATTAACATTGAAATTAAAGTATATATTTCCCCGATAACCAGACTGCAAATCTCATAGGTGTTAACCACTTCCCTACGTGTACTTATTTAACTGTAGTTAATAAATCTGCCCCGGTATAATTCCTCCTCGATCTCTGAAAACTTTGTGTGTTTGAAACATGTTTCTAAAACTGTTTTTCGTTTTTCAAAATAGAAAACTGGATGAAAATTCATTTGACTGTTACAATTATTGAAAACAGTTTTTCAGAATTGTGTTTTTAAAAACAGAAAATCGAAAACAATTAAATCATGTTTTAGAGAATTTTGAAAATAGACTGGTGACATTTTTGTAAATAAATTGAAATTTAATTTTTTTTTCTTCCTCTTGCTCTACTTCTTCCTCCCTTTCTCATTAGTTGTTACGATCTCCCTTTTCTCTCATTTCTTCTCTCTCCAGCTCTTCCGTCCCTTGTATCTTCTTCATCATCTCTCCAAATTTACTTGATCTATTTTCTATCATCATTCATTACTATCCTTGTTATATTATATAACCAATTTTTTTTGTCTAAACTTTATATTTTTTATTTAGAAAACAGTTTACAAATAACATAAGTCAAATGAATTTTTAACGCTTCATTTATTTTAAAAATTGTTTTTGAAAACTATACTCAAAATCATTTTTAATTATTAATCATTTTTATTTTAACCAAACACACTAATCTCTGTCCCCCTGAAATTAGAAGTGGTCAATAGGTTCAACCGTCACCATGTTAATGGATTTTTATGTTTTCTTTTATAAATATTTTTGTTGGGTTGTTGATATCTAATGAGTAATATGCATGGTATTATCATGTAGTTTGTCTAGACATTGGACTTTTATCTATTTGTATTAGTTATTATCTTTAATTATTAATAAGTATCTTCGACTTATCAAAAAAAAATATCGATTATATTTTTTAATATATTTTTAATGCACAATATGAATTTTGGGTTAGGGTTTGCAGTTTGGAAACATTTATCTAACCAATTATGAAAGAAATTGAAAAGGTTAAACGGTAAACGAATACTCGACGATAAACAATTGTGGAACGGTTCTAATTTTGAATATCTAAATTATGTTTTAAACGATTTGGGAGTTGGCACAACATAATGTGGAAACTCTTATGTTTCGTCCTAGGTTTTTTGGCCGAGGTGGTTTTCATCTGTTGACAACTTAGGCAGTCTTGTTGGGTCTTTCTGTTTGGACTCGATTTCTCCTGTTTGGGTGTTGTTGCTTGAGAGTTTTTCCTGATTTTTGTGTGATTATTATAGTTTGTGTCAGTGCTTATTTTATTATAACCTCGGTTTTCCTCCATTTTAAGTGAAGGTTTGAATATCATTTGAAGGTATTGTTCTCCCTTGTAAAAAGAAAGAAAGGAGATCGGCCTATCTGGCCGATCTCAAGCCTTCATTGAGGTGATTCTTTCAACGCCATCTACTTCAGGCCATCCGGATGAGGGCATGTGGCAAAAAAATATGGTGATTTTATTCCTCTACATTGACAAAATAAAACTGGAGCTGAATATATAACAACAACAAGAATAATAATAATAATTTGTTTTTCGTGATCCAAGCCAAACTTGGAATAGCATGTTACGCGGCTCGTTGAACGCACGTGCACAACGGAACGAGTCGTAAAGTTGACAAAGTACACGTCAATTTATCAGTTTGATATTCGATAACGAGTAAACGACCTAGCGGAATGTTCCACAAGCTTAATACATTATGTGGGCCCATCAAAAATCACCATTTTTTTGTAGGACCCAATTCCCCCAAGCACTCTCAGCTGTCTTTTTCAGTTGCACTCATCTTTGATAACCAATCCCACAAACTCTCTCTCACACTTGCCACTTCTACTTTGCAATCTTTACTCATATAGTCATATTTGATCCTCTGCGCGGACCACCGACCACCACTTTATCACTTTTAACATCCTCTCTCTCTGTACATATATATATATATATATATATATATCAACACTACTCTTCTCCTTCAAAAGCAGGAGCAAGTTGTGAAGTAACAAACAATGAAGCTTTCAGTATATTCGCTGAAGCCATCCACTTCTCCCGCTTCATCAAAACTAGTTGAACTGACTCAAACAACCACTACTAGGATCTCAACTATGAAATACTTTCCTGGGCGTAAGTTGGTGAAGTGCAGTGTCACCTGCGCCGTCACTCACTCACCTCGCAAACTCTGCAAGAAGTGGAAGGAATATCAAGGAAGTAATAATTGGGAAGGTTTGCTTGATCCACTCGACGAAATTTTGCGAACTGAAATCCTGCGTTACGGCCAGTTCGTGGAAGCCGCATATCGGTCATTCGATTTCGATCCATCTTCACCGAGTTACGCCACCTGCAAGTTCTCCAAAAACTCTCTCTTGAATCGCTCTAGAATCGGTGAGACTGGATATCGGACTACAAAGAACCTACGTGCCACGTGTGGGATAGAATTGCCACGTTGGATAGACAGGGCGCCAAGCTGGATGTGTAAGCAGTCCAGCTGGATTGGTTACGTGGCAGTCTGTCAGGACAAGGAGGAGATTGCCCGGTTGGGACGCCGTGACGTGGTGGTTGCTTTTAGAGGGACCGCGACATGCTTGGAATGGATTGAGAATCTACGTGCCACATTGACTCCCTTACCTGGCAGCAATGTGGGCTCGAAAAGTGACTTGCCAATGGTAGAGACTGGTTTCTTGAGCATGTACACTTCAGATACTGCCACGTGTGCGAGCTTACAGAGCATGATTAGAGAAGAGATTGGCAGGGTCCTTGAAATGTACGGTGATGAGCCACTGAGCATCACGATCACTGGGCACAGTCTTGGTGCGGCTTTGGCTACACTCGCTGCATATGATATAACCTCCACGTTTACGAATCCACCGAAGGTTACCGTTATCTCCTTCGGTGGTCCACGTGTAGGAAATAGACGGTTTAGATCAGAACTTGAGAAGAGTGGGACCAAGATATTGCGGATAGTGAACTCTGATGATCTCATCACTAAAGTTCCCGGTTTCGTGGTTGACAATAATGACATGGCGGATAAAGGGGCACTTCACGTGAAGGGTCTCCCAGAATGGCTGCGGAAGCGCGTGGAGGAGACGCAGTTTGTTTACGCTGACGTGGGACGAGAACTGAGGCTCAGTAGCAGAGAGTCACCGTACCTAAATAAAGTTGATGTTGCCACTTGTCATGAGCTGGGGACGTATCTCCATCTAGTTGATGGTTTTGTGAGCTCCACGTGTCCTTTCAGAGCTACAGCTAAGAGGGTAATCAGTAGCCACAAAAGAGACAAGCTAGGGTTTCATTATGTTAGTTAGGATTAGCTAACAATTAAAGAAATTTATAGACAGGCAAATGTATATGAAGTGTACATAACTGAGACATGATTCACTATAAAAGAACATTCATTTACCACTAAACTCTTCACTTACAATTAAGTTCCAAGTTCCAACCCACAGTTATACGGCACTACACTAACGCTCCTTTTCTAAAGAAATATTTTTACTGCGAGAAATTTAATGTGTAAAATCCTTGGATATTGATACGACTCGCCTCGCTCTTTTCTCACACGACCTTTCCTTTTTTTTTGGAGTTTTTAGGTGTAAAGTAATTTTTCGAATATGACTATATGAGCCACTTCATTTAACATCGATCATATATAGACGTAAAATCCTACACTGATCATTTAATTTGTTTTAGATAGGTTCCTACGCTTACATATTAAACTGAGTTATCTTAAAATTTCATTACTGTATTCACGCAATCTATATATACTCTTTTGATTATTATTTTTATTTGGATAACTATCATGAGAGATGATAAAAGGGAGAGTTAAATATACCTTAAGGGGTCAAAGCGAGTGGAGTCCTTGTCATCCTCATTGCCTTTTTCTTTTATATGAATAATAATGTGAAACTTGTGGTCTTCTGTATAGTGCCCTCATGGTGAAAGGCCAGTAAGGCACCTTATACCCTCTAGTGATAGGTGATGTGATGTGGCAAAATTTTGAACCATTGAATCTTCTAATTCAATCCATACCATCAATCATTAAATTAATAATCATCTAATAAATCAACTATTAGATGAGTTATTGAGACTTAAAGGAAACCCAAGTCTAATAAACACAAGTTTTGGAATCTAATTCAAAAATTACTGTTAGTTGGGTGAATTATATAAGCTCAAGATAGTGACGATTAGAGCATGACTTGTGTCGAATAGGCATATTAAAAGGTTAAAACAAGTTATTTTATAGAAACTTCCTGTTTTAAGAGGAAAAATAATCTTACCAGAACCTTTAACTTTGTGGCATGACTTGTTTGAGTAGTAACAAGATTCACCAAGTATTTGCATCGTTTGGTGAAATATTGAAAAAAGTCGAGTTGATGTGTGAATAATTTATCGGATTACTTAGCTAATTATGTCAAATCTTAGTAAAATGTCATAATACAAAACAACATCTCACATTTGAACCACTTAATTGGGTGATACAGCATGGTTTGTAAATCCCTTTAGGACTAAACCGTACAGTATCGAGAAGTTCTAATTAAGTTCAATTCTCATTTCAAATAATACCATATGGCCATGTCTTGGATTTTGAATCAACGTATCATGTCGTTAATTATATGAAAAATTTATGTGCATGTGGACCAACAATCCAAGTTTTTAGGCTCATGCCAACTGTACAAAGCACAAACTAACTAGCTTGTGTGATGTACTTTTCTGGTTATAAAAAAAAGTCACGTTTGGAATAATTTATTTTGATAAAAAGTACATGAATCTTATTTTGTTCATGTGTTTTCAGATTTCAATATTATTTTTCTAATAAAAATTCTAATGGTGGAAGATAATTGTTTTAGTATATACATTCCATTTTCAGAAACCCTAGCTATATAAGTCGCGTTACGTGCTACATGCTTGTTAACGACGGACGTCTTGGACGGTGGCACTGAATGGACACGTGGAGCTTACAAATCCATAGGCCAAATAAAGGCACGTCTTCGGCTCATGGCGACCGGCCGAATTCACGATTTTCAGGTACGGTAAGTCTTTGTTTCTCTGCCGGAGCTCCCTTCCCACCTCCGCGTACACCTACTATATATGTGTCCTCCACCCGTTTTCGGATCCAGCCGGACGGCCCCGCGAGGGCTACGTATCTATTTTTGACACGTCACCGTCGATCATGTACCCGGGTACCTTGGTTATTGGATCGTCGTCGTTCACTATTCGCAGAATTTTTATTTGCCTTGTTTCTCTAACTGGCTCCTGAAGCAACGGTTTCCTATACGAAGGAAATGACGGTCACGGTAGCCGATAGGCGCACGTTTGAATACTGTCTGGATATCGTACGTAGCGAGCGTAGCGAGAGCAGCTCCCAGACTGTGGCCGGTGATGGTTAAACTGAGAGGCTCACTGCCGTAGTATTGGAGAAGACCCTTGATTTCATCGCGAAACATGTTTCTCAAACTCGGTGACGACGGCAGTGCTGGAGTTGTACTCGTACAGTCGGAGGAACCCACTTTCCACCATTGGGCCGGGCTTCCCAGAAGAAGATTGGACATTATAGTGGACTGGGCTAAGTATGGCGGGAGATTTTGAAGCCACTCTCGACACGTGGCGGTGCCTTGAAACGCAATCACGACTCCTCTACGTCCCACTGTCCCAGACTTCCAATCTCGTTCTTGTATGGAAAGACTGCCACGTAGCCAATCCAACTGGACTGAGTTGCCATCCAGCCGGGAGCCTTGTCTATCCAACGTGGCAGTTGAATCCCTTACGTGGCCCGATGATTTCTAGTGATCCGGTAGCCGGTTTAGCGTCACTTATGGACATTATGGAATGAACAGTCTATGTACCTTTAGTATTACCGTTAGTTCAATTCGCGACCACCCAAAGTTACTTATGCGTCTTGTCTTAAGTCATTGTCTTAGAGCATTTCCAATGCTACACTCTCCAAATTTTTCAGCGTGATTCCACTTCTATTACAACAAAATATGACTCTTAATACAGTCATATCAACATAACACATATTTCAATATAATTTTACACTTTTCATTCACAAACACTCTAAATATCAAGCATCAACACCATTTCTCTCATACTTTTCTATCATATTTCACTTTTATCTATCATTTTTCACATTTTCCAATACAATTTTTTCAAATAACTCTCTCTGCACACTTCAAAATTTTCAGCGCCCCATTGGAGATGCTCTTAATTACTTCCTTAGGTTTCATGTACTATCTTGGGTGGGTCGGGGTTTAGAGCATTTTCAATGCTACATCATTATCAAGCATTTCAAATTCTGTAATTGGGTCCCACTTCTATTACACATAAGTGGTTTCCATTTACTTATCCACATCAGCAAAACACATCACTCAGTACAATCATATCAACAAAACATATATTTCAATACAATTTTTTTCACTTTTCATTCACCAACACTCCAAATATCAAGTTTCAACAACATCTATCTCATACTTTTATACAATTTTTCACTTTTTTCTATCATCCTACCCATTTTTCAATATAATTTTTCACAAATCACTCTCTATACATACTCCAAAATTTTCAACACTCCAAATACTTTCACCATTGCAATTGCTCTCAGTGTCACTGTGACAGTGTCGCGCACTGGCATGAATACTCCTGAGTCTGGAATAAGTCTAGCTGTCACAATGTGAGACATTGAGCTTATAATTTCCTCTTACAAACAAAAGAGACTACTCAAGACTCGTGGGTCTACAATATATATATATATATATATATATATATATATATATATATTTTTTTTTATTCCTCCCCAAGAGCCTTGCTGATAAAAGCCCCGATATGTTAACAGGGGCAAAGCCTCTCTCGTCTGAGGAGGTCAGCCAACCCCATTAAAAAAAGTATATTTTGTACTAGTTATAGGCAAATTTTTAAAAAAGATTCTCTGAAATTTCAATTTAGACATTTCTTAAATTGAAAAATACTCTCTTAATGATTTGTTTTCTTAAATGGATATGAGATTTAAAGTCTAATTAAGTTCTTACTTTGTTATTTTACGATTGACTCATGTTAATATGTATTCTCAAACATATGTATAAAAGCCATATTTTTTTATTCAAATTTTCAGTCTTTATTTTTATTTCAATTGAATTTGATATTGTCAAATTATTTGAATATTTATCAATTTGTATAGTATTAATTATAATAGTATTAATTATATAAAAATGAAAGCAAAAATATATTTAATACTAAAAAAATACACCAATATGAACAAGGTTTTCACATTTCGTCCCAGCAGCATTCCCTTTTATATATATAAAAACAAGAACGAATTATCGTTTACACTTGAACGCAGACAGTGTTGATTATTATTGTAGACAAAATTATGTTCAAAACTTGAGTTAGCCACTAATGTTGTCGACTAAACTAAAGGCAGTGGGAGCCAAATGTCTAAAGTCTAAACATAATCTTAATCTATTTCCTTAATTAGGGTTGACTGCCTAATCACTTGAGACTTTCAACTTTCAATCACTGTAATCTGAATAAAAGTCAAACGAGTCTTCATAGTAGTCAACAATTTTGATTTTGTTCACTTTACACGATCCGCACGTGTTTATGAATTTTTTTGGGATTCATATTAGCTTTGTGAAACCAATGATTTGCTAAGATAAACCTAATTAAGTGTTTTCTTAATCTGGATCCTCTTGCTAGTGGTTAAATCATAGAACTAATTTTATGTTTATATTGACAGTTATGTAAAGGGGTTGATATACAAGAATAATTAAATATTACTAATCACTCAGAGATGATCGAGTTGGCTGAGAATGAATTATTCTAATTGGAACTAGTTCATTTGTCCATCCATTAATCAAAATTGAAAAAATGCAATAAAAAATTTAGCTAGGGTTCATCAATTTGATGAAAGTAGGAAGCGGAAGGAGAAATTATGACTTAAAGTAGTAAGAAAATATATTGAATGAATAAGAATTTATGAAAGTATGATCCTAAATATAAATGAATTGCAAAAATGAATACACTAAATAGATTCTCTGACTTTTTTCATATACTCGTGTGTAACCCGGCCTTAAACTTTTAAGATAGAGACTCGAATGGCGATGATTACGAGGCAACATCAATTAATAAATAGAGTATCTTGTCTCACCAAATAAACACCATCAATACATTGGCCTTTAGATTCATATGCACCTTGGGCCTTAATTAACGTAATTTATTGATTAATAACAAGGATTGGAGGAAGAAAAGATATTGAAGAATAATTAATTGGTTTTAGAAAAAAAATCTATTGCAAAAGAGAACACAATCCCCTTGCCCTGCTACATCTATTTCATTCTGACGACTCATAATCACATTGTGATTGATGCTTAAGTATTACGTGAACGAAGAAATTTGAATCTCCTACATAAGGAATTCCATAAACAAACACAGAACTTGACAGATGAAACATCAATTAAATAATAGATCTTGCCTCACTCAATAAACACAATCAATTTGTTCAATGATATCGTTTCTTCATCCTAATTGCTATATTTCTGATTTTGATTCAAAAACTTCAATCAGTAAAGAAACAAAGAAATGGGAGTATCTTGTTATTGATTTGCAGGACCCTTCTCCTTTCTCATCCACTGTACTGCTTGCTTTCTATCACTTGGTACTACTCCTTGATACCACCTGCCAGAGTTCCACTGCCCCTGGTTGCTAGGCCTACTGAATAAACATCTAGCATTTGGTTCATAAGGAACTATAGGTTCTATTTGTCGTCTCCCAATGGCATCCCCTCTTGAGGTTCTCAGATGTGTTGGGCGCCTTGGGGCCGGTCCTGAGCTTTGATTCCACTAGTGAACATGCCTATAAGAGGAGCTGCTGGAATTTGGTTCAGAGGGAACTATAGGATCTCTTTGTTGTGGCCTAGTGACATCCCCTCTTGAGGTTCTTGTATGTGTTGAGTTCAGTTCTGAGCTTCGATGCCCCAAGTGATTAGGGGCGGATCTATTCACAATTTCACATGGAAAGGGGGCGATTAAGTCTATAAGAGGAACCACTGGATTTTGGTTCAGAGGAAACAGTTGGATCTATTTGTTGTTCCCCTCTTGAGGTACTTGGATGTCTTGAGGTTTGTCCTGAGCTTTGACGCCCCCGGTGGCCATGCTTATAAGAGGAGCCAATGGAATTTGGTTAAGAATATCCAGCACAGGGAAAGAATTTTCAACATACTCGACACAACCTGCAAGCAATGAAAATGCTGAAACAACATAACTATTAATCAATAAGATGACGTACCAGTTGCGATGAACGAGTCCCAACCAGATCCAGCATATGTTCAAAGTCCTTTGCATGAAAATCCTTAAGACAAAAAGGACAGTTTCACATACTTACCTCCTTAACTCCCCGCAAATCTGCAACAATTGCTCTTCGTTAGTAATTGACTTCATTGTAGAGCATTCAAGTTGCTAATGTTTTCAGACAAACAAAATTTCATACATAACAAAGCTCTAGTACCAGAAGGCTTTACTTCTCATGCAATTATAGGGACGAGCAAGATAACAACATGTCAAAAGTTTCCTTTAGGAAAGAGAAGGATAGCTAGCTGTATGCCTTGGTCTAATGACAAGGGGAAACAAAGAAAATCAGCAATCCACACTACTATAATAAATAACATGAAACAGACATTGTTTTTCACAAGTTTCATGGGAGTTACTGTTATTGAATTAAGAGATTCTCATCCAAATGGCAGGACATTTAAGCACAGATAACTGCTCTGACCAAGTTCAGCATACCATGTTACTAAAGCGTTGGCCAAGCAAATAACAAAAATGCTTAGTTCTGATTGTGTTCTGCAGATTCTGTCTCCCAAAGTCGCGCAAACTATCTTGTACAGGGCTTGCTGAATAACTAAACAAGCATTAATGAAAGGGCAAACCCACTGACACAGTAGATAGGTATTGCTCGCTTAGCCTGGTTAAACAATGTCAGAACGCTTGCCAAACTCCCAAAAATTTGTCGCCGTACTGTATTTCATTATTTACGGGTGAACATGTGACTCTGTGGTAGACTTACACGGGTGCGACCTAGAGATTATATGTTCAATTCCTAAAAATAGTGTCTCCACATTATGCTTGCATATATACTGTATGTTCCCGATCCTGCCTACTACATGAGCTTTGTACAAGTGAGTTGTTTAACAAACCTTATTAAGTTATTTAAAACCAACTCCAAAGTGATCTCAAGGTCCAAGATCATTCAAATAAAGGAAATGCCTAATAGAACTTTTAGATCTTAAACGGAGATAGAAGAGACATGCACATACCCAGAGTGGATACAAGATGAGAAAGTTTACTGGAGTTTCATAAATACTTCTTTCCCCAGGGAAAAAATTATATTAACTCCATACAAATCATAAATGGTTCAAGCTTCTTAGGACACAAAACAGATTATATACATTGAACTGCACCCCTAAGAAATATATTAAATTGATGATCCCGATATATTGAACCAAACATACAAAAATTTGATGATCCTCGTCTCTCATTGGCCGCAGATTTGTACCTGATGAATAACTAGGATCAGTTTCCTTTCAGTCCTAAGCCATTTCCACCATCTGGTAATACAATCACTGCCATGATTTTATCAAATAAAGGAAATGAAAAAGGAACTTGTCGACCAAAAGCCACACCCACTATAATCTGGAACAAAAAGGTCGATCAAAATAAGAGAATGGAAGTACCTGTGAAAGCAATGAAAACAAGACACTTTCACAAATTGAAATTAAGGTTTTGCATTGCTCATCTTCAGACACCAAACACGATAGACAATTTCCATCTGGATGATTCATGGCTGTGAGCTTCTCCACTGCTGCCTAGAAATAAATCTCAATTAGATGAGAAGGGGAAGAATCAAGCACCGCGTAATCATCTCCATACACTGCTTATAATTCTATCAATACGTCTTCTTCTTCTTTCCTATTAATTTGGAGAAACCCTTTCTAAGCATTGTCGTTTGTTTTGCGACCCCTAAGTGGTACGAGTGTAAATAATTGAGAATTAAGTTCTCAAAACGTAACTTCATGTTTTCGTTGTCCGTAGAGATAATAAATAAATATAAAAGAATAATAATAATTTAGATAAAATACAAAATAAATAATTGTGGATTAGTAAATTAGTAATTTTTTTATTTATCATAAAAAAAAGGACTATAATATGAGACAAATTAAAATAGAAAGTTAGCCCAGCAAATATGATCGGAGGAAGTATAATGGATCGAGTACTGAATAATGTATGATAATGTATATTTTTGTTGATATAAATATATTTAGAAATGTGTTTTGGTAATGCGGATGAATCTATAACTTATATTTTATAAAAAATATGAGATTCAATATTAATTTTGATGTAATTTTATTGAAGAGTTGATGAAAAATATTTAAAATTTGGAGATTTTGTTGAAAGGCATCTTTTAAAATTATATAAATAAGTATATAATTTGAGTTTTTTTATAATATATATACAAAATATAAATTTATTTGCTTTGACTATTTAATCACGGTTTCTGTCTCAGTCTCCGTTTCTCTCTCGCGGCTAGGGTTTTTCTCTCTCTACTGTCGTTTCTTTGCTGTATCTGACGCCGGAAACTGTATTTTAGGATATGTATACACATCTGTGTTTATGGAGGTTTTGATGAGCTAGGGTTTTTGTTGGTCGCCCGAGGAAGTGAAGTTAGGGGAGTGTCGAAGGGTAATATTGGATTATACGGATATGGCGACCATGAACCCGTTCGATTTGTTGGATGATGACGCGGAGGACCCGTCACAGTTAATCGCGGCTCTGCCGCTGAAGGTCGCTGCTGCCACGAAGAAGGAGCTGGGTCAGACCGCTGCGGCTGCTCAGCAGAACAAGCCCGCTAAGCTTCCATCCAAGCCACTCCATCCAGCTCAAGCTGGTGACTCTTTCTTCATTATGCTTTCTTCTATTTTTGATTTGCATGTTTGTCTGCTCTTCACGTGTTATCTGTTCGTTATTGTGTGACAGCTTGATAGTCTGTGTGTTGTGTTACTTTGTGTGTAGTTATTGTGATATTGTATTGACTATTGCCTAAATTCTGATATTGGTTTTGAAAGATATTTGTTTTTATTGTGAATATATGGAATTAAGGGAAAATATTTTTCAATGTCCTCTGAATTGCCTTTTGCCTTCGTTCTTAGAGGGTACTTCCCTTAAACTCTTAAGGGGGAACCTTTGAAAGAGTCTTCGCTATCTCTTGTGGTTGTTTGCATCGTTTTTTCCCAGTCTGACAGAATACAGTCTTCTGGTTGAGAATTGCTTCATTATCGTACAAAATATATCTCCTTTTAGTGGGCGGAGTTAGATTTCTGGTTAGAGAAAATTGTTACCCGGGAACAACAGATCCGTTTTTTTTGTTGGCATTACTTTTTACTGTTAATAAAGCAAAACAGCTGTTTAAATGATAGTAACCAGATATAAAACTTTATTTTCTGCTGTGCTGATAAATAATTAAAATGGAAAATGGGTTTTTTCCTCCAAAACATGAGGAAACACTTGTATTTGTGGTGTGAGTGGTTATGTGTTCATAGGATGCTATTGAAACAGAGCAGAGCCAATTTCCTTTTACTGGAAGTACTTGGAAACAGTGACTGTTATTGTGCAGAGGCTAAATTCCTTCGGTTCCCTTTTCTTTTTGTAAAATGATCGTAAATATATCTGTGATAAGCAGGCAAGTTTTTAGGGTTTTTTCCGCCATTCCTTTTTTCACTCTTCTAATGATAGAGTCCAGTGTTGTGCATGTGAACATGACTAGACATGATTATATCTGAACTATTTTTTGCATGCCAAATAGTGAGGGAGACAAAGACTGAAGCTGTCCGTGGTGGAGGTCGTGAAGGTGGACTTGGTTATGGGCGTGGCCGTGGGGGAGGTGGACTTGGTTATGGGCGTGGTCGTGGTGGACGGGGACGTGGATATGATCGGGACTCTGTCTTCAAGGAGAATTCATACAACAGTGGAGCTCCTACTGGTCAAGGTGCTCCGGAAGATAGAGATCCTGCTAAATCGTCAGAAAGACGTTCCTACAGTGGACCTCGTGGTCCTCGCCGTGGTGGTTTTGGTAATGGAGAAGTTGGGGATGAGGAGCAGACTCGTGGGCCCTTTGAACGTCATAGTGGCACTGGGCGTGGGTAAATATTAAGTTTCATAGTTCCTTCTCTTCAATTTTTCCAATAAAAAAAAGAAGGTTTTCTCCTCTTTTTTTTTTTTGTGCCATAATGTAGTTGATAGTTTTATTCTTAGCTAGTCTATTTTCCCCTCAAATAGTTCTCTTGTACTATGCTTTTATTCTCCTCTGTTCTGATGTGCAGAAATGGGTTTAAACGTGAAGGTTCAGGCCGTGGGAACTGGGGAGCTCCAACTGATGAAATTTCTCAGTGAGTGCATAAATTAAAAACCATCTCTTGTATTTGAAAATAATTACCATTATTTATATTCTTTTAGAGCACTTTCTTTTTGGTTGAAAGGACTGCCAGAGGTGCTTCATCCTCTTGGTGGGCACCCAAGTGAGCAGAGGCCTTGGGTATGTTTTCATGTTAAATCAATTGATCAACAGCTTTACATTCTAGATAATAATTTTAAGAGAAAAAGAGACTATAAACCCTAAAGCATGTGGGACACTTGATGTGTGCTAGTCTGCTGGGGGAAAAGATTGCATATTGGGGACTGCAGCTTGTTTTGGTCTTATAATTGTATAATGCATACTATGTTTGTGTTTGAGTTCAAATTCATTTATTTTTTTTACATCATGATGATACGGGTTCTTGGCATATTGTGCTTCTACTGTTACCAGGAATATGCTTGTTATATCTGTTAAACTTTTGCTAATCTTATATGTAGGGTGACGGAGGAAGTTGCTAATGAGAATGAGAAAATTCCGGGTGATGTGAAGCCTTTAGGGGAGGAAGATACTACTGATTTGAACAAGGAAGCCCCTGCTAATGAACCTGAAGAAAAAGAACCCGAGGATAAGGTAAATATTTTTCTGTCATCAGGTTATTTCTTTAGTTCACCCAATAATTATAGTTTGGATTTTTAATTTTTAACGTTGTGCCTTTCATCTTTTTTTCCATGTGAAATTACCTTTGAAAATCTTTATTATGTGAGATTTAGGTCATTATGTCCTGTGCTGCAACACGATTGAACTTTTTCATTTGTTCTCTAAAGCTGCTGCTCCCACACATCCATGAGGAATCTCTCTGTTCTTGGATTGTGAAACTTAAGAACTTATGGTTTGGGGTGGCAGGCATTTTTCTTCTTCTTCTTTCATTTTTTGGTTTTTGTTCATATGAACAGCCTCTTACTCTATTATCAGGTTACACGATTTATATTTTATGATAAAAAAAAACCCTCTATGCTAGTTCCACATGAATTTCACTTTCATACTACAGGGTCTATGGTTCTGTTGTGCTCAATTTATGTATTTTTATGAAATTGATGAATTAGTGGAAATTAAATTGGTCCTAAATATAGGAGATGACTCTTGAGGAGTACGAAAAGATCTTGGAGGAGAAGAGAAAAGCACTCCAGGCGCTTAAGACTGAGGAGAGAAGGGTTGATGTCAAAGAGTTTGAATCCATGCAACAGCTTTCAAACAAGAAGAGCAGTGATGATGTTTTTATCAAATTGGTGAGAACCATTGTGCATTTCCAAAATTCATTTACCTTCTAATATATTGATCTAAATATGTGTATTTGCATTAATTTTTCTTTTAGGGATCTGAGAAGGACAAACGCAAAGAAGCTGAGAAGGATGAGAAAGTGAAAAAGGTACTACTGTCCATTATATGAAGTCCATATCATCAATGTTATGGTGCCTCCGATTTTAGGAAACCAATTTTTTGTTATTGATTTACCGATATTTCCTTTCTTCTGATGTGAAAATGCAGGTCTTTGGATCATATTATTGTCCATTCTTTTATATTATCGATGGTTATCCTGCCTATCTCCCATTCCTTATTTATTCATTTGTTGACTTGATTGGCCTGTTGGCTGCTTGGCTTTCTAAGAATGTTTTGCATCTAAC
Organism: Euonymus europaeus; assembly: GCA_963580455.1. Lineage (NCBI taxonomy): Eukaryota > Viridiplantae > Streptophyta > Magnoliopsida > Celastrales > Celastraceae > Euonymus > Euonymus europaeus. The sequence continues at coordinate 24,964,797 of OY756962.1, forward strand.
ATTTGTCTTCCTGTGTGGTTGAGATCTTTTGAAAATAGCTATAATAGGATTCTGCTTTGAACACTCTTTAACCCATTCTCTTGCTTGTGGTCTATTCTTTACATTTGCATTTACTATCCTAGATTCCTATTGCTGACCTAATAATGGTTAAGTTGCTTATTAATGATTCCTATTACTGACCTAATAATGGTAAAGTTACTTATTAAACGTTCTTCGTTGGATTAACATAGGCTTTGCATGCTCAAACCATGGAAACAGGCAACTTGCAATATGAGGCAAGCTGCTTACGTCTGTCTTTCATAGACTTTTCAACCTGTGCAGAAGTCGTGCCCAATGGACTTGTTGATTTCTTTAGCAAAAAGAATAAAAAGAAGAGAATACCTTCAGTCTCCCCAATTCTTGTCCTTGAACATTGCTAACAAAATTTACATTCCACCTTGGACCTTGATTATATCTCCCATTAGAAAAAGCTCCGGCAAAAAAATTAAGGGGGAATCTGCACTGTTTGGCATGCGAATATGGAATGTTGCTTCCTTTCTCTCTTTAGTAGATGTTGGAGAGATTTCAGTTCTACAGACCCATATCTTATCATAACTTAGAACACATTTACTCAAAACTGGCCCATGAAGAAGGTAGGTATAGAAATCTTCTTCTTTACTGATTTCCTTCGACTGTAGCCTTGTCTTTGACTATATTTAAATTGTTCTTTGGATTTCAAAAAAATTCTCAGTTTATAGGTCTTGATTTCATGTAATTCAACACTTTTCCACTTCTGAATGATTGTGTTTTCTGGTTTGGTATTAGTCTGTGAGCATCAATGAATTCTTGAAGCCTGCTGAAGGGGAGAGGTACCATGGCTCAGGCGGCAGGGGCCGTGGACGTGGGCGTGGTTCTAGAGGATCCAGTGCAAGAGATGGGACGAGCAATGTGCGAGCCCCTGCCATTGAAGATCCTGGGCAGTTCCCAACGTTGGGTGGAAAGTGACCCAATCTTAGTGCTTTTTTTTCAATTTTGTTTATTCCCCCTTTTTTTGGAGAGGAAGCTACTATAATAACGTGGACTCATGTTAGAAAATATTTCTTCTTTATTAGCATCTTTTAGCGTGAATGCTTCGATGGATGCTAATGTTATAGTTTGTTGAAGCTTACGTAGAATCGTTAGAGGCGAATCGTGTAATTGTCCTTGTGCAGTTGTGCCTACAATAACCGGACTGTCAATGTTGTGGATGCATTTGCATATCCTTGGTGGTAGTGATGAGAAAGTTTTGTCCAATCCGAATAAGTGATTTGTTTGATTGGAAATGAATCAAGTTTGTCTTCGGATTTTGTCTAGTTTAAAATCGAGTTGAGGTCAAACACAAATTTTTATTTGATTAATTTGTTTGGGTCTTACTCTGAATTGAATTATTATTTGAATTATATCTCCCAAAAAAAATACCTAATACAAAGAAGCAGACGTGGCTTTCGCAGCAAGGCAGGCGAATTCTAGAATTCTAATGTGAACCTGCATGAAATCAAATGGAACATCACAATAAGAAAATGCATCAGGTGTGAAATAGATGGCATAAAGGAGAAGACGTTGAAATGGGGGAACAACCCCAATTACCTGTGAGAGAAATTGAGATGCAAATTAGATTGAAGATGGATGTGCAAACACAGAAGAACAAAATTAGAAGAAACCCGAAAATGAGATCAATTGTGTGTTGATAAGATAGAAGTGTAATGTATTATTTAAGTAATTATTATCCACCTATGGGTAACTATTACATCTAAAATATGAAGAAAATTATCTAAAAAAATTATCCGGATAAATAATAAACATGCCTATCAAATATGAATATTTGTTTATTCATATATTTTTAATTACTCTTGTAATCATTACTCCTCTATCAAACATATGAGAATAACTAAATGAAATAAAACATAGATAATAAATTAAGAAAATGTTATTACAATTCAACTCTTAGCGGTGATTCAAAGAATTTTTATATGTAGAGATGCTTCAGCCAGCCCAAACATTTTATGGACTTTTGTTTCACCCTATTCCGCTGGATGAACGTTATTGACATCCTACAGTTTTTCAAGTTGATCCTATTAAAATTCAAAACCTCTCATCTTTAAGTTTAAACACCCCTCATATTTCCATCACTTTTATCCCACCCTCCTCCTTCCTTCCTTCCTTCTCCCCTATTTCCTCTTCACTCTCTAAAACCCTAGATGCTAGATCTCTCTGAGGTGGACGAATTACCTCCATCCTGAACCACATGCAATTCTCGGATGCAGAAGAGCAAACTATAGTCAAGCTTGTGCACCAATCTTTCTCACCGTGTTCCCCATTTGGGCTACGAACAAGGATTTGATTGGGCAGCGTATCAAACCCCCTCGGGCCAGTTCTGCGCACTCCTCTTGCGTGCCTTTTCATGCATAGGGCTGTCGCAGATGTTACCAACTCTTGCGTGCCTTTTCAGCGTATCAAACTACGTGTTTGATAAAAGGATAATAAATAAGAGTGTGATGTATTATTAAAATAATCATTATCCACTTATTTTCATGGATAATTATTACACCTAAAATATTAAAAAAATTATTCAAAAAGATTATTCAAATAAATAATATATATGCATACTAAACATAATATTTATTTATCCATTTATTTTCAATTATTTTTATAATCATCACACCCTATAAAACATAAATATAATATTTTTAAAAGTGTAATATATTTAATGAAAAATAGAGTACAACTAGAGTTCATCGTTCAGCTGTCAGGCTTCAAGCCCACTTTTTTGGGCCTCAAAGGGTTTTACGGGCTATTAAATGTCTGTGTACATAGCAAGGGCTCTATTGAATAATTTCGCACAGAGAGAGAGAATGGCAGCAGAGGACGATAACGGAGAATTCTACCTGAGATACTACGTAGGGCACAAGGGGAAGTTCGGGCACGAGTTCTTGGAGTTTGAGTTCAGGCCCGATGGAAAGCTCCGGTATGCCAACAATTCTAACTACAAGAACGATACAATGATCCGGAAGGAGGTCTTCCTCAGCGCCGCCGTTCTCAAGGAGTGCCGCCGTATTATCGCCGAAAGTGAGGTAGGTATTTCTGTCCCTGAAGATTTTTTCTATATTTTACGGTTTTTCAGTTTGTTTGATGGTTATCACTGCTGAAATGCAGATTATGAGGGAAGACGACAACAACTGGCCAGAGCCGGACCGGGTGGGGAGGCAAGAACTGGAAATTGTGATGGGGAACGAGCATATCTCCTTCACTACTTCCAAGATTGGCTCGCTTGTTGATGTTCAGAGTAGCAACGATCCTGAGGGCCTTAGAATTTTCTATTATCTTGTTCAGGTTAGCTTTGTATGAACTCTTCTTCATTTCCGTTTGTGGTTTCTTGCTTTGTATCACCTATGGCGCGAGTCTGTGTTATTTAGAGAATATGTGTGAAAACGCCCATATGTGATGATAGTTCGCTTCTTGATTATATGAAATTGATGCTAGTATATAATCTATATGACATGAAAATAATTTTAACATTCATGAGCAAGAAATGAATTGTTGTACAGAATCTTATTCTGTTTGCCCTCAAAAAGAACTTTTATTTCTTTGAATACCATGAAGTTGATAAGAGGTTTACTTGAATTTAATTCCCTTTCACTTTCCTTGTACTAGTTTATATGAATTTTTGGTAAATATGAAGGAATCTTAAAGAGATTAGGCTAATGAAGTTATTATTACTGACTTATTGGGGATCATGAGGAATATGATATAATTGTTGCCGTTAGAACTGCTTGCATGATACCTTTACCACCTAGGTTTGTGGGTAAGGTTTTTTATACATCCATTGTGTTTGGAGCCTTTCAGTCGACATGTTTACTTGTTCAAGCAGAGACGGTTGAATAAGAATTTGACTTGATAATATGATATGCAATCAATGAAATTCAACTAGCAAATGCTTAAAGAATAATGATTGTGTCACAATAGGCATTTCTTAGGTAATTGTTGGGAACTACTCTGACACTCTATATTTGTATAAATAGTGTTATGTAACATCTTTGAATTAGATTAAGTTGACCAGAATTGTATTTTGCAAATAATTTGAATGTGATCCTTCTCACGAAATTGGTAAGAGTATGAAATGACTTCATATAAATAAAAGTCTCATGAATGTTTACAAAATATTCTTGGATCATCTAATTGTAATACTACAAAGTCCTCAAATGCCTTTGAGTTCATTTGCTTTGGTTGGCAGATTGTTATTCTGAATAATAGAGGGTTATCTTGGCTACATTTTGAAAAGACAAAATTTTATTAAAAACACCAAGACAGTGTTACAACAGGTTACATTTCTTCAAAATGAAGATTTTGACATTACAATCACTCTCAACAGTACCCACAACCCATGAATAAAGAGTACTAAACCATCTACTCTCAAGAGCATCAATAGACTGTTCCCTTCCCTCAAACATCCTCCTATTCCGTTCTAACCAAACAATCCTACATGTAACAATCAGAATTAAAGGAAACAATTTGTTATGATTGGACGACCCAAAAAATCGAAAAGCCACCAATTCAAGCTCCAAGCCCCCCGCAGATACCCATTGAATTCCCATCAGCCGATGTTGGCTACATTCTGTTAACACTATTTGTGTTGTGGTCTGCACTTGGCAAGTTGTGGTCTCAGTGTATGAGCTGAGGAAAAGCCAGAAAAGCTGTGACATGTTGGATGGTTTTACATAATGTAAAAGAAAAGTTTTTGGTTTAACTTGTTGGTATGACAAAATATACATGAGACTACACTAGTTCTTAAGGTGCTGACAGGTTGAGGACTAGTCTTTTTTCCCCTGTGCAAAGTTGGGTGTTATTATGATGTTGGTTTGTTAATTTTTAAGTTTAAATCAACTGAACAAAAATGATGGTAATTGCTTATAAAAACTAAAATGCATATAATCCCTGACCAGTTACAGAATTGTGGGGGCTATGTTCTGAATAGTTTTGGGATAAACTAATTGCATCCAAAGCCATGTTGCATGCATTTTTCATTATGTAAGAGTTCTAAGTGGTTCTATATTGATCGGGTAAATTCGAGTCTACAGTAGGCACCTCTTAAGGGCGACCTTACTGCTGCTTAGAGCCAACATTAAATCACTGTCGGTTAAATTCATTTCTACATTTTCTAATTCATTTCATGATTGAGACTAAAACCCTGCCCTCAGAAAAAGAGAGAATATTTATATTGTTTGGTGTTATCTTGTTTAGATGGGATGTTTATCGTGATGCCAAAAGTTCACTGCCATCTGGATGAAGGTGGTCTGTGTATCTTTCTCATTTTTTGGGTTAATTCGGCATACATTTTAAATCCTTTTAAGTGGAACAACTTTTGCTCAGTTTTTTTTTGTTCTTTTATTTGGCTTTATGCAATGACCTTTTGGTAGTTTTTCAAGGTTTCCATTATCATACCTCTTTTCTTCACACTTTCTTACCCAGATTGTTATTGGCCTTTGATGTGGTTGCAGGATTTGAAGTGCTTTGTTTTTTCACTCATCTCCCTTCACTTCAAGATCAAGCCTATCTAAAGAGGAAACCATTTCCTGCTCTACAATGTGCATCCAAAGCTGTTGGGTTTCTTTCATTTACGCTATTTTACATGCAGATTTTGCCATTTGAGAGTTGCCTTAATTAGACGAGCAATCTTTGCTTGTGTATGGATGTGATTATTTGTATTTGTAAACATTTGATGAGATTGGGCACTCGTTAATTTGACCGCAACGACTTAAATTTCCTTTGTAGGATTGGATTCTATGGATAAAGCTTCGGATAGCATAAAATTGTATTTTAATGATGATATTATCAGGTGTGTTTGAATGATATTTTAAAATGCATAATTTCATACAAAATAAGTTCTAATACGTTTGTAACAAAAGAGTATTATTCTGTCTAATAACAAACTAAATATGATTAAATTATAAAATAGTTTATACAATCATATTAACTTATGTATTAGATGGTAATAGTAACATTATACTATCCTAGACCGAATCCCAAACCAAGATAAGTATTAGCTTGTCATACTCGTGAACATCAATTGCATGAGGCTTGATTGTATGAACAAACATACAAGCAATAGTTGTTCTTGACCCTATTAACTGATGTTCCAGAGTTTAACTTATAAGGGCAACGGATCAGGCCACCTTCTCTTAACCTCCGATTTGCATCGCACCTCTTTGAGCTTCCCATCCATCTCATAATCCCTTTCCATAACGAGGTTGATACCCTCGTCTGAGTACCAACCAACTCCAATGCAAAGGATGCCATCCTTGTTGACATCAACATAAGCAGTGACACCACCTGGGAGCCAAAGGACGGTTACATCCTGCATGTCTAGCATCTCTTCCTCTCCAAAGTAGATTGGGTTCTCAGGCAAATTCCTTTTCTTCAAGTTTTCTGAGCAAAGGTATACATACGGCGTGCCATTGCTTTCCTGTGTCAGCATCTCGTCACCAAATATTGGTGTAGCACTCACCTCAAACACCTTCCAGGAACCAGTCAGGTCAGATGGAGGGGTTCGTTTTCGCTGAGAAAATGGCTTCACATCAAAGTCCAGCTCACTGTTTTCGTGTGCCAAATTAGTTACAAGATAGAAGCCAATCAGGTAGGAAGAGGTCATTCTGGCAAGTACAAACCATAAACACTGATACTTGAATGATACTAACAATTGGAATCTGAAATTACCTTTCGTAATGAAGATTTGCAGGACTGGCCCACTGTTCTTCATAAACAGCAACTCTTAGTATTTGTATGTCGGAACCTCCATTCCTAAATTCTATGGTATGAACAATACGGAGTCTCTTGTGGCAACCTTTAACCAAACACTAAGCAAGAAACATTGAGAAACTGAATAATTAACTTAACTTCAGACTGACGATAAAGAAACTGAAAAGCTCTTGCATCATGTGACAGTGTTTCACATTACAATATGTGATGTTCAACTTACCTGTTCAAACTTTAAAGTTGGAGATATGTAATACTTGGACTCATCAACTTCACCAATCGGTATGTCAACTGGACCCCTAGAATAGGATCCATCCTGCAAACCAATCACTTAAGTTGTCAGTAATTGACCTCATTAATCAAAGAACAGCATGTAATGTATCTTCGAGGACGACTGACAAGCAGAAAAACTGAAACAAGAGATAATTTAGAGCGACTGATACTACACAGCTGGCTTTTTAATGAAAATCCCTCAACTACTCAACCAAAGGGCATGTAAAATATGAATTACTAACTAGAGAGAACAAAATTCTTCGTATGAATTCTCCCCTGTTCACGTCACAAGTTTGATGCATTTCAGTAGTACAGGAAAACCTAAAAGTTCCTAAGCTGAATTAATGATGTATGTCATAATTGCCTTTTGGTTGCCAATTTGGCAGCCATATAAATGAATTCAAATAATCATTAAACAGTGTTCTATACATACCTCAAAAAAGACAAGACCCGGTTCATTGCCCATTACATCTTCTTCCATGACATCACTTTTTTCAAAGTTAAAGGACTCAAAACTCCGCAATTCATGATTTCTAAATTTGGGATCAACTGCTTCGACGAGTGAATGTCCATCACCATTTGCTTCTTTAAATTTATGATGTAGTAGTTCTCCATATGGATTCAAAGTCACCCAATTTATCTTCCTTTGGATCTGCGAAGTCTGCTCTCTAGAAGAGGAAGGCACTGCCTCAATGCGAGCAAGAGTGTAACAGTCGTAAAGGTTTTCATTTCGGCTTCCAATTTCAATTGGCTCCATCTCAGCAGTGATTGGTGAAAAAACTGCTCCCACACCCTTCCATATACCACTGACACTGCTAGCAAATGTATTCCATGCTGGTCTTATTACAGGTTCCTGAAAGAAAGCTACCATTGTTCTCATCAGATTACCATATGAGATGCCAAAAACTAGCAATCAAAACTGACAATATATGTGAATAAACAAAAAAACTATATAGCATGTCATTTAGGGAAAACGAAAGAATACAAGTAAGAGAGATAAATGGGTAAAGAACGTGCCAAAACAACGGAAATCCTCAAAAGAAATCCCCATCATCTTTATTTGTTTGAATGGTAATAAAAGGTTGACTAAAAAGAAACAATATGTGGTGCTGCCTGCATACACCACAGATTCTATTTCACAGAGTGACAAGATAAGGAATCAACAAGACATAAAAAGGCATCTACATCTAGATCACGAGCTTTCAAGCATGCAAAAGCTGCAACCAGTTTGCACGGTGGCTGCTAGTTCCCACCCCTCCAAACAGTCTCCCTACTCTTTCTTTTAGTAGCAAAGTGGATGCTAACTATGTTGCCGATCCAATCTTTATTTCCATGCTTATGGCTCCCAGCAATAACGTCCTGCCTCACTAATGCACATCTGACCCAGGAAGCCTCTATGATGCAACAAGCCATGTCTAACAAGCTCTCAGTCCAGCCACAATAAAGAAGGAGATGACTAAATGATTCATCCCTTAATTGAAAGAAAGTGTCTATTTACGAATTTACCAGCATAACGCCTCTTAATTGAATATGATCCATTGCACAAGCCCAAAACATAGAAAGGTACCTTATCTGGACCTTTGGGCTTCAAAGCTCTCCGAGGGAATTGATCTACACCCCTTTATTTTAACAAACCAACCTTGTAACCTTTCTAATGAAGGTAATCTTCTGTGCCAACACCCGGAAGATTCCAGTAGATATTAATAGACTACCAAGATATTGAAGTGCAAACAACAAAAACAAACCCCACTAAGGTCAACAAGAATGATAAGGCCCTAAATCGCAAAATAGGCGTGGCCTACATATATTCTTGATCAATAACCAATTTGAGTGAGGGATTCCTTTTCAATCCTCCATCCTATGAAATACTACATCTGCTGATATTTTTTACAAATCCCAATATATTTCCTTGCCACTTCCGTCTTTAGCCTTTTTTCAGCACTTAAAATATTCTTCCTGGACATTTTCTATTTTCTTAAATTTGCAAGCATCTCCAGGACATAATCTTTCAGATCCCCAGGTCTGGAAGCGGCAATCTCAGACAAAGCTTCGGAAAATACTGGTCCAACCACACATAGAAATAGTTGACCCGTAATTCCGCACTGCACTGGACACAGTTTCGTATACTTGCTACTTTTAAAATGAAACGAACATCCGTTATTGTTCCACTGTCTTGCTTGACATTAAACAAATAGAATTCGTAATTATCAGCTTTGATTTCCATCACTTGGATATCCATGGAAATGCATGTACGCATACGTAATTGGACAATGAAAATCCAGTATTATAATTCAGAAGCGCACCTGAGTTTGAAGCACTTTCTCTATTTCCATTAACATGGAACCAGAGACCAAAACCCTCCCTCCTCCACTTCTCTTCCCCTTGGCCATTCTCCTCCCTCTCTTTTTCCTCTGCAACTTCATCTTCTCCTTCTCTTTATCTCTTTCCGCCATCTCGTTATCAATGCTCCACACATTTTCCTTCTTTCCCTTCACCTTCACCTCCGGCTTGGGGCCTCTACGGTTACGGTGCTGCTGTTGCTTGTAACATTGGGTTACCGCTAATTTAACGCGTCGATTCAATAAGGGAAATTGGAATGCTGGAGAGGACGCATAAATGGAGGATTTAGAGATTGCAGAGGAAAACCCTAACTGAGGCAAGAACTTGCAGAGATGGAAACATGGCGCTTGCATCTTTGAATAGATTGTTCGCAACTTCGCATTTCGCAATGGAAGAGATTGAAGTAGAGCTTTGTTTAGCGGCCCGAGTCGGCGGTTTTTTCCTTGGGCTGAATAATAGGCCCACCACTGACGGCCTTTTTAAACCTTCTAAGGGCTGGGCTTTAGAAGATAGCCATTTTGATCTCAAATGTCTGCGGGCCTTATTAAACCTACTACAGACTGGGCTTTAGAAAAACCGCAAAGGATGAACTAGACCCGGCCCGGACTCGCAGGGATGTTTAGGGAACAAAGCCAAACTTTAGGGGCATTTATACGTATTATCGTAAAACAAAGAAAAATCTCGAACATAAAATCTTAAACAACGCGATCTTATGGTAATTTCATATACTTATCTCAAAAAAACAAACGGAGTACTGTAAACTGTTGATTGCTTTGCTTCACAGCGGGCGCTCTCTGCAAAACTCCAGCAATAATGCTTCTCCAACCTTCTCTTCATTACCAGAACAAGGTGTTTCTCTCATCAACGCAATCATTCACAATAATTCCCCCTTTTAATCGTCCCAAAACGCTGAATTTCCATAACTTCCCTGTCAAAGTTAGATGCTCAATCTCACAAATCCGGAGCTTTGGCACTATGGACTATAGGAAGAGACCCATGATCAAATGGAATGCCGTGTACAAAAAAATCTCTCTCATGGAGAAACCGGAACTGGGTGCTGCTAGTGTGCTGAGCCAGTGGGAGAAAGAAGGCAAGATGCTCACCAAATGGGAGCTTTACAGGGTGGTCAAGGAGTTGAGGAAGTACAAGCGCTACAAGCTGGCCCTGGAGGTCAACGAAACGCTTACCTTCTTTTTTGCCCTGTGTAGCTTTTTAATTGACATGCTATTGGCTATTTACTATGTTGATGAGGGGGTATTTGGTGCTTTGCTATATAGGTAATGGGTTCTGATTTTTCTTGATTGGTATTTGATATTTTTCTTCGAAATTGATGAAATGAATACTTTTGGTTATTATTGGCCATTTTAGGATGTTGTCTAATGAGCATTTGTTAAATTTTTTTGAAGTCATTTCAAGCAGCTGAACTTTGATTTTAGGTAGAGATTAAACCTGCTTTATTGGATTTCTATTAACAATATTTTCTCTCATTGGGTGGTGAGAGTATTGTGATTTATGCTGTTTTATGGACTGGAGCTCCCCATTTGATAAATGAATCCATGCCAATGCCGCAAGAGAACTGTTTTATTTTCACGAGAGTATTTTCAGTTAAGGATTGGATAATCATTAATCTTTCAAACATGATGTTGTCAATTGATGAGGACCAAGTTCAAATGAGTGGAGTTGAAAAAGAAGAGAAAATTCATGCTAGAGCTCCTACTTGATGCAATTGGTATATAAATGCCTAAACGAGGGAGTACGATGTTTTAAACTTGGAAGTTCTTATGGACATTTTTTGGTTCATAATTGACAGCAAAATGGTGTAGTCCAAAGCCATATTTTCGAAGGTAGAATGGTCTCTAGTAGTCTAATTATGTAGCGAGTGCATGAATGCATGATGTTGTTTACCGACTCATTTAATAAGCTCCATACTTGGTCTGGTATATGTTGAAGCGGGTGACATATTTTAACATATGGTTAGTCCTTTTTGAGTTTTGACCTTATGTTGACTCATGCCTGACACACTATCAGTTCTGAATGATCATTTGATTCCACAGGTGTATGAGTGGATGACCAAGATGGGTGAGAGATTTAGAATATCTAGTAGTGACGTGGCAATTCAGTTAGACCTGATAGCCAAAGTGCGTGGAGTTTCTGGGGCAGAAGATTTTTTCACCGGGCTTCCTGATTCTTTAATGGATAGGAGGACATTTGGGGCTCTTCTGAATGCATATGTACGGGCTACAATGCTAGAGAAGGCTGAATCTTTATTTGATGACATGAGAAGTAAAGGTTATGCCACCCACCATCTTTCATTCAACGTGATGATGACTCTGTATATGAACCTCAAGGAGTATGATAAGGTTGAATCCATTATTTCAGAGATGATGCAGAAAAACATACAATTGGATGTATATTCTTATAATATCTGGTTATCATCACGTGGATCCCAGGGATCTTCAGAAAGAATGGAACAGGTATTTGAGCAGATGAAACAGGACAGGATCATTAATCCCAACTGGACAACATTCAGCACAATGGCTACAATGTATATTAAGCTGGGACAACGTGATAAGGCTCAAGTTTGTCTAAAGAAGGTTAAAAGTAGAATCACAGGTCGAGATAGGATAGCTTATCACTACCTCCTAAGTTTATATGGTAGTGTTGGCAACAAAGATGAGATTTATCGGCTGTGGAATATTTATAAAACAATTTTTCATAGTGTTCCAAATATGGGATATCATGCAATGATTTCTTCTCTCAACAGGATTGGGGATGTTGAGGGAGCAGAAAAGATTTATAAGGAGTGGCTGTCCGTGAAGTCAGCTTTCAATCCTAGAATCACAAATCTACTAATGGGTTGGCATGTGAAAGATGGAAATCTGGATAGAGCCCAGAGTATTTTCAATGAAATGCTTGAAATGGGAGGAAAGCCAAACTCCAGTACCTGGGTAATACTTGCTGAAGGTCATATGGGAGGGAGGAGAATTTCTGAGGCTTTGTCTTGCTGGAAGGAAGCCTATGCGGCTGAAGGATCAAATGAATGGAAGGCCAAGCCTGCGAGCACTGCTGCCTTCTTCAAGCTCTGCGAGGATCAAGCTGACATGGCAAGTAAGGAGGCCTTGGTGGAATTGATGAGCAATCACTTGTTGGTTTGATTGATAGAGCTCTCATTTGCACTAATGTATCTATACTCTATAGAGAAAGGCAAAACTGACAATGACGATGATGATGACAAAATTGAGGATTAGGGGTCCGAGGTGCTTCTCAGTCAGTAGCAGGGTAGTATTTGAAAGCTTATGGTTCCGTCTTTGCATTGGATGATTTTGTCTGGAACCAGTGCTGAAAAAATTTCTGCCAAGTGGCTCTTTCTTAACCTTGAAATTATTTTGAGCTTTAAATCACTGTTGTGGAAGTGTTCTAAAGCAAAGAGTCCCGCTAATAGTTACGCAGAAAATTGGACTTGAAGATTCTATGTGGTTGCTCTGCATCACATGCTTGTTAATGCAAAAGGCGTTAACTTGCAGGAGAATACCCTAGGAATTGATGCAACAGCAAGGTTTTTCTTTCCCCATGCATGGACTTGGTATAAGTTTCCATATGCTTTTATGTAGTACTTTGAGCCAAGAAATTACAAGTCGGATACGAGGGAAATTTATTTGTATTCCTATGTTGGAAATTTTATTTTTCAACTCTCCTCTGTTTCTACCCTTTAATATTATGCTTGAGAATAAAATTTGGGAATTATTTTAAAAGCCCCAGGGGATTGTATAAATAATAACCCAAAAATCAGTTATTCTTAATTTATTTACCACGGTGCCAGAGACTATAAATATTACTGTTAATCTGGATTCCAGCATTTGTGTAATCTGGTTAAGATAGTTCAGTGTTTTATTATATGAGCTGACGATTGATTATAGTCAGATCCAATCAGTGATGCTGCTTAACAGAATTGTGTCCATGTGGTCATGAAGCTGGACTGTTGGAATGGCCGTGAAACATTTGAGTCTGTAGCTTCTGATTGTGTTTGGAAACATGGTTCATCTGTCTGGCACTCGGGTTCCTTCTGCTTCGTCTCTGTGGGTCATCACAAAAGAAGGGGAAAAAAAATAGATAGGTCATAGGTGCATGCAGCAGGGAGCAGGATTACCAAGTCCATAATTTTATTTTTGTCTCTGCAAGTATGAATCAGCTGTTAATGCTTGGGTTCACCACCATCATAGGAATTTCTTTTATCCAATTCTAGGAGTACACCATATCTTTAACCCTTAGTTATTTTGTTATTTTGTTATTTTGTTGGGTTGAGGTGTTTTACAACATTTATATTTCAACACTCTCCTCACGAGTGGGTTGGGCAACTCTTACGGCCCAACATATGCACAATAAACAAGACCCAAAACTAGGTTAATCACACACGAAGGCCCACACATAGGGCAACAATAAATGATGGTTTTAAATTGCTGAAGCAAGGTTTCAACGCAAGACATTTGCCTGTTGGTCCATTATTTAGGTTCTAAAATCATCTATCTGAGCATAATCATATGAAGAAGATCAAGAAAGATTATTATATATTCCATCCCTATTGCAAAGCAAAACATTTCCTTTCAAGCAGTATATATATGTTGTTTTGCACTTGGAAGTTAGAAGTGATTATATGACAAACTCACCAAGAAACACAAGGTGACTGAGTCTGAGTTGTGTGTGCCTTTGATTCCAAATAAATATTCATATGCTTGGATAGGTGCCCTCTCCAAACTCACTAAGTGAGTCTTTGGGTGTCATTATGGCGAGTCCATCTAGAGTCGAACTAGGTCTCCTAGCTATAAGGATTCATTGCCAAGCTAACCCACCTCCCTTTCAATGGCTGTCTTCCATATTGTTTGATCGACTTTCCAATTCATATTCTAGCTCAACTGTCTGAAAACATACTTGAATTACAGGACTGCCAGTCTGTGTTTTGCTGATCACCAAGTCAAGAAACTCATGGGCAAGTTTGTTTGCCTTGGAAGCCAATTTTGAGATACAGCAGGCTGACATTTGTTGGAAGGTTCACCTATTCATGAGGTTCTTATAATATAGACAAACCTCTAATTAACTGCTGTTGAAAAAAACCTCTTGAGATGGTTGCCAAGTTTTCAGCAATAGCCGAAGGCTTAAATGGTGACACTCAACATAACATGGAAACCCAAAAAAAATGTAAAAAGTAGGCTACTTTATCCTTCAGGGCTAAAGTTTAGGATTTATTCTTTGTATTTCCCACTTTTATGTTATATTAAGGCGCAACCTAAAAAATTTGACTAGTTATGCTGTGGCTATACTATACACTCTTGGTATGTGTGGGTTAAGCGCACATACCCCAGTTTATTTCGTACTTGAGATTGTATTCACAATTAAACTGAGACATGTTTTGAGACACACCATTGTCTCCCGAGTTTACCATGCAAGGATGAATGAGTATCAGGATGAGTCGATTCTTGGGTGGTTTATCCTTCGCCAAAAAAAGAGAGGCCATACTAAACACAAATAATCAATTTCAGTTAAAGCATTACTATAAAAAGCCTAATTTGTAGCTTTGATGAGGACAGAAAACCACTAGTGATCCTTGAATTCATTGCTTCAAAATTCAGTCATTGTAAAACTCACTCTCTCATGTAACTTGGATGTTAGCCCTTTATGTGTGAGCCTTTCATGTACAATGACTGATTTAACTTCTTAAAAGTGACCTCTTGAATACAATCATTTTTACTAATCATTTTTACCTTTTTCTTAATCAGCTACTTGACAAAATAAGCAGTCGGTGACAACATCAGCTTGACAGAAAGATCAAGAAAATATCAGCAGGTACCCAATTAAGAACATGTGCTCCACAACCAACAAATCCCAAAAGGCTTTGATGTCACAGCTTTTGATTGGTAAAAGAAATCCTAGATTCTTGGCCAATTATTGTGAGTACTTAAAAATAGTCTGTTCCTCTCATTTTTGTTTATTTGTTGAAGAAATTAAGTACTGGTACTGTAAAGTGTCAATATTCTGAAAGCACCCACTTGCATGCATTGAAGAGAAGAACATGTTTGATGATGGCCTATTCTCACAATTTGCTTTGTATTTTGGATTTTTATATGAAATTAAATCAAATATTTTTTGTGGTTGGCTATAATATAGGGGATTGTTCACATGGGACATCACATGTGTTGGGGAAGAGACTTGAAACAGACAGGTTTTAGAGTTATGAGGGCTTCAGACACCATTGATCACTAAGAAAGACATGCTTTGCTCTTGTTTCACTTCAATGAGAAAACATGACTCCAGCTTTGCAAATTCCTATTTTCCAAAGAAACCCATGTTTGCTTTCCACCATAGATCACGTGGGAAAGTTCGGATAAAGAAAAGACGTGTTCTTTGCACCACCACATGTGATATAGATATTCACTGCTGTAAAATTAAAATAGTTGCAGCAAGTATTGTTTTATAAATCATTTTCTGTTCTTTCTTTCAGATTCAATTTCTCAAAGTAACCTATTAATGGGTTTCATGAGTGTCGTTCTTTGTGACATTTATGGAGCATTTGGTTGGTAATTCAATGAGTGCGAGCATCAGACGAGTGTGAGATGTGCATTACCATGTTTAGTGTGAAATGAAGAGTGAACAAAAATGTTAGAATTGTGATTACTTAATAACGTAAGGTTGAATAATGTTTTGAATATCAAAACTCATTCTCCATTATGAAGATTAACCAATCTCATCATTTTGATAAGCTTGGTTAATCTCTATAAAAGGGAATGAGGGTGAGATGAGTTTAAGATTTCACCTTTCTAACTAATTTTAACCAAACAAATGAATGAGAGATTCACATCATCGTCTTGCCTCATTTCTCACTCTAAATGTCAATTAGAGTCGCATAATTGTTTTTCCTTCTGGTTTGAACCGGTAGAACTCAAATCTTATCCACAATAAGTGCATTGTTTAAACTAACAAAAGTCTTGGGTAGATCATGGTCTCCAATGACATCTTATTGTGCTTTTGGATTTGGGGACCAAAAGGATGCAGAATCCTCATATCCTTCCATCTTAGTGATTGCTAAAGCATACCTTTTGATGATCACATGACCAAAACCCTAAAAACTGGAAGCCTAACTCCTTGTGATTCTGTCCATTTTGGACACAACACAACAAATCCTGCTAATGTCAACCAACCATGTATAGGAATCGAAACACATGCAAGATCTCAAAAAGGAAAAATAAAATAAAATAAAAATGCAAGTGGGTCCCTACTAAAATTAAAATCAGAGGTTCTTCTCCCATGTAATCACATGATGGGTATGGAAATGCCCATGATCACTCCATTGAATTCCATTTGTGTTCCCTCTCCCACAAATCAAGTTTTGAATTATCAAAATAATTAATAATCATTAACACAAAACTCAAAAAGGGACATGAAGGTCATTATTCAACTTCTTGATGGTGTTAATGAGTTTCTGACCTATAAAAATACTAGCCTATTTTACCACCATCTTAGCTATTATTTCTTTCAAAACACCAAACTTTGGTTATCAATGGCAGAACTAGAGAGCCCAAATGTGATGTCCAAATTGATCACATTCCTCTCTTCTCTGCTGCAGAGACTTGCCGAATCGAACGATCTCAACCAGCAATTCCAGCCCCAGACAATCTCAGTCTTCCATGGCCTAACCAGGCCTTCTATATCAATCCAGAGCTACCTTGACAGGATCTTCAAGTATGCAAATTGCAGTCCTTCTTGCTTCATTGTTGCCTATGTTTACCTTGATAGGTTCGTTCAGAGTCAACCCTCCCTTCCCATCAACTCTTTCAATGTCCATCGCTTGCTCATCACAAGTGTCATGGTTGCTGCCAAATTCATGGATGATATGTAAGTAGGATTCAAATTTTTCTTGAAATTGGACTTCATTTTTCTTCAAGTTTGCTTTAATGGGTTCTTAATTGTTTTTCTTGGATTGAAACTTTTGATTTTTTGATACTGAATTTGTCATCTGGGTTCATTTTCATGGATTGCTTTCTAAATTTTGTTACCGACTCCTGTAAATGACAAAGAAACAATGATTATGATGCACAGTTAATTGACAACAAATAGTCAGACAATGTCCAAGTTATGGTAAATTATAAAAGAAAGATAATTTTTACCTTTTTTTTTTTTTTTGAAATTACCTTATTAATAATATTCCTTGTTGGATGAACTTTTGTTTCAGGTACTACAATAATGCCTACTATGCAAAAGTTGGAGGGATTAGCACAACAGAGATGAACTATCTTGAACTAGATTTCCTGTTTGGGCTAGGCTTCAACTTAAATGTTACTCCAAACACATTCTACACCTACTGTTCCTACCTTCAAAAAGAGATGGTGATGATGCAACCTCCTGTAACTTTAGCAGGAGACTCTTCCCTAAAGAACTCACCAAGATTACTCTTGTATTTCAATGAAGAAGAATCCTCCCATCAAAAGCAGCAGCAACAAGAAGTAGCTGTTTAAATTTTAGTTGGGTGTAGAGATAGTGGGTAGTAAAAAAAAAAGGCCCACTTTCTTACATTTTGTTTTCTGGGTACCCTTTTGAGCATTTTGGTAAATGACATATTTGGTCTGTACAGATTGGTATTTCTTCTTTACAGACTGGCTAACGTGAAGTCTAGATCACTAAAATTGTGTGGAATTCTTTTGGTACAATTTTTTGCTTACCCACTTTAGGGAATCCGATTACATCTAGAGGAAGGTGCGAGTATAAATCATAAGAATCATGTATATGAACTTAGAACACGAATATTGTAAACGGATTTGATTATATCACCATAATTGTTCTGTTTTGAGTTTACCAACTTTCGTGGATACGAATCCGTACGGTTTTATTCTTTTAGTATGTCTCACTCAATGATAGATCCAGAAAAAGCATTGTTAATTAAGTAAGAAAACCTTTTCTTTACAAAATATTGAATCCTCACATTTTGGAATTTCTAACATGTCTCATCAAAACTATTTATTCACCCCATTTTGTAAATGAAAAATGATATAGTACTCAGCTTTTAGACACATACTCAAACATGATGTGAAAAATAATAAGAAGATGTGATGTGAAAAATAATAAGAAGATGTGTGGGTCTCTGACATTTAAAATAATCATTCATTGTTTTTTATATTATGTTTGAGTATTTTTGAATGTCTATAAGTTGGATGGAAGACCACACCATGCAAAATTATAAGAGAAGGAATATATGAGTGGTGGGTGAGAGATTTATGGGGGTACAGAAAAGTAGTACTATCTTGTGGTGGCTATTTTTGTTATTGATGACAGTAATATATGTTTGTATTTGACAGTTGTATTGATTCTTTGAGAGGGGACATAGGAACATGTGCAATCATGGGCAACTAGTTGGAGAGAGAGAGTTGTTCATGACTTATGTAAGAAAGGCCAGTGCGTACATGGCTTAGATGTGGGAGTGTGGTGCATAATATAAAGTTGGTTAAACTAATAACCACCGATATTTCTGAACCTTGACTCTTGACCTAGAATGGCATGAGACAGATTAGGCGCTTTGTGAATTCTATATTCAAAACATAATCAGAATGGTTTTTGATATTGTCAAAAGAATGGTTTTTGATATTGTCAAAACCATAATTCAGCTTAACAGAAAGCATTTGAGACGAGAGAAACCAACAATCATCTTTCCATATTCCATTGATTTTATCAGGACAGTATGCCTCAAAAGTTTGATTACAATCAACAATGGTATGGTCTGCGCCTTGCCAAATCCTGAAGATCGTCACCAAAACTGGCAAGAGATAGTAATTAAGAAGCAAAACAACATTCCTTGAAAACTTGCAGGATATAGACTTCTCCAAGCTCCCAATGTGAAGCAAAACTGGCAAGGCAATCCAGCTGATCATGCAAAGAGATGTCGAGAAATCAATGAAGTTGCAGATTACAAAAACACAGAAAGCAAAAGGGTTGATGAGTCCCAGGATTGTTCCGCCTTCAAAGTCTGAATGTGGCTGTGTGGTAGTACCAGTTTTATTGCTTCTGTTTTCATGTGCTCAGTCCTCCTGTTTTTAATGCTTGTTAGCTTTCCTGCCAAGTTATGCTTATAACTTGCTTCTAAGGATTTTATGGATTCTTCTTTCGCCTGCATTGGTCTTGCAAAGTTGCATAACATCAAGAGCATCCAAGCCTTTGTATTTATTTCTACACTCTCTTGCGTGTGAAATCTCCATTGAATAAGAAGTAAACCTGCATTCATGGTTTCCAGCTGCACTCGATACAAAAAAAGGATTATGAGGAACAATATATAGTTGTAAGAAAAATATAGAAAGGACATCAGCAATTATCTTTGCTTGCTGAAATCTGGATTGTGCAGGATGGCATTGCTGCGGTGATCCTGCTTCTGTAAGACATCCAACTTGTGAACTGCTGGAAATGCTTTGGCAAGTCATATTGGCTGTTCTTCACTGCAATATCAAGTCTCTTATAGAGGTACAACCTCATTGACTAAATCAGCGCAATCTGAGAGTTAACTTCTTTATGAAACGTGGTTTCTCTCTGGCTAAAGCGAAACAGAGAAGTACTGTATTTTCCTTCCGTTGCTCTAATGCAGAAAAAAGGAAAATGGCCAACTCTTAGGAGCTCCTTCAAAACCTATACATGTCTTTCTTCTCCAAGATGGTAACCATCCTGACATAATTATAAAAGAGAGAGTGACTACTAGAATCTAGGAAGCACGGACTCGCCATTTAGCTCAAAGAGTCCAAGTCAGACATGCACTCAGTGCGGACTCAGGCTCGACTCGGCCGAGTTCTAGTCAGACTCGGTCAAAATGAGTCTGACACGGTCAACTAGTCTAGAATGCTCTTAATGCTATTATTAGTATTTAGTATCAATACTCTGAAAACCCAGAAATGCCCATCACACCATATATAGATCATTAGCTCTCTTGGGAACCCTATTATGAGTGGATGTATTATGACAACCATGATGATAACTTTCCAAAAAAGGAAGAGCAGAGTATCTGTAGAAAGACCAGAAGCTGAATTATTCAATTTCAACATTTACTGGAACCTGAGTACAATACTCCAAAAGAAATGTAAAAGTTCTGCTTTTTGAAGGTATTCATTTCTTCCTAGAAATGATATCTCAAACTTATTATATTGTGTAAGCTAAAACTGCTACACTATTAAACTTCCAGATCAAACCCTAGAAGAGCCATGAGACCCATCAGCAGAACTTCTTGATTTCCAAGATAATAAGGAAAGAATTCCCAATTTCTGGAGCAACCACACAATAAACCTTGCAAACTCCCCAAGAACAAGCAGTACGACACATGCAACCACCACGCGCACAGTCCTAGTCTGTGTTGGTGCAGTGTAAATCACGGCAATCACATAAGTTGCAATCAAGGAAAGTATGACAAGCCTCAGCCCTGCTCTGAGTGGGAATCCTCTGGTGAGTAGAGAAATTATGGCAATAGAAGAAAAGAATCCTACTGCATTGAAGACAGTGAATATGGCAAACACTTCAGGATCAGAGCTCATTACAGCTTCTCCAGGCAAAATATTTCTTTTCTGAAAACTAGTAGCCTCATTAGTATAAGAAGAGGAATTAGGAGTAGATTGAGACCTTCGAGACTCTGCTGACCAGAACCCACTTGGAGGGCTAAGTATTGCTTGGTATGTCATTGTTGCAATAAGAACAGAAACAACCATTAGTGTATCTTGAGTTTCTTTTGGTGATTCTTCTATTTCTTTCATTATCTCTTTCCAGAGGTTCCAACGGGAGAGAAATAAAGTTCGTGATGTTATTGGGTTTGTGTTACGATTTCTAGCTTCGAGTCCACAATTGAAAGTGTTTTCATTTGTGACTTCTCTAGCTTTTAATGCTCCAGCATATCGGAAAATATCAGCAATTTCAATCTCAAGAGTGTTGCTTCCCGCTTGCATGATGTCTAGGACATCTTTGGGGGTGAACCCACTAGAGTTGGTAGAATTGACATCAACTCCATAAGCAATTGCATCTTCACCAAGTATTAAGAGTTTTATTATCTGAGATTAATGTGTTATAAGAATTAGGACAAATCCAGGCATACAATTTTCTACCATGCACTTGCCTCATGAGAGCAACAGTTTAAACACAACTTAAGTGTGGCTGTTCAAATATAGTTGAAAATTACTGTTCCATTCATATATGATTGACCAACTGTTCAGTCATACAAGCGAATGCAACGTTTGAAGACTTCTCAAATCAAATAAAAATTAATCATCGAAAGAGTAACAAAAACCTTCTAGACTACGACACAAGTCTGGCACCTAATGATTAAAAACTCAAGAATATATGATTACTTAATCACTCATAATGTTGCTTCTTTTATCATCCAAAACACCCAAATGCTGCTTTTCTTCAGTTTCAAGTAAGGAAGGATCTTAAGTTGGAATGTTGATTAGAGCATAATTATCTATTTGGCTTGTGTTAATGATATAGGAATCAATGGTAAAGTTATTACCGGTTTCTTTCTTCTTCAAGCTTAAAACTCATGCAGCTCAGATTCTTTGTTGGTAAACATTGTCAATTAAACCAAAGAGAGGAAATGTAATTTTGATGAAATTACAGTGTAATGTTCGAAATATATGGTCTAAAGCTCTACGCAAAACAAAAATAATAATAATAATAATAATAATAATAAATCAAAAGAAAAACTTGCCTCGTATTGTTTGTTTATTGTTGCCAAGTGCAACACTGTATTCCCTTGTTTATCTGTCCAATTCACAACCTCCATCAGCTCAACCCTCCTCATCTCCTCGAGCAAAACTCTAACGACGCCGACCCGATTGCTCCTCACCGCCACATGAAGCGCAGTATCCCCTCTCGCGGCCGTCACTTCCTTCACTGACTCCGGACAAGCTTCCATCAGCTCCCTGATCACCGCTTCAGACCTCCCTTTCATGGCGGCGCAATGGAGTGGGACCCTCCCGTCCTTTCCCTTCAAAAGACAAACAGTACCACATCCAACAACCTTCAAGATCTCCCTCACCATCTCCACGTGTCCCTTCGCAGCCGTAATGTGGAGGGGACTGAATCCGTGCTCGTCTAATTCCTCTGCGAATGCCGGTTTAAGGGATAAGATTTGGATGAAGATTGCGGTTTGGCCAGCCAGGGCGGAGACGTGGAGAGGGTTTTGTGTTGAGTCTAAGGAGACTCGATCAAGCAGGAGTGGGTCTTCGGAGAATAAGGTGTGGAAGGAAGCTGTGTCTCCATTTAAGGCAGCTTCATACAATCTTGGGTCCATTTTGATTTGGGAAATGTTGTTTGTTGGCCATTCTTGAGTAGTAGGTTTTATGGAAGGGAATGTTGCTGTTGGTCATTCTTAGCTTGAAGTCACAAGAAATGAAAGTTAGATTCCTGAGAAGAAAAATAAAATTAAAAATCTGCAGACTTGTCGGATTTCACTTTCTTTGAAGTAACGAGCTTTATGCTGGTGGTATTTGCCATCGGTTTCGGTGATTTTGTGATATATTAATTAGGCTTTACACCATTTTGTGATCAGTATTTTTCGATTTTTAATCCATCATTAGTAAAAAAATGTACTTCTATTTTTTTAAAAATCGATCAAACAATTCTCATTTTTGATCGATTTCGATATTGACAGTTTTTTGAACCGCCCTACGTTCACGGATCCAGAGACTTTTTTCCTTTTTCATCTTGTTTTGAATCTAGTGGGAAAATTTTGGGCTCAACTAGTGGCCCAGTGCTTGTTGGACCGGAATTCACGAACTACACTCTGCACGATAGAAGCCTACAAGAAACCCTGTGTTTCTCAGACATTCTCATACCACCAGTCTTCTATGCCCAGCCCTAATTTTTTGTTAGATATCTTCAATGTAAATGCAAGTGTATATATTTGAGCAGTGTTTCTCCTGTGCGGTCTCATTTTACGGTCTTCTATTTTCGATCGTTGGATCTTATCAACGGACTAGATTTGGACTAACTCACATATCCCATTTCACGCCACCCTCGCCTCTTCTTCATCTTCCTCTATCGCGGACAACTTTGGTGGACTCAGCCATGGTCGACAGTGGTTTAACTCTTCTCCAGTGAAAGCGCCCCAGCTGAAGTGATTTCACGACAGCCCTAGGATTTTTGATCTCGTGAACTCGCGACAGCTTTGATTAAATCCAATCTTGGAAATCTTCGAGGAGCTGAAAATCTATATGGGTATGAAAATCTTCGAGGAGCTGTATTTAGAGCCATCCATCACAGCTCCGCCATTGCTGATCGGTGAGTTTTTTTTTTGTCTCTGCCTTCAAGTTCCTTTTTTTATTAGTTAATTTATCTGGGTTTTGTTCATTTATGATATCAATTTCAAGGTTTTGACTTTATTCTTTTTTTTTGCACATGAAATGGGCATCTCTTCTATTCTATTTGCATCATTCACCTGTCACTTTGTATTGCCTCTCTTTCCAGCTTCACAACAATTTTTTAGGTTTAATTAATTTTTTGGTGCGTTTATCTTACCTTTAATTAATTTTTTTACAAATATGCATACATTTTGATCGATTTATGGATGCCAACATATTTGAATCAGATTTTTCTCCTAAAGAGGGAAGAGAGCAAAGAATTGATTTTTAATATTTGAGTTCAAGTTTTTCTGCTCTTTGTTTTCAGGTTGAAATATGGGTGAAGAAAATGGTGAATTTTGTGCTTCATGATTCACCATCCTCAGTGTGTTACTAGTGACAATTCTGAGTTTCTGACACTATAAATATGTTGTGTAGCGATGACCAAAGAACTTCCCTCTTTCTTGCACTTTTACAGAGATACTACTAGGCTTTATTGTGTTCATCCATACAAGGAACATCTTCACTCCAGGCATGGCTGATCTGTATAGCTATTGTGGTGGCTGCAAGGGAACCTATTCGACGCAAAGTTTCTTGTTACACACTGAGTGTGTTTATGTCAATTATAGCTACTGTGAACATAAATTGAGTGTCTTTATGTCAATTGTAGCTGCTCAACTCTGAACATGTATATTGTATTGTGTATTTGGGGAGCAATTACAGTTGTGTATGCTTATTGTGCTAAGACCTTGAGGAGGATTAAAAGTAGCTATATGTAGGCTTCCAGGAACCACTATCATTCATACAACAAAGTTCAACATAGCAGCAGTTCAAAAATCAAACTTGCAAAATCAATATCCATCAAATGGAGCAAAAATCAATATCCATCAAAGTTCAAAAATCAATATCCAACAAAGTTTAAAATAAATGACATTAAGTAGGTAGGTTGATTTTTAGTAAATAACAATAGCTTCAAGTCAGCATCTCCATCACAGTGTTCAACATTAAGCAGCAGCTTGAACTCAGAATCTCCATGGCATTGTTTAAAATAGCAGCAATTTCAAATTTGTCACAGCAACAACATCTCCATCACAGTGTGGTGTCATTCCTGCATATCAAATAATTAAGTTAACGACCTTAATAAAATAAAGCAAATAAATTAAAACACAAAATCTTAAGACTTACACATTATTAAGCGCAAGACAATTCTTCTTATCATGCGATTGTCCTATTAACCCGCAACCATGACAACGTTTTCTTTTAGGGACATAATTTGAGTTCTCCACTTGTCGAATCCCTTGCTTGAAACAAACAAATTCTCGCCTAGTAATCTCATTATTGTTATTCTTTTTAGTAGTCCATGCTCGAATACTAAATCTGGCTTCCCTTGCATATTCATTGTAGAAACGATGGGCATCATCTAATGAATCGAATTCTTGTCCAATTTGAGGAATGACTTCTAACCTCACTTGAGGAACAAAAGCTCTATCATTACACGTAGAGGAACCCATATCCATTTGAGAGGCTACGTTATATCCAGTTGTAATGCCATCCATTATTGACAAAAAATTATCCTACATGGCAGACAAGAAGAGGACATACACATAGAGTATTATTAAATTCCCTGGCCAATAATACATGTCCATAATTGCATTCATATGTCAAAATAGTATACACGGCCATATTTGCATTTGAAAATAAAAAAAGACCAAATTCTCTACCACCAAACATACACTGCCAGAATTGCATTGAAGCATCATAAATATCAAAAATTTGTATAACACCAAACATACATGCCAGAATTACATTGAAGAATGAAAAAAAAACACAAAATTTTCTTACACCAATCATAGATGGACAGAGAGATGGTTGGCAGAATAGCATAAATTTCAGAGCATAGTTGCAAAATTTAGAATAATACCTCAACTATGGCAGAGAGTTGGGTCAGTAAATGTGGGTCGTCGCGAGTTCACAAGATCGGAGATCCTAGGGTTGTCGTGAAATCACTTCAGCTGGGGCGGCAACAATAAAATCATAAAATCTATAGAGGAAGAATAAAAAATAAGAGAAGGTTAGAGGAACAAGTCACCTGTTACCAAAAGGAATAATGTACAAAAACAAAGAGCAAAAATGAACATACGAGATTGCTGCAAAGCTGGAAAGAGAGGCAATACAAAGATCGGAGATCCTCGGGCTGTCGTGAAATCACTTCAGCTGGGGCGGTAACTGTGGGATATTCTGTCACGCCTTCACTGGAAAAGAGTTAAACCCGACCATGGCCGATCGGCGTGAGAGCTGTCCACGACAGAGGAGGATGAAGTGGCGTGGCGTGAAATGAGATATGTGAGTTAATCCAAATCTGATCCGTTGATAAGATCCAACGATCGAAAATAGAAAATCGTAAAATAAGACCGTAAAATGAGACCGCACAGTAGAAACATTGTATATTTGAATATGTAAAGTGATATATATATATTTTTTAATAATAATTTTTTTAGATGTAAATTTTTTGTTTTGTAATAGGGAGTATTTTATAACCCAAAATACATTTTGAATTGAAATGAATCATTTAACTATATGAGACTTTTGACTTTTCTCACATGAGGATCCCGCACAAACACATTGGTGCGGGATCCCTCTCCTAAATCGGACGGTCAAATCTAATTGCATGCAATCTGAGGAACTTTTTTTTCTCTTTCTTCCCCAAACTTCCTCCGTTCTTCTTTCGATTTTTTCCTTCGATTTACAGAAATAAACAACTATAATGTGAACACTACCTAACAATTGAACTACCAACAGCTAAAAAAGTATAGAAATATCATATTTTGATTTCAACTAGAGCCAAATATTTTAAGAACTCTAATTTGAGAACTACAATTCACCATAATTTTCATATGACTTCTAAGCAACCAAATAAGAATGCTTCCGAGATAGAGACATCAAAGAACAGTAGCAACCAAAGGGAAATCGAGACGAAACGTTGAAGAATGAAGATAGACTCTACCATGTCAAGTCGTTGGGGTCGAAAATGGGTGTTCATTGGGGTTGAATTGGAATCGGAATCGGAATCGGTATGGTGTTAGTTATACTCAAGAGAGAAGAAGAACGATCGGAATTTTACTCGAAAGTGCATTTCGAAGAAGAAGAATCGGAGCATTTGCTATGCAAAGAAGAACTAAAGGAGGAGACACAGGATTTTGTGCCAAGAACTGAAGAAGCAGGAGTGAGAGGTTATTATTTTTCTTTTTAAAAGACAATTAGATCTGACCATCCGATCATGAGAGGGATCCCATACCAATGTATTTGCGGAGATCGCTTATGTGAGAAAAATCCTAACTATGAGTCATTTAATTATATGAGTTGAGTCATACCGACACTCATATAGATCCCTGCACTTAAAACCTAGAAATTTTTCATTGTTTTTATTGCCTCTCTCTCGCTCCTTCTCTTTCTGATTTTATAATCTCCATCTCCCTACTCGGAGAAGACGAGGCAGTTATTATCTCTCCGCGCAAGATCCGTAACTCTCTAGTTGAAGCCGAATCTCTGAGTAGACGATCATCCGGGCCTCGTAGCCGCCAACTAGGTACGTCTTCGTTCGCCAGATTCTTTCTCGTGCGTAATCGCCTTTTTTCTCTTTTCTATTCCTCTCCCTCATTTTATCTGCGTTTTTAGGTTTTCCTTTATTGTTAAATTGTTTTGATTCAGTCAGGATATCTGAGTCGACGACCGTCCGGCCTTGTAGCCGCCTCCAAGTATCAGGTCGTGGTTCCTTTTACGTCTTTGGTCAGCGGATTGTTTTTCGTGCGTATGTTTCTTGTGCTTTGTCTTAGACTGCTCTTGTATTCTCTGTGTTTTTAGGTATTTCTTTGTCTGTCGTTCAATTGTTGTGGTTCAAGCAGGATCTCTATGTCCACGATCACCAAGGCCTGGCAGCCGCCTCCGATATTCATATTGTTTAATCCTCTCTATG
Organism: Euonymus europaeus; assembly: GCA_963580455.1. Taxonomy (NCBI): domain Eukaryota; kingdom Viridiplantae; phylum Streptophyta; class Magnoliopsida; order Celastrales; family Celastraceae; genus Euonymus; species Euonymus europaeus. Next base: position 24,992,496 of record OY756962.1, read on the forward strand.
CTTATTTTCCTCTTCTTCTTTTTTTCCTCCTTATATCGTTGGGTGTTTAGGTTTCTTTTATCGTTCTAAAGTGTTTTGAAATTTGTAACTTATTGTGGAATCGAATATGAAAAAGAGTAGTTGAAATGGAAATGCCTTTTAATGTTAAATCTGGAAATAATCATTTCGAAAACAAGGCATTATTCTCAAAATCTGAGCTGATACAGGCCCACATGTAAAGCTAAAGCCAAAGCCAAAAAGTGAGTTGAGACTTGAGACACAGTAATGTATTGTTATGCTTAACCTATGATAATTTTTCAAGAGTAGATTATCATGCTTTGGAAAATTTACGAGCAACTGCTTGGGAGGCTAATTTTCAAGCATGTGTAAATGAAGAAGATTGCATATGAGAGCCAAAAACTTTGTTATTGGATGATCCGGTGCGAAAAGAGTCATGTCATGTCTGCTTATTCTGGTGTGGTTTCTTATTTTGATTTGAAATTCATATTGACTGAATTTTCGGATAATTTCCATGGACTATTATGTGTACTTATCCTAATTTGGTCGCCTAAAATTCTCGCTCACAAATATAGGAAAATAAAATAAAAGATTTTGTTATGCATTTTGCACTTTGCTTTGTATTTTCAGTTGGTTTAGGTTCGATGATTAGATTCTCGAATACACCAAATTATTGGGATATTTAGGTGTAAAAGAATGTTTTAAGAAATGATGGATCCTGAGTTGACGAGACTTGTGCTAGAGCGAGAGTTGAAAGTTCCCTGATGAATTATCTAGGATACAACAATAGTTCACACTCCTCTTCTTGTTTAATTTTGAGATATTGAGTTATTTGTGTGTGTGATATGTGTTGTTTGTTATAAATTATGATTCAAATCAAAGGACCATTGAAAGTATCTTCTCGTCAATTGTTTCGACTCTATATTTTTTTAATGCTCATGCGCTTTTGTTTATGAGAGGACAAGGAGAAAAGGACTCCTACATTTTTATAAATCTTGAATTTTGGATTCTATTTGATGTAAAAGGATGAATGGTTGTCTGAGGATGCAAGATTCCATGTAGCATTTATTGATATTTTGGTTAAATTTTAATTAAGGGGATTTCTGATGCTATTAATTGGAACTCAAGGCATGATATGGAAGCCTTCCTAGTTAAATCTAGATGGGATGAGTATAAATTTTTTATACTTGGGTAGAACATAAGAAAATCTGACATTGGCCAATCTTCCATGTAGCAATTTTGTATGATTAATTTAAACTTGTCATTGATAAGTTGCAAAACGTCTGAATGGCATGAAATTGGATTTTATCATGGTTCTTATCGAATGAGTCAAGCTTATCGAGAACACTTGGAGGTGAGTTCATCTGGGGACATCCAGTGGTTGGTGAACTGAATTTTTATAATATTTTGAAACTTACGCAATTATTAATCATCTTGTGCTGTCTCAAGAACTTTCTAATATTTGTTTGGATGCTGTATTGTATTTTAGGAAGGGATGCAGAGTTTTCCGAATGATGGACTACCTTTTGCAGATGTCTGAAGGTAAATCTTTCCAAATTTCTCTAGATATTATAATACAGCTGAGGCCCTCTTTTTGGTTTTTGCCCAACATACTTAAAGCATCATTAGTAAAATCAGCCTAGATATGAGAAAACACATCTTTAGAACTGGTTTTACTGATTGGATGGAGGATAATTTTAAGAATTTTGAACTCACGAAATCGGAAGTATTTATAAGGTTGTTTGAAAGGGATATCAAAGTTGGAAGGATGGAGATAATATCACTGGTTATGTTTTTTTGGTAAAGTAAGAATGCTTTGTTAGCAAATAAGACAACCAAACGAGATAAAAGAATTTACAGCGTGTCACTTTATATCCTATGCAACTAAACATCTTTCCCTTTTAACATATTTTGCGGATATGTGGTAGCCCATGCGACTCATGTGGGGAGATGTTTAGAGGAGTTTGCGAACCTTTTCGAAACTTTACTTGGCGCGAATTTGTGATGGTATTCGGAGGAGTTTATGAACCCTCCTCAACACCCCTCAAAATGCCCCTCAAAATGAGAGATTGAGAGATGTTTACTCGCATAAATCATTCCAAAACTTCTCAATATTTATAAATGTCAAGCAATAGTTCACTTTTATGAACCCCTATCAACTCTATATTTCCCCAAGCACAGCCCAAGTTACAAATATTCCAGATAAATAAAGCTAGAACAAGAGGTGATTAGGTGAGTCTTTCAATGGCATTATTAACTGATGAATATATATTCAAGAGCACAAGATGAAGATCAGAAGGACTAGAGCTCACTAATTCATTTCATACTGGTTCGACTAACAACCGACACAGACTTTTTGACTTTTACAACCAGACACTATTACAAATGGCACACATATTAAGAAAATACATAAGGACTAAACGGCCCTTTACATGAAACTTAAAACTAATCCCATGCATTAGACACACGTGGACACTTAATACTAAACCAAAAATACATGCAGCAAACCCTTGTTCAATTCAACATCGTCCAACATTAACCTCTCGAGATTGGTAATTTCTGGGGAGCTTGAGTAGCTGATGAAGATCTTTTCAACTTGTTGATAAGCTTTCTTCCGTAACATGGTCCATATCTTATGATATTTGGTAGAACGAGAGAGGCTATCAGAAGGCCGAACTTAACCCCAGTTGCCGGTTTGTCATTGCTACCTACTGCAAACCCATAAGTAAGCATCAAAGCGTACATAGAACCGACAAGCTCTCTTTGGAAAGGAAATCCTTCCGTGAGGTAATGTATTATAAGTATTCCCCATGAGAGCGCCAGTGAGTTCCCAATTAGGAAGACAGTAACTTCATGAATATGTGACAGAGGACCGGAATTAGAAGAAGTTGAATTTGAATGCTTCTCTCCCATGCCCGTTGGGAGTTGCAATCCTGCTTGAAAAGTCACGGAGACGATTAGTCCTGCAACTACAAGCAGAGCGTTTCGCGCCTCGCCTGCCGAATCTCTGTACTTCTGAAACTTGAAATACTTTAGAACACTCGCAAAATTGTCTTTGTAATGCTCCTCTTGTGGAGTTTGATCATTTTCTTCGGCTTCGTTTTCTTGAGCTCCCTTCGCCCCAGCACGTTCGAGGATTTTCCTGAGTTGGACATCATTTGCATCTTCTATAAAAATGTCCAAAACATCCATAGCGGTTAAGCCCTTTGAGTTTATGGCATTCACCTCCAAAGCCCCAAAATTTCTCAAGAGAAGCTCAACACTCTGAATCATGAAAATCACAATCCTCCTTGTGAGAAATCTAGCATTTACTAACAACAGATGGATCAACAATTGCATTAAAAGAAACAAAACATTAGCAATTATCTAAGCCTTGTACCTCCTTCTGTTTTCGAGAAACCGCAAGGTGCAAGACAGTATCTCCATTGGTAGCACACCAGTTTATGACTTTTTCCCTGTTGAAACTTTTCAGTGACTGGACAAGAACACCAAAGGCATCAACTTGGTGATTCTTCACAGCAAGGTGAAGCACGGTCTCGTTATAAGCAGTCACATCTTCAAGAGATTCTGGAGATTTAGATACCAATTCATTTATAACCTCAACTCTTCCATGGATTGCAGCATGGTGTAGTGGTGTTCTTCCATCTTTGCCTTTGAGAAGACAAGTTCCGCGGTTTTTCTTGTTGAGTTCTGCAACAATCTCTACATTCCCAACTATAGCAGCTATGCCCATTGGCCTATATCCATCCTTATTCAGTTCCCGAGCTAAGTCAGGGTTTCGTTCAAGCAGCTCACTCACAAAACTCAGCTGTCCTGCTTTTGTTGCAACATGTAAAAGGGTGTCTTCTTTGTCTTTTGTTGTCAGGAAAACTTCAGTAAGTATCAATGCATTCTGCTGAAGGGATTTGCGCAGAACCTCGACGTTTCCACAGCGTGAAGCTTCATATAATCGCTGGATATCCATCTGGGATTGATTGAGTTTTAGCTTGGAATTGAAGAACCTTTTGCAGAGACAAATAGACAAGGTCCAAGGCTGCTTACTTATCCACGAGATTCAGCAACTCCCAACTAGCTTAATAAATGCTAGTAGAAAAGAATTTCGCTTTCAAGTACGAGTTTGGAAAAAAAATTAGTAGAAAAGTCTTCTGGTTTTAGGGTTTTAGAATCTTTGCCCACAAAGCATAATCATTCCATCAACTGTTCCTGTAGAATGTGTACACAAGATAGCCTTTGATTCTTCTTTATATGAAGATTGATCAGAAACAACAATGGTAGAATCAAGAAAAGCTGCAGATGTGTTGAAATCAACCATACCGATTTGGGAATGGCATAAACAATAATATCATGCCAAACCGATAAAAGTAAAATGGATCAGGTGAAGATAACAGAATGATGAGAATTGGTTCAAGAATAAAATCCTGCATTGGTTCATACTTTCTATGGTCGTTTTCTATGGGTCCAATGTTAGCTTCCATGCACGTCTCTCAATTTTCAAGGCTTAATTGCGTTAATTGACGCACTGTGACTCTTCTACTTTCTCTCACAAATTGGCGGTGAAGATTGTTTTATAGTTGAGCACTTGAGCCTGCATAACAACTTGAGGGTGGTCTGTCAGGTATTTTGGATAAATTAACTTCAGAAATCGAAGAACATCGTACGTTTATTAATTACACATTGATGGTCAAGCCAATCAGACCGACAAGGTTGGAAATACAGTTATAAGAATCACTCAAATATTTAATCGTCAAATAGACCATTTGATGCAGCCGCTAATAAGTTCTAAAAGGAATGAGATGGCATGGAGGCTATTTGACTCATATTCCCTATATAAAATTGTCATCATAGTGCTAGATACCCCTAAGAAAAACATCATAATGCATCCATAACACATGTGGCAATCATCGCAGCCATAAGATTTGACTCCATTTTTAAATTCCAAAAATCAAAATCACGAGTTCCACTCACTAGAAATATTTAGGGATACAAAATCTTAGGGATATTTAGCATTTTCGAAACTCTGACCATCCCGGTAAACGGATACTGTTCATGCGCCATTCATTTTTTTATTAAAAAAATCAGCGTCTCTCTCTCTCTTTCCTCTTCCGGTGCTATGGTCTCTCTTTCCTCTTCACTTCTCTTTCTACTTTGGCTCTTCTCTTCTTGACGCTCTCTGTAACACCCCACATACTCAACAAAAATTGCATAGTCAATTGTTCACAATTCTATGTGTATGACGGGTCAATCAATTTATTTACGGTGTTTCCTTGTGCAAATCCTCATCTATAATTATCTATTTATGATTTCCTTTTATAGGGATTTGACTTAAGTAATAAATGCATAAACAGGATTAACAAATTAAGGCTAAGTAGGGAATTAATTCTAAGTGAGGAAACCAGTGAGGAGCCTGGGATCAAGGTTATATATGTAATAAAAAAAGGAGAGAGAGTGGGTTAGGATTTGTAAAATGAGGAATATAAATAGGGAGCAGAGGAAACAACTTGGAAAAAAAAAGAGACTGGAACGAAGCCATCAAAGATAAGTCTGATAAGAGATCACTGTGAGGTAAGTAATATTCAACCTCACCGCAGGAATTTGTTGAATATGTGATTGCCATGGAACTGTGTAGTATGTGTTCTTATTGTATATATGGTTTTGCGATAATGGCTAAAATGCGTTGATGATTGCCATGATGGATGGACTTTTTGAAATAATTGTTAGGTGCGTTAACTTGTGATTACATGCTCAGGCCATAATAGGTTTCATGGTTACAGGATTCTATGTGAAAATACCAGAACCGCCTGTTATGAGAATGGTTAGTGATGATACTGTACAGTGCATTTTCTTGTGATAGTTTAGACAGGCGGGTAGACAGGAAATTGAATGGTATTGGACTGGAAAAGTTTTAAATGGGAATTGTCTTGACTGGAATTGTTTTACTGTTTATGCTCTTCGGTAGAACGCAATGAAATCCCGACTGGTTACTCCGTATTGGCATACCATGGTCGGGGCCTTACGTAAATGGGGGTAAAGGTTTAAAAGGGAAATAGAAGGGGACAAGTTGATAATCTCATGGTTGCATTCATGCATTATATTACTTGCTGGACTTCGGCTCGCTATTTTCTTGTGGTGTTGTAGTTGATGACTTGATTGACGAGTATACATATGATGCTGATGGTGGGGCTACCGTGGATCCATGAGTATCGATTCATGTGACGATTAAGTTAATAAGATTTGTTTATCAATAAAGAACGGATTGATGCCGCTTCATGGGAGGGTTTACGTTATGTTTTAATTTATGAAATTTTGCTTAAATTTGACATAGGAGCTAAGACTTGGAATAAATTGTTATTGCAATAATTGTTTTGGTACGAATTTAAGTTATGAGCTATTGTAATAATTAGTTTGATTAGTCAAACTTTTAAGTCCTATAGTAAATAACTAATAGTCAAGTCTTTTGGCGGAGGTGGAGTTATATTGATAGCGACTGCTCAGTGAAATTTATTGGTTGGGTCCCATTGAATGGGGCATTACTGTTCTCTCTCTCTAAATACTCTGTCACTGCTCTCTAAAGAGGGTACCTTCTTGTCATCTTCTCAGGAATAATTGCAGGTACAACTCTGTTCATGCGAAGCTTCGTCTTCATAAGCTCTGTTTTTCCTCCGTTTATACTCGAATCGGGGTTTCATAGGACAAATTCCTATTTGCTTTGGCAATCTCATGAACCTTCATTCTCTGGTGCTATTGGAGAACGTCTCAACAAGCAAAATACGTGAAAAGATTGGCCAATTAACCAGCTTGAAAGGATTATTACATGCTGGTTCAATAAAATTGAAGATTTTGATGCAATGGATTCAATTGGCTCATATTAATTCATTAATTTTATATTTATACATTAATATTTATTGCATATAATATTTAATTTTATTTGATTAATCCATTTTCGGAAATAATAAAATGATTTAGATTAATTATATTTGATTATTATTTAAAATGGTAAGGTTTGATGTTATAATAGTAGTAAAATAGACTAAGTTTAATTTAATAAAAATGATTGTAAAAATGAATAGTTAAATAATTCAAAGTAATTGATGTGTGGAGTTACTGTTTCAAAAAATGTAAATTAGTGAAAAAATGTATTTTTAGTGGAGTTTAGAAAATCTCTTGAGAGTAACTGTTGTGGATGGTCTATATTTTTAGACTCAATTTTTAGTTTTGGGTCCACAATATATTCAATGGAGATTTATTTCGAGCCCGATGACGTGGCATTTTTTGACCTAAAAATAGATGTTTCAATGAGCTTTTTTAGCCACTCTTAATATTTTACAATCTTAAAGCATGTTTTTTTTTATTATTATTATTTGCCAAACATTCGAAAATTTTATGTTTTAATATTGTTTATTTCCTTGTATTAATTATGGTTTCAGATTAGTGTTTGTTTCACCATTTTAAGTTGTAACATCTCTTGCGATAGCAATTCTTGTCGAATTATAATAAAATCACATAATTTTAGATACCGTTTTTGATTTCAAATTCACTTTGTAAACCGTCTTCCCCTCACCAACAACCAAGGCATTCAAGATTTTTCGCTGTTATTTTCTCTACCGATCATAAAGCTTCGATTAAAATTCAACATCCACACCCAGCAGAAGAAGAAGAAGCTTTAAAAGCTTAAATTGTACAGACACACGTCTTACATCAATCTCTAGGATGAGTACTACATATCATGACATTGTAACAAAAGTATTTTACATCTTAGTCGTCTTTGAATGGCAGAAAAAGAGAGTGAAAACATATTTCGCAAGGAAAGTGAATTATTTTATTGATTTCTCTATTCTAATTAATTATTCTAATCTCTTAATCTATATGTTGAGCATTTATAATTTGATTTTATTCTAATTAATTATTAATCCTTTAGGATTTAGCGAATCCATTTCTGTTAGAGTTTAACATTTATTGTTTAGATATGAACTATCATGAACTCCTAATATATGAGCTATTTATCACTACCCATTTCACAGTCAGTTTTGTTCCACTACAAAGAAAGCAAGCAATTAAAAAAAGAACAAAAATAACACTCGTGTTCCACTTTGGTTTGCTAAGCCGAAGAAGCATGTCCCCCGTTTCTCAGTCTTTTTTGTGGTTTAACCTTATTTAGCGAAAAGAAAATTCGTATTGCCTATAAAGTATAAACAAGAAAGTCTTGGAGAGTTCTTAGGTGCAAGGTATTTTGGCATCTTATGAGCATGCGTCGGGCCAAGCAGTTAATGTTCATAAATCAGGTATCTTCTTTAGTCTTAATGTAGCTGTATCTTTACGGGAGAGTATTTATGGTGTGTTGGGTGTCTCTTCTCCATTGGATACTGGACGATATTTAGGATTACCTTCTCTGATTGGAAGAAATAAAAGGGCAATGTTTGCGTTTCTTCGAGATAGGTTGTGGAAGCGGTTACAAGGGTGGATTGCTAAAACTTTATCTCAAGCAGAAAGAGGGGTGTTGATTAAGTCTGTAGCTCAAGCCATTCCCTCTTATTGTATGAGTGTATTTCTTCTTCATGTGACCTTGTGTGATAAGCTAGAGAGGATGATGAATTCATTATGGTGGGGTATGAAACCGGGTGGCGGGAGGAAGATTGATTGATTGGTTGATGTGGGGTAGTTTGTGTAGTAGTAAGGTGAAGGTTGGTCTAGGTTTTCGGGATGTAAGGGCTTTTAATCTGGCTATGTTGGGGAAGCAGGCTTGGAATATTGTCTCAAAACCAAATGCTTTAGTTGTTCAGATACTAAAAGCTAAATATTTTTCTAATGGGAATTTTCTTTCAGCCTCTTTGGGCCATAATCCGAGTTTTGTTTGGAAGATAATTTGGAGTGCGAGGCAAGTGGTGGAGGTGGGTTGTAGGTGGAAGGTAGGGAATGGTTCTCGGATTGATATTTGGAGTGATCCTTGGTTAAGGTCGACTGACAATTTTCGACTGCGTTCACCAGTTAGTCAAGGCTTGGATGATATGCGAGTGTGTGATTTGATTGACCCTGGAACAGGGAATTGGAATGTGGAGATGTTGGAGGGGCTATTTTGTGAAGAAGACGTGGTATCTTGTTTATCTATTCCAATCGGCTCTCATGGGCAAGTGCATAGACTGATATGGCATTTTGATAGTCGGGGTCAATACACGGTGAGGTCTGGACATCGGATTTGTAATGAAAAAACTTTTGAGGAGAATGTAGTTCAAGAGATGGACTGGGGGAGGATGTGGAAGCTGAATGTTCTGCCTCAAGCAAAGATTTTTCTCTGGCGAGTTATGCACAGGTGCCTTCCTACTCGGAAAAGTCTAATGTTGCGTGGCATTCAAGTCGATAATATTTGCGTATTATGTGGAGATTATGGGGAACACTCGTTACATATATTTCTGGACTGTCCTTTTGCGATTCAATGTTGGGATGCTTTGGAGTTCGATCTGGGTTATCACGCAGCTGGCACGTTTGAAGGCTGGTTCAAATCTTTGTGGGCTAATAATTCGGAGGAAGGTATAGCAAAGATTTGTATGATCTTATGTTATGGGGTATATGGCGTCAGAGGAATGCCAAACTGTGGAATCTTCCAACCCAATCTTCAGCTCAGGTGGTGCGCCTCTCTCTTAGATTCTTATCTGAAATTTTGATTCAAAAACATGTGCTTCGGTAGGCCTAAGTGGCAGGGATGTGGCGGTGCAATTAAGGTGGCAGAGACCTCCTCCAAATGTGTTAAAATGTAACGTTGATATAGCAATTTGCGAAGAGATGAGGGTGATGGGAGTGAGTATGGTGGTTCGTGATCATGCGGGTCAATTTGTTGCTTGTGCTACCAAGACTTGGTTGGGGCAGTTTTCGTCTAAGGAGGCAGAAGCTATGGGTTACAAGAAGCGATCATATGGCTCTCTGAGTGCCAGTTCTTGAGTGACATGGTGAAATTGGATGCCAAGGTAGTTGTGGATGTTTTTAATGCCTCTTGGGTGGATTGCTCTGAATTTGGGGATATCATTGGGGATTGCAAACAACTTTGTCGGTTAGGAAAGATTATCTCTGTTTCTTTCGTTAAAAGACAAGCCAACGAGGTGGCTCATGCATTAACACAGGCTACTCGTTTTCATGCTAGCCCTTCATATTGACTTATGCCTCCTATGTTTTTAGAAGCTTTGTTCTTGTATACTTGTCTATTCATTAATAAAATTTTGGTTATATTCAAAAAAAAAAAAAAGAACTGTCCAATAAAAGAAAATAAATTATCAAGAAACATTAATTGCACACCTCTTTTCTCTTGTCCCGTTTGTTGTTCACCTTGTGAAAGGATCTTCACATTATATCAAATTTTAGACTTCACTATCAGATCGCATGAGATAACGATAAGTGTCATCACTACCACAGCTCACACCCAATATAAAGAAATGCCCATGAAGATAATAATCAAAAACCAAAATAAAAAATCCGCCTAACAATTCAAGAAAATCCCCAAAGTTTCCCAACCGATTATATGAAATCCGATCCAAGCGTGCCCTTCTTTTCCCCCAAATCATACATTTCGATTTCCTGCATCTGAAAATTTTCCGCGAAAAACTACATATAAAACAGGGTTTCAAGAAAAACTACACTTGCAGGGTCATGCTTACGTGCATGATGGTACGCAAGAGAATTTATTAATGATACACCTAAGCATGACCCAGCAAGGGTGATTTCTTCTATTAGAGGTTCCTCAGCTCCAATAGAAGAGTACTCTGCACATGGTTACAATGGGATAATGAACTGGAAAATCCCTGAAATTATAATTACAAATCTTAGCCTGAAATCCCTGGAATATACCAGCACTTGTAAATAGCTTTGCTACTCCCCATATAGTGGATAATATAAGAAACCATCCAAGTTGGTCATTGAACAAAACGACATATATTAATTTGGTACAAAGAAATCAGGTGAAATTATGTTTGCTTGCATCGAAGTAATCAATTGGTACGAAGCAGCCCACGACTATACTGGTTTGTGAAAATCAAAGAACAAAGAAAGGTACCTCATCGAAGGGTTGTGATCCAGGCGCTTGTCCAACTTTCTCTATGTTTGTAGCACCTGGTTCACATGTTCTCAAACTGGAGCATTTTTTTGTCAGCTGAGTTAAATTAAGGTTAGCATCAGGCCCTATTTGCAACAGAAATTTGTAAAGCCAATGTAAACTGTTAGGCGGAGCTTCTGTTAGATGAATTGGAAATACTTGTAAGCGAAACAGATTGGTTTTCAATCAAAATACTTAGTTACAAATGTCCCATATGGATAAAGCTACATACTGGAAGCTACAACAAGAGGTGAGTCTTTGATTAACATTATTAGCCTCTTGAGATTGGCAATGGCAGGGGAGCTTGAGTCGCTGATGAAGATCTTTTCAACTTGTTGATAAGCTTTCTTCCGTAAAATGGTACAAATCGTATGATATTTGGTAGAGCAAGAGAGGTTATCAGAAGGGCCAACTTAAGCTTAGTTGCTGGTTTGTCATTGCTACCTACTGCAAACCCATAAGTGAGCATCAAAGCGTACATAGAACCGACAAGCTCTCTTTGGAAAGGAAATCCATCTGTGAGGTACTGTATTATAAGTATTCCCCATGAGAGCGCCAGTGAGTTCCCAACTAGGAAGACAGTAACTTCAGAAATAGGCAACTGAGAAAGGCCTACGCCAACGACTGCAGGATTATGAGATTCAGAAGGAGCCAATGATGTAGTAGAAGCACGACTATAATAAGAGTTTTTGACAGTGGCGGCTGCAGGGGAATTAGAAGAAGTTGTTGAATTTGAATACGTCTGTTCCAAGCCAGTTGGGAGTTGCAATCCTGCTTGAAAAGTCACGGAGACAATTAGTCCTGCAACTACAAGAAGAACATTTCGCACGTCGCCTGCTGAATCTCTGTGTTTCTGATACTTGAAATACTCCAGAACACTCTCAAAACTGTCTGTGGAATGCTCTTCTTGTGGAGTTTGATCTTTTTCTTCGGCTTTGTTTGAAGCAGATGCAGGTTTCATAGTGCTAAGTTCTTGAGCTCCCTTCGCCCCAGCATTTTCGAGGATTTTCCTGAGTTGGACATCATTTGCATCTTCCATAACAATGTCCAAAACATCCAAAGGGGTTAAGCCCTTCGAGTTTATGGCATTCACATCCAAAGTCCCAAAATTTCTCAAGAGAAGCTCAACACTCTGAATCATGAAAATCACAATCGTCCTTGTGAGAAATCAAGGATATTTACTAACAACAGATGGATCAACAATTGCATTAAAGAAACAAAACATTAACAAGGATCTAAACCTTGTACCTCCTTTTGTTTTCGAGAAATCGCAAGGTGCAAGACAGTATTTCCATTGGTAGCACAGCAGTTTATGACTTTTTCCCTGTTGAAACTTTTCAGTGACTGTACAAGAGCACTAAAGGCATCAACTTGGTGATTCTTCACAGCGAGGTGAAGCACGGTCTCGTTATAAGCAGTCACATCTTCCAGAGATTCTGGAGATTTAGATACCAATTCATTTATAACCTCAACTCTGCCATGGATTGCAGCATGGTGTAGTGGTGTTCTTCCATCTTTGCCTTTGAGACGACAAGTTCTGTGGTTTTTCTTGTTGAGTTCTGCAACAATCTCTACATTCCCAACTATAGCAGCTATGTCCATGGGCCTATATCCGTCATTATTCAGTTCCTGAGCTAAGTCGGGCTTCAGTTCAAGCAGCTCACTTACAAAACTCAGCTGTCCTGCTTTTGTTGCAACATGTAAAAGCGTGTCTTCTTTGTTGCTTGTTGTCAAGACAACTTCAGCAAGTATCAATGGATTCTGCTTAATAGATTTGCGCAGAACCTCGACGTTTCCGCAGCGTGAAGCTTCATATAATCTCTGGACATCCATATGGGATTGATTGAGTTTTAGCTTGGAATTGAAGAACCTTTTGCAGAGATAAATAGCGAAGGTCCAAGGCTGCTTAGAGGCCTATATATTTGATCCACTCATGCTTACTATTCTTACTTATCCTCAAGATTCAGCATATTAGGACACATTCTTGTTTTGAAACTCCAACTGAAAATCCGAATCACAGATGGTCCATTGAGAACCTCTTTCTTGTGGAATTTCTCTTTGTATACTAGTCATTGTTGAATGTTCAGGGTAGAGAAGTCACCTGAAATTGAAAAGTTTGACTGGGGAAAGAATCTCTCTTTCAAGTACGAGTTTGAAATTTTTTTTAGTAGAAAAGTCTTCTGGTTTTAGAATCCAAACATAAGGGAAACGTGTTAGTTTTGTTATCTTTTGGAAAAATCAACTTCAGTGTAGATATTTCATTTGCAATTAGAAGGATTTAAACAAATTTATACCATATCCCATCATGTTTATTGACAAAACTTTTGAGATCTCATATGATTTGCTAGGTGATGAACATCAACCAAGCAAGTCTCTGTGCATAAATGAGTGAAACTTGAACATATACACTTGTGTTTATATATCACACACATCACACATGTATATGAGAACACTTGTTCAATCTTTGCCCAGAAAGCATACACATTCCATCAACTGTTATTGTAGAATTTGAACACAAGATAGCCTTTGATGCTAATTATATTACATGGTTTTTCTTTTAAACTCTTCAAATTAACAAATTTAGTTCTTTTTCTAAACAAAAATTACATCATTATGTCTGCCATGATAAATAAATATTATTAATATATTTGAAATTTTAATAATTATCTAGGTCAGCAAAATGGGGTACTTGTCTTCCCACAATCCCATTGAGAATGCAGCGGACGAGGGAGTTGAACAACTCCATGGGCAATACGAGGATTCTACATAGGGGTCGGCTTCAGGCCGGGCAGGACCTGTCAGAAAAATATGAGGCCCAGCCTAAGCCCAAGCCCAAGTATCAACTTCGGGCCGGGCCGGGCTGCCCAGCAGTGCAGTATATATGCACTGCCCTGCTGGCACTGCAAATACATGCACATGCACTTCCCAGCAGTGAAGTGCATATATATTGTGTTGTTGGGTAGTGTAATATATATATATATATATATATATATACATATATATGTATGTATAATATGTATGTTATATATTCGGGCTGGGCTTTAGGCCAGCCCAAATAGTCGGGTTTCGGGCCGGGCTCGGCCCAATAAATGGGGCCCAAGCCCAGCCTTAGCATAGGATCGGGGTAGCCAAGCCCAATCTCATTTCAGGCTTGGGCCGGGCAGGACCGGACCTAGGCCTGCGGGCCATTTGGTGACCCCTAATTCTACAGCAGTAAAAAAACATTCTATAAGCCGTGCAGAACCTAAAGAGCTTCAAAAGCATAAGGCTCAGGGCATTTTATGGCACACATGCGGCCCACTTGGTTTGCCACTAGTGTTAAAAGATTCTAATCTATGCAAGGATTAATATCACTTTTGATCACCTAAATATATGTCATGTTTTATTTTATATATTGTAATTTCAAAAGTTGCACTTTGCACACAATAATTTTGAAATTGTTTGTCTCGTCACTCGGATAGATTTTCACACTGACGAGCAATAACACTGTCTATGTGACAGTTTGACCAATCAAAACCGTTTGATTAAAAACACGTGTCATATTTACAAAAATTTTGAGGAAGAACCCAAGCCGCTCCACCATCATAGTTAGTCCCTTCTTTGGTCGTTCAAATTCTTGAGGTGTAGTGTTGAATCTATGTCTTCTCCCTGTGATTTCTCTGCCAACAAGCAAAGATAGAGTCCGACAAGTACTACAAGAGAATTGCATATTATTGACATAATTTATCGACGGACAAGTACTATTGATAAATATCGACGGATTAATGACGTATTTCTCATTTAGAAATTATTGAGGAATTATTGACGGATAATTTTCGTTAGTAATATTTAATGTCAAACTTGGCGTGAAAATTTGAGACCAACGATATTTAAGTCGTCGGTAATATTTTTATTTTTTTATTTTCATTTACTGTCGAAAATTAATCCATGGGCAAATCATTTTTTATTTTTAAGTCTTCGAAATTTTGTTACCGACCGAAACTTTCGGTCAGTAAACTCAAAGATTTTCGACGGAATTAAATTCCGTTGGTAATGTTTTCGATTTTTCTATTTTTACTCTCTGTCTCTATTTTCGGTCTCTATGTCTGATGCTTCTTTCTAATTAATCTCAATCGAATACTCCTCTACTCCATTGCTTCTTCTTTACCCCAGCGTCGGTGCGAGATCGGAGGAACCCCCAGGTCATAGACGATTCCGGTCAGATTTACTGCATCTCAGGTAAGGCCTTACGGGATTCCTTTGATTTTGCTTGTGGCACTGGTGGCAGTGGTGAAAGAGAGGGTTGATGTAGTGAAATTAGGGTTCGAAGAAATGAAAGGAAGAATCACGTTCTAATGTGTTCGTAAAGTAGAATTTCGTAATAGATGGAAGGACGGAGAAAATCGGCGAGCCCTAAGCCGTTATCGGTAAGTTGATTCTGACTTTCTGAGTAATGTATACACATGAATGAATTCCATAATAGAGGAGATTGAGCTTTTGAGTGAGCTTTCTTTGATGTTTATGATTGTTAAAAGCTTGTTTTGGGACTAAATTAGGGCAAATTGACGCTGAGTAGAAGATGTTGTTCCTGAGCTCAATCGAAACATATGCCACCACCTTGCACATTCAGTCAGGGGGGCCTGGCACATCGTGGGCAGCACCATTGTATTATGTGGTTTGAATTCAAAGACACCAAAGCTGTAACGAAGCAAAAGTGATTTGGACACATTAATACCATAAAGTAATGTAAAACTGCCTTTGACATAGTGCAGTAGAAGCAAAGGAAAGTCCCTTTGTTTAACCCATCTTATAATGGTGTGGTTTTATACTTTTATTTGGGAAGGTTAATGAGAGAATAAATTTTCTACTGGCTGAAATTGGGTTTCAAGTTTTTACTCTTGTGGCGTATCTTGTTCTTGGATCTTAAGGTTAGTAGATTTTTAAAGTCATCATGGAGAGGATTTGAGCCCATTAGGAGATATAAACACATAAAATTGGAGCCAAATGGTTCATCAATTTGAGAGATCCATGTTGAAGTTGAATATCTGGTTTTTATTGTTGCCTCATTTTTTGTGAATGCAAGCTGTATCGTTTGTTCTTATCATTTAATTGCAGAAGAAACTTTTGAAAGAGTGAGATTCTTTGGCAGTGACGGCAAAAAAACTCAGCAGTTATTTAACAAAGGTGACAATTTTCTTTGACCCATATAGTTAAATCGGTTAACTTTAGTTCTTTGAATTGCAGGTCCACAAGGATTTAGTATGTAGAGCTATAGATCTCTAGGCGTGTGAAACACAGATAAGAAGGTTTATGATTCTTTGGCATTATGGGTTTCCAGTTATGATCAGACTTTCTGACAAATTGGTTTCTGATTATACAGCCTTTGTCCGACGCTATACACTATAAGAACCACGATGTGATTAAACTCCTGGAAAAACATGGTGCAAAACTTCAGGTATGAGCTTATATCATACTGGGATTTGAAATTGTTAGCTGTCTATTATGTTAGTGGAATCACCAACCCTGGTATATTACTCTGTCTGCTTATCTCTTGCGCTTTGGCTATGTTTTGTTTTACATGATTTTACTTTGTAGATGACATCAATGCACGTTAAGCTAATATGTACTTCAATGCCTTGTGATTCTGCATAGATTTCCCGATGGCAGTGGGTTTTTGTCTTTTTATTTTTGAAGTGCCATGGTGTTTGTACTCTCAAGGCCAGGATTTACACCCTTGAAGTGGCAAGGCTAATGGGATCTCACTTATTGGGCAAGGTAATATTTGGCTTTCATCATTCAGAACATGTTGTTAGGCAAGGAAAATTCAAGATGATGCGTCTCTGGTTGGTTATTTTTTTCTTTCGTAGGGCTGACCTGTGGGAAGTTTTTGTTCTCCCGTCACTTAATTATTTTTTTTCAGCCGGTAATTGCAAAGTTAGAAGAGATTCTTACATTTCAATATCCTTGAACAAGTTCTTATGATTGTAGCACTTTACCTTTAGAAAAATGGATATGATAAATGAGGAGGTTCTTAATTGCTATTTGCCTTTGATTGAGATTTCAAAGGTACCTAATTACGCATGGCAAATGGATTATTTAGAAGTTGTGCTGATTTTGTTTACTTTTTCTTGATAGAAAATTAGGAATAGATTTCTATTAGTTGTACAGTTGTTCTTCGGCTTTTAGCTTAGTTTGTAGATGAAAGCAAGTTTGTATGACAATGTTTTACTTGTGTTGAATTCCAATTGAATTTCTCCCTAGAACTTTAGTGTATTATGATGATCACTGCTATTGGAATTTTCTTCCAATACTTGTGTGTGTGTGTGTGAGATTTAAATGTGTTTTCTGCCATTCAATGTATTTCATCAATTTGATACTAAGTTTTTTTTTGTTGTCAAGTCTTTAGATTTTTTTATATATTATTTTTATGCTCATCCGTGACCAATATTGTAATATGCAAAATATTTTATATGCTGTGATAAAAAGAAGTTCAGCCAGATAGTCATTTTTTTACAAAGAAAGCTCAGAGGCTGCCCATTCTCTATGCATGAATTTGAAAAGGATGTAATTCACCTTTTGCACTGGTATTTCTCCTATTATCAGGGACTTTGTTTGGCCTTGGGTTGAAAGCACTTTGGCCATCTGGTGAAATTCGCCATTCCATTTATAAGTATACAAGGGATGATATAAGTAAAACATATGGTGAAATTTGGGAAATAACATGCTTCTAAATAAGTGTTTAATTTAAAATGGATTTAGTTTGTTGAGGTTGCATGCTTCTACTGAAGTACTCAGAGAGAAAGGGATCTTTCGTGTTTTTCTATTTAGCTCAATATTATGTTCTTTTGTTTTTTGTTGTTGTTTTTTTTTCAGGTTAGGAAAATGGTATATGTGCAAGGTTGCTAAGTTTCCCATAGCTTCTTGATAAGCTGATTGCTCCTCCCCATGAGCTGGCTCAGGCTTTGATATGAATGTATGTATAATTCATTCTCCTTTCGTAAATTTCATGATTATGCTCTCTGGTTCTATGTTATGCTTGTTTGACTTAAATGTATAATTTAAGCCTAGAGCTCTTTAATTTAGAGGTGAATGACAAATAGGGATGCAAAATGATATGCTGCGCAAGATACGTGAGATTTCTCCATGCTAGAAATTTTCCTAGATCAGCAAGCAATACTTTTCTTTTGTACCTAATTTTTCAAGTTGTGGCAGCTTGATAAAGACCTCGATATTTTCTTTGGGTTGCTCTCTTTATGTACTCTGTAATAAAATTACTTCTTTTCTATTATTATTTTTTTCCACAAGTTAAAATGTATCGAAGAATATTTCAATCAATACCATCATCATCTCAATCAATTCCATGAACTATTATCTTGTGTTATCACTTCCATCTATTTCTTTTTGGGTCCCCACTTTTCTTCTAAGAGTATTTCCTACTTTAATATTTAAAACTGTGCACAATTCCTTATTCATATTTCTAAATGCCCAAACCGTCTTAGCCAATTTTCTTTCTTATTATCTTCATACAGCATTCAATTGCATTATTCAAAATAATGAAATATATTGAATTTTCACAGTCAAACTTCAAGGTCATTCTTCTATTGCACACCCCCCAATGTACCTTTTTATTCCATGATCCCTCCATCGTTATGAATAACAAACCTATAGTATTTAAGGTGTCATTTGGTTTGGCTGTTTTCAGCCCGTTTTACGTTTTGCGTTTTTAAAAACACTCAAAACATATTTGGTTTATTCGTTTTGCATAATTCATTTTTTAAAATAGAAAACAACTTAACATATAAAACTCAAAATGAAATTTTGATGTTTTAGAACATTTTCACACCAAAACACAGAGAATCCCAAAACACAGGATTCTCCGTCTTTTGTAAATTGGGTCGACGAAACATATGATTCTCCGTCAAAACTCGTCTATCTTTGAATTGAATTTTCTATTCACATTTTACAATACAAAACAGAAGCAAACCAAATGACACCTAAGATTCCCAGTTTGAAGTATTTCTTTCTCGTAATTTAATTGCTCCCTCATCTCTCCTACTTTTACTAAACTTTGCTTCATATTTGCTGTGAACATATGGTAAAAATTGTGCCAGGAGGATCCACTTTTTCTGGCCACCGGAACTATCCTTAGAACACAATTTTAAGTGCATGGAGGAGCGAAAGAATTATTGAATGATCTAATGTGGGATAGGAATATGGGATTGTAAGGTATTTCAAAGGTGGGATAATTTCAGGGATGGGTTTATAAGGGATCCTAGGTGGGGATAATTCCTAATATAACTAATTAACTGTGTATCTGGATGAACTGAAGCAATGATGTGAGATTAGCAAGAAGATATATTTTTCATTCAAACAAATGATAAGATGGGTGGGTTAAAACTTAAAAGTGATTTTTTTCTTCTTAAGAGATAGAAATAAAGTAGAAAAGGAGTTGATTTAGGTGGACAGATATTAAAAAGATTGGAGATAATTGACACCTGTTAAAAATGTGTAAGGTGATCTTAATTTGAGTGACTGATGCAGGAAGACAATTAGTAAATTGAGCTGATTGATGTGAAGACAGTGAAGTATCAGCTGGTTTGATAAGGTGAGTATAATATGTGAGTGCTTCAATGAGCATGATTTATTTAGTTTAATTTGTTTATAAATTATCAGCAGTTTTAAGGTTGTCGATATGTGCGTGTCTTCCCCCCCCCCCCCCACACTATTTCCACTGTATTCATTGGTTTGTGTGAGGATTCATCATCTTTCCGAGGTTAACCTTCAGAAATATGTTCAATTAAAACTCATTCATTCTCGATGTTGCCTGGAAGTTTGCCTCTTATGTCAGACTAGGATTGCATAACGTGTTTTCAGTATTTTCACCAGAGTCCTTAGAAGCACGTGGTTTTCTTCCATCCATTTATTTTGAACGTCTCATCCAACTCGTGATTTATTTCCGCTAGTCTAATATAAATATTTTGGATGCTGACATGATAGTTGCTATCCATGTGTGTGCATGGCTACCATATTTTAGTTTAGCTTCTGGGGAAACTGGTGTTGCCAGTGGTCGCAAGCTTTTTGTGTGCGTGGTCGTGGATGAGTATTTTTGGTAATGCAACAGAAGTGTACTGGCTTTATGTATTTTGTTTTGTAAAATCTCATTGTTGCTATAATTTACGGGGAAAAAAATAAATCACTGTCCCATCGGAGGCGTTTGATAAAATAATACACATAAGAGTGTTTGATATGCATATATATTATTTATCTAGGTAATTTTTTTAGATAATTTTCTTCATATTTTTGATATAATGGTTATCAATGGGAACGGTGGGTAATTATTATTTTAATAATATATTATATTTATATTTATTACCCTCTTGACAAACATATCCTAAGTGTACTTATGGAGCAACATGCATGGATCTTTTAATCTGAATTGACATGTTGGAGTTTATGTCCCTATTTATGGTGAAGATAACCGTCTGTTGAATGACTGTACGTATTTCCCTATTTCAATGTTTTGAGAGGGGGAGTAGGGTTCCGATATCTACTTTTAAATGTCTCCGTATCCAATTGTATCCGAGTTCTCGGAGGCAATTGTAATAGAGTCCCTGAACAAAATGAAGTAAAATTTTAATGGGCCATTATGTATTTTGTAGTTGGATTGCCCAATTGAAGCTAGACTTATGAGCTCACAATTGGCACATTAACTTTATTTGTGGTATTATGACTGTTGATTGTTGTCCCCAAATGGCAAATATGTGAAACTTAAATGGGCCTAATTTGTTATTGAATTGAGATGGGCCTAGTTTGTTAATTGTACATCGTCAATTGACGTCCAACGTAGCCCATTAACTTTAATATGTTTCTGGTCCAAGTTCGTTCAATTTAAATGGGCCAAATTTATTGATTGTATCGTCTTCCAATTGAAGTTGGACTGAGCCCCACATTTTCTTAAACGTGTTTTGGACCAATTTGCCAACTTAATTTGCCCAAGTTAGGAACTTAAATGGGCCTAATTGGTTAATTGAATTGTGGCCCAATTCAAGCTGGAAAGCCCAATGAATGGGCGCATTATCTTAACCCATGTTTGAGCCCAAGTTTGCTAAACTTAAATGGGCCCGGTTTTGCGAAATTAAATGAGCCAATATAAACTTTTAACAGGGTTTGGGCCCAAGTTTGCTAAACTTAAATGGGCCTATTTTGTTGATTGGATCGTGGCCCAATAAGAGATAGCCCAATAAATGGGCACAGTAACTTTAACTTGTTTGAGGACCAAGTTTGCTAAAAATTAAATGGGCCCTATTGAATCGGTTTGCCCAATAAATGGGCTCATTAACTTTATCGGTGATTGGGCCTAATTTGTTGATTGGATGGTGGCCCAATAAGAGATAGATAGCTCAATAAATGGGCACAGTAACTTTAACTTGTTTTAGGACCAAGTTTGCTAAACTTAAATGGGCCCAATTGAATCAGACAGCCCAATAAATGGGCCCATTAACTTTATTCGTCATTGGGCCTAATTTGTTGATTGGATTGTGGCCCAATAAGAGATAGATAGCTCAATAAATGGGCCCAGTAACTTTAACTTGTTTTAGGACCAAGTTTGCTAAACTTAAATGGGCCCAATTGAATCATACAGCCCAATAAATGGGCCCATTAACTTTTAACTGTATTGGGCCTAATTTGTTGATTGGATCGTGGCCCAGTAAGAGATAGAGAGCCCAATAAATTGGCCCAATAACTTTAACTTGTTTTAGGATCAAGTTTGCTAAACTTAAATGGGCCAAATTGAATCAGACAGCCCAATAAATGGACCCATTAACTTTTAACTGTATTGGGCCCAAGTTTTGCTAAACTTAAATGGGCCAAGTTTTGCTAACTTATATGGGCCCATTTTGTTAATTGGACCCCAGCCTAATTTAAGCTAGACAGGCAAATAAATGGGCCAATTAACTTTAACGTGCTTTGGGCGCAAGTTTTTTAAACTTAAATGGGCCTAATTTATGAACTTACCTGGGCCGAAATTGCTAATTGGCCCAATAAAAGGGCAATAAATTCAATGGGTTGGGCAGACGTTTGTTAAACTTAAATGGACCCTAACTTGTTAATTGGATCATGGCTCAATCGAAGCTAGACGGTGCTCAATAAACGGGCCATAATTTTAAGTTCCTAAATTTGTACAAACGGAAATATTTCACTAAATTTAAATGGGCCAAAATCCAGACAATGATTTGATCACGACAAAAACAGAATTTCCCAACTTTAATAGGCCTAAATAACAAAAGAATTCCCTTTTGTAAAAACATTTCCAATTTCGCAGAAATTTTGAGATTCTTCAATTCCCTTTTGTAAAAAATATAGCATCACCTACAAACATTTAAGATAGTTAATCTTGCCACATTTACATGCAATACAAAAGAAGGCAAAGCCAACATTCTTTTTATTTTTTATTTTTTTTATACAACAAATACATGACCCACAACTTACCAGATCCCCAAAAGCGCTATAAATAACAAAAGAATCATGCTAGCCAGACAACTTAACTGCGCCATTAAACGAATAATAAACACATGATTGCCAAAATATAGTCAAATTTAATGGTGCAACCTTTCGGTCATTGAAATAATGGGTTATTCTTTCACAGTAATTATGCAAGGTGACCACAATATTTTCTTAAATGAACTATTCTAAAAATTCGTAGTTGGTCACAAACACACAAAAGTAGTGCCACAGAGGCTGACCTTGCTTGTTATGTATAAGAGTTCACAGAACAAATAGGATTCACTTTTTAATTTCGCCAATTAAATATAATAGAATACATATGGGATAAAAAAAAACACCCCACATGAGTCGCATGGGCTACCACATATCCGCAAAATATGTTAAAAGGGAAAGATGTTCAGTTGCATAGGATAGAAAGTGACCCACTGTCAATTCTTTTATCTCGTTTGGTTGTCTTATTTGCTAACAAAGCATTCCTACTTTACCAAAAAAACATAACCAGTGATATTATCTCCATCCTTCCAACTTTGATATCCCTTTCAAACAACCTTATAAATACTTCCGATTTCGTGAGTTCAAAATTCTTAAAATTATCCTCCATCCAATCAGTAAAACCAGTTCTAAAGATGTGTTTTCTCATATCTAGGCTGATTTTACTAATGATGCTTTAAGTATGTTGGGCAACCAAAAAGAGGGCCTCAGCTGTATTATAATATCTAGAGAAATTTGGAAAGATTTACCTTCAGACATCTGCAAAAGGTAGTCCATCATTCGGAAAACTCTGCATCCCTTCCTAAAATACAATACAGCATCCAAACAAATATTAGAAAGTTCTTGAGACAGCACAAGATGATTAATAATTGCGTAAGTTTCAAAATATTATAAAAATTCAGTTCACCAACCACTGGATGTCCCCAGATGAACTCACCTCCAAGTGTTCTCGATAAGCTTGACTCATTCGATAAGAACCATGATAAAATCCAATTTCATGCCATTCAGACGTTTTGCAACTTATCAATGACAAGTTTAAATTAATCATACAAAATTGCTACATGGAAGATTGGCCAATGTCAGATTTTCTTATGTTCTACCCAAGTATAAAAAATTTATACTCATCCCATCTAGATTTAACTAGGAAGGCTTCCATATCATGCCTTGAGTTCCAATTAATAGCATCAGAAATCCCCTTAATTAAAATTTAAAGATTATCCGTGTTCACAAATTGATATTGCAGAGATGTTGACTACTACTGAAGCCTATCTCAAGGACCAGAACTCATACTTCTACAATGGAAATTAGTGCTTCTTCTACATCAAAACATAACAATCCAACCAAACATTCAAAAACTTCATTTAACACAATAATCCGTAGGAAACCATGCATCTGATGAAGCAATCCCAGATCTTACAACAGAAATCGAAGTACCGAGACTAAACATTGTTTTAACCACCATCAAAAAATAAACTAGCCAACATAGAGAATTTCTGAAAGGTTTTCCAAATTTAACTGAAACTAGATGGAGTATGTAGATGCAAAATTGAGTATAGTTCAAATTTATAGAAGACATCGGCCAAGCACCCTGAAATCCAAGTAAACAATGTGAATTGACATTCTCATCGTGAGCAGCAATTCCCAACTTTATTCCCGCATTTCTAATGGATATGCAATAAATTGTAGTCCTGGCAGTTCAACATGAATGATCATGTCCCTAGTTTTCTCATGTCATCATTTCATACAAAATGGTTATTATAAAAATCACAAAAGCCAAATAGTGCAAGCTTATTAAAATTAGTAGAAGAGAGAACCATGTCATGGAAGGCGAAGGACCAAAAAAGAATCGCAAGAAACTCCTGAAGCAAATCTTCCTATAGATAGCATATCAATAAATATTCCTTGTGGGTATCGTCAACAATCATGCTTGCACGAACATTCTGATGTTCAGAAGAGCACTTCTGAACAAAACATCATCCTCTAATGCAATTACATAAATCCCCACCACAGTCCTAGACACTTTCTCAGTTGAAATAAAGCTTCAGCCATAGGTACCCTCATCTTTTCGATATCCACGGATAGACATGGGAAATAAATTTTTCAAATCCAGTTTGCGATGTATAGAGAGCAAAGATTTGATATTTAATAACAATTAAGCTGCCCCAGTACTATTATAGCAACATGCAAGGGTCTTATTTTGCTAGATAACTTGAGGATATTCGATTATCATTACTGTGATAGCATCACAGGAAGCTGATTGAACTTCGACTAGGGACCCCCTCTAAAGACAATAAGGTGGTGCACTTGTACAGAGAGAATCTAGCTATTTCAGTTATAAGGTGCTAAACCACAGAAAAGGAAAGTGGAAAGCTGCAGAGGGCCTTGCTTTCGCACAATTTTCTTTGGCTGCAGACCAGTTTTAGCCATTGAAGCTTTCCATTGAAATCCTCAAATTGATCAAAGTGATTACTTGCTGTTAATGGTAAAAGCCAAAGAAAAGTTTCAAGCTAGAGCTGTAGAACGTATGATAGGGTTGTTGAGATGAGCAGTAACTGCCTAGGTTGGTCACTTCCGAAAATTTTGGCATAGACAATTTGATCTCAAGGATTAATCCATATCAGATCGCTGGAAAGCACCATCAATGTTATGAAGCAATGACACATTAGTCGTCCACCTTCCTACAGACTACAGAGATCAGGCTAAAACCTAAAGATTGCCTCCATCAATAACCAAATGAAATAAACTAGTAAACATCAAGAACTTAAGGCAAGGTTTTCCCAACCCAAATGAGTAAGAAATATATTCAAAATTAACCAGTTTATCTCCCAAGAACATGCCAACCAAGCACACTGCAAGGCAAAGCCCACCAAGCAAACATATGTGCCAAACTCTAAGAAGTCCCCAGCTCCCTTATAAAGATCAACTTTCCCTAAAATCTGAATGGCAATTCCCATAAAAAGAAATGTGGCGAAGTTGTACAAAAGTAGGATTACATACTTGTTCCTGGCACAACTCCATGACAAATGAGGACATAGATACCTTCATGTAGGCTTTACATAGGAGACTGCATGCACTACCATGCAAAAAGCTAAACGTTGCTGATGTTGTAGACCCGTAGATAGTCATAGAACATATAACCAAAATGCCTTCCAAGCCTTAGCAGAAATTAATCCAATCAATTCAACATAGCCAAAAATCTAAATATTCCTTGAGGCATATATAGATGAATATCTCAATTCCATTACTATGTCCATTTAAATGGCTGATGCAGAGTAACTCCACGTCCACCACTGGAGTTCCTTAAAGAAAATAGATGAAATTCATACATAATATACACTCAAGGATTATCTTTTTCATTCCTAACAAATAAATCTCAAGTAGATAACCAGTCCGTAGATCTCTTTATGGATTGAACCAACCCAGGCATTCCCTTTCCGATAAATAAGTTTACGCTTAACCTTTTCCTTCAGATATACAGATATATTATGCTCGGCATCAGCCACTCTCCCCCAGGACCTTCAGTTAGAGCAAATCCTACAGCAGGCCTCTTTTGTCATGTCCAATCTGTTCCATAAAGAAATTCACTCGTGACCATAATGCTCCGTTATTGCCATTCAAACCTCTTCACATAATCAAAGAGATGCGAGAAAGCTGTGGTTGTCCATTAAAAGTTCTATAACACAAAAATCTTTTTTTACAGAAGTACTTTGCTAAAATAAATGCACAAGTTGTCGGTCATACTTACGTCAATAGTATGAACTAGAACCACCACTGCCCATATAACTGCTGCCACCCACTCCACGACCAGAGTACAGTGATGAGTAAGAACTACTACCAACCTGTCATGTATAGAATTTTAAAAAATCATAAGCGGAAAGATTTATTTATTCTCGGTTAATCTCATTATCTCAATATGGAAGAAAGTAAGGATCATACATCACGTCCACGAGACATGTAATCACCGCCATAGCTTGATGAGTACATTCCAGAATCACCGCCGCCTCCGCCGCCACCATAAGAACCTGCGAGCCACAAAAATATGATTGGACTAAAATATCCAAATGACAAATCAGTATTCACATTTCAAGCATATAAATCAACAGGAACTAGAAGCACACCTCCTCCATAACCCATGCCCTGACGACTGGTATATACCCCATGTGAATCCTGACTTGACATAGGACCTCGGCTGCTGCCATATCCCATATTAGATCTCCCAAGTCTGCTGATGATGACAAAATAAGGTGAGCAATCACTGTAATTTAAGCAAAAAAGACAAGAAAAAGCGGAAAAAATCTTCTTTGAGAGTGGGATAACACACCTATCACCATATGCATCCCCGTATTGGGATGCGCTGCCACCAAGTTCATAGTCCATGTCCACCCGAGCCCTTGAATGCCGGACAGTAGAATCCGAATAACGGTGAGGAACATCATCCTGAAATTAAGTCCATTAACATCAGAACAAAGTCAAAATTTACAGAATCCATGAGGCAATTATGGATGAATCAAATGGTGACGCTTACCATTGCAGAATATGACCGTTTTGCCCCAGATATGGAGTCATAATCACGGGCACGACCTTCACGATAACTTGGAGGAGGCCTTTCAAACCTCGGACTATAGCCATCATCTGCATAAGCTCTCCTTGTCACAGTTCGGGAAGTACTTCCAGGTATATCAGAATAGCCGGAGCTGCGTGAGTACTCATCCTTATATGATGTTGGGCGCCTCTGCACAGCTGCTCTGGAACCATAATCTATTGCAACTCTGCTCCTAGGAGGTGGAAGCTCATCACGCCGGCCATAGTCCCGCTTAAAGCTACTTTTTGGGTATGATGGATCTGTCAAGAGATGGAATAATTTAACATTAAACATCCCAACGGAAAAATAAACTAGATGCTATTGCTAGAATCTGTACCTTGTACTCTTCTCTCATAGGACCTAGGAGGAGGCAAGGGCCTGCCTCTTGCTGGCATTGGCATAACATGAGGGCCCCTGTCTCTTATTACAATGGGCCTCTTCATGCTTACAGAAGAAAGGCGGCTTCCAATTCCTCTCACCCCACGCCCTGATAAGCTATGTAGAGCAGGGCGATCATATGAACCCCTCACAACTCTACCAGCCCCGTGCGAAGAACGAAAATCTCCACGACTAACATGTTTTCCCTTGCCTCTCTGAAGTGGCCTCGACAACCTGGCTCTAACTTTAGCCTGGAAAGAGAGAACTACATATTACACAAATGTCCCAAGGCTACAACCAAACACGTATAAATACAAACCATCTCCTAATAAATAAAACAAACCTTGCTGTCGCCTTCACCTAACTCTGCATTGTTTATGCTTTTTGCACATGTCAATGCAGCATCATGAGAATCAAATGTAACAAATCCAAAATCCTTTCTCTTAGCAGATGGCATATTACGTGCAAGCTCAACCTTTTCAACCTCCCCATATCTCTTTAAAAGCTTACGCACACGATCCTCATCCCAAGAAGCAGGCAGTCCATCAATAAACACAGTCTTGACCTAAATAATGAGATCAAAATCACCTGAAGATTACTTGAAAGCTATCCACGCTAGGAAAAAAGTTAAACTAAACTGAATGAACATCACACAAAGAGAAACATTTAAAAGCACCAAACATCAAAAAAACACAAAAACTTTAGATCATGCATAAAGTGAAAGATTATGTTCCTGTGGCTTAATAAAGCAGCACATACCGGACGGTCTTAGCCCGATGTATTTGATGGAAGAAAGTCTCAAGACTACAATTTATCATGTCAGAGAAGCTACCCCAACAGAAGAAAATGTACCTGTGCCATGATCTCATCACCAGGGTCGATGAACGAATCGGCAAAAGAAACCTTTGCGGGTCTATCGACACCGAATAAAACATCTCTCCTCTGAAGGCGCTTAAAAGCATCCATGGCATCTGAACGAGACGAAAATTCCAAAAATGCAAATCCCCGATTCATTCCTTCATTGTTACTATCTTCTACCAAAGTGATAACGTCCACAGTGTTAACTCCATAATGTTTGAGTTTCTCTTTCAGCTGAAAGCATAGTTGTGTCACATTTATCAGGCACAATACAAACCCGTACCAAAATAATTCAATGCTTGGGCAAACCAGATTACTTACAGCTTCTTTTGTCCATGTCTTGCATATATTACCCAGAAAAAGAGTGTCACTGTCTTGACTGGGAGTGACACCACATCGTTTACCATTGATCTGGGTTGAAGCCATTAACAGAATATAACTTTAACATGTACGAAGAGATATAGTTACTTACGGAAAACAATATGATCAAAAATTACCACTGGGTGTTTCAACTCTGAAACCGCTCGCTTTGCCTGTTCAACTGAAGCAAAACGCAAGAACGCAAAGCCTTTGTTCTTTTTGGTCAGAGGATTCATCATCAGCCTGACTTCAGTAACTTGACCAACTTGAGTAAAAACTTCCCTAATATCATCCTCAGTAGCATCCTTGTCCAAACCCCCAACAAACACTTCAAACTCCTTACGTTTGCGTCTCTCCTTAATAACATCATGGTGATCCTCTTCCTCCACATAAACCTCTGCATGCTCTGGTTCCTCAACAGCATGCTCTGGTTCCACTTCACCCTCAATTTCTTCAGAAACCTCTTCAATGGTTTCCTCCTCTACCATATCGTCATCTTCCTCTTCGCCTATATTCTCTTCTTCCTCGAGCTCTTCCACAGGTTCATCCCCCTCAACATCCTCTTGCTCTATTTCCTTATCATAGTAATCACCGCCATATTCTTCAGGTTCATTATCATCGAGCTCTAAGCGCTCGTCTTTTTCATATTCATCTCCAGATTCCTTCACCTCTTCTTCCTCTGCCATCGGATATAGTAGGAACCCAAAAACGTCAAGCAAGGCTTGGAAATTTCCATTATCATCTATGTAACTTGAAATTATTTCTAAATCAAAATTAGGACACTAGATAGCGATTCACAGAGAGACTAGCATTACCAGCAAGTTTTTTCCCTTTGAATGAACTAAGAGTTAGCATCCATCTAAATTTCAATCTTTTCTCCAGTGACCATCAAAATATTTTACTTTGAACCCTGTAAATGGGTTAAAATAAAATAAAAATCTAAATTGGTCAGGACTCCTATATGATGTGACATTCAAGTCCACTCACTGCCTTGAAAAAAGAATTTAACGCTTATCCAATCATTACCCATATATAATATCATCAAAACCAGATCTTCATATACTTCAGAAATGTCATCCTTTATGAAAGGGGAGTCTCCATACAACCCAGGGCCATGAGTCCATGACATGTAACCGAAACTCTCAACATTGAGAAAGACAGTAATATTTCCTGAGAATGAAGGAATTTCTCCAAATACGCTCTGAAGATAACGTTTAAAAAAAACATGGTTCCACAAGCGTCCCAGTGAAAAAATCAAGTTAAAGTAGCAAATGCTACAATACATGCAAACTGTCCACTATATCGCGAAATAAACCATGCAATTCAAAAAAAAAAAAAAATTGGAGAAAATCAACTCCGTAATCAATAATTTTACCACAAAAGAATGAAAATTGAACAATTCAAACAAAAACACCGCAGACAACGAAGTTTTTTTTTTAATGTAACCACAAATCAATAAATATCAAAATCCGATCAAATCCGACTGAATCCTACAAATAGTAAACCGGAAAAGAAAAACAAAACTTACTTTTCACTGCTAAGGAACTGTGCGTATCCGATCTTGATCCAGCTCCAGCTCCCGGACCAGAATCCAAGGGCTCACTAGCCAAAACCACATGTTTTTCTTCGACAACAACAGGTTTCTCTTGGATCACCGGCTTCTCCTCAACAACAGGCTTCTCCTCGACCCGGACCTCCTCCGCCTTCACTGCCTCTTCCTGCAGTGAATTCTGCTGCTTTCCCGTCACTCTTCCACCTCTCCCCGCCCTCTTCTGCCCTCCAGCCGCTGCACCTCTCTTGACCACTCGCGGAGGCATCGTCTCGAGATTTAAAACACTAAATTCCTAATCCAAAATGCCCGGAAATCGATCTCAAAACCCTAATTTCAAGAACCGTCAAAAAAGAGAAAATTCTGCCGATTACTGTAGGGCGAAAAACCTAAGCTCCGTATTTATACGAGACGAGAGGAGAAGATACCAGGGAGTTTCGACTTTCGAGTTTCCTAGGGAAAGTTGTACTCGTGGCATCCTTTTATTGGTTAAATGGTTTAGAATTTTGGATTAGGATTTAGAGCAGAATTTAATGTTTAAAATTTGGAGATTATAATTTAAGATTTTTTTTTCAAAATTAAGTATATTTTAATATATATCATCACTAAAATGCTCATTAACAAAAAAAAAATAATGATTTAACAAAATTTTGGTGGAGATTTAGCTGATAATTGTATCTATAATAATTGTGTCCCTTATCTCGGTGTCAACGGTACATAAATAAAACGGAATAACCCTAACACATGCACTCTAAATAAGGGTTCATTTCTTATGAAGAATTACACACATGAGACTTGAAGTCATGACCAAATGTTGTTCCCGAAATTATAAATCCTAAAAATAAAATCTAAAATCGTAGACTATAAATTCTAAACCTAAAAATTAAATCTTAGCTCCTAAATCTTAATACGACATTTAAAAAAACATAATTTTGGATATTTGTAGTTAAAATAGGAGCCTCAACTCCTTCGGAGCGTGCTTTGTGAGTTGTTCCTTGACGATATTGTTCTTTCTTGGTTTTATTTTTAGTTTTTTAAAAGTTTATTGGATTTCTTTGAGTCCACAAAGATTTATAATTAACTAAAAGCAAAAAAAGAAAAAAAATTATTCATTCTTCAATTGACAAGTAAGTAAAAATAAATAAGCTACTCCGTAATGATAATCTAGGTACATAAGAATCGAGGGAAAGAAAAAATAGCATGGGCCCAACACGAGCGCATCGCTGAAAGAACTTGGTCCCAATTACGAGCCCATCGCTCAATTGGTCTTGTTTGTTGGCCCCCAAGAGTTCCAACATCCAAAATGTCCGGTCCACTGAAAGGTTCTTGCAATCGCTGACAATTTTGATTTCTCAGCCGTGGCTGCCGCCTTGAACCGCTTCCAGTCACGGAGGACAGCCGAGAGGTCCCGCACCTTGGCCTTGATACTCCGGCAACAATTGGCGTGGACCGTGACGACGGCCCGAACGTTCTTACTATCTTGGCAAAACCCACTAAAATATTGGGTGTCCAAGAAGAGAGTCTTAAGGCCCAATTGCTTAAAAAAGCCCCCTCTCAATAGGTCCAAAAGGACATCTTGTTCTTTCTTGCCTGTGGAGTTGTCTTTCATTCCGTACCATTTGTCCAACAAAGCAATGGTCTTGTTGTTTGATCTCATGAAGTAGAAGCCTGTGTTGATAAGCTGCTTTCCATCATCTAGAAGGTTCCCAAAGTAGACATCTGTGCTTATTTGAACATCTGTGCTTTCATTTTTGCTTAGAGTTAGGAATGGGTTCCTTAACCACATCACATCTGTGTCCTACACACAATCAAAGCAGCTAGGACTGTAAAAAAGAGATCATCAAAACCTACCATTGCCGAAAATGACATAACCAATCAAAGAGTTTGATCAATAATCGACCAAAATCAACCGTGAACACTGCTGATCGAAGCTCAAAAGAGCTTGTGAGTATTCGCCTTTTCAATTAGTAAATAATCTACTCGGCATATATCGGCCCAACCCAAGAGTTTTCTGGCCCGTATGGCCCAATCTTTGGAAAAAATGCCTGTATATATACGGATGGATGAAGGGGCCCGAGAGACCAGAAGACCATTCCAAATTACATGGAGAAATGGACAAGTCTAAAGAATAACAATTTGACTATGACCGTATTTTTCAGGAAGTTCTAATTTGAATTTTCTTCCTGTACGACTTGTCCAATTCATGACCTCAAAACAAAATTTTGTCCGGGTCCACTTTCCTTTTTAATAGAAAATACCATATGAATTTATCATTTGAACATTCGATATTATGATCGTCAAGTTTAGGGGTACATACGTTTTTCCCTTGACGACATAGTAAGTTAGACCAAAGTCCAATTCGTTGTCACAAAAATATTGCTCCCAATAAAAATTAAATTCAGAATCTTTCGAATCTACGCAACATTGCAACCACAGTTAAAAAAAACACACATGGAACGAATCAAACACTTCAATTAAACTGGGAAAGAAGAATCAATTAATCCATATAGATTTAGAAAATAAAAATCTAAGATTGAAAAGTGTCGGCATAAAAAAGGTTTTGTCAAGAATCACATGGGCCCCCCCTTGAACATTTACGCACTAAGAACAATATTGGGAAACAAAATAAAATATTCCAAAATATCAAGAATAAATTTTGTTTTCCTTCAGTACTTTATTTATTAGA
This sequence comes from Euonymus europaeus, assembly GCA_963580455.1. NCBI lineage: Eukaryota > Viridiplantae > Streptophyta > Magnoliopsida > Celastrales > Celastraceae > Euonymus > Euonymus europaeus. The sequence goes on from OY756962.1 coordinate 25,025,455, forward strand.
ATAACTTAATAAAAAAATACGTGCTATTATTAGGAAATAAAATATTCAGTGTCATTATATATTACTTGTTAAAATTGCCAACTACTCCTTGAATAAAAAAACACATGTTGATTAGAAAAATAAACTTGAAAGTGAGACTCCATCAGTAAAACACCTGTCCATGCATGACTGCACAGCACGCATTCTCTGAATATTATGACCAAATATGCTTTTAAAATAAAATAAAACATTCAACGCAATCACTTTTAAAATACAATAAAAATGCAATCACTTTATTTGCAACAAAATATCACTTGTAAATATTAAAGTTAAAACCCCAAATTAACCATATATAAAAAAAAAAGACAAATTTAGCAAGAATTTTTTTTGGTATTGAGAAAGATGTTAGACAAGTCTACCATTTGAACAGATGACATTGACTTAAACTCATATCGTCAGACTCACGCGCATAGAAGTTTCTGTCTAATTGTGACAGAATAAGTTCGGTCAAAGTCTAATGTATATCCACAAATGTATTGCTCTCGATATGAATCGAATGTAAGACTGTCCGAATTTATATGATTTGATCCTAAATAAATTTTTAAAAAATATATAGAGAGAAATTAAGTTGGACCTAAATACATCACAAACAAGGGCTGGAATACTTGGACTTCCTACGTACACAGTACAATTGGTTAGTGCCTTTGACTTTGTACGTAATGTGACCATGGAGAATCACGTGGGGCACGACAATACCCTAACTTATTGGGGCATTGTTGGATATTGGATACGTTGCCCACTAACGTACTTCCAGCTGTCCATAAACATTGCATGAGTTCTCACCCGTCAACAGGCTGTTACTCTAACCACAATTTTTTTATTATTGGGATTTTTCCTGCTCTATATGGCAACCTTAAATCCCTAACCAAAAGTCAAACCCTAATTAATCTACCATTGTTTGGTTAACCAAATCCCCAACATCTTCCCATTCAAATGTCACAATTTCCTAGTCCTAGATTTCTGCTTTTGCGCCAGCTTGCCGCTAACTCAATATGGCTCAATCAAGTAGTAGAAATTAATTTTTTACTATTTTGACACTTATTGTGAATATATATGTGTCTGTATATATATATACACCCAAATTTACAATACCATATACCAATACATTGAAGTGGATTATAAATGTCGGTATGAAAGAGTATTAAGTGTCAAACATCACATGTGCCCCTTAATTTCCCCTTTGAAAATGATATTGAGTCATTGACAAGGCACATCTAATTAACAACAAATTACAAAGTGGGTGGGAACTCAAACTTAGAATACATCAAATGAAATATATGTCTTGACTAGCTCTGCTAAAAAGTTAGTCATATATATATATATATATGGTCATACACTCATGCTAATTATGTTCCCAAAATAAATGGAAAATAAAAGAAATAAAAAAAAATGTGTTTTTTTTTCTAGAAAACGTTTTTTTCCCTCTCTAAAATAAGCAATAAACTTATTTTTGGGGTCATTTAATGTCGTTCAAAAAATAAAAACAGATAATACATGAAAAACAATCATATCAAATCGATCATATAGAAAATAATAATCAAAGAGAGAGATATAATTACCGTGAAGATAAAGTTGTATCCATGTTTGAGAACATCTAATAGAAGAAGAGTCCTCCTCCACATCATCTTGATAAACGCCGGCGACATGTAAAGCGCTTCTCCTCCAAAATCAACACCGTCTGTGGTCAACTTATAACAATTCAATCTTTTAAACATACACCTCTCATACGCCGTCTGATCAGCCGCAACCACCAGAAGATGCTTAATCAACGGCCTAGTTTCCTCTCCAACCCAAAAGCTCTCAATAAAAAGATCAAACATTGTTGTCTCCGAATTAATCCCTTGTTCAACGTAAGCCTTGTTAACCACCGCGATCACCACCGTCTTGTTCGGCGTCGCCGCCTTCTCCAACGCCATTTCAAGCTCGTCGATCGGGAACTTAATATTCCTCTACAAAAAAAAAAAAAACACGAAAGGAAATGAAAATAAATAATAAACTGCAACCGGTACAGTTTATGTATGCTTGAGAAGTACTTACAAGTTCCGACGTGAGACATTTGTTGTTGTTGTGGTTGTTGAAGTGGCGGAGAGAGGAGACCAAGAGGGTTGAAGAAGGTGTTGACCAGAGACAAATATAGAGAAGGCCTGCAAAGAGAAGAGAAAAGATTGAAAGGTTTGCGATTATGGAGTTTCTTGAGGAATCCGTGAACATATTTGGACTTATAATTTGGAGGATTGGAGAGTTGGGTTTCTGTTTATTCTTCAACATTGATTGCCAAGTACTGTATGTATCAATAGAGATTTAGAGAGAGAGGGGTTTTGGGTAGAAAAGTCATGTAGAGATCATGACAATATATATAAATTGTGGACTTTTTTTTTTCTTTCTTTTTTTCCTTGAAGTGGCGTCGGGAAGACGAATCTTTGCATATGAGCTCAAGTTTTTATCTCTGCATAACTCGGGAACCTAACTATGCACTTGAAAATCGACTTGTGAGTGATAAGTTTGTACACACTAATATAGCACTTCAAGTGTCCATGAACTTCCGATGATCATGACAAAGCCGTCCCCTTCAAGACTAATGCCCGTGTTGGTCGAGCACCATGGCCTAAGCTATGCGCTAGCCAATCTAGCCTCTCGCGAACACTGCCATACAGACGTTTACTACCCATGGCTGGCCACTCGGCAATGTCAGCTCAAATTGGCTGGCCTCACGCACCCACACGCGAAAGACAAGTTCGCTCTGATACCAATTATTATGAACCTAACTATGCACTTGAAAATCGATTTGCAAGTGATAGATTTGTCCATACTAATATAGCACTTCAAGTGCTCATATTCCTTTATAATTAAATTTATAACCTTTAGGTTACACTCTTTGCAACTCTATCATTGTATATTATAGTGTAGATCATGATTAACTAGATAAAATACATATATCACTTTACGCATTTGATGAAAAGACAAACACCTCCACTTTTTAGTTAAAAATTATGATAGTGTATATATCACCACTCACACTTGGGAAGGGAGTCTTTGTCTTTTTACAAACATGAGCGTTTATCTTCTCATCCAATCAAATGTAAGAGATGGAATATATTTCACCCTTAACTATCTGGTCATATACCATAGATTACTTAATTTATAATTAATGCCTATCCCGACTAATTTACACTGCATATGCATAGAATAGAAGGTTATTGAAGTTTGAAATGATGATAATTGAGACAATTTTTTATGGATCTGGTAGAACATTAGTTCTTTTTTACGATTGTTATATAATATGTGGTGGGTATTTGCCGGTGAGACTGCCTACCAGCTTTCAATTAATTAATTAAAATCCACGTATCTCTTTGTTTACTATTATTTAACAAGAAAACGTCATACTGGCTTGGATTTTCTCTTTCTCTTTTTAAAAAAAAATTGTATAGTACTATAAGGGTTCTACTAGAGTCTACTTCAGTGAAAGGAATTGACGACGTGCAATCTATTTTAATGCACGACACGTGGATATTGTTGATTCGATTAATTGACGACGTATGTTTTATTTTAATGCACGATACGTGAATGTTGACTCGATAAATGTCCACAAATAACTTTCTATTTTTAAAAAAATTATTATGAAAATATAATGATAAAAATGAATACAAAAATTTAACTTATTATAAACGAAAAATTTAACAGAGCTGTCACTATTAATTTATAGTATTGTAAAATCATAAATTACTTTAAGAAATCTAGAGCGTTTTCTCTGCTCTAAATCTAGATGATATAGTTTATAACTCCCGTCAAATATACTCTCAACTAAACACATACTTACTAATTTTTAGTACTCAGCTCTTTGCAAAGACCGTCCATGGATGAAAACCCCATGAGCCTGACACTCCTTTACACCTACCTACTCTACGCTGTCCTTCTCCCCTTCCCCATAGCCAGCCAGCCAGCCAGCCTATAAAGGAGTTTTCTTTAGCTAGCGCATATCCATTACTGTGACCACCGCATCCTCTTGCATGAATTTGATAAATGATTTGTCGAGCAGTGGCATCACATTTAAGGTCGGTTCTGTCGAAGGATCTACGGTACATCACATTTCCTAGAACGACAGGTCGCGTCCGAGGGGCATCGATCTCCATTAGAAAAGAAAATAAACCGGAAGCGGCCATCTATCAATGGCATTCTTAACGTCAAAGCTAAATCCTTTTGTCAACTCAAATGCATATAGAGGAAGTACGACGTACCTGGCAATATGCATTTTTCCGTTGGATGTCATAGGGTTCCATTGGATAAAGGGCATGATCAAGATGAGTTGGGGGAGTGAGGGGGACAAACAACATCAAATTATTAGTTGGAGAAAGATGATACTTATATATTTTTATTTTTATTCTTTAATGATAGAGATTAAAACATTTAATCTAATGAAATAGGAGAGGACTATTTTTATACTGTTATTTGAGGAGACTGTTTGATAGTTCAGTCTGTACTCTAATGTATCGTTTGGTTTGTAGAATGGTTTGAGTGAGAATGAAAATGAAATTGAGAATAGAATGAGATTTTAATTCTCACATTTGGTATGTATAAAAATTATTTTGGGAATAAGAATGAAATATGTGTTTTGTTCATTTTATCCTTCACTAGTGATATGTGCAGTGTCGTTTTGCCCTTTCCAAAATAAATATTTTCCTTACTTATTACATTAATTTTGATACGCTTAATAACTCAAAAACAAATCTGCAAAAAAAAATCTAGGGAAAAAAATTGCAAAAAAAGATATTGGAATCTTTTTTAAAAAAAATGCAAAAATAATGAGGCATTTTAGTCATTTAATGATACATTTCATGTGGAATGAACCATTCCTACCAAATTTAGGTGGAATGAGAATAGAGGGAGAGAGAATGTGGAATGAAATGAGTCATCCAATTCATTCAAAAATTAATGCACCAAATAATAGAATATAATGACTCATTCTCTATTCTCATTTATTCACGGTCTATTCTCCAAACCAAACTGTACCTAATAGTAGGAGAAGAGGAGTTTGATTTATACCTAGTTCGTCCTCGTCCACCATCGGAACCACCCAATTTATTTAGAAACAATCCCTTTATTTATGGCAATCAAATCTTCCCCTATATATAGTAGTATTTATGTATTATTTTAAATGACGAATTGAAGAAATAGCCCATATTTTTTAGATATCATTTTCCATTGAAAAAATAATAATATTGAGATTTATTAGAACCCTAGACTAGTCTGATTAGGTTGTCTATGTGCGATTATTCAACAATAAACAATTTAGACCTTTTGATTAATTAGCCAGCGAGTCCTTCATATACTAAGTTGTGATTATCTCATAATTTTTTAAAAAGAAATTTGGGTGTTTTGCTTCCATGTATTATGTTTTCACAGGGTGCTCTAGTGCTCTTTTTTTTTGTTATTTTATTTCAGCATAGTATGTATATTTGACAAATATTGTCGTCTCTTGTCTCTTTACCTGTTAATCATTCTTTTTAAAGGGTTTATGATTATACATATGTGTTTCTCCGTCATTAATGAGAATTTTATTAATATATCCTAGATTAAGCCTGTTTATCAAAAAAATTCTAATAATTTGTTTTAGATTTCAATGCATTTTTTTTATAATACATGAAATGAATTTGGGTGTGTTTGGTAAACAATTTTACCAGTAGTATATAATTTAGCTTATATGCTGGTTGCTTTATGTTGCTTGAAATGCTGACATGTATGTTGTTATAAATGCTGTGGGTGTTTGGTTAGATTTTTCAGAGAAAAACATATATGCTAGTATAAATGTTGTGGCTAATTACATGCAGGGGTATTAACACAAATTATTAAAAAATAGATTTATATTTTTTATATGCTAAGCAAAATGACAATTTTGGGAATGTCATTTTTAGATGCAAAAATATTGAATAATATGTTGAATGCTGAATTGTTGTTTGGTTAAGTTAACATTTATCTGTAGCTTATATGTTACATCTTAATATTTATGCTCTTTAGAATTGTTTACCAAACACCACCTTTGTGGGCTTTTATCCTACCAAGTCCTTGCCGGTCAACCAATGACTCGTTGTCTACATCCTTATAGTGTCTTAGGACACACATTATAATTTTCTTTGGATTATTTTTTATCAATGAACTTGCTACCAATTATGTACACAAGCTACACGTGTCACCACCTCGATATATATCCCCAAAAGCAGTGTCCTGATCCACTAAAAAGGTCATAATATATATATGTGTGTGCATCTAAATTCATGGATCCATAGCTTAATTTGTTCGTGTTCATATTGTTCATCTCTCTCTCTCTCTCATATTGTTCTTCTTGAAAATATATGGAAGTGCTTCAATCTCAATCCTCTATAGAGCTATTCCATGTTAAGGATAAATGGGATGACCATGAAGAAGATGAATATACCTTTTCAAGCTCAAGTGTCTCAAATGAATCAACATCTTCATCATCAAACATGGCAGATGATGATGATGCATCTTCATCATCATCTTCAAATGGGCCTCTTTATCAATTATCAGAGCTCATGACCCATCTACCCATCAAGTAAGCAAAATCAATTAACATGAACATTGATCATGTTCAATAAAATATATATTACAAATTAAGTTTAATTTGTATAATTAGGTTTTTCACAGAACTAAATTTTATTTTTTGTATTTTGATGCAGGAGGGGATTGTCTAATTATTTTCAAGGAAAGTCCCAATCTTTCACATCTTTAGCTTGTGTGACGAGCCTAGAAGACCTTGCAAAGAAGGAAAATCCTTACAAAAAGAGAATGAAGACATGTAAGAGCCATGGGAATGGGTTTGATACCAACAAATCATACACTCATCTTCCCAAGGCAACGATATCAAAGAAGGTCTCAAGATCTTTACAAGGCAGATCAAGATGCAGCAGTTCTTTAGTTAATAATAGGCACTCCGAATCCGATTTCTGTACTAAAGATACACATAGATAACGTCATCAAATTGCATGATTTGGTGCAATAATACATATTTTTCTTAGACTCTGTGCAATTTTTGTTGTGCTTTCCCTAGCTTGAGTTTAATATTCCATCAAAATTTTCCATGGCTAGCTATAATGAATTAGATGGACTTTCAAGATTGTGATCCTTATCTTCTTCTTCAGATAAAGCTTATGATCCAAGTTTTGGAGAGCTGATTTCAGAAATAAATGCAATCTTTGCACTCAATCTGATTGAAAATGGTACCCAACTAGAGTTTTAGATGAACATATCATCACCAGAATAAACTTCAATATGCTGCTTGTGCCAAGAGAAAGAAACAATGATTCAAAAAAGAGCGACGGAATTAGATGCGCATTTTGCGACGGAATTAGATGCGGAATTTGTGACGAATTATTTGCGACGGAATAAATGAGCGACGGAGTTAGCGACGGACAATCCGTTGGTAAATCAATATTTTTTTAAAAAAAATTGCTGTTTTGCGACGGACATTCCGTTGCTGAATCAACAAATTAAAAAACTTCTTATTTTGCGACGGAATATTCCGTCGCTAATTCGATTTTGGCTTTTTTAAAAAATTAGAAGTTTGCGACGGATTTGCCGTCGCAAATAACTAAAATATTGAAAAATGCAGAATTTAAATTCTATATTATTTAACCTTTTTATGCTGAATTAATATTTAAATATTGAAATTACATTTTAATTGTTTGGATAAAATTTCACATATGAACAATATTACTTACTGGGAACATAAATTAAAAGCATTAAAATAGTTATCTAAAAATTAAAAGCATTCAAAGTATTTGATAATGACATAATAAAATGCCTCTTAAGTATTAAAAGTATTAAAACAGTACTCAAAAGTATTAAAACAGTCTACTCATTCTCGAAATACTCATCAGAACTGTCGAGTTCATTGTTGTTGATATTATCAACAAAGGCTGGCGACGGTGTCACTGATGGAGGGAAGATCTGGTGCATATGTTGCTGTTGCTGTTGCTGCATCTGCTGGATCTGCTGCATCTGATGCATCTGCTGCTGCATAAATAATTGCATCTGGTGTTGGAAGTGCACCTGCATTTGCTCCTGCATCCAAAACATCTGCTCCTGTGTTTGTTGTTGTTGCATTTCTCGATTCTCCACCAACTGCCGCTGCAAATCTGCTACCTTATCAATTAACTCAGAGTTCATCCGAGCCACACGCTCCTCTATTTCTTGCTGTAACTCCCTTTCATTTCGAAATTCATAGTGCGCCCTAGCTGCAGATGGACAATGTAAGCGACGTCCCTCGGAGCCAAGTCCGTACAAACGACCCTTTTTACTCATCCCGCCTACTGCCTCAAAAAAAATATTATTATTGTCTGGCGTCGATGATTGGCTGGATGCGAGTTCTTTAAGTTCATAAAATTTTGCCTGTTTCAAAAGTAAAAATAATTAAATCATTATAATTATACAAAAATAAGTTAAGAATATAATAAGTAAATTTGAGACGCTGTTTTCCTGAGTCAAAACATAACATGTGATTATAAATGTATGGTTGCTAGTAGAATGTTGCTTGGAACATCCTAATACTACATAAAGATACAATAACACTTAAGATCCATGCATATATGTATTCTTGTATGTTAAATACTGATTCAGGGCATATATAAAGCTGGAGAAAATTGAAATTGGTAACAAATGAATATAAAGCCATAGACAGATAAAAAGAGAATCAGTCCAATTAAAAATACTGCATATTGACAATTAATACACCAGAAGCAGCATATCTTCATATTTCCAGTAAAACCAAGAATTAGTTCCAAACTCAATTAAAAAGAGAAAAAGAGATTGTGTGTTTGGAATTGATGGACTAACGGGTAAGATGGAGATTGTTGTGAGGTGAATAGATTATCCTCCAAATTATAGTTCAGTATCCTAGAGTTGACAGATGATGGGGATTGGGTACTAGAACTTCCCCTGCGACCCCTACCTCGACCGGATGGTGCACGACCATGACCACTAAAGTGATGACTATCCATCAGCAATATTCAGATTCTAAATACCATCATTACCAAAATTCAAGCATCTCCAAAAATCTTCATGAGCACTAGCAACACGCCACTGCCTACAAACCATGGCATCATAATTAAGAACCATGCAGAGTGAGAGAGTGAGAGGAGATTGGTTAATACCCAAAGAATCAATGAAGGTCATATCCCAATTTCACAAACAATATTGTCAATCTCAAAAACATGAAATTTCAAGGTCAAAATAACCAAAAAAGATTAAATGTAGAGGACACCCTTTGCAAGACTGCCTAATGGTCTTCTGGTTTTGTCTCAATGGGAGTATGTATGGATTGGCTTTCACTCATGTTGGTTGAATTGGCTTCCACTCATGTTGGTTATTTCTAAAATGGTTAGAGCATAATGCGATTTTGAGAGATGTAACCCTTCGTTTGTGGTGGTGACCTCAATGCCAAAAAAAGTGGTGGAGTGGTCCTATGCCCTTCATTGCAGACTTCGTACCAAGTAAATTAATGAAGGAATCAACAAGTTGTGGGCTTGGTTCTATAAGAAGCATGTCATGAAGTAATATCAATGATTCAATTGTCATATGAAACACAAATAAAGAGGGATCGGCCAAACTGCATATAAATCCAAAGTTTAATACAAAAATACAAAATCTATCAAACCAAGTTTAATACACATTTACAGTAACACATCAGTAACTAGTAAAACTACTTCTAAAAATACGATTTATAGATGGCACATTCTACAATCAGAGCTTGAGTTCAATTATGGTACCTTGATAATGCTTTGTTAAAGCCCCTGACTCCAAGCAAAGAAATAGTGTTGCCTACTATATATATGCATTACAGTGTGGAACTCCTATCCACCCAGAAATTACTTCTACTGTGTATATAACCAGCGATTTATCAATAAAGCAGATTTATCAATAAAGAAGACCCAAAACTATAAATTTATCGCCAGAGATTTCAACGATGGAGGAGTAGAAACACATACCTCATAAAACTCGAAGAGAAGATAAACCCTAAAAAGATGCAAAGATTAAACATAGAAAGTCACTTTTCAGCAAAGATTAAACATAGAAAGTGAAGAACAAGAGCAAAGATGCCAACGAAACACATACCTGCCTCTGCTTGTCTCAGGTTCTGCCCTTCTCGCTGGGTCTCGCCCTAATTTTGTCCCTGGCTTTCGAAATAACGAAAAGGGTATACGAAATAGCTGAAATTCATTTGAAATTAAAAAATCCCTCCTTCTCAAAACGTGTCCCTCCCTTTTTTTTAAGTTACAAAAATAACAACTTAAACTTTGTTTCAGTCATTATAACAATACAGTACATATTAATATAAAAATATTAATACAAACTTAACAAAAATAACAAATTAAACTTTGTTTCATTCATTATAACAATACAGTACATATTAATATAAAAATATTAATACAAACTTAACTAATCATCTTCAGTCTCTTCATTTGTATCAGAATCAAAAGATTCTGAGTCTTCTTCATCATCTTCCTCATCTGTCTCTTCTACATTCATTTGTCTTGTAGAATATTCGTGAACCTCCTCGGGTTGAGCCTCATTATCGACAAGGGACTCTATTTGGTCAATATCATCTCGAACTAGCTCTACTAGAACTTCATCCTCTTGGAAGGCATCATCTGACTGCTTGTCATTATCAGTATTTCTGCGTCTGGCTTTTGTCTTAATCACAACCCACCAATCTTGTCGATCGCGTATCCCTTCCGGATAAGGAGCATAGTATACTTGCTCTGCTTGTTGTGCAATTATAAATGGATCATACTTTTTGTACCTTCCCCTACGTTTAACCTCAATGATCCCATGATGTCTATTAATTCGTGTACCCCGATTAGGAGTTTGATCAAACCAATCGCAATTGAAAAGAACAATTTTCTTCATCGGTTGCCCTGGAAATTCTAATTGAATAATCTCCTGCAGCACTCCATAGTAGTCAAACTCTGATTGTCCATAATCAATTCCACGTAAGCATACGCCACTGTTAATTGCCAGCTTTCCCTCGCTCCATGCAACTGTGTCAAATTTATATCCATTGACACGAAATGTATGCCAAGTCTCAACCCTTCGCAATGGCCCCAATGAAACATTTTGTATGAGTTCATCGTTTATCATGTGTCGTGCGTCATGAACCTAAAAAAATGTATTATAATCACCTAAAATATAGAAAATAAGATAATTGAATAACATTAACGATACTTACATAGTCTCTAAACCACTCCGTAAATGCTATCTCAATCTGATAATCGACTTCCTCATCAGTCAATGTAGGTGTAAACGCTCGAACATAATCTGTAAACAAGTTGCATTGCAATGTAATTTATATAAGTTCATAAATAATTTAATGACATCTATTAGTGTACATTACATAGTATAATAAATATCTTACTTTATATAAGGTTGGACAATGTCACAATTTAAAAAAATATACAATGTTGCAGCATTATATTCTCTGTCCGAGAGATACCGCCAACCAGCTTCACCAGTAAGACGACCAGGTTGATTGAAGATCGATATTCTAGGAAATTGCGAGGTAAATGCATCCTCGTCATAATTTCGAGGCACTCTGGTGCGTCGAGAGCTCACATGTGGTTCAAAGTAATACGAAGCAAATGTCGATGCCTCTTCGACTATATATGCTTCACAAATTGATCCTTCTATCCGAGCTTTATTCTTAACTTTCTTCTTTAAGGAGTGGAGAAATCTCTTTCGCCTGACCATGTCCAGTTCTTCGAGGTTTATAACGGTCTGCTTGGCAAAATTTGCACTGCCTTTCATCCACATCATCCTTATAATACAACATGCAACCATTAACACAACAATCAATTCGATTATACCCAAGTCCGAGTTTGGAGACCAACTTTTTGGATTGATAGAAATCAGCAGGCATCCTATTTTCAGCTGGCATCACCTCTTTCATAAGCTGAGCAACCTCATCAAAACAACCCTGAGGCATATTATAGTCAGATTTAATGTTTAAAAGCCTCATTGAAGCTGACAACTCCGAATGTGACTCACATCCATCATACAGTGGTGCTTGGGCAGCAGACAACATCTCAAAAAAACTTTGTGCTTCAGGATTATGAGGTTCATTAACAAATTGTTGGTTATAATTATCTTCTTGCAGCAGCTCAGCCCCAACCTCTGGTCCCGCAGCATCTATTACCATCTGCTCGTATACATTGAAATTATCCCTATTAGCGCCTTCTCCATAATAATTTCTTGCATCTGTTGGTTCATTATCAACGTATGGAGTAATTTCAGGCATCTCTTCACCATGAGCTGTCCAATAATAGTATCCATCTTGAAAACCTTTTCTGCATAAATGCACTCTAACTTCCTGCAAATCAAGAAACTTTCTGCATTTGCACCGACTACATGGACATCTTATTGTTCCTGTATTCTGAAATTGAGTATTATTTTCAGATGCAAAAGCTATAAATTCCTCAAGCCCATTCAAGAACTCTTGTGTAATTCCTACTCGATTTGGTCCCACTCGATTATACATCGATAAACGATACTCAGGTACATCCATTATATTAAAATAACCTACATAAATTGATTTGAAATAAAACAATCAACATAAAAATAATACTAAAAATCACCAATAAATAATTCAACTGTTGTCATTATATTAATATTACTAATTAGTTTGGTTAAAAAAAACTACTACTACACATGCTTTAAAATTTCTTAACAACTACGAATAGCTCCTCTTTTATAACCTAAAACATTTTATTTACTAAAAAAACGAATAACACAAAAAACAAAAAAAATAACACTAAAATTCACCAATAATTCCTTCACTGTTGTCATTATATAAATTTAACTAGTTAGTTTAGATAAAAATAAAACTACAACTACACATGCTTTAAAACTTAATCTGGAGCAACCACTACTTCTAGCTTCTCCTCTATAACCTAAAATATTTTATTTACTAAAAAAAATAAGTAAATAACAGAATAAAAAAAATAACACTAAAATTAACCAATAAATCTCCCACTCTTGTCATTAAATTAATAATAATATTTAGTTTAGTTCATAAAAAAAATTACTACACAAGCTTTAAAATTTCTTTCGGAACAACCACTACTTCTACTCCTATAAAACCTAAAACAAATTATTTACCAAAAAACTGCATAACAAATAAATAATGACAATAATAAATAAATTGATGCATATTAATTAACACAAATATGTGGTTATGATTGATGAACTTACATGGATTAAGATGATGAATTTAGAAAATTCAAAACATATTATTTATTAAAAATATATAATAATTAAATCATGACAATAACAAAAAAAAATATTACCGATTAACACTGAAGAATATGGATAGAAATGATCCGCTTCGTTTGAGATGGATTTCGGATGTGCAACGACCCAGATATGGATTTTCGATTCGGACACTGTTTGCTGTCGAAGGGCGAGTTCTGACTTTCTTCACAATAAGAGGATGAAGTATCGGTGAAATGTATTAAAATGTAATTTAGCGACGGATTTAGCGACGGAATTTTTCCGTCACTATATTTTGCGACGGATTTTGAGACGGACAAAGCACTAGTCAAGATTCAGTCAAAAAGTGGGCGAAAATTTCAAAATTTTTGTGACGGATTATATGTCCGTCTCTAAATGTTATGCAAGAGCGTGACCGTCAAAGCAATTTGCGACGGAATTGAGACGGAAAATTTTAGCCACGGATTTTCCCGTCGCAAATTCCGTGTCAAAGTTTGCAAAAAATTCAACCAGCGTCCCATCAAAAACAGCGACGGAAATTTTTACTTTTTCCGTCGCAAATATATTATTGTCGACGGATGATTTTTCAGTCGCAAAAATCCGTCGCTAAAGGACCTTTTTCTTGTAGTGCACCGCATCCTCTTGCATGAATTTGATAAATGATTTGTCGAGCAGTGGCATCACATTTAAGGTCGGTTCTGTCGAAGGATCTACGGTACATCACATTTCCTAGAACGACAGGTCGCGTCCGAGGAGCATCGATCTCCATTAGAAAAGAAAATAAACCGGAAGCGGCCATCTATCAATGGCATTCTTAACGTCAAAGCTAAATCCTTTTGTCAACTCAAATGCATATAGAGGAAGTACGACGTACCTGGCAATATGCATTTTTCCGTTGGATGTCATAGGGTTCCATTGGATAAAGGGCATGATCAAGATGAGTTGGGGGAGTGAGGGGGACAAACAACATCAAATTATTAGTTGGAGAAAGATGATACTTATATATTTTTATTTTTATTCTTTAATGATAGAGATTAAAACATTTAATCTAATGAAATAGGAGAGGACTATTTTTATACTGTTATTTGAGGAGACTGTTTGATAGTTCAGTCTGTACTCTAATGTATCGTTTGGTTTGTAGAATGGTTTGAGTGAGAATGAAAATGAAATTGAGAATAGAATGAGATTTTAATTCTCACATTTGGTATGTATAAAAATTATTTTGGGAATAAGAATGAAATATGTGTTTTGTTCATTTTATCCTTCACTAGTGATATGTGCAGTGTCGTTTTGCCCTTTCCAAAATAAATATTTTCCTTACTTATTACATTAATTTTGATACGCTTAATAACTCAAAAACAAATCTGCAAAAAAAAAATCTAGGGAAAAAAATTGCAAAAAAAGATATTGGAATCTTTTTTAAAAAAAATGCAAAAATAATGAGGCATTTTAGTCATTTAATGATACATTTCATGTGGAATGAACCATTCCTACCAAATTTAGGTGGAATGAGAATAGAGGGAGAGAGAATGTGGAATGAAATGAGTCATTCAATTCATTCAAAAATTAATGCACCAAATAATAGAATATAATGACTCATTCTCTATTCTCATTTATTCACGGTCTATTCTCCAAACCAAACTGTACCTAATAGTAGGAGAAGAGGAGTTTGATTTATACCTAGTTCGTCCTCGTCCACCATCGGAACCACCCAATTTATTTAGGCTCTGTTTGTTTGGGGGAAAATACCCCTTTAGGAAAATATATTTTTAATTTTCTGTGTTTGTTAACAACAAATTAAAAAAGTCAAATGAAAAGTAAATAAAAGTCAAAAGAAAAAACAAACCCTAGCAAGGAAAATGACGCCCTGTTTAAAACAGCGGCAGTCATTTTCCGTAGCTCTCGCCTGCTTCAAGTTCTCTCGCTTGCTTCAAGTTCTCTCGCATACGAAGCACGGAGCTTCTCCTCCTCTCCGGCTGATTCCTTCTCTCGGTGAGTGCTTCTCGTTTCTTCTCTGTTTTTGATTCGTGCTGCTCGTTTCTTCTCACTTCTTCTCCGGCTGATTTCTTCTCTTTTCTTCCCAGTGGCTGATTTCGTTTGAGGGAAGAGGAGGAAGACTGCCCTTGTTTGATCGAAAACGAGATAGTTTCCAGGCCCAGGCATATTGCTCTTTTTGTCGAGCCTTCTCCATTCTCGTGAGTATTTCGAGTCTTTTCTTGCATGCCCAGTACTCCAAATTGTTCTTTTCTTTTGGTGTGAAGTTGTTGCGATTATGGGTTTTAAGACATGTCAGGTGTTCTGGAAGAAAAATAAATTCGAGATTGTTTAATTTTGTTATTATGTCCTCTCTGTTTGATGAATTGACTATGATGATATGGGTTCTCGATTTGTTAAGCATTTTCAAGCATTTTCATGTCCAATTATGGATTGGCTTTGCGTATGGCTAAAAGGAACTATTGAAAACTTTTGACATTGAAACAATTGTCTAGTATGCTATGGCGGCTGCTTTTGAATCATCTAGTAGGACCGAGTCATGATATAAAGGCCATACATATAACAGTAAATCGTTGTTTTCTTCTGGTTTTCTTTTGCTGTTGATAAATTGCTAATTAACTCGTGGTTAACTTCTTCTCATCACTTTATAAAGGAGTTAATAGGTAGGCAATTCTTAAATTACTTATGCTGGATTTGTGTGTTATTTGTCTGCTACTTGGAATTTGAGTTTGGTACCTTCTTTTGGCTTTTTTAATGGTCTTGCTGTTTGATAATTATTTATGATGTCTGTTATCATGTTTTCATGTTCCACTAGGCTTTTGAGTTTTGATACTTGTGTTAGGCATTGTGTGTTTGTGTGTGTGAGTGGTTTCTTTCTTTTACCCTACTTTGAAGGCCGTGGGCTACCTTCTCGGGGGTGATAGGGGTGTTGCTTGGTGAGTCATATAATAGTTTGGGATTTGGTATTTGCAAGTACTTTGCATGTTATATTCTCTTTCAATTCTTCCTGGGATTTTATATTTATTCAGTACCTTCTAAATGCTCATCATATACATTTTATTACATAATTAAACCCAGCCTTTTAGAGCTATTAAAGGAGTTCTTCAAGCTTCGGCCTATTCCTTGAATATTTGGGTGATTGTGTTTTCTATTAGACATACTGTTGACAGTAAAATTGGAGATCATCATTTTGTTTTTTTGTTGGGTTTTCAATGCAAAGTGCTTGTTCTATTCTATGGCTTTTGGTGTACGTTAATTTATATGATTATTATTTTTTTCATTTCTTGTAGATGGATGATAATGAGACCAACACTATTATTGTTGCAGCTACTTCTGTTTTAACTATGGGAGTTGTAGTTCTTAGAAACTTAAGATCTAGGAATTACATACCTAGAGAGCCGAGTGTCGATAGAGAAATTCTGAGGGAGAGAAACATGTATAGTATTTTATATCGGGGTGACCTTCATTGCATTAGCCAGATACGAATGAGACCTAACACATTTTTTGCATTATGTGATTTTCTTAAGAGACACGACTTACTGCATGCATCCTCTAATGTATCCATTAAAGAGCAAATGCTTATGTTTTTACATGTCGTTGGGCATAATGTATGGGTAATTCGGTATATTTACCTTGCCTATTATTTATGCAATTTTGGTGTACAAATCTATATTTCATTTTTTTTTTGTATCTTCAGGTTTTTTTCAATTGTGTTATTTCAGCTTGTAGTGATATCTGCTCAAAGTTATCCTCTGTTCGTATAAAGTTTTCTTTCATCAAGGTATGAAACCTCTCTATTGCACTGTTATTAATTCATTATTTCCCTAAGATATTACCGACTTTATTATCTCTTATGCTCCTATGCTTCCTTTTTTTTTAAAACTTGTTATGACTCAAGAAAACAGGATGGAGAAAATGAAACAAAAGGATTCTAAGGGTAAGCAAGTTAGGTGGACTAGTTCGATGGACCGTTCATTACTTGAAGTTCTTGCCGAGGAAGCAAGGCAAGGAAACAAGCCATCTAATACGTTTAAACATGACTCATTGGTGAAAGCGGCGAAAACAATCTCTGACAAGTTTAATGTTGACTGCGAGTTTATGATTGTCAACCAAAGTTTTATCACTATTTGCATATGATATCTTTTTATTTAATGCTAATTACTCTGATGACATTAATAAATATAGATGGAACTGTAATGACTCTATTTTGATGATATTCTATTATGTTTGGTACTCATAAGAGTCTGTACCTCTTTTATTGCGTTATGGTCTAAAATGTTGAATGTGGCTGAATTTTTTTTCTAACTATTGAAATTCTAGTTATTGTTATTCTAGGTCAAAATTTATGTGTTAAGAGATTTCTATTCTATCTATTATTGAGATTCTAGTTACTCTTTACCATTAATAAGAAAGTAATAAAAAGTTTCAAAATATTTTTTTCCTTATAAGAAACAAACAATGGAAAAAATATTCTATATATTGGCCAAATACCAGAAAATTAATATTTTTCTTGTAATTCATTTTCTTGTAAAAATAATTTCCATGAATGAACATTTTTTCGCGAAACAAACAGAGCATTAGAAACAATCCCTTTATTTATGGCAATCAAATCTTCCCCTATATATAGTAGTATTTATGTATTATTTTAAATGACGAATTGAAGAAATAGCCCATATTTTTTAGATATCATTTTCCATTGAAAAAATAATAATATTGAGATTTATTAGAACCCTAGACTAGTCTGATTAGGTTGTCTATGTGCGATTATTCAACAATAAACAATTTAGACCTTTTGATTAATTAGCCAGCGAGTCCTTCATGTACTAAGTTGTGATTAGGGATTTCCCCCATGGACTAGTGGAGAGACCATGGGAAAATGTCAAATTGTAGTTGGTATTTGGTAGCTCTAATCCAATCGGACAAAAACTACCAAATTTATATATGTATATACACACGTATATGTGTCGGTATTGTGTCGGCAGAAAGTGCATGTTCAAGTATTGTAGTCTATGCCTACGGACTAGAGAGGTTCGATTTTCCAAGAAGTTAAAACTCATGACGACTAATTAATAGATTGGAGATGTGGTATGAAATCCTGCTCTCCAAAGTTTCGCCTAAATTATCATTTTGGTCTATTTCTTTTACTCGCTTTGTGCTATTTTAATTTTAATTTTTTTTTTTTGAGATGTTTCAAAATGCATGTTCATTTCAAAAACTATTTTTTACTATTTATTTTTTTCTCATGTTACTCTTAACTTGAAAAGCTCAACTAACTCAATAATCATGCACATTATAAATAAGTGTGCAAACGTCAAATTGAAATAAAATTAAATATTTTCTTAAACTGTGTGAAAAAGTGAAAGGGACAATTAAAATGGGACGAAGAGAATATTTTATTTTTTAAATTTTGGTCATTAAAAAATACACTTTTTCTATTTTTAATTTTTTACCTCTCAAATCCATCACTGAAATAGCAAAAAAATTAAAACAGAGGTCACTCAAGCAGTATAGGAAAATCTAATGTGGATGCCGGAGTGAGTAAACTATATAAAAAAAATTATTTTAAGTTGTGCTTGACATGAGGGTTAGGTGAGTTGAGAGGTGTTGGGTTTGGAGTAGCTTATGAGAGTGAACATCTGTTTGGTATATAAATATGTTGGAAGGGATTGATTAAAAAAATTATGTATATTTTTCTTTTCTTTTTTGTTATAAAGGTATTTTTGTAACTTCATATTTAATATAACAATGAATCATTCATTTTCAAGGGTTCAGAAAGAGTGGTTGAGAGGAGTTTGCGAACCTCTCTGAATCCCTTCGAACACCTCGAAATATTCTCTTCAATAAGAAGTAAGGAAGGGTTCATGAATAAGCGAATCCCTCCCAACTCTTGCGCCAAGTAGGACCTTAAACTCTTTCGTGCTAGTGATGTTTGTGACTGAGTGTACGTTTTTTTTTTTTTTTGATAAAAGAGGGCGGTACCTCTAAAGTTTATTAAAAGTCTCACTTATGGCGGAGGAATACCAAGGTTACATGAACCAAAATAAAACCAAAGGAAATTCACAAAATAAAGACAATACCACCTCATCCTTCAATAAAAAAATATAAAAAATATAAAAAAAATGAGATGCTCCACCTTACACCAGCCATGAATGAACATAAGGAAGCCGAGTAAACAACATAGAGAATAAGTGTACGTCTTATTGTCTTGGCTTGTTGTGGTTTGGTGGTTAGTGGGAGAATGCTTCTATTCTAGAAGGTCCGTTTTGCTTCTCTTGTTGCTCTTTTGCTTGTGCCTGGCACATCAATTAATAATAATTTTGATTTATATTAAAAAAAATGATGCAGATTTTAATTTCATGTTGAGCATCGAAAGATGGAATTTTTTCCATTTCGATCACCCTAAGATTTTTTTATTTTTTTTTCATCAAAAAAAGAAGAATATATATTTAGTTAATTGATTATGCAGGATAGATAGCTGTATCTAATCGGTTTTGGTGGGTTGTTGTGTATCCTTCCGTACTGTGAGATCGAGGGCCTAGTTTATGACGTAGGATTTCACTTCTATGGACCAAAGTTGACGTTGCTTTTGTTATTCTGAGCTATGAAAAAGCTTAATTAAATGTATTCAATTTTCAATATTAATGATGAAAGAACAAATCCATTTAATTAAAAATGTGAGGTAACCGATGCTTGAGGGTGGCTGACTCAGCTTTCAAATTTTTCTGTTCCGAAGGATTTCCATTCAGCAATAAATATTATCCGTTAGTATTTAGGGGTGGTGGAGTTAACTGTGATAAATCTTTATAAATATAAAAATATATAACATGTTCAACTCTCACGCGTAACAATTTTGATGTTGTATTCTTGCACGAGTCCAACGCTCATGATCCGATCCAGCAGTCCAATGAGCACGTTGATTCGAAGATTTTCCGGTAAAAAAAAATCCATTTAGCTTTATGCTCCGTTTGTTTGGAAGAAAATTAATCTCTTGAAAATATTTTCCTAACTTTGTAGTGTTTGAAGAAAATAAAATAAAATCAATCAAATAAAATTTATTATAAGTCAACTCATAATAAAAGTTCTAACATGGAAAGCAACTTCCCTTATACTTCTTGGAAAGTTATTTTCCTCATAGCATTAAAATATCATTAAGAATTTTTTTTTGTTAATGTATACATGAGAACAATAATGAACTAAATTAAAATTATATATTTTATACATAATACTACATATATATAAAAGATACAATATATATATATATATATATTAAAATTGAGGTCCTAAAATGAAGTTAAAATGAGGTCCTAAAATGAAGTTAAAATGAGGTTTTACCTTTTGGGGTCCAAAATTTTTTATAAAAAAATGTGAAAAACTTATAATGATACTTTGATCAGTTTTACAATCCGATATATTTTTTGTTTTCAAAACAAAAATCAATTTCATCATAATTGTTTTAAGTTTACATCTAACGGTCTAGAATTTCACCAAACAATGAAAAATATTAGCAATTTTTTTTCCAAACACTAGAAATTAGTTGTTTTTTCATGAATTTTTTTTCTTTAAGATATATTTTCCATGAGATATTGATTTTCTTCCAAACAAACGGAGCATTATTAATGGATTGTTTTGTTGGTGATTACTTTTAGTTTGAAGTTATGATATAGGAATTCACTTCTAAGAACGTGCTTATTGTCTATTGTTATATCTTTTTCATAATAAATATCTGAAAGTGCGAGATTGGTATTTGGATTCTCAGTCTGAATCTCTGATCTGAGATACTTTCCTGAGAGCAAAAATACAAACTATGAAAATGATTTTACGTACGTAACAAATGAGCAAAACTACGAAACTACGAAAATGATTTCACACAAATGATCAAGGCAATTAAGGTTAGACACAATAATGTTGTTCCCATGATGGCAACTGGTTATCCAACAGTTCAAAAAAAATATCATCGATCCAGAGATAGTACATGTTCGATGAGATGCATCAGTTTTGGATCGATTTTACATGTCCAGAATTGAAAAATATCTAGGGGTAATTAAAATGATTTTTTTTTATATTTTTTAATGGTCAAAATGAAAAAATATTTATTTTTTGGTGATCAAAATAAGAGTTTACTCACGGTGTCATTTCGACATCCATGTCAGCTTTTTCAGTGACTGAGTGATCTATGTTTTAAGCTTTTGTTCTTCGAGTGACGATCTTGGATCTGTTTTGCATGTCCGCAATTGAAAAATAATACAGGGTGATAAAAATGATAGTTTATTCGTTCTGGAGTCCACACAAACTTTTATGGTGATAGAGTAATCTTCTATTTTTAGTTTTTGTTCTTTAAGCTGTTGGAGGAGAAAAGTCAGTGATTTATTGAGGGAAGGAAGGAGAAAAATCTGCCTTGATTGTCTGATTGAGGTCAACAAGATAATTGTATTTACCATAAAATATTCTGATTGTAATTGTGTTTATACTGTTACCATATATAGCTTCTATTATCCCATATTTAAGTCGTACAAATTGAAATGATCAATATGAAGTAAGAGATTCACATTCTCAATTTCTGGTTTTTATATAAGCGACCAGTTTATGAAAGAAAATTTTAGGTGACTAAAATATAATAAGTTATACCTTTAAAATTTTCGTGCACAAGAGTTGTTTATCTTTTATGAAAATCCTATTATATTTTCAAACGGGTAAACAATGTCTTGAGCTGCACCTTCTAAATACTTTGAATTTTATGTAATAAAAAGAATATATAGGTTTAGTCTAGACATATAATAATCAATCATAATCATTGGCGGAGAAACACTCATGTACAAACACAGAAATGAAAATAAAAGTAAAAAACCTTCAAGAAGAATTAAGAACAACCAAAAGGTTGACCTATTTTACCAATGGATGCTTATATCCATTTATTCTTCCAAAAAAGAAGAAATTTGAGTAATTTAATAGAGAGTGATTTACATAGAAGGGTCTCACGAGTTAGTGAAAAAAAGACAGAACGTGTCATTTGTAGTGATGGGAAGTGACATCAAAATCTGACAAGAAAGACCATGAAAGTCTTTGTGGCTGTAATCTTGTAAGTTGGCACAACTAAAACAGACCAAAAATTGTCCTCAGTGAGTTGATGGTGTGGAACTCTCAACATCACCTTCAGGGGTGATTATGATTTTGTTGAACAAAAAATTATAGAGGGTGTGATGTAGAAATCGAATTTTCTTATCCTAACATTTTAGTTGCATTTGTGAGATTATAAATTTGAGTGGGAAGGTGAAATTATTTTCCTAAAAATAAATACATACAGTTTAAGAGATTCAAAGTGCACAATACCTTAACGAAAAAAATGACAGAATAAGAAAGTTCGATTTCTACATCCACACCACAGAGTGGTTGGTGAAAATTAAAGCTATTGGGTTTTGTGGAATGATTTCCTTTCCAAAATGCAATGAAAGTTTTGGAGAACATAGCTTATCAAGCAGGAGACTAGGACAGTCGTGCTTATGAAATGGACATCTAAGTAAAACTATTCATGATTATTTTTTCCCCCAACTAGAAGGTTATCAATCGTTCTCAATTGATAAAGAAAAGACACATCCAAAGCTTTTTCTTGGCTTGTGTTTGTCACTTGAGAACTGAGACTTTTTCCAGGGAAGCTTTTCCTGTTTGTTTCTTAGGGAAATTGAGACTCTGTATGCAAACAAGAAGATTACAACAAGTATATACAGATTTGTTCATATATTTGCATAAAATTTGGATCAATCCATTTAGAGATCAATCAACAAAAAAAAAGGGTCATCTGATGATCACACAAGATGAAGAAATCACACCGTAGAGCTAGAAAATAAAAAAGAAAATATGGACAAAAGCTGAAATAAAATAAAATAAAATGAAGATAATCAGCAACAATTAAAATGACAATTAGTGGGAATAGTTCAAAGAACATTGCAGACCCTGTGCCTTCTCTTATGTTTCTTTGTTCTCGGTGGCTGGAGAACTGCCTTGATAGCAGCATCAAAGACAGCCTTCACATTCTGTACTTCACAATGAACAGGATCAAGAAAAAAAGTTACCAAAAATTGTTGCTGACAGGAAAATATAATAATACACGTAAGAAGACCATCGGTAGCAAGCACTAGGAAAAAATGCTCATGATCATAATATTTTTGAGGAAGAAAGAAGCACAAGCGAATCACTCTGCAATTTCCATGCTGACATGCAAAACTGAATGGGTAGTTAAAGTAGTTTTCTTGTTTATATTGTTTTTCACAGCAATGAAACATTGATTTGTTCATCAATCGATTGGCTTTGTGCAATATATATCATTAGCCAATGTGAGACAAACCTCTTGCGTCTTTGAGCTGCATTCTATATAGGCCAATGCTCCTATTTGCTTCTTTAGTTCTAGCCCCTGGAAGTAAGAAATCCAAAGAAATTAGGGGGGAAAAGGAAGAAATCTCAGAACG
This sequence comes from Euonymus europaeus, assembly GCA_963580455.1. Taxonomy (NCBI): domain Eukaryota; kingdom Viridiplantae; phylum Streptophyta; class Magnoliopsida; order Celastrales; family Celastraceae; genus Euonymus; species Euonymus europaeus. Next base: position 25,049,223 of record OY756962.1, read on the forward strand.
GCTGATTTTAACATGAGCTAGTACTCGGGTTCCGGTCATAGGTAAGACCCCCTTGAAGTACAGAAATCAGGTTGCACAAGCTCTCCTGCTAGACTTGGCAGTAGCAGGAGCCTAGTGTACATGCAAATGATCGTATTTGTGTTCATGCAACCAAATTGAGGACTTCGAAATTACAACGATTTTTCTGGGAATTAGGGTTGTTTCAGATGTGGAAGCAGCAATGAGATTGGTGGCTAGTGGCATTGCAGTCATAGAACTACAAAGAAAAAAATGTCCGCAGAGCTGTAGGATAAAGAAAGCACTACAATTTTCTTCTACATGCTCAATGGTGTATTCTCACAACAGGTTTTTTCTTTTGAAAATTTAGAATACCGCATCACTTCAAATTTAAAATTTCCCAGCTGTCGAATATGGAGTAAAACACATAATCAACAATATCAGCAGTCAATCATATGCGTATAGTGGAAAACAAATAGAGCATTTAGCAGCAAATTCCTACCTGTTCTGTAGAAATGGTACATGCACCTGGATAATCCAAAAGGAACTGTCTGTTTTCTCTCAAATCTGTCATCCAAAAGATATTTATTTATGAGATAGTTTCAGCAGCACAATAGCAAGCATTCACACATACGCTCTCTCAAACTCCAACACAAAAAAGTCTTTTGTAAGCAATTATGCATTCTCATGTCCGCTGCTTGTTTGCAAGCAATGAAATTTCATCAACGAGCATTGAGAATTTGAGATATAACAACTTCAGATATTTGATTTATTTATGAATATTCAAAAAGTTTTAAAATACTGTGAAAGAGTAGAGTCCGCAATTTCATTGTATGTGCCAGCACATTGCAATATAGAAAGGAACTTTTTCATCAAATATACTCAATTGCTCATGATCATTCAGAAATATCAATAAAAAAGGCACAGACACCCTTTTGTTATTTTTCTTTTTAAAATTTTTGCAATGATGAATAAGGCATCAGTAGATAAAGAATACATCACCTAGTTTTGTCCCTACAAGAACAATAGGCACTGAAGGGGCATAATGTCTCAGCTCCGGAACCCACTATTTCGACACAAGAATGAGCACAGCACAAGGAGAAAGGAAAAGTAAAGAAGAATCAGCAAATTATATATACATATAAATGATCTATGTAACTAAGAGGAACCCACTAGAAGATTCAAAGAAGAAAGAAATGAGCTTACTTTTTTTGATATGTTTTCATAGCTAGGCCTACTAATGAGGGAAAAAGCTAGGATGAAAACATCGGCACCTCTGTAACTGAGAGGTCTTAGCCTATTATAGTCTTCCTGACCTGCATAAATTATTCAAAGTGATGAATTTGTTATACAATCCTTTTTGTTTATAAGGAACTTTTGCAATATGAAATAATTGTTGAGCATCAATTCGACAGTATTTATATTTTATTCCATAAATTACAGTCTGTTTCACAACTGATTTCAAAAGTAGAAGAAAAGCTTAATAATGTGCTTTACAAGATCACATGGATAGCATCATTACAGTTATTATTTTATTATTTGGCACTTTATTAGCCAAAACACAACATATTCCAAAAGGTAAACAACACCAGCGCACAAAGCTACTACAATGAGCGGGGTCACAGAGCTTATCCCCACATAAGCTATGGAAAAACTATTTCCGAGTAATAAAAATGTAGCCTCGGTTGTATCTTGCACTAAGTCACATGTTCACCTATAACAAATTCCAAAGCACAATGAAAAAGAATCACCCTGAAGAAAACAAACAAACCAAAACTGCAAAAATCTGTCAAAGAAAGAAAAACCAATACCACAATGTAAGTGCTCCTAACCATGCCAAAGAGTTCATGCCTTTAGTTAATAGCCAACAGTCATCAGACCTTCCAAATATGCAAATTGGTTCTGTTGAGTATAAGTAAATTTGGGAGTTATATATCCATTTTTCTTCACACTATAGAATGGATGATCTTGTTCTATGGCGCTTCACCTCTTTTTCTTTTATGAAAGAAAATTAATCCATCCTGCTTATCACAAATTCGAGTTATCAAGTTCCAGACAATCCTTGGCAAGTAGTGTAAGATCCAAACTTTTTGCAAGGATTCAAGGTTTCGGGGTTCTAATTGCAAGTTAACGATCAAACATGCTCATCCCTTTCCCCTTCATCATCTCATGAAACTTTGCATCCTTGAGCAGAAGAATTGCACGGAATACACTTTCAAAGAGCACCAAAAAGTTCTGTTTTTGACAATTTCAGCAAAACCTATTCTCAGAACAATATGAAAAATTTAGCCAAACCCATTTTCCATATACGAGATTTACTTAATTAACTAAACTTCAGATGATTCTAATCAATCAAAGTCCAATAATTTTAAGGAAGAAAGCAATTGAAATTTGGGCTGTAGTACAAATTCACAGAATGAGAGATAAAGATTACCAGCAGTATCCCAGAGACCCAAATTGATAGTTTGCCCATCAACCATAACATTGGCACTGAAATTATCAAAAACGGTAGGAACATAATCCTGCGAAGAAAAGAAGAACAAACCCACAAATCAAATCTAAACAGAAACCCAAATTCTCATTGAACAATAATAAAGAGAACGAAAGTAAATATATATGCTTACCGTTGGGAAAGTGTTGCTTGTGTAGGAGATGAGAAGACACGTCTTCCCCACAGCTCCATCCCCAACAGTCACACATTTGATGAACTTTGTTTGTGTTGCAGGTGCTGTTGCTGCTGCTGTACTTGTCATCTTGACATTCCCCTCTCTTTCACCACAATCTGTTTTTCTGTGCACTCATATATATTAAGCATTTATGTACATATTGTCTGAGCCTCTTGTGGGGTCAAAATATCAAATTTAATTTGAGATTTCAGAGGGGGAAAGGAAGGAAAAGGTAAAACTAGGTAAGGCTGGTCCATGGGATTTAATTTGTCTCACAGACCAAATTGAAGAGAAAGTCATGGTCAACATTTTTTTTGACTTCCTGTCAATCAATATTTGACTTTGATACCCGCATCCATCAAATTACGGGTGTCTGGGGTCTGCTGACCACATTATGTGCACAACAGCCAGACATTAAGAAATCAGCCTTTGCACATCTTTGAGCCTGGGAAGCAAAAATCCATCCAAAGATCTTGTGCCGCTGTTGGGCCAGGCCATTCTATCATCCAGTGGTCCTTTTTGGGCCCATAAAAAAAGAATAATTGTTAGGGGAACAAAAGTTTGGGCCATGATCGAACAATATCATAATATATTATGTTTATGAGATATTTGAATATCTTGACCCTAATTAGTTTAGATTTACAAGCCTACTTGATCATATTCGGATTGATTTAAATTTGAACAATTAAATCAGACAATAATTGAATATAAATAAAAATGCGGACAACTAAATTTGATAAAAAAAATTGTCTTTGAACCCAAACATGGTTTTTAAATCGGGCAATTCTTCGTGTTTAAATCTGGATTTCGAACATAAAATTTATGTCCAAACTTGATTAATCGGAGTCAATCAGAATTTTGCCGCCCCTTATAATCTCTCCTGAATGCTTACTTGAATCTTGATAAAGCTGAGTAATCATGGATGGGAAATGTAAAATACAAAAATACAGTTCACTTTCACCAGATAATGCTGTTTTGTAAGTGTTACTGTGTTACATCTCCCTTGTTTTGTGGGATATGATGAACCAAATGGTGTATTCTACGAGGTTAGTTCTAAATTCGTCGGATAGCAGAATTGAAAAGGAGGGAGGGCTTGCAGACATCAGTATTGGCAAGGACTTCAGAAACCTCTCTGCATATATAATCTAAAGGGTTTGTTATTCCAAGGGCAAAGAAATATTCCAAAAGCTGAAAACCCTACAGTGTTATGTCTAAGGCAACAATAGGAATCACAGGCTTGAGGTCCTTTATACTAAAATCCCAATCCAATATTTTTATGTTGTGGTTATTGTCCATCTGGGTTTATCAATTCTCCTAGAAAAATTGAGCCTGCATGGTTTGTTTTTTGATCGTCTCATTTAATGATATTTAAACCCACAAAAAGACATCTTCAATTAACATGGAAATGAGTTTTCTTATAAACTCACGTCGCTTGAGTTATCCAAGCGATATTAGACATCTAACAGGTGAAAGTTTTTGATTCAATGATGCTAAAAGTTGTAAAACAACACAAGGTTGGTACACATGAGCATGACCTACTACAAAAGTACTTGAGGTTGTAAAACATTATAGTGATATGTCAATGAGGGTTTTTCATACTACGATGACCGATTTGTCTGATTAGAGTTAAATCAAATATTGGACATAAGTTTTATGTATGAAATTCAGGTCAAACACAAAAAAAAAGTTGTCTCATTTAAAATTAGATTCGAGTCCAAACACAAAAAATTGTTCAATTAGTTGTCTGATCCCTAACTCAAATTGAGTTATTGTACTATTTATTTATTCAAATTTAAACCAATTCGAATCTAGACACAAAAAATATATTGTAAACATTATACGTTGTCCGACTCGGACTCGAATTTTTGTCACACCGATTCATATGTATAATCTATCCAAGAAATTTTTGTGTAGCTTTCAGCATTGAAGAATAAAAATAGATTAAACATAAAATAAGTTGGAATACAAAATTATTAAATTCAAATCTTCAAAAATTGAAAAGTAAAAGTCAAATAATTAGAAAGCATGGCAGTTACGTAGTTTAGTATCGAACTGGAGGGTAATTTGTAATAATAACCAATATTACCCGAATGTCCCTCTCTCCCTCGCAACTCGCAAGTCATTTCCGCTTAAAAACCATAAACTCTACGCAGACGCCGATTCCCAGGAAAATCAAAATCTCATTGAAAAGAGAAATTCAAAAATCGAGTTCCGCTAAATCGCAAACAAAATTTCCATATGTAATGCATCAGAAGAAATCAGAAATCCAAATCGGAACAGAAAGCACCGGCGTCTCTTCCGATTTCAATCCAATTCCTCAACAATCATCCACCGCAGATTCTTCTTCTACTAAGCCGCCGTTAACGGCACCTCCTCATATTCTGATTGTTAATGACGAGATTGCTCCTTCCCCTTGCCCTTCGGCTTCGACGACCCCCACCCCTTACAAGCGGCCTCTTTTGACCAGTCATCACCACCACCGGTCTTCGCTTTCGAAATCGCCGACTATTTATCGATTCTCAGCTCCGGAGAAGCAGGCGCCACCTTCGGGTTCGTTATTCTCGGTTACTCTTGCAGCGAAATCGGCGGTGTTTAGGATACTCCGCCGTGTGAGGCATCTCCGGGTTCATCTTCGACTCGCGCTTCTACTCTCCCTTCCATTTTTCTATTTCCTTGTCTCCCATCCTTCCCACTCTTTTCTCCTTGATTTCCTCTCCGCCTTCGCATTCTCTGCAGCTCTCTTATTCTCTTTGAATCTAGCCGTCCCCCGCCTGCCCTCGATTCGGTTGTTCCTCTCCCGGTCCTTACCTTTACCCATCAAGCTCACTTCTGCTTCTTCAGCTATATCGTCCTCGTCGAAGCCGCATTTGCCCGTCTTTTGGTCAATTGGATCAAGGCAGAAACAGGATAAGAGATTGGATTCCGGGTGCTTCGTGCAGGTTTACAGCAACGGGGACGTGTACGAAGGAGAATTCCACAAGGGGAAGTGCTCTGGAAGCGGTGTGTATTATTACTACTTGAGTGGAAGATACGAGGGCGACTGGGTTGATGGTAAGTACGACGGCTATGGGGTGGAGACTTGGGCGAGAGGTAGCCGGTATCGGGGGCAATACAGGCAGGGGCTTAGGCATGGATACGGTGTTTATAGATTCTATACAGGGGACTTGTATGCAGGGGAGTGGTCTAATGGGCAGAGCCACGGGTGTGGAGTGCATACATGCGAAGATGGAAGCCGGTATGTTGGGGAGTTCAAATGGGGTGTTAAACACGGTCTTGGCTACTACCATTTCAGGTAATTTTTTTATTTGTTCGATGAGAGTTCATTCGTCTATTGTGGAAAATTATTGATTTGTGATCTGTATGCTTAGGTTTTTGATAAATAGTATTGAGGTTTGTGAATTTCCCCATTTTACTTACTGTTTGTGAGTAATGAAGTTTGATAAAATTAGGATTCTTTCTTCTTGCTTGCTGAATGTGGATTGCTTTTCTTTGGCAATTGATTTTGGGTGATTTTATTTCGCTTAATTATTGGGGGATTGGTGTGACAAGTGAAGTTAGCAAGTAGCAATTTAGGACATATTAATTTGTGTCTTAGCAATTCCTATGCAGACTAATATTTTGATCTGGGTCTATGAAACATGGTATACCAAAAACTGGAAACATTATAAGCTCAGCCATGACAAAGTTATGGAGTTTCGTAGGATTACTATTTCTTAGGAGAACGGATTCAGCAATGAAACTTATTTGGTTCTTGAATTCACCTTGGCTACAGCCTACAGGAGAGAATAAAAACAGAAATGATGATGGTTTGAACTGTTTTGGAAGGAAGTTGCTCTTTTCTCTTATACTCTACTTGTAATTGCTTTTAGGATGTTACTTTTGTACTTTATTTCCGAACATTCACATCTAGGTAGAATTCTACTTTAAGTAATCACGGCATGTCCTGACAATATATGACTATAATAAGTTACCAAAATGTTTGATTGTATCACTGCCTTCTTCATATCTTATTGTTCAATACAAAGCTGATTTAACTTTTAATCTCTTTATACTTGCTAGTTGCTAGTTCCCGAATACCATTCATATTATTGAATAGAATTTACCAATTTCTGCTTCTTTCTGCTACTGGCTTATCAAATTTGCGTCATTCAGGAACGGAGATACATACGCTGGAGAATATTTTGCTGATAAGATGCATGGTTTTGGGGTCTATCGCTTTGCAAATGTGCATAGATATGAAGGAGCTTGGCATGAGGGTAGAAGGCAAGGGCTAGGGATGTATACATTCAGAAATGGGGAAACCCAGTCTGGTCATTGGCAAAACGGAATTCTCGATGTATCAAGTACACAAAACACCACTCATCCTGTATCTCCTGTTGCTGTTTATCATTCGAAAGTACTCAGTGCAGTTCAGGTATTTTGACTGACCTACCTTCAACTTTGTGTGCAATCTAAGATTGTAGAATTCCCCTAGCATGGATTTTTTTTTTATTTAAGGTTTTTCTTTATTGGGGAGTTGAGTTACATAATTTAGAACCGTTTGCATAGGTTCTTGAGAGACACAACAGGATGTATAAGATGTCCCCTGTACTCACAACTGAGACACTATTTGTGTAGAAACCATCAACTCTGCCTAGGCGATTGTTTGGAAGATTTATTTGCCATGTCTGATAAATGTTAATTGCTTACTGATACAGGGTCCCTGTTCTGTTTCTTTCTGAATTATAATTATATATTTGAAACATAAATAATATTCATATCTGAATGCTGTTTTTTAACGGATTTGTTTTAACAATCAGGAAGCACGTCGAGCTGCAGAGAAAGCTTATGATGTGGCTATGGTTGATGAAAGGGTGAACAGGGCTGTAACAGCTGCAAACCGGGCAGCTAATGCAGCTAGAGTAGCAGCAGTTAAAGCAGTTCAGAAACAGAGGCATTAAAAAAACTAGCAATGAAAACATTCCAATTCCTATTGTGTGAAGCTTCCGGCGGTCGCTTATACTCTGATCAGTACAAATAGATGAGATGGATGAAGGGCTGCATGCAGATTCTTCCACCTATCCTCCTTAGCTATTCCCTTCATGGGTGGCCTGCTACTCAGTAAGACTTCACAGAAAACATGCGACAGGAGGATTCAACTCTTTAAGAATCAGCGGCAGTTGCATGAAATCATTTGTAGTTGGTTTTTGGCTTTTGAATCCTATTAAGAGTTTTGTAAAAAGGGGCTTTAGATGTAATGAAAGTGCTGGTGTCCAGGTGAAACCTTCAACCGGCCTTGTAATTAAACTTCTATGGCGTCTGCAATGAAAATCATTTGAGATGCATACGTGGTGCTAGCAGATTTAGGTGTTCCAACATCTTTACCCAAAGGAGTTTCAACCTTGATTATGACCGAGAAAGATTTTCTAGAAAAAGTTTCAATAGAATCAAGGAAATTTCTTGCCTTCTTAGAGAGTAAATTAAAGCTTCAGAGAGCAGATCTGACCTGAAAAAATGGGTTAACGGCTCTAAATGAAGATCAGAAAAAATCAGGCGTGCACAGAATCACATTCATAGACATGAAACCATAAATGACCAAAAAACAGAATGTTCTGTTCAGAACTTCAAAATCTGCCTTGAGTTCTAAAGGTTACAAAAAACAAGATTACAACGAAATTTGATGATGGAATCATAATATAAAATTAACTTTCTGTCTGCTCCCTCAGCCTCCTGATGGTACTCCTAACAGTAACAGCACTTGCAGTGCTGCCAAGGGCATCCAAAAGAGCAATCAGGAACAGTGCATATGATATATAGGTGAATTCAATATCAAGAAAGACAAAAACTTCTTACTTCAAAGTATAAGCACCACCAGCTTTCACTTTGCCGCAGTCTTTGCATCCCCATATCCCGACAGCTTTTCTCTTCACCGCATACTGGAATAAGGAAGATCAGTTAGTGCATGCATATGAAAGAAAATATCATGCCAATAAATATTTCAGTCAAATGAGTGTAAAGGAAGTCCAAGAGATGATGAATTACCTTTCCGCAGAATTCACAGAAGTACTTGCTGTGCTGACTAACCTCCATCTTCTTAATCTGCTTCCTCAGACTAGCACCATAGCGAGTGCCTGCAATGTTATCACATCATTAGCATCACATCTCTAGCTATTCTAAAAAAGGTAGACAACCCAGTAGCAGTGGGACCTTGCTAAAGGTAATTAAGATTCCAAAACTCAACAGATGATGCAAACCCAAGAATCATGCACAACAGCCAAAACCAGCATAAGAACGCAAATGGGGCAATGATAAATAAAAACAAAACAATGATGCCTTGCAATTATATCACATGGGACATGGCTAAGCTCGTTCCACAAATTTGTTTTCAGGAATATTTCTAATTCTAATTCACTAATAAGAACATAAACTGGTAATTCAAGAATATAAAAGAAAGATATGTTCACCTAGTCAGAGATCAAAACAGGACAACTTTATTGACGTTCAACACCCCCTATAAAATTTAGTAAGCAAACATTTCCTTTCCAATTTTAACAACATATAATTTGTCTCAGAGATTACAAAAGTTCTAGCAGCAATAGCCAGAACAGAAATTTGGTGTAGTTCCACTTCAACCAACCTCAATGCCTTTTCCATAGTTATATTTGGCAAGACAAATACACCATTTTGAACGTTAGATGAAATGAAAGAAACAAAAAAAATTAGAACATACCATACTTGCCGACAATTCCAGCCTTCTTGGTTCTTTTCGTCTGCATGTTAACAACGAATTAACAGTGGTAAGCAAGCAAAAAATGAGAACTACACTACGCATTATATCCAAGATAATTCAAAGGCCATCTGAACAAGCTATGCGTACAATATAACATTATAGACACAAATTCGAAAATGACACAAATACAAGGATTCATATGCGAAATAATCATGTTACGATAAAATCATGAGATAATAGGAATTCAAGCATAAAAGCAATAAAAAAAAAGCTAAAAATCAACTTAGAAAGAAAAATAAAGACTATGGTCATCTGATATCAAATTTTCTAAAAGATCGACTGCTCTGATACCAAAACGCAAAAATCAGCCATGAATGTGCATTATCTCCTATATCCAACAAAGCTTAACTGAAATTAACAAGTTCTTTAGCAAGCGACAGAGAGTACCATTTTCAAATAGTTCTGAAGAGGCGAGAGAGAAGCAGAAACCCTAGTGCTTCCAAGACTGCACAAATTTGCACCCTTCGATAATTTATACGCAAGCTCACTCCGTTGAAGTGAAACTCGAACATAAAATTGTAGCCCTAGCCCAGTTTCTAATGGGCCTCCAACCCTTCTAAATCAGCCCATATGAGTTTCACAGTGGGCCGAATCTTTCATTCAATGGACCCAATATTCATATCATGGACCCCCGCCAGAGGCCTTTTATTATAATAATTTTCTGATGCGTGATTCACCTCCTCCTCCTTCCTCCTCGTTAACTCAACCCTCGATATATCCACTAATTTACGAGATCAACCATCGTCATCCCGGACGCGATCCGGCGCCATGTATTCGAACATGCTGGTCAACTGCTCCGGCTGCCGGACGCCATTACAGATTCCTCCAGGAGCGCAATCAATCCGCTGCTCGATCTGCCGCGCAATCACGCATATCGCAGACCCTCGCTCTGTGCCTCCTCCCCCTCATCATACCGCGGCATCTCCGTCTTCTCCTCCTCCTCCGCAACCTCCCTCTCCGTATAACCACTCTCCACCGGGTCCGGCACCGAACTCCCATGGGAGGAAAAGAGCGGTGATATGCGGGATATCGTACAGGCACTCGAGGCACGAGCTGAAGGGCTGTATCAATGACGCTAAGTGTATGAAGTATATGCTGGTCAACAAGTTTCAGTTCCCTGAAGAGTCTATTCTCATGCTCACTGGTATGACTTTCTTTTTACTCTGAGTACACTCATCTCTCTTTGCTTATATAAGGCGCTAGTTTGAATTGTCGTTTTTGGCTTTTAGCGACAATTAGCTTGATAATAGAAGTTTGAAATGAATTTAATCGATATTCATTATTTTTGTTTGGTTTTTTCTATTGCAGATGAATCCTGTATATTTAACTATAATTAAAAGAAATCAAGATTACTTTGGGAACATAGGAGCTCTTATTTTGGAATCAATTGTAAGAAGATTTATATTTTTAGCAGTACTATTTGGTTCCTAGCATTCAGTAGAAAGAGCGGGCAGAAGTTGAAATTGTGTTTTTCGCTCTATTTTTTTGGAGTGGATGAAAAGATGGTTTAAGTACTCAGTTGGATGTCTTCGTGAATTACTGCAAGTAATGATGCGGTTTGATGATATATTCATGTGCATCAATATCATTCTTTCTTTAATTTTATTTCAACCCACGCATGCATTTCAACAATTTCCTCACTGGATTTTAGCTGAAAGAGAGGAAAAGGGAAAAGGAGAAAGATGTGGAATTGAGAAGAGGAAAATGTGGAATTGTATTGATTGGTCGATTTCAGTTTGTTTGCTTGATTGTGAATTGATACTTTGATAGTATACAAACTGTGTTCGTGGCATAGATATTTGAAATGAAACCACTAGAACGGAAGTAAAGTACGATTTGTTAAGCATGAACTTGCACAACTTTTGTTTAAGATTAATAAAAGGCCCAAGATACGTGTTATATTCTTATCTTATGTCAAACAAGCACTTATGACATTTTTTTCCCCATAAATGACCTACAAAGAGCATCCACACATACATGGAAATTTACATGTAGTTTTTCTTTATTGCATGTTTTGCATCCAGTCAAGCCTGTGCATCCACTCCGATCTTTGTGCTGCTTTTCTCAACTCGTATGCATTGTTTATTTTCGTAAAATAAATAGTAGCAATGCCTATTGCTTTCATGATTCTTTATGTGGGATCAGTCTGTCAAAGTGATTAGTGACTACTATCTGTAATTAAGTAATGCTTTCATGAAGGAGTAAATAAAAGAAGAAGCAATTGGAAAAACTTTATTATATTATCTTGCATGTTCAAGCTTCCTATCAAATGCGATGTCCTATAAGCTCCTTTTGCCGTTTCTGAAGTTGATCATATTGTTCCTTTCTTGGAAGATAGTAGTTGATTCTTGATAACTAATGGATCCATGTGGATTGAGAGAAATGGAAAGGAATTTTTTTTAAAGTACTTTAGATGGTTAACTCCTCATTCCTTTGTTTTCTTTGCAATCTTACAGTGTAAAACAAAATTGTGTAGAAAAGGATATCAATTTATAATGGAAGTTATTGCACTCGTCTTTTGAAAGTTAAATTTCATCCAGTAATTTGAAGAGTAAGATTGAATTTACTTTTGCCATTTCGCAATTGTAAAAAATTGAAGGTATCAAATTTCTACCCATACTTATACTTTTGTGGACTATGCACTGAATAAAACTTAATTTTAGGTCTCGTGTAGTTCATTTATTTTGATGGAACCCCCTTTGCTGCCATTATTAACATTGTTCTCCTTTTATATAGATTTTAAAATTTAGAAGTTACAATGAATGCTTGCTTGTAACTTTAAATGCAGAAGAACAGACTGATCCCTACAGAATTCCTACTAAAAACAACGTGAAGATGGCATTGTATTGGCTTGTACAAGGTTCTCAGCCAGGAGACTCCCTGGTATTTCACTATTCTGGACATGGTTCACGGCAGAGGAATTATAATGGTGATGAAGTTGATGGATATGATGAAACTCTATGCCCCCTAGACTTTGAGACTCAGGGTATGATTGTTGATGATGAGATCAATGCTGCAATTGTCAAACCTCTGCCACATGGTGTCAGACTCCATGCAATTATTGATGCTTGCCATAGTGGCACTGTTTTGGACTTGCCGTTTTTTTGCAGAATGAACCAGTGAGTTGCACTTTTTTGTTAATTTATTATTATTATTAAAATTCTCTTACTTTCTGTGCTGTGTGGATGGAGAATTGGCATCAAAATTCAATTTGAGATTTTGAACTTGTTACGGGATGCTCAAGCTGTCTCAAATTATATGTTCTCACCCTGCATTTTGTAATTGCTTGTATCGTCTCTGTGTAGTTTTGGAATGCACACATTTGTGGATGTTTTTTTTAATAGCATTCTCATCAGTAAAATTTGAAGAAAATTGATGCATTTGATCTCGAATTCCTTTTCTGTCTTTCATTCTTGGAAATAGGAGTGGGCAGTACATCTGGGAGGACCATCGACCACGGTCAGGTTTATGGACAGGAACTAGTGGTGGAGAGGCAATATCTTTCAGTGGCTGTGATGACAATCAAACTTCCGCTGATACATCTGTAAGTTCCATTAAAATTGAAAAGAACTGATATAGCATCCTTACAGATTTCTTTCTTAAAAGTGACTGAAGAACTGTAATATCGTTTAAACTCAGGCTTTATCAAAGATCACATCCACTGGTGCAATGACTTACTGCTTCATCCAAGCCATTGAGAGAGGGCAAGGTAATACATATGGAAGCATTCTCAATTCAATGCGTGCTGTCATTCGAAGTACGGGCAATGACCTTGGAGGTGGTGGTGGTGCTGTGACGTCTCTCCTTACCATGCTTTTGACTGGAGGCAGTGCTATTGGTGGGCTGAGACAGGTAGGTAAAGCCCTTCATGATAACTTCACTGAATAGCAGTCTCATATAGTTGAGTCATAGAATGGTACTATTAACTGCTTGGGATATAACCAGGCTTGTCTATCCTCAGATGTGCAAAGTTTTTTAGTGTTGTACAGTACTGTAAAAAGCTTTGGCAGTGTAAAAAGCTTTAGCAGGGAACTGAATGGTTCTCCCAACATCCCATCTATAGACAATAAATATGAGGTTTGAATATGGAATCCCATATTTGACATTAATAATTGAGCATGCTGAAATCGATATTTTTGTTGTCTCTACACGCGTAAATGCAGTGTCGTGCAAATGATGAAACTGGTGATAAGAAAACGCCAGGCTACAGCATGGCAAGGCATAAACTAAGTGATACATGCTCATCAATGCACAAGAGATCTGTCATCATCCATGAAAGTTCTCAAAACATGCATTGTAGAGTTTCTAATCCATGTTCTTGTTATTGCCAGGAGCCGCAGTTAACCTCCTGCCAGCCGTTTGATGTGTATGCAAGACCTTTCTCCCTCTGATTTCTCGTATGTATTTTCAGAATCATCGTTGTAGAGGAAAAATAAGAACAGGGTTTCTTGATAGTTATCAATACATCCTCTGTTTGGAAATTTGTTGGATATAATTGACTGCATTGAGGAGACGAGTTTTTTTATGTGGCATATTGGAATATTTTTATCTTTTTCAATTTTGAAGTTCTTTTGTCATGCATACATGTTATTTTAGTTGCTTTAGCTTAACAGGACATTTATAGAGTTCTGCACAATGAATGGAACTCATGCCTCATTGCCCAATACTCCCATCCCTCCCATTAACTAACAGGGCGTACCTGTCTGATTCGGGTTGCATGACAAGATATCCAACAGGTATATTTCTAACATACCTACCCAACTCTTTATTCAATTATCAAAGGTACGTGTCTGACCAGCACGATTATCGAACAATATCCCATTAGTTCGGGCGCATAACAGAGTTTGAGGATATGGATATTTCTGAATTCTGACATCCTAACCCATCTCTCTTCAATAATCAAAGGTACATATCCAACGAGCACAATCACCAAACAACAGTAGACTTTCGGCCCAAAGAACATAACTACATAAGTACATAACGAGAAGAGTCTGCAAACAGAAGCAAAAAGCCATGACTTGCATATTCGATGCTTAATTGAACCTTTCATAATATCGGTGAACATTTGCAAAAATAATAGTAACACTTTTAGATCTGAGAACCCTATTTATAGATCCCCACCCACCCTCCCCACAAAGAAAATACTTTCCTTTCGAAATCAATAGTACCCTAGAAGCATTTAACATTAATCTCTTCTAGCAACATACAAATGAGTCATCTAAATAAATCTTTCTAATGTCCTTGATATGTTAGGCACTGGAGGCCGGAAATTCTCCAGTCGCAAATTGGAGCCGACAACAATTTCATTTAAGGCACTTTCACCTTTCTCAGATTTAATAATCTCCAAGGTGCTCCCAAGAACGTCACCTGCAAGCCCAACTTCCAGAAGTTGACCAGGCTCCCCTCCAACATCAAGTAACAACAATCCAATCTCTCTCAAGGGGATCAAACTTTCCAAAATGAATCTGGCAAACAGACGGCCAAGATATTCTGGTGCCTTCGGGGCATCATACATTGCATCTTCCAAAGTGGTGAGAACTGATTCAAAACTGGGGAATTGCAAATATCAAAGACATGTTAGAATAACATGCAGGATGAGAAGAGCTAGAAGATGTTGTTTTATAACATAAAACCTTTTTTTTAATCATCATCAGTCAAATTATATTTGTCAGTTCATCTAAGCTAGTTGTTAAAAGCTTTTCTACCCTTTTATGAGCTGGCCTTGACTCAGCACAGCAACCCCAGGCTTTGTTAGGTTGACAAGAAGCTTAGCCAATAGATCACGTTCCACGTCCTTTCTCTCAAAGGAGTCAGTAATCCAGAGGGAGACCATTGATGGATGGAAGCTTGGAGAATTCAAATCTTTAATACATAGAGCAACCTCTTTCTCATCTCGTGCTCTGAAAAGTAAAATAACAATATATCTTAGTATGCTAATCACAAAAACCTTCCTTGCAACAGAAACAATGCAAAAATAACAACCCCAGATAGACAACTGACAACGATCCTCCAATGGTATCACATTCGCAAATTCATATCAAATACCAGAGTACATGAGAGTATCAGAGCATTATTTTGTTGGGTATACAACATTTACACCTATCAACACTCCCAGTGAAGCAAAACAACAAACACTTTTCATAAACAATGCCATTAATCACATTAGTAAATTTCTAGCATAAAGTTTCAGAACATCTTGGTTGGGCCAACACCCATAGAAACCAATATTTCATCAGTTCTATGAGTACCTAAGAGAAGACTGCCAGCCACAAGGAGAATCTAAACTCCGAACTTACAGCTTTTTTAAAAGGTATTTTCAAAGAGAATTCAACAGCAGAGGTTCTTCTGATGATCTTCTCCTAAATGCTATTAGTGAAAATGATGCTTTGATGTTGGAGATGCCTTCCGAGAAAGAAGTGAAGGCAGCCTCAGATAGATGCAATGGGAAGATGACATTTTAGTGATTTCTTTTTTAATTCTAGTATTCAATATTGTTGAATTTGCTACAAATATAAATGTCTTTTATTCTTATGGAAGACCATCAATCAGTTCAATGATGTAAACATTTCAGATTATTTTTCCATATAAGAAACAGGATACAATCATTTCAGATTACAAATCATGGTATCTAACACTTCAGTTAAAAAAACATGACGTATTTTTTGTTAGATGATGACCCTCATCCACAAAGCTAATTGAATTTTAAAGCCCTCTGCATTGCTTAGAGAATTGAAAAGCAACTCCTTGCTTCCACTAGAAAGCACTTTACAGGTCTACATTGGAGACAATACACACAGATTTATATTTCTGAGCCTATGGTTTCAAAATCTCCAGCAAACAAACAATAAGAGAAGAAACTGATTTTTGGTTAAAGGAAAGAAGGAAAAAAAAAGATCTTTTGTGATATAAAATTTTGGTACAAGTTCAAAAGAAATTAAGGGCTAGTATTGATGGTTTAATTTTAATAAATGATAGTTAAGGGGGTATAAGAATGAGACAAGATTATTACCTGTAAAATTCTGCTAGCCCACTTGTTTGTGCCTGTCGTTCTTGTTCAGCATTTCTATGTACATCCTCTATCATTTTTGGCCCTTCAAATTTCCTCCTATGCTGCCATTTTCTTTTTCTAAGATCAATTGAATCCTTCAATATGCATCTAACCCTTGAAGATAATTTCATATCGGTTGACAAATTTCCCATCCTGTCAAAATACGCATCCATATGCTTCTTTGCTTTGGGATGGTCAATCATCTCCCCAATCGAGCTCATTAATTTGCAAAGAGCCTCAACATCTTCCTCATCTGGATTTTGAAATTGACCCAGCAATTTCTTAATGCATTCATGCATGATCCTCTCAGTAAGCATTCTCTTCTTGTACAGCTCCCCAATTAGTCTAATGTTACCCAGCATTTGTCGCTGTGCCTTCACTATTTTCTCTTCTCTTTCCTCCGCAGACAATTTAACCTCACCCTCTTCATCACCTTTATTTGCCTCTTCTTGCTCTCTCTCTCCTCTCTCAAATTCCTCCTGACACTTGTTTAGAAGCAATCTCTTGAAAGTTATCTTTTCATTATCTTCAATAAAGTCAGGCATCTCACCAGCCAAATGATGACAAAAGTCTGCATACATTTCACAGAAAGTAGGCTCCATCAAAGCTTTGTCAAAAATTTGTGAAATGACCCCAGTGAGAGTGACAACATTGTCAATGTTAACTGCTTTTACTTGCTCGAACAGTTTTTCAAAGTTCTGAGGTGTTAGCTTGTTCAGTATAGCTTTTAATTGTCGTTGCTTGGCCTGTTCCTCATCTGTCACTTTACCCACTTCATACTTTCTCTCAGCTTTATGCATAACCTGTGATGGAGTCCGTGGAGAAGGAAACAAACCCTTCTGCTGGAAATTAGTAGCACGCAGCCACCTGTCAGCATCAGGGCTATTTCTTTGCATCCCTCCCTGAGAAGCCATGGACTGCATTTGCCCAGATAAAATCCCTCCATATTGCACAGGAACCTGTGTGCGTGGATTTTTTTAAAACACCATAATTGCCTCCTTGGCCAGGAAGAAATCCTGCATTGCTTCCATAACCAATATCAAGACGTGGGTCTCTCCCTCCAAAAGGCCCTGGCTGCTTATTCCCTCTGTCATCATCAACCATGACACTCCCACGGCAGTCAATACGGGAACCCCTAGAATGCCTATCTATGATTCTTCCAGAACTAGGATACGAATCAATAGGATAAGAAACATTCACGTTTGTATTCATTAAGGCCTCAGCTAAGTCTGATGCAATTTCAAAACAGCTAATCCAAGGATATAGACCCGATAGTTTGCTAGGTAGTTCGTTATACATGGTTAACTAAAGTCTTTTAGGAGAAGATTAAGAAGAGTGCTAGGGGAATCATCAACTGGGCTCAGCATGCTTATTTAGAAGAAAAACAGGTTTCAGATGCTTCATCAGCAGCTAATGAATTTGTAGATTACTACTCAAAACACAAGAGGGTCTATCACGTAAACCAGATATCAAAGAGCTTTCAACAACTTCAATAGGGACTTCCCTTTGAGAGTTTGGGGACAAGATGGAACAAATAATTGATATCTTGGATCATAAAATGTGTCAGTAAAGGTATTAAATTTTCTCATCCGATGAAATTGGTTATGGGTGAGCAAAAGGATTTGATCTCAATAGAATGTGCAAGTAAATCAATCAGAAAGAATAGGGCATGATACGCGAAAATGAGTAATTATCCCTGCTATCCTCCCTCCTAAATAGAATGCACATTTTTTGGGTTAAATCATCAAGTGTCAGTAAAGGTATTACATATTCAATCATATTATATAGATATAGAAGTCAAATAGACAAATTAGGTATTTACAAGTCGTTCTTTCGTGCATCTAATTGATATAACGTAATTTTCCATTTTCCTCATAGATCGATGAAAAGGTATGGAAGAGTTGGGGGGGTCCTAACATTACTATTTCTATCTAGTAAAATCACAAACATCCTCTCCCCCTGAATGAGTAAGGCAATGGTGAGGGCAACAAAAACAACTACCCACTACTATCACTTTTAGTTACTTTGAGAAAAGACAATATTATCTGTCAACAAAAAAAAAAACTATTTCGCTAATAAAAAAGAACTTCAATATTCACAAGCAATAAGAAGACACTGCACCTCATTAACTCAATCCATTTGTGTGTATATGTCTTCGCATGCATATATGCATATATTATTCTATGTTAGTGCCGCAATATTTGTTTTAAAAGGTATGGTATTGAAAAAAGAGCAGCATTCTCTCAATTTTCTACTTGGACGATTGCAGCGAGACTGAATCCATATCAACTATGATATTGCTTCTCACAGATTTCTAACTCGAAATAAAACTAAAGCTAAAATCTGGAACAAAATTTTGAGAGAGAAAAAATTAATTTTATTTCTTGTGGAGGTTTCATCACTAAAATGTATCTTCGACAGAAAAATGTTTTGATAATGTGTCTCTCTCAATCTAAACCTGCAAATCAACAAATGAAATCTAAGTCTTTCGAAAATAAAATTGAAAGTGGTTGCAAGCCCTTCGTCCAATAAACGGATTATTTGTGATGAACTTAAGAGAAAAGTTATCTATGTGTAGGCTACATAAAATAAACCGACGATGTAATCATTTCAGATTATTTTTCCATTTAAGAAACAGGATATAATCATTCAGATTACAAATCATGGTATCTAACACTTCAGTTAAGTAAACATGACACATTTTTTGTTAGATGATGACCCCGCAACCATGAAGCTAATTGAATTTTGAAGTCCTCTGCATTGCTTAGAGAATTGAAAAGCAAATCCTTGCTTCCATTAGAAAGAACTTTCCTGGTCTACATTGCAGACAATATACACACATTTATGTTTTTAAGCCTATGGTTCCAAAATCACCAGCTTTTATAAACAAACAATAAATTAATAAATTAATAAATTAATGTCAGGTCGAAGAAAAAAGAGACTTTTGGTGAACTAAAATATTGATAAGTTGAAAAGAAAAACCTAAGGTTTAGTAGTTATGTATTTGACTTTAATAAATGATAGTTAGAGGGTCTTTTACGTTTGGAGGTGGGGGTGAAAAGTAGCGTTGGGCTGACGAAAGGGAGGTGGATCTCCATTTTTGATAATGCTTGATGCCTCGCAAATTAAATGCCAAAATAATGCTCAATCGTTAAGAATTAGACAAGATTATTACCTGTAAAATTCTTTTATAGGAGTGCTAGATGAGTCGCCTTCAACTTTTCCCTTCCCTTTCTCCGCCGTGTCCTTCTGCAACAGACTGCCAACCGCGTACAGGCAGGCCATCATCTCATTCAAGTCTTCCTGCAAGCTCGCTACAGTGCTCTTCAATCCACTCACCTCATTCTCCAAGACCTCCATTCTTCCTTTTATATGCATGTATATATGGAATTGAAACAGAAATTACAGACGATTGACTAACCTAGCTTTCGAGGAGCATAGGAATTCCAAACCTTAGATTTCTTAACTAAAAACTGCATCTCACACCGCTACTTTAAATTCCAAACCAAAAGACTAAATTACAAAAGAGAATCAATACCGCTTAAATAATTGAGCATGCCGAAAGTTGGTATTGATTGACGTGTAAAGAAAAGAAAGAAAAAGGAGAATGAAAAGTTTGAAAAATGAACACGGCATGTTGGTAGTTGAAGTCTGTGTTGCGCTGAAGAGCCTCGGGGCGTTCGAGCGGAAAGAAAATGGCTTTTCTAGACCAGAAAAGCATGTTTTGGTGCGCTCGAGCGAAATTTTACTGTGCGGGCTTTTGTTTTAGGTCTTGCAAAGCTAAAGAGAGTGAATAAGAAAGTGATTTCTTGCGTGAACTCTTGATTGGTGTGATCAAAGCTTGTAGAACAAACCAGGTGATCGATATTATACTATTTTTTCACTCTAGAGGATATTCTCGCGAGTCCATAACTCGATTTTTTCACTATAGTGTATTCTTCCACAGAATTATCGAACCACGTGTCTATCTACAAACACGATAATCAAACAACAATTCTTTCGGCAAACAGAAACGAGGTTAAGAGATCTCTCATGAAACCATCACCAAAACGGCATGACCTGCATATTTGATGCTCAGTTGAACCTTTCATAATATCGGTGAACATTGCAAAAATAGTAATAACACTTAGAACTGAGAACCCCATATATAGATCCCCAACCACTCTCCCCCCACAAAGAAAAATACTTTCCTTTCCAAATCAATAGTACCTTAGGAGCATTTAACATTAATATCTTCTAGCAACATACAAATGAGTCATCTAAATAAATCTTTCTAATGTCCTTGATATGTTAGGCTTTGGAGGCCGGAAATTCTCCAGTTGCAAATTGGAGCCGACAACAATTTCATTTAAGGCACTTTCACCTTTCTCAGATTTAATAATCTCCAAGGTGCTCCCAAGAACATCACCTGCAAGCCCAACTTCCAGAAGTTGACCAGGCTCCCCACCACCATTACGCAACAATGGCCCAATCTCTCTCAAGGGGATCAAACTTTCCAGAATGAATCTGGCAAACAGACGGCCAAGATACTCTGGTGCCTTCGGGGCATCATTTACTGCATCTTCCAAAGTGGTGAGAACCGATTCAAACCTGGGAAATCGCAAGTATCAAAGACATGTTAGAATAATAATGTATATAACAATTTATATATATATATATTATAATTATTAATTAAATTATAGCTAGAAGTTACTGTTTTAAAACATAAACTTTTTAATCATCATCAGTCAGAAATTATATTTGTAAGTTCATCTAAACTAGTTGTTAAAAGCTTTTCTACCCTTTCATGAGCTGGCCTGGACTCAGCACAGCAACCCCAGGCTTTGTAAGGTTGACAAGAAGCTTAGCCAATAGATCACGTTCCATGTCCTTTCTCTCAAAGGAGTCAGTAACCCAGAGGGAGACCATTGATGAATGAAAGCTTGGAGAATTCAAATCTTTAATACATAGAGCAACCTCTTTCTCATCTCGTGCGCTGAAAAGTAACATAAAAATTTATCTTAGTATGCCAATCACAAAGATCTTCCTTGCAACAGAAACAACGCAAAAAATAACAACTCAAGATAGACTGCTGACAAACATCCATATCCAACGGTATCACATACCCAAATTCATATCAAATAACATAGTACGTGAGAGTATCAGAGCATTGATTTTGTTACATACACAACATTTACACCTATCAACATACACAGTGAAGCTAAACAACAAACACTTTTCATAAACAATGTCATCAATCACATCAGTAGATTTCTAACATAAAGTTTCAGAACATCTTGGTCGGGCCAATACCCATAGAAACCACTATTTCATCAGTTCTATGAGTATCAAATAGAAGAATGCTAGCCAAGTGG
Source organism: Euonymus europaeus (assembly GCA_963580455.1). Lineage (NCBI taxonomy): Eukaryota > Viridiplantae > Streptophyta > Magnoliopsida > Celastrales > Celastraceae > Euonymus > Euonymus europaeus. The sequence continues at coordinate 25,071,057 of OY756962.1, forward strand.
AGAATCTAAACTCTGAAATCACAGCTTTTTTAAAGAAATTTTGAGAGAGAATTTTAAAGGCAGACATTCTTCTGATGACCTTCCCCTAAATGCTATTAGTGAAGATGATGCTTTGATGTTGGAGATGCCTTCCTAGAAAGAAGTGAAGGCAGCCTCAGATAGATGCAATGGAAAGAAAGACATTTTAGTGATTTTCTAAAAGACATTTTAGTGATTTCTTTTTTAATTCCAGACTCAATATCGTTGAATTTCTGATAAGACTCCAATTTGTTTTACGCAAGCAAGCAGAAGGAGGTGGAACAAGTGCCTGGGAAGTGCAAGTTTTATTGGAAGAATTTTTTGACTGCTTACTTGTGTTGGGTGTGAGGTTGTCTTTTGAGTTTCCTAGGCGGGAGTCTATTTATGCTTTTTTATTTTGTGCGTGTTGTTCAAGCAAAAACTTGAAGAGTGTGGTGTGGAGAGTTGCAGGCCTCTCGAAGTGCCTTGTGGATTGTATGCTATTTCCTTGTAATATTTCCAGTTTTACTATCTTGTTGGAAGGAGTCTTATCAATTTCCTACAAATATAAATGTATTTTATTCTAATGGAAGACAATATTGAAGTTATTGCCGCAATATTTGTCTTCAGGTGCATATATGTATATATTATACAATTTATGCCACGTTAGTGCTGCAATATTTGTTTAAAAAGGTATTGTAGTAAAAAAAAACAATATTCTCTCAATTTTCTACTGGGACCATTGCAGCGAGACTGAATCCATATCAAATATGATATTCTCACCAATTTCTAATTCGAAATAATACTAAAACTAAAATCTGAAAGCAAAAAAATGAGAAAAAATAAATTATTTTTATTTCTTGTGCAGGATTCATCACTAAAATGTATCTTTGACACAAACGTTTAGATAATGTGTCTCTCCCAAGCTAAACCTGGAAGACAACAAATGAAATTTAAGTCTTGAAAATAAAATTGTGCGCAGTTGTGAGGCATTCGTTCAATAAACAAATTATTTGTGATATACTTAAGAGAAAAGTTATCTCTGTGCAACTACATAAAACAAACCAATAATGCAATCATTTCAAATTATTTTTCCATTTAAAAAACAGGATATAATCATTCAGATTACAAATCATGGTATCTAACACTTCAGCAAAGTAAACATGACACATTTTTTGTTAGACGATAACCCTCAACCACGAAGCTAATTGAATTTTGAAGCCCTCTGATTGCTAAGTTAGAGAATTGAAAAGCAACTCCTTGCTTCCATTAGAAAGTAGTCGACATTGCAGACAACATACACACACGACACATTTATATTTCTGAGCCTATGGTTTCAAAATCTCCAGCTTTTATAAACAAACAACAAAAGAAAAAATTGATTTTTGGTTGAAGAAACAAATTGATTTTTTGTGAAATAAAATTTTGGAGCAAGTTGAAAAGAAAAACCTAAGGTAGTATTTATGGATTTGATTTTAATAAATGATAGTTAGGGGGTATTTATGATGACTATAACAAATAAGTACTCTGCTATGTTTGACTAAATCCCCCACAGGAGGGGGTGTGAAAAGTGTTGCTTGGCTTACAAAGGGAGGTGGATCTCCATTTTGATAATGTCTGATGCCTAGCAAACTGAATGACAAAAGATGCTAATTGGTATAAGAATGAGACAAGATTATTACCTGTAAAATTCTTTTATGGCTGTAATAGACATGTCTCTCAAGTGCTCTTCAGGACACACCTTTTCTGAAGGAACATTATGGGCAAGACCTGACGGCTGCCCTCTTGGAGGAGGTGAAGTAGCAATGGATCTTTCAAAGCTACGGTCTTGATTTCTTATGTTGCGATTAGAGTAACTTACATTACGATCTAGACCACTGGATTGATCAAATGCAGCAGGAACCGCATATCTGTCAGGAGCATACCCGAGGAGATCCTCCCGTGGGCTGTAGGTTGTTCGCTCTGATACAGAAGCATAACCATTCAAACCAGTTGCTGTACTTCTCGAATCCCCAGAAACAGGAGAAATATTAGCCACGGTAGAGCTAGAAATTGTTGGTGCTCCTCGTATGGACATTCCTCTAGCAAGCCCACCTTGGGGCCCTAGAGTAATAGAATCATCAATGGGTCTCTGAGGCAAGGGAACAGACAAGGTCCTCGCCTCATAAGACTGTCTGTCTACTCGTACATCCTGAGCAGAAAACCCACGAACCTGGCTAGGGAATGAACGGAAACCACCCATTTGGGAATTTGGGGAAGGTATCACGTTTGAACCTCTTGGACCAAAATCCATAGGTGCCCTTCTAGAAGGATTCATGTTTGGTGCACGAGTTAGCCTGCTTGTTTGTGCCTGTCGTTCTTGTGCAGCATCTCTATGTACATCCTCTATCTTTTTTGGCCCTTCAACTTTCCTCCTGTGCTGCCATTTTCTTTTTCTAAGATCAATTGAATCCTTTAACATGAACCTAACCCTTGAAGATAATTTCATATTGGTTGACAAATTTCCCATCCTGTCAAAATAAGCATCCATATGCTCCTTTGCTTTGGGATGGTCAATCATCTCCCCAATCGTGCTCATTAATTTGCAAAGAGCCTCAACATCTTCCTCATCTGGATTTTGAAATTGACCCAGCAATTTCTTAATGCATTCATGCATGATCCTCTCAGTAAGCATTCTCTTCTTGTACAGCTCCCCAATTAGTCTAATGTTACCCAGCATTTGTCGCCGTGCCTTCACTCTTTTCTCTTCTCTTTCCTCCGCAGACAATTTAAACTCACCCTCTTCATCACCTTTATTTGCCTCTTCTTGCTCTCTCTCTCCTCTCTCAAATTCCTCCTGACACTTGTTTAGAAGCAATCTCTTAAAAGTTATCTTTTCATTATCTTCAATGAAGTCAGGCATCTCACCAGCCAAATGATGACAAAAGTCTGCATACATTTCACAGAAAGTAGGCTCCATCAAAGCTTTGTCAAAAATTTGTGAAATGACCCCAGTGAGAGTGACAACATTGTCAATGTTAACTGCTTTTACTTGCTCGAACAGTTTTTCAAAGTTCTGAGGTGTTAGCTTGTTCAGTATAGCTTTTAATTGTCGTTGCTTGGCCTGTTCCTCATCTGTCACTTTACCCACTTCATACTTTCTCTCAGCTTTGTGCATAACCTGTGATGGAGTCTGTGGAGAAGGAAACAAACCCTTCTGCTGGAAATTAGTAGCACGCAGCCACCTGTCAGCATCAGGGCTATTTCTTTGCATCCCTCCCTGAGAAGCCATGGACTGCATTTGCCCAGATAAAATCCCTCCATATTGCACAGGAACCTGTGAGCGTGGATTTTTTAAAACACCATAATTACCTCCTTGGCCAGGATGAAATCCTGCATTGCTTCCATAACCAATATCAAGACGCGGGTCTCTCCCTCCAAAAGGCCCTGGCTGCTTATTCCATCTGTCATCATCAACCATGACACTCCCACGGCGGTCAATATGCGAACCCCTAGAATGCCTATCTATGACTCTTCCAGAACTAGGATACGAATCAATAGGATAAGAAATATTCACATTTGTATTCATTAAGGCCTCAGCTAAGTCTGATGCAATTTCAAACCCCTCAGGCAGATTTTTACACTTGTCTGCAAATTGCAAGAGGAAATCTTTAGAATACTTTTTGTCCATATTTTCATTTCCATCCTTTTCATAATTCAATGATCCTCCATGAGCTTTTCCCCCATTGGCTGGACTTTCAAGTTTCAATGCAGAGATGTCAGCTGCATCTTCCCAATCATCAGGCTCAGCTTTATTCTGCACACCTTTCTCACTCACTGCATCATCTCCTCCTTGAACATCAGCAGACTCCTGCTTTAAAGTAACGGTATCAGTGACTTCAGAAGAAACAGATTCTTTCTTCTCCTCTGGCCCTTTATATGCCATGTAAAGATCAGAAGATGTCCCAGCAGCATCTGCTTTCTGGAGAAGTTCTTTCCTCTTCTTTTTCCCTCTAGTATTACTACTCTTTGGCCTAGTCAGTTCTGGAATGGGTTCATCCTTGGAACTAGAGATGGAAAGGGAGGTCATGCCAGAAATAGTGCTCTCCGCACTGTCTTTTGAAGTTGCTTCGGAAAGATCAGCACTTACGACCGAATCAGGCTGCTGATCTTGCATCACAGTCTTTGTAATGGAAATCTCACTCCTACCCATCAAATCACTGTTGCTTGTAGAAGCATAAAAAAGGGCAATATTATTACCAGAAGAATTTTTGAAATCAGTAGAATCCGTCTTGGAAGTCAATGTGTCAATATTATCAGATGTATTATCTGCTTTTTCACAGCAATTCACAGATTCATCCAAACCTTTCTGCACTGTTTCCGAGATTGGACCCTCGTTGCTGATACTCGTTTTCTTAAAAACATAACCCTGAGAAGCTTGTTTAGCAACTAAAGGATATTCTGAAGCACCAGAAACCGAAGAAAGGTTGGAACCATCACTATCCTCTTTAGGTCTGTCAAGCATTGCTTTTCCTATGGCTTCCTGTGACCCAAGAGATGCACAATCTAGTTGTTCCTCTAGAAAAGAATCATCCGACTTCGCATTATTAGCAGTCACCAGAGTGTCAACAATTGATCCATCGTCAGAAACTTCAGAAGAAATGCTCGCAAAGCCACCTCCAACATTTGTACTAGAAGCATCAACTCCTTTACCTTCGTCGCTTACAGAATCTCGTGGATGGAAACTGGTAGCAGTATGTTGTTCACCAACCTACAAAGAATGGCTTAAATCCATGACAAAGAAGAAAAAAGTCAACTATTCAACATTAGGAAGGACAATTTTCAGGTCAAAGTACCTGATGATGAGGTTGCAAATGGCTATTCTTTCCTGGCCTCTTTTTATGATCTTCAATAGAGTTCAACCTCAAAACTTCCTTTTTTCCACCTTCGGTATTGGTCACACCAGGAACAGACTCTTCAAACTGGCCTTCTGAAGTGGAGGACAAATGATTAATCACTAAATTGTCAACAGAAACAGCAGCAGTAACCAACCCAGTTTGTTCAGATGTCACTGGCTTGAAATCAAAAGATTCACCAGCAGGTTTTGGCTGCAGCAAAGAGCTTTCAGAGCAAGCCTCGGCATCCCTTCGAGAATAAGAATCTCCAGATGTCCTAGAAGATTTAGGAGATCCACTATTTTCAATGGCAGGTGGATTATTATTCAATGATGATTCTACCACTTTTTCTCCAGAAGAAGAAGTAGTGGGTTTCACAGTCACCTTTGATGTTGCTGATGGAAGAGATGTGATCACATTATGTACATCACGAGTATGTTCTGAGTTGGAAAGTTCTGCAGAACCATGCACTACAGCTCCAGTCTTATTTAAAAGCAGAGGAGCAGCACTTTGGTTCATGAACGACACATTCTGTGGACCTTGGCTGACAGAAGAGCTAGGGATTGGTGCCTGAGAGTTGGGTGCTATTTGGCTACTTGTTAATGGTAGAGAGCTTGGGGCAGGGAAAAACAGTGAACTGGAATTATAGGTGCCCGGATAGTAGTTAATGGGATGAGAAGGTCCAAACGATGGAACTGGTTGGGATTGTGGTACATTAGCATGAGACCTTTGGACTGATTTGCTACTGTCTTTATATTTATCTACCTGTTTATCCAGCCTCAGCTCCTCATGAGTCTCGGGGTGAGTGATCTTCACAGCTGTTTTACGGGGACCACCAAACATTCCTCCCTGCTGCTGGGGATATTGTGGGGTCATGCCAATTCCAAGGTTGCCTAGATTTGGGGATAGCTGAGGACCCATCTGGGGGGTGAAACCCAAGCTCTGTCCATGATGCATAATTCCTTGAGGCTGCATTCGATGCTGAAGACCTTGAACAAACACTTGTTGCTGTACTTGAGGAGCATTTCCCATCGATAATGGCACGGGAATTGGCATCTGGAGTGAAGTTCCAGCCACACCCTGAGACTGTAGCTGTGGATTGGGTCCACCAAACTGCACAGAAACCTTTGGCTGGTGAAATGGGATTTGCATCGAAGTTATTGGAATGGGAAGAACTGGAGGCTTCTGTGCTTGGTTAACCAAAGGTGCAGCTGACGCTTGTCTATCCCTTTTGGCTTTGGACACTGGTTGAACCTCAGTAGCATTAGGCCGATCAATCTCATTATCCTTCCTTGATGCCTGTTGCTTAGGAACAGGAGTTGGCAATGGAGGTCCAGATATAAAGGGCTCATACCTTGCCTGCAAGTTTCATGGATCAAATAATTTTTCACAACATTATTTGCTATGATTATATCAGAATGGCATTATGGGCCTGGTAACGGAATCATGGTGACAACTCAGTAACCATTGAGTCGGGTGAATTCAATCAAAATGAAAAGAAAGTGAACAATCATGTGTGTGGTGCAGAGTAACGGGAACAACTTGAAAGAAGATGCTTATAAAAAAAAGAACTTGGAAGAAGACGTGCAGAAGGAACAACGAAAATATTATGCAACAATAAAGGGTGCACTGACATAAATCTCTTTAACATCTTCTAGTAACACAGTAAAACAGTAAAGAGAGAGAACCTGGTCACGTTTCTGCTCATCTAAATTAGGCGGAGCTGAGCTTGTTCGAGCAGGAATCTACAATAATATTGGAAACAAAAAAAATTAAATATATATATATATAACATAAAGAAAGTAAAGGAAAAAAAAAAGACGGAGAGAGACAGGGAAGTGTCACGCACCATGCATATGTAAAAAGCTTGAATGATGACTATGAGAGATGAACAATACCTGCATTCCATTCATGAAACCTGGACTTATGGACCCAAATTGAAATGGGAAAGCTTTAGGTGCATCCCCTGGGGCTATGCCATCAGAAAACATTGATAACAAAAATTAGAATTGGAGATATCATTTTCATACAAATTATAGACAGAACCAATATTTATATGATTCAAACACATTTAGAACTATATAAAAATCTTCTATGAACATCAAGAATGATATGAGCATACCCTTAACGGGGGTGGAAGGCCCACCACTGCCGGGGGTCAAGGTGGAAGGTTGAGAAACTGGAGCTTTCGGAACAGCTCTGTTAATACTCCTTTGAATGACTGACACTTCAGTGGGCTTGGCAGCAGTTCCACTCGATACAGATACATTAGATGTACCTGACATGATGAGACAGTTAAAACCAATTAAAACAAGGGCAAACACATCACATTGAAATACAAGTTTCCATCAAACTATCCCATTATTTCACCAAGAATATCCCATTTAAATCAAGATTAAACAACCTTCCAATCCATTAATCCAAAAGTAATAAAATTTAGACTAATATACCATGTACTTGAGGCTGAATATGGGCATCATTCTGTACATTCCGTGGGGCAGTAGCAGCATTACTAGACTCTGAAGACTTCACAGCAGGTACGTTTCCCCTCGATTGCCCTCCTTGTGCATTGTTATCCTTCTTAAAGCTATCAACATAACAAAACAACAGTCAAAACAAAAATCAAATAATCAGAAAAAGCACCATAATCGTAAGCAAGCCGTAATACCCTATAAACAACAACTACATTAGAAGATTACCTTCGGCCTGAGGGTAAAGTCGAAGATGACGAATTGATGGAAGGAGGAGGGGCGGGCCCGCCGCCACCGCCCTTACCGTAAACACCTGAGGAGCTCCGCTGCTGATTCGAGCTGGCGGATCGCCCTGTTTTCCTGTACTGTGTATCACCTCTATCGGACCTTGATTGATTGACGGACATATATCCGTTTCCCTAAATTCCTCCTATTTCCCTTCGTTTTTACTCTCTTTTTTCTCTGCAACCAACATACAGATCGCCAAAACCCAAGTAAAAAAATATCAAAAACCAAAATCACAACTCAGAAATATAAAAAATATGGATTGAGGTGTGATTGAAGAAAGTGAGGGGACCTGTAGTGTTAGAGATAGATAGAGTGTGGAGAAAAACAGAAATATAAAATTAGGGTTTTATTGAGAAGTCATTGCGATATCCAAAAAACAAAGACAAACTCAAAATTGGGTGATACTTGAGATTTGAGAGAGAGAGAGAGGTATAGAAGGGGTAAAGATGACCGACCAACGAACAAAAGGTCTGGTCAAAAGCACAGGTTTTTTAGGAGATCGAAATCGATAGATCAAATGGGTCTCTCTCTCTCTCTCTCTCTCTGTAAATCCGAATTCTATATAATTTCTTCTTCGACAAAGAAAAGTTTTTTGCTACTAACTTCACCTTAGTCACGCGCAACTGCACTCGCCGCCGCAGGTACCAGCATTAGTGGTGGTTCGGGTTTTGGAGCCTCGAATTGTGATTCTTGTAGGGAAAGAGAGAAACTGACTGGTAGAAGCACTGTCTCTGATATGATTATGTATATATCTAATTTCTATTAAATCCCTAACTGGGAATTTGACTTATGGTTATTAACTATTTATGGTAATAAATATTATTTATTTAAATTATACAATGAAAGTCATTATTTACATAAAATCATTTTTAACAAGCGAGCTATAATTTTTAACATTTTTATGAGTTGAGTCTGTGGTTCTGTTTGGTAAACAATATTGCATGTAGCATATAATTTAGCTTATATGCTGGGAGCGTAGATGCTGTTTGAAATGCTCGCATATATACTGTTTGAAATGTTCGCATATACTTGGTTAATTTTTCCAGAAAAAATATATATGTTGTTTCAAATGATGTGTCAAATTACATACAGGGGCAGTAGCACAGATTAAAAAGTATTTTTCAAAAATATATAATAAATTATTAAATATAATTGAATATATTATTTTAAAATAAATATATTATTAAATATAAATAATTAATTAAATCTATAAATAATTCAATATATTAGTAAAAATGTTAATATATTATTAAATATAAATAAATAACAATTTATTATTTAATATAAATGAATATATTATGAAATAAAAATAAATAATAGATTAGCAAATATAAATAAATAAATTATTAAATATAATTAATATATTGTTTTAAAATAAATATATTGCAAAATATAAATAATTTAATATATTAGTAAAAATGTTAATATATTATTAAATATAAATAATTTAATATATTAGTTAAAAATGTTAATATATTATTAAATATAAATAAATAATAGATTAGTAAATATAAATAAATAAATTAGTAAATATTATTTAATATATTATTTAAAAATAAAAATATTATTAAATAAAAATAATTAAATATATTAGTAAAAATGTTAATATATTATTAAATATAAATGAATATTTTATTAAATAAAAGTAAATAATAGATTAGTAAATATAAATAAATAAATTATTAAATATAATTGAATATACTATTTAAAAATAAATATATTATTAAATATGATTATTTGGTGATAAGTCATTTATACGAACTTTATATTCCATTTAGTCTTTTTGAAAAGTTTGTAGCTCAATACATTCTCAATTATTTGAACCTTAACTCAATAAGGACAACTTTAAATTTTAACTTTATTTAATGACAATTTTACCCTACCCTCATTTAAACCTATCTTTATTTTTATTAGTATATGATTGCTTTTTATTTAGAAAATAATTATTATAATAAAATAAATATAAATACAATTCCAGAAAGTCGGATGAAATCATGTTTTGTATCTATATGTTTTTAAAAATAAACTAATATTTTCACTTTTGATGAATCAAACTGAAGAGTCGATCAACCAAATTATTTTTTTCTCGAAAATCAAGTGCACTCACATGCACAAAATTTACTTGACTTAGTAACTTATATATATGCATTAAAATCTGTGAATCACTATATTATTGAAATCAACAATCGAACACTTGTGCATTAACAAAACGTTATTCAATATAAATGTCGATATTTTATTACATTGTTAACTAACAACCAAAGTCCATAACTTATGAGAATAGTATCATAATAAAACTCAATTCATATTTCAAACAAAACCAAATACCATAACAATTTCTAGCCGTTTTGGTGACTTTTGCGAAAATACTCTAAATTCTGGGTAAGAAATCCTCTGATTTTTTTTGCATAATTTCAAAAAATCTTCTAAATTGTTTTGGTGAATTTTGTAAAATCCTCTGAATTCTTGACAAGTTTGAGAAATCATCCGATCATCTACATTTTTTGTTGTTTTTTTGTTTGATTTTGATAAATCCTCTAAATGTTTTATAAAAAATTTAGAGGATTTCTGGTAATAGGGTATAAAATATAGGGTTTTGAGTATTAAGATATTAGTGTTTAGAGTTTACAATATAAGGTTTTCTGTTTAAGAGATTATAATTTATTATTTAGGATTTTGGGGTTTAGGACATAAGGTTTAAGATTTAAGGTTTACGAATATAAGTTAGTAAAATTTTATGATTTTCTTCTTATTTTTGTAAATTCTTCTTAATTATTTATAAGATTTTTTGTTCAAAATTAAAACTAGACTTGTTAACATTCAGAGGATTTATGGGAAATTTGAATTGTTAACGTTCAGATGATTTATGAGAAATTCAGAGAATTTCTAATTACAAGGTTTAAAGTTTAAGAGTCTAGGGTTTAGAAGATTAGAGTTTAGTGTTTAAAGTTTAGGATTTAGAGATTTAAGATATTAGGATTTAGTATTTAGGATTTAGAGATTTAAGATTTTGGGGTTTAGGATTTAGAGTTTCGGGTTTTTTTTCTTTGATTTTCAAAAAGTCTTCTAATTTTTATTATATATTTTATGAAATCCTCTAAATTTTTTTGCTTAATTTCATGAAAATTCTGATTTATTTTGTTAAATTTTGCGAAATCCTCTCTAAATTTGAGACAAGTTTGTGAAATCCTCTGAATTTTTGGTTGTTTTTGTTAGATTTTCAAAAATTCAATTTTTTTTTGATATATTTTTATGAAATCATATGTATTTTTTGCTTAATTTTAAAAACTCATTTAATTGGTTTTGGTGAGTTTTGAGAAATCCTCTGAATTCTAGATAAGTTTGAGAAATCCTTTGAGTTCATTCAGAGGATTTGACAAATAAACATTTAAATATATCAATCATGAGTCTCATTAGAAAGAGTTTTTCGTGCTGATTATGAATATATATATTTTTAAAAAATCCGACTTATATTTTGAGAGATAAAACTGTTTTAAAGTTTTTAAAAGAAAAAAAAAATAACAAGAATATGATGATGTCAGCATATGTCATCCATATAATGACTTATTGGAATAAGGATAGTTTTGTCCATAATTATTTAAAGGATGTTATGGAATATTGAAAAATTGAAGGTAGTGAATGAAATACATATTTTTATTAATGGACTTATTGGTGAATCTCCCTATTAAATATAAATAATTAAATATGTTAGTAAAAATGTTAATATATTATTAAATAAAAATGAATTTATTATTAAATAAAAATAAATATATTATTAAATAAAATAAATAATTGATTGTTACATTAAGGGTATTTTAGTCATTTGACTGAAATATAATGGGTAGTTTAGACTTTTCATCTTTGATAGAAAGTAAATGTTGTTGAAAATGATTTTTTATGTAGCGTTTGAAAATTGTAACATATATGCTAAAATTGTTTTTGGGTGTTTGGTTAAGTAGCTTTTTGTATGTAGCATGTATGCTGAATGTTAAATTATATGCTACTACGAATTGTTTACCAAACACCCCCTGTGTTTAATTTTTCAAGTCATGCAAATCCCGAGCCCTGGAAAAATAAGGCGAGCCGAGCTATTACGACTCCATTCCTATATCTACTAATGTGTGTACTATAGGACTAAAAAATGAAGCCATTATATAGACATGAGACTGGTGCTAAATAATCCAAGTTTTTGTATGCCAATATTAATTCAAGTCTACATGACATGCTTTGTAAGCGTATGACATGAAAAATTAAAATTTTAGGAAATAAAATATTTTATTTGAAATTTCACGGCACAAAATTTTAAAACACTTCATCTCTTAAAATACATATTAGATTTCAAAAAAAAATTACATATCCAGAATCAACAAGTAAAAATCTATCCAACGAGATCTATCATCGATATGTTTATTTCAGTCATTTTTAATTACATTGTTTTTTGTACTAATATGTGAATTACGTAGGTTCCAATGTTTATTTATAGGTACTGATATGAGTTCGTATATCGATTTTCATATTGTAACCTAAACAATAAATGTTAACCCTAAGGGGAACGAATTCGTTAAATCCTAACAGGCTCGTGTATTGGATTTTCATTCTGTAACCTAAACAATAAGTGTTATAAACCCCAAGGGGAATGAATTCGTTAAACTCTAACAGACTCGTGTATTAAATTTTTATGTTGTAACCTAAAAAGTTCGGATTTATTACTAAAATCTTAAATGTCCCAAGTGTTAAACCCTAACTACTAAAACTTAAAGGGTTAAGGTACCCAACATAGTTTCAATAAAAATGCAAAAAATAAAAAATATATATTTTACTATTTTTTAGAGAAAAAAACGTTTTAAAATTTTATATTTATTAAAAAATAAATAAATAATGTGCTTAATTGTTTTTAAAAAAAAATCCAACATAGCCCACCTACATAGAGTGTCATGTAGACTTGAGTTGAGTTGGACTACTAAAAATTGGATTCTATAACATTTTCGATTAAAATTACATTATTGGAGTGCACTTTTTCTTCATGCGAACAATGAAAATCTTACACACCCATTAAAAATGTATCATTGTGAGTGCACTTATATTAACAATATTGTTCTCGAGGAAGCGTGGCTGTTACAGGTTCTACTAACCTACTTCACAAAATTGTCTTTTCATCATTATAATTTATATGAAATTGGTTTTGCCTTCAAATTTATAAAACACAAAAAAATAAAAGGTTATTCACTAATGAAAATGTTGGAATTCAAATGTCGGTGCGTTAAGGTGGCAAATAAATACTTGTGTATATATGTGGCATATCTATCTTCATTGTTATGTGGCAGAAAAGTCTTTTTTTCCTTGCACATCTACGAAGCTCAAAGAGTTAACCACATGGGTATTAATCTACTGTTAAATATTTTTTGATCAAATCTCATGGGCTCAAGGTATTGACTTCGATCCCACTAAGATAAAAAATTTGTGACTAGGTGTAAATCTTTGACAAAACTTATCGTGTTATCAGATAAAAAACTTCGATATGTGCGAGCCTCACAATCCGAATTAAAACAATATCAAATATTCAAAGAGTAAATTTGTATGATGTCAAAAATAAAAATTGCCGAAGATAAAAATGAATAATGCACAGGAGTACTCCTATATTTGTGACTTGAGATGTGCATCTAATGCCAATTATGTAGTGGAAGATGATTGATTAAATTTACCTTCAATTAAGCTTAACATGTCACATAAATCTTTCAATTTTTTAAATCAAATCAACGTCTCAAAATGTCCCACAGCTAACTATGTAGTATCAAACTATCAAATGAATAATTGGACCTTATCATGACACATTGCAAGGCATACCCTAATAAGAGTCTCAATTCGAAGCTCATGTTGGGCCAGGCTCCAGGCTTCACAATTTCACCTTCTTTTCCTTCTGCCCTATATATCTAATGAAAAAGATGAACTTGCAGCACCATGTTCCTACAAATCCTCTCAAAGCTCACGATAAATGAGCATACTGGCCTCCAGAAACTCTGACTCTCCATCATTTATGTGCTGTTAAAAGGCACTCAGACCTTGTCTACATACTATTTCATAGGCATATCTTAGCAGAAAACTTGATTCCATGAGCAAACAGCCAAACCATTTATGCATCTGCAGCCACAAACCAAACAGAAGATGAGAATCAAAAGCCCAGCGAATAACTATTAAGAGCCGCCTCTGAAGGCATCTTCTGTTTTTCCAAGGAATCAGAGAAATGATCTAAAACTGTAATGATTTGTATATGCTATATATTGAGCGAGGCAAAGGCTTCTGGTACAGGTAGTCACTAGGACTACAAATCTACTAGCCTTTTTTTGCATCCTCTCTCATTTGTTTTTTCCCTCAAATTAGACAACTTTTCTCCATCATAATACTCACGTAGATCCTGGGGAAAAAAGATAAGGAAGACAGTAACCACCAGACAATATGAAGTTTGATATTTGATGAAAACATTGAAAAATAAGTTGAAAGCAAAATGCAATACTTACACACTTTAAGATCTGCCCCAGTGACTTCATCTTAGGTGACTCTGACTAAAATAGCTGATCCAAGCCTCTAACAAAAGGGATTCATCAGCTTGGAACCTAACATATACTTCAAATTTCTTCTTAGGGTTCAAACCAACTTTCAAGAGCTGACACAAACTTTTTCAATGAGCTTAAGATGGCCATGACCAGCCTCAGTATGCATTGTATTTCTGCAGAAGTATTCATAAGTAATGTACATGAGGAAATCAAGAAACAAGCTCTTCCCAGATGTTTCTTCGCTTGCATCGGTGCTTTCTTGCAAATCATAGTATGCCCTGTCCAATATTTTATAGGTTACCTCATCAAAATCAAAGAAAGCCTCTCTCAATTTCTGACCCCACGCCAAAGCTCTCACAGGCATTCCCTGCTTGCAATATTGAGACAATATTACATTAACCGTAATGACATTTGGAACAAAGGCCATCTTAATCAATTTTGCTGCTATAATCATAGCACGTTCCATTATGTCACTGCAAACACCATTCATCATAGTGTTGTACGTCACAGTGTTTGGAACAATGCCTGCTGAGATAAGCTCATCTAGCATCATTACAGCTCGATTCATTTTTCGATTACTGCAGAAACCATGGATGCGTATATTATAGGTTGTGATATCTGGGTCCCATCCACTGGTATACATTTTGTTCACAAATTCCTCTGCACTTTCCACGTCAAATGCTTTACAGTATCCACCTATCAATGTGTTATACGTGACAATATCAGCTGACAGGCCATCGCGATGCATCTCTATAAATGCATCAACTGCGGACCTCATTCTTCCTTGTCTACACAAACCTTCTATAATAATATTTACAGTAAACATATCAGGGAGGAGACCATTTTTCCTCATCTCTTTCTGTAACTTCAATGCTTCATGCAGCTTTCCACAGTTGCAAAACCCAGCAATCAGAGAGTTATATGTAAAATTATTTGGCACAAAACCAATTCTTGACATCTCTAAAAATACATCACATGCCTCTTCCACAAGACCTGTTTTGGAAAGCCCGTCAATAAAGGCTGAGAAAGCAACAACATCTGGATATAATCCCCTGCCTTGCATCTCATTCCATAGATTTTGAGCCCCCACAATATCCCCTAGCTTGAAGTATCCATCAAAAAGCAATGTAAAGGCCACTTTTCCAATGGGAAGACCCTTTTCCAACATCTTCTGCAAAAGCTCCCTTGCTTCTTGCAGTCTACCCATTTTGCACAAGCCCATAAGCAAAGAACTACATGAGGAAGATGAGGGAGTTAGACAAAAGTTAACCATAATTTTATAGACTTCATAGGCATTCTCTTCTAACCCTTCCCGGCTATAAGCTGCAATGATTGAGTTAAAAGCAACCACACTCAAAGGTATCCCTTTCTCAAGCATATCCTCCAAAAGTCTCACAGCCTCGTCCAACCGACCTGCCCAACACAACCCTGAAACTGAAATATCAAATAGTGAATGATCTGGAATCAAACCTGACACTGATAAATCCCTCAATAATCTATCACCATCTTCTTCCCTCCCAAACCTGTAATGCCCAGCAACCAAAATATTAAATGTTACACAATCAGGAGCTATACCCCTGTTCAGCATTTCTTTGTAAAGCGTGTTGGCCTGATCGATATCCCTGGCTTTGACATACCCATTCATCAAGGTATTATACATGATAACATTTGGAGAAATACCAATATCTTGGGTGCCATCAAAAAACTTCCTCGCTCCCAGAAGATTCCCCTCATTGCAAAATGCATTTACAACTGTATTAAACGTAACAGCACTTGGTTTACAATCTCTTTCAATCATAAGTTGCATCAGTTTGAGTGCATCAGAAGTCCAGCCTCGCGAACAATACGCATTAATCAAAATGTTATAAGCGAAGACATCAGGTTCACACCAATATTTTCGCATGACATATAACAGACTTTCTGCTACTTGGACATGGCTTTTTTGGCAAAACCCAAGAATCATCATATTAAAAATACGATTGGATGGTCTGGGGCCTTCACGAACAATGCTCCTAAACAACTTCCACACACTACCATAATCTCCAACCCTGAGAAGAAATTTGAAAAGAATGCCAACAGCAGATGAACTTGGTCTTGCACCTACCTCCCTCATCCAATGCACAATCTCCAACGCTTCACAACCCATTTCAGCATTCAAAAAACCCCTCATCACCCTATCCAGAACAGAAAAATTCGACTCATAGTCCTGATGAATCCCCCACATAAACTTTACCAAATCTCTACTCCTATCAGCCCCCATCCTACTAAAAACCCATGAAACCATATCTTGAGCCCACAGCCTAAGATCCTCTGCTGCTAAAATATGCGCAGCAACACAACAGGACCTAACTGTATCCTCAGAATCCTCCTGAGATACAAATTTGAAGAAAGCAAATGCTGTTTCTCGAGTTTCTAATAGTTTCATGATCTTTACCAATGAGTACGGACAAAATTTCTGAGAAAAAACTTTCAATGTGTAACCTTGCTTTTGTTTGATTATCTTCGACAATCCAATAACAATTCTACGGCGTTCGTTTGAGTTCAAGGAGGTAATTTTTTTTGAATTTGAGTTACTAAATGGCGAGAATTGAGTCAGATAACTTAGAGTTGTAGAACTAGCGATGGAAGAAGAATTAGAAGTGTATGAAAAACATGAATACAATTGTACAACACTAGGGTTTAGGGTTTTAGGGAAATTGTGATTCAATAGAAGGAAGGAGTAGTGTACCTTCAGAAATTTGCGCACAAAGTGCACGTTAGTTGACATGCGAAGCAGCCGGAAACGGGAGGGAAGTGTTGATGGCCGTGGGTGGTGGAGGTGGACAGGCAGATTCGCATTTGTAGCAAATTAGGGGGCTCGTGGCCTTCTGGCCTGCGGCTTTCAAATGGGGTTTTGTTGTAATTATTTATTGTTTGTAAAATATGCGTATTTAACGTTTTATTTTTCAAAATGCAAATATGCACCAAAAATTGAATAGGCGAATTTTTTTTTTTTTGACAAAAGTGAAATTAGCCCGAGCAATAGGCTCCAGGACGGTTAGGATCTATTAATGGGCTCATTTGTCCAAATTTGACTGTAAAATGAGATGTTTTTCATTTTTTTAATTTTAAGTGCATGTTTGATATGTCGTTGACATAACTTGTACTCTCTTACATACTCTCTCTGTCAAAGACATGCTAAATCTAAATTCAACTTGTTACAGAACTTATAAAGTCTTTCAACATTTTTTTCGGAGTTTAAAAGTTTAAAACGCGTCTTATAACTGATACATGTGACTTATATATTGTCTACCACGTCTTTATTTTAGTGATGTATGACTTTTATTTTTTATTTTTTTTGGTATATTTTATTGTTTTCCCTTGGAGAATTCTAGTTTTATATCCTTGGTTTCTCTCATTTTTCTTTTTCTTTTTTTTGTCATTTCTAAATCCTTAGCATTTGGTTTTTCCATTGTTTATGCCAACTAAAATATATTTTAGTGGTTGTATAGATATGTAAAACAAAACAAAACAAAAACTATTTTAATGTAGAAATTGAACAGTTTCTCTAAAAGCCATCGCCCACATCCGTGTCAGAATGGCAGTATGCCCCTATTCGAAACACCCCCTATGTTAGTAATTGAAAAAATATATAAAAACAACGTATTTTTTTTCTTTCCCTTTTTGTTGTTGAAAGTGTTTGCGAAAATTTCGATAATTCGGCCGAATTTTGGGCGCACCATCAATGTCCAAAATGGTGGATACTGTAAATTCAAATGAATAGCATTTTGCTTTCAAAAAGTCAAAAACTTTTATTTAGCCTCCGTTTATTTCAGACTAGCTTATACTCTGTCTCCATATTCTCAGACACTATCAGCTTTTACGTTTTACGAGAGTTTATACTCTATCAATATACTATGATCCAAACGGACCCTTTAAGTTCAATGGGCTGGAAACTACACGCAGTTTCCCGGAAAGATCGTCAAATACATTTTTTCCCCCTGCAAGGCGGTTGGATCTGTCAGATCAGACGGTCCTTCTGGAAAATCGGGATTGTCTGTAACTTTCACTTCAGGCCGAAGACAACAAACGTCCTAATACGTGTTCCACAGCGTTCATGAATACGTACACCTGAACACGCATGTACCACGAGCCGCTCTGCCACCCCCGCTACTCCAACCCGCAAATACCTGCTTCACCTACGCTACTCCACGGTTGATAATAAAAAATAATAATTTTTAAGCAAAATCATTTAAATAAAGTATAATAAATATCCTGTATAAAGAAAAAACTTCCACGTTAATAATTGAGATTTAAAATAAAAGAGATTGGATGATATTCCAGCTCCTCTCAACCACTCGGTTGACTCTCATATTTTCCTTAACGGACTCAAAGGAAAATATGAAACCAAAAAATGAAACCAAAAAAAAAAAATACAAAATATTGTGATTACAAAATATTACACGGACCATCATCCCATCGAAGACGCTCTGTTTCTATACAAAGCAGTAAAGCACAATCCCCCAAGGAATTATAGATTTCTCTTTCAAAATCAATATAGACCATCGAACCTCCTTTTATAAGTGATTTTGATGCGAGGACCTTTGATCTCTCTTCATCGATTTTTCAGTTCTTTGTTCTTTTTTTTTTTTGAAAATTTGGATTCGATTTGTGTATTAAGCGACGGCAACTGTCCCTGACCGTACAGTTTTGTTCTTCGGATCTGCTTTTCCGATAGATCCAGGTGAAGAAGAAGAAGCAGATGATCGTTTCCAGCTCTTCTCCTTGGCCTCATCGATCTCTATCTGCTCTTGCCTACACTCTTTACTACAAAACGGAGTATTCCCTCTGCAAACAGAAAACAAAATTCACACCATGAATCCAATCACACACAAACAAACACCAAAATCCAAAAATTCTCCTCCTCATAATTCCAATAAAAAAAGTGAATCTGAAACCACAAAATCAAACCTGTACATGAAGATGTCAGCGTTGCATCCGAGTTGCCTCCGGCATAGAAAACACGATTCAAGAAAGTGAGGCTCGTTGTGATGATCCAGATAAGCAGGAGCACTGTAATTAGCCATGGCAGACGAAGCCTCTGCTAAGGACAACTATTGCTAAGAAGAACAGGCGAGCGAAAGGGGAGAGGGAAGATGAAGAGGTGGGGAGTGACGTATATAAAGAGTGATAGGCCAATAACGACGAGTGGACTGGACATAATCAGCTACTACATGGTCCACTCAGAACTACATGAGCTACCAATATCGCTCAACAGCTGTTTTAAAAGAGATATTATTAATTTTTGATTGGTGGATTATATGTGTGTTATTGTGGTTGATGAAGCAGCTGAAAATTCCCTCAAATCGATTTTTTATTTTTACAAAACAAAAATCATTTTCAGGAATCCTAGGGGGGTGAATCTCTCAGTTGGCTGCAATCCCTTTGCTTTCTCGAAAGTTTACTTTGGAATAAGTGGAGGTTCTTTCATTTTGTGTCGTTTTTGCTATTGAGTGCTTCTCATATTTTTTATTTTTATCAAGTCCTCATACTTTACGAATCCTTGTCAATTTACCCATGAGATTATGTAATGCAAGTTACGAGAACTCTGGATAAATTTTGTTTTTTTTTAATTTTGACTTAGACTATGGTAGATAAATAATTAATATTAAACAAGTGGAGTATACCTAACAAAGTAACAAATAAACACTAGCCACAATGCCTTTCCAAGTTAGAGTCGATAATTTCATTATTTGTGTTGTTAAGACATTTGAATTTTTGGTGTGTTTGGAATATGTTTTGAAACTACTTTTTACTTTTTAAAATAAAAAATTAGATGAAAATTCATTTGACTTTGACACAATTCATATCAAAACTCAGAGGTGCTGTTGACTATTTTTTTTGAAATTGAAGTGTATCATAATAATTTCATAGTTTGCGTGGGTGGCCTTGCAAACCGGACTAAAGTTTAGGGTCCAGTTCTGTTATTTTCCAAACTATATAACAAAAGACCTTGGAGCTGACTCTGCAGGGGCCCCACCAAACTCTTTCCACTATAGGCCATCAAACGTAGGACCCACCTGACTCATATAAATAGTTAAATACTGAGGGTCCTTGTCGGCCCACAAGAACTGCCCGAGTGCCCCGGTCAGCATTGTACACGTGTGTCCTCGTCATGTCACCCAGCGCGACACCATTATTTAAATTCTCGCCACTTGCTACGTGCCAGCTCAGAGTGAAAAGGAAAGAGAGAACAATTGTTCAAGGTACTTGAACGGTCACGATTTACTAGGGAAAAAGACGGTTTTGGGTTTGCCACGTAGGATGAATGTGATTGGACTGTGGGGCTCAATTATTGGAAAAACTAAAATTCAATCCCGCATTAGGTGCGTGCCATTTACTAATCATATTGAATTTTTTTTAGTTTGATAGTATAATAACTTTTATTTATATTTAATATATTTGATTGCCATTCTCTATTTTCGCGGAATATTATGTAGCTATTTTCATTTTGAACAATAAAAATTATATATATGTATATATATATATATATTGATTCAGGGGAATTGGAGATAGGGGATTCGGGATTCAAACTCACTCCTTATTGAAATTATTGATTTTTAGATGCATAGTAATTGTCGTTCAACCGCAAGCTCACTTGCAGTAGTAGTAGACACTATATTAGCACTTGTGTATAAATGAAATTGTAAGTATATGAGATCTCCATCATACTAACTCACTAATTTTTTTAGATAATTTAGATTTTATTTAATAGCAATAATGATAATGCATGATTTATATTAAGTCATCAATCTAACATAAAACCTAAATACCTAAATTATATGTTTATTATAGTTGATTTTATTTTTAGTTGTATGTCAGCGCTACGAGCGGCTTAATTAGAGTCATTTTTGTTAGATTGATGATTGACTATAACTCATAAGTTATCAATATTGTCAATATTGTGATACAATAAGGTTCGACTAAGACTAAAATAATTTACCTAAAATAAACATTATCAAATCATTGTTGTTATTTACATTAATAGAATACCAAAGATCAACGGGGGGCTACTATTTGTCAATTAACGTTCCCTCATAAATAGACTATCCACACCGGTGGAGTGTGTATTGAAATTCGTAGTGAGAAATATTTCAAAGAATATGTTTGTTATTGATGATTTAAATGGATGCATTATTTTGTCATAGTCTATTGGAATTCAATACATAAAAACATAATAAATATAAGTAACATCATGATTCCACAACACAGCTAAATAGCTTAGACGTATTAAACAAGAGTTCTTCACCCCCCTCTCTCTCTATGCTTTCCACATCTGGCACTCGATTTTTGAGGGGAAGAGGGGAGGAGGTGATCCCTCCCTCTCCCTTCCCCTCCCCCTCCCCTCAATCTCTCTATGTTCACTCCGTTCCCCACTCCATCCTTCCATCTTCTCCGTTCCTTTCTCTCTCTCTCTCTCTCTCCATTTTCTCATGTGTTTTCTTGCTGTTAGTTTTTTGTTGATGAATAAATCGATGACAACTATACAAAAGAGTTTTGCAAACTTCCTGTTCCTCTGGCGGATCTTGCAGATTTGGCACCTGTTTTCTCAGATTTGGATTTGGGCAAACCTTATTGGATTATCTGGCTTTTGGTGTATGCTTTCTTGTATACTACCCATGTTGGGGTAGATTTATCCGTATCGGGCCTTTTTAGGATTAGTAACGAAAATTATTGTTTGTAAAGCTCTTTGGTTGTTATTGTCTCCTGTATTCCCACCATATGTGGATTGTTTATCCCACTTCAGGTGGGTCGGTTTCTCCCCATCTAGTGGAGTTGTATCTTCATTTAGTGCAGTTGTATCTCTTTCGGGAGCTTTTATCGGGAGTTTTTTTAATAAAGTTTATGTTTCTATCAAAAAAATCATGATTCCACAAAACACCACAATTTTAATGAGGAAATTTGACTGAGAAAAACCTAAAGTCTATGAGCGACCAACATTACAAAACAATCCACTAACCAATATTACAACCTTATATTCTTACTTAAGACATTGCTTGTACAACATGTTCAATGTATGTTTTGAACCTCAACTCAACCCACAAAGGATGAGTATGCTTCTAACACCTCTAGAAGACTTAAACTCCATGAAGATGACCAAACACGACTCTACCAAGAGCACCGTTGAACGTATTTAATGGATCACCGAATAAACAAGAAAATATGAAACTCTCTTGCTTAAACTAATGTCTCTCAGTTCACATAAATAATCTCACCATTACAAGAATAATATGAGAGAGAACAAAAATCATGAATCACTAAGTAAATCAATTACAATACTTTAAGCATTGCTTCAGTGTCCTTTGATATTGTCGTGCACGTTGTATAGGACAAGAGTCACACCATGATAAGAATTTATTCTTAACTCCTGTAAAGCAACATGAGATAAAACAAAATACTACAGAGAGAGTTATGATAGACATGCACCACTCGGAGTTTAAACCAATAAGAAAATCAAACACTTACCAATTATGTCACTTGACATTTGTTGCCGTGTCATTTATATATCACTAGTGTTTGAGTCATGGTAAGATTTTTCAAATCATGATAAAACTTGCTTATTATTTCCTGTAAAACAATTGTTAAATAAACAAGAAGTTTTCAATTGAGATTGGTCATTCATCCACAAAAGACTTCAAGTGATATTAGTCACTTATCTACTAAGAGTTTTAACTAAAATAGACTTCAATGACTTGAATCACTAATACGACAAATAGTTTGGATTCATCTATGACACTTATTTTACATTATCTCCATAAAAAACCATTATGAAACTCATGCATGCAATTACGTAACAGCCATGTAAATAATACAAATAATATGCATAACACATAAATATGATCCGAAGTAACTTATCTCGAGTTTACTTCACTAGCACATATTTATGTCATCACACAATTGTCATATGTAAAGTTTTTACAAACCAACCAATAACCTATCACTCTTCATAATCAACACAACATTTAAACTAGATCATCACTCTTTTTCTTTGATGGACACCCTTTTTCAAAACTCATCGATGACACAATAATCTCATATGTAACTTTGAATCACAACAACTAAGATGACTGGGATGTGATGGTTAGCATTCTTGAGGCCCAAAGTTCCGCCACTTGGAACTTGTCCCACACGTTGGGGAATTAGCTGCATGCGTAGGATATTAAAAAAATGAGAGGCCGAAGATGTGATCACAATGGCTTCGGCTTTCTCCATATGGGCTTAGCTGATTGGAAACCAACGGGCCTTTTACTAACTAAAACTGGGCCTCTCAATATATTCATTATCGTGCAAGTTTCACCACCGTCACTGTCTCACCGGAGAATGGAGATCTGAGATAGCTCAAGGAGTGGAAATGAATGGGCCTCTCTTAATCCCAATTACTAGATGGGCCTGTTGGACAAAAGCCTGAAAATAAGCCCAGTAACTTAGCGTTGTAGAACACATTCCGTCGATATATAAAAGTGAGGGTTCTAATTAGGGTTACTGGCTTGTGATTCTGTTGTGTTCTCGGCGCTGTATCTTCAACCATGGCGGAGCAGGTAACCCCTTCTCTCTTCCTTACCATGCCTCATAGCAAGTACTCTTGTAATTCTAGATGTTGATATCTGTTTGATTTGGTCCGACTGTATTTTTTGGCTGCTTCTTGGTGGTGCAGACGGAGAAGGCATTTTTGAAGCAGCCGAAGGTGTTTCTAAGGTATTTTCATACATTTTCTGTTCGATCTGTATTGTACTTTTTTTCCTGAGTGATTTTTCTGCTAAAATTTTAGGATTTATTGTTATTGGTTGATTTTGCAGCTCGAAGAAAACTGGCAAGGGGAAAAGGCCTGGAAAGGGTGGAAACCGCTTCTGGAAGAACATTGGGCTTGGTTTTAAGACACCCAGAGAAGCAACTGAAGGTACTCTTTGATTCTTAAATTGGTCGATCGCGTACGATGGTACTGTACTGGGTAGAAGAAAAAATCTTTTTTTATTAACATAGTGATAGAGAGTACATGCTGCTTCTGGATTTCTAACGATTTAGCTTTAACAATATTCATTGTCCCATCTTATTGGTAAGAGAGAATCGAAGTTGATTTACGGCTGTAGCTAATCAAGTGGCTCATGAAAGTAATGAAATTATCCCTAAGGCTAGCAAATGGAGTCCTGTACTAGCTGCTGCTTGTGAAGTATGGAAGGTTGTGAAGTATGGAAGGTGATCAAATTTGAAGTTGAAGCAATGGATCGTATTTTCATAGTTTCGTTTTGGGAATTGAATTTCACCTCTGTAACTTTACCACTGACTATGCTACATAAAACAAGTGAATACTAAGGCATAAATCATAAATGTTAAAATCAAGTAATGTTCTTCATCGTAGTGTAACGTTTTTGATCCAGTTAGCTTGTGTAAGCCTCAATATTTTCTTTGTTGGTATCACTTATGGTAATGATGTTTTATATGTATTCTCTTGACTCTTTTTTTTAATGTGAATGTTTACTTTCTCCCTTCTTTAGTGGATTTGTATCAGTCTTACACGCA
Source organism: Euonymus europaeus (assembly GCA_963580455.1). Classification (NCBI taxonomy): domain Eukaryota; kingdom Viridiplantae; phylum Streptophyta; class Magnoliopsida; order Celastrales; family Celastraceae; genus Euonymus; species Euonymus europaeus. Next base: position 25,095,795 of record OY756962.1, read on the forward strand.
GGTTAACAATTTCTGATATTGTGCTTGCGCCCTCGACCGACCCAAGTATATGTTTCTTCTAGTGTACTTCACTCTGCTCTTTAGGACTGTGTATTCCTTGTAATGTGCATCCCGAAAAAGTAGTGCTAATGCTGTGTTACACCTGTTAGATATTCTGTGGATCATGAATGTATTTTTCTGTGAGGAGTCTGTAAATAATGGATGGATGTGGATCATCAGGTTTCTCGTAGTAACTTCCCTAAGATTGAGTTGATTGATGTGGAAATGCTAGATGTTTTTCTACCTCTAGGTTACTTGGCTGACTAAGTGTATATGAGAGGTGCATGTGCATTGGTGCTTCAACTAGTTGGTACATTCTCATTAGATGGATTATTGCAATCTGAAGCAAATCATTCTTTTGGGTGACTAATTGAGCTCAATGATGTTACCCGCTATTTTCTTATGAATTTCACCCATAAACCTTTTTCTCTGTGGTGAGGCTGATTCGTCGTATTTTGGTACTTTAATTTTTTGCTTGGTGCATCCCCGCTGTTTTCTTATGAATTTCACCCATAAACCTTTTTCTCTGTGGTGAGGCTGATTCGTAGTATTTTGGTACTTTGATTTTTGCTTGGGGCATTACTTGGGATGCACTTTCAATGAATGCGTAGGTGTTTGCGTTTTAAGTAATGGTGATTTTTTAAAAATTTTTTTGAATCACATATACCATGGATATTGTTTAATCTTTATGGTTTCCCATTTATCTTATTTCATATCCTTGGTTGCGGAGTAGAAGTACTTAGTGTTTCTTCTTCATACTCCAAGTTTGTGACATGCTGTTTATGACCTTTTCCTCATGATACTATTGACTGAAAGGTTCAAAAGAATTTCTTTTTTAATGTTGGGCCTTGCTCCTTCACAGGTACATATATTGATAAGAAATGTCCTTTCACTGGCACTGTATCTATCAGGGGTCGTATCTTGGCTGGCACTTGCCACAGTGCCAAAATGAACAGGACCATTATTGTTCGAAGGAACTATCTTCACTTTGTTAAGAAATATCAAAGGCAAGTTCTTAATTCAATTATAGTCACTTTTACTATGTTTAACATTTGTGTCTTAATTTGTTTCTCATACTCTGTTCCTCTTTTTGATTGTTTGAACAAATGATCCAAACCTCTTTGGTTACATATTTCTCTAATCCTGCTTGCCTCTTTTAGGTATGAGAAGAGGCACTCCAATATTCCTGCTCATGTTTCCCCTTGCTTCCGTGTGAAGGAAGGAGACCATGTTATTATTGGCCAGTGCAGGTTTGAAACCGTACAATTCACCTTTTTTGCTTGGTTATAAATTATCTCAGTGAATGCTTAATTCAGTTTTGGCTATCTTTTTTAATTGTTTTTACAGGCCACTGTCAAAGACAGTGAGGTTCAACGTGTTGAAAGTGATTCCAGCAGGAACGGGTGGCAGTGGAAAGAAGGCTTTTACTGCAATTTGAAGGTTTTATTTTTGCAAGTGATGTGGTTTTACTGGTTATATGTGCCAGGATTCGATTTGAGTCTATGTATCAGTATTGCTGCCTGAATTTTGTTTTGGTTCTTAACATCCTAAATTAGCTTCTGCAGATTTTATAATTACGACATTGATCCTTTATTTTCTTGGTTTTTTTTCGACTCAAAATTGCTTTCTCATCATTTTGTGGTGCTATGCTATAATATAGTCGCTGGCTTCTGAAGCTGTGGAGTTATATTGTTTTATTTGTTTGATTTGTTTCGATGAACAGAAGGTATAGCAAATAAAACAACCGTGAAATTGTTTCAATCATTTATCTCGATTCACGATTTGATCGCGTATGCCTGTGTGTTTAATCTGCACAGGTGTTTTTGGCCTGAACTCCCCCTCCTAAAGCCTGGCGTGATTGCCTCGTTTAATGAGTGAATTTTTAAAAATAGTTTAAAAATCGAGTATTATGAAAGGATACCGGTCAAGTATCTCTGGAAATGTTCGTTTTCCTTCCCGTTTCTTAATAAATGATGTTTTCCTGCTGCCCCGCCCTCCCCTCCCCTCCCCTCCCATCCCAAACATAGTGTTGGATCGTCCCACTCCAGCCGCCCAAATAAGTGATAAGTGAGAGGGTGTAAGTATAAAACAAATGAACAAACTGGTTAACAGTGATGGGCTGTTGACGTTTGCAAGAACCAAGAAGCATTATCCAAGCAATGGAGATCGGCCACTGAAGCCTGAAGGCTGCAGCTCTTCAATGCTAGGCCCAGTTTTGTAGCAATATGGGCTTTATGACAATTAAGCTGGGCCCATTCATTAGCAGCGCAAAATCACACATAAGACTCCACGGTCACGTTAGCGGTTGGTCGACCTTGCCTTCTTACAGAGCTACGCTGCCGGAAAGTAAATTTACGTATCACGAATCCCTCTCTATTGTGCTTCCGCAGATTGCCATTTGCCGCCGAATGTTGATCTGTGTCTTCAATGCTTCCCGAATTCATTTAGCAGTGAGGTCTGTCTGTATCTATTTAAGGTAATTTGAACTGATAATTTTGGGGTTCTCGACGATTGTGGGAATTCTAAAGGTGTTAGGGTTGCATTCAGAAAAATATAAGTCTTTGGATGTACAGGTACATTATTGACATTGTGTAGAGAAAGGCTAGATTGATTATAAGTGTGAACTACTCACTTTATTCATAGAGAAGCACAGTTTGTCGGATTCTTTACTTTCTGGTTCACCTTTGTGTGGGGATAAAATTTTAAGTGCTATAGTTTTTTTACATTCAAGAATCGAATGATCCTCCATTGATTGTTTCCTCTTCCATATTATTCTTTCTTTATTTTTTATGATACGAATGCATCACCTTTTTTTCTTCCATTTTTACCCTATTGTATCCAAATGCTTTAGATGAATGACATTATCATAAATTCGTAATGATTTGTTATTTATTTGTTTATGTTTATACTCTTTCAATTTTTCCAGGTTCACTCTCAAATTGAAATGTGTTGTACAAAGATGTGGATACTTCCAGCCACGTACTTTGAATGGGTTTATTGCTAGCTGATACTTGATTTCATTTTGGAGGATCAATAGCTCATTTCTTCTTCATTGGAGGCTCTTTCTTACCTTGCTTCCATGGGAGGCCATAATATTCAAAAGCCCACCAAAAACTTCATCTCTGAGCCCCTCTGGTTCTATGGTTTATCTTCATGCCTCAAACTCCTCCTGATTCCAGCATACCGGAGTACAGACTTCGAGGTCCATCGTCACTGGCTTGCAACCACTCACTCCCTTCCTCTTTCCCGCTGGTACCTTGACGAGACAAGCCCGTGGACTCTTGATTATCCCCCTTTCTTTGCCTACTTTGAATACCTCCTCTCCCTACTTGCACATCTCCTCGACCACCAAATAGTAGATCTCCGTGAAGGCCTCAACTATACTTCAAATACAGTAATTTATTTCCAAAGAATCAGTGTCATTTTTTGTGATCTGGTTCTTCTGGTTGGAGCTTATCGGTTGATAAGAAATTTGGAACCTACAAAGCGGCACTTGATCTGGGTTTTGATCATGTGGTCTCCAGGGTTAGTTATTGTGGACCACATACATTTCCAGTACAATGGTTTTCTTTTGGGGATCTTGCTGTTGTCTGTTTCATATTTGAAGGAAGGGAAAGACTTAATGGGTGGTTTTCTTTTTGCGGTTCTATTGTGTTTTAAGCATTTGTTTGCAGTGGCTGCACCAGTTTATTTTGTGTACTTGTTGAGGCATTATTGTTGGAGTCGTAGGTTGTTGAGGAGCTTTGGGCGGGTTTACGTCATGGGGGCAGTGGTTGTGGTAGTTTTTGCAGCTGCTTATGGTCCATTTGCTTATTATGGACAGGTAAATTTTGAGAGACAATGGTTTGAACTCTTATCCAATATGAATTTTCTCACCCCCAATTTCTACTTGTGTTTGAATCAGATGTCTTTCTTTTAGATCCTTATAGGTTTATCCATATTCATTAACTAACCTGACCTCTAAAAGTCAAGTTATTCCTTGTATAGCTTACGTATAATTTGCTAACCATTTAATTTGTGACAGATGCAACAAGTCATTCGCCGCATGTTTCCTTTTGGTAGAGGACTTTGCCATGCGTACTGGGCTCCAAATTTTTGGGTTTTCTATATTGTTTTGGATAAAGGTCTTGCATTATTGCTCAGGAAGTTAGGGTTTTATATACAGGCACCTGCAGCTTCGTTCACTGGTGGGCTAGTGGGGGATTTGTCTCCTTTTGCTGTACTCCCTAAGGTAAGTCTTGTTAGGGTATTTTTGATACAAAGTATGCTTTATGAATATTGTTTCATGATTACTTTGTTTCCCATATGCTTACTATGCTTTTTGATTAAACAACTTAAGCTTAGTGAACTATATGCTTGACTAAGGTCCATCCAAAAGCTTCCCTGCACACTCTATTGATATCTTATGTACACTTATTTATCTAGACTAATAAATTGTTAGAGGCATGGAGCTTAAAATAAGCTTACAAGCTGTCAAGATTGTAGGATTCTATATGAATACACTATGGCAGTCGTTAATGTAGGACCCTGCTAACCTGGCACTAGCTGACTAGGTTTGAGTGACATGTCAAGGAACCCGTTTATGCATAATCAACTCGGATAAGAGACTCGAACAAAAACTGCTGAGGTTAACTAAGAGTTGAAGTACTATATATATCAAAGTTTGCGTTTGATATGATATAGAAGATAGTTATAATCTGATTTGATGATTGACTAATCAAAGGAAGCATCTTCCTGGAAAATATAAGTGTTCAAACTTTGAGGAAACTGGCTGCAGAAAAGGAAAGAGAATAAAAGAAAGGAAAGAGAGAGAAATCAAAACATAATTCAATCACAAGAATCAGGAATTGCTGCTATAGTTCAAACGGCTAAGAATTGAAACCCTAGCTGCTATATAATTCTCTCAAAGGCTTCCTGAAAAAAAGAACACATACTCGCACCAGATCACAGATAATATTCTAGAACTCTCAAGCAATCGTTTTTCAATTCTTGCTTACTATGTTCTCTCTCTTTTAGAGGTTCAATGCACTTGAGCTTAGTTTCTAAACCTCTAGCTATATCTGAAATTCATACTTGTAAGAGTACGGCTGACACTTGAGCCCACACTAGCTGTGTGTAAGAGGCGGGATTTTCTCTGCATCAACAAGCCGTCATAGTGGATATCATTCACCAAATCTAGAGGAGTAGCCTTGAGTAGCAGATGTAGACTCAGTTGTGGCTGAAGCACTCTGAATCTGTTTGCATCTCTTCTATCCTTACCTTTTACAGTTTTAATTATTGTTTTCTTGTGTTTAATTGTTTTGTGTTGCTATATAGTTCTGTGATTTTTAAATCATTGATAAAAGTGTGAAAACACTACTAGTGATTGATCTAGGAAGAACTGGATAATTACTAGTTCATAAACACCAGACTATACAAGCTAAAGGCTTTGGTTCTTGCAGAGATTAGGTATCTATTGTGCAAAAAGAAAAGGAGTGCTTAGAACGTACGTGTCTTATACAATTCTCCCATCTTGTATTAGCCTGAGGTCTAAGCAAGTCTAACCATCAAGAAGAAAATTTGATAACGACTGGCACAATAGATTGAGAAGCTGAATTCACAAACAACCATTATTGTGATGCAGGGTCTTACATTTTTCTTTCTTTTGTTGCACATGATTCTCTCAACATTTTTTATTGATATCTCATGTGTTAATTTTGAATTATCGCAATGGCAGGTCACTCCATTGATGACACTCACAATAGTCATGCTGGCCCTTTCTCCCTGTCTTTTCAAATTATGGAGAGATCCTCAACCAGGAATGATTCCTAGATGCGTGTCATATGCTTACACATGTGGCTTTTTATTTGGGTGGCATGTTCATGAGAAGGCATCTCTCCACTTTGTGATTCCACTTGCCATTGTTTCTGGTGATAGTTTGGAGGATGCAAGACATTATTTCATGCTATCAGTTGGTACGTTTTGCTCTGTTACAGACTTATAGAGATTGAATTTCAAACCGCCAATCAACTGCAATCAAACTAGAAAGCAAGGAAAGTCAATGGTAGGGTAAAAAGTATGATCAACATGCACTTGGAGCAGAATATGAATAGAAAATGCTCCTCCAAGCCAACAAATTTACTGGTTATATGCTGTAAGCCTGTAAAGAGGATCTGCAATGCACAGAACTAGCATAGGGAGCCCTGAATTCCCTCTCCCTTTTATTCAAAAATTATTTTTTAACTAAAGGAACTAATTGTGTTATGATGGGGACGGTGCAGCCTAGTTTTCGTAAATACAGTCACTAACCATGAAGTCTTTCTTCTTCTTTACTAGGGAAATTAAATGTGTTTTCTTTATGGTGAGGATGGTGCAGCATAGTTTTTTTGTAAATGCAACACTATCCATGAAGCTTTTCAATACGCAGAGATCACAATCAATCATCCTGTTTATACGTTAACATGGGGCTTCTTTTGGTCATCTGTTTGCAGTGTCGTGTTACTCCCTTTTCCCATTGCTGTTTGAACCTCAAGAATATCCAGTGAAGGTGCTCTTGCTGCTATTACATGCCATTCTAATGTGGTTATGCTTTTCTGCACAATTCAGTGGCAAAGCTAGTGGTAAACTTAAAGTACCAGCAAAGGAACATGTTGATGAATTGGAATTTGAGGGAAGTTCTGATACTCTGGATGATAAAAGAGGGTTTGGTATTGGATGGATTGGAAAAATTTATATGCTTGGCCTGTTGGTTGTTGAGTTATGGGGTCAGTTTTTGCAACCTTACCTTCTTGGTGATAAGCTTCCCTTCCTACCTCTCATTGTGACTTCTGTATATTGTGCATTGGGTATGATCTACTCTTGGATTTGGCAGCTAACCAGGATCTTGAATTCCCCCTGATTAGAATAATATGATCATGGTAAGTGACTCTTGAAAAGCAGTGATAAGAATTTTTTACATGATTAAACTACGTTGATATCATACCGTTCCATATTGCAACGAGGAGTGCATTGATAAATCCATGATACAATTTGGAAAATGACCCAAACCAGTTGTTTATTTTGTTTTTCTTCTGATTTTTGTTTTGGGATTTTTCACTTTTGTCTCCCGCTGTTGAAGATTGAATGTCTCCCAAACTTTGTTTTATACTTTATTATGGGGACAAAGTGTTGCCATATGTGCAAACACTTTCCTGCAAAAGTTCATCCCTGCCTGGTGCCTATAAAATCAATCTTTAGGCCTGACCCTGTTAATCTTTTTAAGCACATTGGTTGTACTTTTGTAGTTATTTGTCTCGTTCTCATCTCTACTGGAGTTCTTAATTCCAATCAGAGCATTCCTTAGTAATATAGTAATATTCTTCCATTAATGATACTTTTCCCTTCTTTGACTTACAATGAGACATTAATTTGCAAATGTCAGTTCTATGTCAAGATAACTTCTACAATAGATGCATAGGAACATCTTCGTAGCAGATTTGTTCCCAGCCTTGGTGGATTCACTGCCCACATGATATTTAGATATGAAATTGTATATGCTACTTAAATTTCAACAAAATACACATGGTGTTGAAAATATTTTGTTTTTTCGAATATAATTAAATTGATTTCTATATTGAGTTAATTGTGTTCAATTGGAAAGAAAAAAAAATTGAAAAATTACTTGATATAGTAAGTATGTGGAGTTCATTCCATTTAATTCAAATAATCTAGTAAGTTTTTTTCTATGAATGAACTCAGTGTATAAATTGTTCAATAATTTTAGGGGTCCATCTAACTGGGAATTCTAAAAGGTTGATGGCTTGTTCAGGGACACATTCCTGAAACATTGTCAAGAGATGCTTAAGGAAACTGGGTGTCAAGGTGTGTTTGATTTATCATAAGGGTGAATGAATTCCTTTATTCATGGAGAAATATAGTTAGTTGGACACTTTTCCTTTTCTGGCTCACCATTGTGTGGGGATTGAATCAAATGTCATAGTTCTGTACATTCATGCAACGAAAGATACTCAGTTGATTGTTTCTGCTTGAGTTTTGGCAATTGCATTTTTTGTGGCCTTGCATATAAAGCGGCTATCTTTTTCCTCATGAAGAAGCCATTAAATTTAAAAGCGATTCCTTTGCCATCTTGATATTTCCTTAGTTTTCATAGAATGAAATCACCTTTTCCCCCATTTGTATGCTACTGAGTCCAACTGCCTTCTTTTTTCCTCAGTTCATATTATGTGTGACCTATAGGGTTTCTATGATGATTTTGGACGAGCTAGGTGGATAAACATCACTGCCAAGCCCCATGTTGCAGAAACATGGTCAATTATTTGGGACTTTTCAGCTAGGGATCATAATGCATAGCGATATAGTAAATAAAGACCCGTCTTTAACTATAAATTTATTATTATAAAAATTAAAGGGAACAAACATGTGTTTGTTCTCTCTCTCTTCTCTCAAATCGCTAAGTAATAATTGTTAGAATGTATCTCCTAGGAAAGATTTTCATCTTGGAAATTCCTTGTTATTTGCTTAGACATATTTATTATTCATATGAATTTGGTGTAAACAAACCAAGAAAACCCATTTTTATTTTGCTTCAAGATTTCAGGTCTCAAGTTTAATCGTCAAGATTAAGGCCAGACCCTTCCAGTTTCTTGCGCTTTACTTGATCAAGGGACTCGCTCATCTCGGCAGTGAAGTGGTTTTTCCAGTCCCCAACCACACCAAGCCTGAATAAGGTGCTATTGGGCATCTTTCGAACAGTATCAGTCACCGGTCTTATTCACCTCCAAGTTTTTAAGCCTCTCTATGCTGCACCTCCATATCACACTATCAATGTCTTCTTCCTTGGTGAATGGTTTTCCAAGGAATGATGCAAGCCTTTTCACCTGTTCTTTAGGATCTCTTTTCAGGTCTTCATACTTCAGAACGAGCACCTTGTCTGGACGATTCAAGCTCTCTGTCCAGTACTCCAAGGCATGATCAAAGAATGGACCATACAAGTGAACTCCCTTAGAGAAACTCTCAAATGCTCTCTCAAAAGGAATTCCAGGTTGGTTGGGTCCCTTTGCTCTGTTGAGGAAGTCCCACATTGACACAAAAGTATCTTTTGGGTTTCGAACTAGGTAGACGATCTTGCAGTTCGAGTTCTTTACCGAATCTGGCAAAGCTGTGTAAGGGAAATGAGTATGAAAGAGTCTAGGAGACGATATACCTGAAATATTAGGATTTGGATTGAAATATATTTCTTCCAGACTCTTCAAAGAAGCCTGAGGATTTGCCTTCTCCAAAGGGTCCTCCTCTCCTTCTTCGAGGCTTTGTGACTTCACGATGCAAAGAACTATAAGCTCTCATATGTTGATAGAGTATAAGCTCTCGTAAAACGTAAAAGCTGAGAGTGTTTGAAAGTATGGAGACAGAGTACTTATACTCTGAAACAAACGGATGCCTAATGCTTTGAGCCACGTCATGCCAGTTTTCATGGAGGTTGTCAAGATAACATCGTCATCAAGTGCTTCAAATTTGGATTTGATTGCCATTCCACATTTTATCAGATCTTGGTGGTACCAAAATCCTTTCCACTCATAAAGATTAAAAGCCCCAGCAAATGATCCTTGGGGAAGTTGATCAAGTTTGGCCTTCAATGACTCGACTGAATCCATCGAAACCGTTATTTGAGGTATTGAAGTATAGGGTTGCTAAAATTCTTGTACGGCTCACTGAAGCGAAGCTATGTCTATGATTATATATATATATATATATATATATAGGAGGTGTATGTCATGTGTGAGGGCCTTCGTCCATTCTGGCGTTAGTTTTTAAATATTTGTTTTGGCGGCAATACCACCAGGTTTTGGAAGTTTTCTTTGGAGTGATTTTTTTTGAGACTTTAGAGTGATTGTTGAATAGAACTTAATTCTCGTGGTCAATGCTTCAATTTCAAATGACTAATAATTAATAATTGTTTTTCTTTTTCTCCTAATTAGCAAGTCATCTTTGGGTGCTAGTATTTTATATCATTATATGTAATTATGGGTGTACATCGAGATGGGTAGGGTATGACCCGGTGTTTTTTCATAACCTTTGGGCTTCGTGTTCAGAGTGATGGCTGCAATTCGTTTCTACTACAGATGTTATCCCAACGTTCTCTGTATAAAGTCTGTTGTTTCAAATACTTGCAGGATTTTTTTAGTTGTGAAAGGAAATTTTAAAAATGTGCTCGAATATCTTGCCAAGCTCGATGAAATCGAACTGGATCTTGAATAGCTAGATCGAGCCTGTAACATTTTGGGCTTGGGCCTGATCTCTAATGCTCAAATGGGCTAACCGGAGTTGGGCTCTTTCTTGATCCTTCTAGTTAATAGGCTCTAACTTCTAAGAAAATTTGTAATTGGGCTCGTTGTTTTCATGATTTTAGTTGGGCTAACTTCATAAACAACCCAATCCAAGCATAAGTCCACATTCATAACTGAAATTGAGTCTTGTTGCAGGAATCCTTGCGTGTTAGGGCAAGAAGGCTAGGTTTTCCTTGTTGACCATTTTTTATATCTATTATCTTCTCTCCTTTTTTTACATATTAAAGTACATGGAATTGGGGTGAATCGATGGCGAGTCCCAAATTTATTTTATAGTCACGCGAAGGAGAAGGAGATGGCCAACACAAAATAAAAGGTCCGCGATAGACATTTAGAAGTTGAATTGAAAAAATGACAAACCCAATCATAAAACAAATAGAAATTTGTGAAATCCATAAGTAAATAAGGTTAGACATCTTTAAACTCTTAACTTTTTAATTGAACCCACTCTCATGTATCATCATAAAAGGTGTCTTTTGGGTTGGAGGCCTGCTACAGCAAATCTTGAGCCCAACCCAAAGGTATTGTCCGCTTCGGGCTAGGGCCCGCACAGATTTATTGCAGTGCGAAGCCGCCTCCGTGCACTTGTATGAGGTGGGGATCGAACACTCTTGACCTCATACAAGTGCACGGGGGAGGCACGGAGGTTGCAAAAATATGTATCATCACACTCAATTATCATTTTCCTACAAAAATTCAAATAGAGACAACCCAAAGTAGATTAACAAGGAATGAGAAAATAGTATTACTGTCGTCGACCTCGATCGCGAAGAAAAACTCACGAGAAGAGACGGAGAAGACGTTGATGGTGAAGAAAAAATGACCGCAGTGGGAATTAAGGAGCTAATTTCAAAAAATAACAAACTCAATCAATTAATAAATAGAAATTTGTGAAATCGATAAGCAAAAAAGTTCAGGCATCCTAAATTAATAACTGAGAGAAGTAAACTAAAGTTCGAACAATGATCAATAAACAACAATCAAACAAAGATAGGGGAGAATTTGAATGGACCTGTTAAGATTGATGTTAAGCAGCAGAATAATAGCTTCACCTGAGAGCATAAACCATATTCAACAACTGCAAATGCAGGGAAGATGATCGAAGAAGCACCCTGAGAGTCGGTGTTTCTCACCAAGATCATTAGTCAACAAATATGAAAACAAAATGCGAAAAAATAAATAAATCAAAACACCATGATTTTAACGAGGAAACCTAACTGGAAAAAACCTCGAGTCTATGAGCGACCAACCTTGAGAAATAATCCACTAATCACGAATCAAGAGTATAACCCTATCTTTGACCTAAAACATCGCTCGTACATCCCTTTCATTTAGTGTATGCTTCTCCTCCACACTCAACCCACCTAGGTAGAGTTCGCTTTTGGCGCATCTAAAAGACTTCACGAACAAGGAATCACTCATTCTCACCAAGAACACAAAACTCTCTTTCTCAAACTAATCTCGACCCAATTCACATGAGTCATCTCACCATTACAAGAACAATAAGAGAGAATAAAACTAACGACCAATTAAAATGGGCACATGATTTGCAATAGTTATGGCCCCCGACAATCTTGATACCATGACCCTTTATATAATGCATATGTCTTGACTTTGAAGACTTCTTCTCCCACAAGCAATCGTAGCACTCTCTCACCTGAAGAGATATATCATACATCCAATTCTTGTGTGATAGAATATGCATGTTAACTTTATCTCCACGTGTCATGAAATCATCACAAAACTTATCCTATTTAAACCACACGGCATGCACATATTTAATTTATAATAGGACACCGATATTTAAACCACACGGCATGCACATGTTTAATTTCTAATAGGACACTAGTATTTAAACCACTCAAAAGTGGACAAACCTATAATAATATGACACCTATAAATTTGTTCATTAAAACACAAACACATGCAATAAGTTACATAAAAACCCATCAAAAAATAAGAATTAAAAGCCCATATAATAAAGCCCGCTTAGATGAAGTAAGCTACTACACACCTGTAGTAAGTTGCATCACTGCACATAATCACCAAATTATCACAAAATTTAATTATTTAAATATATCTCACAATTGTCAATTAATTTTTATAAATTAAAAACCAAACACACCCTAATCACCCGGTGTTAAGCCAGAGGAAATTGGGTATTGGAGGGACGACACATCACACATATAAAAAGACACGTTAGCTCACAGAGGAAGATCAGGATCGCATGTTGAAAAGCAAAGTGACGAACGACTGAGATCCAAGTAGGCAGATCAACGGACAGGAAAGCAAATACAGTAAAACCAATCACACTACTGTCGGGGAAAAGTCGATACTCGCCACAGAATTGCTGCATTCTCATTGAGAAATGAAAATACAAAAATCTAGTGGCCATTGGCCAATCTGTTGAACTTGGGCCAATTTGGTCTGTACTTGTGATTGGGTTACATGTACTATTTGGGCTTAGGCCCATTATGTGCGCCCAGTTGGAACAAAAATCAGAAAAGAAAATAAATAATCGCAATTATTGTATTCAGAACTTTCCAGAAATGACACGTGTCTTTATATAGGGTTTTAGTCCTCTCGTGGTTCTTTGAAAACAAACACGCCAGCCTCGATTTGTATTTGCTCCGTCTCTGTTATCCATGGCGTCTACTTTGGTCACATTCCCAAAGCCATTCGCTGTTATCAGAACCAATGGCCCATCCCTCTCTCAACAGAGAATTCTCGGTTTGCTAATCCCTCATTCCCTTCATTTCTACTCTTTTTGGATATTTTCATTCGTTTTTAATTTTTTTTGTTCAATTATTTTCAGGACTGCGGAAGTCTTCGCTGAGAATCAATGCTGCTTCCCAGAAATTAGAACCCATGAAGGTATTTGTCTATATCTGTTCATATTTTCGGTTTTTTTTTTAATGTATGGTTGGTTATTTATTATCAAGTTAAGTTTCATTGTCTGGGATGCTTTCTTCTTTCCTTTTCAATTAGTCTAAAGTAATGAAGGAAGAGACAAGGGAAGAACAGCAAATTTTTAGTAATTTATTGGATTATTTGATGTATTGTTATGTTAAAAGCAGTTAAAATTGTGGGTTGCAGGTTGTTCCACAGGCTGATAGAGTCCTTATCCGTCTCGAGGACCTACCCGAGGTGTGCCACTTCTTCCTTTCCTTATTTCCTTCACTATTAATCTTCAGTCAAATTCAAAGCCTTTTGCAACCATTAAGCTGATGAGACCAGCAATTCTTGGGTGTGTTGGTCAATTTAAGTGAAAGGGTTTGCTTAGTTGTTTCAATTTCAATGGTGGGTAATGGGTATTTTGTTAATGTTTTTTTTTTATGATTATAGTAAGTTTTTTGTTGGTTATGATAGATTTTTTAAAAAGTTTATGGAGTTAATTGTTTTTATCAAATCTCCGGTTGTTTAATGTTTTTGTAATGCGTGTAGATAATTACTTCATGTGAATAATTGTCTTTGTTGTGAGATTTCATACTGATAATAACTGGTTTATGCTGTAGAAATCAGCTGGCGGTGTATTGTTACCCAAATCTGCTGTCAAGTTTGAGCGGTACCTGATGGGAGAGGTGAGTGGGGCTCTGGAAAAGAACATTTTTCATTATTTTGTGTAGCTGCTACTGACGATGTTTCAAATCTTTATATTTTGTTTTAGATACTCTCTGTTGGTGCTGAGGTCGGACAAAATATGGAGGCTGGAAAGAAGGTGAGTGAGTTTGACCAACATATTTCATAAGAGATTGTTTAGCCTATATTTCTTGTTGGAAACTAAACAATCAATACATAGAAAACATGGAATACAAAGAATTTTACAATTCAATAAAGCATGAAACATTACATATCATATATGTAAAATTGAAAGAAGGAACAACCGAAGTTACCAAATACCGGATCGGATTGCAAATACGAGATTGAAGTGAGGTATGCGAACTGCAAATCTCCTTAAGGTGAAAATGCCCCAGCCACCGGTGTCAATGCTGAAGTAGGCAAACACCTCCCAAGATACAACACTCTCTTCTACCGGTAGGTGACACAAGTATACTGATAGGCTCGTTCGAACCAAGAATATGAACAGCACTCTCAAAGAAGAAGAAGATATTTGACCGGAAAGAAGGAAGAGAGTTTCGACACAAGCGTTAAGCTTTTGAGGAAATGGTGTATACTTTTCCGTACCATTTGGGCTACTATTTATAGTAGAACCCAAGGAGAATCAATTAAATTCAGTATTAAACCGAATTAATATTGTAACGGATTATTTGAATTAATACCGTAACCGAAATTTTGAATTTGAATTAAGCCTCATGTCCACATTCAACGAATCTGGCTAGTGGGCTAGTGCAAAAGATTAAGTCCAGATGGGCTTCATAAGCCCGAGCCCGGAGCGCGTGTATGTGTTTTAGTGAGCCCAAGCCCATGATATAGAGCCTCTCTCCCTCACAAAAGCTTGGGTGCCATTGGGCCCAAGTCTTATATCCAACACTTGAGTTTATAAACCCAAGTCACACAACACAATTATGAAATATGGGAATCCCACATTTCTAGAGTGTGTTTGGTAAACAATTTTACCAGTAGCATATAATTTAGCCTGTATGCTGATTGTTTTATGCTGCTTGAAATGCTGACATATATGTTGTTATAAATGTTGTGGGTGTTTGGTTAGATTTTTCAGAGAAAAGCATATATGCTAGTATAAATGTTGTGGCTAATTACATGTAGGGTTATTAACACAAATAATTAAAAAATAGATTTATATTTTTAAAAAATAATCTTTACATTTTTAATAATATTAAAATATTATATATTTTTTATACAATTTTTTTATTAATATTTAACATTTTCTTAAATTTTATTAAATATAATTAATATATTATTTAAAAATAAAAATATTATTAAATATAAATAATTAAATATGTTAGTAAAAATGTTAATATATTATTAAATATAAATAAATAATAGATTAGTAAATATAAATAAATAAATTAGTAAATATAATTTAATATATTATTTAAAAATAAAAATATTATTAAATAAAAATAATTAAATATGTTAGTAAAAATGTTAATATATTATTAAATATAAATGAATATTTTATTAAATAAAAGTAAATAATAGATTAGTAAATATAAATAAATAAATTAGTAAATATAATTAATATATTATTTAAAAATAAAAATATTATTAAATATAAATAATTAAATATGTTAGTAAAAATGTTAATATATTATTAAATATAAATAAATAATAGATTAGTAAATATAAATAAATAAATTAGTAAATATAATTTAATATATTATTTAAAAATAAAAATATTATTAAATAAAAATAATTAAATATGTTAGTAAAAATGTTAATATATTATTAAATATAAATGAATATATTATTAAATAAAATAATTGGTTTTCATCCGTACATGCAGGGTAAACTCGTCATTAGTTAAGAGTGTAGGGGTAATTTGGACATTTCATGCATAAGTGTCCAAAAAATGCTAGTAAAATGACATTTTGATAATGTCATAATTTAGAGGTAAAAATGTTAATTAATATGCTGAATGCTGAATTGTTGTTTGGTTAGGTTAACAATAATATGTAGCTTACATGTTATATGCTGTATTATATGCTATTTATAATGGTTTACCAAACACCACCCTATTATTTTGCACTCAATATATCATGCTTAACATGACCACTTTGGAGTCAATTTTCATTCAACCAAAAAATGGTTTTGGACAACTTTTAACTCCAATTTCTAGTCTTCATATTGAAGATTAGAACCCACTAAATTACATTCAACTAATACTTAATTAGTTATAAATAATTATTGGTCAAATAGTGGTTGACCACCATTTTTTCCAACATTTCTTACTGTTTTTTTGTGTGATATTCATGCTTTCCATAATTTGGGTAATTTCTCTAGTCTTGTTAGCCCATTTGTGACAAGTATCTGCTCTGTCTTTTGCAGGTTCTTTTTTCAGACATAAATGCATATGAGGTAAGCTAAATGCCTGGTAGGAGAACCTTTCATTGGTCATTTTACATATGTGAAGAAGTTCTGCAGCTTCTTCTCTCCTTTACATGCCTGGATTACTATTTACTATGTTCAGAGGATTACAAACTATATTTGTCCTTTCCTTTAATTTCTCCCGTCAATTGAGCACCTCAACTTTGGTATGAGCCTTTGTTTAGGTTGGGACCGTTGTGCCTGTTGGTTGCTATAGTCCCTGATGCTCAATGGCCTTCACTTCAAATGTCTAGCGAACGTTCCATTGCGCAACCCTTTCTAATGTGAAATTTCGTATATTTTCTTATTGAACTGATGATGCTTGCTAAATTGATCGCTGATGGTGGGTTAGGAATTTGTGATTTTTAGGACTAGGTCATCTTGGTCACTTGACAAGGATGTTTTATATAGACGTTTAGCATCATATTGTTTTTACTTTTATAAAGGCGCTGATATTTATATTTTGGAATTGTGTCAGGTTGATTTGGGAAATGATTCTCGGCACTGCTTTTGTAAGGCTGGTGACTTATTGGCCGTGGTTGAGTAAAGAACCTGACATATCCTCAAGATTTTCATTGCTTGAAGGCATTTGTTTCTGGACATCCAAAAAATGTACTCTGTTGCATTTTTTTTGTGTGTGTGTTATTCGCTTTTAACTGGTTAACCTATCTTCCTCCTTTATAGTGCTTATAATAGAATACCGTTATGGTTGCTGGATAATGAATAATGATCCTTTTTCATTGATGAGTGATATTTTGTCCATCAATGATGTTCCTCATTAGCCTATTGGAAGTGCATCTCACACTATCAGATCGACACCTTAACATCCTATTTATCATATGTTGGTGAGATTCAACATGCCTTCTCCATTTCCTGTATAGGAGGTAGATGGGCAATGGGGACTTCACAGCCTTGTGGTCTTCAAGGTTGGGTTCTCGATAAATTTTCCTGAAATGTCTCTGGAAACTGGTCAAGTTAAAGAGAAGGTTCTGTCATGTTAAATATAAATATATTTGTGCCGTTAGAGCCCGATTGGTTGTCCTCTGTCCAACCAGGATGATCATGATTGATTAGTCTAATTCAGATTAAAACACGTTTGGATATAAGTGAGCTTGAGCTTGTCCGATTTAATTTGAATTTGGACATAAATATTTCGTACACTCCTATATAGCCTTACTTGGAACTAATTTTTGCCACTCCTGGTAATTGCGAATGTACTCTGATTAGGCGTAATGGAATTTGTATTACAATTGCACTACAATGATACCAAACGGGGTCTCAAGCTTTTATGGGCAACACCAGGTATCAGAGTAGAAAACTGAAAGATGCATATGGGCAGGGGGGTCTAGTATCAGCATAACAGTAGAAGTTCTCTAAACAAAACTTCAGCTGATACTGTGAAGAAAAATAATGGCCAACGTACAATATTTAGTAATAATTTTCCAACAAGAATGTCACTCTTTCTGCTTATCCACTTTAAACAAGGTAGACAAAGATTTAACATGTAACAATCACAACACAGGCAGAAAGGAAAATATGGCTTAGTACTCAAACAGACGCAATTCGATCATCCCTTCTTTCCTTTTTGGGGAATACCAAGCAACAGCTTTCCCCGAGCTTAGAAGCCTGAATGAGTAATTCAAGCTGCATATAAAATCCTCCATATGAGGGCCGTGTTTTTCTGATGATGAACCGAGTGAAAACCTTGAATCTACTCGGAAAACAATAGGCCCCGCAATCTGGAGAAAGTGAAAAACATTAGGAAAATTGTATAGTAAGAAATGTGCAAATACAGTCCTCCCCGAGATGCAAACTAGGAGCTCTAAGTTCTAACTGACTGGGCCTTTACCAAGTGCGCAGATTTTAGCAGTAAAATTCGGCCAATCCATGATTTATCTAACATCAGCTTCCTTGACTTCAATTTCTAAAATAAATTGGCTAATGGGAAAATTAATCATAAGCCTTGTCACAGGGACCTCAGTTTTCTTTATATCTTCTGAATCAAAAACTAAATGCCGGATAAATTTAGCTACCCAACCAAAGACATATTCTTGGCCAGCATAAAACAGCAGTTTTGACTTGTAAAGTAAATAGATTTCACTATATGCTCTAATGATCACTCTTTTCTTTAATTTCACCAAATTGAGTGAATCATGTGCAAGTTTCCTCCACTATGGTTCCAGTTTTTGAGCAGAAACAAACGAGATAAGAAACTATGAATAGAAGTACCTGCTGCTGCAAGATCAAATTAAGCCTCGGCGAAGATAACGGATTGTTAGTGCTACGAACTGATGGACTCCTAATAACATTGAAAACCCTGCTGGCAAGAGCTGCAGCTGAACAGATATCTAGACGAGCATCTACTCTAGTTAAGTCACCATAATCTTTCTTGAACCTCCCATGTTGGAATGTGTAGCAAACTGAGCCGAACAAATCTGCACTCAACAGACTTCTCTTTCTAGTGTTCCTATGAACATCTTCATCACCTTGGGTTTGAACGGACACTGAGCTCTCACCGCCCCCAAACCATGCTGCGGATGTGCCACCTAATGTGTGACATTAATGGAGGTTAGAAGCAACTAATTAGACAAGAGAAAATTCGTTCCTAATTATAACACAAGAAAAAAGGAACAAAAATACAGATTTATATTATTCATAAAAATAAGTATGTTTTGCTCCTATTCCTTAGTTCAATTGAGGAGAATCTTCCAAGAAAATCTGTCACCATCCAAGTATCCAACATGAAGTTATCCCCAACTAAAGGTTACAAAAGAAAGTGATTGTAACCAAAATTTCATATCTAATTACACTGTTTGTAAGAGGAGCTACCGCACAAAATTATTTATCATACCAGATACTGTCTAAAAGAGGGGCACCGTGAGAAGCAAAAGAACTACCTATAACGCCAGATACTGCCGCGTGAGGCTCTCTAAGAAGCACATCATAAGAAGGTCGTAAATACCAAGCCTTGCTAGTTCTTTTGACTACGTCCTGCAATTTCTCCTTTTGCCTCCAAAAATCCATACTCTTCTCATATGAAAAGGCAGCTTTAGCACATAACCCAGGCATTAGTGAAAGTGGAGTCTCATTGTCAATGGCATTGACCGCATAGGGATGACCAGTATTTTTGTGTATGCCAAAACGGTATCGTAACCCAGAACCAGAACCAAGGGAAGACAAATCAAGGGAAATTGACTCTGGAACTTCCCAATATTTTCCTTTCTGGTCAATGAATAGCTCAGGCAAGGCTGCCTCCAATGTAAGATCGTGTTCCGGGAGCTGTATCATTACATAACATAGTCAGGACAACTTGCATTCAGTCTGGAAAAGGAAAACTAAATTTTACCATATTGATCAATTCAATGAGGTAAAAGTTCAACATTCAGACTTTCTGGCAGGAACATTTCATGTGTTTGAATGAAGCTTGAAGTGTTTTGAGCTAAGAATGATATGGTACCAGGGTATGCATCAAGGAAAATAAGTTAGCTGCAATGTTAAGCATGTTTCTGTGTGAAAGTTCCAGATTTCAACTTAAGGATGAGGAGCTATGGTTACAGAATGCAATATACAATTACTAACAATTACGAACAAAGAAATTTTTTCCTGATTGTCAAAAGCTTTGAAAAGGAAACATTACCCACAAATTAAGAAGCCACCCCATAGCCATGGTTTTGATAACTCAAGAAGATTCTGAACTAAGATTAGAAACATTAATACAAATTGATTTTAACAAGGAAATGATGAAAAGAAAGATTAAGTAAACCTCTAATGTAAGATGGTGGAGTGGGAGAGAAACAATCTCTCCACTTTTGAAAGAGACAAATCAGCGATTCACCCACAACAATATATAATTGTATGAAGAGATTCTATTATTTCTGCAGATAGTTTCACATAATTATCCTAATATATAAAAATAAAAGGAATGAAAATGCATGCCTGGTGAAAGAGCATTAATTTGTGGCGATTTTTCTTCTTTTCACCATGCCGCTCTGTGCTCAACAATAAGGATGATGATGAACTCAAAGAAAATTGAGAGCATAAACCAATCGAATAGAGTGACTTGTCCAAAAATTGCTTTGCCACGTCCTTGATTGCGGGGAGTCCAAACTCCTCTGCTCTAGAAGTTGCTTCTCTAACTGAAGAAATCAGTTTCTTAGGACGGAGCTGCCAAACTAATCCCAACCACCTAGACAAATAAAGCTCGTGGATTGCATCCATTATTTTGTTAAAATTGAAAGTACAAAGCAACGCCAAGGACATTATTTCCTATAAATAAATAACATACATTTACGCTTCAAATTTCTCAGAAGCTAACATCACGACTTAGGTCTTTGTCTGGCAATAACCAAACTGCTTAAATAAATTCAGACATAAATCATACCCATCTCTCAGTTCCATTTTGGACAGTGCTGCCAAAGGCAATCGACCATCAAATACAAATCAGCATCTCTTAAAAATCCAAATGAATTACTCAGCATTTCAAGTAGTAATGCCCGATTAAACTTCAATGCGAGACACCCAAATGGATTTACGAAAGCTTAGAGAATGGGTCGCATCATAACCAATACTACCAACACTTGCAAACAAACAAGAGAGGAAATGTAAAAATTACCCGTTGGAGGTCTCGTGTTTGAGCAAGAGAGACTGAAGAGATAAGGAACCAAGCTCCTTATGATGTGGATTGGGAGAGTAAGAAGGAATGATACCCAGAGGAAACCCAAGCCCTAAGATAGAGAGCTGCTGGATTCTCAGTGCTCGGCTGGCTCGAATGCCGTCTTGCGGAAACGGGTCACCGGGAACGGACCGGGCACACCCGTCAAGGTATTGCGGCGACGCTATGTTCTGGTCCCAAAACTGTGAGTCCATTGCCGTCCTCAGGTTCGCCATTTCCTCCCTGTTCGTTTGCTCCGGAGAGAAGAAATGCAGTTTTTATCTTATCTGTAATGCCGCTAAGAGACTGTGTAGGTTTTTTTTTTTTTTTGTTTAGGGTTTATGGGGTTTTATTTATTTATTTACATCCTTTAAAAAAATTATTTACATATTTTACAGTAAGAAAAAATTCAGTCAAAATAATTTTATGCGTTTGAGTTTGCTTAAATTCTCAGAATTTAACGAATAATTCAGTCAAAATAATTTTATGCGTTTGAGTTTGCTTAAATTCTCAGAATTTAACGAATGTCAAGTAATTTAGTTGATGAAGTTTTATTTATCCGATTTCAAATTCGAGCTTCATCTCTAAAAAAATCTTGAGTTTTAGGATCTTAATCACATTTATTCTAATTATTTTTTAAAATCTGTTTTAAATATTAAAAAAAAGTCCTCCTTAAATAAACCGATCGGCAACAGGTTAGCTGTTTAGGCCGTCGAGTTGGGCCGGCCAGGTCCAATGGAGACAATTCAATAGAGGAAGGATAAGCTAAAAGCTCGTGGGCTAAATGTTATGTTCATTGAAACTAATGCCAAGGCTGGTTTCAATATGAAGGTAAACTGCTTCATTTTTCTTCTTTTAAAATATAGAGGTTAACGGCTGTTCTTCTCTTCTATCTTGAGATAGCCATTCTTTAGAATCATTGTACATTCGACAGCGGATCCTATTGCTGATGTAGATTAGGGAACTCAGAGGCTGGTGTATTGTCCAACTTCTTGTTTTTATGACCGTAGATTGTTTCATCTTCTGCGGTTTTGCAATTTGCGCCGTCGTAGGAACCCAATTGTGATAGCCATTTGTTCTTCGTGTTGACTCAAGTATGTTATTTTTAACCTATGGAGGTTTTTTTGTGACCCTCTTCAGGCATTGTTTCCGAAGATTGCAGCAGCCTTGCCATGAATGGAAACACTTTCATCAACAAAGCAAGAGGATATGGTCGATGTCAATCTCAAATCTTCCAACACTAACGCATCTCAGTCACAACAACAATCAGGAGGGTGTGCCTGTTGATAGAAACATTGAGATCTAAGCTCTTTGTTCGTCGTCTTATTCCCTTACATGCTTTATAACCTTCAAGGCTATATGTGTAAGTTTTCTAGGTTCACATTTTGTAGTAATGGCTTTTCATTTTTATGAGGTTAATTTTTTACCAGGACAATGTTATGGTAGTTAGTCCTTGCCTGTAAACATGTTCTGTTTCTTTTGTAGTCCTTGAGAGCTCTGTACCAATATGACTGTTAGTTTTGGTTAGAATAAATTTGTTACATAGATTGGTTTTGTTTGTAGTCTTTCCTTTTTTTATGTTAGTGACTTAGAGCATAAAATCGAAAAATATTCAATTGGTTGGTTTTGTTTGTAGTCTTTCTTTTCTTTTCTTTTTTGTGTTAGTAACTGAGAGCATAAAATCGAAAATATTCAATTGGGTTTTTTTTGTTTGAATAAAAAACTTTACTACGAAATCAAAGGTGGAGAATCCATCGAAATAAACTCTATAAGCCATTGAGGCACCCGAATATTCAATTGGTTATTGAAAGATAAATCATTGGTGATTTTTTTTATAGGGCACAAGAGATAAGAGGAAAAACTACGACAAACCGTTCTCCAAATCGAAACAATGATCTAGAGGATCTAAATCGCTGACAAGTCAATCCTGAAAACTAGAAATGAAACAATTGAGAATGCTTTTAGAAAGTTGTCTGATTGCAGCTCATTTGGCGAAACGATTCGCTGAAGCGTTTTGACGCTCGCTAACCGTAAAGACATACTTTTTGTATTATTATAAAACTTTAAGATATATTATTGGTGAATTTAGTTTCTATTGGTTATTTATGTGTTGGATAAAAGTACAATGCTTTTGGTGCCAGAGTCGTAGTTACTTTTGGTACAAATAGTTCTCTGTAAAGTCCAATTTCGCCATTTTGTTAACTCAAAATTTTCAATTTAATGCAATTAAACCGGGTTCCAGGGGGCTGCTGTGTTAAAAACACAGCAGCTCCTGCTGTTTGCAATTTTAAGGGTCAAGATTTGATACCCACATATCCAACGGTGATATAAATAATAAATTTTTTAATTTAATATATTAATTTTTTCTAAAAGTTAAAAACTCTTTCCGCCTTTTCTTCCCGGTCCAGTGGCTCAAATTGTAAGTTTTCTAATTTAATATATTAATTATGCCTAAAAGTCAAAAACCCTTGAGAACCTCTTTCCCCATTTTCTTCCCGAACAGAGTTTTTCGATTGTAAATATATTATGATGGTGGACTTGTGTGATGAAGCAGCCGACGATGGACAAATGATATTGGAAAACATGACCTCTTTCACTGCACTCCTCGATCTGCCACCCACTCAGGCGGAGGCGCTTCTCCGGACGTCGAAAATCAACAATTCTCCAGTGTCCACTGAATTCAGTACTCCATTACCAGTGAGTTGCTTGTTATGTCTCCTATTTGTTGTTTCTTGGTTCATCTTGTTTCTGTTCGAGTTTTGTGGCTTGATGTATCTTATTTTTTAGTTCTAATAAAATTGTTGCTTCTCTATAAAAAAAAATTATTTAATTGTCTCAGACAGGTTATGTGTGATGTCAAAATTAGATTTATTTGGGTAAAATGTTTTTGTTTATTTATTTGTACAAGATCTTGACTATATAGAAGATGAACATGAGTTAATTGAGGAAGCAGTAGATGATGAACAACCTAGGATTGGGATGAAATTTGATAATTTAGTCGAAGCTTGGGACTTTTGGAAAAGGTATGGAGAATCTGTTAGGTTTGGCGTGAGAAAAAAATATCACAATCGAAGTAAGAAAGATGATTTGATCACTAATGCAGTTTATGTTTGTTGCAAAGAAGGCAAAAGATTAGAAGATAAACGGAGGATTACTAGTGTTCATCGTTGGGAGGTAAGATCACAATGCCAAGTAAAAATGAACCTAGTTTTTGACAGAGCAATTGAAAAATATAAGATAAAAGTTTTTCTTAAGGAACACAATCATGAACTTGAGCCTCCAGAGACTCGTCATATGTTGAGATCTTATAGAGAAGTGACTGGATCTTATGCTTTAGCAATTGAGTTGGCTAGTGACTCAGGACTCACTCCTAGAGCAACACATGAGTTATTGTGTAAAGAAGCAGGGGGTAGGGCAAAGCTTGGGTTCATCATGGAAGACCAAATGAGTTACTTACGATCAAGGAGAGAAAAATCTATGGCATATGGCGAGTTAGGAAATATTGTGAAGTATTTTGAAGAGCAAAAAATGAGAGATCCTAGATTTTTTTTATTCTATGCAATTTGATTGTGACGAATTAGTCACCAATATATATTGGGCTGATTCGAGAATGATTGTTGATTATATTGATTTTGGAGATGTGATAACCTTTGATACTACATATGGCACCAACAAAGCATTAAGACCATTGGGTGCATTTGTTGGTTTGAACCATCACAGACAAATGGTGATTTTTGGGGGTGCTCTTATGTATGATGGACCATAGATTCATTTACTTGGTTATTCGAAACTTTCTTGAAGGCTCATGGTGGTAAGATGCCTCAAACAATTTTTACAGATCAAGATGCAGCAATGGCAAATGCATTGCGGAGAGTGTGGCCTGATACTAAACATGGGTTATGCACTTGGCATTTAAATCAGAATGGGATCAAGCATTTGGGCTGGTGAATGAAAGAAGGTTCTACATTTTTGACAGACTTTCAAAAATGTATGTTTGAATATAGTGAAGAGTTCGAATTTGAAAAAGAATGGGACAATTTGCTTGAGAAGTATAGTTTAAGAGAAAATGAGTGGTTACTTCGTATGTATAGTTTGAAGGAAAAATGGGCAAGATGCTACATGAAGTATGTATTCACTTTGGGTATAAGAAGCACGCAACTTAGTGAAAGCTTAAATAGTGACTTAAAAGACTACTTGAAGTGTGACTTGAACATCACAGATTTCTTTAAAAATTTTGATAGAGTGGTTGAGCAAAAGCGTGAGAATGAGTTGATGGCTGAGTTTAAAGCTCGACAAAGAACACCTCTAGTGGAATTCTCTGATTCTCCTCTTTTACAACAAGCATCAGAAAGGTACACACCTAAACTTTTTGAACTTTTTCAAACAAGGCCAAGATGTGAAAGAAGATGCCAATCAATGGGTTCGAAGGATTCAATCTCAAATTTTAAGGATGACATTTGAAGCTTCTACTCATGAGGTCACACGTCATTCTGTGGAGAAGATGATGATGGATTGTAATAAGTTTGTGTTTGATTATGCAACACAAAATGGAAAACCTGTGGATAAAGAAAATGATGTAGTTAATATTGATAATGTCATGGGAAAATTGAAAGGCTTGAAGAAGAAGAAAGGTTTGAAACGGACAAGGCGACCAAAACCATTGCATGAAATTAATCTTCGAAAGTCAAGACGACCAAAATTGTCATCATCGAAAATGGTATTTCGATCTAAATTTTAGAATTTAACTTGTATGTACATATGGTGTTCTCATGTTATTGTTGGTTTGATGATTGTATCCTTTTTGTTTTTATAGGCTTCTACTTTGATCTCTCAGCCTCAATCAAATGGAGTTGGCATGTCATCACAATTTTTTAACAGCCAACAAGATGATCAAGTAGGCTAATTATTTTTATTTCGTTTTTGCCTTAAAAAATGTCAAAAAAATTGATGTCTCTTTGTCATTCTTATGTGCACAGCCTTACCCTGCAATGTCTCATTCATGGTCTAATGTGCTACACCATCCTAATATGTCATTGCAGTTTCCTCCTCTTTTACAACATCATCAGGTAATTCAAAAAATTTAAACCCATCTCTTTTATTTGTAATTTTCTATTTGCAAGTTTTACTTACATTCATTTTCATTTTCAGCATCTTGCTGTAATAAATCATCCACACATGGATGTGATATGTGAAGCTAGGACGCCACGACAAATTTTGACTCCTCCACTCTATGGTCCCTCTCAGGGCTCTCTTCAAAGTGGTCCATAGAAGTTAGATTTGTTGAACAAAAAACTCATATCTAATTGTTTTGTGTTTGAAAGTTTTATATTATGTAATGGCATACTTATGTAGATGCCTACAAAATGTATGTTATGCAAACACAAAACAAATTTGCATCTGACTGAATTAGAGGATATTCTCAGTTCAGATCATGACCTTTTAAATGTGGCTTTTGTCATTGCAAGTTATATATGCCATGTGCTTGTTATCTATGGAAATGTTGCTGGGATTGGACTGTTGAGATTTTTCTTCACTGGTAAGAATAATGAAAGCCAAAATATTGATATTTTGCTTTCTTTTGTTGCACTTCATCACACAAGTGCAACCATCATATAAATTTATAATCGGAAAACTCTGTTTTTGACTTATAGGCATAATTAATATACTAAATTAGAAAATTTACAATTTGAGCCACTGGACCGGAAAGAAAAGACAAATGGTTTTTAACTTTTAGAAAAAGTTAATATATTAAATTAAAAAAATTATTATTTATATCACCTTTGGATGTGAGTATCAAATCTTGACCCTTAGGGTGTGTTTGGTAAACAATTTGTATGTAGCATGTAGCTTATATGCTGGTAGCGTATATGCTGTTTGAAATGCTGACATATATGTTGTTTGAAATGCTGTGCTGTTTGGTTTATTATTGCAGAAAAAGCATATATGCTGTTTCAAATGTTGTGTCCAATTACATATAGGGGCTGTAGTACAAATTAAAAAAAAATTCAAAAATATATATAATAAATTATTAAATATAATTGAATATATTATTTAAAAATAAATATATTATTAAATATAAATAAATAAAAAATTAGTAAATATAAATAAATATATAATTGAATATATTATTAAATATAAATAATTAAATATATTATTAAAAATGTTAATATATTATTAAATATAAATGAATATATTATTAAATATAAATAACTAATAGATTAGTAAATATAAATAAATAAATTATTAAATGTAGTTGAATATATTATTTAAAAATAAATATATTATCAAATATAAATAATTAAATATATTATTAAAAATGTTAGTATATTATTAAATATAAATGAATATATTATTAAATAAAAATAAATAAAAATTTATTAATTATTAAAAATAAAAATATTATTAAATAAAAATAAATAAAATTTATTAGTTATTAATTATTAATTATTAAAAATAAATATATTATTAATTATTAAAAATAAAAATATTATTAATTATTAAAAATAAATAACAATTTATTAATTATTAAAAATAAAAATATTATTAAATAAAAATAAAAATATTATTAAATAAAATAAATAAAAATTTATTAATTATTAAAAATAAAAATATTATTAAATAAAAATGAATAACAATTTATTAATTATTAAAAATAAATATATTATTAAATAAAAATAAATAACAATTTATTAATTATTAAAAATAAATATATTATTAATTATTAAAAATAAATAAAAATGTATTAATTATTAAAAATAAATATATTATTAAATAAAATAAATAATGGATTGTTAACATTTTGGTTATTTGAGAGAAATATAAGAGGCAGTTTAGACTTTTCATTTGTGGTAGATGATAAATGTTGTTGAAAATGGTTTTTTATGTAGCATTTGAAAATTGTAACATATATGCTAAAATTGTTATTGGGTGTTTGGGTAAGTAGCTTTTTATGTGTAGCATATATGCTGAATGCTAAATTATATGTTGTTGGAAATTGTTTACCAAACGGTACCTTAAAATTGCAAACAGCAGGAGCAGCTGTGTTTTTAACACAGCAGCCCCCTGGAACCCAATTAAACCCTCTAGTTTCGCAATTCTCATTCAAATTTTCAATTTGATGTAATTTAATCATTCGGTCACCGGACTATTGCATAATTTTTAGATAATATAATCTGTCAATAATATTATTCTAATTCATGGATAGTCGAGAATGATTTAAAATTTAAATTACAAAATAACTACTTTCATCCTCAATTACTCATGATTTGATATCACTAACTCATAAATTATTATCAATGATACACATGTAATATATTAAGAACATTGAAGATTTTTCTCAATCAAAGAGAATGAATAGACAGATTTAGTGTTAGGGATATGTCACGAGTTGGGAACTCAGCCATGGTGAGTTTGGTTTCACTGCAAAAGATAATAAAAATACAACAGTAAGAGGGTTAAGAGGTATTTTCCTTAAATAAATGAGTCATTTTTTTCATATAATCTCCCTTATTAACTCTAATTCAGATTCATGGTCCGAGCATAACTACGTCACTTATCGCCACTTCGGTAACCCTTCATTTCCCGAGTACCCAAATCAACAACAAACGCACGGAGCACTTCAGAGGCGATCGGGGCACCGGCTGCGATAAAGGAATCGACTCAGGCAGACGGATTTACTCGCATAATGGCAGGGCGCGCAGGCGAAGGTTTATCATTCTGTGCTGTTTTTTTTCCTTCTTACAATTATGATTGATGGATGTTTATTTTATTGGTTAGTTATACTTCTGCAATCTGGTAAGCGAATAGAACTCAGTGAAAGACTCTGCTGATCGATTTTTGTGGTGTTTGAACGCATGGGTCTTGGCCTAAGCAACAAAACATGTTTTGAGTTTCATTCTGAACAAGACGTACCCATGAATTTTCATTTTCGCACTTGTTATGTTGGATATTTTTGATTGTTTCTGGGAATTTTCTTTGTATTATGTGCTTATAGAGTTATAGTCTGCGATTTCGGTGTGTTTTCTGATTCCTCATGAATGATTTTATTATCTTTTTGGCAAATGAATTTAAGCTCAATTTTTTTCCTCTTTGAATTTAAGTGACGAGGGCATGTATGAATGCTTTGGTGTATCTATATGGAGGATGTTAATGTTACCTTAAAAGCAATGGATTACAAAAAAAAGAAATATATATTTCAATAATTAAATCATGCTCTGATTTCTGTGATTCGTTTTTGGGAATCACTTTTTTCCACTAGTATTTCAGCGATCAAATGGAACTCATATATTTGTGTTTTATTGGAATGTAGATAATGAAGAACCCATTTTGATCAAGGATGGAGCTTTAACTGTGCAATCACCATTGATAAAGCTCACGCGTTGGCATTGGTGGCTTCTCGTCGTAATCAACATCTTCTTCTTAGTTGCAGGACAGTCTGCCGCTGTTCTTCTGGGTAGATTTTATTATGACCAGGGTGGAAATAGTAAATGGATGGCCACCCTAGTCCAGACTGCTGCTTTTCCAATTCTTTACATCCCGCTCATCCTATTTCCTTCGTCCCAGGAGTCTTCAGCCCACTCGATCTCTAATGCTGTCCTTGCATTGATATACTTCGTTCTTGGAGCTATGATAGCTGGTGACAACATGTTATATTCAGTTGGCCTATCTTACCTCTCAGCATCTACCTATTCCCTAATTTGTGCAACCCAATTAGCTTTTAATGCTGTGTTCTCATATTTCATCAACTCTCAGAAGTTCACTGCTTTGATATTTAACTCTGTGATTGCCCTCTCGTTATCTGCTGCTCTCATTGCCGTCAATGATGACTCTGGAGAACCATCTGGAGTGTCAAAGGGGCATTACATTGTCGGCTTCCTTTCTACTATTGGAGCTTCAGCACTATACTCTCTTTTGCTTTCATTGATGCAACTTTCCTTTCAGAAGGTCCTGAAAAGGGAAACGTTCTCTGTTGTTTTGGAAATGCAAATATATACATCACTTGTGGCTACTGTGGTTTCAGTTGTGGGCCTTTTTGCAAGCGGTGATTGGAATACTTTGCCTGCGGAAATGACAAACTTTCAAAAGGGAAAAGTTTCATATGTGATGACTTTAGTTTGGACAGCAGTAACTTGGCAGGTTTGTTCTGTTGGTGTTGTTGGCTTGATTTTTGTGGTGTCTTCCCTCTTCTCAAACGTAATCAGTACTGTCGCATTGGCTGTGAGTCCCATTGCTGCCGTGATTGTTTTCCATGACAAAATGAACGGTGTGAAGGTAATTGCTATGCTCATGGCAATTTGGGGTTTCGCTTCTTATATTTATCAGAATTACCTTGATGATTCTAAGGTGAGAAAAAGGCTAAGTGATGGAGATCAAACCCGTAATGATTCTGTCTGCTGAATACTCATTATTCAATCTATTAAGACTGTTTAGCAGAAACATTTATCATTGGATCATCTTTTTATCATTTCTTCCTTCTACTGTAACTAATCCATTTATAGAAGTTTGTTCATTTTGCACCGATTTCTATTGTAAGTAAGTACACCCAATGCAATTTTCATTGTTGGATTTGTTTTGCATGAATGATATTTCAGTGAGTTCCTGGGGAGCCTGTTATTAGAATAGTACTCACACGCATGCATATGCATCTGTTCTTCTCCATTGAGATTTTTTTTTTCTTTTTTTTCAATGTTTATTGCAGATAAGAATGGTGGAGTTGTGAGTTATTTTTTCTCTAATAAGGCCCATTGAAGGGAATTGCCAATGACCTAAAGCCCACGTATTAAAGGGCTTATATCATTTTCATGGGAAAATGGGGTCATAGATGTTTGTAAAAATCCAACTATATGGGAGCCAGGTTTCTATCATTGGAAGTTCTAGAAGTTTACTAAGAAAAAGGGTTCTGTCATCTCTTGTTGACGTCAAAAAAGTTATGGTTCCATCTCTAGAATTGACTGCTATTGATGATTAAAAGATTTTTCCCCAGTTAAAGGTACACATGACTCTTGCTTACTCTGAACTTGGTGATTCATGATGGGATTTGCTTTACCGGTGTGATTTGGGTGAACTTTCAATTCTCTTTTAGATTTCTTTGAATAAACAAAATAGTCTGAACAGAACTTGGATAACACCTGTAAGGTTTTGTGATATGCAAGATCTCATGCTCTTGGGTTCACCGGGCAGTCCAGAAACTACCTGCCGGTGCGTGTGGGAGGGGAAACTGTAGATATCTAAAGAATTGCTACTGTGTGTGTGGGATGGGAGATTATACGTATCTAAAGAATTGCTACTTGATGCGTGTGCGATGGAAGACTATAGGTATTCAAAAAAAGACTAGATATTCAAAGAATTAGTCAAGGTGAGGCCCTTGGTATGAGTTAACATTGTCTAATCAATTAAAAGAAGGTGCTAAGTTACTTCCGCAATGTTGATTTAGAGAGCCAAGCTTGTAAATGAGGATGGATTTTTTCAAAGACATCAATTTGGGGTGCCTTAGTCATACTGGCAATGTTTTGATGATTCCCTCTCCTGACTGGCTCTCTTTTAGGTCCTTGTCCTACCCATCACAAGTATTAAATGATTGGAGACTTCCATAACCAGTTCATATTGCCAGGTCAAGATAACATTTATAGCATTATTTTCAAATGCAATACAAATCACATTGCAAAGTGACCTCCATGTTTTCTGTTCTTGCATATTTGTCTTAATTAAGGGAAAAATTATGTACTCTTTCACTTGTCAATTTACACATGATACACATGATGAGTTAGGGATTTGTTTTAAGTTTGAAACTACAAATGATTAATCTTCACCGAACCACAATAATTACAACTATTCACGAAACATGAGAAAGATATGAATAATCATATGTTTCCGGAAGAAATCGAAGATATATATATATATATTTTGTATTAAATTGATGATATCATATATGTAGTTGAGTTCAATTTGACTTCAACAGAATTCTTAGTTTAACCGAATTGATTTTGATTTATAGGTTGAGATTTTTCAAGTTGAAATTTCATAAAGAATTTAATGACATCTAATTTAATATCGATAGAGTTTGTCTATCATAGAAGTAGAGATATTTTAGTAATCGATGACAACATCGTATAAGTCTGTTATTTGAACATTCGATACGCCACTAAATTTCCATGCTTGACAAAAATATTATTCCGGTAATAACATTCGAATTTAGAATCTTCAACTCCGTACAAGAAGCAATAAAGAGTTGAAGAAGAAGTTTCAGGCAGCCACCAGATCAACGGCTGCATTGTCTGCTTTTGTTTTCTTTACAAGACAACCTGAAAAAGGTCAAAAGTTGTATGCACTTTCACTATTACCATTCAGTTTCTTCTTCGAATGACATTACATAAACTCCCTCTGCTCTGCAAAGACACCCTTTTTAACTTTTTCCTCCAGACTGACAGAGACGTTTCTTACAATATTTTATTAGTTTAATTCAATGACAATAATTTAATTTCATATTACATAAAAAATATTTAATTTCTACAATAAATAATAAAGGGCAAATTAAACAAGAAAAGAAGAAAAAGTCAGCAGCTTTAATTATGCTTAGAAATTGAAAATTCCACAGTCCACAATATTTCAATAGCCAGCAGCTACATAAATAAGACAATTAAATACTTTTTAATTGCAAGACTTTCTTCTTTGACCGTAACTTCTTATTCATAAACACCGTTAAACTACATTGAACATTTCTCAAAAAGGACATCCAGCCAATCTACATATGAAAAACTCCTTAATCCAATAGTATTGGTTTCTTCTATAAATATATAATGTATAGAGGCTGACTTTTATATGGACGTCCGTTTTAAGTTTTAACAAGTTACGGACGTCATTTTTTTGCGTGTAACAAGTGGGGCCTAAATAATGGACTCCTTGAAATTCACTTGAGATATTTAATTTATATGTTACGGACATCACACTTGAAAATAATTATATATGTACACACACAAAATACATGTAATAATTAATATAAATTTGATGAATCTCAAATACTTTATCTGTTTCGGAAAGATGGCCATATTTTATATATTTATATGTCTTGAATTATAGTTTATGACATATAGTTATGGGACGGAGGGATTAACATGTAATCTTGAACTCCGAATTCGAACTCCACCCTCTCCCGTTATTCAAGAAGAAAGTTAATACAAATTGGAATTCAAATAAGCAAGATATTCATAAAAAACAAAACAAAAAACCAAACAAGATAAATAACCTAATTCGTGATTCAAAATTCCCTCACAATAAAATAAAGTAAAAGAGAAAAAGAAAAAAGAAAAAGAAAAGGAATATTATTGGCTTTAAATCAAACAATCTTACCACCAAAACAAAAGTCACATAATCAAACGGTTGCAGTCAAAACATTAAAGAACTCGACCGTACTGGAGCATGGCTGGCCCTTGTGAACTTTTGTTTCCCTACGTTGTGGATCATATCTATTGGGATTCGTAATGAACTATGAATACGACCTACCTCTCTATTTCTGACCGTTAATAAATAAGATTTGGTCTTGTCTCTATGATCAAGGGTCCCACCTTATTCAAAAGACCCTCTTGTGGGCCCCACCAATAATAATTTACTCACGAATTACATTCGAATTTTTTATTAAATTGTGTGTGGGTGTGAGCTGTGAGGGGGCACTTGTGATGCCATTTAATGGTTTAAATTTTGTGGGATCCACCCACTTCTATCAACACTATAGTGTGGGAATGTGGGATAAATGTTCATTTTTGTGCCACGTATAGTGCTTAAATGTACACGTGGAGCCCACCCACTATCTTTACTTTAGCCCAAAATTTGCAATTCAAAAACAGAGGATATATGCGCCACTTTGTTTTTTAATTTGCAATTCATGTAATAAATCAGTAAAATAATTCAAATGAGATGCATAGTGTAAATTTGAGTAGGAATTTTTAGTGCTCTAAGGTTTTGTTTTGTAAAAAACAAAATAAAAACAGACAACGCTTTTGGTTGTTATTTATAAAACATGAAAATAAATCACTTGAAAATGTAGAATGAAAAAAAAAGGACTTTTTTCTAAAAAAAACGAAAATAAAAACAGGCAAAACATAAAATGAACCAAAGGTATCATTATGTCAATTAGTTTTTGATTTGAAAACAAAAAAAAAGGGAATTGTTCCTCTTTTTTTGGAAAATGTATTATTATTAAAACATTCTAGCTTGTACAAAAATGTACATTTCGTATATACTATCATTTGAAGAATGTGAAATGCTTAAAGTAATATTATATTTTTTATTATTACGAGTAATGCTATATCTACTCAAAATATGACTCATTTTATTATTAACAATTGATTGTTAATGCACATGTAAGGTTTACTTAACATTAATTGAGGGTTAAATGATGATCACATTTTGAGACTCTCAACCATTATTCTTTTACTATTAGTTTTGATATTTTGCTTTTATTAGTTTTGATATTTTGGGTCTTAAATGTACCAAACTTGACCACAATTAACTAAATTGTATGCATAAAATTTCATGTGTATTATGTGATCACGTAGAGCTCACATATTCACTTAAATTCTATGTATATCGCCCGTTCACTAGCTAGGAGAACTGTGATTTTAAATTATTGGAATCTTTATTATTTGTTATATAAAAAGTTATTGGAATCTTTATCATTTTATATAAAAAAAGATGCGGTGGATTATTATTTTTTTAATAAAGAAATGAGAATAAGACTCAAATTTGGTATTCAAAATTACATAAGGTCTAATTTAACAACTGAGCTTTAACTTGAGATTCGTGTGGTGGATAATTGAGTTTGCTGTAACCTCAAATTATCAAAGAAAATTATAAAATATAGTTGACAAGAGAGAATTATTTCGATATTTTCTTAAATCTATCCCTCTAAACCACCCCTATCATATAGTATTCATTTTTTCAAAAAATAAAGACTTAAATGACTTTTTCATTCCTTTTGAAATCTAATGATCTGTCATGAAAAAGGTAGACGGGAGATTGAGAGGAAAAATACAAGGCGAAACTAAAACCATAAGAGCTACATTTTTGTAAAAATAAATTATATTTTTTCTATGTATACTAGATAATCACGAATATTTTTCACTGAGGAGTGAGGAATCTGTAATTTAATTTATAAAAAAATAAAAAATTTGGGAGATAATGAGGGGCAAACCCGTACATTCATATAGTCAACATTACCGCCAAAGTCAAAATGCCAGTTAACGGTGGTGATTGGCTCTTCCGAAATCCGCGAACTTCCTCGACCGGTTCGCGCGATACGCTGCGGCACTTGCAATGTGTGGATTTACCGGGACTCGAACGTCGGTGGAACATCCTAAATCCGGCGGCAAACTTCCCTTCTGGTTCCATTGTCTGCTCGGGCTCGCTCTCACTAGCGGACTCAAGCAAAATACCAACCCTGTTGACAAGTTCCGGCCTTGCCCTGACTTCCCTCGCCCCAACGCCGATGGCCCTCCCATCGGCGTTCTTCGTACTTGAGACGACTCTTCAGAGTCTCCACTACCTGAAGGAAAACGATCGGAATCATCACAATCGGTTTCGAATCCTCCTACGGGCGACATTCCCCGATCCGCCCTACTTCGAGGTCTGCGGCATCCAGTTCTAGAAGAATCCTCCACTGCGAACCTCGACTTGTTCTTCCGTCGAGCGCTGAAAATATTCGCGAACCTGGAAGGTGAAGACGACGAAGCTTCGCACGAATATCTGGAATCCGAATTTCTGTTTGGATCCGGATTGGACTTCTCGGATCTGGACCTAAATAGTCTAGTGAGAATTGAGAATCTGCCGAGCTTGCTGGACGTCCTGATCGAAGCGGTGACTCCATTGACGGTGTTGTAGGTGGGCCCGACCTGAGGAGTACTGTAGAATCGGAGATCGAATTGATTGTCCCAGTTGGTAGTGGTGGTGTGGTCAGATTTCCGGCGAGTGACGTAAGGAGAGACTGAGCGAGGGAATAGCAGAGGCGGTGGTTCCGTGTCGGACTTCCTGTGTGATTCAACCGCGGAGGCGCGTGGATGGGCCTGTTGCACCAATTGGGCTTGCTGGGCTTGGGCTTGTGCGGCCATGAGCTTGAACAGCCGCTCGCGGAGACATGAGGCGCAGACGCCCATGGTGCTACTCAGGTCGGTTGGGTGCTTCCTACACCTCATTATTTTCACTGCAACGATAACGCCCCGCTTCAGTGTCTATATATTATGTTCTGCCCTTGTGTATGTATATGTTGGATGCTGCTGTGACTGTGTTCAGCCGTGACACTACCGGGTTTGGCTCTCCTTTTCTTGGTGGAAGAGATCTGATGAGGAAAACAAAGGCTGGCCTTTGTCTTCTTCTGGGTTCTGCGTCAAGAAAGAGAGAGTCGGAGTGTATATATATGCAGGAAGGAGACTGATATCTTTATGGAGAATAGAGTTAAAAAAAAAACACAATAATTTTGGACACATAAACAAAGATATGAGGGCATTATTTTATATGGGTTTTGTGCATTGATAGGATATATGGTAAATTTTTTTAGTTTTTTGACATGAGAAGAGATAAAAGCAAAATACTGTAATTATACGTAGCTGATTTCGTTCTTTCCACATAAACAAAAGAGGTTTTTATGGTTTCGAAGGTTAGAAACGGCAGAAGGATTGGTTTTTTTAATGGTGCTAATTGCTTTATTTTATTTTTAGGTGGGTTTTATTGATGAGCTAATCCGATCCAATAAATACTTGGTTTAAAATCGGTGACTTTCTAAACATTTTTTTTTCTTTTTCATTTATGTTTTCATTTGTTTACTTTATGGTTTATACTTTAATTAATTATTGCGCTGACCACCCATAACAATTCGAAGGCGCGTGTGGGAAGGAAGTCGGTTAAGGATTGGACACAAGTCAGGTGTCACAATCTAGGTTGGCTTTACCGATGGGCCTTTGATAAGTTAAAATTTACGCTTTTAACTTTAACCACACGGCTGCTTGTCTGTTTGGAAAAAGATGCACACGCGCTGTAGCCAAGTGTGGCCGTGTGGGGGTGGTTCGGCAAATTGGGCTTGGGTTTAGCCGTTTAGGATTGGACTTGAACTTGTGTTGCACCACTTCAACTTTAAGGACCCATTCATTTTTTTGTCATTTTCACGGTCTTTTGTGGATTGCTAGCTTTTATTTGTTGTGTATTTGTGATATTTCGATAGGCAATAGGTTTACATCATTCTTACTATATAATTTGATGGTGGGTTAGTGTATGAGGATTTTGATGCTGTAATTAGCATTAAGAATCTCTAATGTCATTGTGCTCCATAAAATAAATTAATCACATTTATCTTACCTCCTTTTTTTGACTCTGGATTAGTGGTCACCACTTGAATGATGACATTATAAGTGATGATAAAACGGCCTGTGACTTTAGATTACAGTTTCTAAGTGCGCCACTACAATCCTAAAAAAGTTGTATCAGAATAGAAGAATGCAACTTTGAACCACGCACTCTAAAGGGTTTGCTGTTTCAATTATATTGGAAAGGACTTGGCCACTAAGGCCATCTTGAGTAGCTCCCCATGCCATGCTTCCTTGCTACATATGTTCATGAGCAGTTGAGCAAACAATATCATAATAATTATGGAAGTAACAGTAGAAAAGTTAGAAGGAACTGCTTGGGTTGGATGTCCATGGTGGTCTTCAAAGCTTACTACTATAGCTAATATTAATTATGAAGATGGGAAAAGAGAGATGAGAAAGGGAAAAACAGATAGTGCCATTGCCATCATTGTCTTTTTTACAATATATTTTGGATTCTGTTTGATTTTCTCATATATTCATGTAGCCGACCACAAATTTTTAGAATAAAGGCTAGGCTGATGATGATGAGACACCATACTTGCGATGTGGATTGATAATTAATCTTGTTTTGACATCAAGTGTATTTGGAACTATATTGGGATTTTGAATGTGTATTTGTTGAGTGATAAATTTTGTATGCTTCTCTTTGTCTCTGTTTTGACCTTTGATCTTCCCCCACTTTTTTGGTTTTCTGAAAAGGAATTGCTCTCAGAACCGGATTCTGGTCATAGTTAACCACTTGACAATTTCACCAATTATTATAAAACTCAACGAGCAAGTAGTCATACTGTGCTGATTGCGTGAACTCTAATTCACGTCTCTTTCTATCAGTAAGATGTTTGGATAAGGTCAAAGTAAGGAGTGACTAGGCACAGGATGGCAAAACATTGATATTACCTTTTACTTGTTTTTCATAATTTTGTTGGTGTTATTGCTATGAGCTTATGATCATGTCTGTTTTATGTTTCCTTGCCAACTTTTAAAACTGTAACACAAAGCAATGGAAGGAGAACTCTGAAGGATCATTCATGGATTTTAAAATGTTTATCATGTTTTTTTTTTTTAGAGAACTATGCAATTCTTAGTTTTATTCAGAATTTAACTATACTGTTCAAATTACAGGATTAAAACTTTTTTCCCTATAATATTTGCATATTAAATCTCCAGCCGCTATTGTTGTGGTTTTCGCCGTTGTCGACATATTCAGCCGTTTGACATATCATATTCATACCTGCAATTTGTGATTGTAAAATAGAGATTTGTATTTGGTTTTATGTCATGTTTGTTGAATATGATGCTCGTTTTCCCGGATAATGTGTCCAATTCATACTATATATATATATATTTGTGTGTATATTACTGATATAAGTGTCCATGAAAGCTCTCCGCAGAGCAAGATTATATATTTTATTAACTGTATGACAACAAGATTATTATAAACTAACATAGGAACAACCCCCTTCTACTTACTACACATGGTTGTTTGCATTATTTCTAAACACGAATTTCTCATGTAGTTTGGATTCCTATGACAAAGTCAGTATGTTTTTGCCGCGATTCTGAATGAAACAATAGTTTAATCCAGTCAACGACTCTCTCTCCCTTTTCTGTTCATACATAATATAGGGGTGATGTATGTGATTCTTTTCTTGAGTTTGGATTAGCAGATTTGACATATTAAGTACTATCCCAATCATGGTGGTTGTCCAATATTGGACACTTCTGATAATTGGATCTCTCTTACCATTGTACTTGTTTATATTGATCAGACTCCACTGGTTTCATAGCGGGTATGGTCGATTTTTTTTGATTGATCCTGTTTTGCACTGTTAGACTTATTTAGAGACCATGGTGCCACATTTTCCAAGTTTTAGTTTGTAAGAAAAACATGAGCTAACTACTTTATGTGGAAAAGTTGTTCTGATTGTTTGGTATTTATGGTTCGACGATGTTAAGATTTTGCGTGTGTTTGGTAGAGAATATGTCTGGCAGAGTATAAGCTGACCTAACAAGTGACATATAAGCAAATGTCAAGTCACTTTCACTCAATTAATGCGTTTTCTGGGCTTAAGAACTAATGACAACAGCTAGAGGTGACAAATTAGTTCGGATGACCGAATTTGTCCGATCCGGATTCAAACAAGCTTGAACATAAATTGTATGTTCGAAATTTAAGTCCAAATATAATGATTTTGTTTGATTTAGTTGTTCGAACTACTCCATAGCCTAGTATGAATTGAATTATTGTCCGATTTACTTGTTTGGATTTAAACAATTTCGAGTATAGTCAATTAAGTATGTTGAATAATTTAAATAAATCCGAGTCCGGATATGCTAACGTTTCATAAACATCTTATGTGGTTCAACTCAAAACATATTTTTTGCATCCTAAAGACTATCCAAAAAATAAAATCATGCGGACCTTTGACTTAAAACGGATAATATATATAGATTACCGTCAAAGTTATGCACAAGTATAAGTCGGAATTCTAATCAAGAAAAGGGAAGAGATTGTGAATGAAAACATAAGCTGAAGGACAAACGTGCAGAACTTCCCTACACAGAGAACCAAAATGGTAAAGGATCTCAATTAATGTGGCATTTGACCAAGGGCGGCCGCTCAGGGCCCCCAAATAATTTTTTGCGCTAATATGTTATAATAGATGTGTTATCATATTTTTCTCATGGCTTAGTGGTAAGGTAGACCATTTGAAAGAGTAAGGACAAATGTTCAATTCTTAAATAAAGCTGGCTTCTTTCTCCTTTCTTTTCATTTGATTTTTTTATCATAAAATTGTGTCCCTCCTGTCCTCAACAGTCCACTATGAAGTCCAATTCCCAATCCAATACTCTTTTACCTACAAGGCCCCTATGTCTTCCTCAAGAGAATTTGTTTTGCTTTTCATTTTCTAAAGGGAAAAATAAAAAGTTATGATTTGAAGAATTGTAAGCGTTTGGTTTATGTTTCAGTTTTCAGAGTTATTTTTAGTTTTCTGTTTTGAGGGTCTGTTTTTAGAAAACTGAAAATGTGTTTGGTTTGATTATTTTGAAAAACTATTTTTGAAAATGAAAATTGAAAAATGCGTTTGGTTTGCAATTTTTGAACAATTATTTTATGTTTTAATATGCATTAAAATACTTTCTAAATTAAAATAATTCAATGAGTACTTTCAACATTACGACAATATATTTTTCAATATGCATTAAAATATTTTTTAATATGCATTAACATACATGTCTCCCTCCTATGGTCTTGTAATTCTTCTTTTACCATTAGTTTTAGTGTTGTTTCAAATTAAAACCTTTTTCCCACTTCACAGGTGATGACCATGAAGGCATCCCCTCACTTAATTGCAATAAAATGTAGAATTATTAGAGATGAAATGAAGATGAACATTTCCTATAAAATTAGCACTCAGTTGACAAATCCGAAACCCATAAAGGCTAATGTAAAACTTTTTCATTGCTTTGATGATAATACAGTTAACAAGTTATTCCTATTTTAATTCAATGGTTATTAAGTTTGAACCCTTTTTTGTGACTGATAATGATCTAGCTCATGATATGCTTGGAAGGAAAAGATATGGGTTTCATGAGTCATGACCAATCAAACCCTCAATGTTGTTACTTGCAAAGAGAGAACAGAATCTAAGCCCAATACCCTTGCACATAACCTTTGCTTTTTTCAATACACA
This sequence comes from Euonymus europaeus, assembly GCA_963580455.1. NCBI lineage: Eukaryota > Viridiplantae > Streptophyta > Magnoliopsida > Celastrales > Celastraceae > Euonymus > Euonymus europaeus. Next base: position 25,136,860 of record OY756962.1, read on the forward strand.
AACTTCTTCATATAATTCCGCAATAAAAGTATGTCAAAGCTTCATCAAGTCATCATCGTAGGGATAACACCACTCAATTTCCATCATCCCATTTCAGTCTAAAGAAACAATTGTGACATTCTAAGCCACAGAGCCAAGGGGACATCACTAGAAGAATGTGCTGACAACATTTCAAGTTTGCATTTTAACCCACATCTAGCTTCATGAAGTATAAAACAAAGAGAATTACAATGTACAGGGAAGTCTAAATGTTCAAAAGATTGAAGGAGGTGGAAAGAGCAGGCATTTGGAAATAACCATAGGCCTTCTTACAGGATCACGAGCTGTAACACTAACCTGCAAAAGCACAATTCCAATTAGCAGAATAACCACAAAGCAACTTCAACTTTCCACTGGCGAGAGGACAAATTCAGAGGACGAAGAATCCATCCAGACAAATAACAACACATTCAACCAAAGCAATTAACAAAAAAAAGTAAATTGGCTGCAGAATTTCACCCGGAGAGGAAGATGGACTCACCAACGCAGATCCAACAGCTATCAAACAAACCCAAGAAGAATCCGGTCGATCTCGCGAATCCAACAAGAAGAAGAACAAAGATGCCGACTGATCTCGCGAACCCAGAACAAGAAGAACAAGAGAGAGGCGGCCGATGTCACGAAATCAAGAAGATGAAGAGTGAAGATGCCGGCTGATCTCACGACCCCAGAACAAGAGGAACAAGAGAGAGGCGGCCGATCTCGCGAACTCAAGAAGACGGGAAAAAGAAAACGAAGGATGAAGAGAGGCGGAAGGACGAAGACGTGCTTTGAAGAGGGGAAGAAAGCCTTAAGCGAGTTTACGTAACGGAATTTTCCGTGTTTTTAGAATTTCCCGTGTTTTGGTTCAAAACACTCAAAACGTCAAAAATCAGTTTTGAGTTTTACGTTATAATTTTTAGCGTGTTTTTAAACTGAGTTTCTCAAAATAGACAAAGTGAACAAGTTTTGAGTTTTCATGAAAACTCAAAACTGAAAATGGGCCCAAAATAATAAACCAAACAGCACGAGCTTTTCAATATATATATATATATGACCTCATCTCTTCCTTTGTCATTAGCATACCTAGAAATATACTTGATTTCATCATGATATTGAATTGTATTGTCTTTGCAAATCATAATACTATATTGTTTCAAGTAATTTGGAGTCAAAGCGGCTAGTTGTAATCAATTTAATGTCATATTGGGATAGTCTTATGCATGACTCGTATTTATACAGATAATGTCTTTTCGGCTTATAAATTAGATAATTTTTCAGTAAATACCATTAAAAAAAAAATCAAGGGCGCTGCACCTGAACCCCCACCCCTCAACCGGCTCCCCCTCAAGTGAGTTTCTAGCTCTGTTTCCACTTAAGAGGGGCCCCTTTCATAGAGTTCGGCTAGGGCCTCCAAAATCTCAGGAACGCCACTGTCTTTGACATGTATTTGGTACTTGAAAATGACCCTATTTAGCATTTGTTTGTCAATACAAGCTTTCTCGAACTAACACAATTTATCATGTGAAATGAACATCAAGCAGAAGCAATGGAAACAATTTTGTTGGTTCTTTGCGGTTTGAAATATGGTCGGTTTTTTTGAAAAATAAAATTACATATTTTACACTAAAATCAATCAAAATTGGCATAATCGACGAATAACAGAGTAAACAATTATGTCAAAAAAAATCAAACTATCGATCAAAACCGACCGTGAACACCCCTTTCTCTAGAGTTAGATAATCTCTTATGAAACTCACATAAAAGGGAGGAAAAAAACAAACTATAACTCCCATTTTTAAGGTTGAAATACATTTTGCCCCATTTAAGTTTGTTAAAATGACATATTCTCCGCACATTACATTGCACGGCTCCCGACTAGTTAACAAAAAAAATGGAGCAATTAAAAAGGATAGAAAAATCAATGGTGTTAAACATCTTTGTCTTATATATCGAATAATATTCCATACACATGTGAAATAGTTATTTTATTATGTTCGCATAATGACGTAAGTTACCGGATTGTTATAACACAACAAAATAATAAAAATGTTATGGAACTCAACTTTTATTAACCCAACTCAATCCAAATCTAACATGGCACTCCATGTTGGTGTGCCATGTTAACTTTTTTAAAAATCAGCTTTTATTTATCTTTTCATAAACGAAACTTTAAAACGTTTTATTTCTCAAAATGCATGTTAGATTTCAAAAAAAATTACATATTCAAACTCAACGTTTAAAAATCTTTATAATAAGACTCATTGTCTATAATTTTTATTGCTTTTTTTCAATTACATTATTTTTAAAAATAATGTAGTTCATATATATGATATATAAAGTGTTTATTCGAGCTGAAATTTTATTATATTATGATAGTATAATATATATATTCATTATTTTTTTTTGCATTTTTATTGAAATTACGTCGAGTATCTGAACCCTTTAGAGTATAATAGTTAGGACCCTAAGGTTTAGCACTTGAGACATTTATGATTTTATAGTGAATCCGTCGAGGTTTAGTGAATCTGAGTTTTTTAGGTTACAAAATTGAAATCCGATACACGAGCCCGTTAGGGTTTAGCGAATCCGTTCCCCTTTGGGGTTTATAACACTTATTTTTAGGTTACAACATGAAAATTCGATACACGATCCTGTTAGGGTTTAGCGAATCCGTTCCTCTTAAGGTTTAACACTTATTGTTTAGGTTACAATATGAAAATCCGATATACGAGCTCATATCGATACTCATAAATAAACATTAGAACCTATGAAACATACATATTAATACAAAAAAAAATTAAAAATAATGTAATTAAGAATGAGTGATTAAAACCTATCGATGATAGATCTTGTTGGATAGATCTTTACTTGTTGATTATGGATACGTAATTTTTTTTCCGAAATCTATTATATATTTTAAGAGATAAATTTTTTTAAAATTTTGTTTAACAAAAAAATAAAAAAATGTGCTGTGAGCTTTTCAAATGAGATATTTTATTTTTTAAAATTTTAATTTTCCATGTCATTTGTTTACAAAACATGCCGTATAGACTTGACATAATTATTGAGTTACATAAATTTGGGATATTTAGCACTACTCACGAAATAAACAATGAAATGCCATTAAATTTATACGACCGTGATGCATATCATTTTTCTAGAAAAAAAATAAAAATACTAAATCCTAAAAGATAATACAGTCATCGCCCATGGGCAGGATCGTGTTATAAATCTAAGCTCATTGGGCCGGTTTTCGTAATGTTTATTTGGGCCCAATTTAACAAAGGGAGGCCTGCTCCCCCGGACTTAAATCCAGTAACTATCTTTGTCATATGCCACGCTGGATGCGCGTCCATCTGTGACCATGAAAAATGGAAATAAGATAGAAGAAAAGAAAATAGGAAATTTGACCCAACGACCGAACTGAGAGAGAGCACTAAATCAGCACTTGCCACTTCTAAATCAGTCTTCTTCCTCAGTAGTCTCCGGCTTCTTAGGGCTCCGAGTCTGCTTCATCAGTTTGATTTTTCCGGGAGAGGAGCAAGAATGTCGAACCAGATCAGAGCATCTTCGTCTCTGATCCAACGACTCAGACAGGGGATGATAAACCCGGCGTTGCATACGCAGACCAGATGGTTCACTCCGATCGAGGGCCATAGACCTACCATTGTTCACAAGCGAAGCCTCGATATACTCCACGATCCTTGGTTTAATAAGGTAGAGTGATTGGTTGACAATCAACTACTATTCTCAGTTTTTGAATTTTAGTTTCCTGTAAATTATAAGATCTGGATTGATTTGGAAGAATGCGATTGATTGACTTGATTTTCTCAGTTTTTAAACATCGCACTGGTTTATTTAAGCTTAGTTTGTTAGTTGAACTTGAATTGGATAGTTGATGCTATATGTTTACACAAGTTCTTGATAATTTACTTGCTATCCAAGATTTTATGCACGTAGAATAGGCTAATTGTTGCCTACGTGTTGTGCTTGTGATTAATATCACTTGTTGGTTATATTTGGATTCATTTTTTTGTTTGGTTATTTGTAGTTGAGTTGTTAGCTATAAGATTTAGAAACAACGCATGATTAGCTGTCAACATTTGATTGAGATTGCAGTTATACTCTGCAATAGGTTAAGTGTGACCACAAACTGACTGGTTACACACTAACTCTTTAGAGACTCTCACAGACACGGTTTTGAATAGGTGTTACTAGGAATGCTTTATGTTCCATATATATGCAAAAGGTCACTCTCTTTTAATAGACCCGACTCACCAACCCAAGTTATTTCGACTCAAAATCAAGATTCAATGCTTTTTTCTTAATTACACAGTGCCGGTTTCTAGAGGCTTCCTTTGAGGCTGTAAAATGAGGGAATTAGATTTCTTTACATATGAGAAGTTGCCGGTTGATTTGCCAAAATGATTATATTATCTACATTTTCTTATATGTAATTGTTATGTATCTGGGTCATAGTTTTCCAGTCAAGAGTCAAGTCATGTGTTGAATTATGGCTTTTGTAAGCATTAATAATCTAGATGTATTTGGTTTATAGCATAAAAGTAAAAGAAAATATGTATTGATCCTATCTCTAACTTTCAGCTAATTGTGATTGTTTATTATTATTATTAATTTTTTTTTTATTTATTTTTTATCTTTGTACTAGGGAACAGCATTTTCCATGACGGAACGGGATCGTCTCGATCTTCGTGGACTTCTTCCTCCAAATGTCATGCCTTCCGAACAGCAAATTGAACGCTTCAGTAACTACTCAATCCCTTTTCTCTCTCTATCTTCCACTTTTGCATTTTGGCATTCTACAGTGAAGTTTCAGCATACTAGCAGTAGTTTTTCAAAAGAGGGCATTTCCTACTGTTTTATGGACTTTTGAGAACATTGTGATTATTTTGCTAAATTTTGATCTTTAAATATTTCAAAACTCCTTTCAGAGAAAATTTAACATTTTAGTTGTGTCACTGCTTAGAGGTACCTCCTTTGATATGGTGGGCAAATTCCTTTTTTTTTTTATAGCTTTGGAATGGCACAATTTCATTTTAGAAGTATTTTCATTTTCTGGAGGTTTGAAGATAACGCTCATGAACCTGTGACCATAAAACCTTGGATTTGATCGGTGATGGTTTGACTATATAAATGATATTAGTGCTGACTTTATGGTTGATTGCTTGACTAGTTCAACTGTAGAAGCATAAAATTGTAACCATGTAGTACATATATGTCATTTGATTGTTTGAAAAAGAACTATAAATGGACAAAATATTAACAGATGATTATGTATGTTGGACTGTAAGCCCCTGAGCCTGGTGGAATAATTTTTTTCTTTCATGGGATAATTTGATGTTTAGAAAATGCTATCTTTTATCTGATAATGTACTCTTGTCTTGCACCATTACCAGTGTTGACATTTTTTTTAACTAATAGTGGTTGACCTGAAGAGGCTTGAAGTTCAAGCAAGAGATGGGCCATCTGATCCAAATGCATTGGCTAAGTGGCGAATACTTAATCGGTTGCATGATCGGAATGAGACAATGTACTATAAGGTGTGTGCTTTTGTCTGTATTAGTTTTTGATAATCAGCATCTCTCAGATGACACAACATTTCTCCATTCTTATTCGCAGCTATTTACAGTCCAAAAATATAACCTTCCCTCATTTATTAGATGTATAACGTGTAGCATGTGAATCTATGTCATGTTATAATTATCTTCTACACACACATAGATATAAATAAATATATATATATATATATATATATATATATATATATATGCGAATGGAAAGTAAAATGTACGAAAGGGCACCCAAGGGGTGCACTGCAACCCCTACAATCATTTACAAAGTATGAGTTAAGATATGGCATATTAAACTAGAAGGTTTGATATCTAGTTAAGGAGTTGTCTTTATCTAGTGAAATGTTGAAGTGGAAACTTTATTTTATTTCTTTGAGGTTGGAGTTCTCGCAGTTAGGCACACATTGATGTTTGATAAGCATGAAGGACGCAGAGTCGTAGACCATTAACTGTTTTATGACACATGTCAGCGTACTTATATGATGTCTTCTTGTCTAACTTCTAAACGGAAATAGAGTGAATCAAATTAAGAATAGTGTAATTAAACCTTTAATCTCGCGTTTAGGTGGGAAAGATGTTAAAAAGAGAGTTGAGAGTTGCATGGCAGAAGCCTTTTGAAAATTTCGAGTTATTTGATCCACGACATTCCTTTCTCATTGCACAAAAGCCTTATGTACATAACCAAAACTTGCATGATAAGATACCCAAGTGTACCAAGCATATTTACCAAATATAATCTTATCATTGTATTCAATTTTCTCTGTCGATTTGATGGTCTTTCCAAGAAGTTAGTCCCAAGAATTAGTATCTCAGCTGCATTTTTTTCCTTTTACATTTAACACTTCTGCTTTTTTAATGAAAGGACATTTTGGCTTATAACTTTATTTGCTGTACCTGACAGGTTCTTATTGCTAACATCGAGGAATATGCACCTATAGTGTATACTCCGACTGTTGGTCTAGTCTGCCAGAACTACAGCGGGTTGTTTAGAAGGCCTAGGGGTATGTATTTCAGTGCTGAAGATCGTGGAGAGATGATGTCTATGGTTTATAACTGGCCAGCTGAGCAGGTCTTAATTTGTCTCCATGGTTCAGTCAAGTTTATCACTTTTCTATTAGTTGACTTGATGGTTGTTGTGGATCAGTTGCTGTTAATGCAAGATCTTTGCATGGCCACTTTTATCATTTGGTAAATTGCATAGTTGTTTCGTTAAAATGCAGTCTAATTCTTGTCACTTCTGGCTTTGATGATGTATTTATTCTTTAGCGCCTTGCTAAATTTCAGTTTTGTTTGTAAAAACTCATCGAAGTGTTGAATTAATATTTTATATATATGTTTCTTAACCATCAATTTAGTTGAAGCAATTAAGGTCTGCAAAATGTTTTGCATATGAAATTGATTTTGTCAAATTTCTTGCTTGAATGTCAGGCATTTTAATATTTTTTTCTTCAGAATATATATTAAATGCTAATTTTTTGGTTTCATATAAATTATCGCAGGTGAACATGTGACCTAGTGGTAGAACTGCAAGAATGTAACCTAGAGGTCACATATTCAATTCCCTGAAACATCCTTTCCACATATTATGTGGGGGTCATGTCTTCTTACATTTTGCTTGTTCTTGAACCCGCCCACTACGAGAGCCTTATGCATGAGTGTTGTTTACCTTTTACATGTAAATTATTGATGATTCCTTACAATTAAAAGTCTAATGCTCCTTACATAGGAATTGAGTGTATGAAAGCTTTGATGATTTTGGCTGTGATGATTCATGCTGTGCTTTGATTTAATTATACACTCCATAATAGTAATGTTATCTGGCACATGATCTTTACATTTGTGATTATAAAGATATGATGCAAGAAAGGGCAGGGGTTCAAATCCACCATCCTCTGTTGATCAATGAAAAACTTTTAGACATATTTTTCCAACTTCCAATGAACGTGACATATTATCTTTGTAGATTTCAGTTTTGGTGCTCTATAAATATTCCAGTTTGATAATAAAACCTGCTTTCAAGTGATGTAAATGACTTCAAAATAATCATCCATAGATATTTATAGTTCTTTCTTCCTTCTCCTTCCCCCCCCTTTTTTCTTTCCCTTTGGGTGAGTTCAGGTTGATATGATTGTTGTGACGGATGGGAGCAGAATATTGGGTCTTGGAGATCTTGGAGTTCAGGGAATTGGAATTGCAATTGGAAAGCTAGATTTATATGTTGCTGCTGCTGGAATAAATCCTCAAAGGGTATACCTTGGTTTTGGTTGCACTTTTTTTTTAGTCTATTTATTTGAGTGCATGCTTCTAGAAAGATCGGTATCTTTCTTTATTGAGTACATATATGCTGTTACAATGTTTGCAAAAAGTTTCCTCTGAAATTATGGTCATCCTTTAAAAGTTGTTTTTCTTTTTTTACCCTTTCTATTTTATAATTTATTTTTCTGTGCACCACTTAATAGTTGAAGGTAGTTGCACTTATTTAACTCAATTTTGGGTGGAGAAACTATAGTATTCTGATTTTTGTTAAAGATAAAACTCACTATCTGATTTAAATACATGTTGAGGCATCTCCTTAAACAGTGTTATATAGCTGTATAACGTGATATTGGTAGAGATTCCTTTTTTTTCTTCTTTTAAAGCAAACTAAAGAAATTCTTTCTACTGTTATATATATTGTCGATTTCATTTTTGCTCCTGATAATACTTTTTTCTCACCAAAATTAGAAATAGACTATGACAGAAATTTTGATGCTCTTGGAAGAACCATAACAGAGTTGTGATATGGATTCAGCCTTGATTTGCCGTATAGGCTTAGAAACTGTGCATCATTATTATTATTTTTTTAATTTCTTTTCCAACGCATATGGATAGTCACCTTATATCATTGGTGTTCGATATTTTAGTGAAATATGCACAAATTATTTCTCATATGTATCTCGCATTTTGTTTGTGCTCCGAGAGTGGGTTTTGATTTACAGCTATAGCAGTATATTGGAAATTGTTGGGCAAATGCTGTTTCATTGAAGAGTTAAGTAAAAGAGATGCGATTCATCTTCAGAGCCTTAATTCCAAATAGTAGTATCAGTTTACTTGAATCCCTAATCTGAAGTTTATGTAGTCCAACCTAATTCGTATTTTCCTTGCAATATGAAGTAAAGCTACACTTTCCACCCTACCCTTTTGTAACCATATATTTCTTTGTTTCTTAAACTTATTTTCTGCCTTGTTCTTCCAATATTAGCATATCCTACTTATCTCAAGTCTCAACTTTCTGCACTGAGCATTATAAATGTGATTGAGATTTGAGATAGCAGAATTCGATGTTAAGTCAATTATTTATTTGTTATCTGCAATACGTGGTTTTTCTACTTGACGAATGCTTATAAATTTTACTTTATGCATCTTTTTAACAATTCCTAGATTATCTTAATCACGTTCCTTGTTTTGGTGTTCTTTATTAGGTTCTTCCTGTCATGATTGATGTTGGGACAAACAATGAGAAACTTCTGAAAGATCCTTTATGTAAGCATGTTTATATTCAGTTTCTGTAACTTCTGGTTCAGCATAAAAAAATGGTTTTCTTCTAAATACGAGAAGTATCTCCTTGTGATTCTCTTTTTTAACATTTCCTTTTCAATGAATAAATGTCCTTAGTTTTAAGCTTGGACAGCACCATGCAAGGGTCAAGAGAATATTGGAGTTTTTTAGGTTCTTTCTTAATTGTTACGTCTGGTGCAGAAATGGTGTCAGCATTTACAAATTCACAGGCTTATATTTTTGCCATAACAAGCACTAACGCTGTTGTTCCTGTAAGTAGATTTGGGATTGCAAGAACACCGCCTTGACGGCGATGAGTATGTTGCGGTCATCGATGAGTTCATGGAGGCCGTATTTACTCGTTGGCCGCATGTGATTGTGCAGGTGATTTAAATTACTTTAATATATCGGTCTTATCAATTAGCGCTATAGTGTATTGCTTTGCTGAACTTATTAACACACTCATTTTTATGCAGTTTGAAGATTTCCAAAGCAAATGGGCCTTTAAGTTGTTGCAACGGTATAGAAATACCCATAGGATGTTTAATGATGATGTACAGGTTATTATCTCTCTTTGTTACTCGTGATTGGATAATGATTACAGGTGTATACTAAATGACACAGCTTTTGATATAGAAACATATGTCAGACTACCTATGCCTCTTAACTCTAGCCTGTAGCATGTGAAAAAATAAATTGTGCATGACTGCTAAGATGGGAACGATAAAGACTTAATAATATACTACCTTTCTGTCACTTACATTTTGTCCTGCTTATATCATGCATTTTCAACCAATTCTGCATGGCCATATTGCTCTTAATAATGTTAATCTATTGCTAAACATGCCTGGTTTCATGAGAAAGAAAGAAAGAGAAGTTGGAAGAACAAAAAAAAACTACTTGTTTGAACAAGAGGAAGTCTGGTCCAGTTTTACTGGGATATACTTTGTTTATCTTACAGGCCATTCATATCGGTTTGGAAGTGTTACTAGTTGGAAGGGATGAGATTAATGGAAAATAAATACATTGTGATTTCAAACGTTTTGCTCCATTTTATTTTAATAATTGAGTAGTGAGCACAGATGAAACTGGTTCATTCATTTTAATGACATAGGATTCTGCAGAATCCATCCTTCGTCACTCTGAAATTTTCGTGTTAAGGTTTGAAGGTTCATTCATTTCAATGATTCGTTTCGTTTTACCTAAAAGTTGAATCGAATCGCGAATCATACTATTCTAACAGCCATGTCCATCCTTTACATAGGCATCCCTTTCTAAAATTATTGTCATTCTTTGACGTGTACGGGTGAAAATTTCATTTGTTTATGTGATTTATAAAGCATTTTGGTTGCCTGATTGCATGATTTGATGTCCATTCATCATATAGGGTACAGCAGGAGTTGCGCTTGCTGGTCTTCTAGGTGCCGTAAGAGCACAAGGAAGGCCAATGATTGATTTCCCGAAACAAAAAATTGTTGTTGCTGGTGCTGGAAGGTTGGTTGTTTGTCTTACCTTGGCTGTCATAAGTGGGCTTTCTCACTGTAGAGCTAGATTATTTTTTCATATTCTTTTACTGATATTATAATTATCCGGCCTAATAAGCAAACTTGTGGCTGAGTGGTAGAGTTGCGTACATCTTGCATGTCCCCAACCCCTCCCACTGCGGGAGCCTATTGCATGATGTCGTTTACTTTTTTACTATAATCATCTGGCCTAGAAGTGGAGACCAGTATGTGTAAATTTATGGTTTCCGGTTTTTCTCTCTAAATATTTTTATTAATATGAGTGAAAATTTTAGCTTTTAGCTTTTGTTTTGAGAATGAATTTGCTTGTGGGATGAGCTTTCAGTTTTTCCTTCATTACATTTCTTTGAAGTTGTAGTTTGCCCTCCCTCTAGAGGAATCCCGTTCTTCATCCTAATCTTTCCCAAAGCTTTACCATAACTTGTGAAAGCATAATTTTTGTAGGGAGTGATTCTAAGCGCTTACCTGCTCCATAGAAGTCTTGTTTGCTTATTTTCGGTATTCCTTCAGTGCAGGAATTGGAGTTCTCAATGCTGCAAGAAAAACCATGGCAAGGATGTTGGGAAATAATCAGTCTGCTTTTGATAGTGCAACGAGTCAATTCTGGGTTGTTGATGCTAAGGTAAGAATTCATCCTTATTGCCTGCAGAGTAATTTCATGGTCGGCAAATCTGTAGTGTATGGCAACATTTCTACAAGCTTGACATGAACTGCAGTTCATAAACAAATTGTTGCTTATTTCTTAAGATGTTGGCAGCTTCTGTTGCAAGCTTAAAGTTATCCGCATGTTTCATTTTAATCTGTTTATTTTATACCATACTTTACAATTACTTGATCCTTAATGCGGCAGACTATACTTGTTGTAACCTTATGCATTACTTGCCTTTTCTTCATTATTGAGTTTTTAATTAATAGCGCAAGTTCAAGGATGATTCTCTTATTCTCTAGTCTTTCTTATTATTGGGGGTGTGAGTCTGTTATGTCTTATAGTTGCCTTCACATTCCTCCTATTTTCTTCCCTTTTAATATAAAAACTTTAGCGCAATGCATAGTTGAAACTCGAAATCCTCTGTCTGTTATCCATGCTTCCCAAACTTGATAGTTACAATTCAAAAAATTTGATGCTTCATTAAAGCAGTAGGCTTTTACTTAGTGTTTCACACACTACCTTGTCAAGCCAGTTTATCGGCATCTCCGCATCAAAAAGTTATGCTTTCATATGGTTTAGTTTATCTTCGTTTGTAGTTTTGTACTAATGGCTTTTGTCTCTTTTCTTCAAATTATTTTTTATAAGGACGAGCACTTTATTCTGTTTTCTTTTCATTCTTTTTAGTGGATATCATCTTCCAGGAAGATAAGAAAATTAAATCTGTTCCTGTTTATGTATGCAGGGTCTCATCACAGAGTCACGTGAAAATGTTGATGTAGATTCACTTCCATTTGCCAAGAAAGTCAAAGAATCTGACCGGCAAGGCCTCAGAGAAGGCGCAAGTCTTGTGGAAGTGGTTTGTGACATTTTTCATGATTCTAAAAATTACCTTTTTAGATGTGACGCCATTTCTTGTTTATATGGAAGTGGATGGGGAATTAGCTATGAAATCCCTCTGCCACACCCTACATTTTTCTAACGTTTAAATTAAGTGAGTAGGCTACATAAAATGAGAATGGTGTGTATTTGAGCTTTCAGAATCCTGTTTTGTCAAATGTTATTAGTTAGTTCCTTAATTATAGATGAAAAAGTTTCCAATAGGCATGATGAAATTATGGATATGGTTATCATTGGATGGCATAGTGTAAATTTGGAACTTTTTTGACCCCATAAGAAACCTACACATGCCACTGGAACGAAATAAACTATTATTGTCTCATCCTGTGTATTTAAACCCAGCTTATTCTCTACATCCAGAGGAAACGGAATTAAAGCAGTCTACCTGGACATTTCTGCTTAGACACTGTGCATTATACTTATTTTGTCTTACTATTATTTTAGAAGATATTAGTGAACATCAGAGCATAATTCTCACTGTCATAGCCTTCCATCCACAGCCAAAATGGGAGAAAGAAAATCCTAACTGGCCCACTGTCATGTTACACATATCCTACACTTCTGCTGCATATTATTAATCTTTAACTTACGTGCCAGCTACGATCATCTGATTTCCTACCTCGATAGAATTATGCCTTACTTTGAATTTAGAATCGGGCTTCCAAAAAAATTTTAATTTTTTGTTTTGTTTTTGCAAATGGTTTAATTGTGTTAAGTATTGGTCCTTTTCACATTATAACTTTTTTATTTGATACTATCTGTGTAGCACATTTTATTTTTTGCTGCACCTTCTTGGTTTTCCATTAATTTTTTTTTATAGCATTAGGATCGAGACCTAAGAATTTCTGCTAAAAAGGTGGTATAAGCATATGTTTTGAATTCCTTAAAACCTTTTCTTGCATTAATTGCTATACATCTTGCCTGTTCTCAATCCGCTCACTGTAGGATCCTTGTGCATGAGAGTTGTTTACCTTTTATTAATTGCGATACATATTTGTCAAGTAATTATTCAATTCATAATTTTCAAATAATTATTGCAATGGATATGCTAAGAGTGTGAGTATATTATCAAGCAGGATTAATGAAACTTCTAATTTGTTAATCAAAGACTCCATTAAGTGTTGCTGTAGTTACGCATTTTGGTTTCAAGTGCTCATGTTTGTGCTAATCAGGTACGGCAAGTGAAGCCCGATGTACTTCTTGGATTATCAGCAGTTGGCGGACTCTTCTCAAAAGAGGTATGAAATATATACTATGAACAAAATTCATGTGTGAATAACATAGGAATTCATGACTGGATTGTTGAGGATTTTGGAATAAATATGTACAGCGGGTAATGATAGTTTGAGCGTTTGACACATGTTGTTGTAGGCGGTTGATTGTTTTTCTAGCAAGTCCAATTATATTTTGAGTAGCCATCAGAAGAAAGATATCTTTTATCGTTCAAAAAAAGTTGTCTGCTTGTTGTCTATTGGGGAACAGTTACAATATGAGCGGTGACTTTTGTAAGAATGAATTGGCCCTGTCTTTTTTGTGTTGAGACATTTTGAATATGTGCATGAAGGACATATTTCTCCTTGACTGAGAATTGGTCTTGCTTCTTGGAGCTATTCTTTGTATTGGACCTGACTTTCTCTGAAAACGTTATTCTCCTATCTTTTATCATCATATCATTTATAAGCACAGATGAAGGAAAGTCGTTGATGGAGAACAATAGTTACCTCTGCACTGGAATATTGAAACGATGGGGTTCTCTTGGCCCGATTAGGTTTCTTGACCAAAACAAAGCATTATTTGGGAAGCTAATGGAGTGTGCACATGTGCATGAAGTACAGATTTCCCCTTGACCAAAGGATTGGTCGTCTTGGAGCTATCCTTTGTATTGGGCCTGTATTTTCCTCTGAAAACATTATTCTCCTATCCTGTATCATCATATCATTCACGAGCACAGGTAAGAAATTCATCAATGTTGGAAAATAGTTACATCTGCTCTGGACTATTGACACAATGAGGTGCTTCTCCGTAAGGTCAGGTTTCTTGTACAAAATAATGCATTGTTTGGCAAGCTAATGGAGTGTGGAGAAAGGAAAACCTCAATGCATCATTTTCCTAGGGAGCCAAAAAATTGTAGGGGAATGAAAAGTGACTATAGAAGAGGAAAAGATGGATAATTTGGAGAGTGAGAGAGTGCTGAAACCAGCGTGCAAAGAATATGACCCAGCAGCTCCTGACATGGAAAATGGTTGACTTATTGCTTACATGCATGTGGCGTGATGGAACACCCAGCTTAGGATTGGTAGCAAGCAATGATGCATTGCCACTCTCTTTTCTACGAGGCCTTTGTTGAGTCTCCATGGACATGTCTTGGCTCATCGATGGTACTATATTAGGTGACCAGAAGCTCCCACTGATGGGGATTATCTCTTCATCGATGAGTAAAATATGTTTCCTGACTGGTTTTCTTCTTCGGTAGGCACGTATTTGGTATTCTACAAGATGGTGTTCGTAGCTTGCTTTGGTGGACATTAAGTGTGCTAAGATATTTGAAATTCGATCACCTCTACATTTGCATCTGAGGAGGGTTTGCTGAATTTTTTGCATCTGGGTCGAGATCACAGCAAACTCTTAACTTTCAATTGCAAGAGATCATTACGAAAACATTTGTACTACTCTTTTATACTATCTTATTTTGTGGAATTGATGTTGTTGTGCATTGCTTATCATAGGTGTTGGAGGCCCTCAAAGCTTCAACTTCAACTAGACCTGCCATCTTTGCAATGTCAAATCCTACAAAAAATGGTATAGCACTTCTGGATTTCTTTTTGTTCTTCTTTTTAGTCTCATGTGGATGGGTTGGAGAAAAATGGCTTGCGCTTTCAAAGTCATAAACTTTGGGTCATGAATGATTACATTATCTTATCTAATTCTTTGGCAGCGGAATGCACCCCTGAGGAAGCATTTTCCATTGTGGGTGACAATGTTATATTTGCTAGTGGAAGCCCATTCAAAGATGTGGATCTTGGTATGTCTCGAGAAAATATTGTGGTATCTTTTTCCCTGCTTAAAGCTTGTAGTTTAGAATGAATTGATGCTTTATTTCACATCCCACAGGTGTTCAATGCTCACTTTGCACCGCTTTTATTTCGATGCATCATGACTTTGATCTCAAATATTATTACAATTTTTTGTTGGATCCATTCAACTTCTTTGGTTATGTTATTTGAATAATTCAAAGATGGACCATAAGTCCATAAGGAATTATTAGTTGACACATGCCGATATTCATCCGGTGTTAGAATCAAAACTTCTGCTTGATTTGACCGTGATTGTTCTTTTAAACATTGACTTTAAATTAAAGAGCCGGGCCACAGAGAGTCGTGGCACATGTAACAACCATTTGAATGATGGAAAATTAACAATTTTAGTGTCTTGGCAACTGCATTCTGATTATGATCTAGTGATAAGAAGCAGCGTAAATTTCATGGAACTTTGGATAGATACTAGTTTTGATTTAGTTGACCTATATGATATAGCATTTTAATATTTCTTTGAATCCTTGCATGATTTGAAGAGCTTTTCTAATTCTCAAATGACAGGAAATGGACATATTGGCCACAGCAATCAGGGAAACAACATGTATCTTTTTCCAGGGTTAGTTTTTGGCCTAAATATTAGGGAAGTGGAATCCAGTTTGATTCTTACTCATTTTTTGCGATTCTCCTTGTCTCTATTTGCAGTATTGGACTTGGTACTCTTCTTTCTGGCTCTAGGATCATCTCCGATGGCATGCTACAGGCTGCAGCAGAGTGGTATTTTTCTTCCATCCTTTCTAAATTAGCTTTTGTGAGATGAATGCAGCAAGATGGACTTCTGGAATTATTGATGACCCAAAAGGTTCAGAAGGAATCTTGAAAACGAGGAGATAATTTTTTGTCAGAAAATCTCATCTAGGTTCTGTTATTAAAAAGAAAAAAAACAAACAAACTTGTGCGAGTCATGAAAACCGTAAAAGTTGAGCTTGGAGCAATGTAAGCAATCATCCCTATCACGTCTTTTTCACCTCAAAAGAAAGGAAAAAAATGGGCAGCTGTAAGTTCTTGTTATAAGAAGCTGGGAGCTTTTTATGTTCATATGTTGTAGAACAATTGTTCGAAATTTCTATGATCCTTGAAGGTAAAATTTTTAGTTGACATGACATTATTCTTTCTGACATTCAATTGTAATCTACAGCCTAGCAGCATACATGACTGAAGACGAGGTTCTCGGTGGAATCATTTATCCTCCAATATCTCGGTATATATATCATGTGGCTTCTTAATTGATCTTTGTTCTTCTTTTTTTCCTCTCTTTCTCCCTCCTTTACATACTAAAGGGATTCAAAAGCATATATTCTTGATGAATTTTGTATACCAGTTAACCTGTTTCATATCTGCAGTATACGGGATATAACAAAGGAGGTAGCCGCTGCTGTGGTGAAAGAAGCAATAGAAGAGGACCTAGCAGAAGGATACCGCGACATGGATGCTCGCGAGCTTCGAAAACTTAATCGGGTATGTGTGTGTGTGTGTATTTATATATATGGATCCAGATAACACATTCCTCGCTTTTGCATGATCTCTTAGGCTCTGTTTTGGAGTTCTGGTGATTGGGTTTTGAGTTTTGAAACTGTAGTTTTGATGGTATGGGTTTTGGGGGTTGTAAACTACACATGCTTGGGATTTGAGTTTCAATGGGATTGTTAAAGACTCAGATTACTGATATACTTGTAAATTAGATTGAAAAATGAAACAACTTTATTTAACAGGACAACCCTCTATTTATGATAATCTTGAAAGAGATTCTAAATCAATTGCATTTCCAAAGCTCAAAAAAATAATGAACACAATTTTTTATATATTAATAAACTCACACACCCACGCACACACACTATGAGAATCGAACCCATATACCTCTGTATCTAGGCAGGGTGCCCGCCACTGGGCTACTCCCTTACGATATATAAGAAAATTTGAATGAGTTTCTATCCTGATAAAACATATAATAGTTTGAGCGGTAGCATTGGTTTTGGATTTGCTATATCAGATAGGTCTTCTGTAAGATTTTCTTATGCTTTATTATCGGTTTTTCTGATCTTAACAAGAACGTTTGTGCCTGTATCATTAGCCAAGCGTGGCCATAATAGTTTTTTTTTTGAGTTAATTTATTTTATTTCATACATGTAGTCTGATTGAAGGTTTGCTATGATAGTTGGATTGTAATGTGAGACCACTGATGGTCTAAATTTCTTATTTGCAGGAGGAACTTCTAAATTATGTGGGGGACAGCATGTGGAGTCCAGAGTACCCCACATTAGTTTACAAGCAGGATTGAAACTTCATCAATTTGTCCTGCGTTGCAAGGCGTGATCAAAGAGCAGTGAATGACCTTTTTGAGGTTTTTTCGCCTGACCGTTATAAAAGTACTTGTGGGAATTTAGTTGTTTCCCTTGTATCTTTAGTTCGAGGGTTATTTCGTTTCTGTGGTAAAAGTAATCTCTTATTATAATTTGTCGAAATCCACAAAGGCTTTCCTTGTATCATAAGATGGAAAAATTCTTGAATTTTCTTTTCGTTTCTGGATTTCATTGTAATGAAAACAATAAAGCATGCCCTAGAACTCCACTGTTATTCTTATGTAAGTGAAATTCTTCTTATTTTAATGTTTCCTTTATTCAACTTTTGGTATATAAATTATCAGAAAAACATAATGATTATTCTTTTGTAGTCCGTGGGTGGCTGTTCTTCATCATTTGCACGAGATGATATGTCAAACATTGTCTTAAAAAAAAAAAAAAAAACTATAATGTATGGGTCATGTAGAAAGTGTGTATATATATATATGTATCTCAATTAACAAAAAAAAAAACAGTTTCGAAAATATGTTTGTTTATTGTAGAAAATACGGAAAACGTGGAAGCAACTAAAATCTCCAAACAAAATATATATATTTGAAAAATGTAAAATCAGGAACAAACCAAACAAGTTTTTTTTTTTGGATAAACCAAACCAACAAGGCCTCAATAATTTATGGTTTTGAAAAGAGAGACAAAACAGATTTTTTAAGAATTTTAATCAAAGTGTTTTACCCTTCTTTTTGGAAGGGTTTAAAACCCAATATTTCATTCTATATAAACAAATGTTACACCTAAAATTACGATAACAATTTAAGAATTTACTAATCCAAGCAAAGGAATTATAAATCGAAGAATAAACTCCGAACACCAGGTAAGTGGTAACACGACCATACAACACCGTACCCAAATTTACTTTTTAAGGGTTGGAAGGATAGCATTTTTGAGAATTTTAATCATCCAAAATTCAAAATATACATTATTATTATTATAGATCTTAAAAGTATGTTTGGTACATACTCTGTCAGACATACTCTCAGTTTTTACATTTTACGATAGTTTATACTCTATCAAACATATTCTCTACCAAACATAAACTAAGTGTTTATTATTACTTGATATTAGTAATAATTATAGCCATTTGGGCTGAAAAGACACAATTAATGGGCCCCGTATGTTGCATGCATCTTTAAGAGCCCAAATAGAAGGATGCTCAATAAAAAAACCCATAATAGACCGAAGGAAAAAAAACCCATAGTTGAAAAGGACTTGGGTTTATTACCATTTAGTCATCTATAGTGACATCATTCACCAATAAGTCACATGGTAAATTTTTTTACCAAAAAGTCATATATTTCACATTTTTCAAGACAAATGATAATAAGTTTTTTTTCAAAATGACAGGAATGCCCTTATTTCTGGTTTTTGAAAATGTGTGGCTTTCTCTCTCTGGTCTCTGGTAGTGTGAAATTCGGTGTTCTTCTTGGCTTCTATCTGGTGGGTTTTCTTCTTCGCTGGTCTCTTGTAGTGTGAGCTTCGGAGTTCTTATTGGGTTTCTTCCTCTTCTTATTTGGCTAGTCTATGGGTGTGGTGTCTCCATTTCGTCCGTCTGTGTGAGATCCGGCTTTCTCTCTTATTCGGCTGCTCTGTAGTTGTGCTCTTTGGTGGGTTGGACGCCATATTGCAGGTAGGGATGGGTTGTAGTGTATTATTTTTAATGTGCAAGTATGGATATGATGTTCTGCCTGTATCGGTCGGTGTTGATTGTGATTTCGATGGGGTAATGAGGAAGTTGTGTGGGAGTTTTAATTTGTTAGATTCTGATAAGCTTTCGTTGACATATGCTGTACCGGGTTATGATAGGTGCATTGTTAAGAGTCAATATGATTTTGATACTATGCTTACTTTGGCTACCGGGTTGGGCTTGAAATTTGTTGACATTGTTGTGTCTTGTGCTGGTATGGCTGATTGTGGTAGTATGAGGAGTGTTAATGAGTTTGCTAGAACATTTGATACTGTCGTGTTAGATGATACTGTTGTTTTAGATGATACTGTCAACTTTGGTACTGTCAACGAGGGTGATACTGTTGGTGATGTGCGTGCTTCGTCATCGGACAGCAACAAAAGCTTCCTTTCATGTCGATGGCATGGTGAAATTAGTCATGTTGGACAGGTTTTTTATAAAGGTGTTGTCGAGTTTAGGGGTGCTTTATGCCGATATTCTATTGAAAAAGGGTTTAGCTTTAATTATGTTAGGAACAATGATCGACGAGTTGAGGCACAATGCTCGAATAAGTTTTCACATGGGTGTAAGTGGTATGTTTGTGCGACAGTATCAAAGATTGATGGATACTGTCGGATACGAAAATTGGTTGATCACCATGGTTGTTCATTTTTCATAAATAAGGACAACAACAAGAGGTTGAGTGCTAAAGTTATTTCTGATTTAATTGTTGATATGTTGAGGGAGAAGCCGTCTTTGGGGGCTAGGGACATTATGTCCCACTTTTTATTGTCTTATGGGTACAAAATTACCTATCGGAAGGCGTGGGTGGCTCTAGAGAAGGCTAAAGGAGAGATTTTTGGGGATGTTTCAGATTCATTTAAACAGCTGAGGTGGTATGTTAGAGCTGCACTTTCGCAAAATCCCGAAAGCCACATTATGTTGGATGTTGATGAAGCTTCTATGAGATTCCGAAGATTGTTTGTTTCGTTCTATGCATGTATTCATGGTTTCAATTATTGTCGCCCGATGCTTTTCATTGATGGGACGTTCCTTAAGGGGAGATTTAAGGGTGTTTTGTTGTCTGCAGTTGCGAAAAATGGGAATCAAGGTTAGTTATTTGCGATACTATTTCAGTTCTTATTGTCGATATTGTCATATGTTTTCGTCATTTTTTCATTGATACTGTCTTCTTTTTCTGATACTTAATACTGTTTATACTGTTCTCATACTTGATACTGTTATTCTAACTCTTCTTCCTTATTATCCATATTGCGTCTTGGGTGTGCATGATACTGTGTAGGTTTGTATCCATTGGCATATGCTATTGTGAGCTCAGAGAACTATGATAATCGGTATTGGTTTGCAACATTTGAAGATGAACTTGAGGGATAGATTTAGTGGATGTGGATTTTCCAATACTCACAGGGAGCGGATGGTTTGGTTGTTAAGGCAGTGTGCACATGCTCCTAACGTTGCAAAGTTTAATGAGAGGCTACAGATGTTCAGAACAGAGGGTGGGGTTATAGTTGAAAGATTTTTAGAGGACTTGCCATTTAAGAATTGGGCGATTGCTTATGGTAAGGGATGTCGCTATGGTGAGATGTCGTCTAATGCGGTTGAGTCATTTAATGCGTGGATAACTGATTCTCGTAGTTTGCCGATAACGCAGTTGGTTGATAGATTGAGGATGAAGTTAATGAATATGTTTGACAATAGGAGAACTGAGGCTGGTAAGTTTTGATACTATTTATGTGCACTTTGATACTGTCATAATGTTTTTGATACTGTATACTGACTATGCATACTATGATACTGTCCAGGTGACTGGGCTGCCAATATTTGTCCTAAGATGTTGAAGAAGTTGAAAGATTATGGAGAGTGTGCACGTAAATGGAGCATCAGAAGATCGTTTGAGAATGTGTACGAAGTGTATTCAGATCCATCTGAACGTGTTGATATTCGGCGACGTGTATGTTCTTGTTCGTTATGGCAGATTAAGGGTTTCCCTTGTGTGCATGCCGTTGCTGCGATTATCAAATGTGACAAATCGGTGGACGATTATGTTGAGTACTACTTCCATGTTGATGCTTTTCGGAGATCGTATGCAGAGCCCATTAATCCTATTCCGACATCCTTGAAGGAAGAGTTTGAGAGGTCGGATGACTTGGATATATTGCCGCCACAGATGAATAGGGTGGCGGGACGGCCTAAAAAGAGACGAATTAGATCTAGAGGAGAGAGGTCCCGGATGATTCGATGTGGTAGGTGTGGGAAGCTTGGTCACCATAATAAGAATTCTTGCAAGGAACCAATTCAATAGAAATGACATGTTTTTATGGTATCGGTGTGTCTTAATTTATGTATGTGTCTTGATTTATGTATGTGTCGTTTTTTTTGTGAAATACCAGGATATTTGAGAACTGATTATAATCAGTATCGAATTTATAGAATCAAGAGTATCAATCGTATCAAATTAGTATTTATGATAGCATTAACAGTATCAACATCAAGTCAGTATCGAAGTTAATGGTCTCAATAGTATAATTAGTATCATAACAACTGAATACTATTCAGACGACAATATCATAACATCTACAAGTTCTCACTGTCAATTGAGTAATCATGAATGATAATATTAATAGTATCAAAATCAAGTCAGTACTAAAGTTAATATTCTCAATAGTATCACTAGTATCATAACATCTGGATACTATTCAGACAACAGTATCATAACATCTACAAGTTCTCACTGTCAATTGAGTAATCATGAATGAACTTATCCACCATTTCTGCCTTGAAGATCCTCATTTCATCCAAGGAAAATGACTCCTCAATTGTGTCATTAGTCGCTAGTCTTGTCATAATATGGCATACGTGATATCCACAATCAACCCTATAAAGATAATTAATGAAAACATGTGTGAAGTGATTTTTTTAAAAAGTAAACATTACTCATAATATTTTGAAGGACTTACGATGCAAATGCTTGTTGCGGGCAATTTTGTACTGACACTAACTCGAAATTGAATCTTTCTTGGCTTAGTTCTTCAGGTAATGTGAAGCTTGGTTGATTTGCTTTTTCTGACTTCGCCCACTCATATCGAACGCTCTCCACATACTCTTTCTGTAAAAAAAAGTATCAGCAGTATCAATGTCATCCAGGTAAAATAAATATCAACAGTATCAGAATTAAAAAAAGTATCAGCAGTACCACAAGTTTCGCGTCATCAAGGTAGCTGTTCCGGGTTGAATCTCTCGGTAGGAGGCTGTTGTAGTGGTGCCATTTGTTATCGGCACAATCGAACACAAGTAATGTCCAGTGGTTGCATGGCATATGCGGCGCTAGACCTCCATTAGAGTTCATAGGAAACATGTGATAACGTGGGATGAAGACGTTACTCCCAAACCATTTGATTACAACATCCCCAATTTGTTGTCGTTTGGACTTCTCGTAACGAGGATTGGTGATGTATTGCTGTGAAATATAGATAATTAGTTGGTATGTGGACATGAATATATTCATGTATTCATGTATTTTAACTTACCCAGCATAACGAGTCGTATATGACAAAGGTTTCTCCCGAAGATGGTGTCATTTTTGCTCGTTGTTCGCGCAAAATTTGAGAGTATGCGTCAATAACCTATGGATGACAGTACCAACAATATTAAACAAAAATAATAGTATCAATAACATATTGATGACAGTACCAACAGTATTAAATAAAACTAATAGTATCAATACATTAGACAGTACTAGTAGTATCACGCCTAGTATCGCTATCAAAAATAACATAGTATGATCTACGCACCCAGTATATTATATATGTTTTCATACTTACGTTGTTGCTCATTGGATCGTCCTTTAGAATTTCAACTAGATTCCCAAGTGTCACATAGCAACGCGTGTCATCTCGTTGCTGCCATACAATTTTCCTGAAAATATATTTCAAAACAGTATTGTCCAGACCAATCTATAACAAAAAGTCAGAAAACCATCGTGACTTTACGAGTACTCTGTCTATAGATAACTTACCCGGATTCAATTGTTTTCATCATTGTGTTCATTTTTTCCTTGGTTGTGTTTGACAACTTCTTCGCGGTAGCCCATGTCGCAGGGATTCTTTTTATATCTTTTTTCGGCTTTTGGGGGGAGACAGACGCGAAGTCATCCAAATCAAGAATTTCATTTCGACTGCTGATTTTTTCACTCTTTGCACGAGTACTGCGTAATGCGTATGAGAATGCGGGGTCTATCTTCCTCTTTCTATCGGTCTTCCCTTTCAGTCGCTTGATCATTGATGGAGGATCTCTGTGTTCCGGGTCTGGTAAATCAGCCAACGTCAACTCAGGAAATAGGATATCAGTGTCATCGAGAACGAGAACCTGATAGTATCATTAATCATTTGTATGGTAGTATCAGACATTGTCATCAAACAGTATCAAATGTCAATGCAGTATCATAAGCATTAACCAACTTACCTTTGCAACCTCTTCTGGCTTTGGAGTGGCAGAAGAGACTGCTAATATGTGGCTGCCCTCTTTACTTGCTGCATTATCATCTTCCATATCAACCTGATAGTATCATTAGTCATTTAGTATAAACAGTATCAACAGTATCAACATAATGGTTGATCAAACAGTTTCAGGTCAGTGCAGTATCATAAGCACTAACGAACTTACCTTTGTAACCTCTTCTGCCACCCCAGTGGCAGAAGAGGTTGCTACAATGTGGCTGCCCTCTTTACTTTCTGCATTGTCATCTTCTGTATCAACCTGATAGTATCATTAATCATTTAGTATCACTTAACAGTATCAACATAATGTACACAGTATCAACTTAACAGACATTGTCATCAAACAGTATCAACTTAACAGACATTGTCATCAAACAGTATCAAATGTCAATGCAGTATCATAAGCATTAACCAACTTACCTTTGCAACCTCTTTTGGCTTTGGAGTGGCAGAAGAGGCTGCTAATATGTGGCTGCCCTCTTTACTTGCTGCATTATCATCTTCCATATCAACCTGATAGTATCATTAGTCATTTAGTATAAACAGTATCAACAGTATCAACATAATGGTTGATCAAACAGTATCAGGTCAGTGCAGTATCATAAGCACTAACGAACTTACCTTTGTAACCTCTTCTGCCACCCCAGTGGCAAAAGAGGTTGCTAAATGTGGCTGCCCTCTTTACTTTCTGCATTGTCATCTTCTGTATCAACCTGATAGTATCATTAATCATTTAGTATCACTTAACAGTATCAATATAATGTACACAATATCAGACTTGGTGAGTAAACAGTATCAAACTTGCAGTATCAGACCAGGTGAGAAAACAATATCAAAAGGTAAAGGCAGTATCATAAGCACTAAGAACCCTACTTTTGCAATCTCTTCTTCCAACGGGATGGCTGATACTATGTGGATGCCTTCTTTGGGCTGTGACACAATATCATGAAAGATTAGTTCGGTAGTATCACATATGACAAATCGAACAGTACCAACATTTTTTTGCAGTATCAAAAATGATAGACAACTTACTTCTGTAATTTTCCTTTGAACCGTCCTCGAAGGAGAATCAGTATCAAATTCATCTCCTTCTGTCTCTTCCAATTTTTTCTTTGTGTCTCCCAGATCAATAGTATCAGAACGGTATTCGCTGTCGGTTGTATTTTCTTCATCATAATTGTCCTTCATAAGTTCGGAAGCAACATGATAAACTTTGACACAATCCAATTCGCTCTTCAATTCTTTGTGTTGCTGCTCAAGTACTGTGATTTTTTGCTACAAAAATTATATAAATGTCAAAATTATATAAATTATATAAAATAATGTCATAATAAGTTACCAATAGGATTGATACTGTATTCTCCAACTTCAGTATCCTTTCATTGGTTCTCTTTTGGGGTCTTTTCTTTGATGGTGACAATTGAGATGCAATTTGGGTTAACGGAATGTTGTCCCATTCATCTGGATTGTTAAGGTCAACACCGTAACCGCTTCCAAGTGTACTGTCACTCATATTTTGACTGATACTATCATCGTCATGACTAGTATCACTGCCTTCATCATCAGTATCAGCTGCTTCTTTTCCCTTATCACGTGCACCCTGTTCAAATGAGTACCATATTCGACAACCAGTATTACAAGTATCAATAATAGCATTCACCAAGTAAATTAATTTAAATTGTACCTTCACTTTGAGAAGGTCGTCAACACTAGATAGGTTAAGTAATCGGGAGAATTCTCTCAAATCCCATCTTGCACATCCAATAGTCGTTCTGTCTGTTGACGTGGGTTTATAGACATCAAATTTCTCAAGGAACCAATACTGCACAGTATAAAGAAAACAATATTCATGACAGTATCAATATAACAATGTATATTCATGACAGTATCAAAAAAACAAAGTATTAGCGCGTACCGGTAAAACCATGACACAACCTGTGACATCTGATGCTTTTTCACTCTCTCGAAGTGATGTTAGTAGGTAGTTCAAGATACATGATGACCAATTGTAAGTGTTTATGGAATTCACATCCTCAACGTAATTCAGATACCCCCAACTCAAACTCAGACTTTTAGTTGGTATAAATAATGCTATAAGTAAAAACAGTACCATCAATCTGGCCATCCATGCATTCAAACGGTATATAAAACATTGTTAGTATCAGTACCATCAAGTGAGCAGTATCAATAGTATTAACAGTATCATCATCATAAGTATCATCATTGTAAACAGTATCAGCAGTATACCTGCATAGGTCATCAACAGCTTCATCTGTATTTTTTGATGCTGCTTCCTTCATGTTGGATGCGATAATCTTCCTGCTCAACCTTGTACATTTTGTGAATCGTCGACGGTACAAGCTTGTGTCCTTCCCCGATTTTTGTCGATCTAGCTCTATATCAATTGTCCCGTCTTCAATGCCAAATATAGTCCTCATGTCATCAATTGTGATGTTCAGATGCTTGTCATGGAAAACAAAATCATGCGAAATAGTTGAGTAGTGATCAATCAAATCATGTAGATGTAGGTCGCTCCTTCGACATGAAGACCTTTCTATATTTTTTTCACAAATGGAATTGATTAAATTCCAGAAGGGAAGTGATCGCATTCTGTCCGTCTGTTTTTTGGTGAACTTGTAGCTTCCAATCACTTCAACCAAACCGATCAAGTTCGATCGATATTGCATGTTATTTCGGTGAGTAGCCATTATTATAGTACCTTCTGTAAAAACATAAATATTATCAATAATGAAAACATAAACACAAGACAGTATCAACATTGACAGTATCACGAATATCAACTATGACAGTATCAACAATGACGGTATCAACACTGACAGTATCACTACTGAGAGTATCACCACTGACAGTATCAACATTAACAGTTGCAACAACATCAGAAAAATAACAGTATCACACAAGCTGAATGGAGTACACAGTCACAAGACAGTATCAACATTGACAGTATCACAAGAATCACCAATGACAGTATCAACACTGACAGTATCAACATTAACAGTTGCAACAACATCAGCAAAATAACAGTATCACACAAGCTGAATGGAGTACAGATGATACTAACAATACACATTTCTCAATTAAAACCAGTAGTATCAAGCATCCGAACATCACGAGTATCAACCAATGCAGTATATATAGTATCAGCAGTATAACCAATTCAAAAAAAAAAAAATCTGCCATACTCAATGCAGTACATATAGTATCACCAGCAAAATGACAGTATCACACAAGATTAACAGCATCATCAAAATTACAGTATCATACAAGGTTAACAGCATCAGCAAAAGGACAGTATCAATCAGTACAAGATTAACAGCATCAAGGAGAATATCAGAGTATCAAAATGAGAAAATCCATTTATAGTATCCGAATGAAAAAATACCCAAAATGACAGTATCAATCAGAATTAAAAAAATGAGAATTTCAGAGTATCAAAATGAGAAAACTCATTTACAGTATCCGAATGAAAAAAGACCGAAACTTTATGATGTTCGCAGTATCACTAAAGAATTTTTTGCAAAAAGAAAGCTTTCAAACCATTGTGGATGAAAGTGACGCCGCAGAGAAGGGAACCAATAGTGGAATCGATGATGAGGGAGGGAAGGAAGAGAGAGAGAGGTCATTACCAGATGAAGAACAGTATATGTAGTGGACAGATAGTATCAACAGCACATGGTCTTCTCCGGCGCGCGGTTCGGCGGAGAATGAGTCGGACCGCCACTGCAACTGCCGTTCTTCTAGAAGCAGTTCGATCGGGAGGGAAGTGGAGGTGGCCCACTAAATATAGGCGCGCGGTTCCAAACCTGCAGGCGGTTACTTTTTGTACTGTCCCGTTTTGATTTTCAAACATCTGAGGATAT
The DNA here is from genome assembly GCA_963580455.1 of Euonymus europaeus. NCBI lineage: Eukaryota > Viridiplantae > Streptophyta > Magnoliopsida > Celastrales > Celastraceae > Euonymus > Euonymus europaeus. Next base: position 25,164,588 of record OY756962.1, read on the forward strand.
TTTTGGAAGCTCGAAATTGTGTTGTGACTAAATTGGTAATGAGGACACTTTATATGACTAAGTGGTAATATTGGTCATTGATAGTGACCGGCCAGTAATTCAGCCAAAGACTTCTCCCTCCAACGGTCCAACTCCAGTGCAAGAAGCATCGGCCGTTCTCATTCTCCCCCTACCCTACCCTAGTACCCTGGGGCTCCGGGGCTCTCATACTAGCTCAGCTGCTTGTGCGTCCCCTCTTTCGCTCCTTCTCTGCTAAGCCATCTCCAGATCGGTCTCTCTGGTAAGTTTTCTCTGATATCTTTTTACGGCCTTCACCAATTTTATTTGTTTCATTACCCGTTTTTATCTTCCTGGTCGGTTTCTTTTTTCTGTGTACACTTTAAACTCAGCTATCTGATTTTCAATGAAATTTGCACATAAACTTTGAAAGCGAAGCAATCAATAGAGAAAGAGAAAGAGAAAGGAGGCGTCTTCGCAGCAAATTCCCCTTGCCAATTTTTGGACTGTTTTTAAAAGGAAAGAGACAATCGAAACCCCTTTTCTTTTTTTAAAAGTTCTGATATGAAATCAAAACCCGGAGCTTTTATTAAAATGTGGTTTCGATTTGTTCAACTGCGCAAACCTGTGTCATTGCCACCAAGCCCACTTCAAAAATTCCCAGTTTACGTCAGTGCAACCAACTATTCAACTTTGAGCCATGCCCAAGTTGTATTTTCAGTAAAGGACGAAGCTGTGGAGCAGCCAAAAAATGCTGAAGAAGTTTTGAGGAGATGGGGTTGCAGTGATGATGACATATCTACGGTATTCTTTCGCCGGCCTTCTTTGAGAAATGCTGACCTTAGTATTCTTCATGCAAAACTTGATCTACTTCGTGGGTTAGGCCTCACCTCGAATGACCTTGTTAAGATCATCAATTGTCGGCCCCGCTTCCTTAGTTGTCGAATCAATCGTTGCTTTGATGAGCGACTTGATTATTTTATGACATTGTTTGGTTCAAGGGAAGTTCTTCGCAAGGCCATCATTAGAAACCCCTCACTTTTGACATACAACTTTCATGACAGGGTTGTACCCATTATTGCACTTTACGAAGGTCTTGGTGTCGGTAAAAAGGATTTGATTCCTATGCTCCTATCACGGCCAACATTAATTCCACGCTCTTCATTTGATGATGAGAAGAGGGAATATATACGCAAAGCTGGGGTGTCCAAGGATTCAAAGATGTATAAGTATGTAGTTGCCATTGTTGGCGTCTCACGGCTAGAAACCATCCAACAAAAGGTAGCAAATTTTGAGAAATTTGGGTTTTCAGATGATGAAGTTTGGGGTCTCTTTGGGCGTTCTCCGCTTATTTTGACATTGTCAATTGAGAAGGTTCAGAGAAATATGACTTTTGTTGTTGGCACAATGAAACTCCCTGCCAAGGTAGTGCTTCATCACCAATCTTTGCTCTTCCACAATCTAGAGGCTGTTTTGCGGCCGAGGATGATTATTGCGGAGAAAATACAGGAAATGGAGCTTTCTCCATCAATTAAAGGAGACAATCTGTTCAGGGCAATGAGAATGAAAGAAAAAAGGTTCTTGGATTTTTTTGTCAGTTGTCACCCTGAGGAAATTGCCAGCAAGTTGATGGAGTGTTATAGTGATGCCAAAGCCATTAAGCGGCTAGCAGTAGCCTCAAAGAGACAATTGCGTACCGGCTTTCCTTTCTGAACTTTAGAGTCTCCCAGGTGCTCAGCATTTTTCTTCTTTTTCTTTTTTTCTTCAAAAATTTGTTTGACCATATTTTGATGTATTCCTTTTATTATGATTCAAGAGCATTTCCCATGGTGCTGCGATCAAGTTTTATGGCATGCTATTGTATGTGGTTTAAAATTGGGGACACTGCCACATTTATCTCTCTCTAATGCTAACATGTTGTATGCTCACACATTTTCATAGGAATCCCTGCTTCATTGTTTTTGAAATAGTCCCCGAGGAAGTTTGTGCTGTGAAAGAGATATTGTAGGAAAACTTCTTTACGCGTACTGGTTATGTCTGTCTGTTTGCAGAAAGCAGATGGGATCATGTATCATTTTCGCAGTATGCACTGTGCTTCACTTTTTCCCGAAAGAGAAAATGGTATCATAGAGAACTGATAAGATAACCGGATTTTATTGCCTTTAAGATAGTTACGTCTCATCGTGTTTCCATTTTTTAATTTCACTAAAACAAAGAAAATCCTCTCTCGTTTTAAGTGTTTGTCCGACATTTCATTTAGAAAGGCAGTTGTAATACTAAATCAATGTAGGAACTTGCCAAGGAAATATATGTGTTCATTATACCATAAATGATTCAGTCGAGAATTGTAGTGGCAAGTTTTTTTCAATTCAACGGTTAAATCCATGCATTTTTTTCCTGCAGTCTGACATATCATGACGCCAGTTATGAGGAAATCAAGATTATTGTCATCATATTTTGCGATCATTTGTTTTCCTTTCTCAAAAATGTTGGATCCTTTTGTATATACGCTGAAACCTACCATAGTCTGGAAACCTATGTCGTTTCCTCTCGTGTGAACTCTTGGATTCTATATGTTTGATAAGATATTGTTGCTTTATGACATTTAATTTTAAGCTATAGCCTCGCTGCATACATGACAGAACACAAAGTTCTTTAAGTCATCATTTATCCTCAAATATCTTGCTCAATAATCTTGTTTCATGTCCATTTTTTTGTTTTCTTTTCTTCTATGCTTGCTGACCTGATTCATTATTACGGCATATAGACAGAGGAAATGAGGTAGCTGTAGCTGCAGTGAAGGATGCTAAAGAAGATTACCTAGCATAGGATGCCTTAATTAGTTAGCTCCAGAAAGTTTGCAGGTATGTATAGCCATTAATTCGCTGGTGCATTCTCTTGCTGATTGATTCTGGAATATACTCAGAGAAAGAGACGAGACGATGCCACCCGCCTCCAAGTTGGAGCTTCACAACCAAGCTTTTAAAATTCTGTTCGGTATCGACGTTTGATCCCTCCAGCCTACAATCGGAAAAGGATGATCCAGCTAGTGCCTGCTTCGGCTTACATGAATTTCTTTCCATACAACTTGCTCTAACGTTGAAAATTACTTGATGAACATTGGGGATGTTCCTTTCTGGTTCTATATTAGCAATGAATTTTTTTTTTTTTTGGGTGGTATTATCACTGGCCCTGGTGCCCACAATGGCTCATTGGCAATTACATTTTGGCTGTGTTAGATTGCCCTATTAGGTTACTATGATTGATTGATGGCAAGATTCGTTTGATTTGCAGGAGGCATAAATTTATTTGGTGAAGAACATTACCTTGATATAGATGGTATATTTTATATTAGTTTACCATAGAACCCAAACCCTGTCTCAAAAACACAAATATTTTCTCCCTCAATAAGGAGTGTAAATGGTCAGTTATGATATGAGTTTTTTTTTTTTTTGACATTAATTAAAGTGACCAAACGTTGAAGAGTCAATTATTGACAGTTATTTCAGTTATCGGTTGATTACGTTTGATTTTTTTAAATTGTGGGTTTGATTTTTTTAAATTGTGGGTTATATTGGATTTTATTAAAAAAGATGTCTCTCTTTTTAAATTACAAGGGTACAGTGGGATCGAATTTGGTGCTCTATAATTCATTGAAAATATATAATTTTAATCTATTGATTTGAAAGGTGTGAAATCTATTAGAGCAACAATAATGGTATCATTTTGTTGGCTAGCAAATCTGTATTTTGAGTTACACTTTTATTACACAAAATTTAAATTACATACATTTCTCAATATACTCACATAAGCAAAACACAAATTTCTAAACATTTTTTTTTTCCAATTTTAGTCAAGTCAGCCATTTTTCTATCCTCTATATTATTCCTATCAAATTTACACCAAAATCAAGATCGAGTCTCACTTTTATTACAAAAGTAAGGTCATATCAACAAAACACGTCTCTCAATATTGTCACATCAACAAAATAAGTCTTCCAATATAACCACATCAACAAAAACACATGTTTTCACATAATTTATCTGTACAATAAAATGCAACCATTGTGATTGATTTTTGGCTACTGTTTTTTTTCTTTTCTTTTCTCCTTCAGTTTATGCTGGTATAATGCAGGTACATGGATTCGAAAATAACGTTAAGCCCAGCCACTTAACCAAACTTGGGGGCCTACTCGGACAAATCAGCCGAAATTATTGGACTTGATAAAAATGTTCAGCCCAGCCCAATTAACCAAATCGGATGGCCCACAGCGGGCCTCATTTGTCCGTTAAGGCATTGGCGTCTGAGAAAAGTAGCTGTTGGACCTACTTTCCCTGAAGATTCAAAATTTCAAACGCGTTGACGGTAAAAAAATCAGAAAAGGCGCCTCATGACTCATCAGATATTTGCTTCGCAACGTCCAACAGTCTAACTCACGGCCTGTGACGAATCACAAGAACAGACGAACCAAAACCAACCATTCATATTTTTTTCTGCGTAACATATATATATTAGTTTCTGGAAGTTTTATTCGTTCGTTCATTTCAAAGTCAAGCTCGCTCTTTTTCTTCGTCTCCTTCTTTCGATTCTTCGTCGTTCAATCGGTTCGACAGGTGATCTTAGGGTTTTTGTTGCTTTTTCCTTTTGTTCTCGAGATTGAAAGATGTCGACCATGGAGAGCTTGATAGGGTTAGTGAATCGGATCCAGAGAGCATGTACGGTTCTTGGTGACTTTGGAGGCGGCGATAATCCCTTCTCTTCTCTCTGGGAAGCTCTTCCTACTGTTGCTGTCGTCGGTGGTCAGGTTTACTCTCTTTTTATGCCCTTCTCTTCCACTAATTGAGCTGAAGTGAATATTTTATTCACGGAGATAATATAGGAGAATATAATCTTTTTGAGAGAGAAAATGTCCCTTTTAATGGTGATTTTGTTGAATTTTTATTTGCTGTGTTTCTTTAATTGTTTATTTGATTTTTGGATACAGAGTTCAGGGAAGTCTTCGGTTTTGGAGAGCATAGTGGGGCGAGACTTTCTTCCCAGAGGATCCGGTTTGTACAATTTTTTTAGTTATTTACATATTATAGTCGTGTCGTTTGTGTTGTTGATAATGGATAACTTCTGCGAAAATTTGCAGGAATTGTGACTAGACGGCCTCTGGTTTTGCAGCTTCACAAGACTGAAGATGGGTCACAGGAGTATGCGGAGTTTCTTCACCTTCCCAAGAGGAAATACACTGATTTCGGTATGCATTTTCTATTGTTTCTTTATGATTGTTTATAGACATATATAATGCCACCATTGTTTGAATAGGAAGAAGTATGAAAGTGTTATTGAAATTTATTTATTTTGTTGCAGCTATGGTTCGCAAGGAAATTCAGGATGAAACTGATCGATTAACAGGGAAGACAAAGCAAATATCTCCCGTTCCTATCCATTTGAGCATATATTCTCCCCATGGTGTGTAAACAGTGCTCTTATGTTCTTTTTGTTTATATTAGTTGCTATATTAATGTTCAGACTTGATTTTTGATTCTTTGTCATGATGTTAGAAATTTCAATATTAATAAACTTTTGTTCCTTAATTTGCAGTTGTTAACCTAACCTTGATTGATTTACCTGGATTAACGAAGGTTGCTGTTGGTACGTTTTGCTTAAAATTGATTTCACATTTAAAATTATATGTTTTTTTTTTTGACTCATAGATGGAATTATCTTTTATTATCTTTTCAGAGGGACAATCTGAAACTATTGTTCAAGATATTGAAAGCATGGTCCGCTCATATGTTGAGAAGGTAATGAGATGAATTAAGGTAGCATTTTAAGAACTGAAAACATTTTTTGTTGGGTGAGTGAATTTTTCATATTGCGTGTGCTTGCTGCATTTGATCTATTGGTGTGAACTTTTTATATTATAAAGGAAATGTGAAATGTTTAGGAAAATAAAGGATGATTGAACCATTATCTGGTGAAAAATGAAAAGGGAAAGTGATAGGTGGCTCTTTTGAATTACCCATCTCATCCTAATCAGTTTCTTATAATCAACACATAATTGCTTGTCAAATTGTCATATTTGTGCATTCTCATTGATACCCTTATGATTTTTGTAGCCCAATTCTATTATATTGGCAATAAGCCCGGCGAACCAAGATATAGCAACATCAGATGCAATGAAACTTGCCAAGGAAGTGGATCCCTCCGGTATTTTTTATATATGTTATTATGTAAACCAAAAAATCCACTGTGAGATATTTTTTTTTTCTCAGTCTTCCTTACACAATTTTATCGGTAACCTGCCAGGGGAACGGACGTTTGGTGTGTTGACAAAGCTTGATTTGATGGACAAGGGAACTAATGCATTGGATGTACGTTTTTCCCTCACTCCCTCTTTCTTTTATTTCTTTCTATGTATTCAGTCGGAGTAGTCAAAAGAGCTCCTTATAATTGCTTATGACTTACGATGTTTGGGCTTCCAAGTGGCGAAGTTGAGGGTGTTGAGGCAATTTAAAATATGTGTGAATTAGAATCATTTGTCAGATAGAAAACAAAAAAAGGATGGGTAACTGTCATATATGTGAATTTACAATTTTTTGAATTCAGGTGGTTTACATTATTATGAGTACTGCTTGTTCTGATTTCTTGTTTTGGATGAAGCTGCTTAATTATTCTGGGAAAACAAGTTTGGTGTAAAAAAGTTTTACTCTCTCTTCAGGTTCTTGAAGGAAGATCTTACCGGCTGCAAAATCCTTGGGTTGGAATTGTGAACCGTTCACAGGCTGATATAAATAAAAATGTTGATATGATCATTGCAAGGCGCAAAGAGCGTGAATACTTTGCAACTAGTCCTGATTATGGGCACATGGCCAGTAAAATGGGTTCAGAGTATCTTGCTAAACTTCTCTCAAAGGTTCAATTTCTAGTACACTGCAAACTATAGTGGGTTTCTGTTTTCTGGAATATTTATTTGATTGTGTGACCTTGGTTTCAGCACTTGGAATCTGTAATTAGGGCCCAGATACCAAGCATCTTGTCCTTGATAAACAAAACTATTGATGAACTCGAAGCAGAGATGGACCATCTTGGCAGGCCTATTGCTGTTGATGCTGGGGTGAGTGGCATTTATCTACTAGGACACTTAGTGATTAGACTTTCTTTTGTATTGCCCATAACTTAAACTCAGTATTTTAGGCTCAATTGTACACCATCTTGGAACTTTGTCGTGCATTTGACCGAATTTTTAAGGAGCATCTGGAGGGAGGGTAAGTTTTTAACTTTTTATTACTTTTTTGTTTCCTTTTTTATTATTAAATTTCATGATTTTTTATGTGTAGGAAATTCGTAGATATTTCTATTCTCCCAATATTTACCTAACGCTAGAAATTTTGGGGTAGGCATGGTGTAATGTTTTGACATTTTTGTGTGGTTTTCAATACTTTTGTTTAATGTGGTGAAAGCTGGCTGAGATCTTGTGTCTCTGTCAATACTTCGACATATTTGGTATTCTCTCGTGTCTATGTAATACCCTAGAATTGGATGACTTGCTTATGGTGAATTAGAGGTGTGTTAATTTTTCTAAACCCTTGTGTTAGATGAACTTTTGTTCAATTTTTAAATGATCTGGTTCTTTAAGGTATTTAACATTATGCTAGGGGTGTTATCAATACATCAGTACTATATTGTATTTCTGTTATATTTGATGGGTCTTAAATTTGTTAATTCAAAGCTGGGATGTAATTCTCTGATCTTGGCTTTCGGTCTTTGAACATTAGGCGACCTGGTGGTGATCGAATTTATGGTGTGTTTGACAACCAGCTTCCTGCTGCCCTGAAGAAACTTCCATTTGACCGGCACCTTTCCATTCAAAATGTAAGGAAGGTGGTTTCAGAAGCAGATGGTTATCAGCCACACTTGATTGCGCCGGAGCAAGGTTATCGGCGTCTCATTGAGAGTGCACTGAATTATTTTAGAGGCCCAGCTGAAGCTTCTGTGGATGCGGTGGGGACTTATTTATTTAATATTTATATACTGGTTTGGGTCAATTGAAATATAATTTATGTTGAAGTTGCCGATTTTCGTTTCGGAAGATTGTTCTTTCTTAAACTCATAGATATTGCAATGCAGGTTCATTTTGTTTTGAAAGAACTTGTAAGAAGGTCGATTGCAGAAACTCAGGTAAATTTGAAGATCTCTAATTGTTAAGAGTACAAATTTCTTGAATGTTTTTGTCACGGGGAGACAGTCATGCAAGTGGCCCTATGGGTTGCAGGTGTGAGAGGTCATAGATTCAATTCCTTTAAACAGTTTCTCCACATATTCTGTGGGGATAAGGTCTGTCCCCAACTTTGAACACTGCGTGAGTCTTACGCAGGAGAGCTCTTTGTCTTTTACCTTTTGTGATGGGGAGGATATTTTTTTAATGCTGTTTGCAACTAATCAGGAGTTGAAGCGTTTTCCAACTCTGCAAGCTGAATTAGCTGCTGCTGCTGGTGAGGCCTTAGAGAAGTTCCGAGATGAGAGCAAGAAGACCGTTATTCGGTTGGTGGACATGGAATCTTCGTATTTAACTGTAGATTTCTTTAGGAGGCTTCCTCAGGAAGTAGAAAAGGGAGGAAATCCTTCTTCCCCCAATGTTGATCGTTACGGAGAGGGACATTTCAGGAGGATAGGATCAAATGTGTCATCTTATATTCATATGGTGTCTGAGACGCTTAGAAACACAATTCCTAAGGCTGTGGTTTATTGCCAAGTTAGGGAAGCAAAACAATCATTGCTCAATTACTTCTACACCCTAGTAGGGAAAAAAGAGGTAGGCTCATATTTACCCCTATTCTTTTTACTTTGCATGGATTGGTGTCTTATGATCTTATCTATATTCTATATTCTCTGTATAAAAAGGGATTTCTGTTGAAAACTCTTAACCGTTTGCATGGATCCATTGCTTTTCAAATAACGCATTGTTGCCGAAGCACGTTTTAGATGATCTCATCAGACTTGCAGTTTTTATAATACCATTGGATGCTGGAAATGATTTGGCATATTTGCTCATCTATTTCAGGGTAAACAGCTCGCCCAGATGTTAGATGAAGATCCAGCATTGATGGAAAGAAGATTACAGTGTGCTAAAAGGCTTGAATTATACAAGCAAGCAAGGGACGAGATTGATTCTGTATCCTGGGCCCGATGAGAGACCGACAATTAGATATTACTTGTATGATGATAGCTTCAGTCACTGATGAATTATTCCTTCTGATTTTGTTACTTGATGGTTGAGATTCTTCACAGCCTCACTTCATTCTTTATTGTTGTGCAATATCCTTTTGTTATACTTTTTTTTATAGTATTATTAAAAAATAATATCATTATTGTATGGCTTTGAAACCTTGCTTGAGATGCAACATTGTGGAGTCCTTCATTGATGGTAGCTTTTTTCTTATTGAATTTGCTACAGCATTACTACCATCTAAGTTGCAATTTCTGCAACCTCTGCTTTCCCTTTCAACTCTTCTAATGCTGTCCACAATTTTGGATCTTCAAAATCCTTGATGATGAAAATTGCACCTGCATCTGCCAACAACTTCTCTGGGTTTCTTGTGCCTACGGCAACAACCGGCATCCTGGCTGCCACCCCAGCTCTCACACCTGACACAGAATCCTTGCAAAGAAGAAACAGAAATAGTTACACAGCAAATATTTGACAGAAATGGGATTTGACAGTACTTATTAGGGGTGGAAAAAATCAGTTTAAGATCGACAACATAAGGTGTTAATAAAATATTTGTATGTCTAGACTCGAATTAATTTAAATTTTAGGATGTACTTAATTTGCTGTGTCGAAATAAATCTGAACAAGTAATTTGAAAATAATCCAATCCATGATAAAGTTCAAATAACTAAACCAAACAATAATTCAATTTGTGTTAGGATCTAAACAACTAAATCGAACAAAATTTGTGTGTTTTTGATCCGGACTTGATTTTAAACCGGACAAAATATTTGTATTTGGAACCCAAAGAATATGCATATGTAATAGGAATCTGAAGAGCACAAGCATGATGGTGTGAAGTGGTGAAGCAAGAAGCCAAACCTCAAAGACAAAAGCATGCTTATGTGACACATCGATGGCTTGGAGTGCCTTCAAGTAAGGATCAGGAAATGGCTTTGCTCGCTCACATTCTTCACCAACAATGAATGATGGAAAGAAATCTGTGAGTCCTAAGACTGACAGCATGAGCTCTCCGTTCCTTCTTGGGGCGTTTGTCACGGCGGCTCGTTTCAAGCCATGGTGTTCAATCCAATTGCACAGTCTGCTTAGACCCTTCACTGGCTGTAGTTTTTCTGAAGCCAATCTGTGATTGATCAACAAATTGAAGCAAAACAATTATTTCCCAATAAAATATAAATCAAAGCTTTGTCTTGATGAGTTTTCAACAATTTTGATCAAACATAATATAAGCATGTTAATTATGCCACTGTGGATGCGTTTTATGCATTCAATCTATTGTCGGCTTTGGGTGCTCTACCGGGCTTCCTATGTTTCCCCAACGGTTTCATTTCAGGAAATTATACTGCTTCCACCACTTGAACCAATTACCCCTTTAAGAGAGGGAGAGTGATTACCCAAATAGAACACCCTCTTTAAGAGATGGAGAGTGATTCCCAAATAAAACACCTGCAAAAGTATCTCAGAGTGGACAATAATGCATCCACATCTATGAGTACTTGAATACTCACCTTAAAGAGATCATGAGTTCGAGTACGAGAGACGATGATATTTCCTAAAATAAAATCAGGAAAGGGGGCAGGAATGCCCTATAGGTATGCCAGAGCAGACAATACCATGGATTATAAAACACATCCATAGGCACAAAAGACAAAAGTTTTAGATCTACATTTAGTTTTTGACAACATCAATAGCTGGGTATGAATAAAGAAGGGGCTTGAATTTACTACCTAAGAAACAAGTCTTCTTTCTCTTCTATGAATTTTCTGGCTTTTGGGAGATCCCAATCAGGAAACAAAACGCCACATAGATCTTCATTGTGCCCGCCACTGATATTCTCAATGAAGAATTCCTCTGTTATTGGAACCCCTCCATTGAAACCCACCTTTACAGAAAAGACTATAATAACAGTATCTCTTCTTACATAAGAAAAAAAAATGGAGAAAAGAAAGAAACTATTACCTCTTGAAGCAGTTTTTTGAAGGCATAAAAATGAAGTGGATCTGAATCACAGAGAGTCCCATCAATATCAAACAGTATTGCTTCTAGAGGAGCCAGAGAAGAAAGAGACCCATTTTTCCTGCAATGTATATATATTCTCCCAGTAAAATTAGAAAGAAAAAAAAAACTCAAATTGGCATAAGAAGAATGATCAAGTGATTCAAATAAAAACAAAACCCACCTGTCAAAAGAGGAAGAACTTGATGAAATAGACGTTTGAGGAAGACACAAACAGGTCAATTTGTGACCTTTGTGGAAGGGAATTGTGCTTCTTTGGAGCAAATGGGGTTTGGGAGGAAAGGCAGAGAAGAGAGACTGGTGGTACTGAGGCAGCTCAAATGAAGCCAGATATGCCATGTTGATTAGCGATATGAGAGAAGTAGTTCAGGTTTTTGACGAGTGAATGCGTCTTCTTCTATAGTTAGATGGGTTTTCAAGTTTCGATATTTTTCTTGGACTTTTTTGAATCATAAAAAAAGATTGAATGGTTCATGTTGTCTGCTGATACTCCCTGGCCTGGGACCCCGGTGGCCCCTGCTATGTCTGAATAGTGATTTGTCCAATATACCCTTTATGATAACAAAGCCCACAAGAGATGGAAGAATGAGATCGTCAGATAACCATATAAAAGCCCAAGTTCACGACTCACTCCAAGGGGGAGGGAGATTGTGTTGTGTGAAGCCCGGATAGCAGCCCATAAAATCAAAGCGAACGCTGGGTTTAATCCAGACCTAGCACAAATATGAAGCCCACGAGATCTCGCGGGGTGGAGGTCGTCAGATAACCTGGAGAGAAGCCCATAAACTCAGAGCGAAGGCTGAGTTTAGTCCAGAGTAAGCCCAAATGCAAAGCCCACGAGAGCTCGAAGGACTGAAGTAGGGGATCGTCAGATGACCCGGATGGAAGTCATAGACCCCACGTCCACCTTGAGAACGAGAACGAGGAGGGAGAAGGTAGAGAGAGCAGGCAGGGAGAATGAGCAAAAACTTGGGTCTCTTACAACTATGGCTGATACCTTCAACAAAACTTCTCGTGGGAGGTTCGAAATTTTCTAAAGGTAGGGACTCTTTTCTCTATCACTATTTCATCTCAGACTTTCACATTTTCTTTGTGTTTTGCGTATATGGATAGTATAATTGGGAACCCATTTCGAAGTTCAGCTATATATGGGATCCATGGATGGAGAAAACATGAAAGCTTGTGTCTTTCTAGAGCTATTCAGACAGATGCGTATGAAATTGTGAAGGGAAGCTATGTAACAACTGTCCAAACTAAACCACAAGACAAAAGCAAGGTACTATCCCTGCATAATTCGTTCGTACTTCTGGAACAATATTATGTTAATTCAGTTTCTTAGAAATAGTTGGATTCTCTAAAGAAAGTTTGTGATAGTGGGGGTGAGGATAAATTTAATCCTTTTTTTTTTTTTTGCAATATGACATGAATAATCCAGGATAAAGCATCAGCAGAAGTCGACACTGTTGGTGCATTTCAAAAGCTACCAATGGTCATGCCATCTATTGATATATTATATTCTGCTTTGAGGAAGGCAAGACGGGTCTCGCCCACAAAAGGTAAATGCCTAAGGAACATATTTTATCGAGATTGACAAAACAGTTATCATTTATGAAGGAAAACCACGATGGCATTTAATCTCTTTTGCAGGAATTGCCAATATTGCAAAGAGGGAGAGAAATCGAGGTGCAAAGCAACTAGATGCTCTGATGAAAGTAAGATACTAATTTTGTCCAGCATGTAATTTTTGTCCTCCAAGCATTTCTCATTCTGTCCTTTTCTTCCTTGTAAATTGCCAAATGATGTGTCTGCAAGTTTTGATTCAGGAATTGGCAGTTCCATTGAGAGAGTACATGGAGAATTTTCCTAAAAGAAGATATCTTCATCCTTATGAACGTTCGCTTATTGAGTTGACCCTTGGGGATGGGAATTATGAAGAGGTAAAGTAGGAGCAATTCATTCTCAATGTTAAATTGTATGAAAATCCTTGGAATTAACTATTAAGGCATACGTCTTTGTGAAAGACACATTGTCATTTTTTACTTTTGATCTGACCATATTCTCGTAGTACGGAACTCATCAAAAAAAATGTTCAGATTGACTGCTTTTAAGCTCTATGTATTTGTTTGAAAAGATCATCCTTTACCAGTTTGCCTCTCTGGCTCTCTTTTCTACCTCCTTCTGCTAGCAGCTTCACCTTCATCTAGAGAATGAAAATCTTCCTTTTTGGAGAACTGTTTTTCATGAACTATTTTTCTGATAAAGTCCTGATTGGTCACTTTCAGAGTGAAGGATTATATTCCCATTTGCTTTTTTTCTTTTTCTTGAAAGAGATGGAGAAGTGTTAGCCCACATGTAGTTTCTTCATGTATTGGATTTCTATAGAAAAACTAATTTCTTTGTTTTCTGTTGTACATTCACTTAATAGGTACTGGGAAAAGTAGATGATCTGAGGAAGAAGGTGGGATATGTTGGAAAGGAATATGCTTCTTTCTGTGCCAAGGTTGTTATTGTTCTTGTTGATTGACTATTTGTTTTTTTCCTTTTTCTTTCTGATTACCAAATCCTTTTGGTATCAAAAAACAAACTGAGTCTCTAGCTTGATTTATGGTTTGGTGGTTATTATGTCATGTGTTGCTTTTACCATAGCGAATATGTTTTTACCAATTGAGTTTAATTCTGAGCAGTCATCAACAAAAAAAGAAGCTGAGGAACGATTGAATGAGGTCAGTTATTCTCTTTTGTAATCTAGGTATTCCTTTAATATCTTTATATTGATTGACGTGATGATTTATGCAGGGTATGGAAAAGCTTAAAGAAATTTTTAACAGTAAAGGAAAGGCTGTTGACGATTTATTAAATATTGCCAAGGTATACTTATATTGATCTATCTTATGATTGTTTAGCATTTTTTTGTTCTTGGAATGGTTATTTTGACATCCTTATGCGTGCATGTTATATGTAACTATGTGTTGCTACTTGAAAATTCGGAATTGTTTAGAAGTTGCATTAGATAACTGACTTTATGGCTGTTATCAATCATCTGTGCTCATCACTTGCTGAGGATAATAAATAAACATATAATCTTGTTTTAAGATGGGTGTTAGGATGAAACGCAAGCCTCTTCTTAACGGAGTTTATTGTAGAATCTTGCGGAGAATATGTAACCAAGAAATCTTGCTGCTTGCCTCATCTCAAGCAGTTGATTGAAAAGGATAATCTTCACTTATCTTGCCCTGTCTTCAATGAAAGAAGGTGTTAAACAATTTAATTATTGGTGATTAATTGATTATTATTTTTATCATTTTATCCCAAAAGTTTAGAATCGGCTATGAGTCTGAGAAATAGTTTTCGTCATTCAATTCTATCTAGGATCATATTTTCATGAAGTCCTACTGAATTCATATCATTTCTTACTACTTCAAGCCATGTCCTTTCTTTCAAATACCTGATGTAGATTAATCTCATTGTGGTCTCGTCATAGTATGTGTAACAGGACATCTCTGGTCATTGTTGTTGTTTGCAGACTTTGCGGGCTATGCCAGTAGTTGACCTGGAAACACCAACTCTCTGTCTTGTCGGAGCTCCAAATGTGGGGAAGTCTTCCTTGGTTCGTGTCCTCTCAACAGGGAAGCCTGAGGTTTGTATACATCATTCAGCTACTTTGGATGTTCACGCAAGACATGCTGAGGCTCTTGAGTAGCATAGTTGATGAGTAATTCATAAATATTTTTTCCCATTTTATTGCATATATTCAATACTTTGATTTATTTGATAATTGTAATCAAGAAAAATATATAAACAATCAAAAGTAAAATAGAATGCAGAACTATGTCAAGGTATGTGTGTTTCGTCAATGTACTCCCACATAGTTCTCAAGTACATGTATCAAATGTTTCAAAATCAATGTTTACACCCTTGTTAGACTTTATTTGTAACTGCCCGATAAAGCCCTCGTCCTAGGATGATTTGATGACTTGAACTTCAATTTTTCTTCTTGATCTCTGAGTCTTGATTTTTTTTTTTGGAATAATCTTATTTAATTGAAAAGTTAAGCTAATATACATGTTTAATGATTATTGGGATTAGATCTGCAACTATCCTTTCACAACTAGAGGAATTCTAATGGGTCACATTGTCTTGGACTACCAGCATTTCCAGGTTAGTTCTTTTGTCTGAAATATGGATTGAATTGGATAAATTTTGCTGTTTGTATTTTGCTGATGTGTTCAAAACTAACTGCAGGTGACAGATACCCCTGGTATACTGAAGAGACATGATGGTAAGAACTTTTGAATTGAGTGGACAATATATCATCATTGACACTGTATTGTCTGTACTTGTCGTGAGCTAGGGTCCTATCTGTAGTTGAGAGCTTTTCTATATATGCTTTTGGCATATAACTTTGTCCGTCTCCCGTCTGAACTTGCAGAGGACCGGAACAATTTAGAGAAGTTAACAATTGCTGTCCTCTCACATCTACCAACAGCAATATTATTTGTTCACGATCTCACTGGAGAATGCGGAACCTCACCATCTGATCAGGTAGAATTGATATAATATTAGATTAGTGTCTCTACGTACCCATTTGCATTCCCGTGTTGAAGGGTCTTGCATACACATCCACATGTATGCATATATATTTAACTTGCGTTCTCTATATCATCTTTCTTGTTTCTGCTTATGGGATTTTGCAGTTTCTGATCTACAAGGAAATCAAAGAAAGGTTCAGCAATCATCTTTGGCTTGACGTAGTCTCCAAATGTGATCTGCTGGAAGAGTCTCCTGTGCTCTTTGTCACAGAAAATGCTGATGCTGATCATCCTGAACTGGCAAGGTACCGGAAGATGGGACCTAGTGGAGCAATCCGCGTGTCAATAAAGAATGAAGAAGGGCTCCATGAGGTTTCTGCACTGAATCATTTTAAACCTCGTTATTGAATGCTTTGGTTGTTCCCAACTTCCCATCATAAAAGGAAGTTAAATTGGCTAAATTTATTCACTAGTAGGCGATTTAGACTTTGATGTTTGCCGTCTGCAGCTGAAGGATAGAGTTCGTGCATTGCTGGAAGCTCAAATGGATCGGATCCAAACTGACGGGCAAGAACAATGATTTGAAACTTGTAACTTAACGAATTGCTGGATCGACACAGATATTTCTAGTTCTTGTAAAATGCACATAGCGAGACAGTCACTTAGCAGTTGTTAAGGATGGCAAGTTCAATGAGACTCCAAGCTTAGCTGACTATTTGAGGGTGCTGGGGGATAAGCGACTACATTGGCCTTGCATGCTTTGATATTTGATGGATCCTCATCCCCAAGTTTACATGCATGGTGTTCAGCGACATCTGCTGGAGTTCATTGAAAGGCGGGGTTTTTTGGGAAAAAAAATTATTTACTTCATCCAAATGGTGGAATTTTCTTCCTTTTAATTTTCTTCCTGTTAGGGAAGATTGTTTTGGGGTCAATAGCAGGGGACCTATCAGGAAGTTGTGTCAGTGACCCTTTCTTTTTAAACTAAACTTCATTGAATCGAAGGGGCAATTTTCAGCCAAATACAGAGAGTTATTGGAGGGAGGAACAACCTCATGAAAAACAAGAACATCATCACAATTTGACCTAAGAGAATATTGAACCTGACAATCTGAACTTTAGAGCTGATCTTGGGTTTCTTCTAGGATGAAACCGTAGGTATTTAAAGAAATTTATGGACTTCTCAACAGCTTGGACAATTTCAAGGGTATCTCCCTCAAGGATGAAAGAACTGAAACCTGCTTGTTGAGCTAGCTGGATACCAAAACTGAAAGCTAGAGCTTCCACCATAGATGGTTCTCCCGTGCCAAAGACCCGCTTCATAGCAGCCATGATAACCCTAACATAATGGTCTCTGATAATTGCATCAATTCCTCCAAATTCTTCTCCCATTCTCCAAGGACCATCAACATTTATCTCAACTCTGACCCTAAACCCTAAACCAATAACCTTATTCCTTTAGCTTTCTGATAATATTCATGTGACATATAAACAATTTAGTCTGAGAATTTCCACCTCCTCGACCAGAAAGCTTTGGAGACGAGCCCAGTTTCTCCATATTCATGTGACATTAATTCTCTATTGTTTTCATCTTACAGAAGAATGAAAATGAGAGAGAGGTAATGTTGGTTGATGGAAATATAATTAACATACTAAGCACACAAACAGATGATGAGTATTGTTCTTATTCTTCTTATTATTATTAACCTTGTTATGGAAATACAGACACAAAATTGAAAGAGCAAAAAAAACACCAACGTATAGACCATATAACCCTATAAACTATAAAACCTGCCCCAACGAGTACCGAAAACACAAGGTGAATGACAACGATACCTGAAACAATAGGGTCAAAATGCCATTTATCATAATCCAGGAAGCTCGCCCAAAAAAAAGGGAAAAAAATCAGAAGTACTATCACATATTTGGTCCCATATTTAACATCACGCATGCAAAGATTCTTCACAGATAAGTTAAAAGTTATTTGTTAAGTTATTGCTTTATCATCCACCTTTAAATAAGAATAGGAAGCTGATGCTACATAAACTTTACAGAATCACAGCAGACTTCTCATTCACAAGTTTACTAGGGAATTTCAACATTCCTGAGAATGTAATATCGACTACTCACGACTATTATCTATCCAGGACAGAACAGCAGAAGGATATTCTTAACACGTGACACTATCAAACATCTATGAAGTGAATTACAAATCCCGGTAAACCATTCTACATTTGAATTCTTGTTGTGCAAGCAATGGATATATAAAAATAGCATATATAAAAAAACTGGTTGTTCATGGATGTTTATTAGCTATCCACATAAGAAAACAGAATAACAATAGCATATATATATATATATAAAGCATTATTCTTAGAAATCAAAATAAAAGTATTACCTCATAAGAAATTATGTCTAAACAAACTCTGTCGTCCAACTGCAGTATCTTAAGCAGCCTGCACACCATACATACACATTATTAGGGGAAAAAATAGTCATGCACATCAAACTGCTTCACAGTGCACACTCATACGAGTCATTACTAAGTGGATCTCTCCATAAAGCACAGACAACAAGGTGAGATGCTGATATATCATATTTTTGCCAACATTAAGGGTGCGTTTGTTTCACATTTCGCACAGTTTAAAGCTACAGGGTCCGCATAAAATGTTGTGTCAACCAAACGCCACATTTTGTTGACAGCTTAAAGTTGTGGGCCCTACAGCTTTAAGCTGTGTAAAATGAAATGCTGTCATCTCATAGCTTTTCAGAGCTTAAAGCTGTGGGACCTACAGTATTTTATAACCACATTACGTAATTGTCCCTCCATATCTTAAAAGTTTTCAATTACTTTTTATTGTAATACCTTTTTTTGTAATTTTATCAATAAAATTTATCTAACAGAAAAATGAACCAAACACTCTACAGCATTTTATACAGCTTAAAGTTGTGGGCTCCACAGCTTTTTATACAACATTTTTCATAGCTTTAAGCACAACATTTTTGACAGTTTAAAGCTATGAAATGCAATTGTGAAACAAACGGACCCTAATCCAACGTGAATATCAATTCAAAATTATTCTTCACAATATTTAGGATGTGTTAAGTTGCTCCGAGGCTCATAAATATCAACAGAAGAAGTCACTGCCATTTTTAATTCATATTCATGCTTCACTACATTTTTCAATTTATGCAGCAAAACCTCAAGTACAGGTGACATCTATACAGAAGTGGGTGGGTTCCAATATTCAGTTAGTAAAACACTTTAATATCCATATTCTCTTCTGCTCAAGAATCATTTGTAAACACTTTGTTTTGGGTGTGGAAGAAAAGAAAATTAGTCGTCCATTTGAAGTCATTCTACAATGAAGACAGCTGGGAAAGCTTGACCAATTGATGATTAATTAAGATTCATAATTATCTTAAAAAAAGCAACATTATTAAAATGGTCAGAGCAGCACATTGCGTGCCTAGTTCAAGAGCATTAACACAACGCTTCATAATTACATTTTCATATACACTAAGTATATTAGGAAGAGAACCTATAAGATAGCACATCTATAATGTTTTACCTTCTCCTTCGGAGTAACAATGGTCTTAACAGCCTCAAAAACCTCTTCAACAGGCTGTGCAGCATCAATCTGGAACAAAAGCACCACAATATCAATGGCTTCAAATATACAAAGGAAAGAAAATAAAGAATCTAACTGCACAGAGAACATTACCTTTCGAACTTTTCCCTTAGCATCATAGTACTCAATCACAGGGAGACTGGACTCCAGAAAAACCTTGAATCGCTTCCTTATTGTTTCAACATTATCATCTTCCCTTCCCTTCATTAAAAAATAAAAGTAAAATTAAAACTTAAAAAAGGAGGATATTGATATAGAAGAAGGAAAAAAAAACTGAAAGAATTTCAACTCTAATTGAGAGGGAAAAATCACATTTATCCCACCTGGTTCCTGCTCAGAATGCGTCGCTCCATCTCTTCCTCAGGACAAACAAAGAATAGGACGAATTCTGGCTCAATCTTAGTCTGCAGGGAGGACTTAATTTCAGCATATACATCAATGACTCTTAAAATCAGCATACGCTGAAATAGTTATTGTACAATGAGAAAGTCCTTTAATGCCCAGCCAAAACAAAAACCAATAAATAAATAATAAAACTAACTCATGAGTTTGTGTAGAAGGCTCACAACAGCTTCGAATGCCGCACGGTTCTCCTCATTACGGGGAAAACCATCAATAAGAAATTTGTCATTGCCACTTTTTTGCATTGCTTTTTGGAGAAGCCTAATAGTTACCTCTGAAGGGACAATCTTTCCCTCCTTAATCATGTTCTGAATCATGGTTCTGTAGGACACAATGAAAGAAAGAGTTTTCTGATTAAGATGTTGAAAGGATCTTTTCCAATCATAAATATTCCCTATTCTAAAGTACTTCACAATCACCTATTCTTCAGGAAGGAATAGATGGAAAGGAAAATATTGTTTTTAACACGACTACACAAGAGTACATCCAGCTCCGGCATTCAATGCCAAAAGCACAATACATAACAGATTAAGGACTTAATGGATCTAACAAAGACATTTCCAGAAAAATTCCAGAAGATTATACTAAATTTGTATATAGAAGTAAAAAAGGTAAACAATTCGCATGCACAGAGCTTCCACAATGGACGTTTGTAAGGGACAAACATGTTGTAGCAAACCTTATTCTCACATAAGATGTGGAGAGGATGTTTCCAGGAATTTAAACAATGACCTCTAGGTTGCACCTTGCAACCCTACAATTCTACTACAGGGCATGGCCTGTAATTTGTATATAAAAGTACATTCTTGAAAGAAGGCTTATATAACAGAAGATAAGCAAATAGTTTCCAGACTCATTAATAATGAGATAGAAAACAAAGCTTACAGTTAAGATACACAAATATTTAAAACCAAAATAAAAATACAAACACACATATACTCTGTAAGACTTCATACATTGGAACAAAGTTCAAAAGCAAACTTTTAATTTGACACCATTTATACAAAGTGATTATCACAACTTAAAAGAACCAAAAAAAAGGCATCATACCCATTTTCAGAACCAGATTTAATTTCTGCTCGAAGAAGATCTCCAGCACTAAGATGTGTATAGCCAAAATGTTCGACAATATTTGCACACTGAGTACCCTTTCCACTGCCAGGGCCACCTGGTCATTACACAAGTTCAAACACAATAATAAGAAAGAAGGAAGAGTGCTACCTATAACAAACTGGTTAGAGGGAATAATTGTGGCAGATAATCATAGATGCAAGAAACACACACCGCAAATATCAAGGAGGCACAGCTAGTCAGCAATTATACAAATAAATGCACTTGCTAATTATAAAGACCATTCGTTGAATAATTCATACAGATTAACAGATTATGCTAGAAAAGAAAAAAGAAATCCGTTTGAAGCCCGCAAAATGTGGAAGATGGAACAATTCTGCAATTCCACCTGCCGTAAATTCAGGATCGCTATCAAAATAAAAAGAGAAACATGAATTGCATATGATCAAAATCCACATGATAGAGAAAAATAGAATGTCATATGAACAACTCAAGTTATGGCCAATTTTCCCTATGGCAAAATACATCATTACATAGACAAAATGAATCTAAATCCAATAACAATTAAATTGGTTTTGAACAATTCAATACAGATTTCAGGACCTCACAGTTGTATTAAACAAATTTTAACACCCAAGACAAAAAATACTCACCCAAAACAAAAACAACTGTAGGCTTCTTCTCAGTTACACTTCCATTTGCCTCCTACAAGCAAATGAAAATTCATATTCAATGCTCAGAAAATTAAAGGATGAAAATACGTAAAAAACTTTTTATTAAACCAATATTTAATAATCCTATATCTTGAGTTTCCAATTGACTGATTCTCAATCCTTGTCACCCTTTTTTAATCCTCTTATATATTTTCCCACAAGAAAATATGTTTCTGCAGTAACTTTGATTTTCCCCCTCTTAACTCTGCCATAAATAGTAACTATTGATTGCATTTCTGATCCTTCTGAACAACATCATAACCACCCATCAAAAAAGGGTCACGCATAAAATGTAAACGAGAAACAAGAACAAGATGTTATCATAAATCTGCCATCAACCTCAAATTAACTAGCCAATTACCTTAGCCACAACATCAATAGCAGTTCCCATGAGTACTAACTAACTTGAGTTTGTTTATTGTCTGCATCAAAGAAATACAAACTCAATGATCTCAATCTACAAATTAATAAAAAAGTACCAGTGTCGTAACTCTTAATGAACAAATACATGTTTACAATTACAGATCAAACATACCTACAATAATCTGCACAGAAAATACCTCACAGAAAGGAATCAATTTGAGTATTTTGCACAGGCCAGATCTAGTAATCTAGCAACATCTAATTGCAGTGTCGAAGTTCAACTTATGTGTTATGTGCTCTTCTAATACAGTACGTCAGTGGGTTTTCTGATATGGGATAGAAGTCTCTTAAGTCTTAAGCTTTTTTTTAATTTATATTTTTGCATTTAATTTTATCAGAAGTTATTTAGAGTAAAAAAAAAATCCTAGTTAATAAGTTTTGTATTCATTAGGTAATAGAATTATCATCTCTTTACCCTCAGCTGCTGCTATTTCTTCTTCTTCATTTCCTCCCCTTTCTTGTTTTTTTTTCCTTCAAGTCTAGCTTTGCTTCGTCTTCTCTCGTAACTTATTTCTCTCCCTAAATTCAATTCGTTCAGTTTTTATATTGGTCTCACATCATATTCAAACATCAAGAATTAAGGGAAACTTAGCATATTTGACTGAAGACTACATTGGATCGACATAAACACATGAATTGTTGAATTGCCATACCAAAAACATTATTTTAACTTCCACCATAAGCTACTTAGACATTGATCCAACAACTTTTACCATGAATTGTCCCCTTAAGTTGTTCATGTATTGTACTCTATCACTAATCAGAAAGGCTACATTTATAATCTGCAAGATTATAAGTCATTGGAACTTGTTGCCAAACTCAATATAATAGAAATCAGACGCACCTAACAATAAGTTTTTAGTTGTACGAACAGGAATACTTTAATCAAATCTTCACAGATCCATCTAATTGATGCCAGGAACCCCAATTTTATTGCAGAAAATTTCAAATAATAGTTCCTAAAGATTTCATATGGTAAGTTCAAACAACCAAGCATGCCTGTGCGTATCTGAGCAAGTATCATTTTAATTCATTGCTTATAATAAAATCATTTTGATTCATTTCATTAATAGCAAAATATATAGAAAAATGCTAACAATATTCCAAATGTATGAAGAAAAAGCAAGCATGTACAAAACAAAACTGCTCAGATCCAAGTGAAGATTCATTAAGCCTTTTATTTGAAATTTTGAATGGCAAACCCATAACATCATCAAGCTCAATTATTTCGTGACTTTTATAAATGAGACGTTTCTGCATCGGTTTCAGTTTCTACTCGTTATTCAAAAACACACGAAACTTAACAAAATAATAGATTCAAGATATAGAACAATTTAATGAATTTTCTTAGAGACCAAACATAGCGAAAGAAACTCAAAAGGAAAACGAGATCACGATGTAACCTCTTAGATCTGGATGAAATTGGCAATCAACAAGAAATGCATGGAAAATATTCAACAAAAAACACCAATTAAAGAACCAAAAAAAACTTCAGCTTCAAAAATGCAAATAAGAGATTTCAAATCATAGATCAAGCTGATACGAAATAGAGGCAGCTCATAGCAACTGACCTTCAACAAACGACAGAGCGCTGGAGACGGAGATAGGTAAGGAAGTGGAGGGAAATGAGATCTGAGCCTTATTGAGCCTTCGTGACAAATGACGCGGAACAGGTTGCTGCCTCTAATTATAGATGTTTGAAATGTAAATGGTTGCTAATAATAAATTCCACCTCTCTCCCGTTCATCAAGCGTTTTTGGTCCTAAAGAAGGGTAGAAAGGGAACTTCACTTGCTGATTGCGTGATTTAAACGGTAACATTACACCCACTGTAAATGTTGTTGTGTGGTTTGGGCAATGGGCAATGGGCATCACAGAGATCCCAGACAGGAGATCCCAAGGGTACCAAACCATTTTTTAATATTCCCCTGCAGCGAGGAGCATTTGAGTGATGCCGAAACCGCATCTCAACTGTCCATAGAATCTCATCTCTAGAAACCCACCACGTCCTCTTGCTGTAGTCATGCATGGATTCTTTGGCTGTGTGTTTGACAAACATGTTTGCTCATTTTTTTAAACATTAATTTAAGTCACAAGATTTCAACGTTCGTCAAACCATTTTGCTCATTTTTTTAAATTGTCTCACTATTGAAGGAGCATTTTGAGACAATTTTATATTTTTGGATAAATTTACCCCCTCTTTAACAAGTCAAATTATAGATATAAAAAAAGGTTAAATTATAAAAATAACCCAACTCACTTTTCTAAAATTTGTTGCATTAATCAAAAATTATAATTAATTTAATTCAGTGAAATAAAAATGTCCCTATATATGTAAATTGCTACTAGCATATACGTTATTGATAAAAAAATTCAACCAAATAGCCACAACATTTGAACCAACATTTAAACCAGCATATATACTATACTACTTACAAAATTGTCAGCCAAACGAAGCCTTAATAGTCTGGGTCATGGTTTTACTTGACCCTTGAAAAGTAGGGCTATTCCAAAAAAAAACTGACCTAATGAAATAGATCATGACTAGATTGTTTGATCAATTTTTTAAAAACTTTTTGCATATTTTTCATTAAAATCAAAAAATTGATATAATTCATCAATAACTAATGCATAGTGCATGACTTGACAGTTTAAAGCCCAACTAGCCGGAGAAAGCCCAAGCGCACCCGAAAGAAGAAGACTTGAGGAGGCTCAAAATGCTTAGCTTTCATTATTGTATCGGAGTGGATATTTGCACGCCAACTTCTTGGCAACTTGGACTCACCGCATATGTAATTTTTTTAAAAAAATAAATTTATCAAATATTTTTATATGAAATTACCAAATTATCCTTATATAAATTTTATAACCTTAATTCTTCAAACTATATTTATTATCCTCTACAGGAGCATGATAAATAATTTTTGCTAAAGGATTTCTTGAGAGAATGATTACTTGGTGACGATAGAAGATTAGGTGAAGTTTGCTCAAAAAGAGTGTACAGAACTCATGGCTCAAATTGAATCCATCAAAATTGACGACGTCGATCTTGAGAAAAGCCGCCTCCATTATGCAGTTAGCAATCAACGTGATTAGCCGCCTGCATTATGACTTTTTATGATTAACGGTTCATATTTTCTCCTTGTAGGTCACAACATTCTTAAAGTTTCATTGCAGAGATGGCACAGAAGTCAATCTTTCCCATATTCACCATGTCTAGATTCTTCGGAAGTTAAAGAAAATAATAATTGTTTCGATTTTGACACTGAGAAAAATTAGATCAGACAAAATCGAACAAAATGAAAATTGTTCTTCGAAATTTGGAAAAAGAAATGGGCTTGGTTTTGACTAAATTGAATAGAAGCAGTTGTAGATGCCTAGACAGTGATAATAATTGGCCAAAGAAAGGTTACTCAGACAATAAGGATGTGGGTATAGAAAATGGTAGTTTAGTAATGTGCTCAATTTGTATTTAAAAAATAACTAAGATACATTAAATAAATGTTATTGAGTCTAAAATTGTGTGTAAATAGTGGTACCCTTTTTACATTTGTTAGGATATTTTGGTATACGTATTTTCTTTATCTACTTTTAGGGCTCTTATATGTGGGGTAGCCGCATCCTTTGTTTTGTAAGAACTTGAACTACTAAGGACGCCCCTATTGGTGGATTTTGGGAACAAATTTGTTGGATTTACATTTGTACTTCCTTCTATTATTATCTGCTGCATCAATAAATAACCGAATGATCCAGCTTAAAACATATACAATAATAGATCAAAATCGATCGCGAACACTCTTAATGAAAAATCCGCACGAGTTCTTCAAAGTTCATTAGCGGGCCTAGGTTAGTCTTTTGGTGGGTTTATATATGTTATGGGTTATAGGCTTATTGCTGCAGTCTGTGCATATCAGTGGGCTTCTACTTTTGGGGAAAGTACTGACTGGGCCTCAAAGGCCCATCCCAGTTAAACATTTCCCAATTCCCACCAAGATATTAAAAAATATAAAGTTTGAGCGGGAAAACGAACGGGCTAGCTCTGCGCCGAAGATATTCCAGAGTGGAAGACATTGAAGCGAAAAGCCCTAGCTGGACTAGATTGTCAGATATTGAGAAATGCCCCCCAGAAAGAAATCAAACGCGTCTTCTTCAACATCAAAGAAATCGAATTTGAATCAACACACGCAACCTTCAAAGTTCGGCATCCAACATTTCTTTGAACGCCACTCCCAATCTCAGATCCTCAAAAACGCCACAGTTCCGAGCCACCAGAACTCTAAAACCTCTTCCGTTCTGGCAACGTCTCCTCGATCCAATACTGGAAGTGAATCTGAAATTGATGGAAAATCAGTAGCGAATAACACTAGTGGTGCCGCTTCAGGTGCTCAAGACCCTAAGAAGACACCCAGTTCTGTCCTTCCTGTTTTGGACAACCATAAAAATTCATCGAGGCTAAAGGGAACCAAGTGCAATGGAGCGGTTACTGTGTGTCAAGAGCCTAAAACCCGGTTGAATCAGGAGATAATATGTGATAAAGAAACTGAGAATACGCCTCCAGAAGAACTCATGACGAAGTCCATTGATGTTGAGGTGTCCCCAGACGTTCCCAAGTCCATATCACTTAAGCAGTTCAAATTCTCTCCTGGGATGGTAACTTATTCTTCAATCGTACCATTATTCAGGGTTTGGATCATGCATTCGTCTTAGATTTTTCATTTTCTAATACTGACAATCATGTGGTAGACTCACAAACAGCCTCTCCACATATTATGTGGGACAAGGTCTCTGTACATCTTATTTGTTTTCAATCCCTCCCACAACAAGAGCCTTGTGCATCGGTATTATTTACCTTTTACGTTTTATTATTGCCAATCATGGTTTTTTTACAGAGATGCAATCCAGCATTACTAATTTTCACGATTTTTTTTTTGCTGGGTGTGGGTTGTGGATGGGGGCCGGTGGTGGGGTGGGGTTGTTTTTAGGAGATGTTTGTGTAGTTTATATAATTTTTTGTGTTGCTTGGAAATGATTGAGGTATATGTTTTATAATAATGGGTTGAATGCGACATTTGATAGCTGATAAAGCAAAGCCAGGATGATGGTGGAGATGAAATTACCTGGAAAATATCTCCGGTGAATGAAAAACTCCAATCAGTGTCAAAGCACATGCCAAAGGTGATAAGAGTGTTGGCAGATTCTTCAAGGCTTAACTCTTTGAGAATTCACCAATGCCCACAAAACAAGGCACGTTTCCAATCTAGAATATTATTGTGGTATCAGAATGTTTTTAAGATGGTTAATTAACTGTCAATGCTGCAGAACACTCCTGGTACTGCTGGACAGATTGAGGAGTGGATTTCTTCTCCGAAACCAAATGCCACTGAAAGACCTTTGTTATCTGCCAATAGGTTTGGTTTGAAAAGGGTAAACCCATTTCAAGATATAGATTTTCGTAGCAGTGCAGATGATGTCAATAACACCCTATCTAGTCGACAAAGTCCCTTTCGCACTCCTCCATCTCTATCCTTTTCCCACAGTAAGGTAACTACATCATTCAGAAACGAGGTCTTCTTGTACTTAAAGAATTCTCAATGTTTTTCAATGATTTCTCCTTATAATTGGGACGAACAACCGTATCTTTGAAAGTTTATTATTTAAGAATTAAGACCATAATGAAAGTTGAATTGATTTACTTGTATTTTTCTTTGAGGTGATTATTTTATTTCTGGAAGCAAAAGCTACAGATGATTTAAAAATGATAAATTGTCTACTTCATACTAAATGGAGGTTGTTTCAACTTTTAAAGATTGTTTCAGTAACCTAATATCTGCTTTAAAGTGTAGCTTGCTAATGGTGTTACCTGCAATGGAATATCTGATCTGCCAGAATTGCGGCACCATAAAAAGGTCTGCATAATCAAGATTTCTCTTGTAATCATTGTTGAAATTTTACAATTGCATATATCTTCACCCAGTTTTTCCTATAATTTACCACATCAATATGCTTTCTTTCATTATTTCTTTTTTATTTTCTTGTCCTTATAGGCACTGCTTGAACTCTTAGATCAAGTTGAAGATGCAATTTCTGTTGAAGACTCGACATCAAATGAGACAGACTCATATTTAAAAATTCAAAGTGAAAACAGTGATAAGTTGCCTGGTAAATACAATCCTCCTGCCGATAGAGTGTCAGTGGATGCACCAGAAGAAGTCACTGGCCTATCATCTTATTCTTATTTCCTCGTATTAGAGGTATACCTTGCCTTTTCCTCATGAGATTGGCTCTCCTTTACTGGTTCTTTTTTAAGGAAACAACAATGTTCCATTGTTTCTTGGCTGTAGGTTTATGAGAAGCGTGGGTCTGCTGATGGCTCTGGTGCTCAGCACACGTACAAGGTCTTAGCTATCTTTATTTACAAGTTTCTGGTTGGCTTGGACATAAGTTTTTAAGTACTAAAAATATTTATTTGTTTTCAGATCCTTCGTTTACTGAATGAGCAAAGTGGAGAAGAGCGATCTGTGTATTTGTGGGAAGATTGGTAAGTATTTGAACATTTTTTCCAACATTTTTATCTGAATTTCTACAGTTTCTTTCATCGTCATTCTTAATGCATTTTTTTTATTACATGTAGATTATGCTGAATGTGTCTGTATTAGATGCTATTTTTCTTACTTAAAAGACTTTTCATAACCTTATACTTCTTGATAGAACTTGGATCTTTTTTTTTTTCTGTTCTTTCATGAACATCTTCACTTAACACTGACACTGGACCATTTTTTGGTACTTGTCATGCACAATTTCTTTCAAAAGAGCCTGTGGCCTAGTAGTGGCCAACTCCTTGCACAAGGTGTGAGGTTTGACCTCCTCCCCCCAAAACAAATAAAATAAAATTAAGAATATAACCACTGACTTGTCCAAAAAAGAAGCTCTTGGATTTGTGTCCTGCTCCTCTTGAGCGATAACTGCTTATGGATCGGGGCATTTAAATTATCAAAATTTGTATTTTCTACATTATTGTGATTTTGAATTGTACTATATCATGAATTGGTGTCGTGTTGTTAGCCTTCTGATACTCTGAATTTGTGATGACCCTACATGATAATAAATCTCTTTTTTGGTTAGGTTTTACAGCATCATCGCTCCTGGTGATACTGTAAATGTTATTGGTGAATTTGATGAACATGGAAAATGTGATGTTGATCGTGAAAATAACCTTATAATTGTTCACCCAGGCATTCTGGTCTCAGGAACTCGGGTAACTGTCATGTTTTCTAAATATGTTTTCTGTGTTTTATCTGCATTGTAATGTGCAGGTGCATGTTATAGATTATCCACTTATCATATAATTCATCCTAATATATCAAGCACTTTCAGGTTGCTGCTAGTTTCAGTTGTTCTAGACGAACTGTTCTGGATGAGAGGCTAAGAAGCAGTGAGCATTCAACCGCAGCATTAATTGGTACCTTGCTACACCAAATTTTTCAGGTGTTACATAGTTTTGAAAGTCTTTGCTCTGAAAATTTTCTGATCTTATTTCACTTTTTCAAATTCTCTCTCTCTCTCTCTCTCTCTCGTTTTATGAGGCGTTGCTATATTTGCTTCTCCAGGCTGGACTCATGAAGGAGTTTCCTACCAAAAAGTTCTTGGAGGATTATGCAAGAATAGTGCTCGAGAAAAACATGGAGAGCCTATATGCTTGTGGGGGTTGGTATTTATATCAAAAGCATGTTATTCTACAGCTTTCTTACAGGCAGCATCTTTGGGATTCTGCAAGGAAAATGGACTAGTGGAAACATGCTCCATTTTTTTTAAATGTGCTATATTCTGTTAAAAACTTATGGTTGGCATGAAAATCTTACTGGTCTGTGGAATTTGCAGGCAATGAAAATGCTATGCTCAAAACCTTGATTGAGGCTATCCCGAAAATGTTAAATTGGATTGTCGTCTTCAGAGATGCTCAGGTGATTTCCAGTGTTGCTCCATATCGTGCTTGGTTACATTATGGCATTAGGCTGTCTTCTTTGTGTTAATGTCAGTCTAGGCTTACCAGAATTGTCATGTACTTTGTGGACCACACTTGTGCATACCTATTCCTTATGACTTGAGCATTAATTTTTTAGCCTGGGTGAGGAAAAAAGAATCATGATTTTTTTCTCTTTGTTATCTAATAATCTTATTAAAGCTAAATGCCTAAATGTTACATATCTAGAGTACAAATGGAGCACAATGGAATTATGTTAAGAATTTTAGGGAGGAAAGCATAAAAGGAATAAATAACTCAGAAAATAAAAAAAGTCACAAAATAAACTGGGAAAGTGGTAGATTACATCAAAAAGAGTATGGTCCTTTTGATGTCTATTGTAGAGAAACACTGACACAATTACAACATCAACTATTGTTATACTTCTACCGTGTGTCAGATCAACCAAAAATAGTTCTTTCTCTTTGCAAGTCCACACCTGCGACTCAATCCGATTATTGAAGATGGGACGACTTGAATGCACCTTACTGCAATTAGAAACTTGCAGAGATCTTAATAGTTGTATGGTTTAAAGGGCATTTGTGTGATTGTGATCATCATTGGGTCATTTCTTCCCTCATATTTGCTCTTTTATAAAAGGGCTGGCTCAAGTCACCATCAATGCTTATATTTAGTCCAGTTTGGTTGGGCGTGCTAGATCAAACTACCTTAGAAGCCATTGCTACCCTGTTTTGCACTTGGTATCATTTTTTTATCAGTATAGGTATCATTTATTTATTTTTTATTTTTTATTTTTTCTGCATTATCTGCTGTTGATGGTTTTTTGTTGAAATCTGTTTATCCATTAGTAATAACCTCCTTTTACTTTTGGAGCTCAGTTCCTTTCCAGCATGTATGTGCCTACTAGAGTCATGACACCACTGCCTAATACAGAAAATATGAAAAACGTTTTTTTGGTCCTGATTTGATTAAGTTGTTTTCAGGATTCAAAAGCTACCACTGTTGATTTTGGATCTGAGGATGGACCGAAAAAAGTCAGGATATCTGAGGTCTGACATCTTTTATGGACTTAGTTATGCTTTCTGTCTCTCACAAAGTTGCATTTAAATATATTCGATCCACTGAGAAGCCCATGGTTCACTTGAGTACCTTCTTGAGGCATTCATAGATTTTGGTGCCCATGCACTTCACTTATTTTCTGGCAGTCACGCAATTGGGAAATGACCTGGCCATGCATGATTTTCAACATGTCCGCAGCTGATATTTGATTTGTTGTGTAGTTCTCATATGCATTTGATCAGTGCATCCTCATTCAAACATATCATGGTAGTTTTGATATATTTTGTGTAATGCTTTTACTCCTGGAAGTTATATGGAATTTGAACTCAAATGATGCAACTTACTCTTTAGTTGCTCTTTGCTTTGATGTTAAAGATATTAGTTCTATACACTGCCCAATTTTATGTGCAGGTAATTGATATCGAGGAGATGGCATGGGCTCCTAAATATGGTTTGAAAGGAATGATTGATGCTTCTCTCAGAGTAAAATTTCAATCGAAGAAAAATGAAGTAAAAGAGAAGATTGTGCCTTTAGAGTTTAAAACTGGAAAAGTACCCAATGGCCAGGCAAGTTTATAGTCCCTACAGAAAATTGACAATTCTTTACAGGAGACTGCTACCAGAATGATTTAATTGTAAAAGATGTCTGGGAAACACCTATAGATCATGATCTTTTCTTGGATATTATCATCTCACAAACTGATAGCTGTAATTTATGCAGTCATCTACAGAACACTGCGCTCAAGTGATCTTATACACTCTCCTTATGTCTGAGAGGTGCGCATGGTTTTACTTTCTTTCTTT
This sequence comes from Euonymus europaeus, assembly GCA_963580455.1. Lineage (NCBI taxonomy): Eukaryota > Viridiplantae > Streptophyta > Magnoliopsida > Celastrales > Celastraceae > Euonymus > Euonymus europaeus. The sequence goes on from OY756962.1 coordinate 25,196,434, forward strand.
CTTTCTGGCTATTGTGGTGATACACCTCTAATTTGAATATTCAGAAAATTGTTGGAACTTGGAATGTCTTGTTTTCAGGTACCTAAAGCATATTGATTATGGTCTTTTATACTATCTCCAGTCAGATGGGACACAGGTATTATAGGAGATAAAGATACTATCTAGAACTTTCTGTGTTTGAAGACTATTGAGTGTTTGTTTTCCATTCTCTAGGGAATTAAGGTTCGAAGATCTGACTTGGTTGGACTAATCATGCGCCGTAATGAACTGGCAAATGATATTCTTAAGGCATCAACAACTCAAGAACTTCCCCCAATGTTACAGGTAAGGATACTGCTGAAAAAATTTGAATTGCCTGATTATAAATAATCGCTACTGTACTGCAATAGAACTTTGTTCATTTCTTTTGTTCAGATTCCAAATATGTGCAAAAGTTGCCGCCATCTTGATGCTTGTAGCATCTATCATAAGGTAACCTTTTGATCTGAAGTTCAAGCAATGCAAATTCTTGGTCTAAACTGGTTGTTTATGATAGCTTTTCCCTTACTCTTTTTCTCTCAGAAATGAAGCCATTGAATCTCTTTGCATGCTGATACTAATAAAATTATTATTTTTCGGTATTGTATCGATTTTGAAGGCGGGCACCTAAGTTTGTGTATTCACATGCATGCATTAAAGTGGCCAGGTTACCTTTTCAGTATTTGCTTTGTGCCAGTGGCCTTGTTCCCCTAATCCAATGTCCTCTCCCCAGGAGACTGATATTGAGGTTGCAGGTTCTTTCTGACTTGGACATGCAAAACTCTTGTCAATACAAGCATAAAAGAAAGAGAAGAGAAACCTGGAGCTTTGGTTCTACATTGAAATACCTTGTCATACTGACATCATTCAATAATCTATTTAATCTATGACATACTTCTTTAATGCAGTAAGGTTGTGCATTTCCTCTTTGGCATATTTTGAAATTATTTGTGGCTAAAGCATGTGAAAAGAGACAGAAGTTGTAAACTTGAAAACTACTAAACTTACACGATGAGAAGTTATACTCGCTACCCCACTATGGAGGAATCGATGTCATATGTCCTAGTTTTGTATAATGATGAAGACATGTGCAGGATCGTTAGCTAATAATCGGGGTCTTGAAAAGGGCTTTAGTACATATTTTAAGCTTATAGTCAGGATTTATCTTGCAATCACCAGATCTTTCTATTGGCTTCATAGATCTGTTATGTACATGGCATATATCATTTGCCATTCTTGTAAATTTTGCAGGCCCATGGCGGAACTACAGAGAGTAGCGGACTGGGTGAAATCTTTGATTTGCGTGTTTCGCACTTAACAACTTCTCATAGTGTTTTCCTTCGACATTGGGATAGGTTGATTGACTTAGAAGCCAAACAGATGCAGGTATTGAAGTCGCTGAATGTGTATTGCAGTGATCTGACACCCTTACCCTTAAAAGTTTGGTGCATTTTGGTTGAGGTGCTCATACTCCTTCTTTCGATCTTTTCCAGCTTGGAAAGAAACAAACATCGCTGGCCCATAATTTGAAGATTGATCAAGCAGCTAGTTGCCTTCGTTCCCTTGTTCTTGATTCTTCAGACAAACTTCCACTTCTGAAGCCTCATAATGATGATCGCTTCATCTACCGCTTTGTACATCAAAACTTGCTATCTCGCAATTTAGATGCTTCTGTAGGAGATTCAACAAATAGTGCTTTGTCTCCTACAACTGAATTGGATTGTACTCTTAGCACTGGAGACTATGTGGTATATTTCAGCTTTTTTATTTGCTGTGGAATATTAACTACCTACCTTTTGACTTGAGAACTTTTTCATCTAGAAGTTTTTAGAGCTTGCCAATTTTTTTATCTGCCTGATCCTTTCATGAAGACCTGCAATATCTTTATCTGTTTGTGAAATCATAAGTGCTTGTCTTTTTCATTTATTCTTCTAGCAAGTTTCCGCACATGAAAATTGGTAGAACCCATGAATTCACCCTGCATTCCATATCGTGAGGAGAGGAAATGCCATCAGGCTGCAAGGCTCTGAAGCACTGGTTTTGTAACTTCAATTGTAATTAATCACCTAACAAGCAACTCCTAACAATTTGCATCTCAGTAAAGTACGTGTTTCTGTTTAATTGCTAATCTCCAATTTCTGGATGTGTCCTTGAGCATTTTGCTACCCTCAGTATTTCCGTGCTTGATACATTGTGGAGCTATGCTTATGCTCAGAGGAAATGCTTAGTTTTGGAGCCTGAACTTAAAGCTTATAAGCTAAAATTTTCACTTGACATGTTTGAATGTCTACTTCTGACTTGCTATGTTACTCAAATGCATTGTTCAGCTATATCTATTGCTCTTCATAGACATGTTGTTAAAGTTGTACTTTGTGATCAGCTCAGCCGTTTCTGCTCTATGTTCTTTCCTTATTTTATGTTGCACCTTTTTCTTTAACCTATAATAAGTAAGCCTTTCTTCTACTAGGTACTCAGCACAGAATCTGGCCGTCTCAATGTTGCAAGAGGGGTTGTCACAGATATTAGCCGCAAACATGTTTCTGTAAGCTAAATATTTTCCATTTCTGTTATTCATTGTATTAATGTAAAGTGAGCATTGACTCATAAGCATTGCCATGTTTTGCGAAGTTTGCTTTGTTAGTTTAGAAACATGCTAGTACTAAGTACCACGGTCATGTTCAAGTGAATTATCCAAGTGGAACTTGACTTGCGTGCAACAATGCCAGGTTTCATTCTCTAAGCGATTAAGGCTTCCAGGTAGCAAGCCTTCTTCTGAGGCATGTGATCTTCTTCAGGAAGTCTGGCAGATTAGCAAGGATGAATTTATGACATCATTTTCTGTTATGAGGTAGTTTTGCGACCTTAATCATTTCTTAATGATTTTTCCCCCATTTCCCGCTTGTAACGTCATGCCTGTCAGGATAATTGAAATGCCTTTGGGTGAATTTCATGCTTATTGTTACTTTTAGGTACAATCTTATACAACTATTTCTTCCAATAGTGCGAAGTTCTCACCTTAGGAAGATGATTGTTGACCTAGAGGTATATCCCAGCATGGTCACTTGATTTTTTTTAGAAATCACAATGCTTTTGCTTATCCTTAGCCTTAGCCTTTTCATTCATTTCTGTTCTAATTTGTGGCTCTGCAAACATGAGTTACTTGTAGGCTCCTAGATTTGACAGTGGATGTGTATTTAGCCAAGATCCAGCTATATCTTACATATGGTCGGAGAAGAATTTGAATGATGATCAACGTCGGGCCATTCTGAAGGTTTTTCAAAAATTTATGTCCTCACTTAAGTCACTTAGTTGATGCTTCTTTTTTTTCCCATTTTATTCTTTAGTTTTACTGAGTATTAATTGATTAAATATTCTTAATTACTCTGAATTACTATTTCAGATACTTACAGCCAAAGATTATGCTCTAATACTAGGAATGCCTGGGACAGGCAAGACTTCTACCATGGTGCATGCTGTGAAGGCCTTGTTGATTAGAGGTTCCTCCATTTTGCTTACTTCCTACACAAACTCTGCTGTAGACAATTTATTGATCAAGTTGAAAGCTCATGTGAGTTACATGTTTGCATCTTGTGACATTACTTGAATGCTTGCCTCTGTGTCTGTGTAATCTATTGGTGTCTGCAGATTTTTTAGTTAGTATAGGAACATTATAGGATAAAGGATGAATTTGTGGCCTAGTGGTAAAGTTGCTTCACCGCAACCTTTAGAGTCGCAACTTGCAAGTTCCAATATTGGAAGCAGCCTCTTCTCAAAGAAAGGGTTAAAGCTGCATAGATCTTTCCCTTTCCTGGTCTCACTTCCACTGTTGGAGCCTTTTCTCTTCTCCACCACAACCCCCCCTCCCTCTCTGTCTTTTTTTTTTTTAGTTTTTTTCGTAACTTAATATGAATAGAAAATTTTAAAAAAATGTACACCTTGCTTAAAATAACTGCGATGATAAATGGTTAACGTACACCTTGCTTATAAACTCTGGGAAATTACTTTCTTTCTACGTCTGCTTTTGTGCTTAATTCTTCTTTTTTGGATGCCGTATAACTGGGAGTTAGCAGAAACCCAATGGAACGCTCCCAAAAGCCATCTTTATTTATGATAAGCTTTCTCGGGTTTAGTGCATGGGAGGAATGTAATCATCTCTCTTTTTTGCTGGGCCTGGGCCATGAAATTCCCATTCTTTTGGTATGAGATGCTTTGTCATCGATGACAATTAAAATGGACTAAACATCAAATCATTGGTTATTTACTTTCCACAATACATGAGTATTTGTTTCCCTCTTGCTCATTATTGAAAGTTAAAAAAACCACAGGGTATTGATTTTGTACGTATTGGAAGACATGAGGCTGTGCGCGAGGAAATCCAGGCCAGTTGCTTTTCTGGTGAGATCACCAATGATGATTGCTTTCTTGAAAGAAAAGTTTATTGCTTCTCCATGTTGTAACTAAAACTTTTGACAGCAACGAACTTGCACAGTGTCGAAGAGATTAAATTGAGACTTGACCAAGTCCAAGTTGTTGCTGTGACTTGCTTGGGAATTACTAACCCCTTGCTTGCCAACAAGAGATTTGATGTATGCATCATGGATGAAGCTGGACAGACTACCCTACCAGTTAGTACTCTTTATTTCTTTCTATGTGGTTCATGCTTACTGTTGTTCTGGATCTGACATGTATCTTGGGAGGAGTAAGATGGAGTCAGAATTCTGGGTGTACTCAATACTCTCCAATAAAAGGGAATTGGTCTATAGTCGATTCAGTCCCAAATAAATAGATGCCTATTGACACGATTTATGCAATGATATATCCCCTATTTATATTATTTGATACGAATTCTTTCGGCGTACTTTGTGCTACTTGATGGAATTTCCTCTCTTTATTGAATGTTTCAATTCATCAATGTTGCAAAATGTGAATTGAAAAATCCTCGCTTGAACTCCTTAGCTGGTTTTATTATGAATGAATTATCATCTTATCAGGTATGCTTGGGACCTTTGATGTTTGCTTCAAAATTCGTCCTTGTTGGTGATCATTATCAATTACCTCCCCTAGTCCAGGTATAAGCACAATGCACCTAGAGCTCTTTTTTCATTTTCACCTGTTCTTTTAGCTCATTAGTTGTTCTAATTTATTTGCAGAGTACAGAGGCTAAAGAAAATGGAATGGGAATAAGTTTGTTTTGCAGGCTTTCAGAAGCACATCCTCAAGCAATATCGGCATTACGAAGCCAGGTTTTTTGGGACTCAGATTGGATGCCTATTGTTCAAGTCTTCCTCTGCTTTCCGTACCATGTTAGATCAATTTACCCCATTTTTTATGTGCAGTACCGTATGTGTCAAGAAATTATGGACCTATCAAACGCCTTAATATATGGAGAGAGATTGCGTTGTGGTTCTTCTGAAATAGCTGAGGCCAAACTAAAATTTTCAAGTATACGGCCTTGTTCTTCATGGATAAATGAGGTAATTTTTCTTTCTTGGTGTACTTTATCTGCGACTGAATTGAAAAAAATGGTCAGGTTTTGATTTACAGTTTTAATAAGTTTCTTATATTTTTAGCTTTGGCATGTAATTGAAGCCGATATGTTTCTGGAGACCATTTTCTTTGTTGTAAATCAAGTCATCAGCCATGCCAATCTAATAAGCTTTTACATGGTTCTTTGATGGCTCAATATTATGGGTTTCAAATTTCAAAGTATTGTGTTTTTTTGGTTTGGTGAATGTTTGGTGTTTGAAGCAAATTGTCAAGTACCCTGTGTGATTAAAATTGGTATTTTACTCTTCAAGATATCAGTTTCTATGTTGGGTGGCTGAAAACAAATACTGATCATGTTGCAGGTTTTAAATCCTAGCAGACCTGTTATATTTATTAATACTGGTAAGCACATATAACAAATACTATGATTTTTTTTTTATTTGTTTCTTTCGTTTTTCTCTAACCTTTTCCAAAACCCAGATATGTTGTGTGCCTTTGAGACAAGAGAACAAAAGACTGTAAATAACCCCACCGAAGCATACATAATTGCTAAGGTATGATCCTCCAGGCAACGTGTCGTGTTTAATACCTGTCACCTAAGAATAGAGGATATTTCCACTGAATTTCCAATATTTCTAGCCATTTGATCTGCTAGGAGGTTTACTGAATGGAATCTATTCTGTTTATTTTCATCATCAATAAATAGGTTGCAGAGAAACTAGTCAACTCTGGCATCGAAGGCGAAGATATTGGCATAATTACCCCCTATAACTCGCAAGCAAGTCTTATCCGTCTTAGTGTTCACGATACTTCTGTGGAGATACATACCATTGACAAATACCAGGTCAGGCTGGATTACTCTGAATTGATTCTTGTTCATTAAGAATTTTGAAATGGTTGTCAAATAGTTCCAATCGTCTCATTTTCCGCTGCATGTGGTGTGTGATAATGCTCAGGAATAAGGTCTGTGCTCCTTTAGATGGTTTGGGTGACTGGGTCTATACCAATTAGCCTGCTGAAATGTGTATAGAGGCTGTGTTTCTCTTAAATCTCAACTTTTGGTCTATACTCTTGAGATAGTGGTTGATAACTTGATATCCTGTCTTTGCCTTATTAAAAAAAATACAGATATTAGGGCTGGACCTCTCCGGAACCCTGCCGAGCAAGTTTGGATTAAATATATTATATATCTTTCATCTTTGTCAATGGTTTTATTGTGGATTGGTTTGTGACAGAAACCTCATAATTTTGTTTTACTTTTATTTACTCTAGATGGCGAATATGAAATTCTCTTACAAACCATATGTTTCTTTCTCCAGGGAAGAGATAAGGACTGCATATTGGTGTCTTTTGTCAGGTCAAGTGAAAATCCAAGGAACTGCTCTTCATCACTTCTTGGAGACTGGCATAGGATTAATGTTGCACTTACTCGTGCCAAGGTAAGCATCATAAAGGGCTAACGCAGATTCATCAGTGGGAATTCTTGTTTGTCGTCGGTTATAATAGAATTGTCAAATCGATATCCTATCTCGTTAAGGGTTAGGATTACTATTATCCTTTCATGGGGAAGCATTTTGGTTATGGAGGAATTAGAACTATGTCCCAAAGGGCAGGTGGGTAGAGAAATTGCATTTCTGAGTTCTCTCCACATCAAAGTTACAGTTAGAATAGTACCATAATCTTCTAGTTCGGTTTGCTTAATTTTCAGTTGTTCTCCAAGTTCTCTTAAACGTCCGATTGGACCATCCATTCCTTAACAGTATTTTTATTGTAGAATGATCATAGTAAAGTAGTTTGCTATTCTTTCTGTGCAGAAAAAGTTGATCCTGGTAGGTTCTTGCAACACCCTTTCAAAGTTTCCATTATTGAAGCTTCTCATCAATAAGGTTGATGAACAATCAGGCATTTTAAGTTTGTCCAAGATGGATATCGAGGAGAAAGGAGTGCTAAAGAGGTGTTCTCAGTTAAAATGATCTTACTATATTTAGGCCATTTTTGCTGTCTTTGTTGTTGTAAATGAAAATTTTGGTAGTTGTATACAATGTGTGTGTGTATATATATATAATGCAGAAAGAAACAGAATTCCAGGGGAAAAAAATGAAGGATATACCATTGTGCTTCTGGAAATGTAAATAAAAGTATCCAAAAATGATCAGATTCATCGGTCGGTTTGGAATTAAGTAATCACAGTTGTTGGGTTGTATGCACATGATCCAAGTGATTATATAGGCCCTACAAATGTAGTGAAATCTTGTGCATACAACTTTGCAGTTGGGATAGTTGATATTTCAGCTGCTGGGAACCTTGATACCTTATTAGATAAGTATCTCCCATTGAAGATATGCAGCATATGCTCAATAAACGTGAAGCACTCCATTGGGCCTTTCTGGGCCGACAGTGACCTTGACCCAGCATGAAAAGAAGATTAGATCCTACGGACTACTGGGTACTCTTTGAGACCATTTCTGGGCCAAAACTGGGCTTGATCATTAATATTCTCGAACAGCCGGCCCATGCATACACAACTCCGATCGCGACTACTAATTAGTATAGCGGAATGGGGGGGTTTTCTGTGCTACGGATAAATCGATTATGGCGTTGAGCGGCGGCGGAAGCCTTCCCTTCATAAGAGCCGTCGGACAGAATGCTCCGGATTGGAATGGCGACCCGGTTCCTTCTCTCCATCCCGAAGCCTTCTTGGGCTGTCTGTAAGAACTCTCACATCTATTGATGCGAGGTTTGATGCATTTAAAAAGTGGTAGGCCTTTTCTTACACAACAATAAAGTCTTTTTCCTTATGTAGTGAGTTGGATCTAGCTCACTTACTACATTTGAGGAAAAACAAAGTCATGCGGATCTGTTGTATCCATATGAACCGAACAATTTATATATAGACCCGATGTATTTAGTGAATCGAACAATATTGTTGATGTGTGTGAGTGAAAATTACAAAACACTGTCCGAACCAAGACACTTTTCACCCTGCAATGTTAACAAGAATTCCTTTTCTTTTTTGTTTTGTACTATTTTGAAAGTCATTTGTTTCTTTCAGTCAAATGTTGGAAAAATGGCGAGGAAGAAACCAGACCCACCTTGCGTTGTCTGCAACGGCAGTGGAACAGTTGATTGTCTATGTTGTCGCGGAAGAGGTTTCTGATTTCTCTCCCTCTCCCTCTGTCTCTCTCTATATATATATATATCTGATCTCAATCCTCTATAGGAAGGACAAATTGTGTGCATTTGGCGATGCTTCCAAAAGGGGAATGTCCAAAATGGTGAGAAAATACCAAAGTTTGGATCTTGGATGAGTAGTATGTAGGGGCGTATTGTTGAAGAAATATATTGGGGGGCATGCGTGCAGGTGCAGGGATTGTGGTGGAAGTGGACTGGGCTTGTGTTCCCGTTGCCTTGGAACAGGAGAGTACGGGTATATTATGGGCTTCAACTTCATGAAGATGGATTTTAATCAAAATCACAAGGAAGAGGCACCACTAGTTGGCTATAACTCTAATTCAGGACCCTCATACTCTGCTGATCGACTCCTTAACTAAGAGTTATGGAACGACCACGAAAGATAAGGAAAGGATTTTGGTCTGGAAGCCAAAAACAGCTCATTTTAACCGGTGGAGATGCTGTAAAGTCTGCATACTTGCACTGCCATGGAAGACTATACTGTATTGTAGTGTTATCTGTGTCATTGGCTCGAGCCAGAGAGTTGCATTTAAAATGAAACTTTTTCCTCTAAATAGCTTGAATACTCTATTTCAGTTTGTTAAACAATGTTAAAATCAAAAGCTTATCCTGAAGGTTTTTTTTCCCCACAGCTATTGGCTTATTTCACAATTTATAAATTGATAACAACCGCACTGTTACACGAGAAAAGCAAACATTGAGAAGGGGATGAGAGAATCTTCTAAACGAAAATGGTGGAAGAAAAAGACTGAACTAAAAAAAAATGAGTAATGATTTATAAGAAGGGGAAAAAGAGTCAGTCTTAAAGATGTTAAAAGGACAGACATGGAGCCAAAGATGTTTTCCAGAACTCAGTTGTAAATTAAACAAGAGAACAATAAACTACAACAAACCCCTATTATACTCTGATTAATGAACTACTTCGGTTCCACGGTATGAACAATACTCTTAAGAACCTTTTGTGGTGTCTTCTCCAGGTATATCATCTTCATCATGATAGATGTTCTCAGCCATCTCCCATATTTGAAGAATGTTATCCTCAGCCACACTAGCAATAACCCAATCTTCACAAGGGTTCCACGAAAAATCCGATATTTTACTAGTGTGGCCACCATGAATGAAGAGCAACTCAGGGGGACCATCTTCAGCATCCTCTGGCGTTTGTTCCTCATCAATCCTGCAAACAAGGCCCAAATAAGCATTAAAATTATGAAATATAATAATCATAAAGCCACTCAACAAACAGGAAACTACCCTGGCTGCATTTTTCAGAACAGTTCAGAGCACAAAAAATACTCAATTAAAAAGCTCGTGGAAGAATCATGGCATTGATTCGTCAATATTGTCAATATTCCAGAACTTCTTAATCACAGCTTTCAATGCAGCAGTTCTTAAGATTTGTTGGTCTCGTAATTTCCCCCCTTGAAGGAGAGAGCCTCACAGTTGAATGAATGCAACCCAGTCCCACAAAACCTAAATTTGAAAAAGTCGAGGATCAATCAAGGACAGACCTGCTAAGATCCCACACCATAAGTCGTCTCCCAAGGCAACAAGAAGAGAGAATAGTCTCATTCTTCGGACTCCACCCCACTTGAAAAACTTCCTCTCTGTAACATCATGGCATAAGATCAGGTTCAAAATAGAAAGGACAGGATCTAAGCAGAAAGTACTAAGTTAAAACATATATACAAATGATTCTTACTTGTGACAATCAAACGTGTGGAGTGCAGTACTGATCTTGCGCAGATCAAATAACTTGACAGTCTTATCAGTAGACCCCGTTGCCACAACCCATTCATTGAATGGATTAAAAGCTAAGCAGTTAACCTAACACATAATGACAACATAGTTATCATATTAATTTACAAAACAAATATGATGCTTACGGTAGGGAAATAATGCAATAAACTCTTAGCATTTGGGATAGTAATAAATTCAGTTCATTATCAAATAATATGATAGTGCATTCATTTCATGACTATATATCAGGATACAAAGCAGTCTGAAATAGTATCCGATCCACATGTGATGACTGAACAGTGAAAGCTGTTGAATCCATTATGAATTTCATAAATGTACTACTTATGACGTATGTGATCTTATAGGTCCTATAGAATTACCCATTGTTGATTGGTAATTTGAAACGAATATTCGAAAGAAACAATTGCTTAATTATAGTACTGATTTCGGAACCTGTGTATTTCGTGGTAATTGCGTTGAGTATTGTCAAACAAATTGTTTATAATTGTTTGGGCCATTCACCAATATCAGTAATTGACGATTATACAATTTGAACTATTTCGACTTTGCCTCAACGAAAAAGGAGCAAACACCTTCAATCCACTTATCTCTTTTGATCTAATTACTAATATAATTACATATGTAAACAAAAATAGAATTTGTATAGATTATAGATATGGAAGTCAAAAATCTTTAAAAGTTTCCAAAAAATGAAGTGACAAAGCAGGAAATTGAATTCCAATTATTTGCGGAAAGGAAACATATCAATTAGTGGAACCATTGATAAAAGAAAGAGATGTTGTATACTGAAGGGTAGGAGCGATTACTGATTCATTCATACCGGGACTTTCACAACTACTATCACTCTAAGAACGGGTATTCATCCTAGAGTTCCTAGGCAAATAAAGTCAAAGGAGGATCATATTTGGTTCCCTTCAAAGTAGCGGTTCCTGATTCAATTGTAAGAAGTACTCTTGGCCAAAAACAAATAATAGATACATTTGATAGAAAACCATTTTCAATCTAAACTAGGTATTTATTGAATTTAATGAGTAGATTTACTGGAAAAACATAAGCAGTTTTACATTTTTAAAGAACTTTCTTCATTTTCAAACCACGAAAAAAGAGAAGAGATTATCGAAGAGAAATTCAGTTTTAGCTGGTCCAAAATATGTACAAACAAGAGGATTAGAATTATTGGGATTCTTTCTTTTCTCTTTATTCTTTCAGGAATTCACCTGGGTATACTGCTCATTCAATTACAATGGTTTCTGACTTTTCCTTTTTGTTGAAGAGTCCAATTTCTTGCTATGAGGTCCTAATCTTCTCAATTCAACAAATCTTTCATGTCAATATAGATACATATTTAAAGAATATAAAAACCATGAGGAAAAGTCTTGAAACATATGTACCTCGCTCTGGTGAGCAACTACGGACTGGACAGGCTTGGTAACGGACGGGGAGCGGAGATCCCATATAAGCAGGTATTGATCATCCCCTGCAGAACCAAACAGGTATTCATGCCTAAGATGCCAGGCCACATCCTCAACAACACCCTCGTGGACCTTAAAGATCTGCGTAGCATCAAGGGACTTGTTCTTGGGAGTGGCGTTGATATCCCATAGACAGATTTGGGCATCATCGGAACCGCTAAGTAAATGCCCCTGTTTGAACTTGCTCCAAGACAACCCGTAACCCTCGGTGATGTGACCCCTAAGCCGCAGGTCGGGGTTGCACGCTCCGTCAAGAGGGGGTTTAGAGGGATGCTTACTGTAGTCGAAAACAAACACTTCTGCTCCGATTGTCTTGGTAGCGATAACAAAGGGATTCTGCGGCATATACCTAGCGCGATTGACCTCGCCGTCGTGGTTGATCTGCTGTATAATCTGGACTTTTCCGTTTGCGGCACCGAATCCACCAAGGTCGGAGCGGTCACCTTCGTAGTGACGAGCATCGTTCTCTGCATCATCGAGGGGAAGCTGAACCTGGGCCAGCATGAGATAATTGGGCTCGTTGTCGGAGGTGTGAGTGCCAAGAATCATCTTCTGGACGGAGTAATCCTTTCCCGGCGGCTCCTCCCGATCGGGAAGCCATTCAACGGTGAGGGACGGCCACTCTAGGGCATGAGTGATGACCAAATCGTAGAGGAAAGGAGTGTTCTTTTTCCAGATTTTGTACTCTTCGTTAATCAGTCTCTCCTCAATCTCTCCCCTCATCTCCTCATCGTCTTTCCCCATTTTTCTTTGATCGATTCCGTTCTCTTCCTGTGCCCTAATCCGGACTGTGGATTGAACGTCTCTCGTGCTGGCTTAGGGATTTAGAGAGGCTAGTGAATTCCCGCCACTGCGTATTGTCTAGACTTCTCGCTATGTGTGTATTAACTATTTGGCATATCATAAGAAAAATGTGACTCCAATTTTATTTTATTTATTTGATAACTGAAAATTTTTGAATAACAAACACACACACAGGACAGAGACAGAACACGCAATTACAAAAGGGTCAACCAATTGTAACGCGGAATGCTATATATCCTACACACACATATGAAATTCTACCGATGTGGGATACCTTTTTGATAACTGAAAATTATATTACTTGACCTTTAAACAGTTAATAATGCAACCTAAAATTGGACCGTCTATAAATTGTTTGGCCGCATGATGGACAAAATAAATTGGATCAAAAATTAGCGCATGACTATAAAACTATTTATCTGATAAAATATACTTGAAATAATGAAACTTGAAAAATTAAATTTTAAGTTTTTTAATTCTAAAGCGTATATTATAAACTTAAATATTCTTGAAATTATTTTGATAATTGATTGATAATAATTATGAGCTGAGTTGGTAACATGTATAAGAATTTAAATAAAAATAACAACATGAGTACATTGATTATTTTGAAATAAAGCACACACTTTTTAACAACATGGAAATATTTTTACATATATATATCGCACATAATTATTAAGAGACCAGCTTTACATACATAACATGGAAAAATTATATAGTGATTCTCTATTAAAGTAATATTTTTGTGGTCACATGTTAAATTTTGACTCAACATGTACTATAATCAAGTGGAAAAAATTTGTGCACACATTGACAACCTGAATTTAGAAATATGTAAACCCTATAAAAGACAAATTTATTTGTTATCGTTTCCGGCTAAAAAAAAAGAGAAATTGTAATTTCATGTAAGTCATTCATTATAGTGCCTACATATAGCTTATGAAGACACCTTGATCTCCACTACTCTTCCCTTCAAACTTGATATACTTATAGCACTTTGCACACGCAATGTAGACCAAAAGATCAGCAGTTGTCAAAGCTGCTAATAGGAAGTAAAATCTGTCAATATGGGCATTGTTAAGGTTCCCGGGAATCCAACCGGCCATATCATCACTGGTAGAGATCTCCATAACAATGGTGACCAGCAAACTACTCACATAGTTTCCAAGTGATATTGATGTCACACAGAGTGAACTACCAAAGCTCTTCAAACCATCTGGTGCTTGACTGTTAAAGAACTCCAATTTCCTTACATACATAAACACTTCAGATGATCCTACTAGTATGTACTGTGGGATTTGCAAGAATATGCTTAAGGAACTCGAGTTTTCAGAATCTTTTTTCGCGTATTTTAGCCTGAATAACTCTACTAGTCATGCTGAAACCATTGACATCATTGCAATCAGAAGCCCAATTCCCATCCTTTGAAGCTCAGTGAGTCCTTTTGGTTTCTTTGACTGGCAACAAGAGGATCCAGTACTCGCTGATAAATGAATGTGAAGCGGCGACGATTAGTATGTCGAAACTACACATGCTCGCTGGGGGAATGTGGAAGGTTGAAATGTTGGTTTTCGTTGCAGCTTCTTGTTCAACAAAGAGTGATGCCATTTGAGTGAAAAGTGAAAACTACTGAGTATAGCTAAATAGTGCATAGCCAAATTGGTAGGAGTCTCAATATGCATTTCACTTCTTCAACCTGCGTCACGGCGCAAAGATGCCATGGATTGGGAATACTATTCTCCTCTACCTTGTCAATGTATAATCTTTTGATGTGACAACTGCTTCTCTATCCAAGAATCTGATAAACAATACATGAAATTAACAGAACTTTCGACGAACAGATTGTGATCGAGCTCGATAATTAAGAACTTGTTTGTGTGCAATCGTTAAGGTTAACAAATGAGATGGAGAGTTAAATGCATGGAAACTTAGTAAATTACCTGAATCCTTCAGTGTGAAGAATCTTTCTGTCCATGTCTCCATTTTTGGGGTAACCGGTTTGATCGGCTTCGAACAGATCATTTTTATCTATTTAGGATCATCTCAACATTCCATTTCCTTATTGCAGCAACCAATTAGACTTGGCAAAATCTAGACAAAAGGGTTGCCTTTGGGAGTGAAGTGCAAAAAGGAACAAGATTAATACCAGAATGGCAGAAATAGTAGATGCACAAAACCCTAATGCCCACATTCCTTTATCCTCAAGGTAACCCAAAATAGTATTGGAGAACAGTGACCCAAGATTCAGAGTCAAGTTTCTGTAGGTAAAGATGGCTATTTTGGAGTGCCCTTCTTTAGGATCCTCCTCATCAAACTGATCTGCCCCAAATGGTGTTTTGTTGGGTTGGTACCAGCAATCAAGTATATGGAGACAGAACAAACCCATTTGATAGCCTGAGTGAGATCCACATGGAGTTTCTTCATCCCCACAACCACTAGGCTTGACCAAGAATGTGTATGTAGTCATGGATAATGACACCAAACCATGTAAAAATTTGGAAGAAAAAAAAACCCATTAGAGTTCAATGAGAAATTTAGAATAAGAAGGAACATGAACTCTGATCAACTGGTTTTAAAATCCTTGAACTTACGAGGCGTCGAAAATGAACTGAAAGATTGCACAAGTCTTGTACCGTCCCCATTAAGAGTCACTGAGGAAGGCGCCAAGAAGAGAACATGTAGACTGCGCCAGTCTGCTGACATTATTTGCATCCTCTGCATTGTCTTGGCCTGTAACTCTTGTCAAGAACACTACCAAGTTCACTCCAACTCCAAAGAATGCCAGTGTTGCCAGCCCTTGATTTACTACCATATATATGTATATATATCATTATTGATTTTTATTTTGATTAAACATTTCAAAATCATTGATCAGGAGACAGAGTGACATAATTAAATATTTTAAAGACTAATAAATCACACTATGTTTGGATAGTGAGGAAAATGGGGTAGAGGAAATTTAGAAGGTAAAGTGCAGGTAATCTGAAAATTGATGGCGTTTGAAAAGATGAAGGTAAAAATTGGAGGGTGGATTAGAGGGTGAAATGAACGTGAGTCCCACGTTACAATTTTCTCTCCAAAACCGGAGAGAAAGTGGTGACAGAAGACAAATATTGTGGGTCCCATGATTGAAATTACAATTATGTCCCTTCAGTTTATATAAAGCGGCTGGATCCATGCAATTTTATATATTTTAATAATCAAGTAAGTGGGACAAATACATATATATAATTTATATACATTATAAGATAAAAATAAATAAAAATAATAACAAAAATATATTACATAATAATTTATATCAATTTATATCAAGGATAATATGGTAAATTTATATAAACTTTACCACTCATAAAAATACATTTTTCATCTTTTCCTTCCTCTATTTTTTGATTATCCAAACAATATGAGGTAAAATTAATCTCCCCTCCCCTCCATTTTCCATTCCTCTAAAATTTTTCTTTCCTTCCCCTCCTTCCATCCAAACATAGTGTAAAGGAAGAGCAGACACAAAGTTGGTGAAAGAGCCTGCAACACTTATTGGGGATTGGGGAATGAATAAATTTACAATAATGTTATCGAAATACTTGTTTTCTTTTTTATTTTATTTTTTCACTCAGTAATTCATAAATACAATAATATATTAATAATGATACACATAAATATAAGGCTGACAAAAATTTGGATCCAAGTAAGAGAAATATGATGTTTACAAGATATTTGTACATTTAGATCAAGGATGAGTTTGAATTTTTAATCGTGCTTAATTGATTATTTTTAAATTTATTCAAAATCGAATAAGTAAATCAGATAATAATTCAACCTGAATTGAAATTTAAAATAGTAAATCAAATAAGATTTTTATATTTACATTCAAACTCGATTTTAAGCTTAATAAAACATTTTATATTTAAACCTGAAACTTTAAACAAATAAGTTATATTCAAATTTAATTTCATTCGAATCAAACAAATTCATTATCAACCCGAACAAATTTTGCCACCCCTGCATATATTCAACTCTGTCTGGTCTTCACGTGCTCTGCTCATGTTAAGCTTCTCACGTGACCCTCTGTCTCTCTCGCTTGGAGTATGGAAGTGAAAGACAGAACTCAAAAGTTCAGCGCACTAGTGATTTTTGGAGAGCTTGACTTTTGAGTATTTAAACTCAATCTCGCTCTTTTTACAGCATCACAACAAACCCCTCAATCTTCCCTTTTGGAATATTTGTTCAACAGTTCAACTCCATCATCATCAGTTAATCGCTCGATCCTTCAACCATTTCATCTTCTTTTGGAAGACCCAGATGCCCAAACTCAGTTTTAACTTCATTAAACCGCAAAAAAAATCGTTTTTTTTTATGTGAAGAGGAGTAATCAGTAATGGGTTGTTTTCATTCTAAGACCAGAGATCTTTCATCTCCTGACCAGGATCCTCCTCCACCAGAAGAAGAGCCAGATCCAGATAATGTTGAAACTGGTGAAGCAGACCAAGTGCCTCCATTTAAGGATTACTCCTCATCGGAGCTTCGAGCTGCTACAAATGGCTTCAGTTGCGATCTCATAGTGTCTGAGAGTGGAGAAAAGGCTCCCAATGTGGTTTACAGAGGCAAGCTCAAGAACAGCCGATTAGTGGCTATTAAGCGGTTCTCGAGGCTTTCTTGGCCTGACCCTAAACAATTTGTGACTGAAGCTGCTGAACTTGGCAAGGTCAGGCACAAGAGAGTTGTTAACTTGATTGGTTGCTGTGCCGAGGGCGATGAGCGTTTGTTGGTGGCAGAATACATGCCTAATGATACTCTGTCTAAGCATCTATTTCACTGTATGTATACCCCCTTTTGTTCTTTTATTGCATTTCCCTTTAATCGAGTAGATGAGTAATTTTGGCTTTTGATTTCAGGGGAGAAACAGCCTTTACCATGGGAAATGCGAGTCAGAGTTGCATATTACATTGCTCAAGCTCTTCATCATTGCAATAATCAGAACCTTAAAATCTATCATGATCTAAATGCTTACAGAGTACTTTTTGATGAGGTACATTATATTGTTGGCTGCTTTTCTATCTTCTTCTTTTTTTAACTTTTGAGCTTTAAGCCTTTAGTTTTTCATGAATGAGTTTGCTTTGTGGATATCAATTATTTGTGTATGTTTCAACCTGTTGAAAGAAAGAATATGGACTTCTTGGACATATATTTACTTGGCCTGTTCTTTGAAAACATTAATATAAGATCAATTGATCGTTTAGGTTACTATATCAAGGAACTTTGAATTTAATTCCTCAATCAAATTCAGCTACTAGATTGAATAATGTTGAAGAAACCCTTTTTATTCTATAGTAAACACTTGTACAAGAAGAATGCATCGCCAATTGTGGCTTGATTTTGTATTCAATATTTTCCGCCTCTTCTAATAGTGGAAGTTCAGGTCTAATTTTTGAAGCTGCATATGCCATCGTTTCTATTCTTTATTTTATATATATATCTCTTTAATCCTTTCTATTATGTGCTCTTAATAAGTGGTACTTTCTAGAAGAGATATACTCTATTAAAATGAAATTCTGGTTTGCTTATATGCTGTACAGATTTTTGTTTATTCTTTAATTACTTCAATTCCTCTTCTATCTCGTCTCATAATCTTCTGTTGCATTTCATTAGTAGAAATCTGCAATGCTTGCTAGAGGCAAATACATATCTCACTAAGATTGAGTGTAGTGATCGGAAGTTCTATAATGTTTCAGACGCTCTTAGAGATTAGTTTTACCAGATGGGGTTCCTTCTTATACCCTTCTATGTCTACAAGAAGAGTTCTAATGTCGATGGGGAAAAATCAACATACTTACAAATTCACTTTGTTGAAGAATCAATAAATTTTCAACCTTTCACTGGGGAAACTATTGCCATCTATAAGCTGAAGTTTATTTAAAAGGAGTTTTTGGCTTAGTAGTAGCCTCTCCTTAGGATTTTGAATAGATTGAAGGTTGGAATCCTCCCACACATTAAAATAACCAATATTGAAATCAATATTATTCATCCACAAAGAAGAAGCTGAACTTGATTTCATTTTAATGCCAGGATGGCGATCCTCGATTATCTAGTTTTGGCATGATGAAAAATAGTTGAGATGGAAAAAGCTACAGCACAAACTTGGCTTATACTCCGCCAGAGTTTTTGCGGACAGGTATATCTTTACAGTACCCTAAGTTGAGGCCTAGAAGAATAAAGTAAGGATATCTTATTCAATATTTTCTCGTAGGCATTCATCTATCACATTGCTAGAAATCACTAGAATTTGTTAAATTTGACCTGAGTTTATGCTCAGGAGTCAGGAGTTGTGATAATATGAAAAGATAATGTGGTGGCCAGTGTCGAGAGTAAATTGTTGCCAATGATTCATTGATTTGGATGCTAAATTATGACAGGTAGGGTCATCCCAGAGAGTGTGATCTACAGTTATGGAACTGTGCTGCTGGACCTTTTGAGTGGAAAACACATCCCTCCAAGCCATGTATGGATAATGATTTTATTATTATTATTTTTTTACTCGTTTTCATTCGGAAATATTGTGTTTCTGTAACTGGAATCCTGGTCGGAGGATCTCAGAATGATTGTGTGAGCAACATTAGTGTGAGTAGGTGGAATTAAGTACTAAATTTGACAATAACTTAGTACTCTTGTTCTTCCTTATTAGTACGCCATTATTTCGTCACCTTGGAGAGCATATTGTGCAGTAATGGACAATATTGGATTCATCCCTGGATTACTTTTGTTTAAACAGACTGCATTACTTTTGTTTCTCCAGGCATTAGATTTGATAAGAGGGAAGAATTTATTGTTATTATTGGATTCATCACTGGAAGGACAATACGCAAACGAAGATGCAACTGAATTGGTTGAGCTGGCCTCTAAGTGTCTTCAGTACGAGGCTAGAGATCGACCTGATATCAAGTTTCTCCTTTCAGCTACAGCACCCCTTCAAAAGCAGACAGAGGTGAAATCTTGAAGTGCCTTGAGCTCGAGTGAACACATACATTATGTCATTGCCATGATGAGATTGGCTTGTTCTGTCAATGCATCTTAGCCCTAATAAGTTTTTTGCACTGGTACTTATAGGTTGCATCTCATGTTCTTCTGGGTCTACCAAAAACTCCGATAGTGCCACAAACCGTTCTTTCTCCATTTGGAAAGGCTTGTGCGAGGATGGATCTTACTGTGGTGCACGAGATCTTGCTCAAAACAGGTTATAAGGATGAAGAAGGTGCAGAAAATGAGGTTCGTTTTGTATTATACACATTTTGTTGGTGGTTTGGAAATAAAGAACTTTACATCATTATCAAGATCTCAAAGAAAAAATATTTAGACGGCATTGATAAAAACTTTGTTTATAATGCTGGACGGCCTCTCTATAATCTCTACAGTATAATCTGGGACAAACTGTTGTTTAATTCAATTTCAAAAGCTGCTTTTCTCTATATTTCTGCACATTCATTTGCATCACTATGCCGTCAAAAAACTATCGGAATGATCCAACCTGGTGCAATTTCCTTCTCGTAGCTATCATTTCAAGAGTGGACGCAGCAAGTGCAAGATATGTTGAATACAAAGAAATTTGGGGATATTGCTTTTAGGGACAAGGATTTTAAGAATGCTATTGACTACTACTCTAAGGTATGTTAATTTTTCTCGAACGCAAGAGCATTCCATGTACAAGTAATTTTTTGTCGAAATAAGTTGCTTTCTAATCAAACCTTGACAGTCTCGGAAGCCTAAATTTTATCTTCTCTCCTCCTATTTTCTCGATGTTTGGGTATTGGATACTATTTCTTCTCAGTCTCCGTAGATAGATTAAGCTATGGAGTTAAATAATTTATGTCCTTAGGAGGAATTTATTTTTTATGTCCAAAAGTTGCAGAATACTCGATTAAATGTGTCCTTTTGCACAATAGATAATTACTCAAATGAAAAGAGAGATTATGATTGACATTCAAGAAATCGTTGAAAGTAGTCTGATTTTAACACAATAAAGGGCTACATATTGTTCAAGCGAAATCATCTGTTTGCATTTGACTGCATTTCTTGAGGTTGGCTATCTGTTCATACAGCTGCAATAGCTTGGACATGTGACTGCACATAACCCTTTTAAACATAAATCTCCACATACAGTTTCCAATTATAAAAATGTCGAACTTTTGGGAAATATGTGCTCAGAATCTCAAGTTGCCTTCTTCCTTGTTAAAGGAAAACAAAATTGAAAATAGGCTACTTGCGGTTCATTTTTTCCCTCACTTTGTCAACGTGTGGATCGGAACTTGATTCTGTGAATAGATATTCAGTCTGATATAATCATCACTAGGTGCACAGTGCACTACCCCCCATAGCTGCTTAGAACTTGTGGCGTATGTATTAGGTAAATTTCTTGTGACATTGTCTGCTGTATTTGAGATTACAGTTATAATAATGCGACTCATGAATTTACACTCGCGTGCTGGACACTTTACATTGCCAGAATCTTTGTCTGAGTTTGTTTTTCAACATGCAGTTGGTATCGATGATGCCTGTTCCATCCGGTACTGTCTTTGTTAGGCGAGCTCTTTCATACTTGATGATTGGCCAACCAGAACTTGCCCTGAGAGATGCCATGCAAGCTCAGGTATGCTTGCCCGAGTGGCCTACTGCCTTCTACATGCAAGCTCTTGCCTTGTCCAAGCTCGGAATGGACAGTGATGCTCAGGACATGCTTACCGATGGAGCCTCGTTCGAAGCAAAGAAACAGAACGGCTGGCGCATTTGAAACAATGACCTGTTTCAGGCAAATGTCAAATAGTATAGTATCCGGGTTACCGGCGCTCTATCTATTTCCGCCATGGAAATGTCATTGGGTGTGAAGATGAAAGGCTGAATTAGATTAGATTTTATGTGTGTTGAGGGTTGTTTTCAGTTGATGCCCCTTCCATTATTGGCAAGAGTAGATTTATACAGAGTGAAATGTATAAAAGATTGGTGATGGCAGAAATAAGTAGAGAAGTAACCCACTGACCCTTCCGCCGGTTCTTACAGTAAGTTTAACCATGTACCCCAAAATGGGGTATGCGTTTTCCCTATTTTAACAAAATTCCTTTTTCTATATTAACAAAAAAAAATTTAAGGGATTTTATATTCTAACATCATATCATATTTCAAAAATCACATTTAATATTATAATATTTGTCAACATAATCACTTTTGATTTTACAATTACCTTGTTATTACAAATGAAACAAATTTTGATTTAATGTTAATAATATTTTTTGAAATTAATATTATATATATGTATTTCTAATTAAATGATTTTTAATAGTTTGGGAAATAGAGAGAAATCGTAAAATAATATTTGTGAAAGGTGGGGGAGAGAAATAATAAAATAATGTTTGAGGATGCTTGACATTAGGGCTGTCAAAAAAAAAGGGGAAAAGTCAAATTGTCCGGTCGAACCAATCGTTTGGCTGGCTTCAAATATTTTTTAATAAAATGGAATCGACCTGTTTTCAATATATCTTTTGCCATAAATTCGGTCGGTTTGATTTTCTGTCAAAGTAAAAGGCCCAATAGCTAAAAAAAAAAATGTAAAACACTAAAAAAAAAATCGAAAAAGCCTGCCAAAATGAGGATCACTGACAAACAAATTTATGACAAAATTATAGCTAGGTTTATTTTATGGAATTTATTAAGGTTAAAATTTAGAGAATTTGTTCTTTTTTAGGGTTTAACTCTTATTGTTTATGTTACAACATGAACAATACAATATGAGAGTCAGTTATGGATTAGCGAATCCGTTTCTCTTATAATTTAACATTTATTGTTTATGTTACAGTAATGAAAAAAATACAATTACGTGGCATATATATATTAATAACATTGTTTTTGAAAAATAATGTATTTAAAAAAATACATTAAAAACTATCGATTATGAATGTTGTTAGCAAGAGTTTTATATGTTGTACTCGAATATGCAATTTTTTTTTGAAATTTACCATATATTTTGAGAGATAAATCATTTTAAAATTTTATTTATGAAAAAAATTAAAATACAAAATTGTAGGTAGATCTATTTTATGGGATTTATAAGATTAAGGTCAGTCATTTAAATTTGTTTGCAACCATGTCAGTTATTAGATTTTTTGTAATTAATTTAATTTTTATTTTATGGATTCATGGTATGACTGAAGGCTTTCAAGAAAAGTATATGTTAAATGAAAGAAATTTAACTTCAAAAATATATTAATTTTTCTCTTCTAATTAATTATTTTACTGTCTTAATCAATATGTTGAGCATGCATGAGCCATTAGGGTTTAGTGAATTTGTTTTCGTAGGATTTAAAACTTATTGTTTAAGTTACAACATGAAAATCAGACACACGAGCCCGTTAGGCTTTAATAAATCTGCTCCCCTTAGAGCTTAACACTTATTGTTTAAGTTAAAACAGTGAAAAAAAAACACAATCACATAGCATATATATTAATATATTAATTACATTATTTTTGAAAAATAATGTAATTAAGAAGTACATTAAAAACTATTGATGATGAGTTTTGTTAGAAAGAGTTTTACGTACTGTGTTCGAATATGCATTTTTTAAAAAAAATCTATCATGTATTTTGAGGGATAAAATATTTTAAAATTTTATTTATGAAAAAGAATAAAAAAAAAAATACAGTGGACTGGATGAAATACAAATAAGATTTTTCAATGGATTTTAAAGCTAATAAATTCCACTTTATGGATCGGCCTCCAAATCTCCTAATAAAAATTTTACAGTGAACTGAATTGGAGTATAAATAAAATTTGTCAGTGAACTTTAAAACCTATAAATTCCATTTTATAAATTGTCCTCCAAATCTTCCCAAATTTATTGGCGTTTGGCCTAACTCATAACTGAAAATCAATCAAAATTGAAACATAGGTTTTCCCTTTAGTATAATCTGCAACCAATTGATTTTCGGTTTATCCTTGTGCAAAAAACTGAGTCAATCGGCCGGGTGAAATTTAGTAAAGAATTGTTCAAAAAAAAAGAAATTTAGTAAAGAAAGGGACCAAAATTGTTAATAGATATTAAATTGTTTTAAAAAATTATTTTTGCTATGGATAATTTTTTAAGACAGTATAGAGAGGTTGGTATTCCACGCCAGCATCTCGATAAAGAAACGAGGAAAACGTCAAAACCTCTCTTCTTCCCTTTGTGTCGCGCTTCGCTCTGCTCGGTAACTTCTATTGACTATCGCAGTCTCCGGTACTCTCTTCGTCTCTCTTAATCAATTTAACTGTACTTTCGGTTTATCTGAGGGTAAAGAACTTATGGGTTCATGTTGATTTTTTTATGCGTTTTCTGGGTTGATTACCATATAATCTTAGCCTTATTTAGATGTTGCTTGTCAGGTCAAGATGTATGGAATGATCTGATATGTTTCCATGTAATCCTAGCTTTGCTCCGTTTCATATCTAATTTCTCCGATCTTTCTTTTTGGTTTAAACTTTAAACTAATTAATAATTTGTTGATATTAGTGATTTGGGTTTTGAAAGTTTGATTTTTGTTCTCTCTGGTTATGGGGATCGCTTATTACAGTTGGAATGTTTGTAATCCTGGGGTTTATATAATCTTTCCATCGTGTATCACAGTTTAATGACTGATTTTACAAGATTTAGATACTGAGGAGTGAGGACTAGCTATTTTTTGTTTATATAATGAGTTCGTTATTTAATGTTATGACCGGGTAAGCTAACTAGCTAAGTGCTAAGGATAAATATTGTAGATTTCATTTAGTTGGAAGAATCTCTGGAAGACAAAGTCAAAGACCCGTAGACAAGTATGGAATGCTCAATCTCACCGCTACAGATCATGTTTTTATTTACAACTGAACAAAGCTTGAAAGTTGGAAAGAGTTGGACTTTGCTTTTGTGGCAAGTACCACATGCCTGAGATTAGTGTCATTTATTTTACTTCTATCATAAGATTAAGAAGAAGTGCAACTTAGAGATCGCAGGTTCAAACCCCAAAAACAGCCTCTCCGCATATTATGTTGAGGGAAGGCTGTGTACAACTTAGTTTTTAACTCTGGGTGGTGCTTATTTCTGCATATCTTATTTTTGGTGATGGTTGACCTCCTGAAAATGAGACGTTGCCTCTAATTTTTTCGAAAATGACCTGACTGGCAAAAACCTATTCTTTTCTCCAATTTGACTTAATTTCTGGACCATAGATTACTTTTGGATGCCATTTCCTTTGACAACTATTTCTGCCTGGTAGATGTTTTATGTGCAACATTGAATTCTCTTAGACTTGTAGCTGATGTTGGAATGTAGTGCTTTTAGAGGCCATTAGACCCTTGTGCCTCCATCTTACAGCTTTTTTCATTGTATGGAATCACTGAGTTTTATGAATTTGTAGCAACTCGAAGCTCTTGTGAAATTCAATTTCATTTTAAATCCAAGTTTGAATTTGTATTTTGACATCGTTGCTGTTTGGGATTCAATTTATTTTTTAATACAGTTGTAATAATTGAGGTACTGTGCCTTTTGGCATGATATATGTTGTAAGTGTCAAAACCTCTGGTTTTGTTTGTTCTTATCTGAAGTACACAGAGTTGAAAACAAAAGCTTTTGTGGAAAGATGGATTTTGGGATAAATATTTTCCCGTCAAGAAATGTTGGCATCTCTCATCTCAGATTCACTGGCAAGTTTTGGTTGGGTTTATATGATGGAAGCCCATGTTTGTGTGGATTTTACGTTTTTGATCTGTGTGTGGCTGTATCATATTGTGTATGTTTCCTGTTATAGTTCTTCTATGTGATGTTATGGCTAGTATTTCTGTTTGTCATAAAGAGGAATAAAATTTATGCACTCCTGTGTTTGTTACAGCTTTCATGTCGCGTTTTGGTTTAGGGGACTTGAGAGAAGATGGTGGTCTAGTAGCATATATTGCAGTATATCCTATTTTGGTCTCCATTGCTGTGGTTTTCCTACCGGCCGCTTTGGTGTTGTGAATCTATATGAATGTTAAATGTGCTAGTCATATCAGATTGTTTATCAAACTGAACTGAAAGTGATGCATGTAGGGTAAGCAGACTGTTTATGGATAATACAAAAATTGGCAAGGAGACTTCTGAGGAAGCGACGAGGGAGTTGCTTATTGGTATCTCTTACGCTTTACCAGACAAGATTATTGCATCGCAGCGTTCATCGGAGAAACTGAACAGCAAGGAGCTGGTTGATGGGATAGATCGTGATGGCGAAGAGAAGTACAGGTCTGAGTTGATGTCCATAGCTTCCGAGTCACCTGAGGACAAAGGGTTACCTGTTTTGCCAGGAGAAGTAGAGGGTTAGCCTGGACAGTTGATTTCTTATTTCCTGTTCTGTTTGTCAAACAACTTGTTTGTGGTTTGCAGTAATATACACTTTCTGATTGATTGTGATCTAAGACTGCGCACAATACAGTGTGCAGATCACAATCTATGTAGGCTGATGACCTACGTGCATGGCTTGAAGATGTCTCGTTTGTACAAATAAAACTTCAAAGGTTTCTCAAAATGTTAAATATGTCTCGTTAAAATACCTGACGACCCAAGTATAGGTTTATATTGGATGTCCAAAAAGCACAAGCTTATATGGTGTCAAGCGCGTAGGGTTAAAATGTCCAATGGCCCGAGTTTAGTCTTATATAAGATGTCTAAAAAGCAAGTTTTTATGATGACAAGTGTGTGTGTCAAAATGTTTGACAGCCCGAGTTTAGATCCATAATATGTCTAAAAAATAAACTTGTGTCTCATTCTCAATTACAAAAAAAAAAAAAAAAAGGGCTAAAATGAGAGTAATGCATTATAGATAGCAGGAAAGGAGATTAGTCCCAATGGAGGATAAGACCATATTTTTGTGGGCTGTGATTGCGAGAGGAGTGAGAGAGATTCGTTTTTTAGGGTGAAATGATCCAAAACCATAAGCTATACCAGTATGTTGATGTGGAAGTAGAACCTGATGCCAAATTTTTTAGGGTGAATATGACCCAAAACCAGAATCTATACCATTACGTTTTCTGTGGGTTTGGACAAAATTGTTGGCTACCTTTATTTGCATTCCATTATTTCTTAACTACATTCAACTTTGATCAATTAGGGTTTGATCATTTATTTTTTAAGATATAGAATGCTCACACCCTATCTTTCATATTTCAATCAAAGACGAGCAAAAAATTTACACACTTAAATCGTTGTCATGTCCATCGTTGGGCCACACTCTAGCTGACAACGTTGTCCCTCTGACCATCCCTTCTCAACAAGTGGGGATATCACCATATCAAGGGTGGAGCAAGGAATTCATATCCCCTACTGATTGGTGAGGCAGCGCTCTCAATTTTTTTTTAGGATTATTTATTGAAAAAAACCTAATTTCTAATTGATTAAAGCAAAATCAAAATTAAAAACTAAAGTATCATTAAATGAACAAAGACCATATACTCAAAATAAAATTCAAGAAAGACTATTCAATCCAACTAAACACCTCTAATAATCCATAGAAATATAATCCAGATGAAACATAATTTAAATATATAAATTTAAATAAATACAAAGCAACATAATTAAATGTTAAAATTAAAATCAACCTTAAAAAATTGCATTTTTACGGTTAAAATATGTATTTTTTATAATAAAAAAACGGGGTGGGCGGTGGGTTCGGTCCCCTAGTCCTCTAATGGCTCCACTACTGGTTATGATAATGCTGAATTTTTGGATGTGCAATACTTTTTTTTCTTTGAAGTATTTATAATTTATTATGGATCGTCTTAGTAAGTTTATCATTTATTTTAATTTGTGGTGTTGTTTAGTGAAAATATATTTCTTTGGTTTTTTTTTTTTTTGGTTGTCATATAGTATATTTCATAAACGTATGAGTTTTAAATTAGGAAGAGTGTGGTTAGAACCGGAGTGTAAATATATTGAGCTGTAGTTGAAAAATCACCAAAATTGTTTCTACAATAGACTTGGTCGGGCCACCGCTAGTCACAATTTATTTATTTTTATCCTGGCTCACCATTTTGCTTTGAGTAGTCATGATATGTACTTTGCGTGTGAAACTAATAGAAAATTTCCCATTTTAAGAAAGATTGTTATTCTTATAAGTAACCTTATTTATTGTTTACTCATTTTGGTCTCATGAGTAGAAAAAGTAGGCCTACTCCTCTGCACAACTGCAACTTTGTCCAGCCATTTAAATTTGCTTTCTATATATATGGTGTCGGAGCATACGTGATCTAGCTTTGCTGGAAATTGCACATTTTCTTTTCAATATTATTTCTAAAAAAAATTCAAAAACTAAAATTTATAAGAGGAAGAAAGAACCAATTAAGAAGAGAGAGCCAGCGAAGGCTGTGAAAATTTCAATGGTTGACATAAATATATACATACATATTTCCTCCTGTACTCTTTCTGGTCCTGCTCCTCCACATGAATGACATGTTCTTTGTCTTGATGCCAAATTTAAATTACATAATTAATAGAGTTTGACTGCCTATTAGGACATCAATATGAACGGTCACATCTGAATGAAATCACAAAAATAAAACTAATATCATTTTGACCAAACTCGAAAATCACATCATATAAACTAATCTCATTTTGTCACTTTAAATATTCGAGATAAACTTAAAATCTGCTGGAATGATAAGTTAAACAAAAAAACTCCGAGCATTGTCACAATAATCTTGCTCTAAATGGGAATTTAATTTGAGATTTTTTCGAATCCATACGATTTTATTCGAGAGAGATTCATATTTATTGTCAATATCTAGTCCAATAATTATTAACATTGATATATATATATATATATGTATGGGTTTGGAAAATCACACCTTAATACATCACTAACACTTGTTAATTGTTAGTGGATTAAGTTTAGTATAGAGATGATGATGACTGAAGTTTGGAGATGATGATGTAAATGTGAAATGAATACATATGTTATTATGTCATGATTAAGATGGGTTATGCAAATGCATAGCAGTTATGCTCCCCCACGAAACTTAGCTGATCAATTTTAATGTTTTTTAGGAAGATTTAAAAAGAGTCAGCGGGGCTGTTCAACAGCTATAGAGGAATGATGATATAAGAAACTAAAAATCAAATATTTAAATAAATAATTAAATTTGAATGAATAAGTTGTGCAGATATTCAAAGTCTCTCGCTGTCCTCGCCAGTGTTTATTGTATAAAGCCTTGGATATAGCATATATATGTGTGGGTACATATCAAAAGCACGGTTGATGATTTAGCAAGTGAATCTCTATGAAATCAAATCGTATTGACTCGAAATTTTTTAAATTTGATTCTGATAACAGAATTTTTATAGCCATATTTTAAGCTTTGGCCTACTAGCTTAAATCTTTATACACGTAGCGTGACAATCCGAATTTAGACTTATATCTAATATGGAATGATTAAATGGTCGTCCAAGCAAGTTTGCAGCTTATTTATCATTTGACCCATCAGAAGTTCAAAATTACATTTGTGGCCTATGAACATATAATTTTTTTACTTTTAAAAAAAAACTTTTTTTTTTTTTTTGCTTGGGGGTGAATTTTTCCAACTTACAGACTGAATTCATCTTGTCATATGGATACCTTTGACATGTTAAATGATTCAAATATTTGAAAATTTAAGAAAAGTTAAAATATCTAATTATTTCTTTTTAGGAGATGATAATGATGGTAACCTTTAAACTTATCGATTTGCCGAATTAATGCTTTGCTTTAACTTTCAATATATTTGAAAATAAAAGCGAAAATAATCCAAATATTTGAAAATTTACAGCGGGTCAAAACACTTAATTACCTAAGACAATAGTAAATCAAATAATATCTTTGAAAATCCTTAAAAAAGTAATGATATCTTTGAAAATCAGTTACTAATGGTAATCAGTAATTCTTGCCAAATGTACTCTTCAGGGCTCACAGTCAACTCCAAATATGTAAATATTTGACTAAAAGTGATCCAAATCTTCACCAATCAAGGTTAAGTTGTAGCAAATTAGGATTTAGGGTTGGGTTTCAAAGTAAAAAATCTGTATCTATTAATTACCCTTTGACCACTAATTTTTTCAAATACCTTGTTTCTCATTGGCTACTGGCTAGGATCAACGACCACATATCTGTATATATATATTCACGTGAAGCTAACTATGAACCATGTATGCCCAATAAATTTGAAACCTTTTTAAAAGAAGAAAAAAAAGTCAAAATAAATAGCCCAGCTAAAATAAGGTTCCTTGTGAGTTTCCATACAACCATCAGCAATCAATAGCATATCTACATATTTGACTTTGAATTGTTTCCATATTTAGACTTGCTCAGTAGTTTCTCTCCCTCTCCCTCTCCCTCTCCCTCTCTCCCTCTCTCTCCCTATAAAAAAAAGGAGACGCTTGCACTGTATGAGATGAATATTTAAACAGTAGCTTCGACAGTGAAGGATTATTATTCAGCAATGGAGGTCGACTATCCTGGAGATTTCAGGTGTCCAATCTCAAAGGAGGTGATGAAAGATCCAGTCACAGTCTCCACCGGAGTCACCTACGAACGTAAGAACATCGAGAAATGGTTCTTCAATTACAAGAAGAGCACTTGCCCTGCAACCATGCAATGCCTCCATAGCTTCGATCTTACTCCAAACCACACCCTCCAACGTCTCATTCAAAACTGGCAAATCAACAACAAAACAAACCCAGATTCGCCGTCTTGTTCGTCATCTCCACAACCTTCAATCAAGCACGATGAGATGGTTTCTCTCCTTCGTGACATCGAATCTTCTCCTTTCAAGGTAACCCCCCTGAAGAAGCTTCGATCTGTTCTTGGTGATTGGAGTAGCACTACAACGATCATTGATTTTATTGGGTCTGGTGGAATTGATGTTCTTGTCAAGATTATAATCGAAGTTCTTGTCGATTTCGATGGCTTCAGAGCGTGTGAGGAAGCACTGAGGATTTTACATGATTCTCCATTACAATTGGAAGAAGACAAGATGTTCGGTCAATTGTCAAAACCAGAATGTATAAAGGCTATGATTGTGATTCTTCGAAGAGGAAGCGCGGATGCAAGGCTTTACGCAATCACAATCTTTAGAAAATTGGAGAAAACCAATATGATCTCCAACTGTTTGATAAAAGACCAAGGTATCGATTTCTTTAAGTCTTTGTTAGAGCTTGTATCGGACGACGAGATATGTAGCAAGGCTAGTGCTTGTGCCTTGGAAGTACTAATAGAAATACAGGGTTCTTCAAAGAAAATCAGATTAAAAGCCATTGAAGCCGGTGCAATATGCCTCCTATTAGAGCTCCTACCAGACTCTAATCGATCCAAGTGCGAGAAAATCTTGCTTTTAATCAAACTCTTGTGCGAGAACGCAGAGGGAAGGCTGGCTGTAGTGGAGCATGGACTCGGAATCGCGGCGGTGACCAATAAACTTTTACATGTATCAAATGCAGCAACAAAGCTAGCTGTTAAGATATTGTGGCTGATCTGTAATTTCAATCCGACGGAGAAGGTGGTGGAAGAAATGATGATTTGCGGATCGGTAAAGAAGCTTTTGGCATTGATGCATATGGATGGAAGATCATCAACAAAAGAGAGAGTGATTAAGATGTTCAAGTTGCATGGTAATTCATGGAGGAGGTACCCTTGTTTCCCTGCAGAGTGGAAGGAGTATTTGGGTTTAGAGAGTTAGATTATTTGAATTAACCAAATGAATTGATGGCAAACACACAGATGTAGAGATAATTAATTTTTCTCAATCAAGTTTGAAGTAGAATGACATTGCCAGCCAATAGTGTTTGTGTGTGTGTGTGTGGGGTTTGATTTTTATGAACTCAGTGTTTCTGTTTATCGTATTATTATGTTCTTGTCTTTGTCAGTGTTTGTTCCTGGAAATCAGGAAATCATATGTATATGTTCGACTCATGTAATCCTGCTCATATGTAATTAGGGCTGTCATTGGATGTAGAATTGGATTAATCTAAGATTATGTATGAATCATAAACCCCAGACCCAAACCCAGTGTGTTCTTTTTTTATAGGCCCAGCGCCTCAGACCATGAGTTTTTTTTTTTCTTTTCTTCTGGGTTGGCTGTTGTAAACATATTACTACATCTATCCCTATTTGATAGGCTCACTTGTTTTTTCACACAGATTAAAAAATATAATTAATATCATTAAAATAATAAATTTAGTTAGTTTTCTTTATAATATATCATTCAAGTACTTCACTCACACTTTATTATTGCTAGAAGTTGATGTTTAATAAAGATACACAAAAAATGATGCTAGATTAGTAAATTAGTATTTTTTTTTACTTATTCTCAATAAGAAAGTAGATTATTATTTGGGGCACACCAAAAAAGAAAGTGAGTCTATCGAATAGGGACGTAGGTTGTAATTTTTTTGCAGTATTATTCAATTTGATGGCAGATATTTTAAATAAAAATGATAAAAATTCTAATGATTTTCATTCTAATAGCACTTCTAACATATCAGTCATTTATTGAGAGTGATTTTTTTATGAGTTTCTCTCTATAATGTCATAATACCTAATAAATAAATGCAACACACAACTAAAATACTTTTCATATGAAAATCACTGAGACTCTTAATTAGCATTAACTAAAAATTGGAAAATATGAAATTTCCTTTTCTCTCTCATATTCCTATATGCACTTTCCCTTTTCGCGTTCTCCGACCATCATACGATTCTTTTCAATTTTTCATGGTCTCGCACGTGCCAATTCACCGGTTGTTGATGACAATGTATGAGTAGTTGATAGTGATAAGTAACTTATAATTTAAATTTTAAAAACAGCCAATTAACACCGTCTAATTGATTGTAGTACACCCTATCAGCAAATACTGTGCTAGGATCGTTGAATATTTTCTTGGTACCCACATAGTCACATTTAAAGAACACCAAAATTTATCATTCTTTGCAGATATCGGCCATGCTTGTCATTAATTTGTGTATATATATATATATATATATATATGCGTGTGTGTAGTTATACAGACTATACAGCAAGCATTTTTTTATTTAGTAGGGTCAATAATATCGATTACTGGAATATTGGAGAAATAAAAAAAATGCATGATTTGTGGTCAACGGGTTTAAAACTTAAAATTCATGAGTGCATGGTTGTGGTTCATTAGAGAGGTTGGTGGTCGGCCAGCCAACTAGTCGGATCTCGAGCCCATCCCTCTAGCACATGCATCTAAGGTTTTCTTAGACTTTCAGATTCATATATTTTGATTTTTTTCCTTCCTTCACCTAATATATACCAATCTTTAAAATACACCTTTGAATTATTTTTGCAAGGGTGGGATAAGGGTGGCAAAAATTTAGATCCATATAATATGGGTTATTTACAAGAGATATTAATGTCTGAACTCAAATTGGTTTGAATTTTCAAACGTACCTAATTAGTCATATCCGATTTGTTTAAATTCAAATAACTAAATTATATAATAATCCAATCCGAATTATGGACAACTAAATCACACAAAAAAAAATTTGTCTTTAGACTCGAACCCGGTTTTAAACCGAAGAAATTTTTTGTGTTTACACCTGAATTTCAAACATATAATTTATATTTAAACTTAATTAAAATCGATCATGCAAGTCCGATGGAAATTTGCTATTCTATGGTGGGGTTCAGGTCAACCCCTTTGTTGTTATGTGATTGTGATATACTTTGTGAGTTTGAGGTCATGCAGAATCTTAGTTAAACCACCAAAACAACCATTTTTTGCAAAACCCTTTGAAAACTAACATTGTTTTATGTGACAAAACTTCACAACATGATGCACGCACTAGTTTCTTACTGAACCCTCTTATCTAATATTGTAGTACCCTTGTGCATGGTTATGTCATCAATTACTGAACCCTCTTACCTAGTAACCGATTTGATGTATTTGTCACCTTTACGTCTAAAATAATATTGTAAACCATGTGTGTGCATGGTTTGTCACCTTATTGTTTGAATAAGGGAAAGGGAGTGGAGTTCGAATTCGAGATTACGTATGATAACTTGAGAATTATTCTTTTTTCTACTGTCATAGATTAGATAAAAAATTATGTATGCCCACAAAAAAAACACACACACGTATATGTATTTTTACATGTGCATTCAAAATATACACCTAACTTCATGAAGTTTAAGTCATTTTTAAATATTTGTTTTTGGATTGATTTTAAGAATTCAATGATTTTTTTTTGTTCAAAAAATATCAACATAAAAAATGCATGATAATTCTATATCGTTGGATATAAAATACAAAACATACGATACATTTTTCATGTTACATTTGATTTTTGTTTTGAATAAAAATATATCGTTGGATTCATAAAATCGATCAGAAGACATATAATTTTTTCAATTTTTTTTAAAAATGTCTTGAACCTCAAAAAGTTAGGTACAAATAAAAAATATAAATATATACACACACATGAGTATCTGTTGTTCGGGAACCTAGTATATACTCGAGTATTTTTTGATGTTGTTGTGATGACAAGCCATTATTTACAAAACCTGTTGGTTTGGAATTAACGCAAAACCCATATGAGTCATACACTAACTACAAAATGTGAAAAAATGGTGGGTAATGCCCACCTAGTCCAAAACATGGCAATGGGCTTGACTAGCAAAACGACGGTGCCTAATAAGAGCCCAACCTAGGCCCATCAAACTTCTTGTCAAGTAGACTGAGTCACTGAGTACCTTAAGAAGGCCAAAATCAGGTCAGGAGAGCGTTAAAAACTTAAAATCATCATCAGAATTCAGAAACGATGCTGAAGATCAAAGTCTCAATGTCATAGATAAACAAACCCACCTGCAATGAGATATGAGAACATGCTGTTTTCAACACAATCTCAGTTCTCTCTACAGTAAAATTTCCCCTCTTATTATGGGTATCATAAGGGAACAGGGCAGTAATCAATTGATTTGTGTTGATAGTTTATTCAAATATGCAGGCAAATCGACAGATAGTATCCTACTTAATTCATCGAGGGGCGCCAACGGCCATTTGAAATGAAATTCAAAGCTTCGCAATAGCGTATCCAGGCAAATTCAACCTAAGTGGAAGCTTTAAATCTTCCCATTCTTCATCGTTCACCTTTTCAAAGTACAAGCCGACCATATCATTGCGGACATGCTCCAATTTTGAAGGTTCCCACTGTTCGAGATTATTAGAAAGACAAAAGGAAAACAAATTACAGTATAATGAGAGATGAAGTCGGATTTCGTATGGAAATCTTATGATGGAAAATTCATGGAGTGAAAGGAAGAGAGTTTACTTGCCTTGGGGTTCTTGTCCTTATCCAACAGTAGAGCTCTGCAACCCTGCAAGTGAAGGTGAGATTTAAGAGCAGTTCACAAGGAAGAAGATGTTAGATGTTAGAAAATAAATAATTCGAGGCAGGTGACACCTCAAAGAAGTCTTTGCTAACTTCTCCCCGCATGACATGGCAAACCATTCTCCACTCGCGAACAAGGCATTGACCAATACCTTGGAGTCGTCCTTCCCTAATCTGGAAAGGTTAACAAGATGTCTTTATCCATCAACACGTCAAGGAAACTTGAATTCATGGCCTTTAAGCAGAATAGTCACTAATTTCTTCTCCTTCTAATCATGCTGGTATGGTGGGATTGTGGTTAAATACCACTGTTTTCCTTGACATATTAAGCAGTAAAAAAAAACATGCCATTGGGTCCTTACTTCGAGAAGGGCAGTTTGATATCTAATATTTATTGTCAATAAATAAAAGTTATTAAAGAATGTTGAACACGTACTGATCTGAGAGAAATTTTAAGACTTGTTGGCGAAGCCTTCTTCAGTGACTGAATTGCAGCAGAGATCCAATCATCTGCCCTATTTGAGGCTTCTCTCTCCTATTTGATAGAGAGCATAAGATCAACACAGTTTTCACTACCATAAGTGTATGAACAGGATTACAAAATAGTTCTCCGAATCAACAAAAAGAATATCATAAGCAACTTACGAGGGTATTTAAGATGTCTTCAACTGTTCTTCGTGAGAAGCACCTGTCAATAACCTCTAACCTGAAGACACAAGAAACTATTCGGAATGAGGAACTAGAAAACATGCAGCAATGCCATATAAGAACGTCTGGAACGATAGAACCGAAAAACCATTGCAATTGTTATGGGCAAAAAATTCTTTATTGGAACCTAATGGAATGCATTGAACTTGAATGCTATACGCTCATATATTGGATTGTACATTTGAACTCATTCTCTAGCCCTTTTTGGGTTAGAAATACTGCAAATTAGATGCTTATTTCCAGGCCAAACCAATTGTTGGAGATTTCAGTAAATTTTAGAAAACACAAATTCTGATAAGCATAGGAAGCCCAAACTCACTACAAAAAAAGTCCAAACAATCCAACTTAAGTGATTATGAAGAATACTAATTTGGTCAAGCTAGAGGATTGACAGAACCGTTAATTCTGTCACAAACTAACTGCTGGGGCAGAAGCAACAAAGCTCAGGTGCGAATGCTGTAAAGCTCATCTCCAAGCTGATACAAACTATCTAGATAGGCTATAGTCACAGATGAAAATTGAAGAGAGATAGGAGTCACAAGTAGTCACTGAAAACTAACCAATGGAAAGCACTCTGCTCTTTTAAAGGAGGTTTCTCAGAGTATCTGTCAATTATAGCTGAAATTTCAGTCGAATCACTTGAATCTACCTTCAATAGTTCTTGTTCTAACAACTTCAATTTCTGCATTCACGCCAGAGCATTCAGTCATTAGCCAGGGTATTAAAATGATTTCACACATCCTATGATTCATTTTTCTTGCAATGATAACACATGATCAGGGGTAAAAATGCTTTTTGCATTTAAAATGCCAGCAAGCTTTAAATGGCCATCATCATTCTTACATTTATAAAGTAACTTGATTGGGTGAAACAAATACATAAAAGTCTACTCCCAATTTTGCAATAGTTGACAAACATAATAGTCCAGACATGTTGCGGGCAATTATAATATCGACGCAAGTCCCAGAATTTTGTGACTTTTGACCAACATGAGTCTGGCCTTGCTATTTGAATTTTTAAGAGGGTACACTTATAATTAGTTGAGTATGGGAATAAGGAAGGCATACAGCTGCAGGAACGAAATGAGTCGCCAGGCCACATGCAAGCATATCAGCACCATCCAACCGCGTCCCTGTAAGACCAACATATTCCCCTGCCAAGAAAACATAGAACAATAATATTAATAACCTGTACCACAAATGAAATCCAGGACTGCAACTCTGCAAGTAATAATGGTTGCTTCAAGAACAAATAAATCGACTTGGCATATGATTGCATTTGAAACATAGGCAGAAAAGGAAAAGAAAATTTAGATAATTTTACTTATGCAAATGGTAATAGAATTCATGAGAATTTAAAATAAGTTCCAATTTTGCATTAGTTTTGGGAGCCATTAGGAGGTTTGATGTTTCAGCATAGTCTAATGACTCTAATTTATACTCCAAGAATATAACTTCTGTTATTTAAACTAATGCACGTCAAAGTAACTGAAGCAGACAATTTGGGGTAATCCAAAGCAAAATATGCAGCCAAAGAATTGAAATCAACAGAAACCATTTTAAGATAGAAAACCACAATATGCATACCAAATCAAGGCCGACTCAAGATTCATTGAGGCAAAAAAAAATTGAAGAGAGAGAGAGAGGGAGATGTCTATAGTTCCATGCGGCAATCAATTGTATGTGCATGACCAAAAACATGCAATGATATCATCATAAAAATATGCAAGTTCACAACCATATGACTTCCAATTTTTTTTCTGGTACAAGGTTAACTGTCATTACCAAAAAATCCAGGCAGTCTTGAAAGAAAATAAGAGGCGCCAACATCAGGGAACAGCCCTAAAGCTGTTTCTGGCATGGCAAAGATCTGCAAAAGATATCAGATTACATGATTTTAGAGACTTAAAAATATTAAATGATTAAAAGTTTTCTCTTCATGCCCAAAGGCATAAATATACTATTTACTTCGATAAAGTTCTATGTTCCAGAATACTTTCATGTTGATATTTCGCATTACAAACCTCCTATGACTTACATGGTTGAGGACCTTGAGGTTGCATGTTGTTCTGTTTTAACACTAGTTTTAAACAACGTTGTATATAAGTTGTTGCATCTTTTGGACTTCATAAGGTGAGCATTGAATACTAATATCTATTAGAGAGATTTTTGTTATGTCCTTTTTGCTTTTTGTAAAGGTGAGCATGTGACCTAGCGGTAGAGTTGCAAGGTCGCAAATTCAATTCCAGCAAAGTCTTTCCACATACTATATTATGTCGAGATAAGGTTTTTGTACATTATATATGTCCTTGACCCTCCCCCCGTAGAAGTCATGTGTTCATTTCTTGAAAACAACCTATCCACATATTTACGTGGGGGTAAGGTTTGCGTACATCTTCCCTATCCCCGACCCTGCCCACGCCCACTGCTGGAGTCTTGTGCATAAGAGTTGTTTACCCGATATTCCACAAGGGCTTGGTGAAATCTATATTACTTTAAACCTGAGATAAAGAGAGATTACCGAATTCTCAGTTGCAACACGGAACCTTCCATGTATTGAGACACCTGCTCCACCTCCCATGACAATGCCATTTAGAATTGAGACCTTCAATTATGTTAGGATGATAAGGTGTGAGTAGAGAAACATCTGAAGTTAGTAAACTAACTAAATTATGGGAGGCTAACTGGCTATCTCATACCTGGGGTTTTGAGTATGTTGCCATAAGATAATTTAAGATGAACTCCTTCCCGAAAAATATTGCCCCAGTTCTCCAGTTATCTGATGCAAAAAAAAAAAGGAAAATTCTACTAATTTTGCATCAGTATCCTCTTAGCTGGTGTTTCTCCGCCATATAAAATGTATGTTTGGGCCTCAATGTTTCTCCAAACAAAGTGCTTCAAAACAATCAAAATGCATTATTTTCATCTTCCACCAACCCCAAGTATACATTCCTCTCCCCGAAATCAAGCGAAACTTACAAGCATCACACTGATGGTTGATGGCTACTCACAAACAAATGATAATAAATGGAAATTTTCATGTATAAGGAATGCAGGGCCAAATGGGTACGGATTTGCTTCCACTTCTACCTAAACTGTGATTCATCAATGCTGTGAGGCTGAATGATTAATGATGAAGGTCCACACAGAAGCCAAAGAACAAATACCTCTAGTAATATCTCGAACCACAGCAGCAACATCACCACCTGCACAAAATGCTCTTCCTTTTCCCTACAAACACATACCCATCAAGGGTGGGGACAGAATTTAAATTGAGCACCCATTTCATACAAATTACGAATAATTTGTTTTGTAAAGACAGTACCTTTAGAATAACCAACTTCACATTAGGATCTTGCTCGTAGGCAACGAAAAGTTCCAAAAGCCTAGAAACCTACAACAAGATTTAAACAGGGAATGGATATGTAATGGTCATATACCATGAAAGATTATAGCAGGAACGAAGTTGTCAAGCAGTGTAAAATACCATTTGAAATGAAAGCGCATTCAATTGCTTAGGCCTGTTTAGTATCAATATTCTCGTGGCGGACAGGTTCCCTTGTACAAGAATCTGTAGAAACGGAACAGCATAAAATTCAATAGGAAAATTGAAGATTACGAGTTAATTTTGAACACTTAAAACATTCGATAATCATAATCGATATCAATTGATCTTCTTAGTGAATTAAGTTGGCAATAAATTAAACCAAAAGACGAAAGAAA
Source organism: Euonymus europaeus (assembly GCA_963580455.1). Classification (NCBI taxonomy): domain Eukaryota; kingdom Viridiplantae; phylum Streptophyta; class Magnoliopsida; order Celastrales; family Celastraceae; genus Euonymus; species Euonymus europaeus. Next base: position 25,236,002 of record OY756962.1, read on the forward strand.
AGAAAGAAAGTTATAGCAATTGGAGAAACCTCGTCTTCCTGAGCTATAGCAGCCATAGTATTTTCACGAGAAAGCACACCTTACGCTAAGAATCTTCTGCTTCTGCCCTTTGCAGGTTCAAGACTTGAGAGACTTGAGACTAAGACGACATCACAGTGATGCCGCTGCAGTTTCTATTAAATAAAACCAAATCATATGAGGAAATAGCATGAACTGGAGTACCCGTGGCCTAATGGATAAGGCGTTTGACTTCTAATCAAGCGATTGTGGGTTCGAGTCCCACCGGGTATGCAAGATTTTTCATTTTTTAAATTATTAGTATTTTTTTCCCCTTATAAATAAATAAATAAATAATTTTGACGCAGGCGGCAGGTTTGCTATTTCCATTCAAGAATGGAAGACCGATCGGGGCTAAATTACAAAACAGTTTAGTTAAATAATTGTACAAAAACAGTTCATCTTCTCACTATTAGATTAAATGGTATAATCTCCACCATTGGAAAAAAAAATATTTAAAATAAAATGAAATTACAATACGCATGTCATTGCACACTAAATACGCAGTTTGCTCCTAATTAATGTTTTCAAGACATATACTTGTTCAAGATATGCGACACCGTCCTCTATTTATCATTAGATTAAATATTATAATCTTCACCATTAAAAAAATCACATAAATTATTATCCTGACACAACTAATAATTTGACGACGTTAATCTCACTACAAGAACTTCACGAATTATAGACATTATTTTTTGTCGATAATCCTAAAAATCTATCGATAATATTAATTACCGATCGAAAATTTCCATCCTTAAAACCTTCATAGGTAATATAAACACCGATGAAAAAAAATTCGTTCGTAATTACCGATGGATTTTTTCGTCGATAATCCGTGGGCCAAAAATTTTAAAAAATATATTTTGTATCCGTCGACAAAAAAAAACTGTAAATAATCCATCGACAAAATGATGGAAAAAATAATAAAAAAATTTCATCGTAAATTTTTCGTTAACAATAAGTTAAAATTTCATATCAATTTTTGTCATATGCTTATTATAATAAAATTTTAAAAAAACGGCGTCCAATCTTTTGACCAGATTGTACGCTAGTAAAACCCAACGAGCCCCGAGTCAATCTGCGTTACCGCCATAAAATTAATGGGCCCAAAGGCGGCTCACATCCAAACAAAGGCTCACATAAGCTTCATAAGACAGTTGTTGATAGTTACTGAAAGTTTGAGATATCGACCAATTACAAAACATCAAGAAATGATATAAAAAGTGCCCGAAGATTATGAAAAAGGGTCCATAATCACACCCGCAAATTTTTGTTCTCTAAAGTATCTTTCATTTGTCTTAGTCTAGTTAACTCGTCCTTTTTCTCGTTTAAGCTTCCTTTTCATAGAGATCTAGTTCTAGTTATTTGATTCATTAGTGTAATTCGATTAGTTAGTTTAATTTACTTGCGCCTCAATTTCCAATTTATTGGATTAGTTTATAGGTATTTTGCTTTAGTTTCAATAGAATCTTAGCATTAGAACCATACATCCATTTTGATCATTTAGTTCAATCGAGTGATATTTATTACATATCTGGTAACATCATTTGTATAACTTTGAGTCATTCGAACTCTAAAGAAATTCCCAAGAACACTCTGTCATCAGTCGAGCAATCCAGAGAGAGAGATAGTTGAGAAAGTGAGAATGGAAGTGGCGTCTACTGTATCGAGATCGGAAACGAAACTGGCAATGAAGTTGTCTTCTCTTTCTTTTTTACTTTGGAGTTTGGAGGAAACCAGCAGTTCCTGATGGCGATATTTAGGCTCTTAAATATGAATGTAGAAAAATAATTATTCCTGTCAATATTATCTATTAAAAAAGTATTATTAATTTTTGTGTCCAAATACTAAAAAATAGTTAATTTTATATGATATATTTTTTCTTTTTCTATGAGATACTGATTTTCTTCCAAACAAACAAAATATTAACGTGAATTTCTTTTTCTTTACATAGAAGGTACCCAAACAAGTCAGCCCAATTAGCAAATGAAAATAACCAAATTACGACTTGCAAAGCTATTATCGACCAAAGAAAAGGTTGCTTCTAGTGGTGAGCCATTGCCTTCTTAAGACAATCGTGCATACTTGTCTACAAAAATTTTTGAGCCAATATTTTCTTATGATGTTGATATCGATTTAAAAAAGAAAAAATATGTATGATTGATGCGGAACTAGAGTAATACAGGAAAGGTACTCTGATAGAGTATAAATTACTATAAATAATAATGTATGAGTATGTTTAAGAATATGTCAGATATAATATAAGCTGTGCAGACGATCAATCAAATACATCAAATTCCAATATTTGAGGCTTCACTGTTTACAATAACACCATACATGCTAAAACCTTAAATGACCCATAGAAATAACAACCTCCCTAATAGCATCAAGAAGGTGGCCAAAGGTCGAGAGATGAAAGGAATCGGATGACCAAGCTGTCACCAGAATAGTTAAACCGGTCTCAACCTGATATCACATCATGAAACTTTAGTTGCTGATAATAACGCATGTAGAACAATCAATACTTCAGTATAATCGACTATTTTTTTTCTCTCATCTTCGAGTGATCTCATTTTGAGAAAAAATATTTTAATAAAAAATTATAGAACTCTTCCCTTTCATTCTCTTTAACATTTTCTCTGTAATTTTTTTTTTTTTGATGCAAGAGAATTGGGGATGGGACATTTGAATCGTTTCTATGATCGATCCTTACCTGCTTAGTGAAAATTGCTCAAACCGCTCTATTGCTTTATTTTTAACTTATCCAAACAAAATTTTTAAAAAAAGTTTATTTTCCTTACTCAACCGAACATTTAAGGGGTAAATTTGTATTTCCGGGTCGGCAAAGCGGGTAAATTCGTATTTCTAGTTTAGTTACTCCCACTCTGGCTTCCTCGAGAAGCTTCGCTTTAGTCACTTTTCTTTTCTTCACCGACTCATCTTCCTTTCGCCCAAAAAGGACCGTGGCTAGAACTACTCTGGGCTTATTCGCCATCTTTAATTTCTAAGGTAACCGAGTCGGAAAATTTCCGATTTCCGACACAAGATCTCGGCCAGTGAAACCGAGTTCATGAACTCGACGCTCACCATCGTGATTACCGGTGAGTTACATCTTTGCTTTTAGTTGGAATTTCGGCTAGGTTAATACCGTCGGCGATTTCACAGTTGTTTACGTTGCCTCATGGTTTCACTATCTATGTTTTAACGATCAACTATGCAAATACAACATTCCTATTTCCGCCAAATTTACGATCAATTTTTCGTTTTCTTTTCTGTCTGGATTGTAAATTGCTATACATCTGCTCTGTAAATTTTAATTAGTGATTTTCTTCGTGCTGTTTGATTTTCAATTAATTTTATTTTTTTCTTGACGAAAGCGTGAATTGGAGAGCGAAGGAAAGAACGACGTTAGAATGAAACGCGACTCAGATCTATCTCGGAGATTTTCGCCTCTGTCTCCAATGGCTACCGCAGACGTATCAAAGGTCCTCCTCTTCATAGTACAGATGTAGCATCTTAGACTGTTTGCTAGTGCATATTATTCATTCTCTTTGGAGATTTTCCTACGCGTTTGGTTGCAAAAAAAGATGAAGAAGGAAATAAGAAAAGTGACGTTAGTGTTTCGTGTTCTAGATTCAAAAGCATAATTATCAGATGATGTTATGTTAGTCAGGCGCAGCAAATTGCGAAACAGGCAAATATGAATTTCTGATAATATGTTACTTTCAGTTTATTCTTGTTTCTTTCTTGCCAAACAAAAATACTTAAAGCCACCAATTTTGTGACTTTCGATGTTTTTGCTATTTATTGTGATAGTTGATCATCAAGATCTATTAAATCATTGCATTCAAATAAGTTTGATGTTTGATGCAACAGATTACCTTAATAAATGGAATGAAATTTGTGTTTTGCCTTAAAAAAATTATTCTGATATATTCAAAGCTCTCAAGTTTCGAGAATATTAAATTTTTCTGAATTAATTAAAATTGTGTAACTGTTGTCTGATCATCTGATTGTGTGTGAGTTGCTTAGCACGACATGCTCCTATGTTGTGAAGTTATTTGTTCGTTTTTTAATTGTATTGACTGGTGTTCATACTATAGCATTCATTTGGCTTCTCAGTGTGTGTCAATTTGGTTTTGTGCTTAACTGATTTAATCAATTCAGATTAAGAAAGTGATCTTCGTTCATTTTCCAAAGCCTCATGTTACTGGTTGTGAAGTTATATTGTTGTGTGCCCCGAGGGAATGGGTCGATTAGTAAGTAGACTTTATGGTCTAACGCAGAGATTAATGGTGCTGGAAGCAATTCCAGTTTTTCCATGTACCAGTTTTCTCTTTCTGTTTTCCTACCTTCGTCCTCCTGCCAACTCTTTTCCTAGCATTTATTATCTCTTTGTCCTTGATCAGAGAGGTGAATATCGACATTTGATTTGATGCAGGATGTAGATGGCAGTGCCACAGTTGCTGCCTTGACGTGTACATGCCTAAATGGTTGCCTTGTCACTTTTGAGTAAGCTATATATTTCCTGCTTCATCTGGTTTAAAATACAGTGTCATGACTCAGACTTTATGCATTACAAAGTAGTTAAGGGCTTAAGGCGCAATGGCCTCATATCGCCTTGAGGCGCAAGTCGCACTTAAGCGCTCGTCTGAGCGAACCAAGGCGCAATATTAAGGAAAAAAAATATATATGTAGTTCACAGTAGGCTGCGGCGAAGAAGAGAATGGCCGTGTGAAGCAGGAAGAGGCGCTGGTCTCTGATCGCAACCGCACTGGTATCTGATGGCAGTCCCAACTCACTCTGGGCTTACTTGATAAGTCTAGAAAAAACCCTAACTGAGTAAATTATTTTCGAGTGATATAAAAAAATGGAAAAAAGAAAGACCCTAACCCAGGCGCGTGACTTGGGCTTCTGGCATTTTCAGTAGAAGACGCGCCTGGGTGCGCCTTAACCCTCAGCACCTGAGGTTAGGGTGAGGCGCATGCCTTAACAAGTCCGATGCATTGTATAGACTCTGTTTTCACCAATTCAATTTAGTTACCACTTTGTTATACTCTTTATTACTATCAAATAGAAGATAATTTTCCTACAGAATAAAGTGTTGTTATCTGACATGCTGAACCGGATATGCATTCCCTTTATTTTACGTAATTTTTATTTTATCTGCCAATTACGTTGTAGGCTTGTAGCTTTGTGATTGGGGGAGATGAATGGGATTCCATAGATAATACAACCTTGCTCATATTGTTCAGTTGACAACGAATTCTGTGTTATTTCTAGGTGGAAAGTTCTAGGTAGTAGTAGGCAGAACTCGCAAGTTTCAACTGGGTTTCTGTAGGATCTCTGTTTCCATGAACTTGACTTTCCTTGGTCTTTTTATTCCTACTGAACTTCTAGACAAATAGGGATGGAGAAAAACCTTTGTTTTTTAGGTACACTGGTTCGGTGGTTCCTATATGTTCTTGATTGATGCTTATTCATTAAAATGCCAGACGCTCTGAAATAAATTTAGTACTTAGTTTAGATATTTTTATAACACACATTTGGCAATGCAATTAACGTCATGTCTGGATTCTGTCTTATGGCTCATGCTAACTATTGATTTTACTTGCCTTTTGAGTTTCATTTTGCTGCTTACAATTTTATTATACTCTCTTTCTAACATATGCAATGATTAAACTTCCTCGCTAAATATCTTGTATTTTTTGTTGTTATTTGATTACCTTACTTTCTACTTGTTAAGGTTGTGAGGAAGCTAGGTTTGTGGGGGGAACTTTACTTTTGGACACCCTATTGGCATAGTGATTTTTGTCAATTGCTGCTCTTGCTGTAGCTCGGTTGGGCCTATCTATGACCCATTCAGATTTATTGTGGTCTTGTATGTTATTTCTGCATTTGCTCGAGTAATTGATATTCATTTATTATTCTTGTGGTTAGTACTGCTGCTTTTTTAAAATATTTTTGTGATTGAAGTTTACTTATTAAATCATATTTCTAAAGGTAAATTTTGATTCCTTGGATCTCGATAGATCACATTGCTTTTCAGGGAAAACAATTGGGAGAAGGCCGGGATGCTTTTGGTTAGATATTGCTACTTTATGGGGTCGATGAAAATGTTCAGTTGCCAGTTAAAAAAGGGTTCGTTGGCATGGATTTCTTTTGTTTTTGTTTTCGTTGGCAGGAAAATTTTCAGTCGCCAGTTAGATAATGGGCCGGTGTTACAAGCCCAACAGCCGGAATCTTTAATTGCGAGTGCTCAATAGTCAATGGATCGGTCTCCGTCTATCGTCGAAACATATTGAATTGAAGGCCAAAAAATGTATTGACTCTGGAAAATTGTTGTTCTTCGTTGAGCCCATTGCACAAGATTATCCGTCTCATAACGGAAAATTAATAAGCCTTAGGCCCATTTTTAGATTATTGGGCCCACAATGTATCTAATGCGGCCCACATCGCGACTTGTTAGGCCCTTAAATAGGTTACAAAAAATTTTGGGGCCCAAACCGGAATTTATATAGGAGGCTGAGGCTCAATAGGATAAAGCGCGGCAACGGGCCCATCAGGAGATTACTGGACCATGACATGACTTATATGGGCCTGCTATGTCCTTAGGCCCAAGTCGTAAAGCCCGTTAGAGAAGATTTTTGGCCCAAAAACTAATACGGGCCTTAGGCTAATTACTAAATATTAATAGGCCTAAAACACGATTTATATCGGTCATAATCGGCCCCAAGCACGAAATTTATAAGCTTTGGGCCCATAATTCAATATTTTTGGGCCCAGAACTTGACTACATGGGCCAAAGTACCAATATAGAAGATTTTATATAAGAGCCTGAGGCCCATTAGGAGAAATAAAAGCCCAAAAAGGAGCATTGGGCCCATCCAAAATATGACATATGGGCCTGCTTTGTCCAGAGGCCCATATCACAAAGCTTCCTAAAGAATATTTTTGGCCTAAAAAAAAAGGGGCCTCAGGCCAATTACAAAATATTTTTAGGCCCAAAACACGATATATATGGGCCATAATCGGCCCAAAGCACGAAATTTATAGGCTTTCGGCCCATAATTCAATATTGTTGGGCCCAAAACTTGACTACATGGGCCTAAGTACCAATATAGAAGATTTTATATAAGAGCCTGAGGCCCATTAGGAGAAATAAAAACCCAAAAGAAGCATCGGGCCCATCCAAAATATGACATATGAGCCTGCTTTGTCCTGAGGCCCATACCACAAAGCCCATTAGAGAATCTTTTTGGCCCAAAAACTAATACGGGCCTCAGGCTACAAAATATTTTTAGGCCCAAAACACGAAATTTATAGGAGCCCATAACTCAATATTGTTGGGCCCAAAACTTGACTACTGGGCTAAAGAACCAATACAGGAGATTTAGAAGGCCCAAACAAGTCTATATGTGTCGCAGGCCCATTAATTTATTTTAGGCCCAAAATACAGACTAAATGGTTGGGCCAATTGTAGCAGATTTTTGAACCAAAAAACGATTTATATGATTTTTAAGCTTTAATCACGAGCATGAAAAGATTTTCGGGCCCAAATCACAATATACGGGCCTTAACCTATTACAACACGCCTTCCGGGGTAAAATAACGCGCCCGATCAAGCATTAGTGGACTAAAATGATTATAAAATTGTTACGTGCAGCACAAGCGCAATTTTACACCACCAACGGTCAGAATGTTTAATTGGGCGCGGTCAAATTGCTTACCGTTGAAACATATTGAATTGATAAAATGAACAGTGTCGAAAATAGTTATGGTGGTGTTCAGTAGTGGGCTTATTGCTGAACCAATATGTTGGCGCATAGTTAACACAATAATAATGGATAAATAAAGTTGCATTAATTTTATTGGCCCAATATAATTAAACCCATAAATTTACGAAAATTTCAGGGCCCAACTTGAAGAGCTCAAAGCAAAAGTATGGGTTAAGTATGAACCTTCAGGGATCATAAACATTTGGTAGGCTCAATTAGATAAATTAAGCAAGACAAAAGACACGAGTTACTTCGAGAAATGGGCCGTTTACTTTTAATCGGCTTACAAGCCAGAGATAACAAAAATCAAATATGGGCCTCATAAAACTGGACTAGTTTAAGTTATGGGCTACCTTGAACACAATCGCACAGTTTTAGGACAATGTGGTATTTGGCAATGTGGGACATAGATATTCCCAAAAAGTTCATACAGGATCATACAATTTTATCAGAAAATAAATAATAGTGATACTTAGGGCAAGGGCAAGGCAAAAAAGGCAAGGGAGGCCAATCCGTATACGGCCATTTCTCCTACAAGATAATATAAAGATAATATACACAGCTCATTTATTGCCATCAGAAATTGAACCATTGGACAAGGATTTGCAATGAACAATGACAAGCCTACAAGACAATATATATAAAGCAAATTTATACTAGCTTCGTATCCAGCCTCACCTAATGCCATCAGGCATCACATATTGAACCATTGGACTAATGAGATACAATAAACAATCCAACGATGAACTGACGCCTAGACTTCGTGATCTTCAAAAAACTTCTCAACCTTCTTAGAGTTTTGTAATTTAACTTAAGTTTTAAGAACCTTCCTTTATATTCTTTTTTGGAACAAGTATAAGGATAGCCCTTGAACTTACATTTTTACAAATTCTTTTAGGCCAGCCATTTAAGCCCTCCAACTTTACATTTTAGGTCACGTTAACTTTTCATTTTAGGTCACGTTAACCCTGTTGGCCATTTCCCATCAAGCGTGGCTGTTAAGAAATGGCATGTCATTTTTTCTTTTTAAAAAAATATGACATGGAAGACATGTATTCAGTCAATTAAAAAGCAACATATTAGATTAATATTAAGCAAAATTCAACAAATCAAAAAAATTGAGAAAAAAGTAAAAATCAAAAGAATTTGGCTGGGCCTTGCTATTCCTTCATCGAGAACACTCAGAGCAAAGGTGGTGTTGTGGACATGGCTGAGGTCAACATGTTGGTGGTCCGGTAACCACAAAAGAAGAAGAAAAGATTGATTTCACAAAATGACAAAGAAGAAGAAAATGATTGATTTTGAAAGAAAATGCCTAAGTTTGCAATTATTACACAATATCTTGCATAGATTCATAAGATCCTCATTGCTCAAGCAAATTACCCAACCCCACAACTTGTAATTTCAAGCAATTTGTGTTGAGCATTTTGAGAAGGTGACGAAGGAGGATGATAGGAAGATGAGTTTGGGATTTTGTCGAGCAGATCTCAGAAGAAGAGTGGAGAAGGATTGTTGGTGGCAGTGGTGGAAGGTGGCGATGGTGGCGGAGCTTGAAGAAGAAGAAGACACAAGGAGAGAGAAAGATAGGAGCTTGAAGAAGAAGAGACCAGGAGAGAGAAAGAGACACGTCAGCACATAACAGCCACATCATCAATTTTTTACAGAAAATGGCCAAAAGGGTTAACAAGACCCAAAATGAAAAGTTGAAAGGCTTAAATGATCTAAAAAAATAGAGTGGTCAAAATGACCCAAAAATGCTTATTCAGGGGCTATCCTGATAATTGTCCTTTCTTTTTTATAAGTGTATTTCTTCTCAAAAACATATCCCAGTTTTCAGTTTTGGTACCCTTGTTTATGAAATAATTATTTAATATAATCATCTTCGGAGATTTTTCTTTTCCCTCTTTCATAAATGGAGCAACAATACATAGCTGAAATCATATCAGAACCAGAGAGGATCATAACAGATGCTAACTAAGAAAGACATGGGGGGCAATCCATACCTCATAAAGGTCTCCTGTAAAGGCGTACATCACAGAAGGGCATCCTGCAGCAAAGCAATCCATCAATGCTAATAACAAACAGTGATAATAATGAAACTATACAGTAATGACATAATTATAGACTACCACCAAAAATAATAATGGGATAGTAGGGCATCATGCAAAACTGAGTTCTCAGCTGTATTTATTAATGCTACACATTAAGAAGCTTCTGTAAATGACAATGCTTAAGAAGTAAATGGAAAAACCGTTGGAACAAAAAAAAACTAATAGGAAATGTTATTGTCTCGGAGCAGAAACCTCCACTTTTTTTGGGGGCCTTAATCTCTGAATCTTCATAAATATCCATAAAGAGAAATCTTATGTAGTAGGCTTCAAAACAAGGCAAGTAGTCAAGAAAACAACAAGGATCTCTCAAAAGATATATAACCACACAGATGTGAGGATGTTTCATAGGGATGTCTAAAATATTCAGTAGTAACCAGCTAATTGGAAAGAATAATTTTAGTTTTGGTCATGACATGAGATTTTGAATTTTAATTCTCTCTCACAGACTCACTAGGGTTTTTAGAGGGCAATCTCCTATTTTCCTTCATTTAATCAATTGAGGGAAAACTTATTAGATAATCTTTGGTTGTGGCGTTGTGCACATTAAAAGCTTTTACAATTTGTCATTGCAAAAACATTAAATGTTTAACAAAGCAATATGCAATTACAGAGCACGAACGAGCTTTCAAAAACCTTTAGATAGAAGGTTAAATGTTTGGAGACTGATTTTCATGTCAAGATGATAGCAGCATATGAAATGTTCTAGATTTATATTATGTTCCTTAATGATTCATTTTTTTCCCATTCGTGTACTATCTCGGGTGGCACACCCTTGTTGCCCTCAAATAAAGTTATTTCCATTCAAGAAAAAGTAAATCCCATAAGCTTTTAGAAGCACGCAACAATAAGAAAAAGTAGCCTTCATGGGTGCCTAACAATCTATTATAATCCATTCATATTCATTTTTCATATTTATTTAAATATGCAAGTTGTCAGTTAATTTTCTTACAAAAAAAAAAACAAAAAGAATGCGTGGCCAGAATCTTTTCAACCATAATACATCACAAAGGAAGAAAAGGTATGGGATAAAATATGCAATCGACGTGCACAAATGATTCCCTGCACCCTAAGCATGCACAAAGGTAGGGTATAAAACTTTCATAAAGGAGAACATTCATGCAATATAACTAATCAACCTATGTTAGTTGTGTCAGAAACCCTTTGGTTGTGAAAACCTTCTAAATTTTCAAACAAGCAATCCCAACTTATGACATAGACATCATCTGGAGGAATGGAATACACTGACACGATCACATGACCAGCAAATACACTTCACAAAATTTATAGCATCAATGTTTAGTTTATACTAACAGCTATTTTGAACTCATTTTTTAGTCATAAATATATCCAAGAACTGAAAGCGCCAAAAAATATAGATAAATGATTCAGCTATAAGTCTATACCACATGAAATTTGGAAGGAAAAAAAGAAACAAAAGGATATCAAAACAAATGTCAAGAAAATATTAATAATGGAGTATAAAGGCTTACCTTCATGACTTCCAGACTGCCACTAATATGCTCTTGTATCACCTTGCATTCATGCTCGGCTTCATCCATCACTTGCTGGGATGGATTTATCTGAATATTTAATATTCCAAACAAAAAATATTAGTTCATGAAGAATAAAAGAAAAAAATAGATTTTTCCAGAAGAAGCACCATATTTCTAGGATATTAATTGTCAATTAACTGCCATCTACGTAATTCCTCCATCTTATCATTATTAAATTTCCAAGACATCAAAAATCTAATGCTAGTGAAACATGGATACGAGTCTAAAAGAATAGTATTGTGATAAAAGGATTTTGGTGGAACAAAGTTAAAACATCAAATGATTAAATATCAAATAAAAATCAGCTTCTTCTCGGAATATTTCACCGCCTGCTCCTGCTCAACAGTTCAATTCTGATAGTACACATAGGTGATTGCGGCCAGTAACTCGGTCAAGCATACAAAGCAAGATAAAAACATCGAACTCAAGAGGATGAGCAATCTGCAAATAAGTTACAACATGCAAAAACATTTTTCGATATAGTTAAAAAATGCACAGAAATTGAAGATTTTGTTTTCTAAGACAGATTATTAAATAAACCAAATACTACTAAAGAGCCTCATGCATTGAATGATAAACAGAAAAGAGTCGCAGACAATCAAGTTAGGACAAGCAACAGATCTAATTTAATCATTTCAAGATGGCAAAAAACAACAGAAAACATTGTCTTAAACCCTAAAATTATCCAACCAAGCAAAAGAAAAGATCGATTATCAATTAACTATTACGAACATGATTAATATTAAACAAATTTTTCAACAAAATGACTGCTGCAAGATGCAAGTACGCGTCTAAGAGGTACAAAACTATCCACGAAATGATTCAATTGTGATAGAACCATATCTATCATCAAAAGTTCTCAAAATCAAGACGCATAAGGAGCAGATTAAACACCTTATTAGTGAGAGGAGAGAACCTGTGGATATGAGAATGTTAGGTTTATACGTCTTTGAAGATTCCAGAGTGTGACAAATTCTCGCTTGATATTGTCGACACTCGATGTTGAGATCGTTGATGGAGCATCCCCAGAGCAGTTAGATGGACGGATCGGGGAAGGGGACCGATCTCTATGACTCTTGGGAAAATACATGAGGAGTTTTGAGCGGCGGTGAAAGAGGTAGGGCTCGTACACCCGTGACAATTCCAAAGGGTGACCGATTTATGCTTGATACTGTCGATACTCGAAGATTGCAGACTTTGAGATCGTTAACGGAACATACTCGTAGGCGTAACGGATATGGGAAGAGAATCGATCGCTACTCTATGGAGCCGCCGGATCTCCATCTGTTGTGAGGATTTGGGGAACCCTAGATTTTTTGGGAAATTTGTGGATTTGACCTATTTTGAAAATCGTTTTGGCTATGTAACCCTCATTTTAGAATTTTTAAAATCTAACCCTTTTAGCTAAGAAAATGTTATGCATGCCCCCAAAACTCATTTCCCTCCAAAACATCAAATAATATTGTTAAAAACAAATAAAACAAAAATATCTAATATAAAAAAACGTAAAAGTATCTTGCACAGTTTCCAAACTCATTATCTCCCATCTTCTTCTTCTCTCTCTTGAAATTTATTCTTTCTTTCATATTCTTCTTCTCTCTCTTGAACCTTCTTCTTTCTTCTGTGTTTTTCTTCTTCTCTCTTGAACCTTCTTCTTTTCTTCCTTCCTCTTTTTTTAGCCATTTCTTGTTTTTCACTTCAACATTCTTCGTCCCCAAAAGAGCACGAACAGTTCAAATAGTGGATTATAATCAAGAAATGATCAAGATGCAACCGCAATCGACTGAAAAATTTATTTCAAGCAGCGACTGTTGTTCATCATTTATGCTATATAAGGTCGGTTCTTGTTCGATCTTTTCTCTTTGAAAATGCATGTCCACTTTACTAGTTTACGTTTTAAGGTTTGGAGTGTGGGTGGGGATTAACATCGATTTAATATGGCGTTTGATTGTGTTCTGAACAACAGTTACGTTTTTAGGCAGAGGATTTAGAAAAGTGTTTGGTTATGTTCTGTTTAGGTTTTTAAGCCAAGGGGTGGACATTTGTTTAGGTTTATGTTTTGAATATTTACGATAATTACATGGTGGGTTTAAAATAGTTATAACTATTCGGTTTAGAATAGTTTAATAGTGGGTTTAGAAATATTTCAGTTTTTATGTTTTAGGTTTAGAATAATTATATTTCAGTTTAAAATGGTGACATTATCGGTTTATAATAGTTACATATTAGGTTTAGAATGATTTAATTGTTGAAGAATTAAGATAATGTTTTGTATTGCAGGATACAATCAAAATCAAGTACAAAATTGAAGCTGCACACAGAATTCTCGCTAAAATTGCATTCTTTTGCAGAGTATCATAGTGTTTAAAACAGTGTTACTTTCAGTTTAGAATAACGCTATTGATGTTTATAGCAATGTTACTCTTAGTTAGATTACAGTTATTTTGATATAAAATCATGTTTAGTCACAAACATTGTATTATTTTGTCAACATCGTAATTAATTAATTTGATTTAGAATAATATCATTTTGTGTTTAGAACTATTATCGTAATATAGTTTAGAACAATATCATATTGGTTTAGAAGAATTTTGCTTAGTTATAAGCTATTATCAAATAAGATTAAAGACATAAAAGTAGCATATTGTTTAGAACAAATGAATATTGTTTGGTATCTTTGAATTGCATTCATGCATTTCTTTAGTCAAATCCTAGCCCCAGAATTTGCTGATTTCATTACTTGCTTAGTAAGACAAAAATAAATTCATGTGAGAACAAACAAGCTATGATTTAGAATAGACATATTAGCATTGAGAATAGATGAAAAAACAATTGGGAACAGAAGAAACATCGGTTGAGATCAACTTTCTTATTGATTGGACGCTATAACTTTGGCTCTTTATATGTTTGTCTATTTTATCCATTAATTGAACATAAGAAATATATTTCGAAGCTATGATACTCTTACTTTTTCACCTTTAGCGAATAATTACACTGACTTTAGTCATACCTATAAAAATGTATATTTTATTCTCAACAAGATGACATGAACAACGTCTACCTATGGTTCAAGTATGCCTCAATAAATATCATGCATTTATATTAATGGAAATTTAAATTCAAAATAGATATAACAATAAATACATAATTCTAAACCGAACATAAAAACTATATAATTTTAAACATAAATTAACATCGTTCTAAACCTAAAAATATCATTCTAAACCAATTAAGCACCATTCTAAATAAAAAAATTAAGAATATTCTAAACCACGGACATATTACTTTTCAAAATAACAATTAATTATATACTAGACAAAATAATCTTCTAAACATAAATTAACATCAATTGGGCGAGCTGTAACACGCATGAGTTATTCTTGTCAATCCACTTACATTGCCACGTGTCGCTGGGGAGTTTTTACTTTTCAAGAGAATGAAAAAAAGACTCTGTATTGTTTTAGAACAGATTTATGTGCGATTAAAAATCTGTATATAATGTTATATATGTTTTGAACTGTTATATTATGTTTTAGAATTGTACATTATAAGGTTTAGAATGAGTGTAGAACTGGTTTATAATAGTTTTATGTTCAGTTTAGAATTGTGTATTTACTATTTATATAAGTAAATCTTCGTTGTGTTGGGGTTTTGGAACTTGATGTGTCCTTCTTGTTTGGTTCCACATTTGCCGAAAACTTGTTTAGAAACAATAAGATAATATGTTGAAACTAGATAATCGTTTTATATTACGTTCTAGTTTAAAACATAATATATTTTGATTGACCTTATAGTTGATGAAATATTTTTCGGTCTAGAACAGTGTTAATTTATGTTTAGAATAGTGTAAAATTATGTTTAGAATAATGTTCTTTTCAGTTTAGAATATTTTTTTGTCTAATAAAATACTGATTGCTATTTTTAAAGGTAATATCCTTGTGGTTTATAATAGTTTTAATTTTGGTTTAGAATGGCGTTTAATAGGTTTAGAATGATGTTTTTCGGTATAGAACAATTATAATTTCTGTTGAGAATTATATAATTTTTGTTTACAATATTATTTATTTCTATTTATAACTGAATCATTTTTTAACACAATATACATTTTTGTAGGTATGACTGAGGTCGGGATAATTATTCGCTATTTTGGGGGGCCGAAAAAGTATGACATGAACTACATATTCCAAAGTGATAGACCTCCGCAATCCAAGGTTTTAAGATTCAAATATGTTAACTATTTTTGGCAACAAAGTGTCACTGCATGTTAATTTTTAACGGCAAGGAATAAAAAAATCTAAAAAGTGTTTTTGATAAGAAAATTATTACACTCATCATGAGAGTTTTAATCAACCTTGTCTTGATTGCTTGTAACATATGAAAGAATATTAGTCACTTCTAAACCAAAATTTTTGATTTTATAAACTTCATTTTGTTTATGTTCCCAACCATTTTCACTTTTGTTGGCTTAAACACTGATAATGACATGTTCGCACTCATCAACTTCATAAATTTGATAGTTAATACCCCACAATCTGAAGTGAAAGCTGCAGAGTCGGATTTGTTTTGAAACAATGGTCACATATGGTTCAAGTATGTCTAAATAAATAACTTAAAATTCATGAAAAATTAAGTTAAGTTCAAAACATATATAATAGTAAATACACAATTTTAAATCAAACATAAAACTATTAACCAGTTCTTGACTCATTCTAAACTTTATGTTGAATTATTCTAAATCATAATATAACAGTACAAAACATATATAATATTAAATATACATTTCTAATTGAGCATAAATTTGTTATAGAATCATTCTAAACCTTATAATAAACATTTATAACAACTTAAAACAAATTTTAAATCTTATTTTGAACTATTCTAAACCATAATATAAAATTATTATAAAAGAAAAATGATTTAGTTATAAACATAAATAAAAAATATTTTGAACAAAAACTATATAATTCTGCACATAAATTTTCATCGTTCTAAACCTACAAAAACATCATTCTAAACCAATTAAGCACGATTCTCAACCAAAATTAAAACTATTCTAAACCACGAACATATTACTTTTGAAAATAATAATCAGTATTGTACCATACAAAATACTCCATTAACTATAAGATTTAATAGTTTGTCAATCAAAATAAACCTCTTTTCTAAATCAGAACACAAAATAGAATGCTTATATAGTGCTCAACAAATTAATGTACTGTTTTCCATGACTAGGATTTGACTAAAGAAATGCATGAATGCAATTCAAATATACCAGACAATATTCATTTGTTCTAAACAGTATGCTACTTTTATGTCTTTAATCTTATTTGATAATAGCTTATAACTAAGCAAAATTCTTTTAAACCAATATGATATTGTTCTAAACACAAAATGATATTATTCTAAATCAAATTAATTAATTACGATGTTGACAAAATAATACATGTTCGTGACTAAACATGATTTTATATCAAAATAACTGTAATCTAACCAAGAGAGAAGAAGAAAAACACAGAAGAAAGAAGAAGGTTCAACAGAGAGAAGAAGAACATGAAAGAAAAAATAAATTTCAAGAGAGAGAAGAAGAAGATGAGAGATAATGAGTTTGAAAACTGTGTAAGATAACTTTTACGTGTTTTTATGTTAGATATTTTTGTTTTATTTGTTTTTAATAATATTATTTGATGTTTTGGAGGGAAATGAGTTTTGGGGGCATGAATGACATTTCCTTAGTTAAAAGGGTTAGATTTTAAAAATTCTAAAATGAGAGTTAGATAGCTAAAATGGTTTTCAAAATGGGTCAAATCCACAAATTTCCCAAATTTTTTCCTTCCGTGTGTAAAATGAAAAAAGAGAATGCAAGCCCCATAAGTTCTCCCTAATTTAAGCCACTGCCCACTATAAATTCTCCATCAATTTTCTCAAAAAAAAAAATTCTCCATCATTTTATTTATTAGCCCCACTTTGACTGATTCAGTCGTTTAGGCTGTGTTTTCGTTTAGTCTTGCTTGGATTAAAAAAAAGGATTAAGTGGAGTAAAATAAGGAAAAATTAATGCTCCATTTGTTTGAAGGGAAATTAATTTTTGAAAAATATTTTTTTTATTTTATGGTGTTTGGGGATGGAAAATAAAAATAATAAGTTGAAAATGTTATATAATCAATTCAATTTTAAGACTTTAAAAATGGAAAACAACTTCCCTTCTCAACTTTGGGATGTTGTTTTTCCCAAAATTATGAGCATGAATGTGAACATATTGAGTCACATATTTTTAACTCAATGCACATTTATGACTTGTAATACTTTAACTAATTTAATTTAGATTGTGTTTCGCGTATATATAAATATATACGCATTGTATATATACATATACATATGTATGTATACACACAATAAAAGACATTTAACAATAAAAAATGATTTGTTCTAAATAATTTTTATTACTGTCAATATTCTATATATATATATATATATATGAATTATGAATTTATGTATATTCACATGAAACATACACACACATTTATTGGTCAACATAATAAAAAGTGTTATATTTCAAATTTTTAATTCCAAACAAACAAACAATGGAAAATATTAGTAATTTTTTTGTCCAAACACTAGAAATTAATTGTTTTTACATGATATGTTTTTCCTTTTCCATGAGATGCTTGTTTTCCGTCAAACAAACGGAGCCTAAGTAAAATAGAGATAGGTTAGGCTAGACTAAGAGTTAGTTCAAATATAAATTATTAAATTTGTTTGGATAGAAGGTAGATCAAGGTAGAGTAAGTTAGATTAAAGAATTAAAAAATCTAAAATGACTTATGGTTCTCTACTCTACCCTCCTAACCCTTCAAATTGAGGGGTTACAATTATCACTTAATGAGGGTAGTGTAGGTGGTAAATTATCCCCTACACTATCCTTCTAACCTCTTTTCATCTAAATCCAAGTAAGGTACATAATTACTATTCCACTTAACCCTACCTATTTAACTCTCCAAATCCCCAATCCAAGCAAACCCTTAGGGATAAAAGAGTTAATGATTTGATCATTTACGTTTTGTTTGGATTGAGCGTCAAGAGAGTTAAAGTTAGGTGGAATAAAAACTTGTTTGAATTGAGGGTAAGAATTTAGGAAGGGATGATAGAGGGTCAAGTGAGGAGAAAATTCTAAGTTTTTTTTCCTTTTAAAATTGGGAGTGTTAAAGAGATTAAGAGATACATATTTATTAAAAATTCAAAATATATTTTAGTAAAAACATTTTAAGAGTATTTTAGTAAATAACATTTTAATGATATTTTAATAACTGCAACATTTTTATTACTTCTTTTCACTCAAAATCGTTAATCCAACAAAAGAGATAATAAACGCACTTTACTTCAATCCAAGTAAAATTACGTGTATAATTTCTCCTCCTCTCCACTTAATTCTTTTTTTTTCCTGTCAATCTAAGTATACTTTAGGTACGATAAGAAATGTCTCATTCATTTTTATTTTTTTATTTGTTTTGAAAGAGGTCATTAACCTGATATATTGCAAACTTTACCAGATAGTGTCGAGGACACCAAGGCCACCCGTAACAGTGGAATAATACAGTGAAAAAAAGGGACACCACTAATGAGGGCACCCCAAGAGTAGCTTTCATAACCAGATCATCAAAGTAAAGTAGATATATTGACTTTAGAAAGCCAAGAACGCCTCTCTTTGTCCACCTGAACTGCAACATCATTTGGGATCTCTTCAATCCAAACCTGAAAAATGGGAGAGTGTAGAGCTAACTTGGCTAAACGATGAGGTACTTCATTTTTATGACGATGGACATAAACAATAGACTAATTTAATTTAATTTATTTTGTTTTATTAAATTTCACCTCTATTATATAAAAAATATATCACATATTTATTGATGTCAACAAAATATGTCTCTCAGTACAACCACATTATTAAAACATATCTTTTAATATAATTTTTTCGTTTTTCAAAAGTCAAGTCATTAATACTTTATTCGTATATTTTTTCCCACTAAAATTAATATTGAGGTCCCACCTTATACACAAAAATCAAGCCACATATTTAGTTATATTATGAAAACACATATCTCACAACAGTCACATAAACAAAAACATGTATTCTTATACATTATCCCCTTATTCCCTTTTTTATTAACTTATCACTATTGTGGATGCTTTTACTTAAAAAATCTAGGTAGCACAAGTCCAACTAAGTTATCGGTACATTAATATCTAAACAATTTTTTGTATTAATATATAACTAATATCTAATAGTAAAAAATAACATAGTAAAAAATCTTAAGTAGTCGTGAGTTGGATCTTATATAATCTCAAATCTTCAATTCGAGTCTCATATCTTTTCTTTATTAAAAAATAAATAAACAATGTGGCAGTTATATGAGGTATTTTTTTTCCTTTTTTAATAAATAAAGGGAATGAGGCTCGAATTCAATTTGAGAGTACATACGACTCAATTTGCCAACTGAATTACTTAGAATTCATTATGGCAATATGAATGTACGGTTATGAACATAACCGGTATGAGCATAGTCAATATGAGAAACTAGGTGTATATAAATAATAATATTATAATTTTGAGGCCAAATTGGTTCGACCAATGTGTAGCCGGTATTGTAATAGGTACGACAATTACAAATTAGCACAAGAAATTTGGTTATTGGTATGACACAGTAATAGTTAGTTCAAAAATATTATAATATTGTGGCCAAATCGATTCAACTAGCATATGATTGACGTAGAAAGTGGTACGGCATGAATGGTTCGACACTAAGTAACTACCCGAATTACTTAGGGTATGATCATGACAGTTAGTGGATTGCATAAACATTGTCAATTCCATATAGGTACGATGAATTAGTGGATTGCATTATCAATTTCATTTTTATTTTAAGGTCATATTGGTTCGACCAATATATAGTTGTCATATTAAGTGGTACGACTATATCCGTGCTACCGTTATTAATCAGTTTAGTTTATCAAAATTTTCATCACGGCACGGCGAATATGTTCGTACGAATTTAAACGTAAGACGACTTAAGTAAGGGTAATTTAGTATTTCATATACTCCCCTCAATTGCCTATAAATACCCCAAACAAGCTTATGAAATAAAATCTTTTTTTTTTCTTTCTGTTTCACCTACTTAACTCTCTAAAATCACACCCTCTCTTACATCATCACCTGTATCATCCACACATAATTTATCTTAAAAGTTGACCCATAAACTCCATAGTAATTCTCATGCCCGAGCTTCTTTGGCAGGCACCGTATCGGTGTTCCTATGTTAAACTTGTCAGTACGACCTTACTCTCTCTTAGCAAGAGCTCGACATCATCATGTGACGCGGTCAACCATTGACCTTGGTTGTTGAAAAATTTTCCCCAACAACCACCACCGCCACAGCAGGTGTAGCTGGCAGAGCTCCAACTCCTCACACCGTCGCTGGGGGACACCCAACTCATCATAACTTGCTCTAACTTGTAGTTAGTTTACTGGTTCAAAGGAAACATAGAACTACCATGAACAAAATTTCATAAGAAAGGAAGTCCTCAAACATGTAGGCTTTTAACACAGAAAAAGGAAGACGCGAAAATATTTGAGGATAATCATCAATTGGGCTTAGTCGTATCCTATTGCGCCACAGCTATTTGGACTGTCCCAACCCAACCCATACGTGACAGGCCCACTATAGATTATATATTGGATTCAACGACCAGGCCCCTCCAGGTCTAGAAACAGGCCAACCCGGGTATTGAAAAGCCTGACTCGGTGCACCTAATTTGCCGCTATAGATACTCTCATACAGGATACGGTGTAGTGCTATGGCATTATCAAACATTTCAAATTCTGTAATTGGATTTCATCTTTATTACATATAAATGGATTTCATTTACTTATTCATATCAGCAAAACACATTTTTTAATACAATCATATCAACAAAACACATATTTCAATACAATTTTTTTCACTTTCCATACACCACACTCCAAATATCAAGTTTCAACAACATCTCTCTCATACTTTTATATCATTTTTCACTTTTTTCTATCTTTCTACACATCTTTCAATACAATTTTTAAAATTACTCTCTCTGCATACTCCAAAATTTCCAGCACTCCAAACACTTCCCCCATTGCACTTGGCCTTAGGTGAGGGCAATAAAATTGGGTCAAAAGTACAAAACATTCTACCTATATAACCATATAAAAATAGTCAATCTTTCTATCATTAAATTAAATGTTTTAATATCCATCATTGGAAAAAAAATGCATAAATATTTATCTTGTCCCAATTAATAATTTAACATTTTTTTATCTCACTATAAGAAATTTGCGAATTATCTACATAATTTTTTATCGGTAGATAATCTAAACACCGATGGGAAAATTTTCGTTCGTAATTACCGATATATTTTTTCGTCAGTAATCCGTCGACAAAAAAAAAAAATTTCGTCGACCAAAAAATTTTTTTTTAAAAAAATTCCGCCTCTAAACCACATACAAAAAAAAATTAATTTCATTGATAATTAGTCGGCAAAACAAAATTCATCAATAATCCGTTGATAAAATAATGGAAAAAAATAAAAAATTATTGTCATCCCTCTTAAGTTTTCCATTAATAATAAACTAAATTTCCATACCCATTTTTGTCATATTTTTTTCATAATAAAATTTTAAAAAATCATTTATAGGTATTAACCAAGTCAATTTTCACGTGTCATCCATTAAAATGAACTATATAAGACGTCCAGTCTTTTGGCTGGATTGGACGCGGGTAATGGGTTTTACTAGCGTCCAGTCTGGCCAAAAGACTGGACGCTGTACAGTCCATTTCACTGGACGACACGTGGATGTTGACTTGGTCAATATTTATAAATAATTTTTATTTTTTTTCAAAATTTAATTATGAGAAGATATGATAAAAATGGGTATGAAGTTTTAACTTATTACTAATAAAAAAAACTTCCGATGATTTTTTTTTTTATTTTTTCCATTATTTTGTCGATGAATTATTTACAAAATTTTTATTTTGCTGACGGATTACCGATGAATTTTTTTATTTTTTTGCCGACGGATTACAGGCGAAATTTATTTTTATTTTTTTGTCGACGGATATGAAATTTATTTTTTTTTTATTTTTGGCCGATGGATTATCTACGAAAAAAATCCATCGGTAATTACCAACAAATTTTTTCATCGGTGTTTATATTACCTATGACGGTTTTAACGATGAAAATTTTCGATCGGTAATCAATATTATCGATGGATTTTTAGGATTACCGACAAAAAATTATGTCTATAATTCGTGAAATTTTTGTAGTGAGATTAACGTTGTCAAATTATTAGATGAGGCAAGATAGACATTTATGCAATTTTTTTAATGGTGGAGATTAAAATATTTAATCTAATGGTAGATAGGGGACGGTGCCGCATATCTTAAACAAGTATATGTCTTAAAAATATTAATTAGGGGCAAGCTGGGTATTTAGTGTGCAATGACATGCATATTGTAATTTTATTTTATTTTAAATATTTTTTTTTCAATGGTGGAGATTATGTCATTTGATCTAATGGTAAGAAAGTGGACTGTTTTTGTACAGTTATTTGACTAGACTGTTTTGTAGTTCGGCCCGATTGGACGCTAGTACAAACTCAATAAAATTGTGTTTGGGTTAACTAATTCGATTAAATTAAATTATATTTAGACATGAGTTATATGTTTGAGATTTTAGAATAAATTTAAAAATGTTATTCAATTTAATTGCGAGTTTGGATTCAAATTCAAAATTTTTATTCAATTTAATTATCTAAAATTTAATTTAAATTAAATCATTATCTGATTTAATTATAATGTTTAAATCAACTGCATACGATGAATACAATGCTTGGGAGAAACGAAAGCATGGATCTGCATTGCGGAGAGTTAAATTGGATGATGAGTACTGATCTAACGAAAGAAAACAATCTGAAACTTTGATGCTAGGATCAATGTTGGGGATGTTAAAAGTTTTGAAATTCTGGGGTTTGAAAGAGTTAAGGTGCACACAATCTGTTCGTGAAAATGCGCCTAAAGATTATTGCTTGGTTGAGTTTGTTTTGAATTGCATCACTAGCCCAAGAATGTTCTTCCAGTTTGTTGGTTTCCTGATTTCAGCCGGGGCTAAAATCATTCCCATTCGTGAGAAAACTGGACTGTAAGCAACAAGAAATTTTGTTTCATGTGTGTACAAAGATGCCATAAATGGCTGAACAACAGCTAATGATGAATCCAGCATCCAGATTGTGACAAAACCAAGCCATTGTTTCTGTCGACGCGCCAGGCACACGGCCCTTTAAAACTTGGTCAAAATCATAGGCTGCATCGCCTGTGACCTACCAAGAGTTTGTGTTGTTGGAAACTCCGGAAAAATTCAACTCTTCACACTCATCATCTCAATCTTTTCTCCTCCTTTATCCCCCTGTAATCTCAATGCCGACGCCACCACCAACGGTTGGACGCTGCTCGTCTGATCCTAACCTTGCATTGTTGAATAACACAGCTCCTGTAAACATATCTGTCCGTTCAGCTTGTTCTACCAGCTACAAGCCCTCTCAATGGCTCGGTTGGGGAAGCATAAGCAAGCTGATCGGCCTTCCAAGAAAGAGTACTGCTACTGATTCAGACCTAACAGAGGAGAGTCTTGAGGCACATAATAAAAGGCAAGCCATTATTCATGCAAATGTTAATGGAGTGGATGATAAGAATTCAAAGTGCAGTCCTTATTACAAAGGACTTACTGATTTCTCACTCATCATCAATCGCGAGAAGAATCCAAGTCCTGAACACGAAAGCCATGTTACCGCAGTTACTAATTCCAGCTCTCTTTCTACTTTCATAGGTAAGATTCAGGAATGGGGAACTTTTTTTTCCTCTAAAAGTAATACCAAAACAAAAAATTCGTCTCAAGCATCAAGTAGTACTAAACCTTCAGAAATTAAGGAGGTGAATAAGGAAGTTAAGGTTGTCCCTAAAAAAGCTGAAAGGAAGCCATTGAGGGAGAGTGAGTCAGCTCCACAAGAACATCCATCACCTGCACGAAACGCATCACCATCTGATCGAGCCGGAAGAGTTTCCATCGATGATGAGAAGAAGGATACAGATGTTGAAAAGGTGGTGAGTGCTGGAAGGGAGTTTGTATGGGCAGATAAGTACAGACCCAAGACATTGAAAGACTTCATCTGCAACAGAGACAAAGCCATTCACCTGCAAGGCCTGGTATGTTTGTTTTGGATAATAATTGAATGGTCGCTATTCTCATAAGCTTGAGTTTTAGGGGATGAACATTGTTTCACCGACCATTTCACTTTTCCCATTTTCCCACTTTTTGATGCTATTCGATCTTAGTACATGTGAAAAGAGTAACTGAATCAAAGGAAAATGGGTTGGATGATATAACAGGAGAGAGAGCCAGAGCGTGGTCATTTCATTTTTGAAGGACCTCCAGGAGTGGGTAAGAGAACAATGATCCGGGCGATGCTTGGAGAAGCTTTTGGACTCGACAGAGTAAAGGTATTGTAATATTTTATCATCTGCACAATAATATTCCTTGCTTGGAACATAAAAAACACTGTGATTTTGGTTTGAAGAGAGTAAATTATCCAGTACTGCTTTTTATTTTCTCAGTTCTCACATTTATCTCCAAGACTACTTCTTTCACACAAATGTTGTTATTTTTTGCTTGACAGACAAGGGAGGAATATAAGGCATTTGACTTGAAGGTACTTTCATCGCACCATGCTGTTTGTGATTTGATTCACTTAACCTTTCTACGTTTTACTCTCACCAATAATGTATATGTTACTGTCACTTAAAGATCTTCTAGTGTAGACTTACAGGACTAGTCCAGTAGCTAAAAAACTTCTTGTGATCTTTATTGAACCTAATCAGTGACAGAACCTTCTTTTTTTCATTTTTCATTTTTCAAGGGGGAAGCAGTAGGTAGTATTAGAGTACATTTGAAGAAATCTTCTAAGCATGTAGAAGTCAATCTCTCTGATCTAAAAGGTTATGAGAAGCATGTGATTGTTGAACTCATCAAAGGGAGGCATGGCAGGATATCCAACAAAACACTGCAATCCAAATGTGATGGCTGCCGAGGTATCCAAGTAGTCTCAAATAGCTCTAGAAACACTAAGAACCTGAGCGCTTCACAGTTCACTCTAATTGGCTAATTTTTACCTTGTGCAGTAATCATTCTCTATGAAGCAGACAAGCTATCTACAGATGCTTTACTATATATGCGGTGGGTCTTAGAGAGGTATAAAGGGTTTAATAAGATTTTCTTCTGCTGCTCCGATGTATCAAAGCTTCAGCCAATTAAGAACCTTTGCACTGTTGTTCAGCTTTTTCCACCTTCAAAGGAAGAGGTGGGAACAATCTTCATAAAACCTGATTTTGAAGTCCCGCCATTCATGTCCAGGACTTCTAACTAGTTTTCCTTTAAACATGTTCAGATTGTAGAAGTTTTGGAGTATATTGCTAAACAAGAAGGCATAGATTTGCCGCGTCAGCTGGCTGAAAAGTTTGCCAATAACTCTAAGAACAATCTCCGTCAAGCCATCAGATCATTTGAGGCATCCTGGCAGAAAAGGTTAATATAGGCCCTTCATTAAGTATGCCTTTTTAATCCTTATATTCTGTTTTCTTGAATTGGCTAAATTACAATTTAATAGTAAGGAGTAATTAAATCTTATCAATGCATGAGGTACATTCTTTGCATTATAAATTTGGGAAGAAATTTGAATTTGCAATCTGTTTACCTATATTTCTCAAGTGATTAACATTTTATGGGTTGGCGCAACAACACAGCTATCCATTCGTGGATGATCAAGAAATTTCGACTGGGTGGGAAGATGATATTGCTACCATTGCCAAGGATATAGTGGAAGAGCAAAGCCCCAAACAGTAAGAAGTCTTTATCTTCAATTGATGATTCAAGCCGCTTGTGCTGGGAAATGAATTCATATCTAGATATGATAAATGAAGGTTTCTTGTAAAAAATAAATATAGGATATCAATTTCTTCACAGGCTATATACGATTCGGGGGAAGCTTCAAAATCTTGCAGAGCATGATGTATCTAATGATTATATCTTCAAGGTAATACGACTTTGGCCTTGGTTTATACTAGTCATTAATTATCATGCTCCTTGGTTTTAAACTTTTGTATCAATTAA
Organism: Euonymus europaeus; assembly: GCA_963580455.1. Lineage (NCBI taxonomy): Eukaryota > Viridiplantae > Streptophyta > Magnoliopsida > Celastrales > Celastraceae > Euonymus > Euonymus europaeus. The sequence continues at coordinate 25,262,747 of OY756962.1, forward strand.
TCAACTGCATATGCAGTCACTAGTGGAAGAACTGTACAAGCATTTGGATGAGCAGTTAAAGCTTGGACTGCAAAATTTGTATCAAGAATACAGCGTATGATCACAAAACTCAACTTCTCGTTTCCTCTTTAATCGAGTTTCTTTAAGTTGATAACACAGACGCACATCAAACACATGAATTTTCTGCATTCACTTGAGAGAATTAGTGGTGAATTCACTTCATCATCTCTTTGTATGCAGAAAAACAGTGGCCATGCGTTTGAAAGTGGCAGAAATCACATAAGAAAGAATTTTCATCATTTTATGAGAATTGAAGGTAAAGAATCCAAATCTCCTTTGCATTTTTAGTAACAACAGATTAGTAAATACAGTCAGCGTTGCGTGACGAAAATATTTTAGAATGTGTCAAGAAGATGGCTTTTTTTTCATCGATGACCAAAGAGGACTGATTAACAAGATTCAATATAGTAAGTCAAGGGACATTTTCATTATACAATAACTTGAAGTTACATTTTTTCTTGTTTTTTTCTTCCTTTCCTGGAACAGAGTTTATAGCAAAATTCATGAGCTTCTACAAGTGCTCGATTAGAAATAGAAGGAGCGTGCAACACGATAATGGATCGTGAAGCAGGCCTCATGCTTATTCACTCCTTGCAAAATGCAGAGATAGTGTTGGCTACCTACTATCTCCTCTTCTCGAGCTTGAGATTAGGAGGACTTGAATAGAAAAATGAAAGACATTGGAATAAGCTATGAAGCAAAAAAAAAAAGAATTGCTTCTTACATATCTCTCTGTTTGCATAAAAGTGGCCACACTTTTAAGGTCTGGATTATTATTTTATTTTTTTTGAAGTTCTTTTGTTGTTGTGAGAAAAAACAAGTGCTTGGTTGAATACAAAGGTAAAAAACATTGAATTTATTTGTGGAGATAATCTTACATGTATGAAACCAAATAGGAGAAGCAAAAACATAAATGCTTAACAAGTAGAATCACTTTCTTTCTTCTCCTACACTTTTTTCTAGGTTGAATGAAGAACATCATTACGTTTGTTTTGTAAAAAATTAAACCAAATTACAATCACCCGGAGGGAAACTCTATTCCAACCCCCAAATACTTTTTTTTCACTCCATTCAACGTCAAATTTTGTGCCAATTTTATAAAAATAATGAATAATGAGGACCGGAGTATGGGAGTGGAATAAAAGTGGGGTCCACCGGTGGGAATTCTAGTAACAACCTCCTTTGTGTTGCAGAATGGAAATCATCACAAATGACAAAACAACATACAAAAGGAGAAAGAAGGAATCAAGTACTCATCAAACCAATTTTTGCTTTCTTTTCTTCTTCTCTTTCCCTCAACAGTCTGTATATATACGTACACGCACATGTATTGTACACACAGGCATTTGAAAACCCTAACCTCTCTCTCTCTCTCTCAACTATTCTCCAACTTTCCTTCCAAATATTGATTTCTTGGGTTTGGTCTTGCAATCTTGTGTGCTTGTTCTAGACATCATTTGAGGTTGTTTATTCTACATATTTGGATTTAGTGCTTTTCATGTGTACATTTTGATTCATCCCTTTTTGTTTTGCAGTGCCACGAAGACTCAACTAGGTCCAAAAAATGTACGAGGAGACAGGCTGCTTTGATCCCGCCAACTCCATGCCTGAAGTTACAGATGAAGGGTTTTCTCACTTGCCACCACCACTACCAGTGACTCCGCCTTCACAATTGCTGAGTGGTGGCATCACAAACAGCGTTGAACAAGTCTCTTACCACCACCATCACAATAACCCTCTCCAAGTTGATGCCGCCGCCGCCGCCATTGAAATATACCTTCAAGAGCCACTGTCCTTCTCTAATGAGATTAACAATACCCAATACCAAACCCAGAATCACAACCAAATTTATGATCAGGCTAACCCCAACTGGGTTAATGAAATTAAGATGCAAGACATGGGTTTCATCAATCCTGACCACCAACAGCTCCAAATTGAACACAATAACAATTACAATCAGTCTTCAATCACAGAAACTCAAACCTTAGAAATTCTCAACCGGTTCCATCACTTGCCTAGATGCTCAGCTTCCTCTTTGCTTCCAAATTTATCAGTCTCTTTTTCACGTCCAAAAATGGAGACTGATGCATCAATTTATGACCCAGTGTACCATCTGCAGCCTCCAATGTCCCCAGAGTTGTTTCAGTCTCTACTCCACGGCGGCTACAGTTTGCCTGGCTCATTGTTTGGCTGTGCAGGGGATGATCAGGATCAGAAAGATCAGGACGATACAGGGAACTGCTCGGTTCTTGCATTCAATGCAGGGGATATGCCTTCTGTAGGTAAGAGAAGGGGAGCTACTGGAAAGAAACACGTCACCACTGAACGCGATAGGAGAGTAAATCTGAACCAGAACTACACTGCCTTGAGTAGCTTGGTTCCCAAGCCAACTAAGGTATACTAGCACTTCTCTACCTCAAAATTTTCATTCTTAAATATGAAAAACCCAGGATATACTTTCTTGATTAATTGGTGTGAACAAGGGTGATCGAGCATCGATTGTGGGAGATGCAATTGAGTATATCAAAGAGCTTCGAAGAACTGTCAATAAGCTCAACTTACTAGTAGAGAAGAGATGTAGCAGAGAGAGGACCAAGAGGCAAAAGACAGAAGACGATCCTGCTGGTGATGTAGAGAGCTATAACATGAAGCATCTTGGTGGTGATGGGTCCTCAAGAAGCTCATGGTTTCAGAGAAAATTCAAAGAGACCGAGGTCGATGTTCGTATCATTGATGATGAGGTAACAATCAAGCTAGTGCATGGAAAGAACAATTGCTTGTTGTTGGTGTCTAAGGTCCTAGATGAGCTTCAATTGGACCTTCATCATGTTGCAGGAGGCCATATTGGTGATTATTACAGTTTTTTCCTTAACACCAAGGTACATACAAGCATAAACTAATTTCTCCATTGGTTAACCTTTCTTACACAAATCAATGTGTATTTTTTAGTTTGTGGCTTTTATGTTTTTGCAGATATGTGAAGGCTGTTATGTGTATGCCAGTACTGTAGGAAACAAACTCATTGAGGTTGTGGACAGACAGTATACATCCAACCCACAAACAAAATAGTTATTAGGTTGGATTAGTCTCTGTTTCTAAGTCTTTTACCTCTTTCAGTTAAGAATGGAGAGCATATTACACTGGATAATAAAGTAGCCCATTTGATGCTGGAAATGCTATATGTTATCAATTATTGCTCTTCATTCTGCTTCTTTTTTTTTTGAGAAACAAACAACTCGTATATATTAAGAGACAGTATTACAATTCTTCTCCAAGACTATAAATAGCCAAGGAGAAATATAATTAAACCAAGAAACATCAAAAGGAATGCCTAAAGCAAATCGAGCCAAACAATGAGCAACATGATTCCCTGAACGTCGGACATGCAAGTAAGAAATGGAAGGGAACTCCATTGCTAGAGACTTGCAATATTCAAGAACCACCACCGCAGCACCTCCCATTGCATTAGTAGACTTCAAACCAGTTATAGTTATGAGAGAATCACTTTCCAATATAATGTTTGATAACCCCTGCTGTTGGGCCCATTGGAGACCCATTCTACAACCTATGGCTTCAATAATCTCAGCAGAGCATATTCCTTTCACTGGTTTGGAAACTGCAAAAAGAAAACCTCCAACAGCATTTCGGGCTATGATCCCAACTCCTGCGTTTCCATCCTCAACCTTGATCGCCCCCATCCGCATTGATCTTGATAAAACCTATATCAGGAGGCTTCCAAATTGTTGGGCTATTTAGTCTGGTCATCCTAGCTGGAATTATAGAAGAAGACTTTTGAGCATTCGAGAATTCAGCTTCAGCCATCAAAATAGATTGGAGAGGTGGGGTCCACTGATTCTTGATTTAGACATGCTTCAAAAGATTTGCTGTAATTTGTTCAGTTTGGTAGTATTTTCTGATCTGATTCGGAATTTGATTTGAATGTCACTACTAAATTTACTTGCCTTGATCTGCAAATTATCAAATCTTTTGGTGTCGTTAGTTACATGTTTTATTTGGAATGGTAAAGAAAAGTAGACAACCCTCGTGCACAATTCTTCACACTATTTTTAAGAATTGAAGCATAAAAAAAGTTTACAAATTCCAGTGAATGAGTAGGGGACGGTCAAAATTTGACAAATTTTCAAAGCCCTACCAGTTTATAACATGATTGTGAAAAATACTGATTCATTGGGTTGAAGCTGCCTATTTAATAATTTCGTGGGCTAAAACATTTACTGATAGATCCATGTATCTTGCTCTAGTTCCTAAATTGATCCAGGAGCCATCAACGGTATAAGCTCAACAATTCATTTCATTGTAATAAAAATCATATCGAGTCCGTTTGGATCAAAGTATGTCTCATAGAATATAAACCATCGTAAAGCGTAAAAACTAATAGTGTCTGAAAGTATATGTGACATAATATACTCTTATCTAAATAGGGGCTTAAGTTTAAAAAGTTGCAGACTCAAGTTTAGTAAATTAGACACTCTAACTCAACACCGGGTCGTATCAAGACAATATTATGTACTTGTTGCTTCTTGTATTTAAAATATGTTTTATTATGAAGTTGTTGCTTATTGTTTTTAAAATATATTTTATTAGGAATGTTATAAAATTCCGATTTTACCATAATTCACGTGACGAGTAAAATAATGTATCTCATTAACATCAAATCGTCAAAATGGGAAATATTCTTACTGTTTTTTGTGGTAGCCATTTTGGTACATGAAGGATTCATAATCAAATCAAAGTAGATCACTATTCACTAGGGATTATTTTGAAGAAGAAGAAAAAAAAAGAAAAATAATTGAAATTAAAATAAAAAAGTATATTTTATTTTGGTTTGATTTGGTTCCTCTCGCTCCTTCGCTCGATTCTTCTCCGACCATAACTCTGTCGCCTCCCTATCGCCTCTCATCCTCCCCCCGTCCTCCTCGCTCGCCTAGTCTCTTCCTCCCACTCACTGAGTTTTCTTCGTATTAATCTCTCTATTCAGATCTACCTCTCTCACACTGTACCCACAACCTCGCTCTTATCCTCCTGTCGGTTCTGCGCGTGCTCCAGCGACGGGATTCTTTCTTATCATATTCTATCAGGTATTTTCTCTTTTACCCCTGATTGTATTTTGCTACCTTCTCTCGCATTTGAACTGCTCCCTCTACGCCTCTCTTATTTGGCATTCGAACTCGTAAATTTTTTTGTTTTATTTATTCAATTTGGAATTCAAGAAGCGCAAATAAATCTAGGAAATTAATGATTTTGGGGGCAACTGTGATGAGAGATCGCATGGATATATGTATAAAGAGAAGAGCAGCAGTATTTGTAGGTGTGGTTTCTGTCGGTGGCTGCAAAAGCATTGCTATGAATCACAGACGCTTATGGGAGTATGATTGTGTGTGACGAGAAAATCATACTGTATGTATTGGTGGTGGTGGCTGGAAGTAGTAGAGAGTGCTTTTACACTAAATCAGGGGAGAGGATAGAGCAATCCATTCTGGGAGAATAGTGTGAGTAGCTCCTTATCAAGATTATGGGGATTCGAAAAATATGCAAGTTAAAAATCCTTATGCTAAAAGTAAAAAGTTCCTCTATACTTTTGTAGAACTAGGAGTGATGTAAGAAAAATTATCATGTCTGTCCATTAGGGGCTGTAGTACTTGAGGTTTGAGTTGTAAAGATTGAGGCTTGAAGTTATATAGTGGTTTATAGTAATGGCCCTTTTCCGTAACCATCAGTTTAGAAACAACTCTCATGAGTTGTGAGGGATGTCATGCATATTAGTCTAAAGGTTGAAATTATTAAATTAACAGTAAAACATGGCTTGAAAAACTGATTAAATACATCAAGTTCTGAATCCTTGGATTTTTTGTTGAAGGAACATTCCAAATAACTAAACCATTCCAAATTAACAATTACCGACCCCCTTTGCCTTTTTATCTCATGCCTAAATACACAAATCCAAGAATTGATCCTTCACAGAGCCATACCACTCCAACATCCACTCTTTTCCCTTTTCCAACCATAGTTAAAACATGAGAGTCCATTCTTCTCACAGATGCCCAATTTTCCCCACATGCCCACTACCCTTGCATCGCTTTCCCCTTGATACCCATTTGTTGTGCTCTAAACCATATTGCGCTTCAGTAGTTCATCTTCGCAAACTTTCTTTTCCCTTAGAGAACCTCCATTCCAGTTACCTATAAGTGCTCAGTTGCTTTACTTTCTGCCACTTTACCAAATGATATTTCTAAAGCTTTTGTCATTACCCAGGAGATTCTTGTTTGAGTCTTCCAAACGCATGCTAATGGGAGGCCGTCCTGAAAAATGGGAGACATAGTAAGCTAATAGATTGGATTCGGACTAGGTGTATTTCCTTATTTTTGGATAAGGTGCTTGCACTTTTTTTCCACAGAAAGAAGGCTTCTGTTACAGCTCTAAAGATTCTTTTGAAACCTATTCAAATCTGTTGCCTTTTTGTTTGTTCCAAGAAGAACTAACAGTTAATCAGCACAAAGCTGATCTGGCAAACCAGGATACTACCTAATAAATCTACTCTTGCCTATGGGGTTCAACTCATTTCTTTGTCTATTTAATGTTTGCACATTTTTGTACTACATGCCAAGATTCTTGTTTCTATTGAGTTGTGTTAATTTTCTTCCAATGATGCTAATTGCATAGAATCGATCTCACAAACGTCTGGTGATTATGTCTTCATTGAAGTCATTATTTTTGTATTTTTTAACTTGACCAAAAAAGTTTGAGGCGTATGACTCTTATGGATCTTCATTTCCTTATAGAGGTTTATGATTGTCCTTCTAATGGTTAAATTATTAAGATACCTAGGATTGCGTAAAAGAATTATTGGCACTAATGATGTTGAGCAAAAAAAAAAAAATCTAGAATCCACCAGGAATCAAGGTCCTAATAATAAGTAATAACACAAATCTTGTACTATGTCACCTTTCACGGATAAATCTTTGTGATGTTTTTTTAATATAATTTTGTTTTTTGTCATCATTTGTAGTAACTATAACCAACTGGAGGTTTTATGTCGTGGTGGAATCTGAAGCATTGCGATCTTGAAGAATTAACCTGCATACACTATGGGTGCAATCCATTGAATCTGTGAAGTCGCTGCTCCTTGTTTTGGTGGGTTCATGGCTGATCATTCTTTAATCACTGTCACAGATGATCTTTCTGTTACTCTATCAGACCCTTCTTTAGTTATTGGGCAAGAATTTCCTGATGTTGAAACTTGCAGAAGAGCACTGAAGGATATTGCTATAGCAATGCATTTTGATCTGCGGATAGTAAAATCAGATCGTAGCCGTTTTATTGCCAAATGTTCCAAAGAAGGTTGTCCATGGCGTGTTCATGTTGCGAAGTGCCCTGGAGTTCCAACCTTCTCAATTAGAACCCTCCATGGGGAGCATACCTGCGAAGGAGTTCGCAACCTCCATCATCAGCAAGCATCGGTTGGCTGGGTTGCTAGATCTGTAGAAGCACGTATTCGCGAAAATCCACAGTATAAGCCAAAAGAAATCCTGCAAGATATTCGTGATCAGCATGGAGTTGCTGTGTCTTATATGCAAGCATGGCGTGGGAAGGAGCGAAGCATGGCAGCACTACATGGAACTTTTGAAGAAGGATATCGCCTTCTTCCTGCATACTGTGAGCAAATAAGGAAAACCAACCCAGGAAGCATTGCTTCAGTTTTTGCTATAGGACAAGAAAATTGTTTCCAGCGTCTTTTCATTTCTTATCGTGCATCTATATATGGGTTTATAAATGCTTGCCGGCCACTCTTGGAACTTGATAGAGCTAATCTTAAAGGAAAATACTTGGGTTCAATATTTTGTGCAGCAGCTGTTGATGCAGATGATGCACTATTTCCCCTTGCAGTTGCTATTGTTGATGTGGAAAGTGACGAAAATTGGATGTGGTTCATGTCAGAGTTGCGGAAGCTTCTTGGAGTCAACACTGATAACATGCCTAGACTGACAATACTATCTGAAAGACACAAAGGCATTGTGGAGGCTGTAGAAACACATTTTCCAAGTGCTAGTCATGGTTTTTGTCTGCGTTATCTTAGTGAAAATTTCCGTGATACTTTCAAGAATACAAAGTTGGTGAATATTTTCTGGAACGCTGTTTATGCCCTTACGGCTGTAGAATTTGAGAGCAAGATATCTGAGATGATTGAAATTTCGCAAGATGTGATACCATGGTTTCAACATTTCCCTCCTCAACTTTGGGCTGTTGCATATTTCGAGGGTGTACGATATGGCCATTTTACGCTTGGGGTAACAGAACTGTTGTATAACTGGGCCCTTGAATGTCATGAACTACCTATTGTGCAGATGATGGAGCATATTCGTCATCAGTTGACATCTTGGTTTCATGAGCGCCAGGAAGTGTGCATGAGGATGGCCTCAATTCTTGTACCATCTGCTGAGAAGAGGATTTCAGAGGCAATTGCTGATGCCCGATGTTATCAGGTACTTCGTGCTAATGAAGTCGAATTTGAGATTGTGTCAACTGAACGCACAAATATCGTGGACATACGAAGTCGTGTATGCTCATGTCGTCGTTGGCAGATTTATGGTTTACCTTGTGCACACGCGGCTGCAGCACTTATTTCTTGTGGGCAGAATGCCCATCTATTTGCAGAGCCCTGTTTCACGGTGGTAAGTTATCGGGAAACCTATTCACAAATAATAAATCCTATTCCAGATAAAAGTCTCTGGAATGAGCCCGGTGAGGGAACCGAGGGTGCAGCTGCCAAGGCTGATCTGGTGATACGCCCGCCCAAAATTCGTCGGCCACCGGGCAGGCCCAAAAAGAAGGTTCTACGTCTGGAGAACTTCAAACGCCCAAAGAGAGTTGTTCAATGTGGTCGTTGTCATCTGTTAGGACACTCCCAAAAGAAATGTGCAATGCCAATTTGACTAGGAATTGTCAAGAGTGTTAATTCTTTGTTAGTCTGGAACTTGCTGAAGAACGACAGTGTCTGTACTGTAGTATTGCTGCATGTCGTAATTCTTCATTTGCAGTTGCAAAACAAGGATTAGTTTTTTCCTGACGTAGCTCTCTTGAGTCCCCTGATATCAGCATGTTTCTTAATCACAGTACTGCTGAAGCAATAATTGAAGTTACAATAAGATGAACTTGCTTTCCGATTTTCAATCCTTTCTGCATGATAGGGGAAGTACATAGTGTTTGTCTGTGTTTCTCATATGTCATATACATGCTTATAGAGATATATATAATTAGACTTATAAATTCGATCAAAATATATTCTATGTTCTTTTTTTAAAAAAATGTGACCCTAAATCTAAAGGACAGCTAACTCCGGCCATCCCTACTTTACGGTCATTTGAAATGGAACAAGAGGTCCTTAATAAACAAGATTACAAGACTAATTAAAAAAAAAACAAAGATTTCAAGAAAACAGAGACTCAGCGAAGGAACTGATCGAACTAAGCTACAAAAATCATGCACAATTAAAATACAGGAGAACATACACTTCTACACTTTCCTTCCTTTCAAATACTTCCAAGCACCTTTCTTTTTCTTTCTTCTCAAACCTTCAACTCTCTCAAGCTTCCATTTTCTAAATTTTTCACGATTTTTCAACCAGAGAGAATAGTCTTTCCCACTCTGGCACTTAATAAAATCCACTAGATCACTAACATCAGACAATTTTTGAGAGCCGTCTAGCCTACACTGTAGAAAACTCTCCCCATTGCAACTTTTATCTGATTCCTCTTCTATAACAGACTCCATTTCATCATATGTTTCAGCTTCTTGGTCTTGGATTCTTTTGTTAGAGATTCTGAGAGAACGCCTGCCACAAAACGCAAGGAACTGAGAGCGAAATAAAATGTTGCTACAGTCTATGAATACGAAACAGCAATAAGAGACTGATCCTTAATTTAGCGGGGACCGTAATATAAGTATATACGCAACACTTAGCAAACGTTTCACATCATCATCAGTGATACAACTGTTATATCATTACACTCCAGAAGCATGCTTCAACAATACAAGAACTTCTATGATTTCTGGAGGACATGTATTGGACATGAAAATTTTTGAAGGAAACCCCAGGTTAATCTCAAAATGGCAAGATTTTAAGCTACAATTATGCCAACTGAAACACAAGTTAACATAAGACAGACGAATAAAATTCATATGCCCCGAGGTGTCAATTATTTGGCTAAAACTGAAGTGCTGAAACCAATCTGCATCATTTTTTCAATTATTTTAATTTTGTTGGATTCATAAAGTGAGAAGAATAAATTTACTCAGACTTAGAAAATATAGCTGAAGCATCATTATTCATTTATTTCACATGGTATATCATTTACTACAGAAATGAATCCGATATATTGGGACTTCATTTGTTCTTTGCAATTCTAAGTTTGCACTTAGATGTTATCCAACAAATGTGGCCATACTTAATTAAATTATTGTGCTACTGTTTCTCGCCCTTAAAGCAGAAGCCAAACCGAAAATCACAATCTAAAGCCCTAAAACCAGAGTTATTTGGTTCTCTTTCAACACTTCAGCTTACTTCAGTCTTATATCAAAACTCTACACCAACTGACTGAATTGACAAACTATTGTTATTGCATTTAGATCACCGAAAATGAAATAGCTTTGACCACTAACAACATATCCAAAAAAACCTCTAGCATCTCTTTCAGGATTTGAGGACAAGATCACAAGACTGACATGGTCACAAATGTTTTCCGTGAAAGACCGCATTTATATGATAAAAAAGGGAGAAAAAGACATACCTTAGGCGCATCCGATTCTTGTGAAAGTTTGATGCAACAGTCTTGCTACATTTTTGGTCTACCATGACCTGCACCATGTTCAAGAATTTAAAGACATGTGAAGTGAAGGCCAATAAGCCTGACAAGCCAGAGAGATATATAATATTACCCTTTCTTCCTTCATGGAAGATGTACATGATTCCAGTCCAGAATGCAGCATTGAACTCAGTGCATCTAAATTTCCCTCTTCAAAGGTAAATAAAATTAATGCTACCATCATAGCAAATATGCAGTCCTTCAACAAGAAATCAACCAGGCTAACATAACTAAATGACAGCAAGCCTGCAAAATGCAAAAGCAACCACTTTGACTCTTTGTGCCTTGAAGGGCGAGATTCCATAATATCGTATATGAACTTTTGAACTGGAAGATGGACCCCTAATTGTTGAAAACAGCCGATAATACCCATCATAGCTTGATATTCTTTAGATGACATTACATCTTTCGACGTTGTCATGGAACCTGAATCCCCTCTATGGCTTAAGTACCATAGGATTTGTAACATCGAACAACTCATTAACTTCAATATAGAAGCCATAAGATACATATCTTCGGGGTTTGTCTTCCTGTTTTTAAGCAATCCAGCATCATTAATATCATCAGAAGAAACCCTTAGTATTATGCAACGTAAGATTGATAAGATCTCAACTTCATAGGTAATATTGAAAACAGGTAGGCTCTCTTTTACGTATGCAATAGATGCAGCCACCATTTCCAACTTTGTTAGGGAGGACATATTGCCAAATGAAAAATCACCGGAATCATTAGTCTTTGTGAGTAGATGAAATAATTTATCTCTCATAGCTGAAGAAAGAAAGGTTTCAAATGTGGGCTGACGATCACTCCCATGCTTACATGACTTTGTAAGAATATCAGTGCTCAAAGTTTGACTATCCATGTGCAAGCTAGCCATGTGTCTAGTATACAAGATCACAGACATTTCAAATGCAGTGTGGTAATTTATGAGTCTGAAATCAGGTCTCACTTTGTCTGAAGTCTCGCTGATACCAATGGATTCAGAAACCAATAAAATCTGATATGCCAGAAGCATTTTTGGTGCAGAAAGCATGACGGGGTCTAGAAGCAAAGCTAAAGATGATGACAGGCTCATCTCAGGATCCATGTAACCTTTGCTGCACGACCAACATAATCTGCTGATGAAGTTTTTATATCCTAGCTCATTAGAAACTGATAAAATAAAATGAGCTGAGACCAGTTCCAGTACACATCCAAGAACACCAAAACCAAAATGGTTCTTAAATATGTTTTCACTTTCAGAATCAATTCGCATGAAGTACTCTCTCAAATCCTTATGCTTCAATAGCTCATCTGCAGATACCTAAAGAAAATATTTCAGTCACAACCTTGTTTGGCTTGAAGAAGAAATGTAATTCAAAATGGAATCTATCAGAAAAGGAAAAAAAACAGCAATGGAGAGAAAAACAGAAATGATAAGTAAAGTTTTTATGCGATGACCATATCTACAGAAAATCAACTCCTCTATTAAACAATGATGCTATTACGTATGAATGACAATGTGGCTTGTACTACAGCAATGCAAACAATGTTCACAGTACTGTAGCATGAGTGCAACATGCTCCTGCATCTCAAACATTTGCATTCAAAACATATAAAACCATAGACTTTACAGATTCTATTTATCTAACTATTTATATAATTATACAAAAAGGTGTCCTTCAGATAGGGTTTGTCAAGCCAACAGGCAACACTGAATCTTATTACATCTCAATAATAGTTGTGGACAATCAAAATCGATCCAATAACAAAAAATGTTTGGAGTGCCATTTGCATCCTCACACACAAACCATGGTTACTGAAAAAGATTTCAAGGCCAAAAGCAAATAAAATGAGTACAATTAATATTTAATACCCTTGGATCCATATCACACTGCTTTGTAAACTGTACACAACTGATTTTTCAATAATCCACACAGCTACACAAACCTAGCAGAATGCGAAATAATTTTTTAAACATAAAAATCAGGTTAAGCATATGCAAAAGGATGGGATGGTCCACCAAACATTTTTGTAAACAACACCTACGCACAAAAATCCTGCATTGGGAGGGTTGGGGTTTGACAAGATGTATAAAAACCTTACCCCCTCATAATATGTGAAGGGAGTATTTCCATGAATTGAATTTGTACCATCTAGGTTACACATGTAACTCTACCATGGGGCCACACATCAAACACCACTATACCTCAGCTGAATCTAAATTCATGTCCAAAAGCAAAAAGTATATACTTATTTTAGAGCATAATAATGAGCAATACTTAACAGTTGACAGTTGTTGACAAAATTTTCACTAGAATAATCATTGAAAATCACCTTTTCTATAATGGACTATTGAAAATTACCTTACCTCAAGTAGAGTGCATAGAAGGGCACGATATGGATCCGAAGATTCTGAAATGCATGTGGAAGCAACAAAACTTCTGTGATCCGCTTCATTTAGGCATATAGAAATCAATCTACCGAGTACCGAGAGTATATCTTGACCCACAAGAAGACCATTATCATGCACAAGAAATGTCAAGATGACCATACAACATCGTAAAAGCACTGTTAGTTCGTTAGTGGATGTTGACATATCTGTATGTTTGTGAGCCAAACTAGCAGAACCTTCATGTGAATCAGAAAATAGTTCTTGGAACCTCCTATCAAGTTCTTTGAACAAGATACTGGAGAGGGTATATGTGCCTTTAACTTTCATTTTAAACTCCAATTGAGAAAATTGCCTATCTAAGTGATCCAAAGCAGTTGTTCCCCAGTTCCAGCTCAATTGTTCATTTTGAGGCAAATTGGCCAGTAGGTAATACAAACTTTTGATGATTGGCAGCTTTAGACCCTGAAAAGTAGAACAGTCATCAAAACGAGCCACGCAAAAATTAAGAAAATGAGTGAAACTGTTCTCGAATTTCGCAAAAAATTGGAAAAAACACAATATTTTTGTTCCTGACTATGATCCTAACTTGACACTAACAAGAAGTCGACAAAAAGACTCAAAACTAAAGATCAAAATATATTCCGCTAGAATATTTAGACAAAAACAGCAGCAAGAACATGCCAGAGTAAATTTCGATTTCTTTTTCCTAATTTTTAGTTCATTAAAACAAACCTAATTATTGCAAATGTGTACAGCATACGCATATATGAACTAGAAACCCCAATAATGATCAACAATATTCACACTCTAGGACGTCAATTTGGAATTGTTGTCTACCTGGTCCGGGATTTCACAGGTTGAGCCATCGCTGTTGCAGCCAAGGTTATCTCCACCGCCACAACGTTTCCGTGTGCGCGATCTAGTCGTTTTCTTTTCTCCATTGGATTCCCATGCCCTATTGCTTTTCTGTGCATCGAAAGTTCGAAACAACACACACCCGAAAATTAGGTTAAATGATACATAAGGCACACATACCGAGCGACAATGAAAGGGAAAGAGAATTGCAGAAATCACCGAGCGATGTATCAATGTCGAGCGGAGTGGAGACTGACGTATTTCCTCCATGATTCGGTACTAGACTCTTGAGTGAACAGCGAATTTCATACAGACAGACATTGAAATAAATTCAGAAAACGATAGTCTTTATCTTTTCAAAATAACGAATATCTCCCGCCTTATGGATGCTTGCTTGGGTAGGGATTGAGAGATTGGTTCGAAAGGGATTCGTAAAAGTGAATTTTAATTTAGTATTAGGAAAAGTTGAGAGCTGTTCAATATTTATGTGAGTTGAATTTTTTATAATCTCTTTAGATTTCTCAGATCTCTCTTTTATTTTTATTTTTTTATAGTCGCATCTGATGATAAATATATTTTAATTTCTTATAAATCTTGTTCAAAAAAATAATAATTGTGTTTTGATTAGGATTGTGATTTATGAGTCCAACAGTGTGTTGTATTTTATGTCTCAAAAAAATTAAATTAAACATAAAAATTATAAGTAATTGAATATAATCTCGAAATATTTAATGGCTCGTTTGATAGTATTTGATTTTTGTTTTGAATAAAAAAATATTATTCGACTCGCAATTTATAACAAAACACAATCATATTTTTTTAAAAAATATAAATAAGGGGTTAAAATAACCGGTCGTAAAAATGTTATAATTGACCTCAATCTTCCTTACATTATATGCCTATTAAGGGGGGTGTTAGGGGCAAAATATTAATTGTGGATGTATGTATTGTCAACTTAAGGTCTCGGATTATATTTCTGAAAATGATTTCGCTATCACATTTGAAGTCATAACCACTCAGAGCCTTTTAGAGGTGAGAGAGTTAGAGCTAAAATTAGACTCGGAACATTTTTTGAAATAAAATAGGGTCCTAGCTCCAAAACGGACAATAAATATATACATCGACAATTCGTATTTTACCAGGAAGGATATCTCCAATTATCTTTAAACTAATTATTGTATTTTTCTTTTCATACATGAGAATCCATTGTCACTATCCTTAGAGCGTGCATGATGGGTTCATGTAAATAGCCTACAAACTATTGTTCTTTGAAAAAAACAACATAGATGATACAACAAATAGAGAAGATGATGATGAGAATATCAACAGTGAGAGCAGCAGTTGCTTGATCACCAAGCTCCATGTTTCTTCCACCAAGTCTATCAACCATGTCTGGAACTGACTTATAGTTTTTGAAATCTTGCACGAAGGGATCCTCCAGTTTCTTCCTCAACTTCTCAGTTCGGCGGCTCGCGGCTTCCTGAGCCAGACTCCAATCATAGAACCTTCGTTTATCTTCATCGGTCAATACTTCGTAGACTTGTTTGAGCCTCATGAAGTTCTCCAATGCTGTTTTTAGTGGCAGAGAAGTGGTGTCTGGATGATACTCTTTGGTTAGTCTCCTGTATGCAGCTTTTATCTCTTCAATATCAGCTTCAGCTGATACTCCTAAGAACCTGAAATTATAGCTTCAGCTTTTATCTCAAGATTTGCAGAATTTCTAGATGCAAATTTTTTAAAAGTGATGCCATCAAAACAGGGATCGGGGAACTCTGCAATTTGATAGAGTTTGAAATTCACTTCTAACAGTGTAGAAATATTAAGTTGGTGATGTGACACACCTTCCAAGTTGTAGATGTAAATTACACAATCGGAGAAATTACAGAGCTCCGGTATCCAATATTGTAATAGTTGAAGGGAGTAAATTCGTCTTTGAATTGTAGACTTTGCAATTCAAATTTGAACATGGATTAAGATTTTGATTAGTGCGGCACACCTCATAAGTCATTAGATGCAAATTACACATCTCGGGAAATTGCAGAGTTCCCGGATCCAATATTGTAATAGTTGAAGGAAGTAAATTCTAATTCAAATTGTAGACTATGCAATCAAATTTGAACATGGTTTAAGATTTGATTAGTGCTTACTGGTAATGAGAATCAGAGGAGGAGTTGATAAGATCTCCAAAATGGTCACTCATGAAATTCTTCTGCTCTTCTTCTAAACTCTTTTTCTGTTGACTACTACCTCCAACCCACCCTTCATCAGGATCGTCCCAATGAATCCTTGTATCCACCCCAGGTGGCGGTCTCTGCCATTGGCGCCCAGTCTCCGGTCCCTGCGATGCAAAAACAAAGCACAAACGACTTGTGCGTGATATTGTTCTTGATGATGCTCTTCTAGTTGGCAGGTGGTCTTCTCGCAAGAAGCTGCGACCTCTGCAACTAAGCAGGCGAGAATAGGAAGGAGCAGTTATGGAAGCCATGTGAGGGACAGGAGAGGAGAGAAAGCTTGGTTTGTTTTACATGTTTTGGGTAGTAGTTTCTTGAGGGCCCGTGATTTTGTGGTTCAGAGTTGACAATGGATATGGAAGCCGATTTTCTTTGCCAATACGACATCGCACATAAAGCTCACTAGAATAGTGGGCCACCGAGAACCTCAGTTCAAAGGCCGCAACTGCGTTTTATAATCTTTATCCACTGTCACTCTCTTGCCAACAGATGGACATATATTTCTCAAAAAATCTTTAAAAAAATGAAAATCTAGCTACAGAATTGGGTTTAGGGGTGGAAAAATTATGTCCGGTTCAGATGCCTGATTTTGTCCGACCCAAATTAAATTAAGTTTCGTCATAAACCAAGGTTAATCATATGGAAAACGTCACGGAATGGAGTAAAAAAATTCTCATTCAAGTACGTTACCACAAGCTTAGAGTCCTGTATAGAATACCGCAACCTTACAAGGGAATGAAGCAGTTAACAGAGGTTGCCTATGCACAGAGGGTTTCCACTCTGAAGGGCAAATGCCACAAAGAACAACAAAGTGTTCTTTCTATTCACCAGAATACCTTGGTTTCCGCTTTTCAGCAAATGCTGCCAAGCCTTCCAGACGGTCCTTAGTATGTAAGATTTGGTCATAGCATTCTTCTTCCAGTTCCAAAGCAGATGCCAAGTCGATCTCAATTCCATGGTTAATAGCCATTTTCGCCATCCTTATTGCAATTGGACCCTGTCAATGCTTCCAATCTTGTGCCCCAATTACCACGCAATTCCATTTATGGATCTCTAATTGCTTTAAAGTTAAAAGAAGGTGCATGGCGTTCTAACTTCTACACAATCAAGAAAAGTTGGTCATGAAGAAACTGACAACATTCATTTACCAATGATCCTTTTGATTGGTACACTATTCTGTATAGGACAACAAAATCATTTCATAATAGTCAGTCAGTACTTTGAAGTCAAATGAAATCGGGAAGATAAAAGGTCCAGATAGTGTGTGATATGGTTGTCTACCAACAGATCGTTTCACATAAATAGTGCTGGTAAGCACATAATTGAAGTTAGGAGCTCCTAAGGATTACCTTCTGATTTATTTCTCGAGCAATTTCAAGCGCCTTTAGACGAGTTTCACCAGCAGGGAGAGAGTAATTGACAAGACCTGATTTTTAAAATTAAAACAATCACAATACTGATACTATTAATATTTAATAATAATTATCTACAGCTCCTCGAACATACCCATCATCATCGCTTCTCTGCCACCAATCTTCCTACCAGTAAATATGAGTTCCTTTGCCACCGATTTTCCCACCAATCTGGGAAGTCGAGCCCACCAGCCCTGTATGACATGGGAAGCTGATATAGAGATATGTCACGAAATAAATGATGGTTTGTGAAAGGGAAAGGAAGACGTAAAAGAAGGTAATTCATGCAGTAAGAAAGCCACTACTCAGCTTCCACCTATACCAAGAATGTCATCACCTGGGTACCAAAGTTCTCCAATACCATATCTGAAGGGGGAATGAAACTAAATTTTGAGAATGGTGCTTCTATGGCGATAAGTTGGAAAGACCCCACGCGGGGGTTGGGGGTGGTGTTGGGGCATGATTGTTCTTTCCAAATAAAACGAAGTCAAAAAAGATGTGCAAAAGGATTTAGTACATCCCCAGGAATTATAGCAAGTCCTGTTTCTGGCAAACCCAATTTTGCTTCTTCTCCTGAACCATTAATTTTCCAACAAGAATATCAATTTTTGTGTTTCAAGAAGCTATAACACACACCGCTATATTTGAAATTTGAAATGCTACTATAGTTTATGAACAAAAATTGGATAAATCCTGACAAACTGCATATCCGAAGATCACATGATAATGCCATTTCAAGTCCACCACCCAGAGCTGCTCCTTCAATAACGGCAATGGTTGGAACACGAAGTGCCTACATTGATTCAGTTAATGAGAAATGAAGTTTCAATTAAAAGTGCCAACACATAAAAAAAATGCAGAGAAAATATTTTACATGAAATGCATAAATGAAAGCCCCAGTTGAACAAAGGATAAAGGGAGCATTACAAAAACTGAAGAGTAAATATTTCCAGTTAAATGCATAGGCAAGCCCCATATGAACATGGCATACAGCAAGAATTTAAAAACAATATAAACAAAAAAGATAAAGCATTGCCCCTATGAGTTTTACCTCGAGAAATAAGGTGCAGGGTGCTCTGGTTAAGGTAAGTCTAAGGTTCCAACTTTACCAAGCAAGCAAAAGAAAATGATGGCAGTGAGTAATAGAAAACTTTCAAATTTTCGAGGTATAATATGAAAACCAAGTACTTTGTGTGTATATTTACCTATCAGACACCCAATTACATATATATACATATGAATCAATGGCGAAACCCTGTAGATGATCAGAGCAAAGTGTAATATATGTAATATGTCTGATGTGTTAAATACATACAACTCCAAATAATTAAGGAAACAGAACATGAACAGCCAAAAACCTCTATAAATGAGAACATTGACCGCAGCTTGTTGACAGAAAATTTTACTTCAGATGGAGTCATCATCTTCAGCTCCTGGAAATCCAATTAAAGGCAGCACAATCAAGCATCTCAGAAACACCCACCTCGCACAATCAAGCATCACTAATTATTTGCTAAAAAAACAACCGAAGGACATAAATGTCCAAGAAAATCACCTTAAGAATGAGCAACTTACCTTAAGATCAGCACCAGCACAAAACACCATGGGAACTGAACTGCAGACCAATACAACCTTAGCAGATTGATCTTCATTGATAGTTTCAAAAGCATGCTTCAAGCCTCTAAGCATATCCTTCCCAATCGCATTCTTTGTTTCAGGCCTATCCAAATTCACCTCAACAATTCCTGTTACTCAGACCCAATGGCGTCCTTATTTCACGCATTTTTACAGATACAAAACAGAAAATAAAGATAGCATTATCAGAGTCCGAGAGTCTCTTTAGTTTGACTGATTCAGAGAGTGCGGACTCCAGAATCAAAGTCCGGCGACTCTAATACTGGAAGTTGAAACTTCCAGAAAAGATGTCGTTTAGCAGCGATCCTTGACTCCAATGCAAAAGCTTAGATATGTGAGGACTGGTCCTCGATTTTCGCAGGCAGTGATGGCCGATAGACCTCCTTAGGGTCTTCAGAGTACCCCAATAATCTGAAATTACCTGGGAGAATCGACTGAACTGAGTATGTGTACGTGTTTCTTCTTCCGTTTCATGTTTTCGCGAAGGGGAAGCGGCCCATTTGGCGCATAATTATTTTGGGCTTATTAGGGGTCGTTTGGTTTGTGCAATTGGGAGAGAATAGACATGGAATGTGGAATGAAACATTCTATTCTCTCATTTGGTTGGATTAAATTTTGAGGAAATGAAATGCTCTATTCCATTCCTTCATCCCTCTGTCCTACTTTTTCATTCCCACATTTTTATGTGGGATTAGCCCATTCCACATGGAATGGGATTAGCCCATTCCACATGGAATGAGATAGAAAATGACAATTTTGACCTCAAAATCTTTAAGTATATTGCTTCAAGTGAAAATCGAACTCAAAACTTTCCGAATTCATACGAAGTCCCAAAGATTCACCAATCCAATTGGTTGAAAATCGAGCATGAAGGTTTTCATCTGTGTGAATCTTTTCACACCTTGCAGATGTGATGACCAAGCCGATCACCACTGACAAGTTTCAATGGTGTAGATCCTCATATGGTCTAGCAGATACATAAGCAAGCATGAAGGATCAGTGTAGAAAGAATGATGTGGAGAAATGATAGATTCTCAATCAAGTCTCCAAGTGGGAGAAATGTTGCACCAAGTGGGAAAAATGTGTGGTAGGTTGCCTAAAACCACAATTTCAACATTCAACATTTCTTGCTTTCAACAATGGTTGCCATTGTTGAATTTGCAAGGTTGCCATTGTTGAATAATTACCTTTCCATTGCCTATATAAAGGCTTAATACCTCATTTGTAAATCACACCAAAAACACAAACAAGTGTTTGAGAGAGAAAGAGAGAGGTGAGAGTGAGGGAGAAAATAGAGGTTTTGTGTTGAGAGGGTTTTAGTTTTTTCTCCTAGTTTCAAGAGAGAGTGTCATTGTTCTCTCCTTGTTAAATTAGAGAGAAGGTTGTAATCATCTACTCCATACTGAATTCTTCTATACTGGTCCGTGGTTTTTACCCTGTTCATTAGGGGTTTTCCACGTAAAATCTGTGTGTCCAATTTCGCCTTTATTATTTCAAGTTCATTGGAAGCTGCAATCCTGCTCGATCCGGACCGTCAATTTACAACACACTGAATATTAAATATTATGACATATAATTGGAAACAATTCCATACTTGTATTTCCCAACAAAAGAAAACTAAAAACCCTAATCACTGATTTTCCCCAAAAGAAACCCCTCTTACAGTTTCTAGCATCAGTGACAACGCGTTGGGCTTCCTGCTCTGCAGTCAGCAGCATCTGAATGCCTCCTTGGCCTCTAAATGAATCCATTTCAACCTCAAGAGAAAGAAATGGTCTCCAGCAATTTAGTGAATGGAATTTAATGAAAGCACAAACATTGATTTAAGAACAAGAAACCTAGAAAAGTGCAAACTAAAAACATTACTGAGAATATAAGGGGAAATTGGGAATCTGAAATTGAACTGCATTATACGAATTTGGAGTGTAATAGATTTGCAGATCAAACCCAACTGGTTCAACATGAATGGCGGTAGAAGAACTAAAGAAAACAATGCATATAAATCACAATTATTATTTTGCAGAAAACGAAGGAGGCGTGAAATACCTAGAGAAAATCACGATTTTCTTGCCAAGGCTAACCCAAAACGGATAAATGGCAGTGTAGTTGATTAGAATGAGCGAGTGAGGGAATGAAAATGCGAAGTCTGAGAGAGACGATTAGGGAGAGAGTTCTGTTCTTCTCCGCCATGCTTAACGGAGGGGTTAGTTTTTTTGGTCAAAATTTTATTAATTCATGACCCTCTTGAGATATCTGTGAAATTATTCTTCACATTAAATTATTTAAGAGATTGACAATAATTTATAAATAGAATAATTCCCCCCTTTTTTTTAATCTATCACAAACAAACAGACAAAAATTGGTAGTGCACCTCCATAATTTTTTCTTTTATATACTTACATAACTGAATGACATGTCACCTGAACATGATAATTGAAAAATCTAGAATTTAAAAGACGTTTAATCCTTTTATCTATCCCCCTCGTTTTCTCCTTCACTTTTTTTTTCTTATTCGTTCACGCATGTAGAGTTAGATCGTCGATCGAAAAATGGTTGGATAAGCTTTGCCTCACTTCAGGGAGTCGAATGACGATGGTGGTGTATAAAAGTGTCGCCCAAGTTGGCTGGATCGACCACTTTTTCATTGCATTGGTCGCTATCTTTGTAGTGTTTTTTTTATGGTGGTAGGAGGCCATTGGTGGTGGAAGACAACTAGTTTATATTTTTCGTAGTTTGAGACTTTGAGAGTTCTTTTGCAGGTGGTGACAGTTGGAACGGTAGGCGAACAACGATCCTCTGTTAGTAACACTATCGCAATGTCGTATTACAAGGTTTGAATAAAACAGTGTACTAAGACCTAATAACATTGTAATTGGATATAAAACATTGCAATTAACAACGTAATTAGCAATTGGATTTTCCATATTAAGTCGGTGTAATGAGACAATGTGATTCATTATAACGGCGTAATTAGGGATTGTGTTCCATACATGTGACAGTGTAATAAGACAATGTCATAATATGACAGTGTAATTAGGACATGTAATACGATATTGACACAGCCTAGCAATGTAATTAGAGTTTATGAGAAACCAAAACCAATAGATTGATAAGCGGAAACAATAGAAGCGGACATTGAAGAGTGAAGCGGGAAACCAAAATTGCAACATATAATTTATTTTTATTATATATATATGTAGCAATCCTACGCATAAATTATGATCGAATAGTCTACAGAGTTTAGCATTTTTGAAAAGAATTGGACAAGGATTGGCCCAAAAAAGCTCATTAGGACAAGATTAATGCTATAAATCCCAAAAAATATGACCTCAAGTTCCATCTCCAAATTTATGTGGCATGCGAAACTTTCACAACAATTCACTGTAAACACACGTATACGACCGACTTAACATTCAAAAGTTCAAAACTTCGCATTTATTGAAGATAAAATGACAAGTCTGGAGTTCCCAATAATTATTGTTGTGGATGTAAAATAAGTCAATCTAATCCCATCTGAAAAGACCCATAGGAGGGATTAGTCAATCTACACCTGGGAATTCTGTTCATGGTGGAAGAGAATATATTCTCGGGAAAAAAATTTCTCTGTGATCCGAAGAATACCATACTTGTGAATGTGTGAAGAACCCGAATCGTCCACTTTCGTATCAGGAAGCGTTGGAGCAGAAACAAATGGGGAAAAGGAAATTTCACTGGGTGAAGTGTTACTAAAAGATCGAAATCGGGGAAATTTGTTGATAGGGCAGATGCACAAGAGAGTGAAGATGGCTTAGCCTCTGGACCGAGGAGAGGAGCCATAGGTCATTGGGTGGTTGTTGACACTTGATAGGGCTCTCCTGGGTGGGAAGCTTAAAGTAGCATATCTGCCTTTTTCATGAGGTGCAGGCAAAATTCTAACGTTGTAGAACCAGTTTTGCAGGTATTGTTGCCTCTAATATCAAGTTATCTTGATACTCTCACTCTCTCATTTTGAGTATTTGCTTAGAAGTGATGCTTGCTGTTACTGCAACAGACGGAACTCTCTGTTCTCAAAAAGATTTCTACTATGTTTCGATATTACAAAGATTTGAACTATATTTGTTATTACAATACTCTATGCTGCTAGCCATTGTGTGGGACAACCTTTTGCCTTCTTTGTCTTACTGCTAAAGTACACAAACAATTACTCGTCGATGCCATGGAATTGTGAGTGAGAGTCCATAGTCGTGGAGAGCTCCAAAAGAATGGTGAATTTGGATTTGAATGAAATGAGATTGTAGTTTGCAGTTGTAGATAGCATTCTTGATTTCATCCCTCTCCAGTCGGCTGGATTGCCCAAGTGAGTAATCAATACTTTATTATATGAAAGTTTCCCTTACAGTAGCATATCTGACTTGGCTGGTAATCTCTTGAAGAAATTGACAGGAACAGAGGGTGTCTTGCTCCTGAGCCGGGGATGACGAAGCAAGTATATCCCAACCAGCATTGCCACCACCTGAAAAGGAGTAATATATAAAAACACTGTGCTGATCAATGAGAGGAAGATGAAGATAGATGTGGCTCTTGGATCCCTCCAGCTCAATAATGCTTGAGCCCTTTCGCCTTGCGATGCCAAGTCTCCAGCCACGGTTTGCACTCGACCTGCCACACTTCGTAATCTGTCATATCTCATCCTTACAATATCTGTTTGTTTGGATGTTGGGAACGTATCAAATTCCTCGTCAAGTTCATCTGGATGCGTACGATCTGCGTGGGAAATCCGTGCATCCATGTGAGGTGGATGCCTTGGCCTGAACCTATAGTTCCACATCCCAATCACAAACAGGTAGAGAAAAATTGTTGGCAGAATCAATTCCGGGTAGCACACGAGTATCAGGAACAACACGTGCACGAGAATGGTTGTCACTGGGTTTCTCCAGAGGCAAATGTCATTGAACCATCTGTAGATAACCGTGACCCCTGACATGAGAGACATTATCCTGAAGAAATTGGCTTTGCTTTTACGGAGACTAAACATATTCATATCCACATCCAACATGTACTCCACAACCTCCCTCCTAAGTGGTGGTTCCGCTCTCATCAGCCTTGCTGCCACAATTTGCATTGCTTGGTGGCGTAGCGATTCAATGAACCTAAAAGGTATGGGGTTGACATAATGCATTTTGGGAAGCAATGGCGTTCCATATTGAACCAAGATGTTGGCCCAAGCTGTACATGTAAACCTCAATGCCAAGTGGAGTTCCCCTAGATTTTTCAAGCCGGATGGAGTGAGCATCAGCAGTGGATAGTAATGTGTATATACCCGTTCAGTCTCCAGAGTGGATAGCCTAATTCTTACCTTCCCGATCCTCTGATCTCGCGCGTCACTGCTTCCATTGGTATGGTGATTATCGAAGACAGCAATGGTTAATACAGTACACGGATCATACACTTCCCAACTGTACTGCTCGTGCCATTGTGGATCCAATGTGTCAAGGATCGTTCTGGTTCGAATCCATTTGTTCCCATACTTGGCCACACAATAAGCATCGGTTGTCCTTCCATCTTTGCCCTTCATTGGCTGCAAATTTTTGGCACTCAGAATCCCAAGTTCAAGAATTCCAACGCTTCCCCTCCTCAGATATTTTGAGGAAGGCTGAAGGTCACTGCTGAAATGTGTAGACTCATCAAGAACATGATAACCAGCTTCGAGTACAAACAGAATTTGGACTTTGCTTGAAAACTTCTCTCTCTTCTTATCAATACCTTCCTCTTGTGCAACCGAAGGCTTGTGGAGGTTCAACCAGCGAGGATCAGGGAGTTTGTGGGTCTCGAGTTTATGGGTCTCGAGTCTCTGAGGCACATCTCTAACTGATAAAATCACTCTTCCTAAAGTCTCATCCTTGCCAGGTCCAACCCTGTCATCGACTGAAACAATTATGAAATCCTCAAAAGGCTCTGAAGCCACAAACATCATCTCATCATTCCAGACCGGATTGATACCACGGACCGGCCGGGTTGCTCTTGTTTGATTTCCGAGTGTTATCCTCACATATGCGTCTGGAAATCTGCCTTTCTCAGAAGGTACAAGATCTTGAGCCTCAATTACAAGTGCTCGAAGGTAAAACAATTTGGGAGAGAAGTAAACCTTTGATCTTGTATTAGCCAAGTTGGACTGACTAATATCATGAGCATCAGAATGCCATGCATCTGAAAATGCCTCATCAGCTTGTGTTCCAATCCAAACTGCAACCATAACCTCCCCTTGATTAAGCTTCAGCCCATGTTTATCCGCCAATCTATACCACTGTGGAGCCAAAGGACTATCCGGCAGCACACTAACTGGTACGTCCACTATATCGAAAGTAACTTTCCCCACAAAATCATCCAACCCAAAATCCTTATCTTTCACAATTACCTCCACCAAATTGGCCTGCAATCTCTCTCTGGGGAAAGCAAAGATTTGGTTCCAAACCGGATTCTGTCTCTTCTCAAAGTGTTTAGTTCTCCCTTTGTAATTCCCAATCTTCACTTCCACATAAGGATCAAGACTCCCTGAAACATCCATAACAGGTAGATCTCTTGCCTTCACAACACTCACATACAAGTACTTCATCTGCTCCACCAAGTCATAAGTACTCGTTATCTTGGCACCTCCCCTGTACCTCAATCGAGCCGCCAGGGGTGGAAAGGTTTCCACCAGCAAGTGTTCTGGGTTCGGCTTTGGCACTTGCACTTGCATTTGCTTTGGCACTTGCCCTTGCATTTGCATAACTGCTGGTGCTGGTGTTGCTGCTGCTTTAGCGAATTCTGCTCTCGTCTCAATCACCTTTTCCTGAGGAGCGGCAGAAGCAGTACCAATTGAGTGAAAGGTCCTCACCTCTTTTTCTTTCTTTTTGTTCTTCTTCTTAATCTTCTCTTCATGATTATAAAAATCATCTGGTACATGGTCATGATCTTCATGACCAAACCTGTTATTATTCTTGATTTCTTGAAGTGGGGTCTCCTTTTCATGTGGTTGTGGTTGTGGTTGTAGTGGTGGTGGTGAGGGCCGTGAGGCATAATTATCATCAGAACCACCACCATGATCAAGTAAGTAAATCTTCAAAGCAATATCTCCTTTGATGTGTGAAAATAGGCCACGTTTGTCAAGTGGGTATCGCTGAATACTCGCTTCAGACTCGGACAAAGGCACTGAAACACCATAAATCCTTACACGCCCAAGAAAGTTCCTGTGAAGATCGTCTTTTCGGTCATTATAAACAACCACATCAATAGTCTTGCTTGAGAGATCTCTGAGGCTGCTGTTGACATCAAAAACAAGCTTTTCATTCCAAACAGGATTGAGGTCTTTAGGCTTTGTTTGGGTCCTCTGTTTTTGCTCATCAAATTCTGCCTCAACAAACGGATTTGCCGAGCCTTGCCCATCTTTGGGCATCAAATCACTTGCATCAAGAACTTCCACCACTAGTTTGGTCATGATTTTGGTGTGTAATAAGTGGGTTTTGGTTTATTTTTGCAGAGACGAATATCAAGATAAGGTCAAGAGTAGGAGTGAAGAAGAAGAAGGAGACAGAAATGGTGGGAGGAGAAGCAGAGTTGGCGATGGAGAAGATGAGAGGGTCATTTTTTGACCGAGTCCATGACAACAGCAACATACATATGTGGTGCCCGGTTGAGTCATATCTAGATTTTGGTTAGTTTCTTACTTTTAATTGTGTCGGTATACATGAGCGAGGGTGTGAGAGAAATACTAGTATATTTTATTTTACTTTTTGACAAAATAACGATATTATTACTAAAAGGACTATATTTTAGACTCTAATATATATATATTTTTAATTTAAAAAAATATTTGTATTTAATCAATTTTACTAATCTAACTATATTTTTTTCGAAACCAAAAATAAATGCAACCTAAAAAGTGTATGTAATGTTCTGTTTTTTATATTTAATGGTTAAGAATTATGTATTGTTGGATTCATAAAATCGATCCAAATATAAATATAAAATTTTCAATTTTTTTAATATGTATATATATATGGTGTGGTGTTTGATGACAGAGAAAGCATTAGGTGAGGTGATCAATTCATATATTGATGAAAGGCTTGAAAGCTTTTAAAAAAGTCTGTCCAGAAAAGCAAGTCCCACCAGTTTCAAGTTTTAACAGGACGATCTATCCTTTTCAAGGAATAGGAAGAAGATAACAACCGGTTTTGTGAAGAAGAAATTGCATGTCCAGTCTCTCACGTTACTTTGAAGCGATGTGCACATCTTCTTCCCCGCTCCCCGCTAGAAGATAAAAAATAATAATAATAATCACCATTCATTATCCAATAATTAATCAACAATTAGTCTTTTATGGGGCCTAAAAAGGTCAGCAACTTGATAATTCTACTTTTTGAATATCTAGCACAAGGGTTAGATTAATTTTACTTTTGTGAATTGGATCATTCTTGGCTGAGCCTGAACTGTGTTAGGTTCATATGAATTAATATATACATTAAGTACAGTGATTTAGTCCTGATTTTTTAATCAAATATTTTCCCATAATATTTCCTTTTTATTTTTCAAATGTAGATTAACTGCGTATATGCTATGTCCAGTAAGAACAGAGCTGTATTATCATTTTTTTATTTAGATTGTTTATTTATTATTATTATTTTAATTTTTTATGACACAAAACTCACACTAGCATCCATGTTGCCGGTCGAACCCTCACAACAGACAGAAATATACAATGATTAATCAATTGAGTTAAACACTGGTGGTACAGTTTAAGAACTTAGAAGTACTTATTACAACATGACAAGAACTCCGTTGGTTGTGCCGATTTGATTATTTGAAAACATTGAAAAAAAAAGGATTTATTAAGGTATTTGTAGTCATTTAAGTAACAACTACATTGAATTCTGGTCTCAAATAGTGAAGAAAAAGAAGAAGCATATGTCACTGATTCTGAAAGAAGGAAAAGGAAAATAAAAAACTGAGATTGAAATAACAACCAAGGCATCATTTGGTCTTTAAGTTTTTTTATTGAATACAATAATCCAAACATATATATATATATATATATATTTGAGCAAAAAAAAATTTCTTTTTTTGAAAACTGTTGTTGAAACATACTATTTCGTTGATGTGATTATATTGAGAGATATATTTTGGTTATATAAACGAGTATGTGACTTACTTTTTATAAAAAAAATGTGGAACACAATATTGATTTTGGTTTAGTTTTATTAGAAAATGGATGAGGAAATGAAAGAGTGGATGTTTGGCTTTTTTTGAAAAGAGAAAATAAATAAAAATGTGTTTTGATGATGTGATAGTATTCTGAAACATATTTTGCTGATATAAATGAATATGTGATTTAATTTTTTGTGCAATAAATGTGAGACTCATTGTGAACTTTTGCTGGGCCATCAATGTGGTTGCTCATAAATCCTATTAACTTAGGTGTTAGGTTTTGGAGGTTCTGAGCTACATGTAAATGTTTCCATTAAGTTTGTTTTTGAGTCCCGTTTTTATTACACAAAAACTGGTCTCACATATTTATTTATATCAGCAAAATATATATTTCAATATAGTCACATCATTAAAACACACCTCTTAATATAATTTTTTCTCATCCCCATTAATCAAGCTATCAACATTTAATTCTTCCATTATTTCTCCACTAAAACTAATGATAGTTCCCACCTTTATAACTCAAAAGTCAAGCTACATACTCAAAATACATCTTCCAATACAATTATATCAGTAAAAACACACATTTCATTCATTGTCTCGTCTCCATTGCATATTTATCACTGCATTTGCCCTAACTTTATACTCCCTCCGTCCCATTTTAGTTGTCCTTTATTCCTTTTTGGGATGTCCCAAAATGCATGTCCATTTCAATTAATGAAAGCTATTTTTTCTCATTTTTTCCTTATTTACCCTGAACTTGAAAAGCTCAATAACCTGGACATTAATTATAGTGTCAAAGTATTTTTCATTATAAATAGGGGTATAAACGTCAAAATGAAAGAGAATTAAATATTTTCTTAAACTGTGTGAAAAAATGAAGGAGACAATTAAAATGGAACGGAGGGAGTATACGTCTTAAAAAATTGATCCCCCCAACCCTCCTTCACCAAACTAGCGTACATGTCAAACGCATAAATTCAATTCTCTCCCATCCTTCCCAAATCAATTGTTCCCAACCCCTCCTAGCCCTAGATACCCCAAACCCCACCCAACTCCTCATCCAAGGACGGCCTAAATCAATGCATGGAAATTAATTCAATGCCTACTATGATCAAAATGGACCTTACTTTACATTGAAGTTTCTCCCTCCCTCCCCCACTTTGTTTATGTGGGTTGTTTCTTTGTTTGTTTGCATGCAATTTTTAATTCTAAAGATACTAGCGGCCAAAGTCCCCTCCTCTCTCTCTCCAACTTTTGCCAAGTTGTCCATTCTCATTGGATAGAAAAAATCTATAGAGAGGGGGGTTATTGTATTTTCTTATTCTTTTTGAAAATAAAAATATCCCCACGTAGAAAGATCATTCATATCAATGTGAATATAATTTTTTTTTTGTTGAAAAATTAGAAATAATTCACCTCAAATGGGGGATTTCAAAGCAGTAAATCAATATAACAAAACATAAAGAGTGTTTTGGTCATTTGACATATGCATAAACCAAAAGTCAGGCACATTTGGTGGGGACAGAGAAGGTCTGTCGGCAGGCACATAGTTTGTTGGCGTTAATTGAGATTTGACTCTTTAATACTAGAAGACAAAAATGCTGTGCTACACCTAAATTTACCAAGTTAGACATTCTTGTTTTTAGAGATCCAGAGGAGATGGTGATTACCTACCTAATAGTCTTTCACCAAGCGTTAAAGGTCTACATGGACAAAACAACTACCATGTCAGCATTATTTACATGGAACAATTTATTTATGAGTCATTTTCAGTAATATTTTGAATACAAAATAAAATCCAACCATTGATTAACGTGGGTGGAAATATATATAATTTCGATAAACGAGAATGACACCAAACAAACTTATTCTTCGAACATGTGACATGAGCCTAAATTCGAGTTTTCAGATTGCGTGTACATAATTTTTTTACTTGACGACATGATAAAATCGGTCAAAATCTAACGCATGATCGTAAAAATATCGCGCCTAGTGAATAAACTCAAGATCTTCAGAGTATAGGATTTGATCCAAAAATATTCACCAACTAAACTATCATCTGAGTGGTTGAAAAAATATATACCCAAGATGGTTCGTCCGACCACGTTCAAGCAAACTATCATCCGAGAGTGGTTGGAAAAATATATACCCAAGAAGGTCCGTCCGACCACGTTCAAGCAAATAAGGAGTGAATACATATGCATTTGTAATCACTTCCACATGCAAAAGCACATGCCATCTCTTAGTTTGGTTGGTATTTGATGGTGACTGCAAGTTTTCATCGTCAAAAGATCATATAATACTATTGAAACGCATTATTTTTTAGGTGCATATTCACTTGTATATACACTAATCACTGTTTGCCCCAAAACAACATTAAGACCCTCTTGATATTGATGTTTTTGTTCTTATATAATATAATAATCTCGACCTCAATATAATAAAGCCCATGAGACCAACATCATTGGGCTTTCCTCTTTCACCTCAATATTAAAACTTAAAAGATCTCTTGTCGCCTGTACTAATAAAGCCCATAAGACCCAAAAGAAGCAGGGCTAGGCCCAAATAGTCTAAGACTCAAAGCCCGCAACTCTCAGTCGTATTAGAGATCAGGGTGTCTCGGTTCCAGGCAGTACACCATCATTGATATATTTATGAAATATTTACATATTCAATTTTAATTCTAGATTAAATTTCGAATGTACATCAAATTCAAATTGATTTAAATCCAAACAAGTAGATCAAATAATAAATTAATTTGAGTTACGATTCAAACAAGTAAATCATATAAGATTTTTATGTTTAAACTTGGATTCGGACTCGATTTAAATCTGACAAACTTTTATCTTTGAACTCGTATTTCAAACATATAACTTATGTCCAAATTTGATTTAATTTGAGTCCTCCATACTGAACATAGTTCTACCCCTAATTAGATGGTCATAGACGGTTAGACCTATCCAGAGTCCTCTCATGTTTACTTTCCTTCAAAGGATCAACATTCTTTAACCTGAAGTAGCCACGTATTGCGGTATGTCGGCCTGCCGAATCACACGTATTATTCACTTTGAACCGTTACTAGCCACGAAGACACCTTTTTTTTCCCCTTCATATTTAAAAACCCAAATTTGTAGAAACTAATCCTTTTAAAAGATTCAAAAATCAAAACCATTCACAAAAATACATACATACCTCAACTTCGACCAATCCAACGTTGAAGATGATGAATCTTCTGGGTCTGTGTCTAGTTGTGAGTTCCTTAGTAGCAGCAGGAGTTTTGTCCCCAAACCCAGCCGAGAAACATAAAAAAACTGAAGAAGTCGTCATAGTCAAGGAAGGTCCAAGAGTAGTAGTTGTTGAGTATGGTCAGCAAGGCCATCTCCACACCAAAGTCAAAATCTCACCGCCAAAAGAAGCAGAAGACACCGTTCTCTCCAATATGATGGACTCAACCAAAGAAAAGAGCAAAGCAGCCTCTTCTGTGATTCCAAATGAGGAGATTTACCACATCCCTAGAGAGCTTATTTGTGATGCATTTGGTAAATGCAAGCATAAGACTGCAGACGCAATTTGTAAGGCTAAGGACAAGGTCTCCGGGGCGGCACATGAGGCTAAAGATAAGTTCCGAGAAACAGCGCATGATGTTGAATCTGTGAAGAAAGAGATGGCATATGAGGCCAAAGAGGCTGTTGAAGACGTTGCACATGAAGCCAAAGAATATGTGCAAGATAAATTGGGAGAAGCCAAGGAGGCTGGGGCGCAAAAAGCCCGCGACGTTAAAGAAGGTGCAAAGGAATCGGTCGAAAAGCTGAATGAAAGGGTGGAGGATGTCAAAGAAGGAGCAAAGCAATCAATTGACAAGGCCAAGGAAAAAGTGAAGGATGTGAAGGACACTGGGAAGATTATGCAGAAACATGTCAAGGGAAATATAACAGAGAAAGCTAAAGAAACCAAACAAGCAACACAGCAGAGTGTAGTTGGTGTTCTAAGGTTCATGTATTCAAAGGAGGGATTATATTCTTTGATGGCTGTGGTTCAGTTGTTCGGGTTTTCCATGGCTTATGGGATGTGTGTGTGGGTTACATTTTTTTCAAGTTATGTGTTTGCAGGGGCCTTGCCAAGACAGCAGTTTGGGGTGGTGCAGAGCAAGATATACCCTGTTTATTTCAGGGCTGTGGCTTATAGTGTAGGACTTGCTCTTCTGGGGCACTTGTTGGGACAAAGAAAGAAGCTTTTCTCAAGCAAGGCTGAAATGTTGCAAGCATACAATCTTCTGGCTTCACTCCTGATGGTTTTGGCTAATGCATTTTATTTGGAACCTCGAGCCACTAAGGTAACTATCTGACCTTCTATACAATCCACTCTTCAGCTTTAGCTTCAGTTGTTTCCTTTTTTTCGTTCTAATGATGTGCAGGTAATGTTTGAGAGGATGAGAATAGAAAAGGAAGAAGGCAGAGGAAGAGAGAGTCTAGCTGCTGAACCTAGCCGGCCCGTGGAGGCTGATGCTGATGCACCAATGCAGCCGGAAAATCCAGAACAAGAGGTGGTCAGGGTGAGAATAGTAAGCCTTGGTGAGAGATTGAAGAAGCTAAATTCATATTCATCCTTAGTAAACATACTAACTCTGATGAACCTAACTTGGCATCTCGTCTACCTGGGCCAGCGCCTTCATGAAAAAAGTCAAAAGAGTGTGAAAAGCTTGAATATGTTTTATAAATGTAGCTGTTAGTTCTACCTGAGTGCAGTAATGTTTTGTGCAGCAGTTTTGGTGGTTTTTGTTTATGTTCTCTCTATTCTCAGAACATAAGGTGCATAAAGTAAATTCATTAGATGAATGTTGAGAGAAGTTTTTAAAGTTTTTTTTACTACTGACCTCCATTAGCTGTCTGTCAATCCATGGTCCCAGATCAAAGAATTACAAGGAACAATGCTCAACTGAATCAATGGATCCACGTTCCACATCTGCAAAACATACCAATTAGCGATCAGTGATGTAAACTAGTCCACCCAGTTAACTGACAACAATCACATCCCCATGAGGCCATGAATCATCTAGTTTCTGAAAACCACACTGACCGCAGTTGAATAGGTGAACCTCTACAATGCTTTTGGACTTGCCACTATAGCTGCTGTAAGCAAGTGAACAAAAGCCTCAATTATTGCAATATGGTACTTTAACAGCTACCATTATGCTGTCACTCATGCCCAAATAACCTAGCTGCCATGCCATCCCCATCTCGCCACCACCATGGCTATATCGACATTTCCTCACTCCTATTGTCACTCACCCCTTTTTTTTTTTTTTGCTATTCATTGTTGCATCCATCTTCCCCATTTACCATAAAATCATCCGTCCGTTAGCATCCTTTTTCTCCCTTTCCAGGGGCAATAAGATAATGACGTGGATTAAACCCATAAACCTTCTATACGTTGAATGAAGCACAGCAAAATGATGCTATAATGTCTGGGCGGTTCAAGTACTCTTTCAACCAAAAATCCAACGCGCATGAGATTAATAATATTGAATGGCTTTTGAATCCCATAATTTCCAAAAACGAAACAAACAAAAAACCAAGCAACTCATACAGTTTAGGCATATGCCAACTTGTCTGCAAGACTGAAACTATAAAGCTTCATCTCAAAATAACAGCGATTAAACAACATATCCATGAATAGGTGGCTACCACACTATTTTAGCTAGTAAACAATATAAACATTCAATGCAAGAAAGTGCAATACGAGTGAGTAAATGATGCTTTTAGGACATTTCTACATGTTACCATAGAAAGGAGAATACATGCAAACTTTAATAATATACATGAATAGGTGGCTACCACACTATTCTAGCTAGTAAACAATATAAACATTCAATGCAAGAAAGTGCAATACAAGTAAGAGGAAATAATTCTTTTATGCCATACGAGCGAGTAAATGATGCTTTTAGGAAATTTCGACAGACTACTATAGAAAGAAAAATACACGCAAACATGTGGTTAGTGATAGCATTGTAAGAGTGCAATTTGAGAGTCACAAATTCAATTCTTATAAACCGTCACTCCACATATTATGTGAGGACTGTTACATTCTGTTTGTTTCTAACCTTGTCCACTTTAGGAGACCTGTAGACGAGAGTTGTTTTCCATATATAAGGAACAATGGAAAAGGAGAATGTATGTGAAGGATTCACACTAGTCATTCTTACGGATTCATATAGCCAATCCCAACATTAATGGAAAATGAGAATGCATGTGGTGAATTTTCACTAGCTATTCATATGGATTCATGTTGTGAACTAAATGCTAGAATGATAATGTCCAGAAGAAAATAAAAAAGAGGGAGAGGGCGGAGGGGAGCGGAGAAAAAAGAAAACTGAGATAAGATGAAAAACACCAATTTAAAAGCCACAGTCAACTTCTGATTAAAAGCCCTGCTTGTATTGAGGGCTAAGAGAATTAAGTGAGTTAAAATAAAGAATTTGCTTGAATTGAGGGTAAAGGTTTAAGAGGGGATGATAGAGAGTTAAGTGAGGAGAAGATTTTAAATTTTTGTCTATTTTCTTCCCCTCACAAATTAGGGTTAAGGAGGGGAAGAGATACATATTTGTTAAAAAATTCAAAGTATCCTTTAGTAAATAACATTTAAAGGGTATTTTAGTAACTATAATATTTTTATTACTTCCTCTTACTCAAAATTCTCAATCCAAACAAATAGATAATGAACACACTTTACTTAACTCCCGCTCAATTCAAGCAAAATTATGTGTATAATGTCTCCTCCCCTCACTTAAAGTTCCTTCACTTTTAACTCTCTATTTTTTTTCCCTCTCAATCCAAGTAGGCCTAAGGGAAAGAAAATAAAATATAAGAGGGACATGCGAGAGTATCATAAACCAACACATAATCGAAACATTTTTTTCCTAAAATACTATTAGCAAGTCTAGCATAAAATAGGGAAAAGACGTAATTACCTGTTGTAAAACAAAAACCATACAAAGAAAATGCATGTGGCAAATTCACACTAGTCATTCATACGGATTCATATAGTCAATCCCAAAATTAATGGAAAAGGAGAATGCAAGTGACGGATTCACACTAGTCATTCATACGGATTCATATAGCCAATCCCAAAATTAATGGAAAAGGAGAATGCATGTGGTGGATTTTCACTAGCTATTCATATGGATTCATGTGGTGAACCCAACATTATTGACAGGGTAAATGCTAGAATGATCATGATGTTTAGAAGAAAATAAAAAAAAGAGGGAGAGGGCGGAGGGGAGGGGAGGGTAGCGAAGGAAAAAAAGACTGAGATAAGATGAAAAAAACAAATTTAAAAGCCAGAGGAGGGACATGTGAGAGTATCATAAACCAACACATAATCGAAACATTTTTTTTCTTAAAATACTATTAGCAAGTCTAGCATAAAATAGAGAAAAGACGTAATTACCTGTTGTAAAACAAACACCTATTAGTGCACAAATTGAAAGTGAATTCTGAACTGAACTTTAATCTTTCTGCCACAACAACATGAAATTTATCAAAGATAGACAAACATGTGTTGTGTGTTCAGCAGAGTTTAGCAATCATGGTCTCTGTTATGAGTTAATGGCGTCCAACGTGGTAACCTGAAAACTTTCACTCTCCATCAAACACATGCTGTCAGTATTCAACATAATAAATAAAGGGAAGTTAGTTAGGAAATCACAGAAAACACACTTGATTTGTAGAAATTAAATTTTATTAATCCAATAGCTTCTTGAATGTAAATAAGGTTTCATGAAATACAAATTTGAAAATACATAAGTGAAGACATCGGAAACAAATATCATGAACAAACAGCTTTTAGAGTAGCACTTTAAAGACATAATATTATTGTGTACAATTTTTACAACAACCAGGCTAACTAATATCAGGGAGCAATATGAAGCAATAAGGCCTTGATCTGGTGCAAATCAGAATAACAATACCTTCATGGCAAACCACCATCTATGTAGTTCAGAAAAATAAAAGCTAGTAAAGCTTGTACTAGAAGCTGGATTATTGCAAATAAAATGACATCGGCCAAGGACCTTGGAAGACATCAAATAAAACCGTCTATTTAATCATGTATGCCAGTTTCCAAGCATTAACTTCTCCCAGGCTAATCTTTAGCCATGCATGTGCATTTTCTTCGATGTTCAGTAAGTTCCTGCCATTTTCAGGTTTTTTCAGTACATAAAAAAGCGACCTTCTGTGAGAAATAGTCCAATATTGAAATTTAATGATATAATTATATTACACTCTTAGTTCCTAGTTCAGGGAATATTCTTTTGAGAATTTTCCAATTATTAGAATGACAAAAAAATACTATTATTAGGATATTAAACTTGCAATTTCTTGTCCCCCGGTCCTCTTCTAAAAGGACGAGTCTTCAAATAACAAGAGAAACATCAAAGATACCATCTACAATGCCCAGGATACAGATCTATTTTAGGTTTGCGGGAGATACCTGAATCTGTCTTTGCAGAAACTTAACATACTCTACTGCTTCTTCTAACATATCTGCAGTATTTGTTTGCTGCAAATAAAAACATGAGAAACACAAATTAGATCTGCCTTCAAGACTTTCCATGCATTTTTGTTCAAATAATAAACTATTTAGGCATTAAGAATTCCAGCATCTTTTTCTCCGAAGTCAATATCAGATTTCATGATTAGAAGTTTGCACAATCGCTTCATTCATATTACCATATTTTTCTGTTATAAGTCTAGGTACAAATCATGAAGGTTTTTGAAGGAGTTGAAACCAAATGCTTATAAAGATTACATATACTTTCTCGGGTTTAGCTATACTGCAAACTCAACAATCAACACCACAATTTTTTTTATGCTCTCCAAAATATTCAGCATGCAGATCCACTTGGAGCGAATGAGCCAGTCATTCACAAGCTACCTCTACAATCCTCGATGTGTTCTGAACACCACATAGCCTTTATTGCTGTCATGTAATAAGCCATTAATTTGTAGCCACTAAAGTAATAGATTTGAATTTAGCAACAACAAAGGCTAGTGCCACTACTAAATACCATCCTATATAGTGACTGCAGCTACTCTGCTCAAAAGAAAATTTGCATGTTAAGCTACATGAACATATCTAAACATGACAAGTGATGCGTCAAAAAAGTGAATCACAAAAATGGAACCAGAGTTACTTACATAATTATTTTCAGTAAAATGCATCTTTCAAATAGAAAATGAGAATGCCACCGAACAAAAGAATTCAAATTCATCGCACCAAAGATTTCATTAACTTGGACTTATTGCATATAGTTGGGCATATGAAAATTATCCTTTACTGTCTGTACAAACAAACTTATTAGCCATTATACAGGTCAACTATGATAAGTAACATAATCACCACGGAAACATAGTCAGCTGGTAAGCAAGAGGGATCATGAGGCAAAGTATTTCACAATTATGACATCCATATCATCAAATCCACATAAAATTCATGCATATGATACCTTATCCATGTTGGGAACAAGCTCCTGAAGCTTTCTTATACGGTCGCTTATTCGAGTTCTGCGAACCTAAGCCATGAGAACCAAAGAAGAGATGTATATCTCAGCCAAGACAAAAACACAAAAGTCTGATCAAAATACAGATAAAGTCACTAATCTCACCCTCTCTGCAATGCTCCGAGGATGCGTAGCACAGCCACGCTTTGCCCGAATCTTGCAAGGCACTGAATCCTCCAGAAGCTTTTCCATGTCTGCATCTATCAAACTAGATACTACACCAGGCATCTGACCCCTCCGCTCTCCTTTCTACCGATGTTCAATCAAAATAAACCGCTAGTTACCACCATTTGGATAATTAATTAGAAATTTCTGAACAATCAGCTCCACAATTTTCTCCTTGTAGAAAATCTCAGTTCTATTATTCTATAATTTGTACATAAATATTTACCAAGTGAGATTGATTCTGCAACTGGACGTCCCTAAACCTTTCGGCCGCGGAAGAAGTTTCCATACTGGGTGGCGCAAACTCGTAGTCAGATGAGATTCCATAGTTGGAATAATACTCCTCACGCTTAATAAGAAAGTCGGCCGGAGAGCTGTTCTGCCTGGGAAAGCTGGACGACGGGCCCGCATCGAAGAAGCCACCAGTGTCGGCTGTAGAAGCGTAGGCGGCCGATTCTCTCGCTGTTGCCGGTGAATTCGAGACGAGTAATTGTGTCAATCCCTGGCTAGGCTGCTCTAATTCGTCTTCAAGAAGTGCTTCAAGCCAGGTAGCTGGAGCTGAGCGAAAACGGGCTAATCCACCCCGACTCAGTTCAGCACCAGAGCCACCGCTGCTACCGTCAGGTGTTCGTTGCATCTGCTCGCCGTTACCTCACCAAGTGCCTGGCTCAGGAGCTTCCAGTGTTGCTCTCTTCTCCTTTCAACTTTTTACTAATTAAAAAAAAAAGATTCACACTCTGTGTAATTTAAGTCTCCGATAAATTAAAAAATATATATTTCTAAATATTTCTGGTTCATCTGATGTGAAAAAGAGTTTGAAAATCGTTTGATTGAATGAAGAGCAAAGTTTGCAAAGGAAGCGGCGGATGACAAGGAATCCTCTTGTCCTGGAGTGGAGGTGGAGCCGCGCTGTGATTGCAGGCACTATTTGGTTTGGTTTACTGTAACTTGACGGTTGAAGGAACATCTCCATACGCAATAATGCGCGTGAATCACACATTCTTAAAGCAACTTCATTGGTGAAAGCTCCAAATTTTCCAGCGTGGTCCCACTTCTATTACAGTAAAACACGATTTTCAATACAGTCAAATCAACAAAACATATATTTCAATACAATTTTTTTCAATTTTCATTCACACACACTCTAAATATTAAGCATCAACACCATTTCTCTCATACTTTTCTACCATATTTCACATTTTTCTACCATTTTACACTTTTTTCAAATCACTCTCTCTATACACTCCAAAATTTCCAACTTCATTTTCAATACTCCCATTGGAGTTGCTCTTAACAACAGGCAATATCTCTGGAAAATTAAAAACAGTAAACTTGTCTGGAAATAGAAAAACCTGTTTTTTGTTTTTTCTCTCTTCTCCATCATTTCCCCGAATGATGGAGAAGAGAAAATTGTTTACAAATAACATAAGTCAAATGAATTTTTAACACTTCATTTATTTTAAAAACTGTTTTTTGAAAACTAAGGGTAAAATACATTTATGCTCACTGAAAGATTTTGGGAAAACCATTTACATCATCGAATGTTTGAAAGTTTAACTTTGACCACCCAATGTTGATTTTTATACCATAAGAATCATTCAGACAGTTTTTTCAATTTTTGAACAGTCAACATGCCTATGTGTCAGTTTTTTCAAACAGTTAATGGTCAACGTGCCACATAGGTATGTTGACTGCCCAAAAATTGAAAAAATTGTCTGAATGATTCGTACGGTATAGAAATTAAAATTGGATGATCAAAGTGAAACTTTTGAACTTTCGATGATGTAAATGATTTTTTCTCAAATCTTTCGGTGACCATAAGTGTACTTAACCTTGAAAACTATATCCAAAATCGTTTTTAATTATTAAAAACGAAAACAATATCCAAACACGCTCTAAATTGTGTTGCTTTTTGTCGCAAAAGACAATTATTAGAGACAGAAGAGTCCCAACACTGTAATTGTTGACATCCGTTGATAGGGTGACAAATTTGGGTCCATTCAGATCGGATTATATGAGATATTTACATATTCGAATTTATTTAAATTTTCGGACATAATTAATTGATTATATTTAAATTGATTTAAATTCAAACCAATAAATCGGATAACAATACAATTTCGATTAAATTTTGGACAACTAAATCAGACAAAAGCTTGAAATAATAATTCTTTCAACTTTCTGCTTTTTTACAATCTCAATTTGTAATTTTGGAAATTGTGGAGGAAATCTCTCACAGGCAAAGCTGAGGAGGTTATTCATCTATATGAGATGACAAAGACAAGGCAATTAAAATCGATGTTCTGAATAGTTCCAATTGTTGCAACGTACAAAGACGTAGCGATTCGGACAACAATTAATGCACAAAGTTATCAAAGGAGGTTGACCAATCAATGCAACCGCACCAAACTTGTATAATTACTCATAGTTTTCGATGGGCTATAAATATATGTATCATTCAGACATTATAGAAGAGACTCATTCACTTTTTAATAAAATATCAAAAATCTTGTGAACTAGACAAATTATCGAATCACCTAGATCTTTACCTACTTCTTATTATTTTGTAGTGGTCTATTTTATACGTTGTATTTTTTCCTTCGGTATAAAAATTGGATCGATAGGAACTTTCACGTTTTGAAGAGCTTAAAAAAACTCATGGGTCGGGGTGTTATTACCGGGTTACAAAATCAGTCCATTTGATCCTTGGCCGGTAAAATATTGAAGTCATGGAAAATTGGAGTACGGCCCAATGACCTTGGGTGCCAAGTGCCAACCAATCAGTTCATCTCGTTCAGATCCACCGTGTTCTCCACCTTGACCTGGAAGTCCCGTTAAAAGTTCTTTGCGACTATATTCATGTTCATTCCGACGGCCGGCAAAGAGCTTCGGCTGAGAGCCGATGCATAACTGGATTATATCATAGGGGGTGGTGCATAGATCTCTGTTTAGTGATCACAACACACCTGCAGTCCTGCCTGAACATATGATCTTAGATTAATAATGGGGTGATGCAAGCAAACAACGAGTGACACAAAAAGTTCAATCCACTAGGCGAGATATATATTTGATTAACTGGAGATACAGAGTTCAGCCACACAAATGATAACTGATTATACAAAATGAAATGGGGACTCACTCCCTTGCTAAGAGAATCACTCTCCACTGAACGAAAATCCACTCCTCCTCCAAGCGGCCGCTTACAAAGACTTAAGAACACTAATAAAGCGAATGAAAGAAAACCCTGATCATTCCAAAAACGTGCCCTAACAAAACAGAAGCTCCATTCTTAAAACAAAACATAAGGTGGGCTTCGACTAAGTCTTCTCTGATTGGCCCATTGGGCTGTCGGTCATAACTTCTGCTGCACCATGGGGTCTTGGAATTTTGGCTAACAGTTCTCAACATAAATGGATGAAGAAAATATCTGGTGGAAAAAGAAAAAGAAAAAGAAAACAAATAAGCCATATATAAACAAACATGCATGCTTGGTTTAGGAGGAGATTGAGTATAGAGTCTAGTTATAGAGAGTACATTGAATGAATATACGGGCCGCAAATTAGGACCTTATATATAGAAACTTTGATTATAATATGCATGTTACTTTACGTGCTGTTTTATTTTTATTTTTATTTTGTATATCAATATAGGAGAATATCCAATACAAACACGAAGATTCAATGAATCGGTGGGCCAGTGGACTACACATTTACACCCAATACAAACACGAAGATCCAATGATCCGGTGAGCTACACAAAGGGAAATAATATTTTTTCTTTTAAAACTCTCACTATAATCATGATAAATCTCACTCAAATGGATAGAAGAAGAGACTCGAACATAATACCTCTCACTTACTATACAGTAGGAAGACCAACCAGGCTATCACCTATTGGTATTACTTTATGTGCTTTTCTTTATCGGTTGAGTAAGATTTTATGAATATAATTTGAATTTTTTTAATAGGTAATAATATTTGTTGATTAAAAACCAAATCAACAGAATAAAACAAAACAAAAATCATGCCGGTTTTGTTGATATTCTTTCTTCTATTTAAAGTAACTCTGATTAAACAACTTGAAAATAATTCTTTAAAAAGTCTATTTCCATTCTCAACATTCATTCTTAATTTATAGAAATATGAAAAATGATTTAAAATTTAAATTAAGGACTTGCGTTATCAAACAATTTATTAATAAATAATCCTTAATCTTATAAAAATACACAAGCATATATATATATATATATATACACACACACACATACATATACATTGCTTAAAATCTGAAATGTTTATAGCATATAGGTCGCGCCACTTGTGGATACCCAATAAGAAAATGTTTTACTAAAACATTAAAACTAAAATTTATGTTATTTGTATAGTAATTGTATTTTTATTAAAAAAAATTTACCTGATTATATTATGCTATCAATATATAATTGTGATCCGTAAACACTTGAGTCATTATAAAGATGGATTACAATAAAAAAGACTAAAAAAATACAATTTTTTTTGACACATACATAAATAGTTATTAGTTTTTCTCAGATGATATCGTATTACATACGGACCTCATCAATAATTGTATTGGAACTTTATAAACATATACATCGTAATACTAACTTAATAATAATTTTATTCCTTTAATGTATATATCAAATTGTACTGACGCGGATAATTATTTTAGGAATCTAAAAGTTGCCCATTAGAATCACAATTAAAGGGTATGCATATAAGGTCATTTATGTGGTGACGTATGTAACACGTGTAAAGTACCTACGCATAACTAATCCATTCAAATCTGACTGTATATGCTGTGGTATATGTGTTGTCATTATGAATGACAACGGATTGGGTATCTTTTCATTTAAGAAATATTAAAATTGTTTCCGTTTAATGTATTCTATACCAAAATCGTTCCAAAACAGTTTAAAAAATCATTTAGTTTTTTCAAAACCGAAACCTTTCCATAACCGTTTATCGCCGGATACCCATTTATCGTTTAACTTTTCAATTTCTTTCATAATTGATTGAATAATGTTTCCAAACACTCAATATATATTTATAAACTATGAAAGTCTATAACAAAAAATCAAACAATTGGATTAGTGATTAAGTGATTTAGTTTTGTATACACGTGTAATGTTTGAATCCTTTCTCTAACATATACACTATATTTTTAAGAATTTACTTGAAATTAAGGATTGGGTCAGTCCGGATTGGTTATGGTTATGGTTTCGGTTCAGGTACCCTAACCATTTATTAATCGATTTGGGTATCCTAAATCCGGCATCAAATACCAAAACCGACTCGAAATCGTAACAGATTTGAAAATAAAAATCAAAACCATTTCCAAACCCTATAGGATCGGTTTTCAAATTTTAAACGGATCAGATACCCTGCGAATAATGCACGGATCGAGTTTTTTTTGCCATCCCTAGCTGTCACATGAGATTATGAAGACTTTCAAATATTTTGTGTTGAAATGACAGCACCACCATTTTGGACCAATCTCAATTCAAATCCAACATCTCTCTTAACTATCTTTTCCTCCATTAATTTATACCATCCTTTTCTCTCTCTTTCAAAAATGCTATATATACCAATAGAGGTGTATGTTCGGTTTTTAGTTTGATTTTTAACCGAAATTGAAATGTCCGACGGTTATTATATTTTACAATCCATAACTGGAAAATATAATTCGGATAACCAAATAAAATATTTTCGGTTCGGATCGTATCGGTTTTCGAATAACCAAACAAAAAGGCAAAAACATGTTCTAATCTTTTAAAAATATAAAAATACATGTGTTTTGATATTGTAATTTTCTAATTAAGAAGCATTTCATTGATCTAATAAGAAGAAAAAAAACTTGAAGGATGAAGTTTATTTTCTATTGATTTCTTCTCTTTCATTACACAACATAGATCTTAAAATATTGTGGACCGATATTGAGACAACGAAGTCGATGGGTGAGTGAGGGAGGAGAATGAGTAGATATATTATTTCAATTCTTAATACAGAAATTGAAAATTATATTTGGGCCTAAATATAATCTTAAATTTTTGGGTTTTAATTATTTGAATAACTAAATATATAAAACATAAAATTTATTTGGTTATTTCAGTTAAATCCGAAACCGAATCCGAAAAATATATAAATTCATAACTGAATCCGAAACCTTTAACCAA
The DNA here is from genome assembly GCA_963580455.1 of Euonymus europaeus. Classification (NCBI taxonomy): domain Eukaryota; kingdom Viridiplantae; phylum Streptophyta; class Magnoliopsida; order Celastrales; family Celastraceae; genus Euonymus; species Euonymus europaeus. Next base: position 25,307,273 of record OY756962.1, read on the forward strand.
AAAACCGAAACTGAAAAATGAATAACCACGGTTCGGATCGATTCTTCGGTTACGGATCGGATTTGGACACCCCTATATACTAACTCACCATCCAAAGTGTTATTTTAACATTTCATTTAGCATTCCCCGTAGAGCAAATATTTTTAAGTTTGGAGTGCTATTTTAATAGTTAGAATCATCTAACACCCAATTTTACACTCCCTTGGAGTTGCTCTAAGAGCAAGAAAGAAAAAGGTGTTGTCGCATTTTAATTTGATAGTTATATATAAAATTTTAGATATAGAATTATTTAGAAAATGTAAAGCACTAAATAGATAAATCCTTAAAGAAAAGAAAGAAAACGAAAACCATAATTCTTACCATATCGGGCCCCAAGTACCACCTGGGCCGGTGTATTTAATAGCTCCTGAAGGAATTAAAATACACCAAAGAAAGTTAACGTTAGTTATATAAATTTGGTTTGGTCAGGGTAGTAGGCAACCATGGGTAGAGGCGCTTCAAATGATGAAGAAACACTGGAACTGGAACTGGTGGATGACTCCGTCGACTACAAAGGTCGTCCATTCCTCAAAAAATCATCCTCCGGTGGTTGGAGATCCGCTTTCTTTATTATAGGTACGATCGCACTGATTAATGTTTAAAATATATAAATTTTCACTTGTATATAAACGTCTGCATTTTTTTTTTGTATAGGTGTAGAAGTGGCTGAGAGATTCGCCTACTACGGCATCTCGTCAAACCTGATAACCTGCTTGACGGGCAAGCTCGGTGAGTCCACCGCCACTGCGGCTGCGCACGTTAACTTGTGGACCGGCGTAGCTTCGTTGTTGCCTCTGCTCGGTGGTTTCATTGCTGATTCTTTCCTTGGCCGTTACCGCACCATTGTTATTGCTTCGATGGTCTACCTATTGGTATTTTTTTTCCCACTTTTCCCTTTTTTTTGGGTGTGGAATTTATTCAAGAATGCTTTTCACGTTTCGAAATTACATGTTGAAAAAGTTGCCAAAAATTGAAGGGAAAAAAAAAAGTTTTTTTTTTTGTTTTTAGTTATTTTGATTACGTTTTCAATATTTGGTTACAGTACCTGTTGCATCATGCATGTCACATGTGTGTCTAGCAATAATGTGCGTATTAATTAAATTGGTTATTGTTTCAATTAATTATTTTTCAATGGTGGTTGGTCATGTGGAGGGTGTTTGTCAAAAAAAATTGTTTAAATTATATAGTTTATTCCTCGTCCTACGATTATTAATTAAGTCCACGATGAAAAAGATATCAAGTGGGCCCCGTATAAGAAACCATGGAGTCCATACTCCATAGTGTATCAGAGAAGGTATTTACAAAATATTTATATGTATCATCCTAATCCGGATTGAATTTTGGACATATTTAATTGATCAATTAGTCAGTTTAAATTGAGAAAAGTAAACCATCTAATAATCTAATATGGATTAGTGTCTGGATAAGTTTTTATGTTTAGATCCGAATTTGAATTTAATTCGGATAAAATTTTATGTTTGAATCAAAATTTTAAATACATAATTTATATTCAAACTTATTTAATTCAAGCATAAAAAATTCGGTCTGGCGTCGGACAGAGTTTTATCATTTTTAATTAAAGATTGCATCAAAATTTTCATATGTTTCCTAAACAATCCATGCACAAGACTTCAACAGTGAGACTAATCAGGGTAGACAGGATGTACAGTCAACATGTTCTATTTCTACAGTACAAATTAATGATACTGGTTTGACTGAATTGTGCTGAAATAAATGGCAGGGACTAGGATTGTTGACTCTGCTCGCCGTGCTTACTTCTCATGACTGCCCAAAAACAGGTGCTAGAAAATCATGTTCTACTCCTCAACTCCACGTAACCTTGTTCTACTTTGCTTTATACATAGTAGCGATCGGACAAGGTGGGCACAAGCCTTGTGTTCAAGCATTCGGAGCAGATCAGTTTGATGGAAAAGACCAAGAAGAGAGCGAAGCCAAAAGCTCATTCTTCAATTGGTGGTACTTTGGTATAGCAATGGGCACCATCGTAACATTTGTGGTGTTGGTCTACATTCAGGATAATCTCGGTTGGGCACTCGGATTCGGAATCCCCTTCATTTCAATGGTAGCTGCATTGGTCATTTTCTTGTCCGGAAGAAAGACCTATAGATATAGTGCAAAGGCAAAGACGAAGCATCCATTTGTGAGAATTGGTCGTGTGTTTGCTGCTGCAATTAAGAACAGGAAAATCTCTCCTCATGCAATAGAATTTCAAGAGGAAGGTTCCGGCTCCTCACCTACCCACATTTCCAAACAGTTCAAGTAAGAAAATCAACTTAGAAGTATCTTTTAATTTATATCTCAGCTGAAGAACTCAGAGAGCTCTGCTGCTGCATCTTATAATTAAGGGCTAATCCTATGTTTTCTAACATTTTCTTGGCTGTTAGGTTAGTAAGAAAATCAACGCATCAGTATCTTTAATTTATTTCTCAGTTGCTGCTGCATCTTATAATTAAGGGCTAATCCTATATTTTCTAACATTTTCTTGGCTGTTAGGTTCTTGCACAAAGCATTGTTCAAACCAGCCGGTGTTGTGGAGGACGGGAAAGCCTGTAGTATCGCCGAGGTTGAAGAAGCGAAGGCGATACTGAGGCTCATTCCGATATGGGTTTCATGCTTGGCTTATGCCATTGTCTTTGCACAAGCAACGACTTTCTTTACAAAGCAAGGAGTTACAATGAACAGAAGAGTCACCTCAAGAGTTCAGATTCCGCCTGCTACGCTACAAGTTTTCATTCCGGTCACAATTGTTCTCTCGATCCCAGTCTATGAGCGAGTTTTCGTTCCAGTAGCAAGATCAGTAACCAAGAAACCTTCTGGCATCACCACGCTTCAGAGGATAGGAATTGGTATGGTCTTATCAGCTATGGCCATGGTAATCGCAGCTCTAATCGAGAGAAAAAGGCTCAACACAGCACAAGAACATGGTCTCGTTAACGTTGCAAAAACAACAGTTCCAATGATTGTCTGGTGGTTGATTCCACAGTTCATTATGTTTGGTGCTGCAGATGTGTTCACCATTGTTGGTTTGCAAGAATTCTTCTATGATCAGGTTCCGGCAGATTTAAGGAGTATGGGTCTTTCCTTTTATCTGAGTATTCTTGGTGTAGGGAGCCTCTTAAGCAGCCTGCTTGTCTTTATCATTGATAGAGCAAGTAAAGATAGCTGGTTTGATAATAACCTTAACAAGGCACATCTTGATCGCTTCTACTGGTTTTTGGCTGGACTAAGTGGCGCGGGTTTTCTTTTGTTTCAGTATTTTGCTAAAACTTACATCTACAAAAGGTAAATTATATTTTAATTTCATCTTTGATTAAATCAAGTTTGGATTAGATATAAGTTATATGTTCAAAATTCATATTGTAACATAAAAAATTTATCTGATTTAAATTCAAGTCAGAATCTAAATAAATGAAAGAAAATTAGATTTAATTGTCTGTATACTATTTTAGATCGTTTGAATTTAAATCATATTCTAAATTCTAAATATGATCAAATAAGGACGTTGAAAAATTCAAATCGATTCAGATGACAAAAATAGTTTGCAAAAAATAAAATAAAAATTTGTCACCCCTATTTTCATGCAATAATTGAGAGTTTGTAGCCGAGTGAGTCACGACTGCATAAGCACAAAATAATTATTGAAAAAAAGAGAGGTCATGAGCACTGGAGCAGGATGTTTTTGTCATGGTGTACATAAACAAATCACACCAGTAAATTATAATTGAGCCTCTGAGCGAATGGAAGTATCCATTTGATTGGTCTACTTTACTTCAACTTCAAGTAATTGGCGGCGGACTTGCGGCGACTGAGAGCAGGTGTTGACCAACTGTTACCTGGTGGAGAACGTAGGTAGGATGGTCATCTCCGGCTACTCCGACGCTGAGTCGCCGCTTTTAGAAGCCACAATTGTCGACGGATCCGTCGATCATAATGGCCGTCCAGCCCTTAGATCTTCCTCCGGCGGTTGGAGATCCGCTTCTTTCATCATCGGTAAACGAATCAATAAATGTTTATCGATGTGGATAAGCAACTTATAATCTGTTGAGTTTATGCACTGCTTTCTGTGAAGGTGTTGAAATTGCGGAGAGGTTCGCCTACTATGGGATATCGTCGAATCTCATAACGTACCTGACAGGGCCGCTCGGACAATCCAACGCTACAGCAGCAGAGAACGTGAACGCTTGGGCCGGCGTCGCGTCCTTGCTACCACTTCTTGGGGCTTTCATCGCCGATTCTTTCATGGGCCGATTCCGCACCATCATTGTCTCCTCTGTTATATACATCTTGGTATTCCATTGACACTCTTATCTGATGTTTTATTGAATTCTGTTTGTCACTTTAGATCGAGTTATTCAGAACGATAGACTTATGGCCCCTAAAGGGCAAGACATATAAATAGACTTCAACTTCTGCTATGGTATGGATTTGGACCTATGACCTCTAGCTTATTGTGAGACACTATTAACACTAAATCGACATGATCTATTTTTATGATTTCAAATTAATGGACAAAATGAATTAAAATCATACGATAGATGTGGACTGTCAGGAAAAATGATCAATTCTACTTGTGTGCAAATTCTATGAGGTTTCTGGTCACTGCAATGAGTACTCCACCAAGTTTGTATACAGACAAATTAAGGTAATCCAGTCCAGCCTTCTATTGACTCGGTGTACTAAATCCCATATTAGTCTATTAGGATTCATTTACTGGACTTCTACTCCAACTAACTTCTCCCATGATTCAAGTACCTATACCCCAATTTGAGGATAAAGGCTTCCATAATGATGATGATGATGATGTATTTATCAGTGAAAAAAAGTAGGCGTGAGAGAGAAATAAGTTATAGTCGACTTGACTTTGGTTTCAATTCCAAGTCTATGTTTCTTTTTTGGAATGACACATTTGAGTGGACAATATAATGGGCTATTTCTACTGGTAGGACAGGAAGTTCTTTGCAATTTAAACGGACAGGAGATAGTACTTTTCCCTGAAAACTTTTCAATTTGAAAAGGAAATGAATCCTACTAATATAAATTTTTTCAATCATTGGATTCACTATGATTATGTATTTATTGTTTGTTTCGTGTCTAAAGATTTGTCCTTATGAAATAAATGGCAGGCACTGGGGTTATTGACTCTGTCAGCAGTGCTTCCTTCACACAGCAGTTCTGACTGTCAAAGGATCAATCATATGACATCATGTTCTCCTTATCTGCCTCAAGTTTTATTGTTCTTCTTCTCTTTATACCTAGTGGCGGTCGCACAAAGTGGTCACAAGCCTTGTGTTCAGGCTTTTGGAGCAGATCAGTTTGATGGAAAAGACCCAAAGGAGACCAAAGCCAAAAGTTCATTCTTCAATTGGTGGTATTTTGGTATGTGTGGTGGCACAATGGTGACTTTAACTGTCTTAAACTATATCCAAGACAATCTTAATTGGGCCCTTGGATTTGGAATCCCCTGTATCGCAATGGTTGTTTCTCTGATTGTTTTCTTACTTGGGACAAAGACTTACCGATATAGCATCAACAGGGACCAAAGAAACCCATTTTTAAGGATCGGTAAAGTATATGTTACAGCATTTAGGAACTGGCGAACTAGTCCTTCGGCAATAACTACTGGACAGGAAGCACTGGGAATCTTACCCCACCCTTGTTCTGAGCAGTTCAAGTAAGAAAAGTTAATTTCCTGCATATTTTTAGTATATAAAGATTAGAGAAGGCTAAAAGGATTAAAGGTTATTGATTGTAAAAGCATCGCATTATAGTGCGGATGAAATTTGGTGTATCTAAAGCTTTTTCTTAAAATAAAATTTTCCTAGGCCTTGTGTTGTCTGATTTTATTTGTATGGTGCCGTGCATTCCATCTAAAAACGTTACAAGTTTTTCATTATCACTTGTTTGTTGGCTTTCAATTCCAGTGAGTATGCATGTAACTATTCTAGGGACATATCAATATCATGGCTTCAAATTTGACATTCTCGTACCATGGGACTCTTTAAACAATGGTGCACTGCAGCAGTCTTATCTGATTTAACTCGCACAGAAGTACAGAACAAATGATCATATGTCATTATACTCTAACATGAACAACATTGAACAAAGGAGTGCTCATTTCTGAAACAGTCTTTTCTGTACTTTAACTTATCAAAGTTCTATTTGCAATATGCATTTTTCAGTGCTTCACTATACCAGCTATTCTGAATTTTGCAATGTTTCTAAAATTCAGGTTCCTCAACAAAGCCTTGCTTGCACCAGATGGCTCAAAAAAAGGGGGAAAGGTGTGCAGCCTTAGTGAGGTCGAAGAAGCAAAATCAGTACTTAGGCTTTTTCCGATATGGGCTACAAGTTTGGTATTTGCTATTGTATTCGCACAATCCTCGACTTTTTTCACCAAACAAGGAGTTACCCTGAACAGAACAATTACACCTGGCTTTGACGTAGCTGCTGCTTCCCTGCAATCCTTCATTAGCCTTACCATTGTGATCCTTCTTCCTATCTATGACCGCATTTTTGTTCCCATCGCGAGAGGTTTAACCGGGAAACCTTCTGGTATATCAATGCTACAGAGAATTGGAACTGGGATGTTTTTATCTGCTCTCTCAATGACAGTTGCAGCTCTAGTTGAGATTAAAAGGCTCAAAACTGCTCAAGAATACGGGCTGGTTGACAAGCCAAATGTGACGATTCCAATGAGCGTGTGGTGGTTGGTTCCCCAGTATGTGTTGTTTGGAGCTTCTGAATTGTTCACCATGGTTGGTCTACAAGAGTTCTTCTATGATCAGGTCCCACATGAATTAAGGAGCGTGGGTATGTCCCTCTACCTCAGTATATTTGGTGTTGGAAGCTTTTTAAGCAGCTTTCTAGTATCTATAATTGAGAAAGTTACTGGCGGGGATGGTAGAGAGAGCTGGTTTTCCAATAATCTGAACCGAGCTCATCTGGACTACTTCTATTGGCTTCTTGCTGGACTTAGTGCAGTAGAATTGGCAGCCTACTTGTATTTCTCCAAATCTTACATTTATAATCGGAGAACTGTATGAATAACGTAGGTTGTTCAACCGGCTGCAACAATTACATGCAAGGGAAGAAGGTCAGAGATGTAGACTTCCCGGGGCTCGGTGCCATATCATCTACCTGTATTTCTCCAAATCTTACACGGGGTCGGTAAATCCATTCGTTGCTCCACCGACGCATCTGTTGTATGACAAAGCAAGCAAAGAAGGTGAGTATTGTAGAGTTAATGTAATATGTGTTTGTATTGCTTGCATAGTGTCTCTGGTGAAATGCTTAAATGTGGAGTTAATTCAGTCTTTGTATAATTGTATTGAAGCTTGTATGATTGTTGCATTTTATAATTGTAAGCAGCGACTTCTGTGCATTTGGTAAGCAATTTTTAACGCAGGGAAAGAGCTCATTAATAATAAATGGGCTTAAACCATTCTTTGAATCTTGCGTTGTGTTGGCCCATTTATGGTCCATATCTGTGACACTCAAAAGCCTCGAACAGTCGAACTCTATCTGTGAAGACCTCGCTGCGAAACTTATAAGAAGATTAATTTAGGTTGGATTGTCTTGCAAATTTACATAATGCTACCGTTAATTTATTTAATACTATGACTATATTAATTGCTTCTGCAATTAAAGTCCAAGTTAATACTATTAGGGCAACTACAATAAGCAAAACACATCCCCCAATACAAAATCATTATCCAACCATCTACTCTTCCATTCTCTCATCCATTCTCAAACAAAATTATACCAAAATTCATAATGGACCCTACATCTTTTACAAAAAGTCAAGCCACATCATCATCCATATTACCAAAACACATCTCCCAATACAGCCACATCAGCAAAACACATTTTTCAATATAGCCACATCAGCAAAAACACACATTCTCATACATTTTCCCTTCCCCATTAGAAATGTCTTATTGGATTTGCTCTTACTACATGAAATTCCGGGGTCCTACAAAATTTTACAGCAGAGTCCTTTGTAATATCTTTTTCAATCATTAAAGCATTTGTTTGATTTGTTAGACATATTCAAAAATTATTTCATAACTTATATTCTGATAGATATATTCTTAACAAAACAGAATATAAAAAATGTTATTTTTAAGAATCACTTGTTTTGCTTCAAATTACAAGCACGACAATATAAACTGAAAATATTTCATTTATATTTCCCGTTACATTTTATTTTGATTACTCATAATCCATGTCACTATTTTCCGAAATCTTTTTCAAAGATTGCAGATCAAATGCTCCAATCTGTCATTATAACTTATTTAGTGATGGCCGGCCAAATCTAACTCATCTAAAGTATTCGTCATTGAATAATCCCTTGAAGATAGAAGTTTCAAATCAGAGACTTCATTCTTTTTTTTTTCTGCTTTACCCCATTACTTCATCAATTTGGGATTTGGATGTCAATTAGGCCGATTTTTCTTTTCTTTTTTTTTTATACATTTTTTTTACCGCAACAATGCTGAAGTTAGTCCTCCTTTTTTAAAAAAAAAAAAATCATTGTAGACCTCATCGTATTCATCTACTCAATAAATTAGGTAGGTAAGAGCTGAGGCCTGCAGAGATTCAAAACACAATAAAAATAGATTCAATGGCTCCCCAAAGAGAACTAAAAAAAAAAGAGAAAAACAGAGAATCCATTGTCATCGAATGACACTGTACTCTATCGAAAAACAACATAACAAAGCCGATCTGGCCATTTGAGCATTCGTCCAAGCAAATATGAAAGTAGATATAGACCCACCCAAGTCATGACTATCATTATTTGATGTTGAAGCTCGAAACTCAGAACATACTAAAGAATTTCGCATTAAATGCCATCCTTGAACCCAAACGAAATTCTGGAGAAAATCATAATCTACCCGTTTTAGCGAAACATAACAAAATAGAAAAGCATGAAGAAGCGGGGAAAAAGAGCACCGGCTCCTCTCCAATCATCTTTTAAGAGACGGGGAGATAAAATATATTGATATATATATATTATGATATCAATTTCTCTTTTTTATCATACTCCTTTCTCAATGCTAGGTGGGCCAATTTATTGGCCACCAAATTTGATTTCTTAGTTTGACAAGAATATTTGAGATTTTATACCCAGTTGGGCAGGTACGGTGCAATCATCTGTTCCATAATGCCATAAACAACGGGCAATCACTAAATTTTTCCCAAAAAAATCTCTCTCTGAGTGGGACTTCAAACTTTTGGCTTATACTATAAAAAACAAACAAACTCTAAAAGATATGCTCTCTCTTTCCTTACCATAACATCAGGATCTATCCTTATCGTTAAAGTAAGGATAACTTTGCGGTTGTGGATGCAGGAAATAGACTGCATAGAGGTGGTGAAAAGTGAAAATGAAATGACAAACCAAAAGCAAATATGACTAATTCAAAGGGTTACAGAGATGTGCATAGCCGTTCTTTGTCTGAAGCTTCATTTTGTGTCAAAATGGATTCTTGCCTCGATATATATATATATATATATATATATATATATACGCCATTGCTCACAAGCGGGATCCCGTATCTAAGTTTATATGCGGTATCCCATTTTTGATCGTCCGATTAAATAGACGGCCAGATCTGTTTTCTTTTCTAAAAAAATTGACTGAAAATTAATCTAATTTCTCTCTCACCCCGATTCTCTGCTCCTCCGATCAGCGATCTCGCATCCCGAAACCCTCGATTCCGACATAGAGTCAGGCATTTTCATCTATGCTCTTCCCATCTTCATCTCTCTCACTCCTCTATTTTAGGCCCACCCCAATATCGCACCACCAATTCCCTATCACCCATCTCGATCTTCATCTCTCCTTGATGTCAGAGTCCATTTCTTCTCTTCGCACCAGATCAAGGGCCTCATCAGTTTATTAATTAGAAATTAAAGCCATCCTGTGTACTGAAGATTGGTTCAAGAGTGTGAAGAAAAGCCCATCTTGATCTTCATCTCTCCTTGATGTTGGAGTCCAAATCTCCTCTTCGCACCAGATGAAGAACCTCATCATTGTTGAAGATTGTGATTGAGATGAGAAATCGTGTTTGAGCAGAGAGAGAATCAGGCAGACTTGAAGAATTTTAGTTTTTTTTATTTTAAAAAAAAGCAAGATCTGGGGTTTTATGCATTTTGTGTTCTTGACCTGATGAATGTGTTCCAAACTTGATTTTCTACTGTAAGTATAGTAAGATTTTTCTGTTAATTTGGCTCTCTCAAAAGAATGTTCTTCTATGCAGTGAAGGTGTTTGTAATAATGCCGGTGTGGTTTTCATGAGTCATATATTGTGCTCATCACCCGCATTTCCATAAGACTTGCATCATTTGCAGATTTGTGAGACTTACACCATTTCTGAGAGTTACACCATTTGCAGAGAAGACTTGCACCATTTGTAGAGAAGACTTTCACCATTTGCAAACTTGCACTGTTATTAGTTACTAAAAGATTCATACTGAGATGTCTAAATACATGAAAAAGCTTTACACCATTTGCAGATTTGTCTAAATACTGAGGAAAACCCTTGTTGCCTCACTCTATGATGGAATCGGGGGTCTGCATCGTCGGTCAGAGGAGAAGAGAGGGAATCGGGTGGGAGAGAGAGAAAGGTCATTTTCAGTGAAAATGAATTTTTTTTTTAAAAAAAAAAACACAGATCTAGCCGTCTGTTTAATCGGACGGCTAGAAATAGAATCCCGTATGAAAAGAAAGAAGCGGGATCCCGCATCTGAGCAATCCTCTATATATATATATATATATATATATACAGTTACGCTCTCATGCGGTCTCTTTTTACGGATTGATTTTACGGACTTAAGTGAAAACCGTACGTTCGATCGGATGGTACCCAACTCTCCCCTAGCCTCGAGAGTCTCGCCTTGCCCTCTCTCTCTCTTGTTCATAGGACTTGCCTCCTCTTTCTCTTGCTGGAATCAGGTCTACTAAAATAAAGCTTACTCTTTCCGATTTTGGTATCAAGATCGATTGGGCTTGCTCTGCTCTCAGCTCAAGGCAAGTGATTGGGGAATACATAATAGAAGGTTCATCCATGCTTTTAACAATCTCTACTGTTACTGGTTAGACCAACTTGCTGGCTGATTTCATTCCTTTCCGCTTCCTCCATTCTGTGTCTCCAATCGGCCATAGAGAACTTAGATGATTCATCCTAGCTTAATAAGGCTTTCGCCTTTCCCTCGTCCATGAGGCTAGCCTCTTATCTGCTTTCATAGGCTATCGATCCTTCACCTCTATTTCACTCCTTTCCTCTGCCGACTATCTATTTGTGGAAAGTTCTCTTGTGGGTCGACATTCTAGGTCTGCGGAGGTCGCGTATGGGCAAAGATGTTGTCTGGGTCGCAATATTTGGAGTCGCAAGAGAGTGGCGCAAGGCAAGAGTGAAGAAGACGGACTCAAAAAACGAGAATAGTTATGGTTCGTGAGATGTATCGGACGGACAGGATTGAAGTCCGTATTTTGGGTCCGCTTTTTGAGTCCGTCTGGGAGAATTCTCATATATATATATATATATATGAAACAGTTGTGCCAAGATGAAGAAGGTAAGCATGATCTGTAAAGCAAACAGGTCTGATAGTCACGCCTGTTTAAAAATGCTGTTTATGACAAAGCAAAGTTGACATTTGAAACTCACCTACTATAATCCACCAAATAATTGAAATATCAACAAACACACAAATTACATTCTATGAATACTGAAATTTCAATGTATTTGGTGAAGGAAATTACAAAATAAAAAATAAGAGAGAGCTAGTAACCCCACTAGAAAGATTATGCTTTGTTGAAGAACTTTCAACTGGATAATTTTCATACAAAAGTCTTGCAATTCACAGATGGTATTCTGCACGATGGATGGCAAAAAAACAAAAGAATATCAAACACAACGTCAGAAATCCAAAGACTGGAATGTCCCAGAGCACATAATTTGTGTATTTACAGAGACAGAAAACTTGCTAATAACATTATACACATCCATACAAAGGACAGTATACAAAGCAAAACACACTCATTACAAGCTGCAATGGATCATTAACTTCTACTACCAAATTTTCTCTCCACCATCGCTAAAATCTGTTTGTTCCCAAATCATTGAAACCCATATGCCACTCCCCACAGGCATGCCCCATACAGCCTCAAAGGCAAAGAAAAACAAAACAAAATCCAGAATGACTCACAAAAAAAAAAAAACAAATAAGTTAATTAACTTCCATATTTAATCGTTGGAAACTTAAGCTCTTACCGTGATGAAGATCCTCATTCAAAATAGGGGTTGACCTTGAACCTGTACAGAATCCGCTTCTTTTTGGAGGTTGGGTTGTCAATTGTGAGGAATAGCTTACCAAGTTCTCCAACTTTAAAGCTGCTACTCACTACTGGTTCATCTGTTGGGGCCATTTTTGTAGGTTTCTGAATGACTACTGTATAGTGATCCTTAGCATCCGGGGTAAATTCAGCTCCATAGCTCACCTCCCACCCAACAACGCGAAGCTCCCAAACAATGACACATTTCTTCAATGTACAGTGATTTGAAGTTGTCAATGGCAGAACAACATGCTCATTTTAAGACACAAGCGCATCGATATAGGCAATCATTGGTAGATAAGTAACACTAGGTATGCGTAAACAGAATGCATCAGTATATACCTGATGGGAGACACAAAGGAAATAACTCGTACCTCATAAATTATGATCTCCACAATCTGCTTGGTTGCTGGTTTTAAAGTAATTTCAGTTACAGAATCGGCAATGGTGAATTCTGGGTTGCAATCACAATAATCCACACTGAGGCCGCCATATTGGATTGGCACTTGCTCTGGTGATATGTATCTGTTTCACCAGGTGGTGTTTCATTAGAGTCTGAGTTACGAACCAAAATGTGATTGAAGCAGATTATTAACTACTGTACTAACTTGAAAAGGGTCTCAGCGGACTTTGCAGGTCCTGCGAAAACAAACTTGCTTTTGGTCCTCCGGGTCATGAATGGGCTTATCAAAGTATAGGAAGTAATATACCACCAAGGAACATTAACAAACACCTAAAAAGTAATAAAACAAAAGAGAAATCAATCCAATTCCTTCACACAATAACTGGATCGATTAGAAAATCAATAAAACAAAATTGACCTGTTTGGCAACAAATTCAGGGAAATTGTCTTGGAGTAACTGGAGAGCCCGCTTGGTAGCAATTCGCAGCTCACGCTTACCCGGCCCAGGGGAATTCTTGAGATCATTAACCTGAAAAATGGTATTGATTCCACCAGGATTAAAATCAAGCTTCCTTATACTCCTCTCCAAGAACTGAATTCGCCAACGTAGAAACTTGTTTCGTTTTATCTCATCTGAAAACGTTTTCTGATACAATTCCTTGTTTTGGAACTCCCCATACACATTGTAACACACAGGATGCCCCTCCCTGTCATGCCCATGCATGAACACAACTTTCTCCAAATCATCACCCAGATCTTCATCTACAAGGGCATCAATATTAAACTTCTTCCTCCATTTGATTGTGTTCTTGAGCATCACAAACGCATCCCTCACTTTGAATTCCCTAGCCCTCAGGAATTTCAACAGAATCACATCAGTTCTATCATCCATGAGGAGAGGAACTCCCCAAATTGACACCTCTTCTGCTGGAATTTTGGCTTTTTGATCCTCTTTTGGTGCTTCTTCTAGGGTTTCCTTTTTTGGAATTTCTTGTTCCTGTGCTTTTGATTCGTCTTCTTTGGGTGCTAATGGAGTCAATTCTGTGTTGGCATCAGATTCTGATTCAGCTTTTGGGGGTTCTCCGATTGTTTGGACTTCTTGTTTCTTTTCTTGCTTAGGAGGAGGAGGTGGTGGTGAGGTGAATTGCTGAGTGTTGAGAGCTTCTTGTACGAGTTTCTTCAGCTCTTGTAAGGCCTTCCTCTCGACATCCAATAGATCAGACGCTTTGTTGCTCTCCTCCTTGAACGAAATCAGAGACTGAGGAACCTTTTTCTCCTGAATCTGCTTCTCCTCCTCTTTATCCTTCACAACCTCCGCCACAACAACATCTCCCTTGCTAGCAGAAGACTTCTCCGCCACCTCAAACTGCTCCGCCACTTCAGACTTCTCCGCTTCTGCCGTGGTCGGAGGCGGCAAAGGAGAGCTATCTCTCTGCATCACAGACACAAGAGATCTAGACTCCTCCGTAGCTTCTGAAGACGGAGGCAGCTCTTCGGTCACTTTAGAATCAGAGTCCTGAACTTCTGAAGTTTCTGCTGCTGCTGCTGCTGCTGGTGACGGCGCCGGCTCATCCTTCTGCGTAATTGACAGTGAATCAGATTCAGTCACCGGTGACTTAGGCAGCGGTTGGGAATATTGTTTCTCGTCCTCAGTTGGTGGCGGTTGCGAGGCTGCTGGTAGTGGTATCGAGGCAGGAGTTTCATCCGCCATTTTGTTAGAGAGAGAGAGAGAGAGTGAGAGTGCAAAGTGGAACAGAGCCGACAAGAGAATAATAATATAGAATTATAGATCAAACGGTAACTTAATGACGTCATAAACCATGTTACTTTACAACAGGCGACGGAGCCCAGTTGAGTTTTAGACATTATGCTATGGGCCTCTGGCTCATTCGCTTTCAGTGGGCCAAAGAACTTGGACCTCCATTAAGCCCAATATCTACTATTGCGGAAACAAATTATTAATGGGCCTAAAGGAGTTTAGGTAGAATTGGGTCAGAAACTACCTTTTAGGTTTACGTCAGAGTTGGGCCCAAAAGAACCCTAAGCGAGCCGATTCCAATAAGGCTCGCAGCCTTAACTGTTGGTCCTGTCCTGGTTCAATTTACGTTAGGAGGAGCGATTCGCGTTCGCGTCGTCGTCGTCACCGTATATTATACAGGAAAGGGTGATATATTCGCAGTAACAAAATTCTTACTATCAAGCAAAGCATAAAGAGAGTACAAGAAGGGAGGAGAAAAGAAGAGAACGTTGCACCGGGAGAAAACCTAAACCGGAAGAAGAAAAAATGGCAGAAAACAAGCAAGTTGTGCCGCAAAAGTACGACGATAACGCCAAATGGGACGCATGTCTCGATCTGACGGTCCGCCGATTCGTTTACTCTTCCGTGGCTGGGACTTTTGGCGGTCTCCTTTTATTCAGTCAGTCCTCTCTCTGTTTATACTGCGATATTCGTTTATTTTCCAGGCTTTTCTGTTTGGTTCTCTAGAATGCATCGTTTTCTATTTTTCCTTCCCCACATTTTGTATGGTTGAAGGATCTGATTGTCATACTGGTTCTTGCGAGTTAGAATCCAGCAAATACAATTAGGAATTACTCTTTTGTGTGTTGTAGAAGTCAATGTGACAATCAAAGAAGCGTGACAGTAACCATTAAGAGAAATAGTGATTTGATCTGAACGCTTAATTGAACAGATGCAGTTACTTTGTACTTTGTAATTTTGTTTTTTGCCTTTTGCATTGCAGTTCTTACTTTGAGGAATTCTCAGACTTTTTGTTAGAGGAGCCTCCTCTTATTCTACTTTGTTAGAGTTTAATTTCTTACAAACATGTATAATGTTGTTTGAAACAACACATTTCGAATACTACTCATACACCCACACACACATATAGAAGATCCATATGAGGTTGCTGTTAGGATCTGAGACATAATGGATTGTGTTGGTTCACCTCCCTAATAGATTTTTGTTTACAGAATCTTTCTCCATTGAGAGTATTAAATTCAATTTTTCACTCTACTTGAGTGAGTATGTAATTGTACCTGTGAACCTGATTGTGGAAAGATCCTCCAACTGTACTTATGTGTATAACATTAGTATAAGTATCTATGTGCTAGATGGAGATAAATAATGTCACTTATAATGGAGACAAAATGTTGTCACTTATGTTTAATGTGCATTTACATTTGCTTGCCTTTGGGAACAGGAATAGCCTGATGTTTTTTGCAAATCTTTTTCTAATTTATATTCAAAACCTACTGTTTTGGTTGAATTTATATCGGATTATCTTATACTGCATGATGAGCCAGAGTTATATCGACATTATTTGAAATAGTATTGTGGTCGTTGTCTTGGCATTATTTCAAATCGTATTGTGATCAAGTCAATACATTCTTTCTCGCTAACAAGCTTGGTTTCTCTGATAGATGGTATGAATTTTTGTGTTCATTGTACCTAATCCCAGTGAATTATTTTCACTTGATCAACGTACCCCGATTATTATGAGCAGGGACTCCGGTGACTCGCTGGGCATCTGTAGCTTTTGGTGCTGGAGTTGGCCTAGGATCTGCATATACGGAGTGTTCTCATATTTTTTATGGATCTTCTGCGAAGTTGGCACCTCCTAAGGTTGTAGATTCTCATGCGAAGTCAGCACCTGATAAGGTTGAAGATTCTCATGGGAAGTTTGCACCTCCTGAGATTGTAGATTCTCCTGCTTCTCAGGTAGACTTGTGATTGATTTGTGTGATTGTAAGTCCAGCTTTCTTAATCTTTATTCTGTATAGAAGGGCTCTGTATCCAGGCCGTGTTGACACATTTGCATTCATATCTTCATTTGCTTTTGTGTTTTAAATCTGATAACATCATCATCAAATCCTTTTTCGGAAACAGTGTTGGGGTTCTTACGTGAATCCATTTGAGAATTAGTGAATATTCATCACATGAATTCTCCTTCTCCATTTATTTCCACTACACTTTCTCGATTAGTGCTGATATTTTTATATTAAATTATGGTAATCAATACTCTAATGCTGTATGGAAAGGAGTGTTGGATTATTAATAACCAACATGTCCAAAGAAGGAGTATAATGAAAAATGTGAATGTTGTGGTGACGGACCTCACCCTTTGGGAAGTAGTCATGGCTCAAATCAAACATTGCGTAGTGAATGAGTACTCTAATTGTCATCCCCATGGGGGGTTTCCTACGCTGGTCGGCTCTGCTCATCATTTTTCTATAAAAACAAAAGAGAAAAAAAAGGAAGGAGAGTACTCGGTCTGCAGCATGAGTAGTACTGGTTGAAGATAAGATGCCAATTTTTTTTGTTGCTAAGTTGGTTTTGATGTTTACAATGTAGATATATGGGTGTTGCAGAGTACATAAGAGTTGGAAATAAGTCAAGTGGGTGATACTAAAAAGAAAGAGTGGGACGGAGGAAGGCATGGATAGAAATGATAGAAAAGGACGTGGTCTCTATAGGATTAGGGGCTAGAGTTTTTGGATGTGATGAAGAGAATTCTTGTGGTTGACTCCAACATTGGGAAAAAGGCTTTGGTGTGAGATGAGTGACTGAAGATATCAATGTGGTTGACCCCTAAGTTGTTTGGGATAAAGGCTTTGATGATTATGATTTTTGGTTTACTATGGAGGTCAATTATTTTCCATCATCTGCATGGCTGTTGTTGGTTATCATGTAATTAGGATTTGTGTTATCTGATGCTCTGGAAATATATTCACTCTTTTAATGATAATTGTGACAAACAAAATAATAAAAAAGGAAGCTAAGAAATTGATAGGAAATTTGATGATGCATTTACTGCCTAGAAATTTGTGTAGAGGTACCTTATGTCGAGGAGGATATATAGAAAATGCATATTTTGGATTTAACCAACTTGGGGTATTATTGGGCTAGTTGAGCACCTTTGCCCCTCGCCTTCTTCCGGATGAAAATTCTTTCAATCATTAGCCTGCCTTTCCTGATTATCTTTTTTTATTAACTCTCAACTGTTGTTGTTTTTAAGTTTTACTGGGGGGACTAATTTTGATGCATATAATGAGGCGGAAATCTTTAAGAGATAACATGTGAGAGATGTGTAAAATCACTTCCTTGCTTGATAGGCATCATTCAACATTGCACTATTGGGAGATCTTACTTTCATTTTGCATTGTTTACCTCATTAGCAAGATACTGATTATATCTTAACTGCTTATGGCAATTTGAAACTCTTGTTAGGAATTCTAAATAACAAATGAGCTCATCGGCTTCATTTTCATTAAATTTCTACTCCTTTCATGGTGTGGTTTTAGACAATTCGCTGCCTATTAAATACGCAAAAGTGGTTCATTGGCTCTTAATTAGCCTTTTTTCTTTCATCACTTCCTTTAGTATGTGTTATCTAATATATGCATGAGAGTAGTGTCACTTTCTTTTCACATATTTGGCACATTCTTATTTGTTGTTATTATATTACTTATGAATAATGTTGGTGAATCTATTCCAACAGCATTACTCTTTCTCTATGAATGTACATCATATTCCGTATTATTTAGCATTTCATCTTCGCAAGTTTTTTTAGACTGTTTTGTCTCATGCATTTTTTTAAAACAAATGACAGCGGAGTCCATTTGAGCATGTACACGAATTGCAAAGTTCACATATACATGTTCCTGCACCGTTGTCTGGGCACGTCTCTCTCTGTGGCACATGTTATGTCATTTATTGTTTTAGTGTTTCAGGATTATGAGAGTGTATTGCTTGTTATTATTTCCAGGATAAGGACTGAGAATCTACACGATTGACTTCTACCCTTGAATGAATTAAGCTTGGGAAAAATTGGAGGAAATAAGAGCATGTACTGCAAGTGTTGAATTTTTATTCTGCCCATTCTTGTTTTTTGTTTTGTGCTCATGGTCCAACTGTCACCAAACAAATGTTGTACACAGGACTGCAACTTCAACTTTATCACGACGAGGAGAAGGAAGAATATTTTTATTGCATTAGGAATTCTCCATGTTATTTATAAACTCTTTCTATACAACAAAGGATTTGGTCTTACAATACAGTACAATCTTATAAGTCTCTTTTTTCATAAGCAGCAGACATACGGAGACCAGTAAGTTTCGAAGGATTCAATTTGGCATGCTCTAGCGTTGCAGTTACATAACTGCCTCGTACATGCTAGTCATCTTGACTGCATGTAAAATAAATTATACAAAACGTAGGTAGTTTTATCCATGGGCAGGTGTGGGTTTTACGTTTTTGAGCAAGTATTCGTACCAGTCTCCATGAACTCTGCATGAAATGACTGCAACCACAACGAGGACCTTTGCAGCCTTCACCACCTTATCGATAAGAGGAGATGCCCCAATCCGGCGGAGTGCTGCCTCAACCAATTTCCTTCCTTTGACACCGCTTCCTCCAAAAACAGCTCCCCGCGCAGCAAGATAAGTGGTGTGAGACACACGGGTGAATATTGCATCCCCAGCTTGCATGCTTTTGCCTAACATGCTAGCCATAACTTGCTTCCTTGATTGAAGCTTTTCAGCATCCAAGAGATGGTTGTTGCTTTCTGAAGTTGCACAGATTGCATCAATTATCTCTGCGATGCCAGCATCTTCAACATTGTCCAGTAGGTTGAGCAATTTTTCAGAACCTCTACATATAATGTCTTCCATGTCCACAGAACTGGCCACCAAGTTCTCACTCAGGAGTGCTTGCCGAAGGACCAACATGCTGAGTGACACAATAAAACACAGGTATCAGAGCAGCATCAGCATATTAACGCCAAAAGGGTGGGAAAAAAACTAGAGCAGAAGTCGACTTGATATGTCGATTTAAAATGTAGTACATTTTCTACAGAAATTGCACTCCTCATTAAAGGAATCTCAATGCTTTAATACAGAATGGTCCACAATAGTGGCCATCAAGTGCTATGTTCTATATCTCTTTTCTTAGCCAGGAAAGAAGGAAAGGAGCACCTGATGGAGCATTTATCATCTAATCCTTGACTCTCTTTTCCTTATGAAAATCAGTTTCCTAAGCAACTTTGCTCGCTTTAATCTTATACCTTATAACAAAGACAGGACCAAAACAACAGGGGGTTGGGGGTCGATGGAAGAGACTACTACTAATACACATATTCACAAACCTGGTGGAGATTACGATTATTTTCTGAAGTTGTGATTGAACGGACCTCAGTCTGAGAAAATTAAGCTTTAGAGTTTCAGGTACATTTTCCAGTGCCAGCCCGCCTACCTCACTTACAAGCTTCAGCAGACCAAGCCTAACCAACTTGTCAATCGTTTCTCCCATACATTCCGGTTGTTCATTACCTGAGCATAAGAAACTTGCTTCCAGTCAAAGTTCAAAAACCAATATATTTTTTGCAATTCCAAGAAACAGAAAACTTTGCCTGTATGCCATTGAATTTGCCATCCAACCTGTAGCAGGAGAAGTTACAGAGTCAAGGCTGGATGCCGTAAGAGTCCTGCCTCCTGTCCGAAGAGTGGTTGAGGGTACCACTTGGGAAAACCCTGCACTGCTTATTGTCAGGGCAGATAGAGAATCAATATGTTCATCCCACTCCTGCTCTACATCTATTCGTATAGATGAAAGCCACTGTTTTGTTAGTGGTAGAGAAGTAGGGGCATCAACCGGAGATCCATATCGACGGGTGAAACTATTTTTTAGATATTCCAAACCAGCAGGCCCTTTAATGGCTGGTTCCACCATTCTGAGATGTGCCTTGCTGATCTCTTTCTTGAGATTCTGCCACAGCAAAAATGGCTGTAATTAACAACGGAAAAAACATAGAAAAGAAAAAGCTATGTGAAATCCGAATAAGCTCATAGCTTTCACACTAGCGTTGCTGCGACACTCAAGTTCGTAACATAACATGCTACAGTAATTCTAACACACGAATGCATGTACAATGCCTAAATCCATGATTAGGATGGCGACATGGAATGAATGACCATCAATGATTTGCTATGCTGTTCACAGTCAGAACTTGAGCATAACCTTATATTATTTTACAAAGGCAGGCATACGAAAGCTAGACTATTTAGCTATAATGAGAGAAGGGAATGATCATAAAAAAATTGAGATACCAGAAAGAACCACCAAAAGTTTCAGAAACCTGTAACCGAGGAAACAAATAACCAAAAATAGAAGAGATGAGAAAGCATATGCACCTGAATCTGCTGTAGCACAAAGCGCAGACCCTTAACCATTAAGATGGCAAATGATGCTTCTGATTTATTCACGTCTTGAGATGTCTCTGCTAATTCTTTAAATAATTTAAGGTGAGTGGCCCTTATCTCATCATCATTCGCTGGAGCAGAAAGTTTTTGCAAAGTGACCAATGAGAATTCTAGGATCTTCCCAAGGAAATCCATATCTGAAATTCCTGATGTCAGCACCTGAAGGATCCCCAGAAAAAGTTATTGCTGCTGACACTGACACTATAGCAAAATAATTGCTGGTATGTTATATCATCAGTTAACCAAGCTACCTGTGACACAATATCAATATCAATAGTCTCGAGAATCTCCTGTCTCAAACTCTGAGGGGACATCTCACACAGTTCATCTCTAACTTCCTTCATGAGCTTAAGGATCCAACTGAGATCAGGCTCATCCTGCTTCATTGATTCTATAACTGCATCCCAGAAAGCCTTTTCCATCGCCTCCCTCACTTTTGCCTGTACATAAAGCAGTTCAGCAATATTTCTGAAAATCAAACCCATAAATGAACACTAGCAAATCACAGACCAATAACTCAACCCACCCCCCCTAAAAAAAATCACGATGCGATCTGATGCACCAACCTTTAGATTATTCTGATCTTTATCACCAATAACTAAACTATCAGCAATATCATGGTGATGATCATGAATAATTTCATTCACAAGCATTTCATTCTCACTAAATAATGTTACACCGGAGCTCAAATCAGTTGTAGATCTCGAAGATTGAGAATCTACTCTTGGGGACAAAACTTCTTTCTCCAGTGATGATTGAATTTCTGGCATTGGACTTTCAAATTCTTCAACAATACCACTTATTTTACCAGAGACAGCACCAAAATTATCATCTGGTGAAGCAGGTGGACCCAAAGATGAGGTATTCCCATGTTGCAATGAACTACCAGATTTCTGGGCTTCAAGGTCTTCATGGTGGGCATCAGGAATAACAAGCTCCATACATTCAAGCCCAGCTTTACCACTGGGATTGTGCAAAATAGCCTGCAGAAGTTCATGATTTTTAACAACCCAGCATAGACAAGATTACATCATGACAACACAAGCAAAGTAAAATCTAATCAGGAGGATGAATTTTGTGAGTAAGCTTAGAAAGGTAACATGCCTGCTTTTTGATATCCTTCAAATAATGAGTAAGAGCACCATCATTTCCTTTTGAATTTGGTTTGTGAGTCTGCATCGTATAGAGTTCCATCTGTTGAGCAGCTGACATCAAATCCTTCTCTAACAACTTTGCATCCTTATCCTTCCATGATACAAAGCGAAACAGGTAAGAGCACCATGCTTTATCAAAAGTTTCCAGTTGGGATCTGAAGGTCTTGCGACTTGGAGTCACAGAGGCTATTTTCCCTTGAGCAGCTTGAGGGTAACCATCTGTGATGATCTTAATCAACTCCTCAAACTGTTGACTGAAGTAAGCCGCGGACTCATAAAGAGCAATCTCAAGCTCACCCTTCCCACTAAAAACTGCATGTGGGTGTCCAATTATCATGTAGGCACAAAGCACAATCCTTGTAGGATACCTTGACAATTTTACTGGATTCTGATGTGCCTTTTTACTAGACTCGATAGCTTTCACCCCTCCACTGAGAGCATTGTTGGCATGCCTTCGAGACGGGGAAGCAACATGCCTAAGAAGATGTTCAATGTTATCCAGACTAGAAGGACCACTGGTAATTGTCCTTGAGATTCTGAAGCGACTCTCTAGACGGTCAGCAAGAGCTTTCACAATTCGAATACTCGCAGCAGACTCAATCTTGAGAGCAAGCAGTTCAAATGGCATTGACTTAACAGATGCTTCATTAATTTCTAAGGTGACAAAAGCTTCTGCCAGTGCAAAAGTCGTCTTTCTCAACTTCACAAATTGCCTCCAGCACCTAAGAATATGATAATACATTGCAATTACAATGTGACTGCAAGAGAAAGACCAAGCAGCTAAAGGAAAAGCTAAAAATTACATCAAAAGCTGTTAAATACATAGTTCCCAGTATAGCATGGAAACTACACAGGTAGACTTGCGAACCAATTATGTAAGTGAGCCTTTTCTGGCAACTAGCAAATCTCTATGGATGAAGTCCAGCTTATAAGTAAGCATTTGGAGATACCTTAACCAATCCAATCGGTCTTCACTTTGTTGTTAAATACATGATGATAATTCTTTCTATTCTATAGGACCAGAAAATTGAATACAATCTTCCCTCTAGCTTACCTCACAATCTTCTTCCAGGCTTCCAGCAATATCCATTTTGCAAAGAAAGCATGTTTGGAAGTTTAAATTAGAATTATTTATCTTGAAAATTACAGGTCCATCATATTATGATAAGTCATGGTAGGCAGTCTAACTTCTACAAATTACTTTAAGCTTTGGATATTGTAATGAGTACTTTGGGTACTTACTCAGTGTGGTTCCCACTTCCCAATAACAATTATTTTCCTTCCTTTTATGATCATAAAAAAAACTAATAAAAAAAAATCATGTACCCAAACATGAATTCAAATTGCAACAAATTCAAATCTCTTTCATTGCAAGTGTTTACTTAAAATCTAAGACCTGGAAATTTCAAGTTGATTTGATAGACGGTATCAATTTCCGCATTAACAGTCATCAACACCACTTTATCCACTTTGGTATGAGAAATAAAGTTTTAATGGCTCTGTCAGAAATTTTCACAATTTTCGTGAGATATTCTCATCTAGAAGTGTCTCACCCACACCCCCTCTTCCCCATACTTCCTCCAGTTCTTTCCTTTTTGGCCAATTATTCATTCTTCCTGGTGAACTTTTTTATACATTGAACTCATCCCCACAGGTTAACATCACTGAAACAGTTCGACAGAAATGCAGTGATTGTTGCATTATGACTTTTCATGTCATGTTTGTAGTCAGTCTGTCCATAATGCAGGGACAAGAACGAATACATTGCTCTTCACAAAGCCAGCAATGGCAATAGCTTCCTGCAACGAGTTTGACTTTATTTTTCATTCATACTTCACATCTTACCAAAACATGTTTTCATAGAATCCTTGTTAAATTGAAACGATTTTTTTAAGCTCACAACCAAGGGTAAAGACACCTTCCCTCAAAAAAAGACTCAAATAGATTAGGCCAAAGGGCACCTTAACCGGCACAACTAAACTGCCAAAAGAAAGTTATGCCAAAGATCTAACCCTGAAGATTGCTCAATATAAGAAATGATAATAGTAAGATAATCATTATCTGGGAACAGAAAGAAAACAGGAAAAAATCTAAATATAAATATTTCAGTAAGATAAACTCAGAGGAGCTTATTTACCTTGCTACCTTTTGGAATAGGCACTCCACTTGCTCATACATTATTTTTGAGTTAGCCTGCATAGAACCATGCAAGTTTTTTCTCTGCTTCAAGTACCCTGCTCTTTGTTCCTTAGCCTAGCCATCAGCAGATATCAATTTAAAATAAAGAATTAGTGAGGGTGTCAATGTGGCAACCTAGGCTATGTAGGCCTAAAAAAGAACGCCTTCAACCACAATCATACCTTCTGGAGACCATCCTTTAATTGGCCCTTGGCCTGCTTTCTCTCATTCTCGCGTTGACCATGGACAGACTTAGTGACTCGTAGTACTTGCAATATCCTCAAGTGAGCCCTTTTCCTTTCTGCTTCCAACAACCCCAACCGCTTTTTCTCAGCAGCTGAACGTCTTTGGAGGATTGCAGCGCGCACACACTCTTTATACTTGCTTTCCTGCATCATTTTCTGCATCAGCAACTGAGCAGCCCGTTCTCTCTTGGCTGCACTCCTTTGTCTATGAGCTTTAAGTAGAAGCATCCGGTTTTCCTCTGCTTTTTGAACACGAGATTCAACGTTCATGCTAAGCTCATCTCGCTCCTTCTTAAGCCTCATCTCTATCCCAATTTTAGCAGCTCGCCGCATCTCATCTTGCCTAGCCAAGCACATCTGAGCCTTGGCGATAATACTTAACCTGTTGTTGTCATCAAAAGTTAACAAAAAATAACTGTTAATTCTAAATGACCTGATGACCTAAACAGTATAGTTCATCTATGATACATTCTTTTAATACAAAGTTCAGTAGCAAGACAAGTCTTCTTTCTGAACCATTTGACGGTTGCGTTGATTGAAGAATCCAGTAGCTAGCATTGCGTCAGGTGACAAATGCACGTCCCGGAACAGGTCAAAAGACAAACAAAAGATTACTTCAATCACTATTTGCCTGTTACACAATGCTGCATATACCAACCTCCATCTATTGTCCTTCTCCCAGTAACACAGAATACCCCAACACGAATCATAAAACAGTTCTACTCGTATTGAATATAAGGTTTCTAGATAGAAAAAGAGATAGAAACTAACCTTTTCTGTTCAGCTGCGTTGAGCTTGGCCTCTAGTTGCTGACCAAGAACTTTCTCTTGCGAAGAAGGTCTCGATGGGCTTCTCAACTTCGATCGCGCTCTGCTTGATATCAACTCATAGAATTGCTGCACCACGAACAGACAACAGTTTTCTCAATTGCACAGTACATAAAAGACGACAATAGAAGCAAGATTTCTTGGCTTGAGTCCAAATTAAAGCACAAGAGAAAGAGAAAAGAGAATAACATGTCGACGGAGATTGGCCTCCTTGAGCTTGGCATCGATCTCTTCAGCCGAGGGCGGGCTTTTAGCCTCGAGAAGAAGACGCCGTCTCAATCGACGAGGTAGAACCTTCGTAGATGACTCCGGAGAACTCGTTTCTCCGTCATTCAAGGGGAAACTGAACGCCACTCCACCGCGGATCCTCTCCGGTTCCGTCATCTTTACTCCGGTAGCCATTAATCAAAATGATCGTCACTACAGTAATAGCTTATTATCTCACAAATTAACTAAAAACGATTGTTAACTAATTACAATTTCTTATCGATTCGTGCAGTGGAAAATGGAAGAAGAATGAAGTATTGAAGAATGTTTTAGATGGATCTCGCGCTTGCTACTGAATTTTCGTTCTTTCGTAAGGCCAAGTGCAATGCCTAAAGTATCTGGGGTTGTTGAAATTTTGGAGTAAGCGAGACTGATTTAAAAAATTGTATAAAAGTATGAGAGATATTGTTGAAATTTAATATTTGGAGGGTTGGTGAATGAAAAATGAAAAAAATTGTATTGAAATATGTGTTTTGTTGATACGATTGTATTGGAATATATATTTTGTTGATATGAATAAGTAAATGAGACCTATTTATGTGTAATAGAGTGAGATCCAATTATAGAATTTGAAATGCGTGATAAACATATTGGAGATACAGAGAACAACTTCTATGTTTTTTCCCAAATATGACCTCGATAATATTAGAATGTTCTTGGTTCAAGATTATTTATGGCTGTTTAAAAAAATAATAAAACTAAAATCAAATAATCGTTTGCTCAAAAAAAAAAAATCAAATAATCGTTTTTGTCAATAAAATATATGAAAAATCGACATAATCAACTAAATAATAAAATTAAAATATATCAAAAAATTCATCATAAAACACTCCTAATTTTGTCCTTTGGATGGCGGAACGATAATGGGCTTTTTGAGGACAACGAAACCTCTCCAAAAAGGGCCTCGTTGAAGTTTCACCTTAATACATACATCTAACATATATGGATACCTCAAAAGATAACTAACCACACTGTTCGTGTGACATACCAATTGATTTTGAGAGAAAAAAATTGACACATATTAAAGAGACACGTTTATTAACATATTATCATGAGTTGTGTTCTTATAATAAAAAAAGACTTCGACTTTGATCGTTATGGGCTAATACCATTATCTAGTCCTAAACAAGCAGATCTAATTTTAACAGTCAGCACTGTAACAATGAAGATGATACCCTCTTTAGTGAGACTCTACGGATTATCTAGTCCTAAACAAGCAGATCTAATTTTAACAGTCAGCACTGTAACAATGAAGATGACACCCTCTTTAGTGAGACTCTACGGATTATCTAGTCCTAAACAAGCAGATCTAATTTTAACAGTCAACACTGTAACAATGAAGATGACACCCTCTTTAGTGAGACTCTACGGATAAATGTTTGAACCTAAATGTGTAATTGTCATGGGAGCCTGTACAATTACAGGTGGGATGTTTGTATCAATACTGATGCAAGTTCTTCCTTTATGAATTAGATAGATTCATATATGAATTAGACAGATTCACATTTGAAAGAGGTTGACAATAAGTTTTTTCAAAATTTACTATTTCCTCAATAAGAGGCGTTCCAGAAATGTCTGTGATCGAGTAAATAGCTCTACGAACGAATGGATCATATCGAATTGGAAAATGAAAAGATTTGTACAAGTTATACCTTTGGTCGCCACTTTCTGAAAAATCATTAGGTATGGATATGTTAGATACCTTTTTTTTTAGAAACAGACAACTCAAATATATTAAGAGACAGTATTACAATCATTCTCCAGGGCTTTACACAACCAAGGAGGGATAGAATTAAACCAAGAAACATCAGACGAAATGCCTAAAGCAAATCGAGCCAAACAGTGAGCAACATGATTCCCTGAACGTCGGACATGCGAGTAAGAAATGGAAGGGAACTCCATTGCTAGAGACTTGCAATCTTCAAGAATCACCACCGCAGCACCTCCCTTCACTTTAGTAGACTTCAAAGCTGTTATAGTTATGAGAGAATCACTTTCCAAAATAATATTTGACAACCCCTGCTGTTGGGCCCATTGGAGACCCATTCGACATCCCATGGCTTCTATAATCTCAACTGAGCATATTCCTTTCACTGGTTTGGAAACTGAAAAAAGAAAACCTCCAACAGCATTGCGGGCTATAATTCCAACTCCTGCGATTCCATCCTCAACCTTGATCGCCCCATCCACATTTATCTTGATAAAACCTATATCAGGAGGCTGCCAAATTGTTGGGCTATTTTGGCTGGTCATCCTAGCTGGAATCATAGAAGAAGACTTTTGAGCATTCAAGAATTCCTCTATGGCAGCTTCAGCCCTCAAAATAGATTGGAGAGGTGGGGTCCACTGATGATCAAAAAGCACTTTATTTCGTGCCAGCCAAATGTGCCAAGTTATCATACACCACAATTGGAAAACAACAATAGGCTGTTGAGAGAAAATGTCATAACAGATATTCGAAAATTTTGCACCTGGAGTGGGAGAAATATATTGCAAAGAGCTGGTTGACCATGTAGCTTTGGCCATCTGGCAGTGGAAAATCGCATGCTCAATAGTTTCCATATCAGCACCACAAATTTTGCAAACTGGAGAGATACAAGCATGACGATGGAATAACTGCTCCGCCACTGGGACACTAGAATTACAAGCCTTCCATATAAAAAGTTTAATTTTTGGAGGTAAAGGCACCCTCCAAAAAGGTTTCCACCAAGATGACTGTCTACTACTAGACTCTGCCCTCTCAAAATTATTAGTATGCAAATAGTTGAAGGCAATCTGATACCCAGACTTAACTGAATATGATCCATCGGCTGAGAAGTGCCAAATTAATCTATCTCTTGGCTCTCGAATAGAGAGAGGAATTTGAAGGATGGCCTCCACATCACCGGGCAGAAAATTCTCGATAATTAAATCCTCATTCCAGGAATTATCTTGGATGAGGGCTGAAACACGCAAATGAGAAGCCAATCTCTTAGGGGAGTAAATTTTAAAAGAGGGGACACGAGGCAGCCATCTGTCATGATATATAGAAGTTCGAGAGCCATCACCAATACACCATCTTGTCCCTCTAAGCAGAATTTCACGCCCATCTAGAAAACCCTTCCACATATATGAGTGGTAAGGAGCTGGCTTGGCATCC
The DNA here is from genome assembly GCA_963580455.1 of Euonymus europaeus. NCBI lineage: Eukaryota > Viridiplantae > Streptophyta > Magnoliopsida > Celastrales > Celastraceae > Euonymus > Euonymus europaeus. Next base: position 25,336,139 of record OY756962.1, read on the forward strand.
ATAAAATCACAGTGAGGATGGTATTTTGCTTTAAGAATACGAGCCGAGAGAGACATTGGATTCTCAATAATTCGCCAACCTTGTTTGGCCAATATAGCTAGATTAAAAGCCTCAAATAACTTGAAACCCAATCCTCCATTCCCGTGGGGCTGAACAAGATGTTTCCAGGATAGCCAGTGCATCTTCCTAGTATCACAATTGCCTCCCCAAAAAAATCTGGCCAATATAGCTTGAAGTCTCACACAAAGAGATCGAGGGAGCTTAAAACAACAATACCTAGAGTCGCGTTCGTTTACAAATTATCAAAAGTTGTGTTTTTATCCTTTTAAAAAAAAAAGATTTCAAAGTTCGAAACTTCAAAAATCACGTGCGTGCACATATTATGAAGACTTTTAAGAACCAAAAAAAATAGAAATAATAATAATTTGTATGAGATTTTATGTTGGCTACTTAAAGAGTTCACATTTATTTTTTATTCGAATATAAAAGAAACAAATTAAACAAATCGTCACTATAAAAATGCATTATAAATATGTATTTTGATTTATCAAAAATTTTAAAAGAAAAAATCGAATAAAATAAAAATTTTAAAAATGGGGCAACATGTTTGGAACTCCGAGAATTGTACTTTTATGTATTGTCAATCTAAAATGACACGACTCTTCAATGGTTGAGTACAAAAGTCACTCATCTTGAAATACAATAAGTGTGTTAAAGACTTTCACTGCGAAACATTAAATTCACAAATTATAATTATATCAATCTTTAAATCATCATGAATATACACCTAGTATGCGTATAAACTCAAGTAACAACTTTTGTAATGTTACACCTCCTTCATTTAAACAATGTTTAGTTGGGACGGGACCAAACGACCCGTCTATCTATCCCTGTCCTCGGAATGCCAGTAGAATATTAGTCGCAGGTTATGCGACCCAACAACAAGGGGCAAAATGTGTTCAGAAGTGACACAAAATCATTTAAACAATGTTATTTCATATGTATGGATACATTATACAAGCTGACATAATTCCTCTATCCAAATCAGGATCATATTTGATTAATTGAATCTTTAACAAATCTGGATGTAGATTTGTTGGATGCCATCCACAACATTGCATGCAATCTTGGTAATCTGAAATAGGAAATGCACTATATAGACTTACAAATTTGCTATTCTTAGCTAATTGCCAGCCCAAAATGAAACCTAATGGGCATCCCTAATAAATGATGTGTATAAATATATGGATCTAGAAATTATAATTTCTAACTCAATTTTCACATTCCTTAAATTAATAAAATAATTGACCACAGCATTAAATCCAAAAATTTATTATTAGATAAAAAATTACAAAGAAGATACCCTTTCTTGAGTAATATTAATTTATGATAATCAATTAAGTAATTAGTACTACTGATCCCAAAAAGATTGAGAGTGAAGTATGACCATTAACTTTTTGGATCACTTTAAAGGGGGTGGTGGTAGGCTTGAATGTGATTCCTTGATAGTATAATATGCCCTTTTCAGTCCAATGGTATACTTACAATGCAAGCAAATTACGATTAACCAATGCACTATCTATCTAGCTATCCAATAGTATCCATACCATAAAGTATCACCAAAATCCGAGTGAACATATCCATACATTATCTGTTGATCTATATTTTGCATTAGCTTTAGCCCAACTTATCCGTTGTCATATGAGAAATTTATGTGCATGTGCGGGTATGATGTTTGAGTTTAAACCTATATGCAATCTCTAAAGGATAAGTTTGAATGTATTGTGCCCAAAAAACGGTTTTGAGTCGATTTTGGGTCGGATAATATATGTGTTTAGAAAATATTTACATGTTCAGACTTATATTGGTTTAGATTTTTCAACGTACGTAATTGACCATACAAATTCAGACAAGAAAATCGATCAATAATTCAATTCGGGTTATGATTCAAACAACTAAATCAAACAATACTTGTGTGTTTAAACTCGAATTCAATTTTAAATTAGATAAAGTTTTTGTGTTTGAATTCGAATTTGAGACATATAACTTATAGTTTATGTCGAGACTTAGTTAATCTGTATTGGATAAATTGATCATCTCAGCTTTATTGAAATTTACCACCCTACTTGTATTATATTGTAGAAGAGCAGGCATATATATAATTACCATAATAGCCATACATAATAGTAGTACTAGTCATTTCTTTGTTACAAGGCAAGTGATTCCAAACCAACGGTGCCAAAAGTCCTGATGTGTTAATTGTATGTGTAGGCACATCTACCACTTTAGATTCCAAATTGTCAAGTATCGGAAACAGACATGGAAATGAAAGAAACATCATATGTACATTATTAGAGAAATTTACTTTCTGCCATGTCTCTTTCTCTCTAGCTTGGCAGAGTAAGTAACAAGAACATTATTGTTCTGTCTTTTCTAAAAGACTATAAACAAACATCCACAAATGTTTCTTCCTGCTGCTTCTTCTTCTTCCTTTCATGGACTGTGATTACACTTTAGTGCTTCTCGGTTTCTGCAGCACCCTTTCCTCCCTTATCCCGTATTGGGAATTTTCACTGCTTAATTCTCCCAAAACAAACAAACAAACAGTTCCGAATCAATTTTTTCTCGGGAAACCCAATTTTCTTCTTCCAAGCATTATTTGATTTTATTTCATTATTTGCTCTTCCAGAAGAATAAAACAGGACCCATATGTCCATTTTGTGTTCAGATTGAAAGAACAAGTTTGTTAAATTCTGAGATTCAGGGATTGCGGTGAACAGAGCATGGTGAAATGAAGATCAAGCTTCAGTCTTGGACACCCATTTCTTTCTAATTCAAGGTGAATATTGCAATTCCCTTATTTTTGTCTTTCGTTTTCAAATTTCAAATCAATATCTTGTGGGTTTCATTTTCTGAATTAATTATGTTTTTGGGATATTCAAAATCCAAAAAATATCTTCTTTCGGTTGAAGTAGTAGGTATTGTGATTACTTCATGAATTAATTCGTAATCAAAGTAACTATCTTAATTGATTATCATGGATTTCTGTTAAAGGCAATCTGCTTTTCAATCATTCTTCTTTTTGTTTATTTGCTTTACTTGCTAAACAAATAAACATCCAATAAGCCAAAGGAAAAAATGTAATGAGTGACTTCAAAGAATACTCTTTGATGATGATAATAACATTATACACTACTAGTAAGAATCCACAGCTACAAACAAAATCTGACGTTCTAACCTCACTTGGGTCCCAACTTTTCTTATCTTTCAATCAAATTCAACAACTAATTCTTATTAGTTTATTGATTCTGTGATGTAATATATTATAATGAACAATGTAATAGAGTTGTGAATGTTCTATCTTTGTCTGTTTCCAGGCAATAAATTGAAGCACAATCTGTGAAAATCAGTATATGACAATTTTGCCTCTGAGCTTTATCACAATGGTCAAAACCCTCCACCTTGTTCTTGCCACCTTGTTGCTCTTGAGCTTGTTTTCAAATTTCCCACCTTCGGTTTCAGCGACTGTTGAGACTCAAGCACTACTTGACTTTAAGAACCAGCTACAAGACCCCTTCAATGTGTTTGGTTCTTGGAAAGAATCAGAATCACCATGTAACTTCTTTGGAGTTCTTTGTAATGATGCTGGGAATGTCATTATGATTTCTGTGGTGAAGAAAAACATCTCCGGAGAGATTTCTCTGTCGATACTGGTACTCAAGAGCCTGAGAGTGCTCAAACTTAATGGAAATCAGATGTTTGGAGTAATTCCGGATCTTTCTGCACTGAAAAGCTTGAAGATGCTTGATTTGACTTTGAACCATTTCACTGGTCAATTCCCAAGTTGGGTGGGAAATCTTACTGGCTTAACTTTTCTCTCATTAGGCCAAAACTATTTCGATGAAGGTGAAATTCCCGAGAGTCTTGGGAACTTGAAGAACTTAACATATCTCTTTCTGGCAAATTGTCATTTGAGAGGAGAGATCCCGGATTCTGTATTTGATATGGAGTCCTTGGAGACACTAGATTTATCAAGAAACAACATCTCAGGAGAATTTCCAAAAGCCATTGGTAGACTGAAAAAGCTCACTAAAATCGAGCTCTTCATAAACAAGTTGACCGGGGGAATCCCTCCAGAGCTTGGAAGCCTTTCGCTTTTGACGGATTTCGATGTATCCAATAATCAAATGTATGGAAAATTGCCCGAGGAAATAGGGAGGTTGCAGTTCTTAAAGGTCTTCCAGTTATTTAATAATAACTTTTCTGGTGAAATCCCTTCTGGGTTCGGAATTATGCGTCATCTTGATGGATTCTCAATTTATAAGAACAGTTTTTCAGGGGAATTTCCGGCAAACTTTGGTCGGTTTTCGCCTCTGAATAGTTTTGACATATCAGAGAACGAATTTTCTGGTCCTTTCCCAAAGTACTTGTGCACAGGAAGAAGGTTGCTGTACTTACTGGCTCTGAGAAACAACTTTTCTGGGGAGTTACCGGATACGTATGCCGAGTGTAAATCGGTGGAGAGGTTCAGGATCAGCAACAACCGCATGTCCGGAGCAATTCCGGATGGAGTTTGGGCACTGCCACTAGCCAAAATAATAGATTTTAGAGATAATGAATTTACAGGGCGGATTTCATCTGATATTGGGTTATCTACCAAGTTGAATCAGTTGTTTTTGCAGAACAATAGGTTTTTGGGTAAGCTTCCATCAGAACTTGGTAGTCTGAAGAACTTGCAGAGCCTCTATTTAAGTTGTAATGACTTCTCCGGTGAAATACCTTCTGAATTTGGTGCTCTAAAGCAGTTGTCGTCCTTGCATTTGGAAGAAAATTCATTAACTGGTTCAATACCACCAGAACTTGATGAATGTGATAGACTGGTGGAGCTCAATCTTGCATCAAATTCTTTTACTGGTAAAATCCCACAAACAATTGCTCGAATGAACTCTTTGAACTCTCTGAATCTCTCAAGAAATAATTTAACTGGTTTGATTCCACGAGATTTAGAGACATTGAAGCTTAGTTCCATTGATTTGTCTGAAAACCAGTTGTCAGGAAGGGTTCCTTCCGAGCTTTTGAGAATGAGTGGAGAAAAACCATTTCTTGGTAATAAAGAACTGTGCATTGATCAAAATTCCAATGCACAGACGAGCTCTACGATCAATGTATGCAAGGGAGAGCACAGTCTGAGAAGGGCATACAAACACAGGCTGGTTTTGTTCTCTATCTTAACATCGGTCTTGGTTGTGGTCTTAGCCGGCTTGATGCTTGTGAATTGCAAGAACTTTAAGCATGGTGAAACTGATATGGAAACTGATGTGGAGGAGAGGAAAGGGTTCGATCCAAAATGGAAACTTGCATCTTTCCACCAATTTGAAATTGACACAGACAAACTATGTAACTTGGAAGATGACAACTTGATTGGATGTGGCAGTACAGGAAAAGTTTTTCGGCTGGATTTGAAGAAAAATGGTGGTACCGTGGCTGTAAAGCAACTATGGAAAGGGGATAAGGTGAAAGTTCTGGTGTCAGAAATGGAGATTTTGGGGAAAATCAGGCATAGGAATATATTGAAGCTTTATGCTTGTTTATTAAATGGAGGTTCAAGTTTTTTGGTGCTCGAGTATATGGCAAATGGTAATTTGTTCCAAGCTCTTCGCAGAAGAATAAAAGGTGGGCAGCCAGAGTTGGATTGGTATCACAGGTATAAAATCGCTTTGGGAGCTGCAAAGGGAATTGCATATCTTCACCATGACTGCTTGCCACCCATCATTCATAGAGATATAAAATCGAGCAATATTTTGCTCGACGAGGATTATGAGCCAAAAATCGCTGATTTCGGTGTTGCAAAGATTGCGGAGAAGTCTGTTGGGGTGTCTGATAATAGCTGCTTTGCTGGTACTCATGGCTATATTGCTCCAGGTATGGCTCAAAACCCTTTTCTTATGAGCATTATGGTTGTTCTTGCTGCTGCTGCTGCACTTTCTATTATTCTTGGTAAATTTTGAACATTTTCCGGAGAGAATTTTTGTTCCAGTTGCTGTTCACACCTTGCTATTAATATTTTCGTAGCCAAACCACACAAACAAAATCTCTGTAATGCAAGGGTGTTCTTGCGGCTATTTACGTTCATCGCTATATTTTTTATATGCAGAACTGGCATATACTGCTAAAATAACTGCCAAGAGTGATGTATATAGCTTTGGTGTCGTTCTGCTAGAATTGATTACGGGCAGAAAACCCATTGAAGATGAGTACGGAGAAGGGAAAGAAATTGTTCATTGGGTTTTATCTCATCTCAATGACCGCAAAAACGTCATTGACGTTCTTGACAGCAAAGTCGTGTCTGAATCTGTTGAAGATGACATGATTAAGGTCTTGAAGATCGCTATCATTTGCACTACCAAGCTTCCAACTCTACGACCATCCATGAGAGACGTGGTCAAGATGCTTGTTGATGCTGATCCTTGCACCTTCTGGTTACCTGACAACGGTCATTCAAAAAACTGAGTGCTTTTTGTTGTTGTTGTCTAGTATGTATTTTCATTACTGGTTCGCTTATCTTTCAGTCTCAACTTTATCATCAAGTGTGGTTATTCCAGGCAGCCTACTTGTTAAAATTTACTCAAGCTATGTTGTAATTTTGATTTTAGAAGCACAAAACTTTGGCTGCCTTTTATCTCATGTAGTTGGAGATTTTTTTTGATGACCGGCATGCCTTTAGTCCGAAGATGTAACCAATCAGGCTAAGCATTGGGAGATCAATGCAATGTAAATTCAAGCCTGCCAAGTCGTTATGGGTATTTTCCATGGAACTTTACAGCAAACTAGGAAACAAAGCAGTCAGATGGATACAATTATCACACAGTAGTTGTCTGATGAAGACCCATGATTTCACACTCCACATATGAAGGCTCAAACCCAAGCTCACAAGTTTGGATCTAACTCTCTATTAAAAACTCAGGATATCCTCTCTTATAAGCTAGAGTGATAACCACTGTCTTACAACTTAATACACAAGAAGCTTGGAATATTATTTCTACCCCGCAATACCATCTTGAGAAACCAAACTTACAAAAAGAATTCGAGAGAATTTACATGAACTATAAAATCTGAGTTCTACAATGGTACAACACAGGATTTGATGTTGGAGCAATTTTATTACACAAGTTCATGACTTAACTCCTCGCAGTTTCTATGGCAGAATTTTTATGATAGCAGTAACATCTTGAATCCAAGGCAGATTCTACACCTATAAGGCCAGAGATCCCAACATAGCCTTCCTATCCTCGAGTAGCTTCGACAAAGCGCTGTCAATTTGGAGGAACACATCCTGTTTGGGGAGAGTTCCATTTACCTGGAATTAACAGGAATCACTCAGCAGGTCAAGCTTCAAGATAGCAATGATATATTAATTTCACTATATGGTCTATATTCCTCTAGTAAAGGCTAAAGCCCCCAATCCTCCAATGTAGAGTTCCCAAATCTCTCTCTCTCTCTCTCTTCCTCTCTCTCCCTCTCTAACTGGTTGAATTATGGACTTATATCCATAAAAAAAAAAAACAGTAGACAAAGAATAAATATAGAAAGCAGTTTTTGTTTGACCATGTTAATGTGAGACATAATGTGCTCGCACCACTTGCAGTGACAGAGACAGAAAGAGTAATATACCTTTACTGTGATGTCTTCATAAATTGAAAGTACTGCCTCCACATTTTGATTATGAGTTTGTAACCGCAACTTCACCTAAAAGGTACAAATAAGAAATTCAAAAGTTGCCATCTAGATACCAGATGCCAATGTTAAATTGCTGAAATGAATAAATAAAAATCAGAGTCCTCAGAGGAAGGTGCTCAAGCAAGAGAAGTAGTTGACAAACCTTGTCTTCAGTATCATCGAAACGTTGTGTAAGCCTGGCAGTAATTTCTTCGGTCTCAGGGGGAGAATACTTCAAGTGGTATATCTTCCCAGTAACAGGATCTGACCTGCGACCAACCACTCTGTCAACAAGAATCTCTTCAGGGACCTGCAAATGAAAACCCACAACTATATCCAGGGTCATTGAGACCTAGCACTTGGTGTTCGTATTATTGATGCATTCAACAAAGCAATGGAATAAATCTAACCCATGAAATATCAAATCACTGAACAGTTAATGAGCAAATTGTAGACTGCCACGATGAAGATAAATTTTCCATTTCAAAGGACCAGAAGATACCACCTAACTCAATAGTTTTAACATATGAAAAGCAGCAAAAGTAAATTTTTACATCTAGAACAATAAAAAGATCTGGCTTGAACCCAAATTCCTTTAAGGCATTTGCTTGGGATAAGCTCCTCGGATATCCATCCAAAAGCCAACCATTTTGTTGAGAATCTGGCTGCAGTAGACGCTCCTTGACCATCTGTAGCATCAAAATTAATTACCAAAAATAAATAAATTGACCATGTTTGGAAAACAAATTCATTGTGTCTACCATGAAGACTATCTCATTAGGGACCAATTGCCCTTTCTCCATATATTCCTTTGCCCGCCTCCCATTTTCACTCGCTGAAGCAATTTCCGCTCGCAGTAAATCTCCAGCAGCAATATGCACCAAACCATACTGCATATATGAGTGTGACTTGATTCAATCTTCTTTTTTTACAAGCAGCACAGAATGAGAAATTCGAGGACACGGAAAGGTATATACAAGATTTGATTCTGTGTTTCCTTAATTGTTCATAACTTCAAAACACTATTTTGTTCTGATCATGAATGTGCTCAAGTGCTAACAATGAATTGTCCAACAATGATGGTGAACAGAAATTTTGAACGCAATAAGTATAAGAAGGGAGCATTTTAACCCAAATTCTAATTTCAAACAAGTGTAAGCAGCATCCTATGGGTTTTGAAAGGTGTTCTTTGATCCTTTCCTTTCTTGAGCCAATTTGCGAATCTCCAAATCGGAGGTTTAGAGAGGTGTTGATAAAAAACTTACAACACCCTCCCCCCCCTTTCCAAGCAAGAAACATGATGAAACTCTAGAAATCCCAAATTCCATTCGTTCACTCTAGACGGGAACGCACTTTTTTCCTTTTTCTTAAGCATCTCACAGTTCAATTAACATAGAACAGTGCAACCCAAAGATAAAGGAATGAAATCAATAGCAATAATTTACAAAATAGATGCATATTGAGCACCCTTTCCCATTTAAGAAATTCTTGACAAATACAAGGCAAAAAAAAAAAAAAACTTAATTCAAAGAAGAGATGGGCTTACTTTCTTCTTGATAAGCTCGCATTGAGTACCTTTACCAGAAGCCGGAGCTCCAGATATCATTACCTTCAGAGGCTCCGGTTTAGCAGAAGCTACAACCTATCAAAATATATGTATTCTTATTAAGTAAAAGAAAAACCCAAAAATACCAAGACTTTTCACACAAAAAACTACTGAATCAATAAATCACCACGAAATTTGGAGTGTGTGGCGACTGGGATTTTCTGATACGAGAACCGAACGGGGATAAATCCAAGCGGAAAGAGAGGCAAGATTTGAATGAAGAAGCGAAAGATAGTCGTGAATGGAGAAGACGATCGTGTTTTGGGGAAGAAGAGAGGGGGAGAGAGACGCTAGGCTGATAAAAATTTACAGTGCTGCTGCTGCTAGCCATCTCTCTCCTTCCTGTTCTGTTTCTTCCTCCAATTATTAAAACACCAAAAAGGCTTGTTGTTCACATCCATCAACGCGTACGGATTGATTGGGCTGGGCTCTCTAGGCCCATATGCTCTAAAGCCTCGGATTTGGTTAGTAGACAAAATCTGTTGAAAACGAGGACGACTTTTGATTATTTTAATACTTCTGTAAATGCAGAAAACTTTAATTTAATCGAGACATGTTACTTCCAGGACAAAAAAATATATAATGTAGAGATCAAAGAAACCGACAAAATAATTGCTGGAAGGGATCCAATTTGTTTTGCGAATTGCGAAAGATGCTGTATTAGAGAAAGAATCATTAATAGAATAGACAATAATTCAAATGCGGAAAATCCAAAACTTTTACCCGGAATGGCCGAGTTGAATGAGAATGAATCTTAATTCATGATCCAAGTTTAACTCTTCATAGAAACATCATACGACTATCTATCAGTACGGAGACAATGTTTGTATTAGAAGGGGCACTTAATTAAACAATTTTATTCACTAAAAATGCACTTTAGGAGGTTTCCAAATACTTATATTGAAACATTATTAAATGACATTAACAAACCAACTTTGTAATTAATCAAATTTTAAAATTCTTCTAAGCAATGCTCATTAATCACATTGACCGCATCAAAAAGAAGAAAGTTACATAGACATCCAAGAAATAGTTTCATACTTTTCATGTGATTATAAGGAACTTGAAATTTCCACACACAAATTTTCATATTATCTTGGAAAGCAAAAAAAAAAAAACAGAGTACACAGGACAGAGGAATAGGCTAGAATCCAAAAAGGCGCCTGAGGAAATGGCATCTCTTTCTTCTTCTACTTCTTCTCTTCTTATGCAGTGTGGACTGTTCATCTCCATCATCACTGTGTTGAATCCTAGAATATCCTTCTCCAACAGAAAAATTTCTTCTCATAGAAAACACTCTCCCAACTACACTATCTAAAAGTGATTGGTCATTCTCCACATGGCAAGAAGTGGATTTAACGGAAGACAATCTGCTTAAAATCACCCCAAACATCTCTCCAGCTTCACTGTCTTCCTCTTCTGGCTCTGAATTTACATTGTTTTGGGTGTTTTGGATTGGTTTCCTATCTGGGTCTTTCAAATCATGGCTCAATATGGATCTGGTTTCATGAAGAGGAGTGTAGAACTCTGAGAAATAAGTGGATCTTGATTTTTGCCGGCTTGCTTGACAATATGCTGAGTAACCATTCATTTTCTTGCTCCACAGCTCCACTATTGTGTGTAATCTGTGACTAGAAGTTCATATTTATAGAAGGACAGTCACAGAAAGTGAGAACTCAATATTTCTTCTAAAGCTGCCGCAAAACAATAATTAAGGTATGGTTCACACTTCATAGGGATAAGGTCAGAAAAGTGGAAATATCTGTTGAAGAATAATGTCAACACAAACAGGGAAAAATAGGCACCATTCATAATTGCTCTCCTGTTCCTTTTAAAGGAGTTAAGCAGGGCTATCCATGGGATGGAAGTCAAGTGTTGGGTCCCTGAGGCCTTGACAATGAACATTTATGTGTCTGATCTGCCTAAGGGTTTACTAGAAGTTTGAAAAACTTACAGAATGAAAGTAAGAGTGTGGTGTGGTTAAAAAACAAGTTGTGAAAACAATTAATGAGACTACATGAGAGGTGAAAATGTTGAATTTTGAAACTTGAAAGAGTTGAAAAGAGAGAGAGAGAGAGAGAGAGAGAGAGAGAGGGAATGAGAATGATAATTGGATCTCATTGACTCATTCAATCAATCAAGCAATCACTAACCGTGTAGACCATACCATGCATGCATGCTCACATGGGAAACAAAGTCACCCAACAAAACCTTCCTGGCACATGGTTGGTCATGAAAACCAGGGATTGATTGACTGACTGACCGACCGACCAAGAGAGACCTGTTGTGAGGGGAAGTTGTTTTGAAATGGTAATTGAATCTTCAAGACCAGCATTGATGTATTTGGTAGTCTGATGTGATCCATTTCTGAATTCATGTTTAGTAGTTGCATTTGGCTGAGTTAGTTACAAAATATTCTGTTAAGTAGTAGTTCTACAGTAAAGTCATAAAAGTTGTTGAGGCCACTCTTGCAAAAACAGTTAAATGAATTTGTGAACGAAATTGTTCTTGTTCTAAATGTTGAATTTTCCTAGCCATTGCTAGGTTTTGACAGAAATGTGTGTATCATACTCCAACTACATGCCATTGGCACCATCTGAATAGGTTTTTAGGGTTTAGAATTTTTAATTTAGCTTTTAGGGGTTTTGAGATTTATGATTTAGGTCATGGTTCTATTTAGTTGGGCCATCTTTCTCTTTGTTGGGCTACTTTGTTGCTTTTGGGGCTTAGAGTTTTGTTGTGGGCTGGGGGGTATGGTCTTGGGCCAATAGCCTGCTTCGGTTTGGGCTTGCTTTAAGCTGATGACGGGGCTTAATGTCAGCTCTCTTTCTTCATGGGACTGACTGACTGATTAAAGAACATAAGAAGACTCTAATTAATTAATTAGTTATAAACGTATGATTTGGTCTTCTACAGCCTGTCTTCTGCTGTTCTTGTTCACATAATTGGTTCTAACAACAAGCGACTTATACCAAAAGAAAAAACTAGTACAGAAGCAGTTGAAGTAAAATAAATATGATCTTTCATATCTCCAACATTACAGGTAGAGAATGAAAGCAACAGGTTGAATCATAAGAGAGTGACATAATAGGATCACATATACAATAACATTCACAAATCTAAATCGCTAGCTATTAAATAAGCCTGAAATTTCAGTTGGGTTTTTGATTTTATTTTGACGAGTTGTTCACATTTCATTTTCTTTAATCTACCTTTTATCTCAAACAAACAAGCAACGTCGAACGAATAAAATAAAATAAGGGAATACCCAACGCATCCTGAAGGCTGGAACATAACATTAATGCCACTTCCCATCATTCAACCCTTTAATTTTCCAGGAAATTGTGTTGATTTTCGCTCATATTCAGTCAAGAGGTTTTTGGGTTTCGTTCAGAAGCTCTACAAGTCTCTTTGCAATAATGGGTAATCGTTGTATTTGCATGAAAAAGAAAGAAAGCAAAGATGTTGGATCGAGAAGTAAGAGATTGGGCAGGTCGGAGAGGAAGTTGGTAGGAGAGCAAGAATTGCTGCGCAGGCAAGCTCTGTCCATGGTGCTTCAGCAGCACCTACTGTCACAGAGATTTGATGGATCCATGTCTAGGCGTATTGGGTCTACCAGTTCTCGAAGACGCACTTTATCTGAGGACCCAGTCTCTAATAGCAAAAAGGTTCATTTAATAAATATAGAACCATGCTTTTTTGCTTTTCTTTTCGTTACTTTTTCTGCCTTTAAAATATGTGCAAATTGTGGGGAAAAAGATGACGATGATGACTGAGTTAAGTACTGTTGATGGTGATTGGATCTTTTGAAAATTAAAAAGGTGGGTATCCTTGATTATGGTTTGCAAGATATGGATTGAAGTGAAACTGATGGGATATGGATTGAAGTGAAATGCAAGATCTGCATTTCTGCAGGGAGCAGTTTGAAGTGTGGTCAGTAACCCCTTGCGGCAAAACCATAAGCTTGAAAAAGTAGTATTCAAACAATTTTGGTTATTGAATGGAACAAAATGTTATGTATGATTGAATGTGCTAATAGAACAAGTGAAATTCTGTCAATCCATCCACAAGGCTCATGTCTAGAGAAACATTTCAGCAAACATTTTGTAGTTTTAAATATTTTTACGAGTTATGATCGCATGGAATTTTGCTCTCTATGGAATAGCATTCAAGAATAATTTGGGTATTGTTTACAGCAATCTGACTTTCTGGAGAATGTCAAGTTTAAAAAGATTGTTCTGATACATGGAGAAGGATTTGGCGCTTGGTGTTGGTACAAGGCTATTGCTATGTTGGAGGAAGCAGGATTGCTTCCCATTGCATTAGATCTTGCAGGAGCTGGTATCGATCGGGCAGATACTCCCAGTATCACAACAGTGGCTGAGTATTCGAGACCATTGATTGAGTACTTGAAGGATCTTCCTGATGATGAAAAGGTTAGAAGCATGTCTGATGTCATAATGAATACCATTCATCTTGAAGCCTTCAGCTGGCATATCCGTTTGTAAAATTGTGATGTGTGTAGCCTTTTCCAGGTTATTTTGGTTGGTCATAGTAGCGGTGGCGCATGTGTTTCTTATGCATTGGAGCATTATCCGCAGAAGATCTCGAAAGCAGTTTTTCTCTGTGCAACTATGGTTTCTGATGGCCAGAAGCCTTTTGATGTGTTTGCTGAACAGGTATGTCGCGAAATCATTCCACCTCATCAAAGTAAATTAGGTTCTTGGTCAATGTTGATGAAATTTGACAGGAAATGATAAGTTTTTGGTCAAATTCCTTCAGCTTATGAATAATCTAACCACCCATATATCCTGAATAGCAGTTTTCTAATTGCTATGAGTTTCTGAACTGCAACCCAACTGTCTTGCAGCTTGGATCTGCGGAACTTTTTATGAAAGAATCAAAGTTTTTGATGTATGGAAATGGCAAAGACAAGCCTCCGACTGGATTTATGTTCGAGAAGCAGCAACTAAAGAGCTTATATTTTAATCAATCACCATCTAAGGTATGTTGGGCGTTCTGTGTGGTATCTTACTTATGTAGATCTCTGCAGTAATACATATACACTAGCCGTTGAACCATTATCGTTCTCGTCCATGTAAAAGGAAGAGACCTCCTTTTTCAGGCACCCTAGCCTATCCAGCTGCGATCTGGCTGCTCAATTGATGCACAGTGCAATTTCCAGCCCACGATATATCTCTGAAAACTTCCTTTAACTAGGGTTTATTGTCCCTATGCAGCTTCCTTGCGTCTGTATGTTACTAGTCCACCTTTCCAACATAAACTCCTAAAGACTATTTCGCTGAATAGGATTCAGAAACCGAGAAACCATATATGCATAGAGGAAGCTTTTTGATTCGTTCCGCGATTAGATGTGATAGGTTTATAGTTTGGAACTTAACAATGTGTCATGAGGATCATGAATGTTTATTCTTGTTATTTGGATGATACCAGGACGTTGCTTTGGCTATGGTTTCCATGAGGCCTACCCCACTTGGTCCTATAATGGAGAAGCTGTCTTTGTCCCCTAAGAGGTACGGAACAAGCCGGCGGTTCTTCATCCAGACCTTGGATGATCGTGCTCTTTCACCGGATGTCCAAGAAAAGCTACTGAGGGAAAACCCACCGGAAGGAGTCTTCAAGATCAAAGGTAGCGACCACTGCCCGTTCTTCTCAAAGCCGCAGTCCCTGCTCAAAATTTTGGTGGAAATTGTGCAAATTCCATAGCTCAAATTTCAGAAGCCAGTTATCTTTCTCCTGTAATTTTTGCTTTTAACGAAAGGCAATAGGCAGTTCTAAGTTTCTTACATGCCTTTAGCTGTGATGGATGTTATTGTGCTCGGACAAGCACTGTACGTAGAAAGAATAAATACTGACCATCGATAGAAATTACTGTATGAAGACAATCTGCGGATTTTCCTCTGCCACAATTTAGTGAGTCCGAGTATAGGAAGGAAATGAAAATGTGAAATGATGATGCTCAAGGCCATTGATTATACTAGTGCTGTCAGGACATTCAAAATTTCAAATAGTTCAATCGTTGGTGGAGGAAATGAGAAATGACAAATGAACAGGAAGTTCAGTTTCCGGAAACAATCTACATATTATGCGGAGGTGGTAAGGTAGTGTTCATGTTATCCATCCCCAACCTCAACTTACGCAGACCGCGCTCATTGCACACAAGTCTTATACACTATCTGTCCCAGACCCCGCTCACTACTACGTAAATCATGTGCCTCAGCTTATGCAGACCTCGCTCACTGCGCAAGTCTTGTGCACTACTGTCTGTCCCCAATCCAGCTCAGTTCACTTCCCAAGTCTTGTGCATTGGAGACCATCCATAAAGCAAAACTTAATTTCTCAGACATCTATAAATTAGTTGAAGTTACGAGCCAAAAGATCAATAATCCAGTACAAATGCATCCAGAAAAACAAAGATACACAGGCTAGAAGAGACATCAAGTGAATATGCTATTCTTTCCATGGCATTTGACATTCCAAGGACTTCTCACCACAACATCTAATGTCCTGCTCTATGGATGCATAAAAAATAAAATAAAAAACAAAAAAACCTCCAGCATCACATTGTGTTGGATATCTATGGCACAAATACAACCAATCAGGAGTTTACCTTCAACACCATAATAACTTGCAATCAATCAAGTGTCCACCTATAACACCACAACAACGTACAGCCAAATGAGGATTGTTCATTGGAGATTTTCTCCACCTAGTCCTTACACAAGAAAGTCTGCGAGATTGTGCACTCACCAACACAAGCTGTGCTTTTATCCGGTTTGATTCTACATTTAAATGTCTTCAGTTAAACTGTCAGCTACTCTGTGATGCACAATCACCGAGTAAACTCAACCTCTGGTCCTCTGTAGCCTCTCCATAAAAGTTGTATCAGCTATATTTCACTGTGGAACTCATGCCATCGGAGCAGTTCCCAGAATTACAGAGCTAGTGGGTTCTCAGATCTTTCATCCACTATCAGGGGAAATGAACAGCCAATTTAGTAAAACCTGAAAAGCAAGCGAAAGCAAACAATAACTGTTGCTGAACCATACGTAGAGAATCAAGTCAATGCCAAGAAACTGAAATAGTACTAAAGCACATTTCACAAGACCTAAAAGGAAAACAAAAGGAATGCACTAAACAGTAAACAAAACAGAGCAACCAACTCCAATGGACCAGCCACAGAGAGTTTTGCTCACATTATAAGGTATAACCTTTACACGAGACTACAAGTCCCATATATTACACAATCCCTCAAAATAGCACCGTCAAAGAAAGTCAAATCTGGAACCCTCATTTATGACTATCTTTAAGCCAAAAGTCAAATTATCATCGTTAACTTGCAATTCCAGCTAAACAATATAAACAATAAAATTGATCTTTAAAATTCACCTCAAAAGGCTAACAACTGTTTCTTTTCCCAGGCTCCAGCATGCCACACAACAGATGAGACAATATATAAAGTGAGATCATATGCTAACCTGAAAGAACATAGACAATAACAAGGCATAACCTCTAAGTCCTCTGTCGGCTGAAGATGGTTCAGCCTCATCACCCAACACAAAGATACTTGCACAAACAAATATGATCGAGGTGAAGACATAAGCAACCAAAAGTACGAAAGCTTGGGTTGTATTATGACATAATTTTTTCATTTTTTGGCTATCCCCATACCAATACGGCAATATTTGCTATATCTCCGAATCCGGGCATGAAAATAGCAAAACATACGGACAGAATGTGACATATGGTAACACAGCTTCCACAGACAAGTATGCAGATATAACTGTACAATTGCTCGAAATTTATTCAAAACACCTAGTTTGACTTTAATAAAGAGAATCCATAATTCATATGACTGCTAATTATATCAAACAAATACATACCAGATTTCAATATTCATAGGAACTTCAAGAAGTCTTCTGAACCCACATTTGTTTCTGCAAATGAAAAAAAACACCTTTAACCACAGCAGATAACGCAACAAGAAATATACAACAGAAAGTTGAAGTTTCCAGACCTCATGGACACCAAAGCCTGCAGCACCTCCTCTTTTTGAGTGCTTCCCGTCAGTTATGTTCAAAGAGCTTTCATCCTTTGTTAAGTCGGCTGGTTCACGATGACCATGATGTCTGCGCGAGCCTGAAAGAACTCAAAGTTCGGGGAAGAAAACAGCATTCCTAGAATCAGGCCTACATGGCAGCTCAATTCAAATAGATTTTAAAAATAAAGAAAATTTTCAATTTCAATTTTTATTATGTCTGAAATTATGCTACTTTAGAATTAGACACCCACAGACTGTTGTTGAAAAGAAACATGTTTACATAAAATATCTCACATGTAACACTATGACATAGTGACATGATAATACACACTGAAGGATGAATGGACTTGGATCTCAATTATATAATGTTACTTTAAACTAATACTGATTAAGATACTTTTAACATCCTTATAAGTCACACTTAACATCCCGTAAGCATTTATCTTTGTCAAATTATTAACAAAAATCAACCCAACTACCGTAGCTCGGAAAGTGAAGAAGTTACCCAATTGATGTTTAATGGCTTGAACATTTTTATCTTTTACTACGCATATGAACTGCTATGTCATTAAGTTAAAAAGTTCCTAATCAAAAGTTTAAGTATATCAGGAATTTCTCCTAAATCTTAAGCTTTAAAAGAACAGAGACAAACCATAGAATCCACTTGAAGGGGCAATAATTTCTAAAACCTCCCTCCAACGAGGCATGCCATCTTTTGTATGTCCACAGGCCACAAGCATCAGCATAAAGTGAGGTTATGAACTTCCCATCTCAGAATTGTAAAAAGAGCTCAAATTCATATGTTTAAATTTTAATAGAGGAGGACTATAAAAAGAAAATATCTTCTCCAACATATCATTCATACTTTTAGAACACGAAGAATATTGACAACAATACCTTCAACAGAATCAAAAGGAGATTGAGTAGACTGTGTCATACTGGATGATATGCTTTCCTGCCTTGGAGGAACATCAGAACGACGAATAGGAGCCCAGATGCCACGATCTGGTCTATCCCTAGTTCTTAACCCTTTTTCTTGCTTCTGGCAAACTGCATCCAAACCATGCATATCCTTTTTCATGAGCCTGTCAACTGATGTCCTTTTTGCTTCACCCTTAGAGTCAAATGCAGGTGATTTATCATCAGGTACATGACCAACAGAACCTCCTCGTGCGTTAGTCGTCTGTTGAGGTCGTTTCCCAATTTCTGGATTCAGATTTTGATTTTTCTGCTGAGGCTGAACAGCAGTCAAAGATTGACTTTGACGTGCTTCATTTTTCTGAAGTATGTTTCTTGTCATCCTCCCACCAGCCTCACACCTTTGATTCTGCTTTTGAAAAACCGAAATGGGCATGCTCTCTACAGCAGATGTTACACCTGGTAGTGTGCCTTCTGACACCTTGACATAAAGTGAGGCACCATGTGAATTTCAGGCACCAGCATGATCAGTTTTTAGATCAAGAACATAAGCCTTGTACATATCATTTCTTGGAACAGTACCAGAATTCACATGGTTGTAGAAGAAATAAAGAGATGAAGCAAATAATATTAACAAAACAGAGAACTGGAAAACTGCTTACATTAGGAATTTCATGCTCTTTGCCTTTACGAAGCAGAATTTTTTTCTTTCCTGAATCAGCATTCAGAGTAATTCTAGTGATGGAACCTTTGGTGCCGCCAACTGTGTACAATCCATCAAAAGCTCATGTGAGAAAACCAAGTTTTATGGCTGAATTTGAAACCAAATTTCTTGAACGGCTTGAACATGACATGGGTCATGCACACACATAGGCCCATTACACACTAACGGTGTTATTGTCTGGAAGGAAAATAATTCAAAAACATATTTTTTGGATGGGGAATGAAAAAAGAGAATGAATTCATAAGCTAACTAAAGAAAAACCGTTTTTCTTTTACTATCTATTAGCTTAGTGTAACTATACAGAACTTTGTTTTCAACTTCAGAAGTTGTTTGAATTGAGTGAAGACAATTATAACATGAAAACGAAACATAATCTAGATTCATCTATCAAAGCCTTCCCTCTTTATATAGCAAATAATAACCGTTTTTCTTTTACTATCTATTAGCTTAGTGTAACTATACAGAACTTTGTTTTCAACTTCAGAAGTTGTTTGAATTGAGTGAAGACAATTATAACATGAAAACGAAACATAATCTAGATTCATCTATCAAAGCCTTCCCTCTTTATATAGCAAATAATAACAAAGAGGAGCATCAACAGAATAATCACTTAGCTAAGAAATATACATATATATAGTTCAATAGATATACCAGATTTCCATTTTAAAAAGATATACCAGTAAGAGTAGCTGGCTGATCCTCTCGCTTGGCTGCTGATATAGCATTTGACTTGTCCTTTCTATTTCTATTCTTTGGAATATACTGTCAATCAAACAAAAGATTGAGCAAATAACAACAGTCCCCAGACAATTACAAAAGAAAAACAGTTTTCCTTTCTACGTCAGATGATTAATCAATAGCGCAGGATTTTTTTTTTTTTTTTGCAAGTGAATAGTGCATTCTTTTACCAATGCACATAGATTAACATAGAGAATGAATGGTATGAGAAAGCGCAACTACAAGAATAAAAGATAAAAGACATAAGAATGCAATCAGTCCTAGCTTTCTTTGGATGTTATCTCAGTTATAAACCTGGTTACCGAAATTTTGTGGCTATGAATAAGTTGGGACCTTTAACATATGTCATAACTAAACTAACACTTACAACTCTGCCAGGATATCAGGCAAGAAATGCTGCATTTAAAGAAAAACATGACAAAAGATCCAAACAACAGACAAACCTAAAAAGTTAGTTTGCTATCTATTGAGTAATGACGAACTGAACATAAAAACTACAACCACTACATCGTAATCTTTTAAGCACAGAAACACGAGAATGCCAAACCACAAACCACAACCCTATAACAGAAGCATACCTTTTTCTTTTCAGAAACTCGTTTGGTTGCAGGTGACCCATGCTTGCTAGAAGGTGTTTGCCCATTTCTTCTGTTAACCTTCCCAAATGGGGCCTATAGCAAGTCAATAAAATCCCTTCAAGACTAACTTTGGGGAAATAAAAATGTAAATGAATAAAATTTCAAAAAATACATTGCCATTTTTCATCCCAATCAAACTATCAACATTATCATAGATTAAGGAGAGAGGGCGGAAGGTCATGCAAGAAAAATATACCATGGTATTAATCGAAATCAGCAAAATGGAAAAATGAAAGCAAGGCAGTGTGAGGCTGAAACCATTGATGAAAACCCAAACTCTTTCAATACCTCTAAGTCAAATGTGCAATACAACCCTAATTGAAAATTTGAAATACATACATTTGTTTCATACACTATGGGGATGGTGAGAACTGAGAAGAGATATATTTTACATCACAGAAAGGGGGCGAAAAGGAAGAAAAAGCGAACATGCAACAGGAAGCAGTGCAAAAGTTTCTATTAAATATACCTGAGTTCCATTCCCAGCAGCTCGTTTTTTACGAACAAATTCCATAAGTGGTGTAATGACAGGGTCTTCTTTCACAGCACCTGAAAAGTATGAAGTGAAGAAACAAATTACTTCTGAGACCCAAAACCTTTATCCATATATCAATTTACAAGATAAATCCCCAGGACCAAAAAACATTATTAATTGGAAAATAAATACATAAGCACATTAAAGCAAAGGGACGATTTAACAGACCAGACTGTTCTGCTTCTTTCCTTTCCAGCTGAATTTCAGCACTAGGAAGATGTTGATCAGGTTTGGCAATAAGTTTGATAAACTCCAAATAGTCAGGATCTAATTTCACAAAAAAAAATAATAATAATAATAATCACAGTGATTAAAAGACATGGCAGCAGAAAATCTATCCATGCGAGAACCAAAAGAAAACAAAATGAACAAGTACCTTTATAGATGGTCCCTTCACGGCCATCCTTTTTACATGGCTTAGGAACTAGCTGTGAGGGTGCATATTCAACAATGGTCTTGAACTGATGTCCTGCCAAGATAACGCAATTGCACGTCATAAGATGTAGCCAGATAATTTTATAATAAATTAAAGAATAAAATGTCTAAAAAGAATTTAGTGCTTCAAAAGGTAAAGGTAAACAATTCCTATGCACCAGACTCCAAAAATGAACGCAGGGTCCTGGAAGGGCAAGACATATGTAGCTTTATTCCCATATGGAAGAGAGAGGTTGTTTTCAAGAATTGAACCGGTGACTTCTAGGTTGCGGATATTTTTATTTTCTACACAAATGATTAATTTCACCACGAGCTTGCACCCAAAAAGTTTACTACTACCAGCAGCAGCAGGACCCTGATGTCATAACTGCACTGACCCCAAGACCACAATCACCGAGCCTTCACAACAGCCATCATTTCCACCACCATAGGAGTAACCACCATATTCTCATCATTATTCACCATCACAACTATTAAATCTTATCGTGATTACTCTATCATCACACCAATATCATTAACGCTCGCTGCCACTGCAAATACTAAAAAAAGCCACCGATAAAATGGTACTACAACCATGCTTCAGCACTGATATAGTCCAAACCAACACTAAGTAAAATTACATCATCACCAGCAACACTACTATACCATTGCCCCATGTCCTCAATGTCACGATTATGTTTACTTCAAAACTATTCTGCTCAATCCTCATTAAGCTAGCCCCAAGGGATGGGGGGAGGGGGATAATTTTAAAACAACTAAGAGTGAAATTAAATAAATCTACTGCTGTTTTTGAGACTTATGAGAGTCACAATTTTGTTGCACCAATGGCATGAAAAACATAGCATCTAAAAAGGACCGAGATTTAAATGAAGGCATGTCAGTACAACATAGTTTTAAAGCATAGAAGATTTGATCCATCAAAAGAAAAGAAAGGATATCGAAGTCCAATTCATTTTTTCTTGATCAACAGAAAACGTAGTCAAATACGCCAGTGGAAGACCCATCACTGCATTCCGGGAGAACTCTAGAAAAGCTCGAACAGTTCACACAAGACCACGTAAAGTATAGTAAATTTAGATGTCGAGTACCCTTCTCGTTAACAAAAACATGTCCATTGAAGAACTCAGCAAACTCGAAAACATCTTCGGGCCTCTTAAAGTTTATGTATGCTCGAGAATATCTCTGATTCTTCTGGCTGCAAAAATTGTTAAAAAAAACCGTGTGAAAATTCTTACCCTGCAATCATCTCTCTCTCTCTTTTCTTCTCTCAATCTTCCCGGAAAAAAATTATTTCCTGATCCACTTTCGTACTTCCCACGCTCAGAAAACCAAAACAATAAATTGCCCGCAAACGCAACCATCGATAATTTGATTTTAAATTCAATACAGTGACGAGGAATCATTAACGAATTTCATACTTCGCCATCACAAAAAAAAAAAAAAAAATCAAAGGCGGAAGAAGCACCTCAACTTTCCCGGACGGAAGCAGAACCAGTCGTAGCGATCAAAGAAGCGGCCGTCGATCTGAGACAGTAAATCGGTCTTGGAGAGAGAAGGAGGTAGGTGCCTAATCACCACTTTCGTCCTCTTCGATGGGTCCTTCATCCTTCAATTCAGTATCGATGCTTCCCTAACCACTTCCTCCTCTGCGCGAGTTATTCTAGAAAAATCCAAACGCTTCTTCCTCGTTTTCTTCTTTCGTTCTTTTCTCTGACAATAATCTGCTTCTAGAATACGATGTCATATGTCCTTTTTAACATTTTGAGACGCGCCGCCGCAAAAGGCGAAGAATAAACCAATACTATACGTTATCGGTTTAACATAGAACATACCAAGAAGTCAACAACACAAATTTTTTTTACCCGGGGAGCTGCCTCCGTTAATTTGGGGTGGAAAAAAATAAATTAAAATGATAGCTGTGCAGTTTTTTTTTTTTTTTTAGAAATAACAATAATATTAAAAAATTCCTGGAGGAGAGAAAGCTCCCGGGGGAGATGAAAATACAACCCACCCAAAAGGATGGTAAACCAACATACAGGAAGATAATGACCAAATCAACCTACAAATATCAAACCCCATGAGAAAAGAGCCCCAAATAACAACACACAATAGCCTAACGAGACTAGATCTGGAGAATACTGCAATCCATAGAGCAGTTTTGAGAGAGGGCGCCTTAAATTGCAAGATCGTACCCCTGAGGACCACCCATACCAAGATCTGAGGTGAGTAAACCTCTGCAAGTTGATTGGAAGCTTCAAAACGCCATGAACGAAATAGATCTGCAGAAAGAGGTAGACGTATCTCTTTCATGAAGGATGTTATGAAGAACAGAAAATACAAAGAAAAGAGAACCATAACAACAAAGAAAATGATAGCTGTGCAGTTAAGTACTAGGCTTAATGAATTGAATGTTACAATTTTTTTTTTGGTTTAAAACAAAAATAAAAATAAAAATTTTCATTGAAATATAATTGTTTTAAATTTATCTTTAATAGTTATTATTAGAGCGGGGACTCCATTGGAATTTTGTTTACAGGAGGAATCGGCACCGCCACTTCAAACAAAAAATGGGTTTAAAATTCTAAAACTTTATTCCCACGACTGTCTACAAATTGGGCTTATGGACTTGAAAGCACGCCCAGTATTGGAGTGTGCCCTAAACTTGAGGCCCAATTTCAAAAGCCCGGTTTAGTGTCAAAAGTGAAAACTTTGTACATTATATAGGCTTGTGAGTTGTGACTTTGTTTAGTCCCATTTACGAATGCTTCAAAATTTGGGCCACATCATCAAATTGTGCCAGAAGTTCATGGGCTGAGATCTAGGGTTATGAATGGTGAATGTTATCGCCTCTCTTGGGCTTTGATTTTGGGCTTCAAGTGGTTGTGTCATGTCTATGGGCTCCAAGTAAAGTATGGGCTTTGAGTCGTGTGTATTCGTGGGCCCGTTAGAGATCGGTGGGCTACATCTTCAAAATTTGGCCCAGGAGTTAGTGGCTGAGGTTCAGGTTTCGAATGCTCTTACCAGGCATTTTGTTGCTAATTGATAATACCTCATAATTGGGATTTTCATAATAGAATTATGAGGTATTTAGGCTTTAATAATTCATTTAACTTGTTGTTAAGCTTCTTACCATGTCTCCATTAAATTTTGATGCATTGAAACACTTGAAGGGAGAAGAAAAGAAGGTCTTGCATCAATCTAAGAAGGTCCGTCCGGACGGATAACAAGCCCGTCCGGACAGATTACAAAGAAATGGAGGCAGAGTGCAAACAATGGTCATCCGTCCAGACGCCACTTTTGGCCGTCCGGACGGATCCGTCCCGACGAATAATAATCCGTTGGGACGGATTACTCTTGAGATGAGACAAATTCAATATCCGTCCGGACGGAAGTGTAATCCGTCCGGACGCCGGCCGCGATTCTGCATTCCGGAAATCAATTTTTGAAGGACATTTTGGGGAGATTTAAATTGTAACCAATGGGGAATGAATTTGTAAGGATAGAATAGGTTTTAAAAATCAAAGTTAATTGTAAAAACCCTAGTTTTGGGGTGGGAAGAGGCATTCACCATTGGAGGCAGCCAAGCTTTTCATCATTTTTCCAGCATTTTTTCTCTGAAGCTTTTGTTGAGTTTTTCATCCAAAAGTTCTGTAAGCATACTGATTTTTATATATATGAGCATGTTTATTGATATGATCATGAGTGAGTAGTCTTTATCTCTAGTTCCTAATCCTATGTGGTGGATTTGAATCTTGATTGCTCAATGTATGCCATGGAATCCATTGTTATGGAATTCTTATTTTGATTTCTTGATAGTTGTGACTTGGGTGTTTAGAAATGAGTATGTTGTTGTTATGATTGGAGAGATTTTGAGTGTAAATCTAGTTTGACGACTAGGCCAAGCCCAAAGAGGAATATTAATCCATATTATTTGGTGTGTTGTATTCTAAGCATTTATCGTTAAATCTTGAAGATTTTCTAACCAACATCACTTGTATCAAAGTCATCATAAACCCAAGTCCAATTTCATTAATTGAATGCTTTTGATTTAATTGTGCTTGCATGATTGAATTTTGGTACATTGAGCATGAGAGAGGATTATCTACCATGATGGATTAGGACTAGAGTTCTTTAATTAATTGTTTGAACTGAATCAATTTCGTTACTCGCTTGAATTGAAAATCAAATTACCGATTGAATCGGACCAAATTTATTTTCATATGTGATTTGTGTTATTCATTGTGAAATTGCATAAGTACATTACATTTGCATTCACTTCCAAAATTCCTAAACACTTCCTCCTCGAGACTCGACTCCGGACTTCCGGAATATACTACTTGCCGATACCCTACACTTGGGGTAAGTTCACACACACAATAAAGTGTCGGTCACTAATTCAAGGTGAGAGTGAGGGGAGTATGAGATGAGTGTGAAATAAATATTATTATATTTGGTATGAAAGAAATAATGAACGCTAAGTGTTACAATTTTTTAATTGTGATTACTTATCAGTAATCTACATAACCAGGAATGTAGGTTAAATAAATTTGAGATATCATTCTTCTAAAATTAATCAAACAAGAAAATGAGTAATTTTTTATCACATTTCATCCAACCCACAATTGGAGGTGTATCATGTTCTGGTTGAGGCTGGTGTATTTCCTTTGCAGGTTGCGTTTTGTTTCCATTTTAGTTGCCTTTGTTCTTGCTTGGATTGAGTTCGTTCATCAGGCAACATAGGTTGCCTCTACAGGGGATTGCTAGTTTTGTTTGCATTTGTAATCCTGATATTCCTCCGTCATAATTGAGAGATTTAATAAACTAATGAGGTGCCACCCTCTTTTATCAAAAAAGGTGTATGGGCTAAAAATCGTCCTCTTATGAAACGGACTTTGAAGACCCATTGATCCGTTTGACATATAAGACTTGTGAGAACATTGGATTAAGACCCACATAACTCTTCCTTCATCAGGCTTGTGAGCCCAACGAACTGAGACCCATGAAACCCGTTTGACAGATAAGGCTCATTAGATTGAGTCTCACACAACCCTTCCTTCATCGGGATTGTGAGCCCAACGAACTTAGGCACATGAAACTCGTTCGACATATAAGACTTGTGAGTCCATCGAATTGAGACACATACAACCCTTCCTTCATCAGGTTTATGCGCCTAATGAACTAAGGCCCACGAAACCCATTTGATATATAAAACTTGTGAGACCATTGGATTGAGCTGAGGCTCACACAACCCTTCATTCATCAGGTTTGTGAACCCAACGAAACAGAAACCCATTGAGGCCCGAATGACACACATGGGCCACAAACGCCCATCATGCCTTGTAAAGCCCAAGGTTGGGCCATTCACATAAATGGCACTCAAGTATAAATCAACATTAAACAAAGGCTCAATGACCCAATTCAAGTTCAATGTTTGCCAACTTGTTGCATACACAGCTCAAGTGCCAAACACGTGATTATATATAGATATATATATATATATATATATATGAGTAGTTCAAGCATCTTAAAATCTATTGATTGACATTTTGCTATATTTCTCTTTCTAAAAATTTCTTCACTTCTCTCACTACAAATTTTATCCACGTCATCGAATTTGACCACTTCAAGCTCACTGCGATTTTGACACTGTACACTTGATTAGGTTATTGAAAACCTCTTCTTGACATTTCATTAATTGTAAATTTTAAGATCAATAAGAGGACTACACTCGCAGGGAACTCTTGGCTTCTTCTTTTTGTTGGAACAATTTTTTAACCATCCATTTTTAGACATCAGCTTTGGCCCCGAGAAAGGGAAAGCTCTCTTAAAAGTGCCTTTAATCCAAAAACCAACTCTCAAAAAGATGAGGCAGAGTTTTTCAGCATCCATAATTTTATTGTTAAAAATACGATTGTTCCCCTCAACCCAAATAACTTAAAAGAATATAAATAAATATATATATATATGTATATATATACATATATAGACATATGTATATATGCCAAACAGCTTTCTGCCCTTCGCTATCCGCAAAAGAACCACATATTGAGAACAGGTGAGTAAGAGAGCCAGGCCAACATATCTCATGACCCCCACCAATGCATAATCTCATTCACAAAAAACTTGTCCACGCACACATCTAAAATCATCTTTCCAGCAAAATGAACACTTAAGCTTGTTCCAATTTATCCTTAATTAAAGTACAAATCACAGTTTGATAGTACAGATCATATGTTTATTAATTCCAACTATTAATATTATTATTACCATGGCATGCATGCCACCATTTGCATACAGCTAGCACACTTGTTCTCTAATCTCCAGTACTGCTTCTTCACCTGCAAGGAACAAAGACAGTGGAGGTGAGAATACGTACATACATATATGTGTGTGTGTGTGTAATATTGCACAGTTACGTTACTCTCCAATGTCAAACTCACAAGAGATGATGAGGATTACCCAAGATGGAGTATCTTCTTGTCAGGATGAGAAAAGGCAGTTCCTGCAGTGCTCTGAAGCATGTTTGGATTGAAGAAATTGTGCGAAGCCAATGCCTGGATCGCGTTCAGTTCGGGGCCTGTCACCATGTTTGCTTGCTGAAGCCTCTCTACTTCAGCTATCTGGTGATTTTCACAAAGTATATATAAATATGTAGGTATGTATATATATATATACACACACACACAAAATACAAGATGATGCGGATAGTGAAGTTGATAAATCAGTTGCTCATCATATACCTTAGTTCGAAGAAAAACACTCTCATTTTCCATCTCAACCTCCTACAATTAATTGATTAAACATGTACCAGAGAAAGGGATTAATCTATATATATTATAAATAACAAATTAAAAGTAATGATGGGAAGGAAGTGATTACCCTTTTCTGCAAGTACTCAATTTCAGCAAGCAACATTTCATGCTGTTCCAGAGGTGAGGACAGGCATTAAATCAGATTAAAATAGTGTAATATATATTTATTTATTTACGGATCCAGCTTTTTTCCATAAATGAAGGGCTATTACTTTAATACAAGACCGACCCACTATTTCAGCTCGTTCTCACAGGCTTTGAGAATTTGCATATATGGAGAGAGTACTTATTCATCAATGTATAAGCTAAATAACCATGTACAAAAAGATGTGTGTGTGTGTGATGATATATATTTTTCACTAATTAATTTATATATGTATTTTTTTTTCTTGGGGTGGCCAATTTGTACCTTCTTTGACCTGATTCTACCAATCCCTCTTTCAAGTCTGTTCTCCAGCTGCTTCAGATCTTTCACAGATAGGGAGCTCAAGGATTCACCATTTAAGTGCCTTGAACCAATTCAAAGGGAAAACTATAAATTAGATAGACAAATTTAATTTTTTTGACACTAATTCTCTTTAAATATTTTGACTAACAGTACTACCATAACATTTAGAGACTAATTAAAGGAATACTCGTGATCTTTTTTTGTGTGATAAATAACTAATTGATACCTGTTAGAATTTTGTATAATTTGAATCTGTTGTCGAAGCTTTGCTGATTCTTGTTGGAAATACTACATTCAATCCATATATATAGACCATGGATAACAACGAAAAGGTTAGTATAATATTGACTTCACAACTATTTAAGTGATTTTATAATTGTGTAGACTTGTGTGCGTGTGTGTGTGTGTATATATATATTATGTAAACAAATTATTATTCTTTTCTTTTTTTGATAAAAGAGGACAAATTATTATTCATATCTAAGTAATAATGGTTTACCATATATAATATTATAGCTTCTGAATTTCAAATAATTAGGTGCCAAAATAAAATATATAACTTATGGTTCAACTCCTTTGGAATTGTTAATATATATCCATGCTTCAACTTCTAATTAACCATGAATGTCTTGATATTGTCGCACCCCAGTTGAGCGTGCGAGACTGAGATTTGGACAAGCAACTGAGTAATGGACAGTTCTCTAAATATCATATCACTCAAGAGAGTATTTGAAGTTCAACATATAACCAAGTCAACTCTCCTAATTACTTAGTGATCAACGAGTTTTTGTGTCAAGGAATTTTAGAGAATAAATACTTGTTAGTCTGAAAAAAAAATCATGGAAAGAGCCCAAAGTACACAATATTCGCTATATATGCCCAGGAGGAGGAGGACTGTGAAAAATATATTTCTAGGGTTTAGAGATTAATGACCTCTAGCTAGGATGTAACCCTAAATTAATTAAAAGAGCTAGGCGAAAGAAAATGAGGTACCTGAGCATTGATCTCTCTAACAGAGTTTGAATTAGTACTGTCTGAGCATGCCCTCTTGTATCTCTCTATGGTTGATCTCATGCTGCATATATCAAAACCAATTAATTATTTAATTTATATGTTATTAAGACATTCAAAATTACCACAATAAATCCAGTAAGCTCAAGGTGAAAAAGGTCACAGGTACAGAAAGTAAATGAAAAATATCAAATAGTACATTTACTACTTTATATCAATAAAATCATGAAGATTGTAGTACTCTCTCTCTCACTTTCATTTATCACTTAACCTAAGAATGGTCATAGAAAATGCCAGAAACAGCTAGCACTCAAAGTTTTACTTTGAGTTGAAGAAAACTGATACTAGAAAAAAGCATTTTAGATCTTCTTTCACTAAAATGTTACAAACAAAAGTTCTGGGAAGTTACCAAAGCTGATAATGGCAAAAGCTAGAAACTCAAGAGGAAAGGATTGGACCTTCCTCATCATGCGTCTATATAAACTACATACACTTTAGACTACAGATGCAATAGTATATAAATTGAGACAACGTGTATAATGCTGATTGAAGAAAAATAAACAAAAAGTACTGAACCTTTAATTACTAGTGCATAAATTACAAGATATGGGATTGATGCAGTACTCAAAGCTAGAAATGGGTTCATTTCATAGTATCAATTGAAATCACTTGTCAAGAAGGTTGGAATTGGGAAATGATCAGTTTGAGACGTAAATATGTATGTGTGTATGCGTGTGAGTAATTTCTATGTACTAGGCTACTCATGCAAACCATTGAGTTCACAATTTGTCTTGAATTATGACATAGAAAAAGGAACCTAAAAGGCTCAAAAGAGTGCATCCCACAAGGTTACACAGACCCTAATTGATGCAAAGAGAGCTCAGTTGGAGCTGACTGCCAATATTGTCAATGGAACTGTGAATTTCTCTGTGCTATTATCTATATGGCAATTGCTTTTCCTTTATTTGTTGGTCAAACTCAGACAAACTTCCCCTTTTGTTGGGTCCAAAAGGGAAAAGAAAAACAACTGTACACAAGGCCTGCAAGTATATAAGCTAGCTAGCTAGCTAGCAAAAATATCAAAACACAACTCAGAGTCTCGAAACATTATGTATGAAGCCTAAGATGAAGAACAAAATTAAGAAGATTTTGGTAACTAAGAACACACACACACACACACACATATATAATACAAAAGGAAAAAGGATTAGAAACTACACAAAAGAAACCCTTTTGGCCTATTATATTATTATATATACTATTTTGTGTACTACACATTGTAAAGGTTTGTAACACTAGAAAGGAAAATTGAAATGACAACGGTTCTACAGACATTCAAATGGGTGCAAGTTTATTGCTACAAAGTTGGATCATCTGAACTCAAATAAAATTTGTAGCTTCTTTCCTGTCATATATCAAATCTACTGTTTTTGTTCTTGTGTGAACTAAGAGAAGCTAAGTCTTTTTTTGGACCTATTTTCAAAAGGCAGTAGTTCTCATCATTCACTAATTAATTGCAACATTTTTATCAAGGTCAACAAAATTCCGCAGGTTTTTCCTTCTTCTTTTAGTGTCAATAATTCCTCCATTGAAATTCACAAAATTAAATCAATGCATTTTCTCAGTTACATTTGAAATGTAGGGTAGCAAAAATAAATAGTAATTAAACTGTTTGCATGCACACACACACACACACACACATATATATATATATCTTATCTTCCATCATCAATTAATTGTAATTAATTTATGGAAGTAAAAAAAATTGTCGTCTTAGATTCCGTTCCGAGCATCTTAATTAGATCGCTAGTATACCCGTTTAGGGATGTGCCTCACAGTTCAGGGTACGAGAGGGGTAGAAAGTTCCTAGTGACTATAGAAAACCCTAATAATTCTTTTTCTATGCGTTGAAAACCATGACTACTAAGTGCATATCATACTTTTTTCCAAACCCAACAACATCAAATACAAAGGATGCCATGATATGGTTGATGATTTCCTTTTGATGCAGTACAAGCTAGAAATGAGATTCAGCCAAAAAAAGAAAAATTATACAGCAATGGGAAACAAAGCAAAAAAGGAATTAATTACTTGCTGTTAGAGTACTCGTAGAGGCGGCCGCGACTAGAGAAGACAATGAGTGAAACTTCAGCATCACAGAGAACTGAGAGTTCATAAGCCTTTTTGAGAAGTCCATTCCTTCTCTTGCAGAAGGTCACTTGACGGTTGGTTGTGTTCTCAATCCTCTTTATCTCAATCTTTCCTCTCCCCATAGACTTCTCTTTCTATCCACTACAAACCTCAACACAATTAGTCCCTTCAACCCACATCAGGAAATCACGTCTTATTCATTAAATATGTATACAAAGGAATAAATTTGAAAATTTTATGGGAAACAGTAAAATAGAAGTTTAACTAGGGAATTGAAATAATTTGAAGCAAAGAGAGACACAATTAGGTATCCTTTCATGGACCTGTGAGAGCCACCAAATCTTAATGTTTTCTGTGGCTGGAGCAAAGAAAAGTGAAAAACTATTACAGTGTTACTGATCATTTTCAGAAATTGTGAGAATCTTTTTGAAAAAACGTAAGAGAGAGAGCTAGCAAGGGATGAGAAGTGAGAAGAACCTTCATGATAATCACTAATAATAAAAATATCATGGATATTGAATCAAAGAATCAGAAAAATAATTGACAGGAGATCTATCATACTGGGAGTTCAATCAAAAAGATAAATGAAAAAGCTGTATGCACATTTATAGGTTTTGATACCATATCATCTATAAAAACTCTCTCTCTCACTCTCTCTCTCTCTCTCTCTCTCTGCATGTGTGTGTTAATTTGTTTGTTTGTATGTATGGTCTTTGTTCAGCAGCATGAGAGAGTAAAGGTTGAAGATCTTGGACATCAAACATAGAAGCTCAACTCAAGAATCAAGAGACCCAAAAATAGAAACCCATGGCAAAGAAAAATATGTCGTTAGGTTAAACCATTTAAGGGAAGAAATAGTTAGAACATAAATGTTGTTCAATGTCAAAATCAAAACTTGATGAACTCAAAACACACCCAAATACAAAAAAAAAAGTATGTACTAATTAAAACAATGAAACCTAGCAAATCTGGAGATGGGTACTGACAAGAAGAAATGGAAAGGAAAAAAAAATAGGTGAAGCTATAGATTCTGATTCATAGGATATATACATACAGATCTAAGAAAAATCTTTTCTCTACATACAAAAATAGATTTTCACTTTGTATTTAAGTCTACATATATCTGTTGCAACTAACTTGACGCATATATATGCATATATATCTTTTTATAAAAACTAACTATATATGATAAAATGTATTTTTCTTTTAAAGATGAGAAAGAAAAGAGACACACAAACACAGACCTGGGATTTGGAGACTCTCTCCGGTTAACTTCAGCTTTCGGAAAATTTAGAATCCCAAAGAAACCCCAAAACTGTCTACACTTCTCCCTTTCCGTCTTTCTATGTGTATTTATAGCACTTGCTTTGTTTATCTTTTTTTTTTGGATAGAAGTATAACAATTTTACTAGACTGAGATAGTGATGGAGAGAAATACCAACTAATATTGAGAGATGGAGAGAGAGAGAGAGTAGTAATAGCGACTTGGGAATTGTTTTTGTACAAAAATGGGTACAAGACGTTGCAGTTTTGGCTAAATTAAACAGCTATGCAGGTACGAATTCGAGCCATATATAGCAATACTTGTTTCATTTCTTATTTATTTACTCATGAACTTTTATTTACTTTCTTGCCATTCCTTGTATATATAAAGGCAATATTTTTTTTTTGTTTCATTTTTTGTTTTCTTTAGGTTAGGATTAATTGCAATTTAGATATTTTTTATTATAAAAAGGATCGGTACCTTCAAAATTTTATTAGAACCCTCACTTATAGCAAAACAAAACCAAGGTAATAGACCCGGACTAAAATAGAAAAAAGAGTTTAGAAACCTTACAAACTCCGGACTTAAATAAGACATTACTTTTTAATAAAAGATGACGGTATCTCATTAATTTTATTAAAAGTCTTATTTATGGGCGGAGGAATAATGTGGTTACAAAGACCATAACCTTACAGACACAATTTTGAAACCAAACAAACAAACATCTTGGATGACCACAAACCAAAAACAAGGACCCAACCTTTCCTTTTATGGGTTTCATATAGTAGGGTTTGGTGCTATCCACGTATATGTGCACAACTATGTGGTATTTTGGTGTTTTTCTTTTCTTTTTCTTTTCCTCTTTTGTTCGGATAGTAAAATTCTGAGAAAAGAAATAATACAAAGACTTCCTAATTGGACTTGTAAGTCAATTATTTGTTTGTTAAAGTCGATTTTTGGAACTTGTTTTCATATTCTTAGTCAGATTCGATGGCTTAGTAAAAGTCCGTAAGTTGTAAAAAGTAAAGACGTAAAATTAATGTGAATTTATTTACTTGCTAGGTATTTGATGCCTGGATTTACTCTTATTGTTATTGGCACATACAAACGAATATATATATATATATAATTTATTGATCGTTTAAAATATATATATATATATATAATTTATTGATCAAGTATAGGAGGCTAATTGAGAAATGCAATTTTGGTATAGGAGGGAAGAGCTGCTAGGTTACTTTCGGTTAGGTATATGTTATGTTTGATCAAGTTATAAGGTTGATTACATTATTTCTTCAGAAGTTGCTAGCTAGTTAGAATTAACATTATTTCTTCAGAAGTTGTTAGCTAGTTAGATATTAATATCGGTCGATTCATCTGCATTAAATTAATTAAAGCTTTGAGATTTTTTTCCCGATAACTAAGAACGATATCATAGAAGCTTGTCTTTTGGACATCCGAGAATAATATCATGCAAGTTTGTTCTTCAGAGTCTATAAAATTTGATATTCATCACTTTGGCTACAAAGCCTCGGGTATTCTTGGTAGAAGAAAAAAAACAGGTCTTTCATGTGAAGAACACTTTCTATAAATCTGGTTCAGCTTGCTTTTTTATATTGAGATTTGTTGTTTGCTTGGTATTACCTTCCCTTCATTTTCACAAGTAGGACCAACGCTTCTCTTCTTTTTTCGACAAGGAATCCCAATTTAGTTTGATATGGTCAACATTTTAGCAAGAATGGCAATACCTCTCCACATCAATGTAGAATGATAGATTTAGAATTCATGATTCTCTCTCTCTTGTATTATCCACAAAATCTGTGAAACCGTAATAGGCAGACACATGTTAATAAAAAATTACTAGGCAATGTCTTATACACAATCTGCCTAGGCAACCAAGAAAAACTCTAAATCACTTCCTTTATTTATTTTATTTTTTTAGTGATTGAGAATGACATCATACGCTTGTTCATTGAACATTCGATGTGAGCCTAAACTTAGTCGACTTTTTGACATACATATGCGATCAAAAAGCAAAGGTATGGTCTCTATTCTATATTGGAACCCCCCTCCCCAAGATGTTTCTATTATTAATTGTGATGGCAATGTCTTGAGAAATCTTGGTGATTCAGGGGAGGAGGTGTGATTAGAAGTACTAGTGGTAGATTTGTGGCTGGCTTTTCACATTTCTATGGCCTTAATTATATCACTTTTGCTGAGATGATGGCTATATATGATGGCATAAATCTGACAGTTTCTTCAGGTATAGTTAAGCTCCTTGTCGAATTGGATTCATTAATTGTAATCAACATTCTGTCAAAAAGATCTAGTTGTCCTTGGAATTTGATTTATTTGCATAGAAATATAGCCAAACTTTGTGCTTCTATGGAAATCTATTTCAAACATGTTTATAGGAAACTTAATGGTGCAGCTGATGTCATGGTCTCTAATGCCGTCAGATCTGCACGCACGAAATTTTTCCACCTGACAATCGATAAAATTGAGTCAAAACCCAACACACATGGTCACAAAGGTATTATTTCAATTGGGAATCAAATTGAAAATCTCTCAAGTCCATATAATTTGATCTCAAAAATATTCACCAATTAAGTTATCACCCAAGTAATTTAGTTCCTTGATTTGAAAGCTTTAGTAAGAGAAATCCGAACGCATTTCGCTAAAAGCTTTACATCACTTTCTACAAATATATATAACCCATAAAAAAATATTTGAATAATAATATTGAAATAACAGTATAATTATTTGGCAGTACACATCTCCTCTCATGCCAAAATTGACTAAGCACATACATTGTCTACGCCCATAATTGACTCTTCACGAGGGCAGGAAATCCAATCAACTTTTCAACCATAACTCAAATGCTAAGTCTGCAATGAACCATCGAGGTTTAGCAAACCAGCACCAGACTAGGATCATAAAACAAGGACTAATGGTTATTAATTTTGGACATAACATAGTACACTGGGAGCCAAAGTCAATCCGAATGTCGTGTGACATCCACAAAATAATCTGACCTTCAGAGAGTGCCTGCAATTTTCAAACAAACTAGTGCATCTACGATCATATATAAGCAAAGAAAAACCATCACCATTAATCAGTCACATAGGTGGTGCTGCTTGAAGAAAGTTACA
Organism: Euonymus europaeus; assembly: GCA_963580455.1. Classification (NCBI taxonomy): domain Eukaryota; kingdom Viridiplantae; phylum Streptophyta; class Magnoliopsida; order Celastrales; family Celastraceae; genus Euonymus; species Euonymus europaeus. The sequence goes on from OY756962.1 coordinate 25,372,349, forward strand.
AGCTCATCTGTCTAAACAACATAGTTGGACCACCCAACCCAAAGGCATGGCAAAGACCTGTCATTACCAGAATTGGCATATGAATTGACTATCCTTGAAATACAAGATATATACAATGCATCCTGCTGTTGAAGCAATAAGTGATAAATACAGTGCTAGCTAGTACTCATCTACATCTCCATTATTCAAACAATGGCAGGGAACCGTGTAGGGAAAAATGGAAGGACGCACACAGATAAAAAACATAGCACTGATTCATCCCTTGAAGAGTCTTAAATGGGAGGCAACTAGACCAGACTCATTTGACAAAAATAAACTATATTTGGTTCTCTAAGCTATAATATAATGCACCCAGGTCTGTAATACCAGATATGAACTCGTCAGTCCGGCCATCACCAAGTCAAAATGAAAAATGCATATTTGGAGATGGTTCAGTTTTATACTACAAAAAGCCAAATGTATGCACTTCTTTTTTATCCTAAATGAAAGAGATCCACACAAATTATTCAATAAACACAAGAAGACATTTGAGCAAGAAAAAAAAATTGGGATTCTCAAATCATTTTTGTGGCCAAATAGAGGGCGAAGTTAGTACTGTTGGTGCCCTTGAAGGTGAAACTATATATGCCCGCCCCACTAAACGCGTTTTCACATGTGCTGCAGAGTTTGGACTTTGGAGCAAATTTTTGGGGCCAGATAGAGGGACAAGAGTACTGTTGGGGCCCTTGATCGAAGGCGAAATTACGCACATCCCACCCATCCCACTAAACGCGTGTATATATATATATATATGTATGTATGTATGTATGTATGTATATGCAACACGTGAAAACGCGTTTTTATAAATATATGAGCGACTCCAGTCCAGAATTGAAAGCAAAAAAGAGCAACTCCATCAGACACTCTTTGCTCCGGTTCTTGATATTATTAATTCCAGCCCAGGTAAGTCAAATGAGTCCTTGTAAGCTAGTTTCAGCTTCACTTTCTTGGTAGTTGCATACGGAGATTGAAGATCAAATTATCAATTGTTTGGCAGCTGGTTGATTTTTAATATGGAGGAGCACGCAAATCATCCAACATCAATGGAGAGAGATGACGAATGGATAATCGACGTTCTAAACCGGCTCAAGGAAACAACTCCAATATCTCCAGGCTGGAGCATCTGCAAAGTTCCGAGAAAACTTCGGTCGGTAAATGAAGATGCTTACACTCCTCACATTGTCTCAATCGGACCAATCCACCATGAAGACAAGAAATTATTGGCTATGGAGGATCAGAAACGGCTGTACCTACTCTCCCTCTTCAACCGTACGCAAAAACCTCTTGAACCAGTGCTCAAGGATTGTTGCCATACCATCACAGGTCTTGATGAAAGGGTCCGCGCTTGCTATGCAGAACCAATCCCTTATAATAAAAACCAGCTTGCGAAAATCTTATTACATGATGCAGGTTTTTTGCTTGAGCTTTTCTTCAGATTCCATGAATGGATCTCGAGAATATTACAAAACGATCCCATAATCATGACTGCTTGGACGATCATGACGCTGCAGCGTGACTTGGTGCTTCTGGAGAATCAGATTCCTTTCTTTGTTCTAAAATCTTTGTTTAAACATATAGCACGGCATGCTGCTGCTGGTCTTCCACCGCTCAAAGTCCTTGCTCTTCAATTTTTCTGGTTAACTTTGAATATCAGCGGCGAAGAAGCATTCCCCGCAAAATGCAGGGAGAAGGGCAACCACTTGCTTCACTTGTTGTACAACTGTTATCTTCCTCCAGAACCAAATTCTAAACATTCAAGAAGCAACGTAAATTGGGAATATATACACTCTGCAACATCACTCCGCCAGGCCGGGGTCGTGTTTCAAAAGAACAAGACCAACGACTTGTTCGACTTCCAATTCCACAATGGCATATTCAAAATTCCACAGTTGATCATTCAAGACTCTACTGATTCACTCTTTAGGAACCTTTTAGCTTTCGAGCAATCTCGACCTGACAGTAGACATTATATTACGTCATACATCATTCTCATGGATGACTTGATCGATACAACAGATGATGTCCGCTTACTCGAACATAAGCGAATCATTCAGAATAATTTGGGTGGTCGAGGTGATGTTTCAGATATGTTTAACAATATCAGCAAGGAAATAGTTTTGAATGACTTCTATTATGCAGAATTGTGCAATCAAGTTAATGCCTACACTGAGTCCCATCAGCATCGTTATTGCGCTGCATTGAGACGTGATTACTTCAAAAATCCATGGAGTATTACTTCCTTCGTGGCTGCCATCACACTTCTTGTTCTTACTTTCTTTCTTGCAGACCCTGTATTCTGTACTTTCTTACTACAAAAAGTCTTATAACCTGTTTTGTTTTCTGCATTTCGTTCTGGAAATACGTACTTGTGGCTTGTTTTTGTCGTACGAACACATGCATGTTCGAAAGTCCTAGATTTTATAATTTGTATGCTTATGATTTCCTTTATCAAAATTTTGTCGTAATAAGGAGAGAACAGTGATGGAGGTAGAATTACTGGAACAGTGAGCGGGTTTTTCCCACCCCGATTCTTTGACGGGACGGGATAAAGAGCTAACCCATTCCCGCCTTCGGAGCAAAATGTTATGCCCGTTCTCACCCCACCAAAGAATCAAAGCGGAGAAAACCCGCTCAGGGAGGGGCGGGAGAGGCGGTGCAGATCAAAATTGTCACCCCTACTCGATTTTCAATTCATGATTATCTTGTTCATGAATATGTTAATTATTTCATAAACGATTGAAGAGTGAATGCTGAGTCTAGAGATGAGTCAACGGTGGGTGGGGGTGGACCTATGCCTGCAATTTTCAAACAAACTAGTGCATATATGACCATAAGCAAAGAAAAACCATCGCCATTAATCAGTCACATAGGCAGTGCCGCTTGAAGAAAGTTACAAGCTCATCTGTCTAAACAACATACTTGGACCACCCTACCAAAAGGCACGGCAAAGACCTGTCATTACCAGAATTGGCTATCCTTGAAAAACAACATATATAAAATGCATCCTGCTATTGAAGCAATAAGTGATCAATACAGTGCTAGTAGTCACTACATCTCCATTATTCAAACAATGGCAGGGAAAACTGTGAAGGGAAAAATGGAAGGACGAGCACAGATCGAAAATATAGCACTGATTCATCCCTTGAAGAGTCTTAAATGGGAGGCAACTAGACCAGACTCATTTCACACAAATAAACTATATTTGGTTTTATAAGCTATAATGCACCTAGGTCTGTAATACCAGATATGAACTCATCAGTCTGGCCATCACCTGGTCAAAATGAAAAATGCACATTTGGAGATGGTCAGTATACTACAAACGCCAAATGTATGCAGCATTGAAAGAAGCAGCATTCAACGTAATCATATGCAAGGGATTAAAGTCAGTTATAATCTAAATAACAAATAAAAAATTGCAAGGCAATGTAGTGGAGGAGTGAGATATTAGCCATTAGGCACTGTCAACAGGGTAACGCATTAGAAGGGTGTCCTAAGATCAATATCATATGTTTCAAGTCTAAAGATATCAAATCCATCTATCAGCCAATGACCAACAAGCAATGTGAGGAGAGAAAGCAAAAAAATGGGCATTGGCTTTCAAACCATTGAGAAAGACAGCCATTGGTTATGAGTTATGACAATAGAAAAGTTCACTTGGGTGAAGCCATTAGCAACCATTTCCATACATAAACGTCAATAATGAAGAACAGAAACAAATACCAAAGGCTGCATAAGATTAAGCTATGTGTATGATATACAGAACGAACTACCAGCATAAGTGCATAATGACTGTAACAGGGGTATGACTGTATATATGAGTGATAGTTATAGTATTATACACCATAGCTTTCATAATATCATTGGATGCCACTACCCTCCCTCCCAGCAACTCACATGTCTACAATATCAGCAAGCTGAGCATTATAAAATTCAAGAAATGTGTACTCCCCAGACTTTAAGCACCATGCACACACAAACGTGTGCGCACAGAGATAGAGATATTCTGCAAGAAGCTTTTCAAATTCAAGAAAACCACAATTAAAATCATTATCCAAACCTGAATCTGATATTTCGGTGTCAAATATACTACTCGGTGAGGGCGCCACACTATTTATAACTGACATGTAAACAGAGGAACTACAACTATCTACACGGTTTAGATGTATGGATGCTGAAACTCCTATTGCGTGATTTAAATACATTGCTCACACTATCATATTAAATAGAGATGTCTAGAAAAACGCTAAATTATTAAAAACAAAAACAATATCCAAACATACTCTTATACTTTTGAAGCGAGTGAAATTTATATGGAGAGTGCTGCCAAATCCCAGATGGGGAAACGTACGAAGTTTGCAAGTCTGTGGTCATCAAATTATTAAAAGCTAGGAAAAAAAGAAAGCATCTCCTTGCATTGGCAACATCAACTTGAGAAAGCTTCAAGTTTATACAAAACCCTGAGTGCCATCAAAAGGGAAATCAGTGTTTCTGCTGTTCCATCAATTATATAAAGTGATTTCAAAGAAACTCACCATTATAACGTCAATTGGCTCTGCCATCTCACTGCTGTGCACCAAGTCTAAACACGACTCCAGAACCAAATCCCTAAAAGAATCTCCCTTTACCTGCTCTCTGTAAGAAAGGACTCAATCCCCAACTAAAGTATGTACCTTTCACTTCCACTTCCACTCCCACCCGAACCCCCACCCGCACCCTTTTTTTCCCCCCTAAGTAACAGTAGATTTTCCGTCTGAAAATTTCAGAACACAACATTCATATATAGAGTTCTATAAATTACACCGTTCTAGATATCATTGTTAATAAAACAACAATTTTGGCCCTTATATGCTTTCCTCTCATTGCACAATGTACATCAAATTGTATGAATAGTACAAGAGTGTCAAGTGGAGCTATCATTAGCTATCTACCCAAAAAAAAAAAATGAAACAAGAATAAGAAAATGAAAGAGACAGCACAAATTCACTACGATGAACTTCCCTCAGAAATAATTCCTAGAAGATGTCGTCATCTTACTTAGTCAAATTTCCAAAAATAAAAATTAAAACGTGTTTCCAATGTCTAGCCCTGAGGTGCACCCTTACAAGTTATAAGATGAAATCAGAAGAGTTTAAAATTCATGAGATTAAATCATTACATGACATAATTAAATCGTAGTGAGATGAAACAACCAAATAAAGTTTCTTTTTTTCTTTTTTTGCAGACTCATTTAAATCCCAAACCAATATCCATCATGCTATTCCCACTGACCATCCGTAATCAGAGTTAGTTTAGATCCAAATATGGCAATGAAAACATTCACCCAAACCAATATCAATCATGCTATTCCCACTGATCATCTATAATCGGAGTTAGTTTAGATCGTCATTTGTCAATATTAAGCTTCAGTAGTGAGCATGCAATTTCTAAGCAGTTCAAGATAAATGTTGGGTGCACAGAAAAATAAATCTGAAACAAATGGATTCTCCAGAAAACAAAAAATTTGTAGGTTTCGACCACTAATCCGGATATGATATACATACACAAGTAGAAATGTAGAATATATTTGACAAACTAATTATAATCATTTTAGGACAACCTAACAAAAAGATAACAAGGACTTGTGTATAACCAACAACAATCACAAAGTGGAGGTCAAAATTATACATGGTATAGCAAAACAAAAGGCAGTATTCAGTCACGTAAGCCAAGCTCAACCTCAAGCTCATCATCATCTTCAAACAACTTTAAAAGGCGGGCCTGCTGTTGTTCTCTCTTCTTCTTTTGCCATATCTTGAATAATAACACAGCAAATGCGACAATGGCAACTAAACCGAGAAAAATGATCAACACCCTAATCCCAACAGAGGTACCTGATGCATTGTGACTCGTAGCCTTATTTGTATCTGCGGGATTTGATGGGTCTTTCGCTAAGCCTTTAAAGATAAAAGTTGTCAGCCGTTTTATCATAAAAGATCTCATCTCAAATTCAATGCAGCTGTAGAGAATTCTTAAACAGTAGGGAGAAATTCTGAATTATGCTTTTATGATATATAGAAACAAAAGATTAATATAACGGAAGGTAACCCGATTGGGAAAAACCCAAAATCAAGTTTTTTTTTAAGGAACAGAGGCGGGATTGGTGAATATATTGGATCCCAATAACACGGAGGACTTTCGGCCCTAAAAAAGTGAGAAAGAAATCTTAGAATTTATTGATTGGAGAATTCATCGCCCCCAAGAATCATCAGATTTCTTCGTTGCCTCAAAACCTAACGCATCAGTCTAAGAAGATCCTCTACGACAATTAGGTATTTCCACAATCACATTTCTTTAGATGATAAGAAAAGAAGCAGAACAACTACCTTCACATACACAAGGTCGAGCAATAGAAGGGAGACGGACCTGAAATAAGTTGCAGGGAGACGGAGAAGAAGAGGATGAAGATGCGGAACTGGTGAGATCTTCGAGGCCATGGAAATCCACTAATCATCTCTGTGTATGTCTACGTCCAAGATTCCAAAATCGCAAAGAAGGAATGTTCTGCGTGATGCGTTTGGCGACCAGCAATATCAAGTCATTCAATTCTTCGCCGTCCAACAGTCAATGCAAGAACCCCAACTATGATTCCTATTAATTAAACACGCTTAAGCAAATTTAAAATAAGATTTAAACTTTTAAGCACCGAATTTAAAAACATTTCCACAGAAATATCTGTCACGTGATCATCACGCACTATTTGCCCCCACCACACCAACAGTTCAACTTAATATTGTTGTTTTCCTTCACAAATGGTGTAATTTTGTGATTATATTGAGATATGTATCTGTTGATGTGATTAGAAGATGTGTTTTAGTGATTGTGAATACTTATATGTAAGGAAAAATTGATATAAATTTGTATTTTCTTAATATAATTGTGTTAAGAGATGTGTATTGTTGATTTAGACAAATATGTGATTTAATCTTTTATATAATAAAAATGAGATCAAATATTAATTTTAATGAAAAATGAAAAGTTTTGTTATTGTAGTTGGGACGGAGAGACAACGAAGGCTCCAAGACAAAATTCTATTCAATCTGATTGAATTTTGTCCGATTTGATTTAAAATCAAATTTTAAAGATAAGTAATATGTTCAAAATTCGAATCAAAATATAAATATTTTTCATATTTAAAAGCAAATCTCAGTCTAAACATAAAAATCATATCCCATTCAATTGTACAATATGTAACAATCCAGACTCAAATTTTTGTCACCCAAATACAAATATTTCAGCATCATCTTGTGTGAAACCGATATTTTTTTCGACCCCTAACAAAAACCACTAAATAAGGCTTTGAATTATGATACTCTCAATACCAAAATTAAGAGTTAGTCAACTTTTGCCCCTTACCTTCCGTCTACCAAATAAATTTTCACAGACTGGTTTCTCAAATTTTACAAGAAATTACCACAAATACAGCTACAAAAATAGCTGTATCCCAAAAAAAAGGTCAGATAGATTAAAGCATCATATACCAAGGTGTTCACAAAAATGGTTGCCAGTAAAAAGTTTTTATTCAAAAAAAAGTTCATTTTGCAGAGACTCCCAATGACTAAAGTAACACTACTCCAGACAGGACATTTCTCACTTGAAGCACTTGGCGTCCAACAAAGCCTCTCCCTCAAAAGGCTCAAAATCTTCAATCAACTGATTCACGCGCTCCTTCTGTGCCTCATCGGCAATGTCAACCTTTTTCCATTCATACAGCTCCATGTCATAACACTCGTCGAGTACAAACTGAGGAATCTCCTGTCCACGGAAGAGCCACAGGCCCTTCACCTTGAAGGGTGGTCCCGAGCCAATCACCAGCATCTTCCCAAAAGCATACTTACGAGCCAAATCCATGCGCTGCAGAAACCCACCTACCTTGTTGAGCGTCACAAATGAGACTGTGTTCTCGTCATTGTACTTGTAGTCACAAAACCAAAGAGAATAACCCTCAGGATCATACATGTCCCAAAAGCCTGCAAGAGGAACCAAAGATGATATGTTAATAACTGAACAAAGAGGGTCCACGCTTTTCCCTGTTCTTTGAAACGATACACACAATCATACAGGTGCGCGAATTTCCAGCCAATGAAACTCATAATCAATGTCTACGAGAACAAGTTATAAAAAGCAGCAAGCTGAAATGGGTATCAGCAAGAACCAATGGAATGGTTCAATAATAAGAGAAATATCCATGACACAGATGGATACATACCTTTGGGATGAATGGAAAAGCAAGGCCAAATGGGATTAGAGTTGATCAAACAATTGGAAAAGATGTACTACAATGATAAAAGCAAAAAACAGAAGCACAGGAGAAACAGAGGAAAGAACAGGGCAAACAGCATAAATAAATAGATACGACTGAAGTCATCACATCCATAACGCATAGCCTTTAATAACGTAAATAAACAGAAGAAGCAATGGTGTTAGCGATGAAAGATGTCAACAGAATGCTCGATTAATTCAAGAAATATACAGAGCATAGAATTCAAATACCATCAGCCATAGATAATGTTACCAAGTCTACATGACAATAAAAATAAAAAAGATCGTTCCTGGTACATTTAAGAAATTGACGCTTAAGAAGAAAATACCTTTAATAGCAACCTCGCGGAAGTTGGTCTTTGTGTTTGAATAAAGTCTCTTCCATTCATCCAGAATCATCTTACTAGGAGGCAAAAGATCAAGTGGATTCTTTGGCTTGGGCTTAGGCGCCTCTTCCTCCACACCATCCTCTTCTTTAGGCTTCGATGGTTCTTTCTTGGCTTCCTTTTTGGCCTCTTTCTTTGGCTCCTCCTTTGCCTTGGGTTTTGCAGGTTCTTTTGCCTGACTAGTCTTCTGAACAGGAGGAACAGATTCTGCTTGTTTCACCTCACCCAATATCTTAGAGAAATTTGGCTGATTAACCATAGTCCAAAAATATCTCTCAACATGAGGAAATTCTTTTGTAAAGCTTGCAGGCAACAATTCGCTGAAGCCATTCTTCAAATTGCATGTCAAGATGATATCAGCCAGCGTCACAGAATTCCCGACCAGGTAAGTGTTTGAAGATAGATATGCGTTCAAAGCACCTAGGCCTCTCTTAAGCGCAGAAATTGCAACTTCTTCGGCCTTTAGAAAATTAACAAGAGAGCGCAAACTGAGGTATGAGTCAACTGGAGCCACTATTGCAAGATACATGTACTGTTTTACATATAAAAAAACTTACCGAAGCAATGTATACACGATAGCCAAGTCGTGGAAATAACCAGCTTCCAATGTAGGTATCAATCTCCATTGATGCAAAGTCAATCCACTGCTCGATGTGGGCCTGCCATTAAAATTTGCAGGATGATGAACAAAAAAAAAAAACAGTTTGAAAGACAACCAATCAAGTCCACCATATAGACATCACAAATTAAGGCACAGTAGATTTAGTGCTAGAGGAGGCATCGAGCTTTTTTGTTTGATGGTAAACTAATGGGACACTCCAAATTCCCTTTTTTTCCTTGTTGTTGTGGTGTTGATATGCAATCGAATTCTTATATAACTTACATATTCAATCAATGAAGATCCATATAGAGGATTATCGGCCTTCAATCGGGTAACTGTGAAATACAATAAAAGTCGGTAAAAATTGCAATGATCAATAAAAATAGTAAAATAATGGAAAACCAGATAAAGAATTAAACTTTCATCTCACCATAACGAGCAATGGCATTGCTCTCAAATACAGGGCCATCAGGTGTTTCCAGCACAGGAACCTACATATGAAGAAACTCTTTTAAGGGAAAAAAATACAATAAATTACCACAAATGGAGAACTTCACAAATATGATATCATACCTTTCCAATGGGGTTCATTTTAAGAAACTCAGGAGTCTTATTCGTCACACCCATCTGAAAATTCTTGACCAATTCAACTTTGACGCCAGAGTACTCTGCAGCGATTAGAGCCTTGAAAGTATTCTTATTTGTGCTCCACGAGTACAACACCTAGATCAAAATACAATATTTATAATCATCAGCATTAAAAAAAATCACGTAGAAATCATTTGTTCAGCTATCCAATAAAAATTGACGACAATATGACAGGCCATGTCTTGTACTCCCAAAAACTTTAGGTCCAGTTCATGTGCAACAAACGTAAAAGCCTTTCAGATATTAAAGACTCAACTAAACCACTCTCTTTCTGTGAAGGGTAAAAGATATATGGTCTAGCAGTGTACCCAGAAAATGTAAAATAATTCCATCTAAACCATATGGAACCCAACACCTTCAAAAATATTAGTACTTACAGATTGGTTTGTAGAGCCATGATCCTAGCACTTTCAATGAAACTATACTTAAGAAAATCCTATAAAAAGTCACTCAACCTAGCTAAATTCGCGCCAGCTTCACAAATGAAATGCAAATTTGAAAATCTAGTCCAATTCAGTCCTTGCTAGTTACATCAAACTTGCCTCTGCATGTTCTATTCAAATATAGTCACTTAATTGGCGTCACCATCACTTTGGCCGCCCATAAGGATTTTCGATTTTTAGCGAAGAAAATACATAGAACGAAAACTATGAACGGAAATCATAAATCGAATTTCCAAGTAAAGGATTTGAATTACATACCAGAGCCATGGCTAAACAGATCGGAATGCTAACTCGACGCAACAAGATCTACTAAAGAAAGGAGAAGTACAAAAACACATCAAAACGAGAACATCATAATTCATATATAAAAGGATAAAACTATGAAGTATAATTCAATGAAGATATAAAAAGATTACAAGAGAAGAAGGAGAAGGAGAAGGACCTGACGGCCTAGCTCTCGGAGAAACTGAGAAAGAGTGAGAGCGGAGGCTAAGAAGTGGTGGTGTTGTTTCTGTTCATAGGTTGTAGGGTTTGTGTACGGCTCGTAAATATATGGCAAATCGCACCAACATTTTTTCCTTCCAAAATAAATAAATAAATATATATATATAGGCTCAATAATATATTCGCGGCTTATAAATGGACATTTCAGTGATTATATCAGGCCCATGGAGGAGTAGTTATTTCGGGCCCAATGACTTATAAAAGTAAATAACTACTTAACAAGCTTCGAGGTTGGACCAGGCCTTTTGAGTTTTAAGATAAAGGAGGCCTATTGACCTGTGTTACAACTTACAACAGTACAACTCAATGGGTGTCTGATAGCCTGCACACTGGGCAAGGTTCCAGATTATCGGACAGGATTGACCCAACTTAGTCACTTTTTACAGTCGTGAAACCGGTTTGATAGTCCGATTTTAAAGTCCCGAGTTACTGAGTTTTGGGTCAATTAGATTATCGGGTAACCCGGTTAACAAAAATATAAACGTAATTTATATAACATTTTGAGTGACCTGTAAACTACCTACAATTAACATGTATAAAGTGTTGCTATACGTGGACTTATTTCTAGCTATTCTGTTTTGTATGTAAGGCTATTTAAGCCAGTCTTGTTTAATAAGAAAGCAAGTCATTTTTATCCAGTTTGTCTTTGAGCTTTGCTTGTTGAACTTTGCTATTATACTAGTTCTTCAATCAGAGTTACCTGACAGTGCATGCATCGAGTTCATTAATTGAGGCTGATTAACTAAGTAGGTTCTTGATCGTACCTAGTTGGGTTCAAAGTGTAAAAACCGCGTACAAGAAAGCTACTTTCTTTAATCCGACATTTGTGTTTGGGGTGAGCTGTTTTGTTTTATTAATTTAACCTTAATTATTATCAATATTGATAAAAGTGATCAGTTCACGAGAATCAATCGTAATTTTTAATTGGTTTCTCCGGTTCCCTCGGTATATTAATATTATAGTGTCTAATTAGACGGTTTTGGAATCAGAATTTATTTGAAAATTTCAGAATGCTTTTGCGACTATAACTTGGTGCTTCAATGATGCTCTAATCGATTCGAAACTAAAGAAGAGACACATTCATTCATATATATATATATATATATATATATATATATATATATTGATTAGACATTAGATTGTCTTTGTACGTACTCTTGTAGCATCCAAGCAACGAATGCTTTTTTCGTATAATTATTAGTGCATTTTTTGATAACTGAAATAGTTCACACGTTTGAACTCAGTTATCTATCGAATATTCAAAATATTACAACTTGATAATTTAAATTTTAAATTTGTTTTAGTTTAGTAACTCAGGCAGATTTATTAATTTTCGAACAGTTAACAGACTAATAAAATATATCCTTAATCTCCTTATTCTTTCATGTACGTACCTGGTTTAATCAAACCATTGAAAAAAAATATGCTTGGCACGTGAGATAAATTAACATGTTGAAGGAACTTTGATGAAGGAACATGCACTAATGGAATTCAAATAGATCCTATTGTAAAAGTTTGCATTTTTTTTTTTTTTTTTGAAAAGGTAAAGTTTGCATCTAATTCACACCGCATTAATTAGATCCAGATTAAAATTGTAAAAAAACTTTAATAAACACATGCATGCAAGGTTGGTTCCAGGTCAACAAATCATCATATACGACTGGTGCCAGTTAGAAACTCGGTTTATATATAATTGTGTGTGTGTGTGTATATATATATGTGTGTGAATAAAAATTAACTTAAATGGATTATTATTATCTTCTTAAAAGCTGACTAATAATCGTATCTTAATTCATCGTGCTAATCAAAGAAGTCGTTTAGTGGCTAATTAAGTGGAGGGCTCGTGTTATGATTTTGACGATTTACAAAGCCTCTCAGACCCCGATTCCTTTCTTCAAAAATTAAAACAGTATATTTTTATTGTGTGTTCTTGATTGGTCAACGCCACTAGTCTCTGACTCTTCTTTTACATTACATTACATTCTAATAATAATCATTATATGTTGACTCAAAGGCTACATATGTGGCACCATATATATATATATATATATAAATTTAATTAAACTATGTACTAATGAAATATACCATGCTAATATATTATTTTGATTATATGATCATTTATGAAAAATAAAAATATTAAATGTTAAACTGATATCCAATGGTAAATTTTTATGAAACGGTTTCGATTTGGGAAACTTAAATGACTTTTGAAACAATTTTAAGATAAAATACCTTCTTCTTTTTTTATTTATATAAAATAGGACGGTACCTCGTTAGTTTATTAAAACTATTCTTAAATTTCTTCTTTCTCCCAGTTCTGTTCGGTATAAAATGCCTTAGATGGAAAAAGTTTTGTTATGCTCTAATTGGAGTGTACGGACTTGTTCAAAAATTGAGAACTATAAACTAAAAAAAAAGGTAATTAAATATATTTTTGTTCAAGAACCAATTAATATTGTCAATTTGATCCCTTATCATTTTATAAATGAAAGGATAGCACATCTATATGGAATCTAAATAATCTTTTCATATAAAGGAATGGATGCCCACAAGGAAGTCATGGAAGAGAATATCCAAGTGGCAAACCCTATGTTAAAGCATGCAACTTATATGATTATATATCTTGAGATTTCCCATTCATTAAAGAAAAAATCTTTTCAAGGTTTTCTGTTGAATCATGTAAGTGAGATTTGACAAGGTTCTTCCTGTATACCTTTTCCCCCTTTCTTTTTGGCTAAATAAGATTCTTGTAATCTTCAAGGTTAAGTTGAGTGAGACTATAGTTTGTTCAAAGTTCAAACTCTCCTTTGTCTATATTTGTGAGGAGCTCGATTTTTTTTATAATGAAAAAATTTACAGCTCAATGTGCACACTATAACAGTTGGATCAATCCAAATACTGTATAAATTGTTGACCTGAGAATTAAATTCATAACCTCCACATTCGCTAAGAGTTACTGCGGTTAACTTCACCATCACAACTCGAATTTGAACTGAGAATTAAATGAGCTCAAGTTGTGATGTTTAAACTCGGTTTGCCGATTCTTAGCCAATCTCGATAATAGTTTACAAGCTTATTCTCGGGCTTGCTCAATAACATGCTCGTGAGCTTGTAACCAAGCCTGCTCAAGAACATTCTCACAACGTAGTAATCGAGTTTTTTTTCCCTAACTTCACATGTTTTTCATTTTTTCTTTTGTGTATATATGTTTTTTTTACATGTTATCGTCATTAAATTACATATACAGGTTTAATTGTGTATCAGTGCTAACAATTAATTGAGTCGATCGATTATCGAACCTTTAATTGAGTATGCTCATGTGCTTTTAACCGAGTTTGCATGCGAGCCATGAACGAGTTTGTTCACCAATATGACCTAGCCGAACTCGATCATGTTTAATTTGTTCAAGCTTAAAATATATGTTTGAGCTCATTCAATTAACTTCACGAATAAACACGAGCCGAGAATGTTCACGAGCAGCTTGCCCGAGGCCATGTTGTAGCCCTACTGGTGGTGAAGATTCGCACATGATGCATAATCACCTCATGACCTTTTTAATTAGGGTTTTGTACATTTCAAATAATGAAAAGCTAACAAAAAAGCAAGAAATTAAACAAAATCACTTACAAGTTCTCTGCAAGGAAACAAATAGCATGCATCCAATGCCAAGAAATGAGGACAAAGCTAATGGTGGAGAAAAGTAAAACAACCCAACATGGACAGCTCATTGGCTAATCAGTCTCTCATGGCCTCCACATGAAAAAGCAATTCCATGCACTATCCCACATGCAATATTATATATATATATATATATATTACTTTTTTTTATCAAGAAAAATATATATTTCGAAATGAGCTAGTGACCAATTGTTTTTTCTTAAACATTATATTCTCAAGACATAATGATTTAATTAGTACTAGTAGTGGATGGAAATAGTTTTGTGTGGCTGTCCATGCTTTTGTGTGTAAGAGAGATAGAGAGAAGATATATATATATATATATATTTATGTATTGTTGTTGGGCTAGAGAACACTCAAAGGGAGACTATATATAAAGCTGAAACCATCAAACGTTGAGAGGCATTGAGTTTCACAAGTAGTCGCCACTACTACTTTCTCTTGGTTGCGACAACTTGAAGCTAGTTCAAACTAGTGGAAGGTTGTCTGCTGATAGAAAACACAGTCACCAAAACTAACAAAAATCCTAGAAGAAGACGGATCAATGGCTCGTGGAAAGGTTCAGATGAGGAGGATCGCGAATACAGTGCATCGACAGGTGACCTTCTGCAAGCGCCGCGCAGGGCTGATTAAGAAGGCCAAGGAACTCTCTGTGCTTTGTGATGCTGATATTGGACTCATCATTTTCTCTTCGCATGGAAAGATCTATGAACTTGCCACCAAAGGGTCTCTCTCTAGCTTTTCTTTTTTTTATTGCTCATGCTTTACGTGTCACATACATACAAATTTAGGTTTTAGAATTTAGGTGTTAAATTATTATAATATAAACAATTGAGATCTATATTTGGCACCAGAGGGTCTCTCTAGGTATTCTTTTTCAATATTGTCCATGTTTTGTGTGTCACGACTCACGTACATATTTAGGGGTTTAGAATTTAGGTACTTAATTAATATAATATGAACAAGTGAGATATATACTTGGCACCAAAGAGCCTCTCTTTCTAGGTCTTCTTTTTCATTAATATTGCTCGTATTTTGTGTGTCACGTACAGATTTAAAGTTTGAGATTTAGGTGTTTAATTAGTATAATATGAAAAAGTGAGATATATGCCACCCAAGGGTTTCTCTTTTGAGCTCTTTTTAATATTGTTGCTTGTTTTTTCCATGTCACGTGCAGATTTAAGATTTAAGGTTTATATGTTTAATAAGTATAGCAAGAACAAGTTAAATATCTTATTTGAAATTTTGTTTATTTCTTTTTTATGATTCAAGAAGCATGGAAGGGCTGATTGAGAGGTACATGAAGTCAACCAGATCAGGATCTGAGCAGCAGCCTGAACATGAACAACAAGGCATTGATCAGCCACAACCAGTTCTGGTGTGCGATAAATTATTAAACAAGATTTCTTTATCTGATTAGTTAATAAATTAACTTACAGATCGATATGCATGTGGCACTACTCTGTGTGTGTGTGTATATATATATATATTATCATTCAAAAAAGTTAGTTTGTGCTGGCATCGGATGCTGCATCCATTAATGTCTTCTCAATTGAATTATGGTAATATTTATGATGGATTTTCTTTCTTGCAAATGAGACGAATAATTATGTGTGTATATATATATGTATGTATGTGTATATATGTATTATGATGTACGTATTAATAATTAATGGAAAGCTTGTGCATGAGAGTAGGAGATTAAAGAGGAGATCAACATGCTGAAACATGAGATCGAAATACTCCAGAAGGGACTCAGGTATATATTAATTATTATAAATTCATGAGGAAATAATAACTAGTACTGCTCTTTTATTTATTTTATTTTGTTTGAGATTATATATTTAAAAATATGTGAATATATAATTAGTGGTATAATTATAACATGATTGTATAATTAGGTACATGTTTGGTGGGGGAGATATTGGCATGATGACTTTGGATGAATTACTTGTACTTGAAAAACATCTTGAACTATGGATTTACCATATACGCTCTGCCAAGGTATCAATATATATACAAGATGTACTATATAAGTATATATTTTTGTCGTAAACAATTAATTAATTCAAGTTAATTGCCATTAATTGATTATGAGGTACTTAATTATGATAAAAATGAATCCAGATGGACATTATGTTTCAGGAGATTCAACTGTTGAGGAACAAGGTTAGTGCCAATCAAACTCATATAAATCATCCTTTTTATAGTCCAACTATAATTCTCATAGCGTATGATTATTATATAATTCACGTGACACTTTTGTATTTTTCCCGTACTTTTGTACTTTTCCGTTGGACTTATTCTCCAATATTGGATGAGAATTGTAGATTATAGTCTCTGGGAAATTCCAGAGTTCCCTCATCCTCCAAATACAATACTTGATCAATTGTTATAATTAATTAGTTTGTTTAGGGAATTAATAGTTTTTTTTCAATTCTTGAAGGAAGGGATACTGACAGCTGCTAATAAACATCTCATCGACAAGGTAATTAACACATAAATACTTTGTGTATTATTTCGGAGAAATAATTTATACAACTAATTCATGTAAAATATTTGTGGGTTTTCTACAGATAATAGAAGAGAATATTGGGACTGCTAACTTTGCACCAGTGACCACTAATTTTCCATATCCACTAACTATACAGAATGACATATTCAGTTTTAATTAGAAATTTAATTTCTCGTGTTTGGAGTGTTTACTAGTAAAATAAAAACAGCTGTTGAAATGCTTGTAAGATATGTGTCTACAGAAGTTGTCGACTGTGTAGATATATAGTCATGCTAATAATTAACTTAGTTGGGTGTGATGTGATATGTTTTTGCTCGGAACATACATAGACATATATATATATATATATATGTGTGTATGTATATGTTTCCAAGTTACTAGTTTTATTTCAGTGAAAAGTGTGCCCTATATTTTATGGTTGATTGTGATTATGAAAAATATGTTCCAAGACATTTCTCTCTTACAACTCTCTGTCTCTAAATGCATATTTAGTTTTTTGAAATCTAATGAAAATTGAATTGAGTCTGCTCGCGAGCGAACGAGTGTAAAAAATATACATTTAATTTTTTGAAATATAATAAAAATTGAATTGAGCCAACCTGCCACATAGCAGTTTAATTGATCGAAAATGAAAAAATAAAGTCCAGTTATCAAAATAGAACAAATTTTGACTTTGAATATGCTCGAGACACGAACGTAAGAAATATATATTTAATTTTTTAAAATCTAATAAAATTTAATTGAGTCAATCTGTCACATAAGCAGGTTAATTGATCAAAAACGAAAAAAATCAACCCGAGTTATTAAAATATAAAAAAATTAACTTTAAATTACTGACTTGTTGAAATGTTCGAACATTTGGATACAAAAAATGGCCATTTTTTTGGTGACATAATATTAACCCTTGGCCATAGTTATAGACATCGTGAGATTTCTGTGGGAATCTTCAATGTTGCTAAAGCTAGTAAAAAAAGACTTAAGCGGCCCATTTCGACTATAAAATGGGCCAAATTGTGGTCATTTTCAAAACACGGTCTAGGCCCACTACAACCAACTTCGTCAGAGGCCCATTTCTTTTGCAACCTTCAGGTCCTTCACTGCCAATCAAGCAGGCCGGTCCTTCTCTTGGTGGCGATGGATCTGTCTTCGTTGTCGTCTGTGCGGCGGCAAAGAACCGAGCTATTGCGATGGTCAAGTAGTGATTCTTAGCAGCTTCGAAAACCCCCTTTGATCGATGGGTTTACGAACTTAATTGGTAACATCTGTTTCAATAACGAGGGGGGCAAGTCTGGATATGCTTCAAGGGCTAAACTGAGTTCATCTTCAGAGTGCAGACAGCCTTCCTCTATGAAAAGTTATATTTACTGTAGCAAAAGTCAAAAGTATCATGAATGCATGGATGATGCACCCGATCACGCAACATATGTTGGTGCGATCTTGGGAATGCCAATTGTTTGGCAAAAAGAAGAAAAGGAGTTAACTGATCGAATTTAATGAGCCTTGTCTAGCATTAACTTTGGATTGCTTACCTTGTTGGGCTCAAACACACGGAGGAGTCGATGGATATCTATCATCTTAATGCCGCTGCCAGTCATTGCGGCTTCAATTGGCTCATTCCCATTCTAGCTTACAGGTTTTTTTGCGTGTTGACTTCTATCTTTTTCTACCTGTGTTTTTGATGGTTTCGAGGATTTTTAATTAACCCAGATGACAAAAGTCAATGCTTTCCAATGCACGTACTTTTCTTTCAAATGTAATTGTTGTAGGCAGATGAATTCTTCCTGCTAATTGCTTACTTTTATCAGCATTTGAATAAGCAAGCTCAAATCCAAGTCTGACTTTGCATAAAATCCTATATTACTTGGTACATTGGGTCAAATATTTATGCTTGTGTCTTGAACTTTGTATACATAAGAAAACATGCAGGACTTGACCAAGGGAATTGCAAAAGAAATACAGCGGTGCAGAGAGAAATTTTTATTTTTTTTTGCATCAAGTGGTCCACCAATCATATTAAATTCACAGTTACTTTTTGCCCCAACTATCTTAGTTATAGACTCATAGAATGCGCATGATTATGAGACTTTAGATTAGATTCCGGGTTTTGACTTTTGACTGCATAGAGAATTGTAATTCATTTTAAAGTGTACACTGGGTTATTCTGTTTTGACTGCACTTCTTGGTACTGGCTAGCTAGCAACTAACTTGATGCTGTTAAATATTTGGCCACCCATTTGCCATAATTAGATAGAGAAACCAAAAATAAGTTGACTGATTATTCAAACATTAACAGATTCTATCTGATGTCCTCACATGAAACAGAAAGGTAAACAAATATCTCCTAATTAAGGGTAGAAAAAAGGGTTCCGGGTCGGACAACATAAGTATTTATGAAAATATTTGCACTTCTGTATCTGGATTGATTTGAATTTTCAGACGTTTTTAATTAGTCATATTTGGATTAATTTAAATCCGGGAAACAATTCAATTCGGGTTAGGATCCTGACAGTTAAATCGAACAAAACTTTTGTGTTTGGACAAACTTATCCAAATTTAGTTTAATCCGAGCAGATAAATTCAGTTTAATTTGAATGGACAGAATTTTGCCACACTAATTGTGGCTAGCTTCCACATTGGAGTGTGAATTAATGTGACTCTGAATAAGATTCTCATGTTACCAAAAAGAAGAGGTAGAGTGGGCTGTGAATAAATTATAAAGTGGAAATGCCTGCAATGCGCTGATAAGTGGGGAGTGTAATTACTAGAAGGTAGAGAACCGATGAATTCATTTACTGCAGACTCAACCACCCACCTTTATCTCCACTATTTAAACCTCCTATGCAACAGTATTTCTTGCTTGTGCTTCTCTCTTCCCAACTGTCTTTGTGTCTCTCTAATGGCCACCTTCAGTCTAAATTTCCTTCTTATGTTTTTCATGGTGGCTTCAGCTCAAATTGTGGATCCATTTGGGCCAGGACAAGGTGGTACGAGGAGGGGAGAAATGGTGCCTGCATTGTTCATATTTGGCGACTCACTCATTGACAATGGAAACAACAACAATCTTCCTTCCTTTGCAAAGGCAAATTATTTCCCTTATGGTATTGACTTCAACGGTGGCCCCACTGGTCGCTTCTCCAATGGTTACACTATGGTTGATGAAATAGGTAAATTTTCTTTTACTTTGTATGTCTTGTGTGTGACAGGCTATATACAATCCTTTTTTTACAGATGCTGAAAGATAAATTAATGTAGACCATTGCTTTACAACTAATGTGCATGTTATGCATGATATATCTCCACTTTTCAATTTGTGTTCCGTCTGTTCAGTCCTAGTTTAGCCCAATTTAACTGTCCAAAATGGGCAAACCTGATTGTGTAGTTCTTCTTAATTATCAGATTTTTTTTTCTTTTGTGAAATACTAAGCCAGTACATAAATTAGGGTACTTGAAAAGGGCATCAGTTCAATATAAAAGTTGGTCTTGCCAATTGCATCAATTATTTGTCAAGCTGCATGTATGCCAGGGAAAGGAGTCCAATGGCCCTATTTTTCTAAAGAAACCCCTTGTTATTACTCTGATTTCGAACTTTAGTTTCCTGTCCCTAATTGACTGTTGTTAATGAACACTGCTGCATGCAGCTGAATTACTTGGACTTCCACTTATCCCCTCATACACTGAAGCATCAGAAGACCAAATACTTCATGGAGTAAACTATGCCTCAGCTGCTGCTGGAATCCTTGATATCACTGGCAGAAATTTTGTAAGGCTCATTACTTACTAATATATTATATATCTATATATATATATATATATATAAAATGCATGAAACTAGTCAGTAAGCACCAAACATCTATTAACTACTCTGCCTTCTCACTGGATGTTATCTTTCTTAGTACCATTAATGTTGTTTTTTTTCCCCTTAAGGTTAATTGGTTAAGTTAAGCTTTCTTTGTCCAAATTAATGTTATCTCAATTTCTGCATTTGTTCTCTCGTCAGAATCTTAAATGCACATCAATTTTCTATTTCATTTTTGTATGAAGGAAGAGTTCTTTGTCACTCTGCATTCTGCAATGCCTTAAATGGGTGTTAAATTCCCTGCATCCAGTCCTTGTCAACATTCCTAATTTTGTACAATGGTTCTTGGTCAGGTTGGTCGCATACCGTTTGATGAGCAGATCAGGAACTTTCAGAACACACTTGATCAAATCACAGGTAATCTTGGGGCAGATGATCTGGTTCAGGCAATCGGACGGTCAATATTCTTTGTTGGCATGGGCAGCAATGACTACTTGAACAACTACCTTATGCCCAATTACGACACTAAGAATCAGTATAATGGACAACAATATGCTGATCTTCTGGTTCAACAATATTCAAGGCAACTCAGGGTACATATTTTAAATTTCACCTTAAATTAATACCCAATTATATTTATTCCTCTTCATACCCAATTAGAAATCCAAGTTTAATATTTATATGTCTTGTAAAAATTTGGCAGACTCTATACAATCTTGGGGGAAGAAAATTTGTGATTTCAGGATTAGGAAGAATGGGATGCATACCGAGCATATTGTCTCAAAGCACAGCTGGAATTTGCAATGAAGAAGTTAACCAGCTTGTTCTTCCTTTCAATGCAAATGTGAAGGCCATGATCAACAACTTCAACACCAATCTTCCCGGCGCAAAATTCACGTACATTGACATCGCTCGATTGTTCGAAGACCTTATTGCCAACAGAGAACAGTATGGTAGGCATTGCCTAATCTTATTGCTGCTGCTTGTTCTTACTTCTACTGATCGAAATGGATGTCGATATATGTGTGTAGGATTTAGCGTGGTGAATCGTGGGTGCTGTGGCATTGGGAGAAACAGTGGACAAATTACATGTCTTCCATTCCAAACACCGTGTCCAAGCAGAGAGCAGTACATTTTCTGGGATGCATTCCACCCAACAGCAGCTGTGAATATTTTGATGGCAAGGAAGGCATTCAATGGAGACCAAAGGTTTGTGTATCCCATGAACATACAGCAGCTAGCAACTTATGGTTCCTAGACCAATACCTAGATAAAGCTATAAAGCCATGGCTGTCCTGTTTTATGCTATAATGTTGCTTGTATCTCTAGTCATATTGTGTGTCTGAGCATGGTATTGTTTGAATGGTGGGCTTCATGAAATGAAAGATAAGTTCTTGTGGGTGTTTTGTAACTTTTGTTAATGCTTCTGCCTTCTACACTGTTGCAAAAAGTCATCTTGTTTGGAGATGTTGGGCCGGACTTAATCCGGACCTTCCAAAGGCCCTCCATTTTTGAGTTGGGCCTAGTAATTTGTCCAGCATCAACACAGTTTTTCAATTACACCCTAATAAATTAAAAATTATCTAACCATATCCTAGTCATAAAAAATCTCACACATTTATGAAAATGAAGGCAAAAATCTCAATTGTAGTCCATACAATAAAAATATAGCAACTTGTATCTCCACAATAAACACAGCAAAAAAGCATGCATCTCCAAAGTAAATATAGCAAAAAATATGTATCTCCACAATACAACAAAAAATAATCGGCATCTCCACAACTAAATATAACAAATTAATCCATTAAAAATCTCAACAATAGCCATGCTAGCGTTTCTTGTAGCCATTATTCTCCAACTTCTCTATTCTTATAGTATATTGTGTAAATTGACATTCACATTTCTTCGTTGAACTTCTCTACCGTTATAGTATATTATAGTTGAATTCATCCAGTTGGACATAGATACAATGAAAATCATGGTGTAGGATAGAAAGGGTGTGCTCGACCCACTATTTCTTGCTCGTGTTCTCGCACCAGAGAGAGTAGGTGTGACAATCGCATACTTTGAAAAACTGAGGGTCAAAATTAACTTGATCAAAGGTGGAGTGTATTTGAAACAAATAAAGCTGGCCGCACACAAGTGCTATTGTATTAGTTTAAAGCTCCAAGCCCAGAAAAAGCCCACTTAATATGGGCTTGAAATTCTAGCCGTTGTTCTCTCAACTAAACCCAGCCCAATAAATTCGGCGTGGAGTAGGAGTATCCAGAGAGGAGACAAACAGGTCGCGTCGTTGAGCCTCTGAAGACCCTTTTTGTTGGACAGTCCGTCTCTGATTGATGATTTGTAGGAACCTAAGACCCTACATTAAACCCAATTTTCTAGAAGCAACACATCATACACAACGTTGGTTTCACCACCACGACGGAAAGGGCATGAAGTTCGCGGTCAAGGCATGGAGTAACGGCAAGGCACGGACAGGGTCGCTTCAGATAGGCAGCTTGCCGACCCCAATAGAGACTCCATGTCTCCTCCTCTCTACCCGTAAAGGATTGCCCCTATTTATATCCCCTGACCTTCTTCCCTCTTTGCCTTCCCCGGACTCTCATATACTTCAAGTCAGTCCTCTACACTTGTAAGTCTTGTATACTGCCCGTCTGCCCCCTTCTATTATAATCTGCATTTTGGCTAGTTGTGTATGCTTATCGAAATGCTAGGTGTTTGTGTAATGGTGTAAGAGAATTTTGTTGATTTAGTTTCTAGCATTCGGTCGCATATACTTAATGCCAAAAAATAAAATGCATATATTTTCTTTGTTTTTTTAGTGAATGAATTAGTTAATGTGGTTAGATTCATGATAACTATGCTTAGGAAAGTAATTCGCTGCTTATCAAAAAAAAAAGGAAAGTAATTCCCTGAAATATTTCATATGACTTTAAGTAAGCAAAAGCTCTCTATCTGCAGGGAAAAAAGAGTTAACATGTAACAAAGAGAGGGGACGGAGGGATCCATTTGTGTCCTTACAGCTGAAAACAAACACAATGGCGTTAAAGAAGGATGGTGAAGCAGGGTTTAAAAAATAAGTAGGACAGGGAAACTACAGGCCTTTTTGGAAGCATGTCAGGAATGGTTAGGAGGGTCGGGGAAAACATGATCTATACAGGTTGGCAAGGAACATTAGGTCTGCCCACAATGTGGTTATGTGTTGAAAATAATATAGTATAAAAATGTCATAATCGCTGGGAAATGAGTAAGACGGGTTCTCTAGTCTTGCGAGGATGGTGGTTGACTGACTGGCTGGCTGGAGTTCTGCTTCAAACCTGGGTCTTTGTTTGTTTTTCTTGTGGCTGATGCATGTCTAATTAGAATCATAATTTATGTGTGTTTTATTTGCGGATTAGGTTTAGGCTTATTAGTGACTCCCCATCCCATTTGTTGTTTGCAAGAGGGTATATCTCATGTTATTTTCATTTTTAGCATGAAATGAGGAAAAATGTAAATAGTTTATAGGATGTGTTAGTGTTATCTTAATTAACAATTGAATGGTCTGTGTTGCATTCTTATTTCGGCAGTTTGGAAGGTCTTTCAACAAAAACAATTTCAAATATTGGCGGACTCCACCAGCTGCTTGGTTTGCATGAATATGTGTTTGCTGCTGTAGCAAGGGATTCCATCCAATGCCTTCCAGAATTCAAAAGCACAAACAAAATTGGAGCATCTTTTGAGACTCCTTGTGGTCGTTGTTTGGTAGATTACCCAGAATTTTCTTTTAACTGCATGAACTCCTGTTTCACTGCACTCTTTTTTGGTTGCTTTAACATTTATGATACACTTTGTCTTTGAAAATATTTCCAAATTAAAATATATGCCTGCAGGTCAAACCTGCCGATTACATGCAAATGATTGCTTCCATGAAACCAAATATTTGGGCCACTTTGGCTGATGAAGTGCCTGCATGGGTATCTGACAAGAGGAACATGACCTCAGTAGACCGAACTGTTAAATGGCTGGATGAATGCATTGCATCAAGCTCGGTAGATACTCTAAGAGGCATTTTCTTTCTGGATTTGGCTATTAACTTGATATGAGTGGCCCCTGATCCCTAGTTTGTTTACTACTGTTAACGCGTACAATGCAGGCGGATGGATTTGTTTTCGGAGCAATTGTTGGAGGATCTAATATAGAAGAACGACAGCGATGTGCCCAAGAAACGGCCAAGCGAAATTTATCGGGTATGATAATATCCTTTTTTTTATCTACAATATGCAGGACGGTCCACATACTGAAATTATAAAATTCCAGCGTTGACATGCCTCTGGAATATGTTACGAAATGTTTGGCGTTGTGTTTAGGCATACGCCAAGTTACAAATCAATTATTTTTTCTCAAATGAGAATAGCAATAGCCAATATCTTCAGTAACAGAGCAGCTTATGTAAACAGAGCTGCTGTGAAAGGGAGCTGGAAACTCAAATATCTTTTTGCATGGCAAACACACTCCCTGGATCACTATGGGAACATAATGAAATACTTTTATGTCAAAATCTTTCTATGTATTTATTAACATTCCAAGTCTTGTGAAGTCCTTTTATAGTCAAAATAACAGTGAACACATTCTCTCAATTCCCCTGGGTAAAATGATAAAACACTTAAAACACCTCGGTAACTGTATATAACTATATAAGCGTTTCTGAAGGATTTATCAGATTTATCCCCCTGAGAACCTTCTTTGAGTTTTTAAAGGATATCATCCTCACCAAACTTTCATCCAGAAGAGAAGTATTGTGAACCTAATCTCTGTCCTCCAACAGTGAGAAATCCTTTCTGGATGCCTTTGCATAAGCCCACTACTTTATCACCCAAAAGAAAAATAAAATTTGTTTAAAATCATCATAGATAGTTGCATAACATAAAGAAATTGTTTATCTTTTACATTAGCTCACCGTTCCACTTTGAACCATCTTTGTTTGTTTGCTTCTTCCCTTGTACGCCACCTATATGCTAGGATCTACACCTCTGGTCTATGGCTTATATTTTTCTCTTCATATGTTCTTTCCCATCATCTTCAGTTGACCAGAAGTATATTTTGTGTAGGCTATTGGATCGGAGGTTTTGGGCTTGGTGAGAGCATGGATGAACGTCCTGCTTTGCTTAATGCAGTTACTGTAAGTTACTCTAATCTTCAGACTTCAGAGTTTTGGAAGCTTCCATATCTCGTATGATCAGTAAATTCCCTTAATGATACTTATTGTGCTATTTGGAGTTAATGTGCAACCGGCATATTTCTTACTTAGAAAAATATTGGCACACAGGAGCATGTCTCTAATGATTTATGGGGATCATCCCTCCTCTACTATTTGGGCTGTTGTTCTGAATTGTGATTGCTGTTCCCTATGTTCTGTTGTATGTTGTCATAGTTTGTTCATAGTTCTTATTCCTCAATTGAACTCTTGATTTCAATTGCATAGTTGGTGCTCATATGTACCCCCCCACTCCTCCAGTTTCTGAAGAAGATGGATTTAACTTTGACCCCTGTACTCTCAACTATAGTATATTTCTGCCTTCATTATTTCAGGGTTCTAACTTCTAATTCTGCCACCAAATGTTCAGGATAGATTACCAGAGGAAAAGGCGCGTATGATCTGTGGGCTTGAACTACCAGGTATCTCATTGACTCTTGTCACTACTAACCGTTGGTATTTTACCGTTCCTGTATACTGGTGACCGGCCAATCTTATTCACTTATTAGAATTTTTCATGTCTTGAATGCCATGACTTCAGTTTGATAGATTAGTTCATGACTTCCAGCCTACAACAATTGTCCGCTATTCCATTCTTTGCTCAGCAGGACAATTTTATGTAGGAACAGAACCTGCTTGTACATTCATACAAAAATGGTTTTCCCAAAGCTGATTATCATGTCTTTCCAATTTGTCAGAGGAGGTCTTGCAGGGTGTTGCTTCTGGAATTGATCTTTTTGACTCATCGTAAGCACTCGTTTTTTTATGTATTATCATTTCTTGGTTCTGTCTTTCATGTGATCTCTGAAAGTCAAAAGATTGTATGAAAATATGGCAGGTATATTTGCCATCTCACGCTTGGAGGATTTGCTCTTTCATTTTCATTGGATGATAATGAGATTAATGCATCAGCTTTGCAGTTGCCTCATTTGGAAAGTGATCAAACAAAAATTAATCTTAGAGCAACAGTTTACAGGTACTAAAGTAGTCTTTTCTTTTGTCTTTTGACCTTGAATTTTCAATTTTTTGAGTTCTATTGTAGCATTTTCTTCCTGTTGCTATTAGCAAATCCCATTTTCTTCTTAACTTTTGTGTTTCTATTCACGACTTTGCTCTAAACCCTATCAGCAACCCTCGAGTCTCAAATCCTTATGCGGCATTTTGTTGTCATTTAGAAGAGGGAATGGGGCGAGATGAGGCTGATAATCACTCATTCACTTATTTGGTTGAATTCTCATTTTAAGGAGATTAGCCAAGCACGACAAAATGGTGGGATTAGCTAATCTCCACGAGGGAGAATGAGTTTTGATGTTTAAGATATTGTTATACTTGTTATTAATAAGCAATCATAATTAAAATTCTAACACTCATACTCACTATTTATTTTATACCAAACATGACAGTGCTCATCTCACACTCATTGGATTAGCAACTAAATGCCCCATAAGACTCGTTTGCCTTTTATCAGTCCAACTAAAGGGATAATTCCCTGTAAAGAAAAAGCACTTGTGCGCAAGACACAAAAATTGAACTCATGACCTCTAGGTTCTATCCTGTCAATGCAAAAATTATTCATTTCATTACAGCATTTGTTGACAACTTTCTAATGATTTACTTTTATGGAAATTGTAATGTTTCAGGAAAGATATTACACCAATTGTTGAAAGCTGTGGTTGCTATACCTGCCAGAATCATACTAAAGCATATATCAATCACCTACTCAATGTTCATGAAATGCTGGCACAGATACTTTTAGAAATGTAAGACTTTCTTTTCTTCAAGTGTCGATATACAATAAGCTACAATGACCTTGATAAGGGTGATGACAGTTTCTTTTATGTTGCAGACATAATACTCACCATTATCTAATGTTCTTCCGCTTAATAAGAGAAGCAATCAAGAAAGGCGAATTTGAGCAGTTTCGACAGAAGTTCATTCAGAATAGGCGTAATCATCTTGCTGTGGCTACTGCTTATGCATGAAGATAACTTATTCACTAAATTTAAGTTATTGAAAGCATCTTTGTTGATTGGATTTACAAATTTGAGCTCCCCGTCTGACCCTAAAAATGAAATCTATTTTAGAAGGCTTGGAAAGATGGAGAGAGTTTCCACATGTAACAATTTTCAACCGTGTAACAAACAAAGTGCAACTCTGAAAATTCCTTCGAACAGGTCTAGTGGAAGAAGGGTTTCCACTGTTAACAGTTTTCAACCATGTAACAAACAAGCAAGTACAGGGTGTGGGTGTGGGTGTGGGTGTCGTAGATAGTATGACCGTGTTTCATAGAAAATAAAGAATTAGTAAGTGAGAATTTGAATTTGTAATAAGGATAAAACAGTATTTTAAATATTAAAATTCATTCTCCATTAGTGAGAAGAGAATAGTCATTTTCGTCGTTTTAATGAGCTTGACTATTCTTTACAAAAAAAAAAAAAAAAGTTTATAATCTCTAAATTCAACCAAACAAGAGTTTCAATAAAGGACGGAATTTAATAAAGGGCGGAAAGACACTGCCAACACACCGGGCCAATTACCCACTATCCGAAAAAAAAAATGACTAGCACTTTTACCCACACTGATTCTGGCCTTAGCCCAACCCAACTTTTCCAGTTTTTTTTAAGGGCTGCCCTTATCCCAATTAACTTTGCCTACTTTGACCTAAATTTTCATCTGCATTTCATAGTGAGTGATTTTTATCCTCATTCCAACTTCTAAATGTCAACCAAATGTTCTGTTAGGACTTAAAACTTTAAATGTATCGGTGTAAAATGGTAGAATCCGTTGCTCGATATGACACTGGCTGCCAGTAAATGGCGGTAGCTCACTTCTTCCCTTCTACCTTTTGAACTATACTAAAAAAGAAAAAGAAAAAAAGAACACTCTTTTATAGGTAAATAAGATAGGAAAAAAATTCCCAACTTAACAAGCAATGTTACAGCTGAAACAGAGAGCAAGCAATCACAATATACAAGCTATACCTGCCATAATCCAAAAGCCAATCGCTTTTGAACTTAAGCCACACTTATTCTCTATTCAGTAAGGTAAGACGCAATTTTAAGATTGTATATACTTACTCAGATGTTGATATTGCCAGATGTCAGTACTATACAGTGGCTAACGAATATGTTTCAAACAAGTAAGGTAAGATCTTCTTGTAGTCACCAATTTGAGCGCCAGTATTGGGATCAATCATGTAAGGCACCTGTCAAGTAAAACAAAGTTCCCGTTCAGCCATATGGTCTCTCCAATTCCAGATAATAAAAAAATGCTCTCCAATACTTTTTTTTTGGTATGCACTCTCCAATACACTTTTGAGTCAAACCCACAATCATCAATGAAAAATGATTTATCCACCAATTACTTATCCTCATTTTAACCCCAATCCATTTGAAGTGTTGGTTGTTTAGAGGGTCGTGTTCATAATGAGGTCAAATAAATGGCAAATCAAAAATGGGGGACAATTTTTGGTTTGGGGTCTTGCAGCACTCACTGCTCATCGTCAATAGGTTCTTTGCCAAATCAAATAAAAGGAAAATCAAACAGAAGGACAAGTATAGTAAAAAATTATGCAACTAAGTTGATTGCGTCATCCAAATTTGAGATGTTAATAAGGAGAATATTTAAATTAGTCAAGACACGATTTGAAAATTATAGTTCACATCAATGATTTTAAAATCTGACCTCCTGGGATCCAGACATGTCAAGAAGCAACTTTCTCTGCTGAGACCCTTCTCCCACATTGTAGAGGATATATGGAAGCTCCAATTCGCAGAGCGCCTCTCGAACAATTCGCGCATGCTATAGAGGCGGACAAGGATAAGCAAAAGTACGTTACGTAGAAAAAGAAGAAGCTCTAACATCGTTGTTTTCATGCATAATACCAAAAGAAAGTAAACCAAGCATAGAAAGGGATTTTGACCCCTTGAGGATTCCTTCTTTGCAATATGATGCAAATGTAAATCTTGGAATTCCATCAGCTTCTCACTAGAGACATTTCATCCACAGAGTACTCACAAACACAGTAGCCACTAGCCAACAAACAAAACCCTAACCCCCAATGTTATTAAGAATTTTATTAACATAGATCTGGTTTGGCAACAGATTCTCAGTTTATTGATACATTTAATAACAGATTATTAAGTAGAGAGGTTGCATAATACAGTATAGATCATGATTCATGAAGTGATAATATCATATCCTTACCGGATTGTTCTCATATGAGAAAAGTTCCAATTTTTGGGATGGTGCATCTAGTCTCGCTTTATCCCATAATGTCATTCCTCTACCTGCTCGAAGAATTGTTGGCATCCATCCTGTGAACAATGTGCTGCATGAAGATGCAATGTATGTCACAGAGATGCCTACGGTGTGTGTGTTTGTGAGAGAGAGAGAGAGAGAGAGAGAGAGAGAGAGAGACTACAGCAGAGCAAGAACAAAATTTAGTTTCAATCGCCATCTTCTTGTCAAGGACAGCTGACTCTGACACTTTTCGATGCTTCTATTATTCTTATGATTCAGAATTTCTAGGTTTGCGTGCTTATTTCCATGTAACTGAACAGTTAAAGGCTTCCCAGTCTAAATGTACTCATGAGTCATGGCATTGGGAGCTCATTTGCATGAAAAAAATCAATTCCACTTCCTTACTCAAACTTCATCAACATGATGAAAACTGAAAACTATACGGAATACATTAAGAAGTGAAGGGAATTTATGACATCTGAGAGCAACTGTGGTTTTAGTAGCTTCTTGAATTTACACTTTACACAATGAAATTCTGGACCGATTGCATAAAACTGAAAACTCTAGTACCTTTCCAAAAGCCATGTTGAGGGGCTCTTCCCTTTACCGTATTGCTGAAAAAGGTATTTCACAATGTCACCTGTTAAAAATGTAGTAATGAATCATCTTATCCTGCAGCAACCAATTAACTTATTGAGTCACCTAAATTATAAGCACGAAACATCATAAAGAAAAGAGTAAGAGTACATTCCAAATATTGAGTTTATTCTTTTTTGCTGGGCAAGAAAATTTATGACTGACACACACATCCCACTTTCTGGCCTTCAGATTTGTCTCATATAATATAACTTGTACGTCACTTGCTCGAATTAACTTTTATTTAATGACAACACCGATACTATCAACTGTATATTAAGTTGAAAAAAAAAAGATAAAAGCTCTTCTCATCATCATCATAACCATCACCATTCTCATATAAGAAGAACAAAGATTCTGTTCTCGATGGTTGGTTGGAAAGTTCTCTTTC
Organism: Euonymus europaeus; assembly: GCA_963580455.1. Taxonomy (NCBI): domain Eukaryota; kingdom Viridiplantae; phylum Streptophyta; class Magnoliopsida; order Celastrales; family Celastraceae; genus Euonymus; species Euonymus europaeus. The sequence goes on from OY756962.1 coordinate 25,403,765, forward strand.
GCCCACAGTTAATTACAACCTGAAGTCTGAACTTAGAAGCCATTCTGTACATGGCTGTCTAAAATTGCCATCTACCATTAGATGGCTTGAAAAAAAGCCAGTTTCCTAGTGTGAATCTTATATAACTTAGCCACGTAGGGAAGATTTAATATGTCAGTGCGGTTAACAGCTACCCATGTCCACTGTCTTTCTCTGTTATCCCATCCTCCATCTTCTCTCTCAGAAATCAAGAACTTTTTCTAATAAGATTTCCAGACATGCAAATTGAAACAGACATGTGGCCCCACAAGATAAAGCTCGAATGAAAAGTTCTTGATAGCTAAGAGCATCTGAACAACAAAAAATAAGTTAACCAGAAAGCATGACAGCGACATCATCCTGACGTGCAAAGTATCCACAAAAGAAGAAAGCGAATAAGCAATGGACATCCTTAACATATAATTTACAGTAACACTAATAAGAACACAAACCCATGTAAACTGCCCATTCTCTGCATCTCCTTTTTAACATTTTCAACTCAGTCAAACATGATGAGCATGTAACATATGGTATTGAGTACAAGATTCATGAACTGAAAGAAGTGTAGGCCAATTTCAACATAAGATAACGTTTCTTTAAAATATTAATATCATTTTTAATATTCTGGTCAAGTGAAGCTCTGCTACTTACCACTTTCATACATTGAAATTCCAGTACTTGGGTCAATCAGGAAAGGAAACCTGCAAGGACATTCGTTTTGTGAGAGCAAAATATACATGAAGATTATACAAAGGTTCATATTTTATTAAAACGGCCTTAGCATGTTACAAAGGGAGTAAAAAAATTGATACAACAAACATGACCATTGACCACCATACAAAGTGTTCCATTAAAAAGTAACCAACTCTCATGCACAAGGCTCCCACAGTCGGTGGGGTCGGGGACATGCAACTTGAAGAGATGACACGGTAAAACTTATCAGAAGTTGAAAAAAACTTGAGTATTGAAAGGTAAAATTTAAGAAAAGGAATTACATACTGTTCTTTGCCACCAAATGCTCTGACCATTTGTCTATGTCTTACAGAACCTTTCGGACAAGGATAGACCTGGGAATAAATGTCAATATGTCTATCAGGAAAACTAAGAATCAAATACCAACAACAAAACCATTAGACAAGTAATTTAAACTTACCAAAATTGGCATTGCATTTTTCGGCTTGCCATTCAATTTGTAATGTAATTGCTAGTGCATAGTAACTCAATGAAATTAATGGATCAAAGAAGCTCTATTCTGAAACACAAAAAACTGTGTAATCCTCCCCTTGTTATGCACAATAGTGTGACTCAAGTGGTTTAGTTCTTCAAACTACGCTTGCTCAACCAAAAGATTTTCTCAAGCTCTAATGAAATATTGGCGCTACTATTTGTTTCCGACCATGAGGCTCTCTCTATCTTCAAGTTAGAAATGAAGCATAATTGAAAAGGTAAGAAATGCAGCCAATTTCAAAACTTATCGTTATGTAAGTAAACTCAAATTGGGTTAGCAAGATGAAATTTAGCTGCCAAGTGACTACTCAATGCCCTATCTGTTTAGGTGATTGACTTTGATGTTTTCGAGGATATTGTTCATGTCATGTCAACAATGCCTAAATGTCTATTCCACTGATAGTGTGAGCAAATCAGGTTGAGATTTTCTCAGACTCAGAGTACCAATGAATTTATGGACATGCTGAAGTCACTGAAAACACTCCAGTGAAAGGGAGAAAAATAAAAGAGATGTGCATGGTACATCCATGGAGCTGAAATGCATATGATAATAGTCTCTATCAAATGTATACCAGTATACGAGCTCCAACTCCTTGGGCTCATAAGCGGATGGAATTGATGCAGACACAAGACCACTAGCAGTTAGTGAGTACCAACTAAAGTAGATTAAGTTGTCTGCACTGCATCATTAAGAGCATGGAGAATTTACGCCCTCTTATAGAATAGAAGCAAAAGAAAAGCCGACAAAAGTTTGGGACAAAGAAGAGATAAGTAATTATATAATAAGTTCCTTTGATACCTCTACACAAAGATCGAGCTCAGTCATGGCTTCTCGAACCCTCCTGCAAAAAGGACATGCTTCTGTTTGAAGGAAGAAAAAAAAAATATTAGGAATATTTTAGTTCAAATTTTCAACAGATAGAAAGAAATACCTCGGAAAAAAAGCATCCTAGCTTCAGAAAATCTAGGATCCACTTTCCATAGTAGGGAATAGGATAGTATGCTTTAGTATCACTAGGTTTTATTATTTTTCTCAAAAGTACGGCTTTGATGATGATGATGTCTAAACTAATATCTCGAACAACATCTAGATTAAGTATACTGTTATAATTATATTCTAAATATTCTTGAACTGTGTAAGTTAAAACATAAAAGGAAAAAAAAGACATTGTTTGGTTTGAAGGGATGCTGCTATCCACAAATTGAGTCAGTTGCTTACCAAATTCATAGAGCTGCAAAAGCTTAGGTTCTGAACTAGATGTCTCTTGGTTTTGCACGGCATCGGCATCTGCCAATGATCTTGATCCCCACGGAAGTCTTGCCAAAGTTGACAAAGAAGATGTTGCTTCCTATCATTGAGCAACAAAAAACTAGAGGTATCAGACTCAGCTACAAGGGAATATTGTTTCCAGATGCATGAATGTATGCACTCAGAACAAGGAAATAGCCACAATTGAAAACTCGTAATTTTCTCTAATTTTTTGAATTATGAGGAATAGGAGATCGGTTATTTGTGCCAAAACCAAAGCATTTTGTTTCAAAACTGATTCACTTCTTTTTCATCCCCCTTTCCAAAATTTTCTACTAGAAGTTAAGACCGGGAACAACAAAGTAGAAGCCATTGTTATATATAAAAAAAATAATAAATAAAGCTACAATGATAATTGCAAAAACAAATGAGGAAAGGAGAAAACGAGGATCCTACCTCCCAAGCATAACTTCTATTCTTAGAAGGATCTCCCCCCTGCAAGAAACACAAGAAATTTAGAAAATATTAGTCCTTACGCCGTTGCATAATCCGAAATTCAGCAAACACAGCTAAGAACGAAATTCAAAAGGCAAAAAACAAAAAATTAAACACCGAAACCGTTCTCCATGCCTAATTGGTTGAATCGTCTTAAACGCTAATGAGCAGAATCATATATAACAACCACAGAATAAGCTCAATAAATAAAACCTGCTAAAAAGTAATTTCCGAAGATTCTTACGGACGAATTAAATCAGAATAGATAAAATTACATAACAGCGAGTTCACTATGCAGTAGAGCGAGCAACGCATGAAATTCAAACCAGACTCACGGAGAAGAACTTGAGCAGTGGGCAAAGAATCGACAAGAAACTATTCGATCCATTTCCACCGCCTTCGGAAGCTAGTTCGCCTGTACCATTATCGGAATCGGCGGTTTTTGCACGAATTTTGCTTCGGTGAGAAATCAGGTAACCATTCCAATAGAGCCGTCGAGAAACCGGGGAGGATTTGAGAGAGGGAATTGATTTCAAAGTGACAGGGATCGCGAAATTTTTGTCTGGGGCAGAATCGCGAGTGGCTAGTACAGAGCCGTTAGAGCACGATAGAGAGAACAAGGACGACATGCCGCCTTTGTTTAGCAGCCAATTTCTGCCCGTTGAGCTTTCTTTGCCTGGTTGATTTTCGAAATCAAAACGGCGTCGGTAACATATGGCACAGATCATTAAGAGATGAGCTTGTGGGCCCAGATATAAAATATATATAGTCACTCGGTTATTTTTATTTAGCCCTTTAGTTGATGCGAGTGCCGAGTAGACAAGAGGGATTAATTTTAAAATGGGTTTGTGGGCTTGGAGTTTGGACCAAGGTGTCAATTAAGATTGGGCCCATAAGACTACCTCATGCGGGCCATGCCTTTGTTGATGGATTCATGGTTTAGGCCCAAGGGAGACTTCGCATTAGCGGTTTGATCCATTCGATCGTAAGCTTAAAGGCCCATTTTAAATTTTTGGAGATTACCCGTCTTGTTGTTGTCTTCTAATCTTCTTCCATTTCCTTCCTTCGAGCTGCAATCAGTAAGCAACCGCCGATGGAGTTTTCCGTGTAAAACTTAAGAAAATGAAAATGGCAATGCCTAACACAGACTACACAGTGGCATTGTTTATTGGTATGCACGTACACTGGCTGCCGGCTAGCTTTTTTATATAAAATCGATAATCATACCAGACAACCTTATCCTTTGAACAACGTCACAATCATTAAGTTCAACGTGTGATCACAGAGATATTGTTCTTAGTAAAAATCGAACTCAAAACCTTTCGAGTCCATACGGATTAAAACCCCAACCTCACAATTCAAGTAATGATTTATGTTTCCCTCTAGATACATGGGAACAAAACAACCTTTAGATAAAGGAATGTTTTTGGTCCTAATCATTAGAAAGTTAAAACGGTTCAGGCACGGGTGGTCAGGTCAAGAAAGTTGCATATGATTTTAGGAAAGAAAAAAGAAAATCAATAATAAATGTTATTAATGTTGACAGCTAATGTATTTTGGGAGCACAATTTGGTTGCAAAGATTATCTAACGGTTGATAATGCTTGTTTATGTAAGTGGCTCTGTCAGGTCACAATTTGATTGGTGGGGGTTAGCGGTTGCTTCTAATTATTTATTTCTCGTGTGTGTGGAACCTACACCAGACAGAGTTGCCATTTATCGGACCAACTGACTAGACTACGAGGCAATGTAAGCAGCGAAAATGAGATCTATCTATAATTTTTGATATTTATAATATTTATATGGGAACGGGATGTAATTTTAAATTTTTTAAGTTGATTTTAGAGTCAAAATGAGTGACTAGAGAGATTATCGAGTAGAATTATAGATGTTAGAGATATCAATTTTTATTAATATCTAGCCGCACCGATATAACAGTGGTAGTGATTCTGATGATGAAAATCTAGTTTGCCTAAAAATGGATCTCACCCTCGCAGCACACGACAAATATTAAAGCTACTTGACTTGTATTACATTAACACCCTAACAACCTTGCACATGATCCATACCAGCTATGATGACAGAGATCACACATAACTTGAGAAACATTTACTGTAACTTCATGATTTTGCTTAACTTGATGGGTTCGTCTAACATGGGGTGAAACACTTTGTGTGCGCGGATTTAATGACACGAGTTTAGGCTCATATCAAATGTATTGATGAATATTGATAGAATATATTATTGTAATTAATTATGAATTTAATTGGTTGATGGTGTATTAAATAGGTTTTTCACTCTTTTTGTACCGAGCATGGATCATGTCCAAGTCCAATTGGGTCAGGTAGGCGTTTAGGGTTGGAAAAAAATTGATTTTTGGTCGGATAAGATAATTGTGTTACGAAACATTTGTATGTTCGGATGCGGATAAATTTAAATTTTTGAATGTATTCAATTAACTATATTGATATTGGTTTAAAGCTGGACAAGTAAATCGTATAATAATTCATACTTCAGACAACTAAATCATACACGATTTTGATATTTGAACCTGAATCTTGTTTTAAACCAGACAAAATATTTGTGATTTGATTAGGATCCGATTTTTAACCGGGTAAATTTGTATATTTGGACCCATATTTTAGACATGTAACTTATGTCCAAATTAAGTTTAATCCAACTTAAACAAATTTGATGTCATCCTGACCAAACAGAGTTTTGCTACTCCTAGATAAGAGTATAAGACTGGAACACATACCCAAAAAAAAAAAAAGACTGGGAAGCCAATTTTTTAAAATTCTTGACAGTCATCTTAAAATGTGGCAAATGTTAGTGTCCATAACCTAGTGTTACGTCATAGCCCCATGCTCAATTTGAGCTGCTCTATGCACAGACCTTAATCTTATATAATATGTCAAAATATCGATTTTAGGAAAATGAACATGTGACTCTTAATTATACCTTACAATTGTATCACTGGACCACATATTTGTTCGTTCTATTTGACATGTTTTTTGCAAAAAATGAACAAAAAAGAATTATACTGAATTCTCTGTTTCCTGACAGCAAGGCTTTTTTCCCTCTACCATAGTCATGATTTCACTAGCATCATTGTTTACATTCTTATTATTAACAATTATGTTTTCTGCCATGAGTGGGGAAAAAAAAGAAACAGTGACAGCAATTGATTATAAACAATATATATTAGATAATTAAACCTTCAAATTACAGCAAAGAATTGATGATTATGTTTATTAATTCACATAATAATCCGAAAGGAATAAAGGATAGAGACTTCCCTTTCAATTTTCCACCCTGTAAAACCTATTATAATTGTTGAATATAGACAGCAATCTCTTTCCCTATTCTCACATTTGTCTTACATGGAAAATGCAAAGAAAAAGGCAATGGAGGTTTCAAAAGTAGGCGTTTTTTGAGGGGTCTAAATGCTAATCCATGTGTTATTGTCTTAAAAGGAAGGTCCCATTACGATTCTCTTAATTATGGCATTTAGTAAAAGAAATGTGTTCGCGTGAGAGAAAAAATGAAAGAAAAGAGGTTGCTTTTTCCTTTTTCTTGCTAAGTTTTGTTTGTTTGCCCAGAAAATAAAACAACCAGTTGTCGTTCACTTCATATTTAGCCCTCATGGAATTTCCCCAATGTGAAAAATAACTTTCCCCATCCTCTCCGTGTCTATCCTTTGGTTCCTTTGTCAATTGTTTTTTTGGATGAACTAAAGTAGGACATTGACAACGAAGAAAATCTCAGTCTATCTACTTAATCTCTCTCTCTCTCTCTCTCGTGCAGTTATTCTGTTATTGGGTACAAAAGCGATGGGATCAAATTGAAGCATCAAGATTTCATTTTTTGAAGGTGGGTGTGCTAGATTTGAGGTGGAATACCTTTTCTGAATATGGGTTTGTGCTGTTTTTCATGCTCTTAACGTGTAGAGAGTCATCAAATTCTTTCTGATAGAAGAGGCAAAGGAGCACAAACTAGGAGATTTGAGATTTGTTTTTTCCTTTGATTGGTAAAAATGAGGGATTTTCCTTCCTGTTTCGGTGAAAGTGGAGTCCAAGTTGCTGATTTTTCGTCCTCAGGTACTACCAGAACTGCTCAAAACTTGGTTACTTGTGTTTATCAGTGTAAATTACGAGGCCATTGTTGCTTAATTACTGTTACTTGGACCAAGAATCTTGTGGGTCAAGGGCTTAGTATTGCTATTGATGATTTGTCCAATCGGTGCCTCTGTAAAGTTGATATAAAACCGTGGCTGTTCTCTAAGAGAAAAGGGTGTAAGAATCTAGATGTGAATTCTGGTAAGATTGACTTATATTGGGATTTCTGTAATGCTAAGTTTGGGTCTGGACCTGAGCCTGTTGAGGGATTCTATTTAGCTGTGACCTTTAACCAAGAATTAGTGTTACTTCTTGGTGATCTGAAGATGGAAGCATACAGAAAGATTGACAAAACCTCTGTTCAGTCTAATGCAATTTTCATTGCAAAGAGAGAACACATATCTGGAAAGAAGTTTTATGGTGCAAAAGCTCAATTTACTGACAGGGGGCAGATGCATGATGTATCAATTGAGTGTGACACGGTAGATCTTAAAGACCCGTGCCTTGTGATTCGCATTGACAGGAAGACGGTGATGCAGGTGAAGCGACTCAAATGGAAGTTCCGGGGTAACCATACCATTCTAGTTGATGGGCTTCCGGTTGAAGTGTTTTGGGATGTACATAACTGGCTGTTTGGTAATGCTATGGGCAATGCAGTTTTTATGTTCCAAACTTGTCTCTCCGCGGAGAAGATGTGGTCGACCCAATCAGTCTTTGATCCTTCTGTATTGTCATGGAAGAGCTCTTCACAATGTATGGATTACCCAGGTCTTGGCTTCTCTCTTGTATTGTATGCTTGGAAAAATGAGTAGAAGTCTAGTTTTATCTGCGTTTTACACAAAAACTTCTTGTGATGAACTCGATAGAGCAATTGAAGTATTAGTTTACCAAATTGTTTTTTCCACTTCTCTAGTGACCGACTATATGAATGCTAGGATTGTTTCTGTTACTTTTCTGAAAAAAATCTCCATGTGGAGTGATATTAGGTATGCATATGTTATCCTCCGGACATTATTTTTTTTGTGAAGCATTGCACTCACATCCCCCTTCCTCACACACATTGCCCTGAATAGGGCTCCGAAGAAGAATGCGTATGATATACGGATATCTTGGAAAAGATTTTCTCAGTAATTCTATTCATGCGTCTGAGTTGTGTATCAATTTGCTACGTTTCCGAAAAAGGAGAGACCTGGAGTTAATAATTTGTGTTGAAATGAGATTGATTTGTTTGGTATGCATTCTTGAAAGTGCAATGATGCGTGCAACATTTTTATGATAGATATGCATCTGCTCATTTATATGTTATGGCTGCAAATTGATGTAGGACGGATCTAGAAATCTGCCCTACATGTGTTTTTTGACGAGTTTAAGGCGGTTGGGAAAGGAGTTTGGAAGGAATTATGATGGTTAACGATCGAGAGAAGGGATTTTAGAGGATGTGAATAGTACTCTAATTCGGAATGATAGGATTCGCTTTGTCCGTTAAGAGTGGGTAATTCATTCCCTCTGGAGATTTCGGAGGATGTGAATAGTACTCTAATTCGAAATGAAAGGGTTTGCTTTGTCCGTTAAGAGTAGATAACTCGTTTACTCTATCTTTGTATTCATTGCATAATGTCTCATTGTATGGCATTCTGTTCTGTGAATATTTGAGAATCACTGTAGATATCTCGGTGTAGAAGATAAGTCCAGGATAATCCTTTCTTACATAATCTGAATAAATAAATGACATAATAATGCAACCGAATAAAGATCGAACAATTAAATCAAATAAGACTTTTATATTTAAATTTAAATTTCGAACATATAACTTATATCCGCACTTTATTCAATTTAAATGAGCCAAATTCAATTTAAATGAGCCAAATTCGATCATTAAGACCGGACAAAATCTTGACACCCTACATAAAACTGCATTCCTAAAATTCGAGTGCTCTTCAATTCTTTTTGATAAAGACAATCGTCGACTCTTAAGGCATATCAAGACAAATTAGCATACACTACATTTAAATTGAAATATTGTTTGTTCAAAGACCAATGCAATATCCCTGACAGAAATATTATTGCAACATTTTATGAACATTTATAAAATCATTAACACAGAAAAATACTGAAATGGTAGAAACATACAAAATAACCCTTATTCTTAAATTGAGGGAAATAAAAGGTTCCCTTCACTATTTGCAGCCTCCTAATGAAAAACCAATCCCTCCATAAACTCCCTGCTTTAGTCTGCAGTTGTACCAAAGTGATGGAAGCCATCATCAAGAATTCAGTTTATGTTCTTCGTAGATCTTGTAAAAGCTTGGGCTCCATGGATTATTTTTTTCCCCCAGTATCCGTTAAAAAAAGCCACCCTGTTAAGGAACACAATTTAGAGAATTGCTTAGCATGCTTGGACCAGAATACTCATCTTTAAAAAAGTGAGTAAATATGTGCATGTGAGAGAGACGAAGAGAGGGATAGAGAGAGAGCAGTACTCAATTTATTGGTGGTCGAGGTTTCCAAGCGTCGTCAAGCTCGATAGGTTACCTAGCCAGGCAAAAAGTCAACTTCATCTGAGCTTTCATCAAAAATTACACCAGCAGAATCCCGATTCTCCTCGTTGCCACTATTCTGATCACTACTATAGCTACTCTCCAACAAACTCGTAAATGAAGAACCATCTGATGTATGACTGCTCAGCTCGGATGGCATATAGATCTCACTATTCAAATCGATGTCAAGATCGATGAAACTGCAAAACCCAAGATACTTAATAATACGAAAGTAAAGTTCAAGACGCCTGAGTCATTTTCCCCTTCTTTTAGAATGGTCTCGATAATATATGCAAAAAAACTTTTTTTTTTTTGAGCATCTATAATGTTTGGAATTTCAGAAAATTTCAGTGGAAGATACCAAAAATAGAGCTAAAAATGATATGGATGGAAGCGAGAATAGAAAGGGCATGGCATTGATTTTATAGGAATACTTGCGAACTTATGTTTACATATGAATGCATGGCAGGGGAGGATCCACAGGACTCCAACTAACTTCTCTTATGGCTTCTGGTAGCTAATCCTAAATTGCATGGAAAAAAGGCTTTGATGATTATGACAAAGTAGTAGTACCCATGATAATAGCCGGAAAATAAACTAACCTTCCTTCTGAGGGAAACTCAGCCAACAAGCACATGCCAGGCCTCTCTTGCAAGACCTGCCTGATGGGGATTAGACTGCATAAAATAGCGCAAAGTCATACAATGAAATGAAGTACAAACACATCAATCCAGAGGAGATAACCCTCACCTTGAGTTGTAACACCTCTGATACCAGTCAACTTCAGAAGTTAAACCTTCCCTATTTGATATGTCCTATAAGATTGCAGCAGTCAGAAAAATTGAGCACCAAGCTGGAGATGAAATTCAGTTTAAGAAAATCTACCCACAAGATATCGAAGGAACTTGAAATCTCCTGAAAGAATTGCTGTAAAAAATCGAGCAACTTCCCCCTGCAAATGGCGATCAATGTGAGAGACGGAGAGTCATGGATGGGACAGCAAGATTGTAGTTACCTCTCTAAGGTGCATACAGTCCCTCAAAATCAAAACCTCTAGTTGATGACCACCTAAGCTGCTTCCGAGGTTCCTAATTTTCAATATGAAAAAAAAACTTCCAATCTCAATAAAGAAACACATGAAATGACTCGCCAATCATGGAGTATGAGAGATACACAGACCTCAAAAACAGTCCGGTAATTGAATATGACGTTGAAAAGTCAACATAGTTTAGCTTTCGAAATCCCTGCACAAGTAGAAGAAATAAATACACTTGCCAGAGTTCAACTCAGCAGGTGCCCCACAATTACAAGGAGTCAATAGGTAAAGCCTCGAGATGATTGTTACAAGAGCAACAAAGCTTTAAGATGGAACAAATTCTCTGACTACGAACATAGACAGGATTATATTGTCAAAGGTTCTCATGTTGCTTTCTTTCCATAAGCACCAAAGAATAGCCAAGCGAACCAGCTGCAAATTCTTCTTTTTTGTGATAACCGTCACAGATTCTTCCAACTTCCGAGCCATAAACTCAGCTTTAACACTGCTCAAATTGCAAGCATTGTTGAAGGCCAGGCCAAAATGTAACATTAGAAAATCACCACTTAGTTCTACAGACATACACAAGGATCAGCCGATAGAACACTAAATTTTGGATGGCCACATTTCTAGGAGTCATAACTCATAAATGCCAAAATTCATAGTCAAAGCAACAAATGTCAAGAAATTTACCAGAATTACGCTTAGACTGATGCTGAAAAAAATTAAAATCTGAATGCCTTCGTCCAGTAAATTTTACCTTTTAAAAAATCAAGCCAATGAGGATTGCAAATTGATTTCTTACTTCAGATACTTGTATAATGATTATATTATACTCAACTCTGATGACTAATAAGCTTATTATCAGAGGTCACTAGTTCAGTAATAGAGGAATCACAAATGTTACCCTGTCCATCTACCCCACTAATATCAAGGTTATCATGAGTGTCATCCAATTGTCTTTAAACATACCTTAAGGAGAATGCGAACTTTATAATCATGTAGCTTGAAACCCCTCAGTGCCAGTGAAGTTAGATTTGGGCAATTCTTTACCAGGTCAACACATGTTGGTGACTTCAAACTGTCATCTCGTCCTGATATTAAACATTTCATAATCAGCTTACAATTTAGAACGACTAAGGGGTAAACTCTCATGAACGAGGTACTGCACCTGTTTTGGACGACTCGAAAAATAAACGCTCTATCAAGGGGCAAAACATGCTCACAGACATCAATGTTTGCCTCAATTCAACATGTCTGCTTCCACATCCAAAGATAGAATGAGGGGGGGGAAATAAAGTTTCATGATTAAAATTTAAAATAAATCAATTGCCACTCAAATGGATATAGGAAAAAGAGCTTTTGAAAGAAGAAAAAAAAACCCTATTTACAAGGCTCCCAGAGTGGATGCAAGGACGGGGAAGGCAAGAAAAGTTGAAGCAGAACAAACCAGACTAAAGAAAGGAAATCTAGATTCTATTATATGTATATTTCGAGCCTTCCGTCTAGTCATACATAAATCATCATCTAGTCAGATGCCTGGGCCTTTGTTAACATGAGCACTACAGGTAACACGTACATGAGCATCATCACTTATAACCATGTTACAGAGTGTTTACAACCAAAATGAGCAAAACTGGGTCAAAGGAACTTACAGACCAACAATCTCCAGATCAAGAAGAGAGGGGCACGCTGATAATGCCCCACTAAGTGATGTATTGTCCATTCTTTCAATATTGTAAAGGTGCAACCTTCTCAAAAGAGTCCTGGCAAAATGAGCGGATAAGAGTTAAGAATAGAACAAGTCACCCAACACCGACACAAGGGGATTCTCTTTATAGTTCAATCATACCCAGCAGCACTATTGTCCCCACTTAAAGAGTTTAAGCAGGATCTTGTAAGAATGGATGACTCCTTCCCCTGCCTCGGCTTTTTATCGGTCCATGAAAATTTGGATACATCTCCAGAGTTTCTGATGGTATAAACCAATGGTTGACAAGATCCAGGAGACAAAGTAGGGCTTGGAACTATACCGAGTTTAAGAGACCTGCAAAACCAGTTAAAATGGGAAAATAAAAAATGAGAGCAGCTGCTTTGTAAATAATTCTGATAAAATAATCAAGGAACCACAAATAAGAGAATAAAGCACTTATGCATAATCATTCAATAGTTGTACAAGATTTTCACTCAAAAGTGTTATCCTGTTGCTTTCCCAGTTATGATACCCCAAAAAAAAAAACAATATTGAGGCACAATAATAGAGACCAGAAAATGCTTCACTATCCAGAATTTTTTCCCTCCTATTAGGCAAGGGAAATGAGAGAAGGGACTAACTGTTCTTAAATTATCAGCGTAATGGGGCATGTTTATGATATAACCCATGCCACTCAGGAAAAATGGTTGGACAGCTTGCTAGTTATTAGTCAAAGACGAATGTGGATTGACTGAGCCAGCATTACCACGCAGCACAACATATAATGTGTTTGGTGATCCTTTAGAGATTGCCAGTTAAAAAGTTCACTGGCTAAAAAGATTAAATAAACGCAATAATATAAGGTAATGACTGCATGTGCAGTTTAGCAATCTCCACAAAGGCAAAGATGAAACATAAAATTCTTCAATTAAATACTTACTCAAGGACTCTTCCTGCTCGTTGAATCATTGTAGACACCACTGCATTATTGACTTTTGGGACCACAGTTGTCAAGTCGATATTCGCATAGCACAGTGGATCCAGGGCACACTTATTGAACATTGAGCATGACGTGGCAGCAAAGCATAAGCTTTGTGTGTCAAGCATGGAGAAGACCTGTAGATAGCTATAGACATCAACTGCTTGAAAATTTGGCTTCCTTTCACTAGAATGAAATCCAACAGCAAAAGTGGAAGCACATATTGCTATAGCCACACAGCAACAACAATGAATTCCCTATGAAATACATTAACATAATGGGGATTTCATATGCAGTCCCCTAAATGAAAAATAAAATGAGAATCAGAAGCTTCAGTTCCAAAAACCAAATTAAATGCCCATAATAACAGATACCTGTTATCACAAGACCTATAGATCGAATCAGGGAATTGCAGGCCCGAAGGATGGCCAAAGTCTCATGTTCAAATTTATTCAAAATCTGCTTGGCAAGTCAACATAATTCATTCAAAATTTAAATTTGTAAATGAAGAAAAAACCTACACAAGTAAATCTTTTTTTGTCCTTGAGAAAGTACAAAGTTTTTTTTTTCATTTTAAAAGCAGATATTCCGATAAGGATTTATTATTGGTATAATTATGATCCAGCTCTAGAAAACATTTCCACACTGACCAGTTGTGTTCACTGAAATAAATTCGTATACTCCAAAGAACACCAACATAAATAGCCTAAAACAACACCACTTTGCAAGGTATTGTCCTCTTTGGGCTTAGGCCCTCACTTATATACCACATCACTTGACATCAACCCAGGGATGTGGTACTTTGTATTTCTGAATCACCCCAGCGATGTGATACTTCATACTTTGTATTTCTAACATTCACCATAACTCCAACCTTTATCAATAATAACCAAATCTATATTTTTGGAACTGTTAATGCAAGGACTTGACATTCCTGCCAAAGCACATAAAACTTCCGGATCAGAATTCTCAACTAAAATAAGCACGTTGCATCCATTGAAACAGAAACAGAGACATTGTGCATTCTCAAATCAACACTGATGCTACAGCCTACAGGTAATTCAATGGTACATTCAATAAGTTTATGAGAGAAGGGAAAAAACAAATAAAGAATCTCAACACGCAAACTGCACTTTCCAAATAACATTAGAATTTCAAAGCACTGTCGCATACAGGTATGTTCATATACCGTCAACAACACGCTACAAAAGCATCGCACTGTCCACGGACGAGCTAAATCCGATCGACAAAATCATACGAATTCGGAGAACCAAAGAATCTCACAAAATCAACCGTCAATTTGGGATAAATACCTTGATAGTTAGATCCGGAGGAAGAGGCCAGATAAGAGAATTGTGTTTGGAAGCGCGCTTCCGGGCTGCACGGTTGGCAGCGTCGACGAGGACAGAGCCCAATTTGTGGACGCGATCGATGTGGACGGACTGATTGGCATCGCAAGTGGCAGAGTCGAGGAGACGATCGAGGCAGATGTCGAGGGAGTGCGAGGGGGAGTCTGCGAGGCCGAGAAATGCGTGAAGGAGATGGTCCGTCTGGGGGTAAAGGTTCGGGAACATACTATTTTGAGCAGAAGTGGTGGCTGTGGTGGTGGAGGAAGAGGGGGAAGGGCAGGGACGTTTGGCCATGGTGATCGAGGTGTGGTTTAGGGCATCATCCATGGGAGGTGGATAAGAGAGTGATTTTAGGCGTTCGTGTCTGATTGACTACGCTGTGAGAGTTTGGGAAACGGATACATATAGGCCACGTGGCACACGTGCAGGTACGGTCATTGAGAATGAACCAGGCAAGCTTCTGAAAACAGAACCGAGTATCATCGGGGTAGTGCTACTGTGCTAGGCAGGGGTGCTCACGAGCGGAGCTTCTGAATGTTGGCTCGGCTTGGCATGACAGGAAAAGTTTGGGCTCGGTTCGGGTTCGGGCTTGTGCTCGATACAAGTTTTATATAAGCATTGGAGCTCGGTTGATTTTAGTAATCATGAGCTCGAGTTTGGTTACAAAAATTGGGATTATTTAGCACTACATAAATTAACTCAAGTCTATAAGACATGTTTTGTAAAGTGTATGACAAGAAAAATTAAAATTTTTAAAAATAAAATATTTTATTTGAAAATTCACAGCATATTTTTTTTTCTTAAATGAAATTTTAAAATACTTTATATCTTAAAATGCATATTAGATTTTGAAAAAAATTATATATCCAGAATCACAAATAAATATTTATCCACAAGATCCATCAGCAATAAATTTTATTTTGTCATTTTTAATTACATTTTTTAAGATACTAATATGTGAATTACGTAGGTTTCAGTGTTTATTTATAGGATATGGGCTCGTATATCGATTTTCATACTGTAACCTAAACAATAAATGTTAAATCTTAAGAGAACGAATTCGCTAAACCCTAATGGACTCGTGTATCAGATTTTAATGTTATAATCTAAATAATAAGTGTTATAAACCCCAAAAGGAACGAATTTGCTAAACCCTAACGGGCTCGTGTAAAGAATTTCCATGTTGTAACCTAAAAATCTCGCATTTTCTACTAAAATCCTAAATGTCTCAAATGCTAAACTCTAAATATTAAAACTTAACGGGTTCGGGTACCCAACATAATTTCAATAAAAATACAAAAAATAACAAATATATATTCTAATTCTACTATCATAGTGTAATAAAATTTCAACAAGTTTACTTATCATATATATGAATTACATTGTTTTTAAAAACAATATAATTGTAAAAACGCAATAAAAACTCTTGACAATGAGTCTTATTAGAAAGATTTTTACTCGCTGAGTTTGAATATGTGTTTTTTATTTGAAATCTAACATGTATTTTTAGAGAAAAAAACGTTTTAAAAATTCATTTATTAAAAAATAAATAAAAAATGTGATTAACTGATTTTTGAAAAATTCTAACATGTACCCGCATTAGTTGTTGTGTAGACTTGGCTTGAGTTAAGGCTATCAAAATTTATGATTTATGATTGTGATATGCGTGATTATATGTACATTATCAACGTAAAATATTCGGAATATTTAGCGGAACCGAAAAAATAAACTTCAATCTTTGTTATTAGGGTTGATTACCCAAGATTAAATTTGGAATCGGGGAATTGGGATATAGGACGGTAGTACATAATTCCCTTTTCTTAAGAATACGATTTGGGACGCAGAGTGAGAGAGTCGCTGGAGGCGAAGGTTAGAAAGATGACGACGATTCGCCGACAGCAATTGGCTAAGAAACTAATGACTCTGCTGGAAGACATCAGTGATAACGTGTAATTCAATTTCAATGGATAGATTTGTATGGCATTGTGCTTTTTATTTTGTACTTTGTTTGTTTGATTTGATGAACATGGATCTTTTTTTTTATTTTTCTTGTTGTTTATGTTGATAATTTTATAATCACGAGCATTGATCAGAAAGGACTTGATAAGTTAAAATTATTCCTGAGCAAGCGCTTATATACTCAAGATCTTGGGAAGCTTATACTTGGGAATTGCGAGGCTGCAAAAATGCGTGATTGTCTTTCTGACAAGAGTTATGTCAAGGAGTAGTTACAAAAGGATTGGATTGAGAGGTCCAAACTTGTGACACCTTTATGCATAACTTGAAGGAGTGGATATTTGGTTGACTAGCTATGGCCTTTACTGTTGCATGCAGTTTGAATGGTGTTTACTTAGGCTTTAGGGTCATAGATTTTTTTCTTAGATTTGCAGTAAGCTGCACATGATCAATATTTATGCTCCAGGGAAGGGGCAGTATTGGTATTTGGTAGCCTGATATTATGTGAGTAGGGGTTTAATATGCTAACATAATAAGACTAACGTTCAATATGAATCTCGATCGAAAGTTATTACCAGTAAGGCTGATAGAACAATACCCAAAACAAGAGCACACAAACAGATAATGAAAGAAAAATTGCAGGATAATAGCCTGGTTTTCGAGGAACCAGCACCTCCTTTGTTTCTTTTACTATTGTCCAAAAAGTTACCAACCAGTACAGGCGTTACCACTACATATACTACTGAGCAAAACAGAAAACCAGAATAAAGCAGCTACCCATAGGAGCACAACAAGTGTCCTAGAATCCTTTAGACAGGTGTCCCCAAAATACCCCTCTTGCCCCTCCTCTTGTACAGTTTACTAATGGGCCTATCAATACCCCCTCCTAATTCAGCAACCTTGTCCTCAAGGTTGAAAGAAGGAAACTGCAGCTTAAGCTCATGGAGTAACTCCCAAGAATTGTCACAGTCGGGTAAATCCTTCCATTTCACCAGTACTTCTGTTTGACCATTCAGGAGACGCCTAATCTGCATGATGGCTTCTGGAGCAGTGCGAAATTCTAAGTCACTTGAAAGAGTAGCAGGTAAAGGTTGAGTGATAGCATCAGGGGTTAAAGCTAACTTCAACTAAGAAACATGGAAAACATTGTGAATGGTAGCACCCGGAGGCAGCTGCAACTTATACGCTACCTCCCCCATTTTTTCTAACACTGGATAGGGACCATAAAATCGGGGGCTAAGCTTCTGGAATGGACGCTTAGCCAAAGAGTGAAATTTGTAAGGTTGCAACTTTAAAAATACCCGATCACCTGGTTCAAAACACACATGTCGACGCTTCCCATCAGCAGATTGCTTCATCCTTACTTGGGCCACAACTAAATTGTTCTTGAGCTGAGCAAGGATGGCGTTGCGCTCTTGCATCAGCTGGTCCACAGCTTCCACTAAGGAACCATCTCCAGAATGCTTGAACAAAGTGGGAGGAACTATACCATAAAGAGCCTAAAAAGGGGTCATGCCTGCCGAACCATGGAAAGTTGTATTGTACCAAAACTCTGCCCAAGGTACCCATTGAGTCCATATCTTAGGATGAGAGCTAACAAAACACCGCAAATAATCCTCCAAGCAGCGATTCACTACCTCATTTTGGCCATCGGTCTGAGGATGATAGGCAGTACTCATTTTCAGGGAAGTTCCTGATAGCCTAAATAACTCCGACCAAAAATGGCTAACAAAAATCCGATCACGATATGAGACAATTGATTTTGGAAACCCATGGAGGCGCACGATTTCCTTGATGAACAACGCTGCCACCTCTTTAGCTGAGTATGGATACCCCAAAAGCAGAAAATGAGAATATTTTGTCAAACGATCCACGACAACTAGAATAGTATCAATCTTGTGGACCCGCGGTAACCCTCCAATAAAATCCATAGATATGTCCTCCCAAGAAGAGTTTGGAATTGGAAGGGGCTGTAGTAAGCCTTGTGGACTTAGAGTTGAATATTTATGGCGCTGGCAAACATCGCACTGAGCCACATATTGCTTTATATCGCTGCGCATTCCCCACCAGAAAAATACTTGGGAAATTCGTTTGTAAGTACGAAAATATCCAGAGTGGCCACATTGAGGGGTGGCATGGAATTCCTGTAAAATGGTGGAAATTCGTGGCGAAGCTCTGGGAATTACAAGCCTCCCTGTGTGAAATAGGGAACCACCAACCAAAGTATATGGGGGCTGGCTGTGAATGTCTAATGTCAGAGCTTGAATAATTTTTTTTAATGCAGGATCCTGTAAGGCCTCTTCTTGCAAGGCTTCAAAAGTGGAACAAGTAGACATTGAAAGGACAGCAAACTGAACCACAGTATCATCCGAATTTCTCAAAAGTTCCACAGTATCCACAACGCCAGCTTCTTCCTTCCTTGACAGCGCATCAGCAACTCTATTTCGAAATCCTGGATTGTACTGAATCTCAAAATCAAAGCCCATGAGCTTAGTGATCCACTTTTGTTGACCTTCATGGATTAATTTCTGATCCAAAAGGTGGCGCAAGCTGCATTGATCGGTGCGGACTACAAACTTCCTGCCCAATAGGTAGTACCTCCATTTGTGTAGGGCAAAGACAATTGCCATGAGCTCCCTCTCATAAACAGATTTTGCTTGAGCACGTGGAGATAATTTCTGACTGAAATAGGCGATGGGGTGGCCCTCTTGCAAGAGTACTGCTCCAACTCCAGTACCTGAGGCGTCAGTCTCAACAACAAAAATTTTAGAAAAATCTGGTAAGGATAATACTGACACATGAGTCATAGCCGCCTTCAAGTCATCAAAAGCCTGGAGAGCCAAGTTTGTCCATTGGAAAGCATCTTTGCGAAGCAAGCTGGTCAAGGGGGCAGCCAATGTACTATAATTTCGAACAAATCTACGATAATATCCAGTGAGGCCCAAAAATCCCCTCAATGCCTTAACATTGGAAGGTTTTGGCCAATCAAGCATACACTGAATTTTTGTAAAGTCAACAGCAACCCCTTCTGAAGAAATAATATGCCCCAAGTACTTCACTGACCCACTTGCAAAAACACATTTTTTACGGTTAACCACCAATTGATGTTGAGTTAGAAGGCTAAAAACAGTCTTCAAGTGATCAAGGTGAGAAGAGAAGCCCTTGCTAAAAACTAGAATGTCATCGAAGAAAACCAAGATGAACTTGCGAAGGAAGGTCTTGAAGATAGTGTTCATCAGAGATTGAAAAGTCGAAGGGGCATTACTCAATCCAAAGGGCATGACAAGGAACTCGTAATGCCCTTCATGTGTGCGAAAGGCCGTTTTCTCAACATCAGCCTCACATACTCGAATTTGATGGTATCCAGATTTCAAATCCAGCTTCGAGAATACAGTGGCTCCATTCAACTCATCCAGCAGTTCATCAATATTTGGTATTGGGAATTTATGGGGAATGGTTATTTTATTCAGTGCACGATAATCCACGCATAACCTCCACCCCCCATCTTTCTTCTTCACCAGTAAAACAGGACTGGAATATGGGCTGTTGCTGGTTTTGATAATCCCGGCTGCTAGCATTTCCTTGACAATCCGTTCAATCTCTGTCTTTTGATAATAAGGGTAACGGTATGGCCTTAAATTTGGAGGCTCAGCTCCTTCGCGTAACCGTATAGCATGGTCCTGAGCGCGAGCCATTGGCAAGCCATCTTGCGGAAAGAAGACACTGGCGAACTCAGAAAGAACAGACGTCAATTGTTCACGCCAAATGGATGGCATGGAACTGGAACATGCCAAATCCTCCCTGATGGTGCATCAAATGCCACTAATTGTCTTGCCCCAAATTCCACCATGAAGCCAACATCGTCATTCTTCAGTAATTTAAACAAAGTTTTGAGTGAAACCAACGTTTTAGAAAGGGTAGGGTCCCCCTGCCAGGTAACTGGAACACCATCCCAAATAAATTTCATCACCAACGATTGATAGTTGGTAGAAATTTCACCTAACTTTTGCAGTTAAGCCACCCCCAACACAAGATCAGTGCTACCCAGATCAAGAACGTGGAAACTTTCCTTTAACGTAATGCCCTGAATGACAAGCTTGGCCTCACGAAAAATTCCTCTACCCTTGACACAGACTCCATTCTCAACCTGAACTGCGAAAGTGCGCTGATCATCAACTGGAAGCTGCAACCTCTGCACCAGTTCCGATGAGACAAAGTTGTGGGAAACACCACTATCAACCAATACAACCACTGAATGACCTTCGAGCAACCCACTAAGCTTGAGTGTACTTTTCCCCGTGGAAAATCCCATGATAGAATGCATAGATAACTCTAAAGCTTCTTCCAGATCAGCTTTTACAAGAGGGCAGTCTTGCTCATCTGCCACCACAGTGGGCTCATCGTCCTCCTCCTCCTTGGCGACAATCAAGGTGTGTAGGGACCGATGTTTACAACGGTGGCCCGGGTGGAACTTCTCATCACAGTTAAAACAGAGGCCCTTTTCGCGGTTGTGCCTCTTTTTCTGATAAACGGCGGAATGGTGGTTTCTTGGCAAGCATATTAGAACGCTTTGCACCAGATGGCGTAGCCACAGCTTCGCGAGGATCAGACTTGCTAGAGGAAAGAGGGTGCAGAATGGTATCAGACATGCGGCCCATGGTTGGGGAAAAACCAGAGCCTCTACTAAAGCTCGCAAAACTGGGCTTTGAAAACTTGGGTTGACGCACTTGGGCCAAAATTAAATTGCGTTCCTCCACCCGATGGGCTAACTCCATGAGGCCCAATAACGTAAGCGGGGGATTGAGGCGAATCTGAGCTCTGATCTCCTCGCTAAGCCCATTAATAAACGCGCCGGCCAACATTTCTTCTCCGACCTCCACCAGTGGAGTCGAGATTTGTTCAAACTTTTCACGGTATTCCGCCACTGTGCCATCTTGCCTAAGAGCGACCAAACTTTCGTAAGCGTTACCTTCTTGAGAGTTGCGAAAACGCTTGAGTAAAGCTGCGCGAAAAACACGCCATGAAGGCAGAGGTGAACGAACTTCTGCCCATTGATACCCAGCTGAGGGCTCGGCCCTCCAAACAAACAGCCACGGCTGATATTTTTTCGTCCTCGCCCACCTGATTTACTGTAAAGTAACGTTCGACCCGAAACAACCAACCGGCCGGATCGTCGCCAGAAAACAAGGGTAACTCGAGGCGCCGACGACCGGAATCTGAATCAGAATGGCGCTTCTCAGAACATTCCTGGGAAGAAGGCGACGAATCTCCCTCAACTTTGTCCTTTCCTTTGCCGACAACATCTCGACCTTGGAGCAAGTCACGCATCTTAGAGAAGCAAGCCTTAAGGAGTTCCATATCAGAGTGCAAGGTTGCGATAGATTCCGTCAAATGCCCCACCTCTTTTTCAATATTGTCTTGACGAGACTCCATGCGGGAAGAGACCATAGTAGAGAGCACCGACTCCTCCGATACCTTTGATAGAACAATACCCAAAACAAGAGCACGCAAACAGATAATGAAAGAAAAATTGCAGGATAATAGCTTGGTTTTCGAGGAACCAGCACCTCCTTTGTTTCTTTTACTATTGTCCAAAAAGTTACTAGCCAGTACAGGCGTTACCACTACATATACTACTGAGCAAAACAGAAAACCTGAATAAAGCAGCTACCCATAGGAGCACAACAAGTTTCCTAGAATCCTTTAGACAGGTGTCCCCAAAATACCCCTCTTGCCCCTCCTGTTGTACAGTTTACTAATGAGCCTATCAAAGGCTAAGGTTCGATGTGAGTCGTTTTTAACTTTTTACCACTAACACCAAGCTTCAATATTATTGTGTTATGAATGCAACCATTGTGGTAAACTAGCTATTGGTCTACTTTAACAGCCTCCCTCACAGCCATTTCTCTGTATGACATTGCTACACCAGTCCTTCTCCTTCAGACTGGGATTACATCTACAGTATTAACAGTACACTGAACAGTTTTGTTTTCAGCCACTGTAGTTAAACGCTTTTTTTTCCCTTTCCAGACCAACATGTTAAATGCCATTTGATGACCATGTGTGAGCCTTCTTCCCCATCTGTCTTGTTGATCACTTGAAATGCTGTTCTAAGATTCTCTTTCACTTGGAACTTTTTTTGTTTTTGTAGTGATAAAGCGTACTTTGTGGATCTTTTTGCGAGGGCATCAAACACACCAGTCATCAAGATGTATGAAAAGGTGATACTTCATTTGCCTATTTCAAAAATAATAAATGTTCTTTAGTGGGCTATCATTTTTACTAGTTTTATAAAAGATGGATTAGGTGGGTTCCTTAAAGCGACTTCTTTTCAGTAAATTCCTATAACTCATCTCATCCCATCCCATACAATTGTTTGTTTTCCAGATATGAGGAAAGCATTGTCACTGGATGTTGAAAAGAAGTCTATCATCCCCCTTAAGCGGCCCATCACTCCTGACGAATTGGAGTATGATTAGTTTTGCTCTGTAGGGAATCTTAGCCAGCTGAATTTGTTGATGATGCCTCAGCATGTGCCCTCTGACTTTTTTTGGAGATGAAGAGATCTTAAAGATATAAGTCAGCATTATGGCAGAAGTGAGTTCTCTACTCTCTTTGGAGTCCTCGTACCGTAAGCTTAGAATCTCTTTAAACATTAATCTTTTCTACATATTATGTTTATGTCTACATTGCCGAGGACAAAAGTTCATGGATTGCCAAATATAAAATGATCTTTGTACTCAGCATTTTAATCTGTACGAAGTTTTGATTCCCCTGCCCTCTAAGCTCTAGAACCTCTAAAGCGTAGGTCTTTTATGAACAAGTCTCCTCTGTTGCCAATGAAGATGGTAAGCTGGGTCTTTGGGGCACACACAAGTTGAATTATGAAGGAATTTGGGTTGGTTATGGTGGATAGGATAGTGGGGAATCGATACAAGTTTTTGGAGGTCCAATTTTTTTGATTCATAATGGACTGATGCTGAATTATCTCAGGGGCCAAGTAAAACTATGGCATTTTAAGCAATTTTGTCCTTCCAAACTTTAGAATTCTTTAGCCATCTAAGGACAAATCAAGAATGGGAGAATATTTTTGGCATCAATTCAGGTGATTCTATATGAAGACAGTGCATTGGTAGTGTCTCCCTGTGGAGCCAGCATATTTGAGTTTTTTGTGATCTTTTTCTCAATTCTGCATACATAAAACAAAATAAAAAGAGAGAATGACACAAGTTTGGTAATTTAAACAACTCTTTGTTTGTACTTAGCGACATCCCCGTGGAATAGCCTGGGTGGCAAGCCGGATTTTGGCATGTGTGGGTTAATGCACACATCCGGTTTCGATTTCGTGCTTGAGATTTTTGCCCGACTGTGTTATTCTATGGAGACTTATCCTGACAAACCGAACCTTAAGAAAATGAGGCATAAAACTTCGGTTTCAGAATGAGTATTGTTTAGTGAGTAACCCTAAATGGAGTTGCCTCGGAGGAAAAATAGAGTTCAAGTTTGATCTTGAATTGATTCGTCTGCATGAAAGTTAGTGTGCTGAACAAGTAATTATTAAGCGATTATGGCATTGCAAGGAACACTCACAAAATGTTGCTATACAAAATGGTTTTACCAAAAACCCAAATACATAGTCTAATCACCTTTCATCTCAAAACAAATACATCCACCTACTGTTCATCTGAAAATAAACTTCATGAACTACTATAGAACCAGTCATTAAACCAAAAGGCAACTAGATTAAGCCCAACTCCGCGGTTGTTAAACCTTGAGCAACTCCTGAAACAAGAAGAAAACGCAGAGAAATTAACCATCAACTCCATGCTGAAAAGCTGCAGGTAGATGCAGATTTCATGAAGGTTTTACAGGACAGACAATACTAGCAGAGGGGAAAATATTAAACCGAACTGACAGCTTTCCATCCTCCTTTCAACTTTTACACAGATACTATGTCTGACCAAATGAACTGAATACGCACAAGTCTTAACTTTTGACATCAGATTGTCTGACAGTTTTTAGTTAGAAGTTAAAACTAGGGGTAGAAATGAGTTCAGCACAAGCTCGATTTGAGCTTGCTCGTAAGAATCAGGCTTGAGCTCAGCTCAACAGAATATTAGCAAGCTTTTGCTCAAGGAAATGAAGAATAGTGACATATAATTAACAATTTCAATTTGCTCGAGCATTTTGTATCTACGATGGAACTGGTCCCATAAAATAAGGACATCGACCATGGGTAGAACGACCTTAACCTAATTAGCAACAATGACACTAGGAAAGAACACGCATCTGTTAAGGAAGTTGAGAATACGTGGACCAAGAAGAAGATAGAATCTCTACCCTTAGCCATATCCAGTTGATTGAGTGAAGCATACCTTTTCTTTCTGTTTGTAGGCGCTGTCAATCTTCTTCATGTACTCATCAGTAAGCTTCTGCATGAAGAAAATGTTGCTTGAGTATTTAAATGACATCAAATTGTAATGCCTTGGAACCTCCGCTTAAAAACAAAGGAAAAAAATAGCAGCACGAAAGTAAGAAATACTTTCTTCATTTTTGCAGATTCTAGAATCAATTAAAAGAAATAACTTTAGACAATCTAGTGAATACATTAAATTTAATCAAGGCACTGTTGCATATAGTAATCACAATTCACAAGACACCGCACTGCTCCCAGAACTGTTAGCAAATTATCATTCAAACCCATGACCATCTGGGGGACTCTGTCCAAATATATATTCTACTCCATTATCCAAAAACAAAAATAATGGATTCCGACTGATTTTCCGACACATGTAGCCGATCTCAAACTTTAGTGATTATTATCCAAGAACTGGAGGAAACAAGATATTTCTACAAAATAAAAACCACTATATCAGTGACTATCGTCTGGGAAAAGGTACAAATATGAGAGAATTAACTTCAAAAGTTTTTTTTTTCTTCATCAGATGCATAAGATGGACTAAAATGTCTAGACATCACAGCAACTGATCCATGATACTAGTTCCATTCACCCAAAAGGTTGCATATTTATTTATGCTGATAACAAGAATCTATGCACCAGTGACTTATATAAATGAAAAAACTACGCCAAAACAAAATATCAATTTACTTGCAAATCGCTCGACAGGTCCTTCACGTTGTCTTCTGAGAGCTTCTTTTCCTAAAGGAAACAAAAAATACAAGTTACAAGTCTAATTAAAAGGTAAACTATAGCATGAGTAAATCAGAGGATCGTGTTTTTAAGAAAAAAACCTTCTCTAGCTTTTCAGATGCCTTCAAAGCATCTCTTCTTATATTTCTTACTGCCACCTACAATTCAGCTCAAGAGGATAATGAGTATTTTAATGTCAGCCAGTGATTTGACTTATGTCCCAAAAAAAAACTATAATCTTGATGCAATTTGACATGCATGAGTTTTAGCAGCTACATTTTGCCATTCCGAATTCCTTCAGACCTAAGATGATCTTGATTACAAGCAAACAGGCATTCATTCATAAAAACTCGCTAAAAACCTCCATTTTAAATTGATATTTCCTGAAATATCCCATAGCAAATACTTCTTTCAAGAGCGTGGCCTCTAGAAACTTAAAGCAATGGATCAATTGCAACTATTGAGTATTTCAAGCTGTTTACAAGGAATGCATGCGTACCTTCCCTTCTTCAGCCTGTTTGGCTACAACTTTCAATAGATCCTGAGACAAGAAAATATTGAAATAAGATCTCAGCCAAATTGAAAACATTCTCGAGGAAAGTCCAATGTACATTCAGACTTTCAAAGGATACGCAAGTAGCTAAACATGTGTGCTTATTCACATGTGAGAGTGAGAGTGAGAGTGAGAGTGAGAGTGAGTGAGAGAGAGAAGCAAGAGTTCCGATACAAAATCAAGACTTTGAGATTGCCAAACTATAGAGCAGCACTTGTTTAGTCAATTTGCACAGAACTGACCAAACAGGGTGGCAGGATTAAAGAAACTCCCTTCAACACTGTCCTGCCATCGCTGAGGAAGGGGGAGAGAGATCATTATTGATGGGGACACAGGGTAAATAAGTGATCCTGGCCGAGTTATTGCAAATATTACGATTCCAACAGGGAATGCCTTGCACATACAAGGCATAACTAGGCAACAAAACTTTGCAATCTTACATCCAACTGTGAATAAAAGACCAGAAAACTGATGCATGGACTAAAGCATTATCTGCGAAACTAAACTGTTAAAAATTTAAAAGACATATAGAGAGAGAAGACTACTGCCTTGCTGTCAGAACATAAAAAAGGGTAAATCAAGCCAAACAAACTGAAGAGATCTTCAAATTAGATAGACAAGTTGTTCCCATCCCAAACATGGCAATACATCAAGGAAAGTACCTTCCTCCTTTCAGATGTCAACTGCGGAGTTATTAACCTTATCACTTCTCCATCATTGTTAGGAGTCATACCAAGATCAGAGCTGACAATAGCCTTCTCTATAGCCTTCAAGCTGAGAAACACATTGGCAAGTTAAACAAAATGTCAAGACAACATATCAGAGTAACAAATTAGAGCCCTCTGCAAAATAGAAGATATAAATTTGCTACAGCTAAATAAAATAAGACTACCTGATCTTTTCCAAATAGTTTAAGAAAGGCAATCAATGTATCAGAAGAGTCATTGCCAAATAGATGAAGCATACACACTTCATTAACAAATAAGCCAGATACAAAAGGGATACAAAAGGGTTACTAAAGAGAAATCCATCCTCAATAGGTCCCAATCCCAATTAGTTTCATGCTTCAAGTCTAACCAATACCTGGATTTGTCATATGGCTGGATCAAGAGAGAAGTTGCATCTGGTGTGCTAATCTGGGCAATGCTTTTCAAACTGACCGGACTTCCATAATATTCGACCTAACAATGCACTGTTTAGCTACACAAGACAATTGGATAATATTTTAACCAAAAAATAATTTGATAGCTCTAGGAAAGTAAACCATACAGTGACTCTTAAGCAAAGTATGCAGAAGATTCCCCATTGTTGCTAATTCCTAATCTGGAAAACTTTATTTAAGAAGTGGCCCCTTTGCACTCATAAATCGCCTCATAGAATCAGTGAAAAAGAAACAAGGTATAAATATAAACTTTTCACGTAGAAAAATTAAATTACAATACGACCGCTGATGTTAGATTGTTTTTAGATTAGATATATCAAACTTCATTTCATCTGATGCACGAAACTTTAACTTGCACACATTACCTAGACACAGAAGTGGAAAAAAAATTAATCAAGGGATCAATAGACTTTCCCCAGTAGAGTCAAAAGACACAAAGGTATTTGATTTTGCACCTGAATCATTTTCCCTTCACAATCTAACTGTTTTCAGAGTGATTCAGTGAAGTGTGTACTTTCATTTGTGGGATTATGCATTCCATGGTTTCTTGGTAGATCATTCTAAATCGGGATTCAATATGTCAGATTGGAGCATCTGAAGTTGGATCATTGGATGCCCAAAACTTATTCTTCAGTAACCTATTTCTGTACCCAACAATGTTTGGGTGCACATGTTTCAAAGGCCGCTGAAAGGACAGGCGAACATAGGAGAATAAAAAGCCTAGTTGTAGTAGCCTAGTAGGAAACCAGCTACTCAGAGCCATACCTCAATCTTATCTAACATGGCTGTGCTCGATCTGCCTGACCTCACGGAATTGAAATTGGATCTTATTGACTCAAGACTCTTTTCCATTCTTGATTTCTGGAAAGCAAGAATTAAGATCAGTGATCAACTTCCGCTCATTATGACCAAAATCTTTCAAAAAAAAAGAAGTTAAGAAAAGCCTAAAATTCTCCCCACAGGATCACTCTCTACATCTCATAATCAATTATCAGCAACACACTTACAACATCTTTCACGATTGAAGCCTTCTCTGCTTCTATTTCTTCCATCGTAGCACACTTCACAAACCCTGCTCTGAACATTACACACAAATTTGAAGCACATTTTTATACAAGTAACCACAATTTAGTAAATTAAGAGATTTGTAAGAGAATTGAAACTTAATCATTTGAAATGACTGCAGCAAACAGAAACACCAACAAAATGACTGAACCACAGCCACTGAACTTGCCTCTTCTGCTGTTTCACAATGACGGACTTCCTAAAACCGCTGACGGTACCAACTCGAAGTTTCACATAAGACGAAGCAGAGCTCAAGCAACGCAGATTGAGAGAGAGGGATTGGCCTTTAGCGCAGTAAGTTCCCCTCTGATATGAATCTGTAAGACAGGTTTTCTGTGTCGAATAAAAATACGAATCCACAGCTAAAACGAATTCAAATATTAACAGAAATATACAACCAGGCAATGCAAATAAATTAGATGAAAGAAAGGATTGCGGTTAGTTACCTGATAGTGAAAGAACAATCTTGGGAGGGTTTGGATTGGCTAGGAATTTAGAACCTGCAAGGTTTGTCGTGGAGAACGAGACGGCCATGACAGCAATCGCCTTCGATAGTCAAGGACCAGGTAGAGGGAGTAGGTCTTCGTTCGCGGATAAGAACTCTCTTTTGTTCCAAGTGACTGAGTGTTCTCTGTTTCGCTACGCGAATGTCCCGATTATCCTAGAGAGTGGGCCTTCAGGGGTATGTTTTGGTGGGCTTGCTTTTTTAGGTTAGGTACTTAGGTCCAGGTTGTAAGACCAGATGTCTATTCTGCCAGGCCAGAGCCCGCCCAAATCTCCAGCCCAATTTTGAGTGATATTGTTGGTCTTGCGTGCCAGACTTCCAGTCCAGAGATGGCCCTTTGTATCAAAGCCAAAATCATGGCCCAAAAACATCCCCTTCTTGACTTTCTTCCGAGTCTTGAACTCTATCCGGTAGGGGCTTAGGGTTTTGCCGTTGTTCAGGTAATCAGGTTTGTGAGTTTTCTTAAATTTTCAATTATTTTCTCATTCTCAGAAGTCAGAACCAGAACTCGATTGTGTAACTTTTCGTTTGATCTTTAGATTTTATTAGAAGTTGAATTACTATTGTTCGACTTTATTTTGCCTCACATTGAAGATTTAGCTTAGGTAAGAATGTAAGATGGTCGTTCATCGTCTACATTTTGGGTTGCGCATATGCAACTCCTGATGGGTGTGTGTGTGTGTGTGTTTTTTTTGTCTGATGGTTATGAGGATTTAGGGGATTTTTCTTATACTCGCTCTTCTGCTTTTCAAAAATCTGTTTGCAATAACCCTTTAACGACAGATTTGATTTCTTTCTTGCAGTGTCCTCTCAGTGAATTTCAACATGGGCATGGAGGATGCAGGTGTTTTGCTAATGGTTTTATTTTGATTTCGTCAATTGTGTACATGGTTATTTGTTCTCGTGCTTGTTTAATTGTGTTTTATACTTTAACATAATCAAATTTTTCCTTGTTTTGTTGCTTTTGTTTTAATATTTGTTTCAGAATTGGAGAAGAACACAACCTCGAAATCTAAAAAGGTCTCAAGTGAGCACAAAGAACAGTTAGAAAGACTTAAGGAAAAGGTCAGGCTTTTATTGTGATTTTACATTTAAATTCCCAGTTAATGCTACTGTTAGTAGTTACTCTTAATTTTACTTTTGAGAACATCTCTGATCTAAAAAAATTCATTGTTTGTAATGTTATATTTTTCATCATTATAAGAGAAGACGACTTCTCAAATCCAAGTATTCAATACCCAAAGATTTAATCATAAACGTTTCTTTATCGATGTATTAGTGAAATAAAGGTTCTAAAGAGCTGACTGTTAAGGCCTTAAGGGTATTCAAATAGTGGATTAAATACGTAGAGAGTATTGATGATCAGGTCTGTGATCTGGGATATAGACTTTTTGCACTAGTAACAAAATGGTTGGTAAAACTTGAAAGGTTGGTGTTCTCCTCCGCCAACCTTTTTGCCACAGTATCATTGATTTTAAGTTTTGTTTAAAGATAACAAAATGGTTGGTAAACCTACTTTTAAATTTACCTATGTTTTCCATAATCCATACACACGTAAAAGGCAAAGCAGGTGAAGCACACATGCAATTCAGCATTTTTCATAATTAGATTATCCTCAGAGTACTGCTGTAGTATGCTTCCAGTACATTGCATTGTACTGGCTCATATACGATTTAAGCTATTAATCTTGTGAGGCTCGGATGGAAGGGGATTGCAAGGAAATGTGAACTCTCTACCTAAATAGCTTGCAGTAGCTGCATTCCAATATAAAATAACTTAAATAAGTCTTCAGATGACGACGTAGTAAAAAATTGTGCTTATGAATTCATTCATGCAAAACAATGTTTTTTTGCCATGGATAACCGGTTTACAAAACTTCGCTCATCATGCTGCTGTTTTTCTGGTGCAGGACCCTGATTTTTATCAGTTCTTGCAAGAGCATGATAAGGAGCTTCTAGAATTCGATGATGAGGACAATGACGTGAGTGTGCAAACTAAGATCGAATTTCATATGCTTAAAATTGTTTTTCGATGCCTTGATCATATTTTTTTAAACCAATTTTTCTAGGAAGATGTTGATGCTGAGTTGGAGGATGCTAATATGCAAGTTGATGATGAGACCACCGGGCATGATATTTGGACAGAGGAGAAACCATCCCGAAATTCTATCACTACAGAAATGGTTGAATCGTGGTGCAGTTCAATACGAGAAAATGGACAATTAGGTGCTGTCCGCTCTCTTATGAAAGCTTTTAGGATTGCATGCCACTATGGTGATGATGATGGAGACGACTCTTCCGCGAAGTTTAGTATCATGTCTAGCAGTGTATTTAATAAAATAATGGTATTTGTCCTAACTGAAATGGATGGAATTCTTCGAAATTTTTTGACATTCCCTGCGGTTGGTGGGAAGAAAGAAACCATGATAGAACTGATGACCACTAAAAAGTGGAAGAACTACAACCATCTGGTGAAGTCATACCTTGGAAATGCCCTACACGTTTTGAACCAAATGACTGATACTGAAATGATATCATTTACTTTACGGCGTCTCAAATACTCATCCATCTTTCTGGCAGCTTTTCCTAGCTTATTAAGGAAGTACATTAAGGTACCATCTGAGCTATACATCTCTCTCTACAAGTTTATTATTTTCATTGCTATTCTTACATTCCTTTTATGTGAGTGCGTATACAGTGTTGCTTGTGGTAGTGGAACTTGCTGTAGATGTGTCAGGTGTAAGTCCATTGTGTTTGATATAAACTTGATTTTACTCTCTGGTAGTTTGGACTTTGGACGCCATATGACTTTTTTTTCCTTTGCATTTCTTTTAATAAGGGTATTGTACAAGTACCAGTGCCTGGCTAGATATTTTATTTCAGATGGTGATGTTAATGTTAGCTACATTAATTTGTGCCTGTGAAGTTTAAGTGATAAATTTGTGGTTTTTGTGACAAATCTACTGAATTTATGTCATCGTACTCATTCGTTACAATTGGTGACTTTTCAAGTTGTTCTTCACTTTTCAGGTTTATGTTACGCAATTACTGAATTTATGTTATGGTACTCATTCATCATTTCATTGGCATTGTCACTTTTCAGGTTGTTATTCACTTCTGGGGCACAGGAGGAGGTGCTCTCCCTGTCGTTTCCTTCCTATTTCTAAGAGATATTTGTGTTCGGCTGGGGTCAGATTGTCTAGATGAATGCTTCAAAGGGATATACAAAGCATATGTTTTGAACTGCCAATTTGTAAATGCAGTAAAATTACGGCATATTCAGTTTCTTGGAAATTGTGTTGTAGAACTTATCGGGGTTGACATTCCAAGTGCCTATCAACATGGATTTGTTTTTATTCGGCAGTTAGCCATGATTTTGCGAGATGCAATTTCTATGAAAACTAAGGTATCTTATTGATATTGTTTTTATCACTTTCTAGTTATGAAGCTTTCTCATTGAGTTGTTGATTTTCTTCACCTTGAAATAAGATTTCACCTTGAGGCCGTAGACTTGGAATGTTCTTCTTCTTCTGAGGCTGAGCCAGTTGTTTCCCCAATATTTGTTTTACTAATGCTTCTATTTTGTATTATGTAGGAAGCATTCAGGAAGGTTTTTGAGTGGAAATTTATTAACTGCCTTGAGCTTTGGACTGGAGCTGTCTGCGCATACAGCTCAGAACCTGATTTTTGTCCCCTTGCTTATCCATTAACTCAGATAATTTCTGGAGTTGCTCGGCTAGTTCCAACTGCTAGATACTTTCCCCTTAGGCTGAGGTGTGTTAAAATGCTCAACCGCATTGCTGCTTCAACCTGTACTTTTATACCAGTTTCAATGCTCCTCTTGGATATGCTGGAGATGAAAGAATTGAATAGGCCCCCTACAGGGGGTGTTAGCAAAGCTGTTGATTTGCGTACCATATTGAAGGTATTTTTAATTTTCATACCTTGTCATGGTGAATTATATAAATTCATTAAAACAGAATTTGTTGATGGATGTCAGGTAAGTAAGCCTACCTTGAAGACACGAGCATTCCAGGAGGCATGTGTACTTTCTGTGATTGAAGAACTTTCTGAACATTTAGCTCAATGGAGTTGCTCTGTTGCTTTCTTCGAGTTGTCATTCATTCCAGCTGTGAGGTTGCGAAGCTTCTTTAAAGCTACTAAAATTGAGAGGTTCAAGAAAGAAACGAGGCAGCTCATTCGTCAGGTAAAAGATTGGCAAAAACTTTAGTCATGTCAGGGGTTAATTTGAGGAAAAAAATATACTGAGTTACTGGCTTACTGCTTTTGAATGATTTGCCTATGGTGAGCCCATATTTTACATGTAGCAAATTTATGTCATCCGTCACTAATTTTTAGCTTTTCCACGTGCCAGATAGATGCTAATTCAGCATTTACAAATGAAAGACGAATTTCAATTACTTGTCTACCTAATGATCCTGCAGCAGCTTCTTTTCTTGAGGTTTGCATGTCTTCTTTTTGTTCCTTCTGTTGTTTCATTTCTAGTTTTCAATGCTTGACATTTTCTGTGAACATGTTTTTTTATTGCAAAGAGTATATTTAATTAAGTGAACAAAGTAGGTATCAGACTCTCTATCGTAGAAGTTGTTGTTTTGTACTTTTTCATGAGTTGTTGTTTACCTCTATTACTATTTGATAATACTTTGCCTTGTAGAGTTGGATAATATACGACTGAAATTATTGCTGCTTCATAATTAGTAGATTTTGCTTCCTTGTCTTAGCCAGTAGATTGGCAGGCTCGGAAAATAGTGTTGATGTGTAAGGCTTGGGATGAGCCTTGATTTTGAGGCCTGATTAATTTCCACTTGCAATACTTTGTTTGCGATCTTTCCTTAATTGGTTGCTTCTCTGTATGGTGTGCTCTCGTTTTACTAGTTTCATTGATAGTTGAGGAAAAAAAAAGTTGTTAAAATCAGTAGCTTGAAAATAAGTAGTCTTGATAGGTGTGAGCCTTAGCCTACATGGCTACGCCTCCTATGTGAACTGCCTAAGACTATGAAGTCAAGTGTCCAATCACCCAACCCCACTTAATTGTGAAAAATAAATAAACAAATAAATAAATAAATAATAAAGTAACCTAGGCCGAAGCTTGACCTTTGGGTTGGGCCTGCATGTGTTTGGTTGCTGGGCTCAGGCTGCGCTTACACGTTCCTACAAAGGATAAAAAAGACATATTTCCGAGCTTTGCAGCTTCTGGAAAATTTCTTTTATATTGTCGGAGTTCATGATCACGATGATTGACAAATGTTTAACAATCCTTTGAGCAGTGAATGGTAGGAATGAAGTTCGTGGAATCAATCTTCAGTCTTACTAGCTCTTCGGCATGCTTTGCTTTTGATTCATCTTAACAGAGGTCTTTTTCCTTGTTGTAGGATGAAAAGAAGATGGGGAATAGTCCTCTGTCTCAATATGTTTTGACTTTACATCAAAGGGCACAGCAAAGAAATGACTCTCTGGCTGAGTCCAGGTTCACAGTCACACTTCTTGTTAGACTTGATTGATTTAGCTGTTGCTCGATTCTATCTTCTAATGTGCATGTAATTTTCAGTGTGATGGTAGGGGAGCACTCCTCTGCCTTTGGGAGTCAAGTATCAGACACTGATGAAGGTGATGATACCAATACTGCAAAAGGTGCTGCAATCTTCAGCTCCTCATGGTTACCAGCAAGTGATACCAAGTATGGCTGTCAAATTCGCCCTTATTTCATTGTTTGCATTTAGTTGTTGGGCTAAAGGTTGCAATATATTTCCCAATTTTCAGGGCGAAGTCTTCTAAACAGGAGAAGAAGAAGAAAAGGAACAAGAAAGAGGTGGAGCAGCAAGATAAGGTAGCTCTTGATGAAGATCTTGTGGAGGACTTGGTACTTAGTTCTGATGAAGACGAATCTATGAGTGATTCCGGCGATGAAGATGCCAATGCTAACCCTTCTAAACAGCATAATAAGCAGGAGAAACAGCCCGGAAAGTTGTCAGGAAAGAAAGGCAAATCCCTTGCAAAGGGATCAAATCGGAAAACTGACCCCCCATCTGGTAAAAGTAGAAATTTAAAATCAGTTCCTTCTAGAAAGCAGAATAAGAAACGGAAATTTGTCGCAGATGCATCCAAGAAAAATGCCAAATTGCCTGCGAAGAGGGCGAGAGAGAGGTAACTTAAGAAATGCGGTAGATGTGCCATTTGTTTTGTCTCTATTAAATATTAGTAGTGTCATGAAGTGATTTCTGCTTAAATAGAAGCTCCATGGGAGCTAGTTTTGTTGAGATATTTTTATCTGCAATTTTTATTTTTTGTATGGAAGAAAGTTTGAAGGTAAGGAAAAGAATTGAATTGTATCTGTCGACAAGAAGTTCCACATGAACAAGAAGATTACTTGCCTTGCAACATTTATGTAGGAAAATTGTGATTTCACAGGAGCCCTTCCAATGGCAGTCTTCTCTCATTGGGAAACTTTCTAGGGTTATTGTTTGGCTCTATTCATCTTCTTCATCGTTTGTCATCAGATACGCTGAATGAATTGTGAGCAGAACCATGGGGCAATAGCCTCGTTGGTTATATGGTAGAGCTTAAGGTGGATAATTGATTTATGCTGAAGGTCGAATGTCCAAACTAGCGGGGAGTGAAGAGTCCTTCTTTCAAAGAGGGGTTAAGAGCCAATGTTCGTATGGGGTGGTCATCCCCAGTTTGGATCTGATTCGGTTGTCGTCAGTTGTCACTGGATGAATTCAATAGCCAACCGAATCATTAAATTGATTAAATGCCCTTACAGCACTTATAACCCCGCAGCACACGATGGTCGGCATTGAATAGTGAATGAATACCAACCCGTGGCCATGCAAGAAACATGCCATGCAATACATGTTCAAGGACTGCTTTTATGGGGGTTGGAGTTTGTAGAATTTCTTGGGGAACTTCTCAGAAGGTCATCAAGTGTTAATTTCGGAGCACATGCTTTTAAAAGAATGGCATCAAATTTAAGCCAAATGGAGTGAAGCCTAAATGGTCCGTAAATTGTAGACCTATGGGAATTAGCTCACATAGTTGTTTATGATTTGAACTCTTTTGAAATATGACTTTCCATAGATATTGTTGAATTCCTCAGGGGTGTGTTCCGTATGTTTTGAAATTCTCTATTTTTGTTTATAAAAAACCCTTAATTAGCAGCAACAACGACAACAAAAAAGAGTTGGGATGTTTCCGGTAAAAAAAAGAAGAATTGTGAAGACATTTTAATTTCACCTGGCCAAATTGCACTTGTAAATTCACTTCGAAACTCTTAGGATTGTGAACGGGCTTCTCGGCCCAATACTGATTTCTCCTTACAGTGTTTGGACTGACATGTAAGCCTGCCCATACCCCGAAAGAGATTGAACTGCAGGTGGCCCAATTATCATTTCTCGCTAAATCAAAACGAAATCAGATAAAAGAGATTGAAAAAAATGGAAAATTGGTAAAAATGACCCCTCGAAAACCAAAATTCCGGATATGAGGTGCTTTATGAAAAATAAAATAAATGACCTATTTTTTCATCCAAAAGACTAAATGACCCTTAAAAGAGGTTTCGTCTTTCCACTTTTTTCATTCAACACTTCAACTTCTTGCTCATTTGTGTTATATAAACTTCATCCTCTAGGAGGTGGACTCACAACTTTGATACCTTTACAAACGTCCAGAGATTAACATCTTTCATCTCTGGCAATCGAAACCAAAACATAGAGCGTAGACGTTCGTATTGAGGGCAAATATCTCACAACTTTCAAATATGCTTATGCGCATGCATGCGTATTAATAGAGAAAGTTTAAGGTGTTGTTTTTGTCCTTTACGTGGTCTCATTGAGCTTTTGTTTACTATGAGGTCGGGCATTTGTTTTATGCAGTCGGACATTTATTTTATGTGATCGGGCACTTCTTTATTATGTGGTTGGACATTTGTTTTATGCGGTTTTATGCAGTAGACATTTGTTTAATGTGGTCGGATATTTCTTTATTATGTGTTTTTCATGTAGATGTTAAGATTATTTATCCAGCAAAAGGCTAAGTAAATTGTTCTCATATCTTTCATTTGTTCTTTAATCATGTTTTTCTTTGCTTCATGAATAGTATGTATATATGCCGACTGATTCTCGGATTGTTTTGATATGATAATTGGCATACTATCTTGCTTCAAGGCTACAAGGAAAAAAATGCCCTCATGCAACCGTTTATGGGGAATCGAGAGGATTTTGGAGTCCAACACTTCCTATGGATGCAATCAAACGTAGATGTTGACGTGAAGGGAAAGGGTGAGGCCTCATAACTCTAGAGAGGCAACCTCTTCAGTGTTCTAAGACCCCACCCTTTCCCTTCACGTCAATATCGATGTGAAGATTGCATCCATAAGAAGTGTTGGATTCCAAAATCTTTTCAATTGTCGAGGAACGGATAGAGCCCTCTTGCGAATTGCATGAGGTCTTTTTTTCTCTTTTCTTTTCTTTTATGCAGCATTGAAGCAAGATAGCATGTCAATTATCAATTTTCATATATGCACATTATTTTTGACATAATTAAGAAAATCATTCTTAAATATCAGCAAAAGGTTATGAGTCGAAGTTACGAGACGATATCTAAGGACAAAAAACTGCATTCCTACATTTATTGTACTGCTTTGAAATGATGTTCTCGACCACATAATAAAATGATATTCGACCAGAGTGATAGTAAAGTGCTCGACCATATAATAAGTTGATGTCCGGCTAGAGTGATAACATCATACTCGACCACCTAGAATTCTCTCTTTATTACTATGAAAGGTATTTGAATCTTAAAATGACAAAATTAATTCATTTATTTTATTTTTCAAAAAGCAAATTATATACGGGATTTCTATTTTCGAGGGAGTAATTTTTGTAAATTTTCCTGAAAAGATTGAACAAAATTGAAGAAATAAAATAATTATCGCCCATCTGTATTATCTTGTCTTGGCTAAAAGAAAGACACGATTTTCTTCTATTAGAGATGGCCGTGCAACTGCCGGGGTTATGGTCGGCTACTCCCAAAGTCGCCGGGAATTTTCGAAGCAAATCAAAACAATCAATCCCGAAGGCGCTCTGCACCACTGCTTCTCTTGCGTCTCCACCTCCCACCATTAAGGCAAGTGTTTCTTCCTTTATTAAGTGTCTTAAAAAAACTAGCGTATTTTTAGTAGAGAATGTAACCAGAATTAACGGTTGTAGACTGCGTAAATGGAATTTGTTGCGTATTGTGTGGTGGGATGTTTTCCTTTGATGAGCAATCGTTGATAAATGTTCTTGAAACCAATTTAATTGAATATTTAACTTAATTTTGATATGTAGATTGTCGGTGGTAACAATTCAAGTTTGTACGAGATTGGAAATACCGACTCCATTAGTTTTAATAATGATGGTAGTGATGGCGAGAGTGACTGGGTTGATCTGGATGCTGATCTTTATCACTGGATACAGGGACTTCGTCCTGTTCAGGTATAGATTTTGTGTAATCCTGGGTGATTTAATATTTGACTTGTTAATTTAATGGGTCCTTTCAATTATAGCAACTGATTCTTTGGGTGCTTGCAACAATACAGTGGTATCCCGGCCACATTGCAAGAACAGAAAAGGAACTGAAGGAACAGCTCAAGTTGATGGATGTTGTGATTGAGGTGCGAGATGCGAGAATTCCTATGTCCACGACTCATCCACAGGTTAGAATTATTGTTAATTTTGATGTTACACATGGCAAAACTGTAAGGTGATGGATTCGCGTGAGGCCGATAGAAAGTCTGACGCAAGTTCCTCCAATATGCATACTTACATGTCCAGTATATGTGCCATCCATATGTACTGATATAGTCCTCATCTTCACTCTTTTCTCTTCCCTGATATCGTGGCTTTTAGTGTTGGCTGGTGTAGTGGAGGAGCAACAGGCATGTGGTCATTTTTGCAAAGATGTTAATATATTATGGGCTTTCTGTCGACAAACCGGTGTTTTCACTGTGCTGATATTTTGAGGTTACTGAACTAATGTTCTATCCTACCTTATGGTGCAAAGCCTAGTTATTTCAATAGCCAAAACAGGAGTGTTTATTTTCTGTTCAATTTTGTCTCTCATCCAATATTGAATTCTGAGATAGATCTTCTTTAGTATTGACATGTTAAAAGCACATTTATGTAGTTCTAATTCATTTGTTACCTTTTTATGAGCAGATGGATTCATGGATTGGTAATAGGAAGAGAATTTTAGTGTTAAACCGAGAAGACATGATATCAACAGCAGACCGAAATGCTTGGGCATCTTATTATGCGAGACAGGGAACAAAAGTTGTCTTTTCCAATGGGCAATTTGGAATGGTATAAAATTTAAGCTGTTCTCTTTAAGTTTCGTACAGATTGAACAATACTATTGCATGTTACACTCTTTTGAAAATTACAGGGTACTACGAAGCTAGGCCGGCTGGCAAGGTCACTAGCAGAGGGGGTCAATGTCAAACGCAGAGCCAAAGGACTCCTTCCTCGTGCAGTAGGTTTTCCAGTACATTATATCTTGTTTTTGTAGTCAAGCGCTTGTTATATTCAGCTCAATTAAACCAAGCCTTCAAACTAAATTAGTTAGGTTGACCAAATGGATCTGTTCCCTCATTTCATTATGAAGGATATATTTTTCCAGAGCTTTATAAATAGTTTATTCTTTTAGAACTTTGACTCTTCACAGTGACTGGTCGGACATTTGCTCTTAGTGGCTCTTGTAATGATGCTTTAATGCCGGATTCCCTTGTTGTATTATCTATTTATCTTTAGTAGTTGAGCTGCTTTTAATAATTTTCATGAATTTACACCTCACTTCAGAGTATTAGAAAGAGCTCTAATGTCCATGTGGTATTGTGAGAGAAGACATGCATATGGTAGATGCTTGTTCAATGAAATAGAAAACGATGAAAGTGCAAACTGCAAGTCAGCAATTGTGCTGTTACTCATCTCCCTTACTTAGGTCTTCACTATATTAGTGTCTGTAAGGCTCACTTGTGATGCTTGACAAATCATATTGCTATATTTTAAAGGGATCACCTTAATTGAATGTTGCACAGGTTCGAGCTGGAATAGTTGGATATCCTAATGTTGGGAAATCATCTTTGATCAACCGTTTGCTAAAGCGACGAATGTGCTCGGCAGCTCCCAGACCAGGTGTCACCAGGGAATTAAGGTATTTATGTTGTTTGCTTCATTGTGTGTAAGGCGAGGTGCGGATGAAATCATGAAAGTGAAAGGACCTTCAAATGCCTGAATTTTTACCATTGAGTCCTGAATTAGATGCATTCCTGGAGAATTTCTGAAGTTTCATCATGCTGAGAAAGTGAATTTTATGGGTAATAAGTGCGGCGAGAAATATGAAATTTCAGTGACAATTATCACCTTTTTTTCCCTTGAGCTGTGCAAAGTTTTCCTGCCAAAAGGTTTTGGGGTTCTATCCTCATGACAGAAAAAAAAAGAATCTTTCAAACTTAGTCTTATTTAGTTATTATAAACAGGATTGATGCTGAGAAACATGACTATAGCGGTTCCTTAACTTGTCTATTTTTCTTGTTCATTTACAAGATGGGTTCGCTTTGGGAAAGACCTTGAGTTGTTAGACTCTCCTGGAGTACTCCCAATGCGAATTAATGATCAATCAGCTGCAATAAAGCTTGCTATATGTGACGACATTGGAGAGAGATCCTACACTGTTGCTGAAGTTGCCGCGATTCTTGTGCAAATGTTGACAAGGCTTCCAGGCATAGGTATGCTTTGTTTCCTCTT
Organism: Euonymus europaeus; assembly: GCA_963580455.1. Lineage (NCBI taxonomy): Eukaryota > Viridiplantae > Streptophyta > Magnoliopsida > Celastrales > Celastraceae > Euonymus > Euonymus europaeus. The sequence continues at coordinate 25,444,660 of OY756962.1, forward strand.
GAGATCATTCCTTTCTTTGAGAGCCTCTTCCTTCAAATTGATCTTGCTTTGCCAGGGGTCGAAGCTCTCCAAAGGCGGTATAAGATTCAGGCAGATGGTGACTGTGGTAAAACGTATGTCTTATTTTAGTTGCTTCTTGTCTCTACTTCTTTTTATTCCCAACTTTTTAATAGGTAAGAAAGAATTTTTTGAAAGAAAGAGCAAGAAGCTCTGGTACACAATCACTCACAATGGAAAGCAAATATACTAGAAAGTTCAACTGAGTTAGGAGACCAATCAATCAAATTGAAAACCAGACGTTGTAGACGTGGACCATATAAACACTTACCTATACTATGATACTTAACAAACATCTCATTTCAAAGAAAGTTCGAATGTTTCATGCAGATTTGTACACAAGCTTGCAGTTCACTTGTTCAATGGGGATGTCCATCAAGCGGGATTTCGCATCCTGGCTGACTTCCGTAAAGGGCGGTTCGGTTGGATTGCACTGGAGAGGCCTCCCAGGTAATGCTTTTGTATTCTTTGCGTCCTGGATTTCTACAGCTTTGGCAACCAGGAGCAGAGGCTGGTGTCTTGTAAATATCTTGCTAAATTAAGGCTGGGGGTACAAGAGATCATCATTTTGTTGTGGTTCACTGCTTGAAGAGATGCAACGGAGCAGTCACTAGAGTTGTGAGGTTTTGATGGGGTAGTATAGAGAAATGGAGACTAGGTTCGGTTGGTGTAACAGAAGGAACTTTTTCGTCTCTATCGACACACGTCCAGTGTCCAAAGGTTTATAGCAAGGATTGCTCCAATTCATCACACCTCAACAAAGATCTAATCCTAGGGCAAGCTCGATTGAGCAATGGCTCAAACATGTCGGTTGGACTGTCCGCAACATCTATATTTAGCATCTGCATCTTCAAACCATAGTGTATTTAACAAAATGTGCAATTGCAATGATACATTGATGAAATGTGCATCTTCATCTATAACGGTGGAAGAAAATGTGGTAGAATCATCTTTCTTCGGCCAATTATCTTTGATTCTGAATGCTGGCATCGCCCGTTCAATTGGAAGCCATTCAGCAGTTTTTAAAAAAAATCTGATAGCAGTATTTTCTCAGCGTATCAACACTTTGTTTGAAGTCTGAAACTAGACTCAACAAAAGCTTCATTTCCAATCTGTCCAACTCTCGTATGCATACTCCTCTAACTTTGGTATAGTATGCATTGTTGAAGAATCTGCAAAACATATTTCGGAAGATGAGAATCAAATAAATATGCTAGTGATCCAATCCAGGGACTTATAAATATACAAGAAAGCAAATCAAACAATCCATAAGGCACAAAAAATTTGAATCAAGAATAGCAGGAATCGAAATGAACTATCGGGACGAAATAGATTTAGCACACCGAGTAAATGAACTATCGGGACGAAATAGATCGAGCACACGAAGTAACACAAGGGCATTGTTGAAGAGGGTATTATCAGGGAGGACGTGGTTGAGAGACGATATTATCCATAACGATGTTGCCCAATGAAAGAAACGATAGTGATTTAAGTGTACAAAGTTTCTTTATCATAAGTTGTTCAGTTGAGCAATGAAATGGTAGGGTGTGATAACGCCATCCTTAAAAAATAGAGGATCAAAATTAAGTTAACCAAAATTGAAATATAGTTGAAAAATAATAAGTGCATATAAATCTGTTCTTAGTTATTAATATATTATCCACATAGCATCTTCGAGGCCCAACCCATCCTGAGAGAGTGGGCTGTGGGCCCAAGGCCCGATTAAAGATGCAGCATTGTTATAAAGAGATAAGGACGAGGTCATATGCGTAAATCTCCTAGGATCAAGATTCAAGAAACGGAAGACCCACGCCACGCATAGGCACGACGGCACCCTCAATCTTCGTTTTCAATTTTTGGGAATAGTTTGATTTCCCTCCAATTACCGCACGAACTATTTTTGATCTCATCTGCGTTTGATTAAATTGCTTTCCAAATCCTTGATTTCAATAAAAGGGAAGGTAGTTTCCTCTCCCTCCCTCCGTCCATCATCCTCTCTTACTCGGTGCCACAACTAGGGCTTTTCTCGGGAAAATACAGGGTTTTGATTGCTTCACCGCTCAATCAGGTACTAGCTTTAGTCTCTATATTAATTTTTTCCTACATTAATTGTTCTGTTTAGTCTGATTTTTCAGATTGTATGTGAAAAAGATGTTACTTTCCTTCTATATATCGGAAGCAAGAGAAAGGAGTGGGTTTTTTTGAATTATTTGCTGTTTTGGTGCTTCATTTACAGTTTTCTTTAACCTTTTAGAATTTTCCCCCTTTTTCTTTTGGTGGATGAGTTACTCGAAGTAAAGGAAATCTGAAACTCGAGATTTTAATGTCTTCAGTTTAATTTATTGGGTTTTCTATGTTAAAGATTGATCCCCTTTAGTGTTCAAAGAATTAATGGGTATTGTGATTTCTCATTCGGTGTCTAGATGTTTTCTTTGTAGACTGTGAGAATACATATCGTACGAAAGATTGAGATTGTTGTTTTGTGGGAGGGATGTGAGGACTACAAGTCTTATCTCTTCAAGATATGGACTTTGTTTTATAGTTTATGGTTTCAATTTTGGAACATAAACTGCGAATAATTAGTTTTAGGTCATTCATTTCTTTAAGTTAAGTTATCTGATAGGGGTCTTTCCATTTGTCTGGTGTTTTTGTGTTAGTTGCCTGTTTAACGGTGTTCTGAGTCTTTTTACTTGTAGTTGTACACTTCATGACTACTGATATTAGATACTTTACAGACTGTGGACATGCCTTTGTATCTTTATCTATTTAAATGGATTTATTAAAGGAAATTTGAGGTGAAACAAGAGAGAAGATTTGATTATGCTTTTATACTTCTTCATTTTCTTTTCTTATCCATCGCCACCGGCATTACCATTATTAACTACAGTTTAGTACTTTGGTCTTATTTTATGAAGTTACCTCATCTGGCCTGGCAATGTTCGAGACTTTGACCTGTAAATTGTAATTTATATTACTTCTCATGTTGCTTGTAAAAGAGTAAAAGACAATCAAAGTACTTTTCTGATATACTATCTCTTGGCAGACGTAGTTGTAAATTCTCTCTTTTAGACATTATTTATTGATTGCTTGGGTCATTTTAGTTTAGATGATTAGATTTATGTGGTACTGTACTTGTTGTTAATCAACTCTTGAATAGTTACCACCCACTGATTGAAAATTTCCTCTATTGTTGCTATTGAACTAGTTTTTTTGTCTGACAGCATCATTTTATCGATAATTACTATTGTTTGAGACCACATGAGGTATAGCTTGGAAAAATTCAAAGCGAAGACTTAAGATTATGGATGATTTGAAGTTTTTTATGTAATTCTCTCATCACTTTTTGTAGTCTTCTGGAAATCAATTTATTTGCTACTTAGCTTCTCGTCTAGAGCATAGACCTATTGATGCACCGTTGTTTTACCTGTGTCTTAGTTGATCCATGGATTTAGTGATTTTATATTTTGGGAGTGATGAATGGGTTTTCTTATCTGATGTTTATAATTTGCCAAATCTGTCAAGATTTGGGTTTCACCTGACTGCTTTTAATTTTAAAGATTTATTAACATAAAAATTGTTGAGATCAACGGTCAGTCTTTGTTCCTTGAAAGATAATGCTATATTCTGAAATAGTAAACACAAGTATTGGGGATAATTTGGAGGTCTATGCTTGTGCTATTAAGGCACATTAAGTTGTGGTTTGCATTTGCTTGTGTATTTCTGGTCAAAATTTAATGTGTTATGTCTTATGGAACTTTACAGTTAAGTTGACATGGATTCTACAACGCAAATTTTCCAACATCGATTATCAGTCAAATTGTGGCCTCCAAGTCAGGGTACCAGGCTGTCACTTGTGGAGAGGATGACAAAGAATCTTTTGACCCCATCTTTTATCTCCAGAAAATACGGCCTGCTCAGCAAGGAAGAGGCTGAGGAGGACGCTAAGAAAATTGAAGAGGTAGCCTATGCTACTGCAAACCAAAACTTTGCGAACAAGCCAGATGGTGATGGAAGTTCTGCAGTGCAAATTTATGCCAAAGAATCTAGTAGGCTCATGCTGGAAGTTCTTAAAAGAGGCCCTAGAGCAAAGGATGGAGAGGCAATGGTTGCTGAGAAAGGTACTGCCGCTCATGGAACTGTCTTCGATATATCTGGAGGTTCCCGGACATTTATTGATGCAGAGGAGGCTAAGGAGCTCTTAAAACCTCTAAGAGAGCCAGGAAACTCATTTACTAAGATATGCTTCAGCAACAGGAGCTTTGGATTAGATGCAGCTCGTGTGGCAGAGCCTATTTTGTCTTCTATCAAGGATCAGTTGACAGAAGTAGACTTGTCAGATTTTGTAGCTGGAAGGCCAGAGGCAGAAGCTCTTGAAGTCATGCACATATTTTCTTTGGTCCTGGAAGGTTGTAACTTGAGGTATCTGAACCTTTCAAACAATGCTTTGGGGGAAAAGGGTGTTAGGGCATTTGGAGAGCTCCTAAAGTCTCAGAGTAATTTGGAGGAGCTGTATTTGATGAACGATGGTATTTCAGAGGAAGCTGCCCGAGCAATTTGTGAGCTAATTCCTTCAACTGAGAAGCTTAGGATCCTTCAGTTTCACAACAACATGACAGGAGATGAAGGTGCGCTTGCTATTTCTGCAATTGTCAAGCATTCTCCTTCATTGGAGGATTTCCGATGTTCTTCTACAAGGGTAAGTGAAGATGGTGGCATTGCTCTTGCTGAGGCACTCGGGATGTGTAGTCACTTGAAAAGGCTTGATGTGCGTGACAATATGTTTGGTGTGGAAGCTGGTGTTTCTCTAAGCAAATCTCTATATGCATTTACAGATCTTACTGAGGTTTACCTCAGTTATCTAAACTTGGAAGATGAGGGGGCTGAGGCACTTGCCAATGCTCTTAAGGAGTCTGCACCTTCACTAGAGGTTCTGGACATGGCTGGCAACGACATTACAGCCAAAGCTGCTTCGTCTTTAGCAGCCTGTATCGCTGTAAAGCAATTCCTCACAATATTAAACTTGTCTGAGAATGAGCTGAAGGATGAAGGTGCGATTCTGATTGGCAAGGCGCTAGAAGAGGGCCATGGTCAATTAACTGAGGTTGATTTGAGCTCAAATGCACTCAGAAGGGCTGGAGCTAGGTATTTGGCAGTGTCTGTTGTTCACAAACCTGGATTGAAGTCGCTAAATATCAACGGAAATTTCATATCTGACGAAGGAATAGATGAGGTGAAGGATATGTTTAAGAATTGCCCTACTTTGCTAGGATCCTTGGATGAAAATGACCCTGATGGACTAGATCTTGATGATGATGCTGAGGAGGGTGCCTTTAATGAGGATGAATTGGAATCAAAACTGAAGGGCCTTGAAATCAAGCAAGAAGATTAAAAGATCAATTGTCGGTGTTCTTGTCTTGTTCAAAATGGTATCCATGTATTGCTGATGTCCATTGATAATACTAGACTCATGCATATCACTCATGTTCTAGAAGTATCTCTAGTTTCCATTTAGAAATTTGACATAAAAGGTTACAGTTGTAGACTTGTAGCTTAGTAAAACTTCCTTTCTGCTCCTTTTCGTAGGCACCATTTGTTTACTAGCTTATATAGCTTGCTTTTAGTAAAATGCTGTGTAAACAAAAGGATGTTCAGGCGACCCGTTCTTTAGGCCGTTCCCATAACAATCTGAAGAACAGTTTCAACATAGAAAAAAATACATACAAAAGAACGTAGAAAAAATGCAGATTTTACAATCTTTTATTGTGAAAAGAAGTTTAAAAAGTCACCGGTTTATCATGCAGCAACTGGAACCTTGACCGACTCCAATATTTTATCATCTAACTCGAATGTCATTGGCTTCTTGTCTCTTCCGATCTTTACATACTCTTCAAATCGCTCCTTCAAGTCCTCGGGAAGGTTTGTAGTGCCACCCCACCCCAAAATGTCCTTGGCTGCTCTTGGTTCTGCATAGAAGTGCTGCACAATACATGGTTCATAAAAAAGTTCTAGCTCCAAGTGCAAACAGTTTTCAGGAGTAAACACAAATGCAAGTGGTAAGAGAAGAAAAATAGCGCAAATCTACACATTATTGCAGAAAGTTAGTCGGTTCCCAGAGTGATTTCATGCAAATTCAGATTGCTTACTGATGTGCAGTGTGACGTTATAAGTCAAAACTGTTTTTGTCTAGAACAAGGTAATTTATATATCGTTACCATATTGCGGAATGGAAAAGCCTTCTTAGCATCAATTCCTAGGGCCTTCGGATCATAGTGCACGATTTCAACTGGTAGACCTGCAGCCTGAGCACAGAGTTTGGCCAAACCATCCAAAGTGACAGCACGATCACTAACACAGTTGAATATGTTACAACATGCTGCATCTGGGTTCTCAACAGAAAGAGTAAGCATTGAGGACAAGTCCCTCACATGGGCAATGTTTGTGAGTTGCATCCCAGAACCAGGAATTGGTATCGGTCTTTTCCGAACAATCCCTGTTTCAGAGTAAAAAATTCTTTATCAGATCAACTTCATGCGTACAACGAATATGGATGTTGTGCCGACAAGGAGGAACAATGTCTATAATCAAGAAATGTACATGTTTTTTCCGTCTATTTATTGCTCTACCTATCATTTTGAGATTGTCACTTACTATCAAAGAACCACTCTTCACAATCTTTGTTGTTGCCGGACCCAATCATGTATTGAGGACGAAATATCGCCCAACTACCAAAAATCTCTTCGATGTACTTCTCCACTCCAACATGACCAGCATCAGCTTTCACAACATCCTGTGAAGGGGAAAAACTTGTCAGAGGCAGTGTTATATACAGTCATATTATACATGTATAATACAAAAGTACAACGAATATACCCCTTCAACATGAGGAGGCTCATCAGTTGGCTTGTAGATTCCAGCACTGCTGATGTACAAGAACTGCTTAACACCAATACTCTTAGCCCAATCCACCACCGGCCTATGATTGAAGTCCGATAATAGAATAAATTGCTTATAAATAGCATGAACTTGAGGCTTTGGTAGCATATGCTATTTATAGAGTTATATCAAACATGAAAATTACTGGACCAGTGATTATGATCTAGTTCTACTACATTAACGATTAACAGAGTGATCTAATGAACCTTGCTTACTGCCTAAAGCAAGAAAGCATAAATATTCACATGTAGTCATGTATGACGGTTTAAACATCCGTAATCCACATATGTTGATTTTCCAGAGAATTTCAATCCTAAGTTTCTCTAATCCGAAAAGGAAAGTTCATATAAATTCATAGGCTTGATCAACCATATATTAAACAGTTACTCTTCTAAGTATTTTAATTGGCAATGTAATATGCTTCAATCATCAAGAACCAAAGGAACAAACCTAACAGTGTCTAGGTCCTTGCCATTGTTATCTAACACCACATCAACTGCTTCCGATCCCACAACCTTCCCAATCTCTGATGGGTCTCCCCACACAGTTTTCCCTCCAGCAGTCACAATTTCCTAAAATAAGTAAATTGACATAAAATCCCATAATCACTAATAAATAAAATGCACAATAGAGTCGAAAGACTTACTGAGAATCTGTTAAATGGGGGCTTTTTCATTTTTTCTGAGCCCTCGTCACCAACAGTCATGATTGTGACTTCATGGCCAGAACCCAGAAGCTCCTTTGCAAAATAGAACCCAATAACAGCATGTCCACCACTATTGGTATTAACAATAACTACCCTCTTCTTCCCTGATGAAGCACTGGCCTTGAGGCTGAAGGATTGGCGCCTAGAACTTGTAGAGTAACTGAAGGTATGAGAAGAGAATGAAAGAGATGAGAAGTGAGAGAGAGAGGAAAGAGAAGAGAGACGTAGAGAGGGAGAAAGTGAAGGAGAATTGGGTTTTGAGATTGGAGAGGAGAAGAGGAGAGAAGAGGCTGAGGAAGAACAGAGAGTGGCCATTTGTGAGTGAAATGTGAATGCTTGAGAACCAGCAGTTTTGTGGGTACTAGATAAAGGTAACGCCTACCTTCCATGCTTCTACGGCGAGTCAAAAAAAAGGAGTGGGACCCAATAATAGTCTTTGACCCGATCTGCGCACCATTGATTTAAAATCTCATCCTGAAACTAGCCGTTACATTTCTCCATTCACACACTCTCATGGCTGCTTCAGTGGAGACACCATCGCCTGCAAGCCTCAACAAGGTATGTATGCCTTCGTCGTAATTGAGAGCTCAAGCTATTTGTTTTCATCGTCATATAATATTTGGAGAAATTGGTAACAGGAGTCTGCGAGTTTTATGGCATCATCTCCCCTGTTCAGCCCTGGCTCCGATAAGCGCTTCTGGAGCACTCTTCGTGGCCAGATCGACGAGCTCCTTGAGGATGGCCACCGAAAACTCTCCGTAAGCCGAGATCATTCCAATCTTGATCACTCTTTAACTGTGCAAATCGTGAGTCTGTTTGATTGGCACCTGCATAAGTTGCTGTTCAGTGGTCGGCATTGATGTTATCGAACTTATCGTCTTTGTGTTTGGGGTGTAGAACGAAGAGAAATCGGAGCTAATGAGGCTTATGAAGGAGGATTCACAGCTTCTGGAAGGAGGATTTGACTCTGTGACCCAAACATTCTCTCAATTATCTAATAATATCGACAATGCTTGTAAGGTAAAAATCGATTGAAAAACTCATCTGAAATGGTAGAGTAGGAGAACAGTGATGGTGTCTCATAATTTTGCTCTGTTTTTAGGGAGCTAGGGATCTGGCTAAGTCACCGACGATTACTGAGATATTCCACATTAATCTCAAGAGCTTGGAGAGTGAAGAAGAGGATTTACTAGAGAAAAAAGAAATCACAGAAGAGGAAAAGAAGGAGAGAAAAAGGAAGCTTGATTCAAGTGATAGTTCAGAGGATCAAGCAGATGATTCACATGAGGAAAATGAGCAAAACCCAAGAGACAAGAAGCTGAAGAAAGCTAAAAATGTTGGTAGATCTTTCTCTATTTATATATTTGATAAATCTGTCAATTGCTGATTATCAGTTTTTTTCACTTCTTACCTCCGTTTGGGACAGAGTATAAGTATACTCTGTTCCCATATTCTCAGACACTCTCAGCTTTTACGTTTTACGAGAGCTTATACTTTATCAACATACTCTGATCCAAACGGATTTTGAGAAGATTGCCATTTCCATGGCTACAACAGCAGCTAAGATTACAAGAGAATTGAAGTCAATAAAGTCGGATTTATGCTTAATGCAAGAGCGATCTGCTCTGCTAGAGGAAGAAAACCGAAGGCTCCTAGATGGATTTGTGAAAGAAATCAGACCTGAAGAAGATGATCTGGTAATCCTTTTCTTCCTCTAAAATTATCACGCAAAATTATTTTTCTTAAAATGTTGTGTTGCAATAGGTGAGCAATTGGAGGCACTGCTGGCTGAGAAATCCAGATTGGCGAATGACAAAGCAAATCTGACCAGAGAAAACCAATGCCTTCACCAACTTGTAGAGTACAACCAACTTACATCTGAAGATCTCTCTGCTTCTTATGAGGATGTAATTCGCGGAATGTGCTTAGACTTCTCTTCCCCACTACAAACAGCCGCAGAAGATGCAGATGGTGATGCTGATACTGAAGTTGCTGGAACACCTAGAAGCCATGTTTTTTACTTCTCTACTTCGCTTGACAACTGATTCGACAATGAGAAGTAGCGGTGGAATAGGAGGGTTTGGTTAATACTTTGATTTCTTCCATGTTTTGAACCTGCAACTGCTGGAAGAAGCTTACTCCACGGGTGGCAAGGCAAATCCTGGTATGTGTGAATTAGACACATTACTGGGTTCGATTATGTGTTTGAGATTACATTAAGGGCTTGTTTGGATAAAAAAAGATGAGGGTTAAGTGTAGTAATGTAAGGAATGATTAAAATAGTTAGAGTAGAGTAGGTAATTAAATGAAACTCTACGCATAAATTGTTAACTTTGTTTGGATAGAAGATAAAGTAAGGTAAAGTGAAGAATTTAAACATTTAAATTTATTTATCTTCTACTCTACTCTCTTAACCTCAAATAAAGGATTTACAATTATCATTTAATGAGAATATAATATGAGATGATTTATCCCCTATACTATACTCTCTTAAACTCTCCTAATTTAAAACCAAGCAAGACTTATAATAATTATCCCACTTAATCATTCAAACTCCTAATCCAAGTAGACCCTAAACACTGAACCCGTACATCTATTGAGGCTTACCACTATCTCCTGAGTTTAATATGCAAGGGTGAGTCCCAAGATAGGTCGACTCTTGGTCGGGTTCTCCGTCAAAAAAAAGAAGAAAGAAGCTAACTGTTTTTTTTCTTCTCAATTTTATTTATGATAATGTAGCATGTTAATGAGTAATTCTGTATGCCTATCCTGTTACAATGTATGAATAAGCAAATGAGCCGGATTTTCTTTTTCTTCCATTGGTATGCCAAGCGAAGTATACGGGCGGGGAAAGGAAGAGGAGAAACTAGAAAGTATGTACCACATCTAGTATGTTCAGCATTCTTCTTTACAACAGCAAGGAAATAAATCTGGGCTGAAAGCAGAAAGGAAACAGATGCTTCCATCAAAACAAAAACTGCTACTACACTCCCCAGCGAAGAGTACCCAAGACTCCATGCCAATTAGCTTGCTTCAAAACCGTCCACTAGCATAGGTTCCCGGAATTGAAATGAAAAACAAGCACTGCCCACTAAAGTGGTAAAGCCAACGAACCGTCTTATCATGCCAACCTTCCATTTCTCTAACAAGATTAACATTTCTTGGGGTATTTTGAAACTATGTCCAAAACTACGTTAATACGGCCAGGATCTAAAACAAGCTGGTCATACAGACTGAACCCACCAAGTAAATCCGAATGAGTACATAATAAAGCAAATTGGCATTCGGTGAAATTAACAACTCAAAGATTCTAAACCCAGTACATTGGTATACACCAGCTCAGTTCTTCCCACTCTCTTGATTACGTCGTGTTCTCTTCGATGAACGAATTTCAGCGAGAGCACCATTTATAGGTTCAGCACAAACCTTGGGTGCTGTCTCAGTTGCTCTGGCAACAAGGAGCACTTCTTCCGCCATCTCCAGCACTTTTTCATACTACAAAGAAAATAAAGACAGGGAAAGTTAAACATGTGTCAAACATGTAAGATGACAAGGGCTCAATAATTTACCTTCTGTCTATCTGAAAATGTATTATTAACTAACTGAAAACAATGGCGACGACTGACGAGCATAAAATACAGCAATATTTGAGAAAGCAAAAGAAGATAATCTAACTTTTTTTTAAAAAAAAAAAATCTATGGTACATCTCACTCATTATAGTCAATACAAACTTCACAAAGATACTACCATCCAGAATAAGGCACCACACAAAAACTTACCGCTTCAACTTTTCCGAGAGAATTTTCCAATTTCAAAGCAAGCTTGCGATTTTCCTCTGTTGAGGCTTCGAGCTGAAAATGAGAATAGAAGAACAGCAATTAAACTAAAATAAATATACACATACTGAGTTAATGACTTGCAAGTGCACAATCGAAGCCCCAACATGTACTGTCATAAGCCAAACATGACACAAGTGCCAAAGCAATGTAATTAGGAACAGCAGAATAGCATAGCCACAATGAGGCGTGAAGCAGAAACATACTCCTTCAAGTTTGTCAAGAGCAATTTCCAACTTCAGAGCTAGCTGACGATTTTCCTCTGTCAAGGCTTCTATCTGCATAATGACAATGAAAAAAAAAACATAAACCAATATAAGATTTATGACATGAAACAGAAAATATCCGAAATACCAACTAACAATCAGAACCTTCTTTCGGGAGTCAATGTACAAGCCTCTGTATTTTCCTTCAGCATACGAGGAGGTTTCATAAAGAAATGTGCTCTTAGTTGTCTGCAATGTTTCCAGAGAAATAACTTTTAACTTAGTTCATGGAGAAAGGAGAGAGGATTGGTCACATGGGGGCTGGAGTGGTTTGGGTTTTTTTTTCCATTAATCAATCATGTTAAAGATAATAAATTATAAACCTTGTACTTCAACTCCTTCTCCTGGTGCATATGCTGTTCATCTTCTTCTTCATTCTCACTTTCACTAACATTGATTTCTTCAATCACGCGCTCGATGTCCTCATTTCGAGAAGGTAGAAGCGTACTTTTAAGACGTTGAGACCGCCTAACAGTAGCAGAAACAGTATGTTTCCCTGGTGTCTTCTTAGTGATTACCTTGGCAGCCATTGGCTGTATTTGTTGCTGTGCTTGTACTTCAGTCTTTTTCAATGAAGGATTCGTGGTTTCAATCTCAGTTTCCACCCTTTCAAAACCTGTATGAGTGTTTTCAGGCTGCAATCAACACCAAGCAGAGGAAGATTTATGCCTCCATTCTATTATTTTTACATACATAAACACATCCACACGTACATATACACAATTTTTTTGAAGGATCTATATGCTTCGGCTGGAACTTTCAGATGATTTTAGAAGTTCATGAATGGTACAGTACACTGCATGTACCCTGTTGAGTCAATAGAATCAAAAAATTGATCCATAAAGGGACCTTTTGACAAAATGCTTATCCTAGCCAACTAATAACTCAGTTCCCTTTTTTATGAATAAAAACTCATTTCTATTATGAGCCATAATATCAAAGACTGATCAAGAAATGCATGTTTGGTAAAGCAAACAACCATAAATGACTCTGAAAAAAACTTTAAATGTAAGAAATTCATTATCTTACAGAAAATATAAGTACTTCCTACTTCGGTGATTCACAGTTCAAAAGAAATACTCACTTCCTCAGATACTCACGATATTATAGTGCATTAAACTTGACTGATAGAACTTGTTGATTATCTGAGATGTCTCAACACATAAAAGCATCCATAGCCAAAAATTATGCACAACAAGGAACATCACCCGGACTTGAGTAAACTTTTAAGTAGTCTCATTTTGCGAAATATTCAAAAAAAAAGATGTCACAAATCAGGGACCAGCTTCAGAATAAACCAAGTTTCTAACTTTACCCTAAAACCCTAATCTTGAAGTGCATTTTCGAAGTGAACATGGAATAAAAATGCATTTTTACCTGTTAACTATAAATAACACAACACAACGAGATGCAAAATTATTTTTACAGAGAAATGAGTGCGTATACCAAAACCTTCGGCGTCCACCTCTTCTGCCGCCCGCGCAGACTTCGATTTCCTTCCATTGTTGCTTTGGCCAACTAAGAAAATCACTCAAGAGTCTCAGTAGTCTTCTCGCGTTTTTAGAGGGAGAATAGGGTGCAGACTACATAAAGACTACAGACCAATCACAATGCCGCTGGAATTGAATCTAACCTTTATCACATAAAATGATTAATTCCTAGTTATTTTTTTTACAAAAATTAATATGGAGTCTAATCTTTATTATTCAAAATCAGGTCATATGCTCAGTTAAATCAACAAAATAAATTTTTTAATATCATAATATCAACAAAAAAAAAATCTCATACATTCTACGGTTCTACCACTATTGTGGTTGCTCTTACAGAGTATAAAAGCAAGTAAAATCTATAACCATTTCTCCTATTTTAACTCAATATATTAAATAAAATAATAGTTTATTAGATTTGGGGAAGATTGGAATAGCACAAACTTGGGGTATGAAATAAGAAATTTTTTGGGGTATGAGATATGTAACGGTAATACTAGTCATTCATAACTTTTTTGTCCATAAAGTATACATAAATGATGTATTTATTATCATCATCATTGATTTTAGCTCTAAAATATAAATTTAAATATTTAAATTTTCACCTCCCCTCCTTATGGATATTATGACAACACACTTCTATAAATATTTAGAATTTTCGAATACGTAATGGATTGGACATGGTACATATGAAAAAGGATAACTCAAAATAGGTTTTTGCCTATTTTAGGTTATCCATTGGACATATTCTCAGGACATATTTTGGTAGTCAAAAGTGATAAATCCCTCTACTTAAAAATGGGAAATCACTCCAATCGCATTAAATCCTTTGACTATCAAATTAATGGCCTTGATTGTAATTAGGGGTGGCAAAAAAAAGGATTTCGGATCTAATAAGATAAGGTGCTTACGAAATATTTGTATGTTCGAATTCGAATTAGTTTATATTTTCGAATGTATTTAATTGATTATACATGAATTTATTTAAATCCGAACAAATAAATTAGACAATAATTCAATCCGGGTTATGATATGATCAATTGAATAGGACAAGATTTTTGTGTTTGGACCTGAATTTCCGATATATAACTTATGTTCAAATTTTAATTAATTCGATCATTTGAATTGAACCGAATTTTATCACCTCTTATTATAGTAGCTATTTACATCCATGTTGATAATTAAATTAGATAAATTTGTTGTGTTTGGATCCGAATTCTATTTTAAAGATCACAGAATGTCTTTAACTTAGATACAAATCGAATGGCATGAATTTTTTTTTTGAGAATAGTAACATTTCATTAAACAAACTCTCCAAAGAGAGATACAAGTCTTCTAAAGAGGCAGAACAAACCTCATAAAGAGGTAGCACTACTCACCCAAAGTGAGAACAACAACTCTCACGCAGGGGATATCAAAACAAGGAAAATGAAACAACCAAAGAAAACTACAAAAGATTGCAATGTGGACGAAAATACAAAGGGAACATCATTACAAAGCCTATAAAGGCCTGATCTAGACACTGCTATCATATTTGGGGTAGTACACAACAAGATGGGCGCCAACAGCATCATGGGTTCTATAAGACCAGCCCAAATCCAGATCTGAGAAGAAAGATGCCAGCTTTGTAATTCCCGCCGACAATACATATAATCTTGAAAAGTCCTTCGCCACTTTATTGAAAACTGGAGAAGGAAAAGAAAAACATACACACACACCCAGAGAAGCGTGGAAGAGGAAAGAGGAGATGAAGATGGAGAAACCAGAGGAGAAAAAGAAAAAGTGAAAATGAGAGATGAGAAAACATGTGAAAGAAAGGATAAAGAGAAGGGGAGGGGGAGGGGGAGGGGATCAACGTCTCCTCCCCTCCCCAGAACCGGATCTGAATTTGACCATTCAAATCGAACCTCCCCTAATTATAGCACTAATTACGTTTACCAAATTTTGAATGAAGAGAATCACTGTCGGTTGCCTAATGGTGGGCCGAATAGTCGAATCAAATCCAGCCCAAACTTATATTGGACAAATGTACAGAAAAGAGGCCCAAATAATTTCAATAATTGGCCCTACTGTCATTTCCAGGTTCCAACGGTAAACAAGATATGTTATGTTATCCGTTAATCCAGAACCTCTCAATTCTCAGCCGCCAAAAGGAGAGAGGCCTTCTGAGATAAGCTCCTCTCTCTCCCGAGCCACAATTCCTCCTCCTCCTCCTCCTCCTCCATGACACTATCCCTCGCCGTCCACGGTTCCCTGTCCACTCCATATCTCTTCCTCTCCCCTTCTGTGACTCTTCAACCCCCACCGTCTTTCATTCGCTTCAAATCTACTCCTCATCGTACACACTTCCCCATTAAATCTCTTCCAAACAGCTCCAGTCAAGACTTTCCGAGCCCCCCCTCTCCCAGAACTCTCTTCCCTGGCGGTTACAAGCGGCCAGAGATCAAGTTCCCCAGTCTCGTTCTCCAGTTGAACACCGACGAGGTGCTGAAAGGAGAGTTTGGTGACGAGGAGGTTTTGGGTGTAGTTGATGCTGCCGTTTCCCAGCGTGTTGGAATTGTGATTCTCAATGGCGGCCAAGGAGTTGCTGGTCGGAGTCTCTACCAGGCTGCTTGTTTGTTGAAGTCTGTAGTTCGTGACCGTGCGTATTTGTTAATATCGGAGCGCGTTGATATTGCGGCCGCCGTTAATGCGAGCGGGGTTGTGCTTTCGGATCAAGGTTAGTATGATATTTTGTTTGGAACAAATTGCAGTTTTGTGTGGTTGAGTTTACATATGCGGACAATGTGTTTTATTTCTTCCACACAGGTCTTCCCGCTATTGTAGCAAGGAACATGATGATGGATTCGAAATCCGAGTCAGTTCTTCTTCCTTTGGTTGGAAGGAAGGTGCAGACTGCGAATGCTGCCTTAAACGCTTCTAATTCTGAGGGTGCTGATTTTCTCCTGTACAGTTTTGGTGAAGAGCAAGGTGTTCTGTTTGATAATGTGAAGATTCCAATCTTTATTGGTTGCGATTCTCCGGGAGGAGACACCACTTCATTGCTTGCGGAGGCATTGAAGGTTGTCAAACCAGCTGCTAGCGGTTTGGTTGTTTCGTTGGATGACTTGAGGCTGTTGAGCAATAATGTTTTGGATGAACTGTTGAACGCTGCATACTCAGCGAATAAAATACCAAAAAATGAGCCTGGGCTCGTCAGCAAGCTCAAATCATTAATTGTTGATGGTAATGTTCGTGGCGGAAAGGGATTGTTGGGTTTTGTTAAATTGGAGGATAGAGAAAAACTGCTCATAGAAAAGGAAAAAATGGTGTTGCTGGAAGCTATAGATGTCATCAAGAAAGCTGCTCCGCTGGTGATCTTTTAATTAAAAACTTGGTAGTTAGATTTATTCTACCAATTATTCTATTATATATCAGATGTTTTCATTTTGGCCTAAATTGGTAATGTTGGCTTTTGAATGACAGATGGAGGAAGTTTCACTGCTCATTGATGTTGTCTCTCAAATTGATGAACCATTTTTACTGGCTATAGTGGTAATTGAGTGCTGAACTTCAACAAATTCTGGTTCCCGGAATATGCATTGGTATTAGCTCTACATTTCAAATAAATTATTTTCTGTTTGGCGAAAATATGCAGATTTAAAGTGGGCTTTGGTGTTAATTATGTATTTTTTATTTTATAAATATGTTATCGATATTTGCCTTCATTATCATTGTTTTATTCTTTTGTTCGAGTCTAATAGAGTTTTGTCTGTTTTTGAAGATCAAAAATTAACTCGTATGAAATTTATTGAAGAAGGTCTGCTTACATTTTATATGTGCCCGACTACGCCCAATGCGGGAACCTTGTGCATGGGTGTTCTTTACCTTTTATTACCTTTCTAAAAAATTACTTTTCCCTAATTGTCTGTTGAAATCAGTAGCCTCATCAACATGGTTCAGCTATACAAATCCAAATGGCCAGCTACCTTACCTGGGGTAAATTATGTAGTCAAACATCTCATCACTTCTCTCCCTTAGTCCCTTTATTTAGTGATTTATTGCTTGCTCTTGATTACTCATCTTATACTTAAATTGGACCTAGTTTTTGTTTGATAATGTCTTCTTTTTATTTGTTTTAGTGGTTTCAAGTTGCTACTTGTAAAACAATGTAAAAAGAGTAAACACATTATGGTTGACAATTAGACTTGCTACATGCATGTAGGAGACAAGGAGAGCAATCAGACGACTGAAGGCTGCATTTCAAGTTTTTTTTGTAAAAAATATAAGAGAAGAAACATTAATCAATCACAGAGCAAAGATTTGTTTTCGTGATGATTTTTTTTTTTTGCATGTTCTAACAGGTTTTTCTTGATTGGTTTATTATTCATGTCCTGGGCATAATGACATTTCCTGGGTGAATTTTATAGATGCTTTACTTTTTTTACATTTCCAGGGTGAATTTAACTCTGGTAAATCAACTGTCATTAATGCACTGCTTGGGAAAAGATACCTCAAGGATGGGGTAGTTCCTACAACGAATGAGATCACTTTCTTATGCTATTCTGATGTCGCTTCTGAAGGGCAGCAACGCTATGAGAGGCATCCTGATGGCCAATATATATGCTACCTCCCTGCTCCAATTCTTAAAGAAGTGAGTATTCGGATGTCCATTTAAATCCCTGGACATCTTGGTTCCATAAACGTGTATGTGTTGTCCAATAAATGCACTACCTCTTAGACACCAATAAACAGAAATTGCTCTACAGAATCATGAGTCTTGAGAGTTTACATCTTTTGTTTCTTTGTTTTACGGTTTTACCTTTCTTTTTCTCATTAAAAGCTTAATTTATGCATGTTCACCATTTTGGTTTGCTTTGTTCTGTGAATCGGATAGTCCTTTGGAAATGGATATCTAATACGAGCTTAGTGGGATAATCACTTCACATTGTGGAACT
Organism: Euonymus europaeus; assembly: GCA_963580455.1. Taxonomy (NCBI): domain Eukaryota; kingdom Viridiplantae; phylum Streptophyta; class Magnoliopsida; order Celastrales; family Celastraceae; genus Euonymus; species Euonymus europaeus. Next base: position 25,462,883 of record OY756962.1, read on the forward strand.
AACTGAGTTTGATCCATTTTACAAGTTTGATCCATTTTAGAAGCCTCTAATTCATTCTAGTTTCATTGAAAACAGATGAAAATTGTTGATACACCTGGCACTAATGTTATCCTCCAACGACAGCAACGCCTTACTGAGGAATTTATACCTCGTGCAGATTTGCTTCTCTTTGTTATTTCCGCCGATCGCCCATTAACTGAAAGTGAGGTAAGATTAGTTGCACTTCGTGTGACTTAGCATCAATAATTTTGTAGTGGTAAAACGCAATGGATAAATGCCATAGGTTTGTGGCTTTTTTCTTTTTACATCATATGCTTCGCCTGATAAAATATTGTCAAAATAAATGAGATTGGAATGGTATCTTCGGCCAATGTGCCATTCTGTTGTGGTAGTTAATTCAGCGGAGTTAAAGATTCATTGAATCACTCTCATGGATCTCAAATGTGAATGTTGATTTTTAGGCACGCGATTTGAAGAAGAGTCCCTAGCTACAAATATTCAGGTCATGAAGGTTTTGAGGACATAAGCTTTAACTATGTGCATTAGAAAACTTATAACCTTTAATTTAGCTGCTTTGGGTATCAAAAGTCTATTTATACTTGCTATTTATATGTCATCTTTATCGCATGTGTAATTTGGTGTCAATCTCCTTGCTGGAATCTAGTAGGTTGTATTGAATGTGTATCATGCCGTGTTCTTCTAAGGTTTGGTTTTAGATTCAGTGATTCAATGTTCTGTTATTCTTCAGGTTGCTTTTCTTCGTTATACTCAGCAATGGAAGAAGAAAGTTGTGTTCGTGTTGAACAAATCTGACCTCTATCAGAATGCCCTTGAGGTTTAGTTACACATTTGTTCGTATTAATTGCCTGTTTTTATTATTGTGGGAACTAAAACACATTCTTTTGTGCGCTCAAGCAATTTACAACTTCTTTTTTTCACTGTTTTTATTAATTTGGTGCAGCTCGAGGAAGCAATGTCATTTATCAAGGACAATACAATGAAGCTGCTTAACACTGAGAATGTGATATTATATCCCGTCTCTGCAAGGTCTGCACTTGAAGCAAAACTTTCTAAAGGTCATGGTGAAATATCTGTTTCTGATTCTCTGTGGAGAACCAGTAGATTCCATGAATTAGAGAAATTCTTGTATAGTTTTTTAGATGGATCAACAAGAATGGGAATGGAAAGAATGAAGCTTAAACTTGAAACACCTATTGGAATCGCGGGACGTCTGTTTTCTGCTTGTGAGACTCTTGTGAGACAAGATTGTCGATATGCCATGGAGGATCTTACCTCGGTTAATGAAATAGTTGACAGTGTAAAACAATATGCGATGAAGATGGAAAATGAGAGTATCTCTTGGAGAAGACAAGCTTTATCATTGGTATAGTTTTCAGAATATAATGTCTGAGTTCTGAGTCTATGACACATTTGCCTTCATTTCTTCTTTTATCAGTTTATAGACTGTCTGTTGTTGTGAATGAAATTCCAGATTTATTCCACCAAATTGCGTGTTGTGGAGCTCATCGAATCTACTCTGCAATTATCGAATCTTGATCTTGTCACCTCATATATATTTAAAGGAGATAAATCTGCCATGCTGCCTGCCACTTCAAGGATTAAAAATGACATAATCGGTCCAGCAGTCTCAGACTCACAAGTAAGCTAGTGTTTTGATTTCATTGGAATTAAGTTGAGTCTTTGTATTTGATAAAACATTCTGTTCTATGAAACTATGGGCACTGTTAGATTAGAATTCACTTCCTTTCATTGCTTGCCTTCTGGACATCTATTAAATTCTCTGCCAGGTAATGTTGACTCTGTATCCTTTGAGGCACATTTCTGTGGAGTTGTTGGCTTTTATCTCTCATTTTTGTTGGTTATTCGTAGTTTATTGAACTGCAGAAAGGAGTTGAAGAGTTTTTAGCATTACGAGAATTAAATGATACTTGTGAATGGAAGCTGTATAAGAATTCTTTTGCAAGATGATATCATTAGTCGTTGTTGATCCCTCATTTCTGTTCGTTGATCATGAAATATACAGAAACTGGTTGGAGAATATTTGTTATGGTTGCAAACAAATAATGCTCGTGAAGGGAGGTTGTACAAGGAATCTTTTGAAAACCGGTGGCCTTTGTATGTCCATCCAAGCACTGCTATAAATTTAGAGACCTATGAGTTATTGAAAAAGGTTGATGAACTCAGCCTGAGAGTTATAGACAAACTGAGTGCCCTTGCTGCTTCCAAGTTGTTTGATCAAAACATTCGAGATGTGGTGAGTTCCCTATCACAACGAATAGAGCTTACTACATTTGGTGTGTGCTCGATTTGACTTTATATTATCTGAAGACATGCATTTTTGGCTTTTAGTAGAATAGTACCAAACAGGGGAATATAGTTTAGTCCACTAAAATTTCTCTTCTAAACTCTGAGAAAAACTAATTTTTGCTCTTGCCCCGAGCCAAGTATTTCTGTTTCTTTTATCTTTCTGTTTGGTTGTTGTTGTTGTATGGAAATAATAAACGAAGTTCTACAGGAATTTGTTTCTTCTTTAATTTTCTTCCAGAAACTAAGTATTTTTCTTTCTATATATTCAATCAGACTCCCCATGTGTAAAGTGTTTTTATTTTATCCTGAATCATAATGATTAAGTTGGCCTAAATAATATATTTTCTTTGACATCAGTTCTTGGGGACTTTTGGTGGACTAGGAGCTGCTGGTTTATCTGCTTCTCTTCTTACTTCTGTGCTTCCAACTACTTTGGAAGATCTTCTAGCTCTTGGCCTTTGTTCTGCTGGAGGGTAATTTAGCTGCTTCATTTAACTCATTCGTTTTGTGTGGCTCACTACTGAAGCCTGTATTGATGGTAGTTATAATGTGATGGCCGTAAGCATGATTGGAATCATAGGGCTTGATATTAATGTGTCTTAGTCTCATATGGAAATCATGATATTTATCATAATTTAGGGCTTAATCATGATACCTTTAACTTGGTTGCAGCCTGATAAATTTATACCAGCTATCTCAGTTTTAGGTTTGATTTCTTGTTAGATTTTGATCAGTAAGATGTATTTCTTGTTAATTAACTAAACTATTATAAAAACCGCTCTCGAAAGGGAATAAACAGCTGGATATTGGAATTTTGAGTTTATACAAAGATTATTGCCCATGGAGACGAGTAAACAAATTTAGATATTAGACACTCAAAATGTTGTTTTTTAGTACAATGGATATTTCTGCGCTACCATGGCAAATTATGCCTTGAAAAATCAATTATAATTTTTCATATCCTTACTCTTTGGTGTTTTAATTGCTGTCATGTTGATGAATCTGATGTAGAACTCTCACTATTAACTCTATGGAAACTGAAATTCTCTTTGTTATATTGTCATAAAATGCCTTGTCATATTTTCTTGATCTGACAACTATGGACTGGTAATATGACATGTCGACGAGAAGGTATATGAATTTGACCGTGAGTTGAGAGTCTTAACTGGGAGTGTGCGCTACATCTCTATGACTATTGTCTTATTATGTTGATCCTCCATCCTTAATTAGAGTAGAATATGTGCAGATTATTTTTAAGAAATGAATACGAAGCTGATACATTTCTCAAGCAGGGTGATGATGCTGCCAATTGTTTGAGCACTTCAGTGCGGGAGTCTTTATTCGTTGCCTTTCTGAACAATATAGCTGGCTAACATCAACATGATTATATATCTGCATTCTCCCTGTTTCATAACGTTCCTTTTTGTTTACTTTGCATTTCCTAGTAGTTTCTTACTCCTGATGGTTAATATCATATAGGTATATAGTTATTTCAAGTTTCCCAGTTCGTAGACAAAGGATGATAGACATGGTGAATGAACTTGCTGACGCTTTGGCACGTGAACTTGAAGAAGCCATGCAGAAAGATCTCTCGGAAGCTACTGGCAATTTGGAGAAATTTGTAAGTACTGTGGCCAAACCTTATCAAGATGAGGCACAGAATAGATTAGATAAGCTTTTAGCAATGCAAGAAGAACTATCCAATGCTGAGAAAAAACTTAGAACCCTGGAAGTGGAAGTACAAAATCTTCATATCTGACGAACTGTGTGTAGTGGTCAGGAGTTTCATTCAAGTCAATGGAAGAGGATGTCTATTTGTTGTAGGGGGCATCATGTTCTTCAGTGAGAAAATCTTTACCATTTACTTGTTGATATTCCAACAAATATGAAGTTGTGGTTTGAACATGTATATCTACACTGGCATGATTACTGGGTTGCATCTGAATTTTTGCGGCAACTCATATTTGTTAGTAACTTTCTTTGACGAATTTAATTATTTTTTAACAAAAAAAGTATATGGTTACATTCACAATGTTAAAAATCCGCATAACTATAATTTTACCAAATTTTTAAAAAATGTTTTGGTGCACAGGTTGGTAGCCCGGTGCAAAAAAGGCATTTTTCTTTATATACAAAAAGATGTACCTTTGAATTTGATCATATGAAGAGGCCCAAGCAATAGGTGATATAAAAGAGGCCTCTCTTGATATATAAAAGTAGTGCATTTTGCTTTGTTGGATGATATAAATAAAAAAAGTTGGATTGCCAAAGTAACTTTGATGGGTTTAATCATACATGTCTACCAAAGATTGACAATGTTTCAATTTGGTCATCAATTGATAAATCGTTCAAACCCGGTGATGATACTTTTGAAACTATGCCAATTACATTTTGCGCAAATAGGACAGTCAAGCTTCTTTGATTGTATGATCTTGTTCACTAGCATAGAGGTGGCAGGTGGAACTGCTGACTAGATTGACAACGATGACGTGTGGTATGTGAATCATGTGCGGGCTTGAAAAATCCTGACTTCCATAATTTCATTTCGAATTTGAAAGGCAAAAGTTATGACCTCATAGAAGAATTCCTCATATGTTTACCCAGGCTTGGTTGCTGGTTCAATGATTTTAGTACAAATCGGTTATTATTTTTCTCTTAGAATTTCTTACTTAGTTAAATGATTCAGAGGAGCTAGCCAGTGTGGGTGGGTGGGTTCTTTAGAGGAAAGAAAAGTGAGAGAAGTGGGTGTCAATTAGTGTTACTTGCTATATAAGGAGAATCATTTACTGTGCAGCCATTAATGTCTGGCTTGAAGAAACTAATGTTATATATTTAGTGGGGAATCACATTAAAACAAAAGGTGGAATGTTCTGAAAGCAAACTCTGTCCGTACAGTTTAATTTGTTGTCATTCTAACACTAGGTTAGTGTATAACATTGGAGAGAGCCTTGCCTTAGAAGACATGAAAGGTGACTAAAGCTTTAATATACACTAGTAGTAGTTGTAGTAATGTAGTATCATTGTATCAACGACTCTTCTCATTAATTGATTTGGTCGGTTCTACTAAATTGTTTTCATAAATGTCGGTCAATCCCATTTTAAGGAAACCATTGTTGTGTATTGGGTCTAACTCCCTTTTTCCTCACCTTTCGTAGTGGAACAAACACACATATATAACCATTCTCGTGTGCGGACATCCGCATTCAACGGTTGAAATATAAGGATTGAAATACTGAGATCCACATGAGTTAACTATTAGATACTCTTGATTTATGTGAAATAACTTCGAGATTCATAAATAATAATGTTTAATGAGAAGAGTCTTGTATATGTGTGTATTTGTATTCAGTGACAGAAGTACAGAACCACCACTGATCAAGGGGCAGCTACCTCCCCTTGATTTTTTTTAAATACTATTTTTGCAATAAAAAAATATTTTTATGAGTATATTCTCCTACATATCCTCCATGCTCAAGATTTAAATATGCGTTCTAGATGATTTGGATTTTTTTAATAATCATGTCTTGAAAATTCAAGAGTTAGATATGTAGTTCGGATGAATGGTTCAATTATTTTCTAGTGACGCAAATTGAGAATGAAGTGTAATCAAATTTTTAATGAAATTATTTTGCAATGTTATAAAAATACGAGAACTTTTTATAATGAATATTTTCATTTTAGATTGATGTTTTTTAACAAACGACCTATAAATAATCAAAAAATCCGAGGCGCCCCTCTTCTTTTAATCCTGAATCAGCCCTTGTTTGCATGTATAAACTATTAAGCTATAATGCCCATGAAAGAAAACTACAAGTCCCATATATATATTTTCCCAAAAAAGTATACACACACATACATATGCCTATGGTGTTGACAAGGAAGGAAAGTATGTTTCTTTCCGTGAACTCTAATTTTGTTGTTTTCTTAATTTTTATTTATTTATTGTTTTTGGGTTTGGTTTTATTATTTTATTGCGTTATAGGTACAAATCCCCACTGTAGGGTGTAGTCTAGGCTATGCTTGCTGCTCCTGAGTTCTGACTATAAATTCAACCCCACCCCTTCATGTCCTTCTCCATGTTGTCCATTTCTCTTTCTCACTAACCATTTCTTACATGGGTTTTGTCTAAAACCTTGTCTTTGATCCTTTTAAGCCCCAAAGCTTGTCCAAAAGGACCAAAACTCTCGCATTTCAGCTCAGAACAGAATTCCCCTGTTTCCTCTCCCTTTTGGTTTTGAGAATATCAAAAAATGTCATCTACTGTGTGTCAAGGTCTGGATTTCAATTTCTTCAATAATGACTCTGACTCTGATGTCCACAAGGAGCAGGAAAACATGAAAATCAATGACAATGTTGACAAGGGTGGTTGGAGTTTTCTCCAATCTCTCACCAACACATCTGAATTCAAGAACAAAGAAGCAATCGAGAATGAAAAAGTGTACGTCCATCCTCTCCAAAACCTCTCTTCTTCTTCTAAGCTTAGCACCAAGAGCTTAGAAATGTGTACTGAAAGCCTCGGAAGCGAAACGGGTAGTAGTTGTGGCGAAAGCAGCGACGAGATTCATTTCACTTCATCACTAGAACAACTTGACAATTGTGAGGAGTCTTCACCCAAGTATTACAAGAATTGGGTGAATGAGAAAAGAATGAAACATAGAGCTAGCTTTCCGCCTCCATTGACGTCAATTAGCAGAACAAGTGGTGTCCAATTGAGGCCTCACAGGGAAGGTGGACGTCTAGTTCTAAAAGCGGAATCTGTTTCTTCTTGCATTACTTATTTTCAAGCCGAACGAAGCGACGGCCGGCTCAGGCTTCATCTACTGAAGAATTTCTCTCCTGACTGTAACCACGACGAAGATGAAGAAGAAGACGAAGATGAAGAAGAAGAAGAAGAAGAAGAAGAAGACGTCGAAGAAATCGAATGTGAAAGAATTGTTCTTGATGTTGGAGAAACCGAGGAAACAGAGGATGAGGGAAATGGTGTAAAAGTGAGAGGTGAAATGGGTGCAAAGAAGCTGTCAATGACAAGTCGATGCAAGGAAGGTGAGCATGGAAGTAAAGGATTGCATAATTGGGAACCCTTAAGGGTGACTTCATAAACCCTAACATTCATATATCTCTACTAGTTCTGTTTTTTCATCTATAATTGCTCTATCTTCTTGTTGTACTAGTAGTGGTTATAATATGAGGGGTGTTGGGTACTTATCTAACCCAATACCCAACTACGTTTGAATATGCTAATGGTAGTTATTATCGTTATATTGTCATGACATATGATTTAAGATTATAACTTAGCCTCCATAGAGTGTTAAAAGACTTTATCTCATATCGAATATTGAATATGGAATTGATAATAATCCAACCAAATTCGAGTGATATATAAACAAATTTTGAGCCTCTCACCCAAAATTAACGCACTTTTGTTTTAACAATCAATGCCAATGGAGCCCAACAGTTTTGAAAATCAGGCGGGTGCTCTCTTTATTCTTGGAATGGTCGGTTGTCCACGTTCGTCGAAACTCAAATGCAGCTCCCATAGATTAGCAAAGTTTTCTTTCCATGATCTTTCTCTCAAGGTTTGGATGAGAGAAACCCCACCTGTTGTTGCAGTTATAGTGGAGAAGGAGAGAATTGAATGGATCAAGGTCATTACTGATAGGGAAGCTTCTTCAGGTGGAGCCAGGCACTAGAGGATTGTTAGCTGCGACTTTCTAAAAATTCATGTTTATCATTGATGTTATTTTGTAAGCTGATTTCTTGTTTGTATTTGTCTTCCCCTCTTAGGGTGGCGTGAGAGATTTGTTCTCTTTCTCTGTATGATTCTTGATCTTACAGATTTAATATATGGTCATCGACCTTATTCCAAAAAAAAAAAAAGAAAAAAAAAGAATTAAGTACGAATGATAAAGTGGCACACAAAGTGCAAGTTGTGTTGGGTGTCCGTACGAATGGGAGGTAGCAGAAGACTATTGTGACACTGTGAATGGGAGGATGTGGTGGGATCATCCATGTGCTTGTGCTTTTTAACTGTCCCAGATTCTTATTAATCAAAAAAAAAAAAAAGAGGGACCTAGTCGATGTTTGTTCACTTCATATTTCATATTAATCATGAAATGTATAATAAGTTCGATTACAGATTTTTGTGTTTTACTGCAGGCCTGGCGGTTCCAGTTTAAACTTATATTGAAGTATCGAACGTCTAAAGGGTAAAACTGTACGAAAAACAAAGAAGAGTGAGGGTGGGTAAGAAATATTCCTTAAAAAAGAGGAGGAGGGCAGTCTCTATCGTGAGTTTGGGTATCCTTTTGTTGGGTTTTTATGATGTATCATATATCTACAGTCTACTTCTCAACAATATTCACATCCATGTATCATATATAACACAATATTATCTCCCATAATATGAATCTCTCTTTCATAACTGCAAACATGGGTTTTTTTCATTCTTTAATTGAGAATAACTCAACGGCGCGTCCTTCAAACATCCCACTAAGCCCAAACTCGAGCAAGACAAGACATGCGCAAACCAGTCTGACTAGTTAGTTGTATTGAGGCCCAATGTAAACCACTCAAAAATAAGTGCGTTAACTTAGAGTTAAACTACAGACCGTGAGTGAAATTCTTTATGCCCTAAATCCAGAGAGATAACCAGCTAAGCTATCGCACCTTAGCCCATGAAACTTCGAATATGTCATATTATTATGGAAGGTTAAGCCTCTATAAACTAGCTATAGCTACCCGGTAAATAAGATATATATTTAAAAGGATTTGGGAGCTCGGTAATTTCGTAGAGTTTATGAGGTGGGGAAAAATTAAGATAAGTTATAAAAACGGAAAAAAATATGGTGTAATGTGACATTCCTCCCAAATGATTTGATTGAAATTATGGACTCCCCAATTTTAAACGAATTGTGGAGCCTCCAGATCTATTTTAGAAGCAAATATTTATTGAAATTTTTGTATGCATACGGATTTCCGCATCGAATTACTATAAAAATAGGCTGAAACAATAAGTCCGGTCTTATATTAAAGTAGTAGGTCTTGATTTTTGTTAAAAAAACGTGGTCATTAACAATGTGCGCATGTGAGAAACCTTAGTCCGAGACAATAGATGTCACATGACTTCTCTGTTTGTCTTGTATATCACTAAAGTGTCCAACAATAGATGTCACATAACTTCTCTGTTTGCCTGAGAAATAGCACAAACTTCCCCCTTTAGACGATAATGTCAATATAGCTCACAATTGTTTTTATACCCTATACATCCCATTAAATGAATACTATATATATATATATATGTGTGTGTGTGTATACATATATACAGTTTCCTTCACGGAAGAAACACTTAGCTTTGGGCGTTTGGATACTCTCGATTGTTGCACTATAAATGGAATTGTAATTAACCTATTCCCTCAAACATTCCAGTCATGCGTGCAAATTCCAATACCAAATGTTTGTCTCCATTTGACACCCACTATAATTTGACTTAAACCTACTTTGTACGTTCCATTATTGTTTTTGGTGTAGAGAGAATCCACCCAAGAGCCGGCCCACTCAGTCAAGACCCATTCCTACATTGTAAACTCTGAAGACAACAATAATATGTCGCAATTCAGTCGTGCGATTGTCTAATTCATACATATCAAGATCCGCCCAGTCACTCAAGCTACTCCAGGGAGAAATTGGTTTGCATGTTGTAGGACATTAAGTAAGAAATCAAGGGGCTGAGAATAAATATTTTTCACTCTTTAGAGTTTGTTAAAACTGAAAATTTCCGGTTGAGAAACTCAAAAATTCGCAAGTCGAGTTGTCTGTATATTGGTTCATTTATGTTCATTTATCACCTTACAAAAATCTATGTAGTGATTCCTAGATGATCTACTAGAACATACATCCATCATTAAAATCATTAAAGTCTAGAAATTTATGATGGCAAGTGACCATGCAATATGTAGTGGATGCTTTAAGAATGTCTTTAAAATAATATTGTTTTCCCTTTCATTGTCGGAGAAACCGAGAAAGTATATCATCTCGCCCAAAATATTAGGAGCAGATTACGCCCCATGTTAAGCTATAACAAGCTATACTGCCTATACATACATACATATACATATATATATATATATGTATATATACACGTTTACATGAATTAGGAGCCATGATAAGAATGAAATCATGAACACAAAACAAAACCTAACTAACAATATAAAAAATGCTAAATATCTCTAAGAGTGTATATCCTAGTGGGTGGGAATCATGATTTTGATTTTTCGAATTTGAAAATGAAACCAAATCTTATGACTATGGTGATTGCCAAATGTGTTATGGATGCTTTAAGAATGTTTTTCTTTGAAATATCTAGCACTACCACCAATAATATAAACAACTCAGGCAAAAAATTTGACTCATATATAATATAAACCAAAAAATCCTCCAACTTCAATATTGGCGACAGCTTCTTCTTTCTTTTTTCTTTTTTATGGATATTTGAGTGAAAATGACTCATAATTAATGGAGTAGGCTTGCAGGATTCTTTTGTAATGGTTGACAAACGAACACCCTGATAATTGGATTTCAGAGAATCCGATAGGATATCACATCCCTACAACTATGACGATTCTGGAGAATCCAGTCTTTGTTGATTGGAATCACGAGATCTCTCTTTCATCATGCAACTATTATTTATTTATTTATTTATTTTCCTCTTTTTGGAGTTTAATATATAGTTCCTCAATTTTCCTAATTTTTAAAAAATATATAGCATCTGTTTTTGAAAAAGTCTATAATCATGTCAGCTCCCACTCATATATAGGATGATTTAATCTTGATATAACTGTGTCGCGGAATCTCAACCGTCCATGTTTCCCAACAACATAACAGAGAAAACTGTCAAGGTAAATTTTGTAAGGAATCTATCGCAAGACATATAAACTGGTTAGATATATATGTCGATCAGTCGATCTCCAAGAATCCCCACCTTTCATATCATCTGTTTCGAGCTATAATAACAAATCAGATGCCCATTTTCTGAAGAAGATTTTCTTTTTACGCGCTGTCAGCAGAATCTTTTATATGGTATCTTACTTAACCTAGAAGAAGATCCATTAGAGTTCAGCAGGTGCAAAATGTCAAACAATGGTTTTGTTTCTTGCTAGGTGTAGACCCAAAAAGAGCAAATCCTAACCTGGATTTGGCATGCCTGAATGTCTCTTCGCTTGTCTCTGTGTGTATCGGATGGCACTCATTAAAGAACAAGTGGAGAGCTGAAAAAGTGGAGGCCGACAAGCTCTTTGTGACCTTATAAAAGGCTAAGCTTCCTCGTCCACTTCCTTCCTGTCCACCGACGGCTAATTACCTACGCTCATCAATTACGATAGGAAATTTGAGACAAAGTAGACTCAATTTGTTCATCCAGACAGGAAGAAGAGCACGAAAGAATGTAGGTATGAAATAGGGCCGGGCTGAGCTTAGCTTTGATTAACCTAGGCTTGGCCATTTCATTTTCGGATAGGCTTGAGCTCAGCCCGATCCTTATAGGGCCTCAAATAGACAAGCTCGGGCTCAGCTTGTTTCAAAATACTAGGCCTCGGATCGACTCTTTTTGGCTTAACCATTAATTTGAAAGAGAAAAAAAAACCTATCAAATTTAATATGATATATATATATATCAAAAAAACCTATCAAATTGAGAAAAAGGTCTATGCATACCCATACCTAATAAGTAATACCACATATGCATACCCATACCTAATAAGTAATACCACATATATGATATACCTATGAGTGTTTGGTAAACAATTTTACCAGTAGCATATAATTTAGCATGTATTCTGATTGAAATGCTGATATATATGTTGTTATAAATGCTGTGGGTGTTTGGTTAGATTTTTCAGAGAAAAGCATATATGCTAGTATAAATGCTGTGGCTAATTACATGTAGGGGTGTTAACACAAATAATTAAAAAATAAATTTATATTTTTTAAAAATAATCTTTACATTTTTAATAATATTAAAATATTATATATTTTTTATACAATTTTTTTATTAATATTTAACATTTTCTTAAATTTTCTTAAATATAATTAATATATTATTTAAAAATAAAAATATTATTAAATATAAATAATTAAATATGTTAGTAAAAATGTTAATATATTATTAAATATAAATAAATAATAGATTAGTAAATATAAATAAATAAATTAGTAAATATAATTTAATATATTATTTAAAAATAAATATATTATTAAATATAAATAATTAAATATATTAGTAAAAATGTTAATATATTATTAAATATAAATGAATATTTTATTAAATAAAAGTAAATAATAGATTAGTAAATATAAATAAATAAATTAGTAAATATAATTAATATATTATTTAAAAATAAAATATTATTAAATATAAATAATTAAATATGTTAGTAAAAATGTTAATATATTATTAAATATAAATAAATAATAGATTAGTAAATATAAATAAATAAATTAGTAAATATAATTTAATATATTATTTAAAAATAAATATATTATTAAATATAAATAATTAAATATATTAGTAAAAATGTTAATATATTATTAAATATAAATGAATATTTTATTAAATAAAAGTAAATAATAGATTAGTAAATATAAATAAATAAATTAGTAAATATAATTAATATATTATTTAAAAATAAAAATATTATTAAATATAAATAATTAAATATGTTAGTAAAAATGTTAATATATTATTAAATATAAATAAATAATAGATTAGTAAATATAAATAAATAAATTAGTAAATATAATTTAATATATTATTTAAAAATAAAAATATTATTAAATAAAAATAATTAAATATTTTAGTAAAAATGTTAATATATTATTAAATATAAATGAATATTTTATTAAATAAAAGTAAATAATAGATTAGTAAATATAAATAAATAAATTAGTAAATATAATTAATATATTATTTAAAAATAAAAATATTATTAAATATAAATAATTAAATATGTTAGTAAAAATGTTAATATATTATTAAATATAAATAAATAATAGATTAGTAAATATAAATAAATAAATTAGTAAATATAATTTAATATATTATTTAAAAATAAAAATATTATTAAATAAAAATAATTAAATATTTTAGTAAAAATGTTAATAAATTATTAAATATAAATGAATATATTATTAAATAAAATAATTGATTTTCATCCGTACATTCAGGGTAAACTCGTCATTAGTTAAGAGTGTGGGGATAATTTGGACATTTCATGCATAAGTGTCCAAAAAATGCTAGTAAAATGACATTTTGAGAATGTCATAATTTAGAGGTAAAAATGTTAATTAATATGCTGAATTGTTGTTTGGTTAGGTTAACAATAATATGTAGCTTACATGTTATATGCTGTATTATATGCTATTTATAATGGTTTACCAAACACCACCTATATATATATGTGGAGGCCTTAGGACTTACGAGCCGAGCTTCGTCAAACCTAATCCAATGGGCCTCGATAGGCCTGAGCTCAACACTTTCGATTTGCGAGTCAAGCTCGGGCCGAGCCTATGACAGGCAGCCTGGCCCACTTTCATCCCTAAGAAAACCCAAAATATAGTTTCAAGTGAATCCAATATAAAATTCATGAAGAATTTTGGCGGAAGGAAGGGGGAAGCACCAAGATCTATGATTCTATGATGTAGAGATCATCGTAGATTGCAAGAGACACAAAAATCGCTTCAGAAGCGTTTCAGAAAGAGATGAGAGAGAGGACCCTAATCAAACACAAACTTAGTTAGCCAGCTCTCCAAATAGCTTGAATCACACACATATTTTGCATAAGAGATAGTGATAAATAGCTCATATTTTAGGAATCCATATCTAAATAATAAGTGTTAAAACCTTAAGAAAACAGATTTGCTAAACTCTAACGGGCTCGTATATTGAATTTTCATGATGTAACCTAAACAATAAATGTTGAACCCTAAGGAAAACGAATTCGCTAAACCCTAACAGACTCGTGTATCGAATTTTCATGTTATAACTTAAACAATAAGTATTCAACCCTAATGAGAACAAATTGCTAAATCCTAACTGACAAATAATTTATTAGAATAAAATCATAAAACTAAATAAATGTTCAGTATATTAATTAAGACAGTAGAATAATTAATTAAAATAGAAAAATTAATAAAATAATTACATATGGGCTACCATGGATTCCCAAAATATGGACTACATATCATTTTCCTATGCATAAGAGTATAATTTATGCTCTAACAATCTTTAAAAGTAGCAGGCTGAAGTGCCTGGTAGTTGCTAAGAGTAAAGCTGAATCCTGCTTTTGTATATGCATCAAATAACCGGTCCAGGCCACTAGATAAAGCCTACTTCACGGACGGAATTTGTGCATGAGAGCCACATAGGGTTCTAAATAAAAATCAAAATCAAGCATTTGCTGAACCGTATATAATGAAAAAGTGACGAGACATATACAGAGGCACATAATCTCAGATCAGCACACTCACCCAAAGCTTCGTTAGGTGAGGAATAAGTTTTAAGCCATGCTTAAGCGCAACCACACACCATCAGACCAACCCATACTGGGAAACACTGTAGCTATTAAATAGGAATACCAGGCTAACATATTAACTTCATCAATCATCACAAGACATGGCTCAAAATTCCTCATTATTTTCAGTACTTAAACTGAATTTTGAATATACTAAATTCTTTCTGTAACATCAGTATTCTTGGCACAACCCACAACTTTAATTTGGCCGCAGAATCCAGTTCAAATAATATAATTTCAAACAAGGGAAGAGGGAGACAGTAGAAACATGCAATGTGAGCAGTCACGATGGTACATGGTTACCAAAAACCAATATACCTCATAAGAAGGCTGCTAATCTGAAGCTCGATCTTCTCACCGCAAAAAACCTCTTCAAAAATCCTACATATAGACAAAGGGACAAGTTTAGAGACACGAAAGAATATTTTTCTACTACTTAAATTCAAATCATACACATTCAGTGTTCAAATCCCAGAATCCAAATCATCACAGCATTCTGGAATATTTCAAAGGCAGGTAAACATAAAACCAACAACTTAATGAAAGTTTCAGAGGCAACAAAACAACAGTGGGTGAGTAATAGCCGAATCATAAAAACAGGAGATTGTGGCCCAGTGGCAGCCAACTCCTTACATGTGCACAAGTTGCAAGCTCCGATTATCCCTTGCTCAAATAATAAGCATATAAGTACATAACCTCACGACTTATCCAATTAACAGCAAAATTTTAATACCTAATTTGAAGCATTTTTCCTCGCAGCATAGGCACGGTAAGCTGCCAGTCCAACAACAGCAACAGCAGTTCCAACTGTAAATTCGAAACAGAATTCATCGTAAACTATACATAGGTACATAGACCTCGCAATGAGGCTGACAGAAAATTTCAAGTGAACACTGGAAAGAGAAAGCTTCAAGAAGGGTTTTTTTGAAAGGTGGAAACTGGAAAGAGAGAATGAAAAGAAAATAAACACACCGGAAATAAACATAAGCGAATGATTAACAAGTTGCCAGTGGTGCCTGCGTTTTCTTCCACTTTCAGTTTCAGGAATGCTCAAATGAGGGTGCTCAGCGGCATAAACAATTTTTAAGAACACATTACTCAGATCTCCTAACTTCACGCTGATACGAATAGGAACCTCCATC
Organism: Euonymus europaeus; assembly: GCA_963580455.1. Taxonomy (NCBI): domain Eukaryota; kingdom Viridiplantae; phylum Streptophyta; class Magnoliopsida; order Celastrales; family Celastraceae; genus Euonymus; species Euonymus europaeus. The sequence continues at coordinate 25,478,916 of OY756962.1, forward strand.
CCCAACTCTTGACAAACCTGAAAGGAAAAGTTGAAATCATTGTCATAAATTTATCACGAGAAAATATAAGTAATATTTACAACTACACATGTGTGAGGAAAAGTCAAGAAACCATGCGTCTACAAAAAGTCATTGTTACACAAATACAAGCATCCGACTGTAAATCACTAAATTGCATACCTTTATTGAATCTTGTACTGCCACTGGATACGGATCCAGGTCATCCTTAGCTGCAATAAGCAAGGAAGGCACTCTGTAACCACTTTCTTCTCCTTGCTTAGCAACCTCCAAAAGCAATTCTTTTGATCTTTTCCACGAATGCTCATCTGAACTGGAAATTGTGATGCCATGATATAGCAAAATGGTAAGCTATTATAAAGCATATAAAATGTCTACTAGCTTTCTAAATGTTCAACAACAAGACTTACCTATCATATACAAATAAAGCCACATCATAGGTTGCTAAAATTTCCTTATTAGAGAGAAACTTTTTTGTGTGATCTTCGGGTATCTCTCGTAAAATAAGAGTCTTCTTGGTCCCCTGCAGGAACAATTACATGCCGAAGATGACAATACAGAAGTTAAACAATAAACCAATGAAGATGGACAGGAATACACAAACTTAAAAATCATAATGCAATTAAACAGTATTCCTCACCCCAAGATGGTCTATGATATTTGTTGCATAATGTTCCCCAGTAGTTGGAATATAATGGTCCGAGAAAGGCCTGCAGTTGAATTGACAAGAACAAACAATATTGTTTAGAAGAAAGAACAGAAAATGAATATCCAAACTATATACATCCTCCAGGTAAGAACGTAAAGAAGCTATCAACTGGAGGTGATTGAAAAATGAAAGAGAGAATCAAGACAGTACATCAGCCATGGCAATAAGTTCAGAGTCGCACCTTCCTAGAAATGAATTCAACAGAGCAGATTTTCCAGCACTTTTGGGACCAAAAACCAGGCAGTGAAAAACATTTCTAACTGTTTGTTGCTTCTTACGGTCAATTGATCTTCTCCGAGTAACACGTAGTGCAGAGGCAAGCTCACCACTATATCCAAGGTATACTAAATTGGCCAAACTATTTTGTGGATCCAGCGAGGTCATAAGTGCCCACTGTGATTTACCAGAGATAAATTAGAGCATCACCACCGGCCCAGAAAGTAAAAATAAAAAATTCAGGAAAACTGAAGCAATGGAAATATGGAATGAACAATTTTGGTAAGCAAAAAAGGTGGATTTAAGTCGAAAACAATATGGAAGATTTCTCTCCCATCTGACTGATAAGTGATAATCAATTTGGATGAGCCAGCAAAAACTCATTTACCGAAACAGACAGGGAAGAACCAGGTTATCTCTGAAATAATACAATCCCGTGAAAAGAGCGAGAAATTCCATCGAAGTGAAAATTCGGGAAAAAATGACTTCTCCAGGACACTATCCTCAATTCCTCATAGTAAATCCTTCTCAAGAAATCAAATCCATCTTAAGAAGATTATTACGAGAGAACAGTACGTTAACACATGCTTCCCATTGTTACTATAGTTTGCATATAAAATAAAACTAATCCCTCAATCTTGACCTACCACTCCTTTCCTCACTTTCAACTCAGGGGAGGGGGAAAAGAGATAGAAAAGAGTAAAAAAAGGCTCAAAGTATAACATACTGCATAGTAGTTCTCAACTATGGTGCTCCCTGAGATTATATTTTTCCAGGCTACCCACTGTTCCCCCGAACAATCAATTTAATTTAAAGTCTACAAAAATTCTTAACCAGAGTTCAAAATCCATTGCTTCCCTTGTGGATGGAACATTCCGCCCTATCACCCCATGTCCCACTTGCGTCTTCTCATAGAAAGAGCTTCTTCATGCCTCGACAACCGAAAAATAACCAGAAATTGAGTTTCAATGGATTGGGACCACAACAAGTTCTCACGCCATAAACTATTTTCGAATTTCCCACACATAGACGTTTGGTAACCACTCGTCACATATTGTGCTTTATCTTCTTCCAAAACCCATCCCTGTTACTCCCTCAGTTCCTCTCTATACAACTCTTATGCATCATTTAAAGTATTGTAGACTTGATGCTTAGCCTAAGTATTGAGGAGGAATTTCCCAAGTCGAGTCATTCGGACGCTGAGAGTGCTAAAAAAGTTGCACTCTTTTTCTCCAGAAAGCTGCCTAGGAGAAAATTTTGGCACTCTTTTATAGATAATATCTGTAAAAGAGCCACATATTAATCGATTGATTTCTTTGTGTAAACCCTTTTATCTTCCCCGTGATCTCTGTCTTAATTTAAATGAAGTTGCAACTTGCAAGTAAAACAGATAGTGGAGCAGGGCGTGTAATAGACAACAGTGAGAAGTCCAACAATCTAAGAGCTGCAGAAGAATGTAGAGGGCATACAAACCTCTGATAGGAACCCATTCAAAGTCAGATATCCCAGGGATGTTCTCTCTGCAGCAAATTTGTAAGGCGCCACAACCCAAGGACTAGAATATATAAAATAACAAGAAATATGAGAAATAAGTATAAAAATGTTAAAAGAACCAGATCAGGCTCAATCAGCACATAACATTAACTCTTCCACTTGCCCTCAGAAAAAAAAAATTATACATTGAAGAATACTTTGTCAAATTGCTCATAGTAAAATAAAAAATAATTCATAATTTCAACTCTTGAGCAACCTGAGGCATCAAACAATGCATAAATTTATTTCTATTCATAAACGAAAAAATGCACAGTACATCAAAAAGATTTAGGCAAATCACAAAACCTACCTTTCTGGAGCAGTAACAAATAGATCTTCCAGCTCTGCAGGTTTTAAGGCTCCATCCTAGCAAGCGTCAAGATGGGCATGTTCAGAGATTCACCAACTATTAGTGTATTAGTAGCAGTCAGGCAAGGATACATTTAGAACCTAACTAGCAAGCATCAAGATGGACATGTTCAGAGTCAGCGGTAAGGTAACTATACAATTAGAACCTAATAATACTGTTATGACATGAATGTAGCCAAAGAGTTCAACAGGGTTTATTACATATTTACATACGTTATCAATGTCAAACAACCCGAAGATCCCACGCAGGTACTCCACGGCTTCACTTGTGAGTTCTATACTCTGCAAGATGACATGTTAAGAACTTTCATTTTATACCCAAACATTGAAAGCAAGCACTGCTCTTCAACGGTGTTTGTAACCAAAATAAAACTTCAAAAAATCATTAACAGAATGTCATTATTAATAAATGATACTGTTTTGGTAAGTTTCATTAATATGCAATGTCATGCTAGGCAAATGTTTACGCTTCCATAAATCTGTGATAATGCAGCACAACGTAAATATGATAACTAACCAAGTAACTCCACATTTCCCACTCAAGCTAATCAAGCCTTTAACATCATTAATTAAAGCATTTAATATTATTGGATGAAATCAGCCTGTGCTGTGCGCCTGTGCCCAAGTGTCATATCCAGAGACAGCCAGTCACAAGCCCTAGAGGATGAAATCAATGATAATATGTAAGCCGTCATGAGACTATAATGAATCCCTATTACAATCATGGTTGGTAGATGCTCTTATTAAGCTATTAGAGTTTATTAAGACAACATATCTAGGGCCCTCACTGAGTGTTCTACAAATGCACTATGGCATAAGATAGCCCTTAGAGCTGTAGACCCCATAAACAAGGCATAACAATTGGTGTTCCAACTTATCCCTCTCCAAAACAAGGCCTGAAGTTGGAAGAAAAAGATGCCGATTTTTTTTTCAATCTGAACTCTTAACATGAATGTCCAAGCAAACGTAATAAGCACTCATAGTTGGAATAATGCCAGAGTTTTTATCACGCAATTGAAAGATTTTATATGTAGGTGATACTGATACCTGATCAGGAGCACGCTTTGATGGCAATGGAAGAAGATCATCCCTAAGTTTTAGATCATTGTCATATCCAAATTTTCTCAGAACAGCCCAGGTTGTTTCCAGACGGCCCCTTTCTATGAACAAAGCATGCAGAAATAAGAACCCCTCGGACGTAAGACCCAGGTCATTGACTCCTTCCGGAATCCTATCCTGCACAACTCTTTTAACACCTACTATCTCAGCAGGCTGCAATGCAGTATTAAAGCAATTAACCTGTTACATCATTCCCAATGTTAGGCTTTCACAAATAAGGTGCATAGGTAGGGTAAGTAACACACTAATTTTAAGAAAAAAAATCGGAAAGAAACCTGAAACTTGTTCAACTCTGTATCGCTAAGGGCTCCGTCCATGTCAATATCACAAAGAACAAATATCCTTCTCAAAGCCCTTGCACAACGAGGTTTTAATTTTTGATTTTCTTGGTCAAATAATGGAGCCGTTGGATGAAGTACAGCTTTTTGAGCATAATAGAAAACATCAGGGACCTGCGTATTATCGTCCATTGTTAACCCCTTGAATTTCAAATTAGAAACATAAGAACAAGAACTGCTAAATCATTGTTTGAACCAAACCATGTCACACAGTAGCAAAACCATTTATTATTGCATTCTTATCAAGTAAAAAAGAAGAAAGAATATTAAAGCTTGAAAGTATACTACAAATAAAAAATAATAGAAATGAATTGGAAGCTTTTTCTTGTTATCTATTGATATAATTGTTTTCCATGCACTATTTTTTTGGGGTATTAGAACTGCTGTCTTTAAGATAATTTGTTTCAACTTTCGATATGAAATTTATATTAATGTATTGGACACAATAGCATCACCTCTGTTGCTGCAACACAAAGGTTAGGAATGAAGAAAAAGTGTATTGCGATAACAAAGTTTGGGCACTGAAATAAACCTGAACCAGGTTAGCCGCAGAACATTCTATGCACGTCTCAATCTCCCTGAATTGTTGCATGATCGGCGCCATGGCCTGCTCCAGACTCATCTGCTGATTATCTTCTCTTAGATCTAACTTGCAACCAACCACAATAACTGGTACATTCACCTATTCATTTGTGACATAATAAATAAAATAAAACCAGTTAGACTTTTTCCTTTGCAAAGAAAATGTTAATTGCAAATTTTTGTGTTGGAAGGAAGGGGATACGGATTGCAAACCTCCAAACGACGCAGTTCAAGGAGCCAAAAGCTAGTCAGCCGACTGAGTGTCCTCGGTTGATCACAAGCATAAGTTAACACGACAACATCTGCTCGCTTCAATTCTTCACTAAGCCTTGCACTATTCTTCCAAAACAAACAGAAAAAACACTGATTTACAAACTAACTTTCTGCCAAACATAAAAACTTCATTTCAAAGCTACTTTTACAAACTAAGGAATTATATAAAACGCCAACGTAATCACCAGCCAAGATGAAGAACTAAAAAGTTGTACAACATTTTTCACTATTCAATTGACCAACGGTTTTCAGTTGAAATTTAGCCCGTGTTAACCACTGAATTACAAAAAATTCACCCGCAATATTCAATGTCGTATCTCTTGCTCAACAATATTCAACACTAGGAATGCAACAGCACATGTGCAAAGACACGGGGGCATACATCATATGCCTACATTCCTACGCCGTATAGCCATATACGTGCCTCGTACCTGGAAGAAGTGTCGATTATGGTGATGGGGACGCGATCGGGATAATAATCAGCGGGTAGACGAGTTGGAGGCAGCACCGGTGCCACGTTCTCATTGAATGACTCGGAAGCCGCTGCGGCAATTAAGGAAGACTTTCCGGTTCCACGATCGCCGGCGACAACGACACGGATGTCAGTCCGGCCGCTTGAGGCTGAGACACCACCCGCCATTGTACCGCCTTAAAAGAGTGCAACTGCAAGGAGTCGTGAGACTAGACCCTAAGCCGGCTGCTTGGGTGGAAGAAAAGTGGGTTGGGTGAAAGGGAAGCGAGGGTGACTGAATAAGCCGTGAGAGTTTGACCAGAGCGGGTTTTCGCTAGCGTATCTACCGCTGTTTGCATCCATTCCAATAAAGTTGATCATGGGCCGGTCCGGGCATGGGCAGCGATAATAATTTGAGTCAAAAGCCCGGCTCGAATCTGGGCCCAGCTGGCTAGCTCTATGGTCGAAACTCGAAAGTGCAGACTGCGTAGAATCACCGCTATTTAAGATAAATAGCATTTTTGAAGAGCAAAAAGGTTCTGTCTCGCCTCCGATTCCTTTCTTGCCGAGGTGCGCTGCCAGTAAGCCCTCGCCATGGAAGCAACTATTCTCGGCTCGTATCGCTTCTTAGGTGCCCAGCTTTCCAGATTTCGAGGTGAGAATTTCTCTTGTCTGGCTGCTAAGAAATAGCGAAAAATCGAACGAACAGCATTGAAATACGAAATTAGAGATTTTAAACTTCACTGTGTATTCTGGTACCGACGTAGGTATGGCGCTTGGCGTATAAAGCTAGTCGGCTTACCAGAGTTTCATATTTAGCTTTTCATCTCAGAAGAAGGATTCAAGCCAGGATAACCTTGCTTTTCTAGTTTTCCTTGTTCGTTATTTCCCTCTTGTACTTCTCCTCCTCCTTTTTGCTACCAGAACAGCATGATAGGGATGTTAGTAGTCTTTTTCTCAATTATTTAGAACTAATTAGTATGAAGCCTCTGATTTTCAGCATAATCCTGCGCAATCTATGCTTATCTAGTTTGCTTGAGTTAATTTATCTAGCGTTGCTTGTATTTCTGTCTCATACTTCTTTTGCCTCTGTTGGGAAACTGTAATTATGACTTCTTGCTTGGTTTTTTGAGGATTTTTTTCCTTCCCATTAGTAGTTTTTCCTTGCCGTGGATGTTACCCCAGGTCAATGTTATGGTCACTCAGTTACTCTTGATTTTCCTATTTAATTCAATATAGTGTTTGGTTCTTCAGTGTATTTCAATTTTTTTTATAAATTCTTTGGCACCGACTTGAGAAGTTTAATGAACATTATCAACTCAATCTTAGAATTATATATTGAAGTTCATAAGAAGGTCTGGTGATGTTGTGCTTTTTTTTTAGTTTTCTTTTTCCCCTAATAGATATAAAACTAAAGGAAGACTCATCAATGAATCTATTTTGGACCTCTTGCAGATGAATAGTTTAGGAGGCTGGTAAAATTCACATAATTTTGAGTATGAAGAAATATCCCATGATTAACGTTTCTCTTATACTTGTTTATGTGAATATGGTATAAGCATGGTTGATTTTGTGTATGAAACGTCTTTTTTTTTTTTGCTTTCACAGGTGTTTTAGTTTGTTTTCTGACGTCAGTTTTTGACTTACAGAACGACATGCCAATCACAATTTCGTATGTTATGATCCAAGATGTGCTAAATCCCACGTCTCTCCAAAAATTAATTTAATAATATCCCGTCAGAAGCATTCCATGTTACTTGACGTAAGATCTTTGTCAAGGGCAAAAAAGAAATTTTCTGTTAATTCATCAGAGAAGCCGCAGAACAATTATATGAATGCTAAGACAGGGTCTGTGGAGTCTGTAAAGCTTGAAGTTGCCTCACCAGAAATCAATGATCAAGAAGAAATTGTGACGTCAACCGATTCCAATAATCATGAGAATTTTCTCTCAGCACCTAAAATGTTTCGGAATAGGTTTCTGAATTTTGTGCGCCTGAGTTCTCTCCTAAATAATGCTGCTGAATCGTTTTTTAAAAGTGAGATACGTCGGAGGCTGTTTGTGACAGCGGTACTGCTTGTAATCAGTCGTGTTGGATATTTCGTTCCTCTGCCTGGATTTGATAGAAGATTGATGCCCCAAGATTACCTTAGCTTTGTGTCAGGATCTGTTGGTAAGTTTCATACTTAAATAAACAGACACCACACACATGACCATTTAATTGAATCTGGGGTTTCTTAGTTTTCAGTTTATCAGAATTTTGAAAGCATAATCCTTCGTAGATAACCTTGTATCATTCTTGCTGATTTTGTCTGATATATTTGTACATAACTTTGAATCATTCTTTTTGATTTTGGCAGATGAATTTGGCGATTTTGGAGCAGAGCTTAAGCTTTCCTTTTTTCAGCTTGGTATTAGTCCACAAATTTTTGCTTCAATTCTTATGCAGGTAGCATATTTTTCTCCAGAAAGTTCTTGTCAAGTTTATTTACATTGTCATTCAACCCAATAAATTAACTTGTTGGGTTGAGGCGTTTCACATCATTTATATTCCAACACTCCCCTCTCATGTGGGTTGGGCAACTCCGACTGCCCAACACGTGCACAATAAAGTGATAAACAATGCCCAACACTAAGCTACTCACACACAAAGACCCACACTTAGGGCAACAATAAATGGGGGTTTAAATTGCGGAACCAAACTAGCTAACTAGTTTGAACTCATGACCTCTCCTTTGATACCATGTTAAGTTTAGTTACTTTGCCACAACCCAATATGTTAACCTGTTGGGTTTGCGCGTTTCACATCATTTATATTCCAACAGTTCTTATATAACTTTTCTGGTTTAGTATTTCGATGATGGGGAGGCTTTATTGTTTCACATTGGGATATTGACAAAGTTAATTAGGTAAAATGACGTGTTCTCTGATTTTGCTTGAACCACATGATTCAATTTCACGTAGGGCAAGTTTTTTGTGACTTGTAACCTTTGGGTTCTGCATACCATAAATTCCTGGAGTGTTTTAGGTTATTCCAGATATTGGTATGGGCCTTTATACTAGATTCAGATTGTAATGTAATTAGGAGGTAGGCACCATGTTGTGTGCCAAATTGTTTTGTCTTTCTGTCTAAAAGATCCTTGACATTGTTTGGGTCCTTTGGGATAAACTTTTGATTATGATGTTTGTCCAGCTTTAGTTTCTGAGCTACTGCATATGGGTCATATGAGCGTTATTAACTTATTATAGTTATTATCAGTTGGTTGCAGAAAGAAATTATTTCTTCTTATTTTACAATTGTTGTCTTGCATGGCTAGGAAGTATCCCAATGGTGATCTTTTCAAGGCAGAGTGATCTGCATAAGGTCCCACGTTCCTTCTTCAATTCTATACAAAGTTTCCCCATTCAATGACAGTGTTAGTTATTTTGCTTGCCAATGTTTGGCAGCCTTTATCAGCTTTTGATTCTATGTGTTGTGAGCATACATTATAATTTTAAGCCAGGAGAGAGATGGTTTGGTGGCCACTGGCCATCATTTGAATTGCTTTTCAAAAGTGTAAGGTGGTTAAGAATATACTATAGGGGTGATTGTCTCATCCCATGGTACCCTGTTCTCTGTTCTCAGTATTTTCGTTCAAGCATGACCCAGGATTTTTTTTCTTCTGAAGTTTTTGGAATTATATTTGATGCATTAGCTCGGTTGCATTGTTTCATTCATAGTACCTCAAACTTTTTTTATATTTTTTTCCCGTCTTAAATTTTTTAATTATTGATAGTTATGCTAATATTTCAAGCTGGATGCGCAGGTACTTTGTTATGCTGTTCCATCCTTAGTTAAGCTGCGGAAAGAAGGTTTAGATGGCCACGAGAAGATTAAGAGTTATATGTGTGTCTAGTTTTTCATCTCAAGCAGTGAGAAAGTCTATACTACAAAAGTTAGAGTTGAATAAATTTCCTTGATCAATATATTTTATGGTTTAACCATAAGTCTTTCTATCTATTTCAGATGGTGGATATCACTTGGCTTCGCAACACTAGAGGCTGTTGTAGTTGCTTGTTATTCACTTCCATATTCAGTTTACGCAGCTAGTTACAGGTAATTCAAAAACAAAAGATTACACTAATTATGTTATCTCTGCTGGGAAAAAATAATAGAGCTCTGATTCATGTGCAAAGTTAAATGAAGATATGTTCTACCTAGGATTTGTCATACATCTACCATCACAATTGCTTCGTAATTTTTTTTTTGCCATAAAATCTTGTGGTTGTATTCTTTGTTTGAAGTCTGAAGTTACATTTTGTGCTCACAAAATGTGCCCCATAGCCTTTGGAGGTTCTATTAATTCTGAAAAATTTGTGGGTGATCTCCATCGCGCACTCTTTTGGCTCTGATGCCTTGTGCAGGTTCAAGCATGTAATGATTACAGCTCTCTTTCTTGTCTGTGGTGCGATGACAATGACATGGATCTGTGACACGATATCCGAATCGGGATTAGGTACTATTTATGACATGTTAATTCATTTCTTAATTTGTCAGTTGCTCCTTTATTTTTGGCATTTACATTGCTAAATTCTCAATTTTGGATACAGAAAAGAACTATTTGTTATTACGAAGCCAAACACTGCCAATATATCGCTTTCTTTCCTCATAATGTGGAGTCTGACTGGTCAAAATAAAAAAGGAAAAAACATGTCAACGTCTGATGACTCTTCTGCTTCTTTGTGTTTCAGGCTTTTGGCATTGCTAACTAATTAACTATATAGTTCACTTCATTAAACAATGGAGGATCTTTTTTTCAGTTCTAAAAGTTTTATCTTTCGCAAAAGTTTTCTTAACCGAACTACTAGGACAAAAAAGTTGGAATCCGTGCAAATAAGGGTGTCTTTTAGGCATGGGAGCACTTATGGGAATAATGCCTAACATTTTCCTGCATAAGATAATAGTGTGAACTATGATGATAAGGTGAATAGAGGAATGCATGCCATTGTTTACTACTTGTTGGAATGCATACCCAAAGTTAGATAATTTATCCATTTCTAACTGCTTGACGATTTCCTCTTTCCTTCCCATTTTAACCATGTGCCTCAATGGTGCGATCAATTCTGGAATAGGCCCTTTTTAGAGTACCTTCAGTATCTATGCACTTGCTGGAATTAGTATACTGGCTATTGGACTGAAAGTCTTTGTTTTATACTTTTCTATACAAAGTATAATCTCTAAGACAGTGCCGCTATAAGTAACTATGAGTAACCTTTGGAGATTAACTGTAGTGGAGTGTCATTTGGTGAATTGTCTATTCACCTGCTTTGTGAATATTAGGAAGTCAGATCTGTCTGGGTGTTTATTTATTTCGTAGCCGATGGTGTTACATTTCAACAACTCAACATATCCATTAGAATCGCTGGTTGAAAGTATCCCCAAAATTTATATTTTTGCTATTGCTGAATGCTGATCAGCTATGGTTTAGCCTTTTGGTTTAATCGATTATTGCGTATTTCAGGTCAAGGATCATCCCTTATCATATGTGTCGGCATACTAACTGGCTACACAGATACATTATACAAGATGTTGTCTCAACTCTCAGGTATTTGGCCAGATTGGTATATGTTTGGTATGTATTTAACAACCACAGTATGTTTTCTCCCTCTCTTTCCTGTTATTTGGTCCTTTTACCTTAGATTTTGGAATGCAAATAATGGATATTGTGGAAATAGCCTCTCCACATATGTAGGGCTAAGGTCTGCGGGCATCTTGCCAGTTTCTGACCCTGCAAGGTCACAGAGACTTGTGCACAAGAGTTATTTGCCTTTTGTGTTCTTTCAAAAAAAAATAAAAATTAAGCTTGATGTTGTTAGGCAGCATTATATGTGGACTTCTCACTATCAACGTCATCATTGCCTCTCTATAACTTATCATTGCAGGTTATTCAAGTTTTATGGATTAATGTTTCACTATGTATCCCTCTTCATCCTCCTTTTACATATTGTGAAGTGAACATTTTCGAACAGCTTTCTATACTTGGCAGTTATTTGAGCCTTGATTTCTCATTTCTCTCTTGCTGGTGGGAAGTGTGGAATCCTTTTTATAGTTGTCACATTAGAGAAATCTTAATTTAACTACCTGGTCGATTTTAAAATTGCATAGGTTATATGGTGATAAACAATAATATTTCTATATGGGTAAAAAATTCAAGATTAGATAGAATACAAACCATTAACCAAGTTATTACATGCTTAAAATTGCCTTTGGTATGTATATAAGCACATGTGAATGTAGGCAAAAAAAGAGAATAGACTGCAACATAGAACAGGACCATTCAACCAACTAGCAGAAGTAATGTGCAGTGTGGTACTCCATATCACTACTTGTTAATGTCTATGTTCAAATGAGTAAGATAGTTTACTAGGATTTGATCACAAATGTAACTTTTAAGTTATTATTAGTATATACTATTTAGTAAAAAAAAGTTCTTATTTGTACTCTGGGGTATCTCTTAATTCTCAACCTGTTGGGTAGATATGTGTGTGTGGTTTTGGTGTCAGGGTGACCCCAGGGGGTCGTTGGTGAAGATGGGGTGAGAATTGAACTAGCTATCAGGATTTATTGTACATCGTGATGCCCCTTCTCTCTCTCTCTCTCTCTCTCTCTCTCTCTCTCTCTCTCTCTGTGCGTGTGTGTGTGTGTCCTTGTGTGTGTCTTGCTTGGCTTCTGGCATTCTGCTAATATTGTCAATATCAATTATCAACCTGACCCTTTTGTATGGCTTTTCAATATACTGCAGGTGGTGCTGTGAGTTGGTTGCCATATATACTTGCAGTTTTAGGTATTTTCACCATAGTCACAATGTGGGCAGTCGTTATAACCGAAGGTTGCAGAAAAATAAAGCTGCAGTATTATGGTTTTAAACTTGCTTCTTCGTCTAGGTAATGCTATTGTTTGGATGTCCTTTCTTCTAAAACAAACTATAGGTTGCATGGGATGTGCCCTCTTTTATTAATTTTTCATCCTCTTCCCCTTAATATTGTGCAATGTAAAAGCCTGCTGACTCCTGATTGTGTTAGTTGGCCTATGATATATTGATGTGTGCTGTATGCTATTACTTGGGTGTTTGAACAAGTACTTACATCTTGTGGCTTTGTGTTTTGGACAGAGATGACTCACCAGTCACTGAAGTGGAGCCCTATATCCCTTTTAATATCAATCCTTCTGGAATGCAGCCTCTTCTAACCACAGCTTATCTCTTGGCATTTCCGAGTATTCTTGCAGGGTAATTTCACCATGAGTTGTCAAAGTTTCAAGCTTGTACCTAGAACCTAATCCCTTTATTTAGCATTGGAGGTTGAAGATGAGTTATGAGTGTATTCCTTTAGACTATTCAAAAACCTCTCTTTTTATTTGGGTGTTTGTTTTTACAAACATTTAAAATTAATAAAATTTTATGGTGCCGGTTTTACCATGGATTACAATTTTAGTGCTTGTAACTTTGTTTGGTAAACAATTCCGTATTCAGCTCTCTAACACTGGTATCATTTTTTTGGCAGCATACTTGATTCACCTTTCTGGAAGCATGTCAAGGATATATTAGACCCTGGAACTTCTCGTGGTGCAGAGCCTTGGGTTTATTATTCCATATATGCTTTTTTCGTCTTCTTACTTAATATATTTGACATTGTAAGAATCTTCTCTAACCTCATATTTAACTGTTTTGAAACTGCAGTTTCTGTGAATACACATTTGTTTGCATTGTCTTAGTTTTGAGTTATATAATGCAAATTTGCATATGATTTTGGCCATTTTTGAGTTATGTGTTTATGATCTTTCCTCCCTTCTTCGTTAGTGTCATTTAACTGGCATCTTCCTTTGCAGGCCAACTTGCCAAAGGAGATTTCAGATTACTTGAATAAGATGGGTGCCAGGATACCAAACATAAAGCCTGGGAAGGCTACTATTGAGTATCTTACAAAAATTCAGGCATCAACACGATTTTGGGGTAGATATCCATCTCAAAGTTGCTACATGCCTACACGGAATTTTAAGCTTGTTTGTATATCAATGCCTGTATTGTAAATATCTTTTGACTGTTCATTGCTGTCGTCTCCTTGCAGGGGGTCTATTGTTAAGTATTTTGGCAACCACGTCAACCGTCCTTGATCGTTATTTAAGAAGTATCAATGAGGGATTCTCAATCGGCTTTACATCTGTTCTGATTATTGTAAGTTATTGATTGCTTTACTTGTACATTATATCTTGAATGTTTAATTATATTATGGCATGATTTATGCACGAGATAAGTCTCACTGGTCTAATCATCGATGAGTACACTTTTTTCTGCCTGATAAATTCTTTAGTTTAACCTCTTCATTGTAACATGTCTATTAGCAATATCTTGTTTCTTTGTCATCATTTGTTTGTTCTTCCATCAAAAGATTCAAAACCTTTTTGTTGCTTGCTCATGTTCATGTTTTATTAATTCATCTCATCTCAAAACAAACCGACCCTCCGCTAGGACCGCTACTTGTGTACATTATGTAGAATGTTTAAAGATGTTATGACGTGACTATGACTTGTGACAAAGAAGATGACAGTTTATAAACTAGAATGGAAACATAGAAGGTGACAGTTTTCTCTGGTTGATAAAGATGTATTTCCTTGCCTTCCCATCCTATCACATTTGTTTATCGTGCCTATTAACAAAATTTTACTTTTCCCTTCTTTGAACAAACGAGTAGTTAATCATTTTATGAATTTTTCCTTTTCCCTTAATCTGGTTTTTATTTTTTGAAAAGCTAATGCCTCTTTGTTTCTTTCGTGTAAAATTATATTTGACTGGCCATTCTTGTGCAATGGTTTTTAAATTAAATTGTTTGTTTTTGCTGCTCTCTTCGTAACTTATTTAACTGAGGATTTGTTTTCCATCTCCAGGTGGGCTCCATCATTGAGCTTAGGAGATCATATCAAGCATATAATGTCATGCCAAGCTTAAGCAAGGCCCTATCACGTTACGGTGTATAATATATAATGACACCATGCTTGTCTTCTGCCGGTATTGCCATATCTACATTTACGATTCCTTGGAAATCCTTATTGTATGTGATGCTTAATTGCTTACCAGTTAGTAATTTGTTACTACTGGTCCAGAAATTTTCTGGATGTTGACTGTTGATAAGCATTGAGTGGCCATTTGGCAAAGCTCGACTCTTTTGTATCGATCATTGGCTAGCGATGCAAGACTTGCTATGGGAACCATCCGAGATAACTGAGAAAGGGCTAGAAGCTTGGGATTCCTGGGAATCAGATGGGTTGATTTGTCTTATTTTGTTCAATGGAGAGGCAGGTTGTGAAACCCCAGTTCCCCATATTTGTGTTGTGGTAAGATTTCCTTTCCGTTATTCACCGAGAAGGGTGGCTTGCTGCGGCCATGGCAGGGCAAGATTTAAAGTTGAGATAGAAATTTATATGACATTATCTAATTTTGGAAGAAATTAGGTTGCAATAATTGTAATCTATCCTTGTCACTCGAATTTATTGCTGCGCTGTATCATTAATATGGGAAAATGGAAGAAAAATGTGTGACTCGATTCTCATTTCTTCCCCATGATGCTGCGGAACATTTTATAAAGAAATAGTTATGTTTCGCAGTGGCTTGTAATTTTGTAAAATTTTATAGAGATGAATGTGCTATTTGAGTAATATGATATTGAAATAATGAAAATCATAGTGAGAAAGGATAGAGTCTTCTGCAATTCATGGCCTGGAAAATTTTGGAAGAAATTTACAATTCATCAATTTGTACGGCTCGGTAAATAAATGACAAAAACTGACTGATAAATAAATGTGCAAAATCAGAGTCGAAAATTAACATTTACCTGAAATCTTGGGGTTTGAGGTTTCCAGCCTCGGGTGATCCCCTAAACCTAGGGTTGTTAAAAAAAATAAAATTGACAAAATTGAAAAACGTACTAATTGATCGATTTTTCACTAACATCAATTAAAAATCTGAATAAAAATTAATATAATCGATCAATAATTGACTCAACAGTTTGACCAAAATATGTTAAAAAAATTGATTATTGACAATCCTGACTAAACCACGACTCCATCTAATAACTAAGGTGGTGTAAGATGCAGGGGATGTTGCATCTCGATTGAAAAGCATCGAATGAGGAGAGGTTTTAACATGTCCCATATCTGGATGGCCACCAACTAGTAACCCTAATGAATATGGAAATTGACTCTAGTTGGTGGCAATTTTGGATCAGGACTTGGAAGCAAAGCCAATGATGAGAGTCGAGTGGTTTAATTGCTTGGATCAGGATGGGCGAAATTGGAGCATCCCTGCACTTTCTTTGAACCCAATTCTAGCATGCAAGTAAAGAGTCTCAATCCATTCGTTAGTGTAAAGAAGTATCAAGTGAGGATGATAGTTTTTTGGTTTTGCTTTCCTTTTTGAGGCCTTGAGCGGCTTCTCTAGAAAATTTGTACAAAAGTCCATGTTGCTGTTTGAGTCATCTGATCGAGTGGGAAGACAAGAATCATAGGTAGTTTGTGTTATGTTCTTCTAGAAATTAAGGTGCAACTATAATCCTATGCTATCCAGTATCTAATCTTCTTCTTGAAACTCTGTCAATCTTGTGCGTTCGAAAGGCCCAAATTGTGGGCTGGTTCTAGTTTGTCATTTGAAGGCCCATACACAGGACGTGATCCCAATATATTTACGTTGGGCCACTTTTCACTGGGCCCAAGCCCAAGCTTCGCTCTTCAGACTTCTGCAGCTGCTTCAAAAGAGGAGAGACAAACTGACTCGGTTCTTGTTCAACACCGGTTCTCCTCCTTCAGCCACCGTCCTTGTTCTCTCTCACACAGAGCCAAAGCCACCATGAAGTTTCAAATTGAAGACATAACCGTCTACTTCCCGTATGATCACATATACCCAGAACAGTATGCGTACATGGTAGAGTTGAAGCGTGCCCTAGACGCCAAGGGGCATTGCCTTCTCGAGATGCCCACTGGTACTGGAAAGACCATTGCCCTTCTTTCTCTTATCACCGGTTACGCCCTCTCGAAGCCCCAAAACCCGATCAAGCTGTTATACTGCACTCGCACTGTTCACGAGATGGAGAAGACACTAGCGGAACTCAAGCTGCTCCATAATTACCAGCTCCAGCACCTAGGCCCCGCTGCTAAAATCCTCGCCATTGGTCTCTCCTCTAGGAAGAATTTGTGTATCAATCCCACCGTTGTGGCCGCCGAAAATAGGGATTCCGTCGACGCTGCCTGTAGGAAACTCACAGCGAGTTGGGTCAGGGCTTTGGCTGCCGAAAACCCCAATGTGCCCACTTGTGATTTCTTCGAGAAGTATGAGAGGGCAGCCTCTGGTGCCGTTCTGCCTCCTGGGGTTTATACGTTGCAGGTTTGCCAGTTTGTCAGATGCAGTATTAATTGATTGAGTTGATTGATTTTGATGATTGTTGTGGCATTTGAGTATGGGCAATGCCGAAAGCTGGTGCTTTTGTGGATTTGAATTGCGATGATTTTCTGCGTGCGTTTGTTTGAATATGAAATTTTGAGTTGAAGGTGTTGCATTTGGATTGGTTTGCCTGAGTGATATATTCGATAAAGTCCATATATAAGAACAAAAATTGATAAGCATGCTCTTTTCATTCTTCTACCGATGGGGAATTTTTTTTTCCCGTGCTTATTGCTTACCATTAAAATATGGATTATGTTAATGTTCTAGATTTAATCATTGAGCATTTTTTGTGGCTATATTGTCGATGTATTTTTAATGTTCTTTGTTTTCTGGAACTATTGAGGATATTCATAAATTACTGTAGTACTTTCATTATGATTGTAGGATCTGAGGGCATTTGGGAAGGAGAAAGGGTGGTGTCCCTACTTTCTGGCACGACATATGGTACAGTTTGCTAATGTAGTGGTTTATAGTTATCAGTACTTGCTTGATCCAAAGGTGGCTGGTATTATATCCAAGGAAATGCAGAGAGAGTCTGTTGTGGTGTTTGACGAGGCTCATAATATCGATAATGTATGTATTGAGGCCCTTAGCGTTAGCGTAAGGAGGCAGACACTGGAAGGGGCCTCAAGAAATCTTTCTAGGATAAGTCAGGAAATTGACAGGTATTTTTTCCCTGATATTTTTATAACCTTAAATATGGAAGAGATTATGGGATGCCCTTGGCCTGCAGTATGGTTTGTGTCACCTAAAGTGTTTGAATGTTGCTTTTGGTCAGTTTTATGTCATGGTCTTTTTTATATAGAATCCAAATATGTTAATATGCAAGTTTGAACACTGTCTTCGAGATTTTTTGTTGGATTAATTTTATAAATGAAGCTTATTCATTTTGAATTCAGACTGGGGAATTTGATGATCCTAATGCATGGTTGGTTAAATGTGTATACTTTGTTGATAATTTTTCATGTTATTAAGAAGAAAGCAAAAGATGAAAAGAATAATAGATTACCAACCAAGATAGTGGATAGCTTTCCAACATCTATCTGTAAAAGCTCAACGATCTTCTCTTCCTTCTAACTAGAATGGTGTCATTTTGTTCTTTTTTCCCCTCCTAAATCTAATGTAGACTTATTGTTGATATACTCTTCTGAATTGTTTGACTTGGTAGGAAGGTTCAAGGCCACTGATGAAGGAAGATTGCGTGCTGAATACAACCGGCTTGTTGATGGTTTGGCCCAGAGAGGAAACCTAGCTGGTAAGTGGATTCTTGAACATTAAGTCTCATTCTTATTACCTATATCTATCAGGGAGTCCTTATTTCTTATTAGGTGTTCTTTTCACTCTACACAGTGTCAGATACCTGGCTTTCGAATCCTGCCTTGCCTGATGACATTTTGAAGGAGGCTGTCCCTGGGAACATCCGCCGTGCTGAGCATTTTTTGCATGTTTTACGCAGATTAGTCCAGTATCTGAAAGGGCGCTTGGAAACAGAGAACGTTGAGAAGGAAAGCCCTATTGGATTTGTTGCCTCCCTAAACACCCATGCTGGTATCGACCAGAAAACGTTGAAGTTTTGTTACGATCGGTTGCACTCTCTCTTATTGACGCTCGAAATAACTGACACAGATGAGTTTCTGCATATCCAGACAATATGTGACTTTGCAACGCTTGTGGGAACATATTTTCGTGGGTTTTCTATCATCATTGAACCTTTTGATGAGAGAATGCCACATATCCCCGACCCTGTATTGCAGGTTTGTCTAGGTTTCTTTTTGGCTTGTATTTGTCGCCTCAAGGTTGAGGAAACTATTATCACTTTGTTGAACTACTTATTCTGAAAGCACTGTGTCCAAATGTTCTGGCTAAACTTCTCTTGAAATATCCATTAAGTGAACTTTGCATTGATTTCATTTCTTCTTTTTAACTCATGAATGGAGAATGGCTTGTGTTTTTTCCTTTAGAAATCCATAAATTTAAATACGAGTTCTATGATTCATCAGTCTACTGATGAATACAGACTCAACTATCTTCTGAGGAATGTACACATTTGGATCTCTTAGTTAGTCACAATGTTACTTTTTTTTCTTATATGTCTTTGTTCTTACTAATTTCTAATTTGGTATTCCAGCTTTGCTGCCATGATGCTTCTCTTGCGATAAAGCCGGTATTTGAGCGATTCCAGTCAGTTGTAATTACATCCGGAACACTAAGCCCAATTGATCTCTACCCTCGTCTTCTTAATTTCCACCCTGTTGTGAGTCGGAGTTTTACAATGTCCTTGACAAGAGAATGCATATGTCCAATGGTTCTTACACGTGGGAGGTAATTGTTCAACTTGTCTCTGTTTTCTAACTTTATCTTTTTGACAAAATGAATTGTTTTTTATTGAATTGTCTTTCCTTTACCTCCTTACATTGTAGTGTACAGGATAATTCTAATTCATACTGCTTTCTTTGATGCCATTTTACATTTCAAACCCTTGGGGGACATACTTGGTACTACATTATGTGATAGCTTTAGTTTTATTATTTACTGAAGTCATTTGGCCTAATTTTTTCCCCAGTGATCAACTTCCGGTGAGCACCAAATTTGATATGAGAAGCGACCCTGGTGTTGTTAGGAATTATGGAAAACTCTTGCTTGAGATGGTCTCGGTTGTTCCAGACGGAATTGTGTGTTTTTTTGTCAGTTACTCATACATGGATGGAATTATCAGTGTTTGGAATGACAGTGGGATTCTTAAGGTGACAGTCTATTTGATTAACAGTGGCCTGTGAAGTTTTCTATATGTTCTTTCCTATGATGTTGCTGTTTACCATATAAATACATGTTTTTTCTTTTCTTTTTGATTTCTGGAATAGTGTGTTTGCAGAATATGTACTCAATGATATTGTTTGCAGGACATTATGCAGCATAAGCTTGTTTTCATTGAAACTCAAGATGTTGTAGAAACTACTCTGGCCCTTGACAACTATCGCAGAGCTTGTGATTGTGGTAGAGGTGCAGTTTTCTTCTCTGTTGCCAGGTATAACATATTGAAATGTTGAAATAATTGTTCTGAGCCTTTGTCTGGAGCATAAAATTTACCCACATCATTTTAATCAAATTTGTAATGGTGGTGGGCTCAAAGTTACTATTGCTTTCTTCATGAATCAGAATGAAATAGACATTCAAGTAGTTATAACTTCCTCAGCTATTTTCATATTTATTTTAGATTGGTTTGCTAAATAACGATAAAGGAAAGTATATGTTTTATTAGTATATGCTAATTATGAGTTGATTTTGATAAAACTTCAGGATTGCATCAGAGTTTATTACCCACTGTTTTCTCATTTGTAATGCCTAATTGTTACACGGAGATTTAGAGCTTCACTTTTGAATATCTCACCCATTCCTCTCCCTCCTCCACCTTTTCTTTTTTTTCCCCCTTTTTCTTTTAACGTGTCTTGGCCAAAGATGAATAACCACCTATTGGGAAAAGGATTCATCCTCTGGTGATCAGCCATTTTCTCATAATTGCTATCTTTGTGAAGTGTGAATTCATCGTACTAATGTGGGGGTTTGTGTGTGCTTGTATGTTTGAGAGAGAGAGAGAGAGAGAGAGAGAGAGAGAGAGAGATTAATGTAGAATATTTGTGCAAGATGTATTGTTTGATAATCTTTTTGTTTCAGGAAGTGCTATAAAGTTGATGATTCTGATCATTTGCATGGAATGTTTTTATTTGCAGGGGAAAAGTTGCTGAAGGAATAGACTTTGATAGACATTATGGCAGACTTGTTATCATGTTTGGTGTTCCTTTCCAATACACACTAAGCAAGTAAGTTCAATTATTTATTGATGTTTTCATTTGGTAGACAAATATATTCTATCAAATTATGGTGTTTCTGTAGTTTTACAAATTTTAAGCCATGATTGTTGGGGAAGGTGAAGGGTTGGAAAAACATGGATAGAGATGTTTCCTTTAGTAGCTTAGGAGGAGGGGAGGTAGGATGGGTAGGGCCTATTAAGTTTTGTTCTGCCCTATTCCAATTTGGAAGAAAGGAGATGGATAATAAGTTTTCATTTTTATTAGTTTAGCAGGAATGTTGATAAATATTATAGTCTCTTATTTCCTTTTTGCCCTTCCATCATTATTTCCAAATTAGGGAAACGAGTGGTATGCACGAATGTTTTGAAAGTTGTGAAGCCATATGTTTCCTACTGTTTTCATTCTTCCATTTCTTCATCCGTCCTGTAAATTTAAACCTCTAGTCTTTCTTTTTTTGGGTAAGAAAATGAAAACTCTAGTTGTCATAAGAAAATGTTAGCGCAGTAATTAAGTTATTCTTTTCAAAAGCTTTCTGTGACCCAAGACATTTAAACTGGAGTCTTAATGACAGAGTATTGCTGGCACGGTTGGAGTACTTACGAGATACCTTCCAGATTAAGGAAGGCGATTTCTTGACTTTTGATGCCTTGGTATTTTTCAACTCTTTTATCGTCATTATCACTATGCATATGCTTCACAATGTAATCGTGATATTCAAATCTAAATCGTGTTGGTTAATTAAATTTTTATCAAGTAGAGGCAAGCTGCTCAATGTGTTGGGCGAGTGATCAGATCAAAGTCCGATTATGGAATGATGATATTTGCTGATAAAAGGTATTGGTTACTTCAACCACGTTGCTCTTTTGCATGCATGCTCATGTGTTAAATTTTCTTAATGCACGTGTATAATAAGCTTTTTTCCTTGTGCTCATGCCCGAATGCAAATAGTAAGGAGCTGATATACTCAACTTGGGAGTCCAGCAATATATACGAATTTTTAACCTGTTAACTTACTATGCACAGGTATAGTCGTCATGACAAGCGCTCTAAGTTACCTGGCTGGATACTATCACACTTGCGAGATGCACACCTAAATTTGAGCACCGACATGGCTCTGCATATTGCTCGAGAGGTGTGTCCTTTTAACCACGTTGCATGCTGTTGCTATCTTCTTACAGTTTTTGTGTGCCTAAGGGTGTCAAAACTCTTAATCAGCAAAGCGATTTTGAGTTCCTTTATAGCAATTATTATTTCTCTTGGGGTTGATAAGGATTGATCCACATTTCCCACTTTGCTTTAAAGTCTTAAACTTATGCTTTGGATGACTGGTTGATTACTCACTGCCGAGCCAGAAGTAGTCCATTACACAATTTGCATCTAACAGTTCTAATCGAATTTGTTATTTTTGGGGGATTTTTTTTCAAACAAAAAAAATACACCATTTGATTCAAAATCTTGTAACTTCTTATTTTCTATTTGTTAAGTTGTTTTTTTATAAAAACTTCCAAATGGGACCATTTCCGGCTCGGCTTGACTCACTGCCGAGCTCCTCATTCCTGGATAACTAATCACTTTTATCTTCTTGACGTTTGATAATTGAATGGTTCGATTAGAATATTGAGGGACATAAGTTTATTAGCACAATCTAGTTTTAAGAAATTAGTGTCTTATCTCATGGGTGTTCTTATCTCTCGGTCCTAGAATGAGGTTTTATCAGTCAATATAGGTGGGGGAAAAAACAACTCTACTTCTTCTGGTGCACAAAGCTCCTGCAGTGGACTGAGATGTTTCGATGAATTGAACATGTATTTACCAGTCTTTATAATCTTGTTAATAACACATATATCCTTCCTTATTTATTGTATGAGTGCAGTTCCTTCGGAAGATGGCTCAGCCCTACGACAGAACTGGTGGCAGGGGTCGTAAAACCCTTTTGTCTCAAGAGGACTTGGAGAAGATGACAAGTGATGGACAAGACTTCGAAATGTTGTTATAATGCGGTAAAGTTTCAATTCCATGAGCCTCTGTAGATCATCGTCCACTTCAGTTTTCCCATGTTTTCGTGGCATCTATTTAACTGACGAACGGACTAAGCCCACTGGGCCAAAACACTTTGTATTTACATTATTTTTGTTTTTCCTTCGTTGTATCATCTGATTTTTATTTTTATTTTTTTTGTTACAAATGATCGTTTAATTTAAATACAAAATATCTATATTTTTTCCGCGGAAAAAATATATTGTTGGATTTATAAATTTGATCGAAACACATCTATGATTTAAAAGAATAATATTCTATATAATCATATCGGAGGGACCATATTAATTTTATTATTATGAGAAGGTTATAACTTACTAAGCCAAATTGGGAGTCAAAATTTTTATGGCTAAATAGAGGTTATTCATATATCAAGGATCATTATGGAGAGATTTTATTGTAATTTCCAACTTGTCCTAACTAGTTTGCTGTTTTGCGTGCTTGCAAAGCTCAACAATTATTGCAAAGAGACGAGAAATAGAAAAACTCACTACTACTTGCAAGAAAGGAAAGTTAAACCTTCTAGTACACTTCACCTTCTTCATCCAAATATGATTCAAACAGCTTTTCATCCAGTTTTCTTGTATGCGGCAACAAATTACGATGCACAAGAAAACTAAAATTATACCACCGCATAGGCATAAAAAGTATAATTGTAGCACTAGTTTATCCAGTAAACAGCTACATATACTCTCTCTCTTTTTTATCTGAGAACAACTTAACAGGCATCCCCTTCCGACAGCTCACTGAGTCCAAACTCGAACTCCCAACTACAGGCGAGATTCTTTATACCTTAAGTCCGGACTGGAGAGAGAACCAGCTAGGCTATTGTCAAGAGCTTAACAGCTTCATATGACATATACCAGCTAAAGGAACTTGTATTACTCCTAGCAAAACTGAATTTTACAGGGCGAAAAAAAGAATACAAATTCTATAGCAAAAAGAGGCACTACCACATCACAAGATGATGTACCAGAATGAGATGAACGCGGCAATGCCACCTAAGATACATAGCCGATCTAATCTGCTTTCATTTCTCATCTTTTCTTCTCTCAACTCACTCTGCACTTTTGAGTACAAATGACAGCACTCGAGAACTTCACTGTAATTTTTGCTCCGGTGGCAGCTCAGTGCTTCTTTAAGAATAAGCAAACTGTTTCTTCCATTAACATGAGCGCCTTCCATGTCTTCCAGCTGCATGCTCAACTCAAATAATTTGAGAATTTTCCGAACTCCCTCTACCTCCGTATGAATGACCCTGAATTTCATCAGAAGTATGCATTCCACTACTTGACAGGGAAGAATGTCTTTCGCAGGAAGAACGGATCCAAAGCGCAGCACAAAATCTCTGTCGGTTGGCCAATGTCTTTGCCCGCCAAGAGGGCTCCAGCTAGCAAGATTAGCAGCTTGTTTCATTTTTCTATTCACAACAATCCAACTTAATCGGAGTCCTTCACGAAGCTCCCGCCAGAGTTTTCCGTCTTTCCTTTCTTTATCCATTGATAAAATTGGCGACAGACCATCAGCGACAGAGAGGGTAACTTCACCTTCACTGTCATCATCTCTAGCTGCATAGGTAATAAGATCGATCCGAAACGGGCAGTTGTAAAACCAACCATTGTGTCCATTGGCATTAGGAATACCCCACAGGACTTTTGAACAAATTGTTTTATCTTTATACCAAATATCCACCATAGAAACAAAATCTGATGGCGAAATGCTTCCGTACTCATCAACATCACCATAGTATTCAGCTTCAGTCCATTCTTCAGGATACTCAAGACGTTCATTCCATTTATACTCAGCAACTTCCTTACTAACAATAAATGGAAAGCAATCTGAATAGAACTTTCTGAATCCACCAAGAGATTTTATTAAACTCTTAACATCTTCCCTGTTAGTTGAAGGCCACATAGAGTAACACACATCTTCCCACAGTCTCTCCTCTTTGGAGATCGAACAGAAAGCAGCACAAGCACATGCTGCGGTAGCCAATGTTGGGCCGTCCAGGCGCCTCAATATGTCATAGAAAAGATCAGTGCTCAGGGAAGTCATGCTCTCAAATGGGGAAACTGGCGCAGCCATGAAACTCTGAATGTCAAATATACACACACAGTTGATATCAAGGTATGAACAAAGAGGTAGGACACAATTTTCATTTGACAAGAAAACATACGTTTCATTTTGTATCAAGATAGGTTAATTATACAGAAGAAACTAGCTGAAATCAAATATCAAAAAGGATTGTATAAAAGTAAGGTAAAGCCGGAAAAGAGTGCATATGCTGCTCAGAACATTCAATATAGAAGAAAAATTCAAACTCCTAGGAAGACAAAAATTTTGGAAAGATAAAAAAAACCACGAATCATATGATTCCCTGAGATATGTTCAAACAAATGTCATAGAACTGCTCAAATGAAGTCATTCAACATAAAATCCCAGTAAACTCGTACTGATCATGCCATCCAAAACAAAACACAGTCAAGCTACAAAGTTCAAGCATATTAAATACAAATGGGACATTGAGAACATCCAATGATGATCCCAACTTGATCCTGAGATCGATCCAAGACTAAAAACTCGAAAGGGACTGCATCCATACCCAGAAGATTGAGTTCATAGTTATCAGCACAGTTTTCACAAAAACTTAGCATCATGTGATCCTCATATATTCATTGACCGTATAGAACAAAGAAACTTTCAAAACCCATTTGGCTATATAATTTGATGCGAATAATGAAGGATGGTGATAACAAGAAATAGAATCCACATAAGTCACAGAGGAAAACTGTACACACCAACTGCAGAACAATCAAATGCAAAAAAATCAACATAACGCCCACCCACCAGACTTCAGTTCGAGAAGAAAGCACCATCCAATTCACATCGTAAATTCATCAAACAGATAGAGAACACAAAAAAACAATCCCAATAACACATGGGTCGTCATCAAACAGACTGACAACAGATAGAATCAATAATGAATAAATTAAGCCCACCTCAAACCTAATAATTGCAGACGTAATCAGACATGAACTCCGCGAGCAATCAAGGTTAGATAACTGGATTGATTAAAATCGCACTGAGAGATCGGTTCAGGATTCACTTTCTTGACAGCATTTTGCATTTAGTTACTATTTTTGGACGATTTATTGGGCTTTTTGTGGGCCTGTGGCGTCTTCTTATCTATATAACTATATATATAGAGAGAGAGTGTTGGTTGTATTGGGAGCGCACGAGGGAGAGGAATCGGAGGTCGGTCAAGCGTTTAAAAAAATAGTTAAATACATGTACTTAACGGATGTATTATTATTATTATTATTTATACTAAGGAACGAAATATCTAACACAAACATGAAGATTCAATGGATCAGTGGGTTACATAAAGAGAGGTAGTCATCTTCTTTTTTATAAGTTTCATCATAATTATGATAAATTTCACTCAAATTGATAGAAAATGAGGCTCGAACACAAGACCTCTCATTTTCTACACAATGGAAGACCAATCAGACTATCACCTATTGATAAGGGATGTAGTATTATTTTGATACATCAAAATTTAACAGAAAAATGAAAATGTCATAAATATGTAGCATTTTATCCGATAAATTCAATGAATTTTTTTATTCAAAATAAAATTTAAAGTTATCTAAAATTATTATATATTTAAAATTGTCAAAATTCTAGATTATATTCGATCCAGCCACACCCCGTTTTGACTCTCCGGAGTCTTGTTCTGTGCAGTTCATTGTATATGTGTTTCTTTTGTATCCGCACATATCCTGTCATGTACGTTTATGGACCCTTCCATGTTGTGACGCTTTAAATGTCTTTTGATTTTCTTTTTTAAAGTTGAAGAGTCAATTTATGAAGTCTTAATCCGCATTAATTCCTTGGAAATGAACATTAGTGGTTGGAAATTATTTCCTCCAAAAATATTGCTAAATATATCATCCACTATTTTTTTCCCTTCTAATAAAGAAAAAGATATGACACATGTTTACCCTTTCAACAAAAATAAATAAAATACATAATCTCAAACGTTATATCGGCATGAACAAATTAAATCAAAACTCATCGGACAATTATAAAAGTAATTTTTCAAGCGAGAATTGAACTCATGACATTTTGAGTCTATTCGATTTGATGTTAGATTACATGCGTAATTGGTAGGTTACGATCGTTTTTTATATTAATTTAACGGACAGAACGGTCAATTATCAACGATCATTTTGATTACCCGTCAGCCGTTATGGTCGATTCTATTAAACAAATGTGTACACACAAACATGGAGGCTCAATGGCCCGGTGGGCTATACATCATAATGGTGATAAATCTCACTCAAATTGATTGAAGGGGATATTCGAACACAAGATCTCTCATTCCGTACACCGTAGGAAGACCAATCAAGCTACTACCTGTTGGTTCTTTCAATTGATGTTACTACTTACAAATTAAGGGAAATTATGGGTGACATTTATACTACCAAAACTTTTATGTTTGAAAAACTGAGCCTAGTACGTACTCTCATAAAACCAGATAACACACGAATAATTTTGATATAATTAATACCTTTATACTGACTAGTTTTAATATTAATGAAAGTGTTAGTACAAAATTAGTTGGAGGTAACACAACATCTTATGCCCAAACGTGTCTAATTAATATGTTGGTGATTTTGATTTGCTATGTTAAAGAAAGAACATAAAGGTGTAGGTGACCTAATAAGATTGAATGGGTAATAAAATAATAATAATGGATTATTGGATTGTGGATGGCTCCGAAATTGCCGTAGCAGCTCAACATTACTGGTGTCGGTTGACGATGCATGAATGGTGCCACGTATTTGTTAAAAAATCACTTTTTATGGTATGTCGAACTTACACATATCCTAATTAATTAAGGGTGACCAAAATTCAGATTCAGATCAGATAATATAAAATGTTTGCTAGATATTTGCATGTCTGGATCTATATTAGTTTAGATATATCAACTACATAATTGATCATATTTGAATTGATTTAAATTCCGACTACTAAATCAGATAATAATATAATCAAAATTTAGAATCCGGACAATTAAATCAAATAACTTTTTTTTTTTACTCAAACCCAATTTTAAATCGGACTATGTTTGAACTAGAAGTTCGGACATATAACATCAAAACCTTATTTTATCCGAGTCAAACAAATGGTTGGATCAACCGAGTCAGACAGACTTTTGTGACCCCTATACTCAACACACACATAAAGCCCACTTAAAAGTTACAAACACTCAAATATATACAAATACACTGCCAGACATTTAGGCCTATATTATTGGAAAATCGTATCCTACAACTGGGATCGTACACCAACTCCATCTCCATGTTAGATACCCTTGCTGTACTATATCAAATCCAATGTAGGCCCAGCCTTTCATTTAAAGAAACAACTTGTCTAGGCCCCATTTAGGTCCTACTATCATTATTGGTCCAACTGAGCCCAACAGATGCCGTTAGGTTTCTGAATTCGGCCATTCAATATGTGGCCCAATATACGTGTCAACCTCTCAGTCCAAGATCACCATTGAACATGGAGATTGGCTGCATCTACCTCCTCAATTGTTGAATGACTAATTCGAGCTAAAGAGAAGAATTATAGAAAATAATCTGATACGAGCAACTAAAATCAAACAGAGAACCAAAAAGAAAAATAAATTGGGCAGAACAAATATATAATTTTCAGCAATCTGTCACTAACACATTCACCGGCTCCTCACCTTACCTTGATCCACTCCCCTCAAGGTAAATGTTGTTCACCAGAAACACGTTGGCCACAATCCTAAGTGACCAGGCAACTCTCATACAAGCTGTTTACACAACCATGCGGCACAAATCGATACTTAGTGCAACATATCTAACGACCACGGCCACGTCCTCGTCCGCGTCCACGACCCCGACCACGTCCCATAGCTCTCCCTGAAGTTTTGAAAAGAATTGGGAATGTCAACACCTATAACACAGATGAAAACCAGATTATTTACATTATAACAAAGTGGTGATGAACATACCAGCAGTTGGCTTTTTTGGTTTGACTCTAGGTGTCTCTTCAACCAGTAAAGTTTCAAGATTCAAACTGTCAGGTAGGATGTAGTAGCGAATATTATTCCCCCTAACACTAAGATGATCCAAAGTTAAAGGATTCTTCCCTTTCAGTGTAAGCTTCACAGACTTCAGATGAGTGTTCATGCTGATATCAACACCTACAGAATCATTAATTCAATGATCAGAACAATTGCTTCTCCACATAACGAATAGGAGTCAACAAAACTAAATAGCAGATTCAATCGCAAGAAAACTGAAGACTATAAATGAATTTCTAACACGTGCAACTATAAACTTGTTGCTGCATGTTTTAGGATGGTGAGTGGAGGCATTGATAGCAAGCAAAAGCCAGCAACACAGTAAAAATAATTGCTTGGAATTGCAGCTGGGTGTTAGTAATCAAAACAGTAAACTAGATGTTAGTAAGAAGAGCCATTACATGTGCTCTTAGCACCAGAAGAATCTCTTAATCCACCCTTGAAATGGAAACAACATCCTATCAAAATACACACAATACTTACTAACATCGTAGCACTATATCTCTCAACCAATGTAATGACATGACAGCAGACACAGACGAAGTACAAAGAGGATTCCCATACAGCTGCTAAGTTGCAAGCACAAATAGCATTTTGTCTAACGAGCATAAAGGGGTTTAACAAGTGTGAGAGACGATTAGCAAAATCGCAAGGAGTTAGATCCTGACCAAGTTGATAAAAAATCTGTGTAATCTAAAATAAGGCCCGAAAATGTAAGCATTGAGATGAAGAAATATAACGCAAAGTCACCAAAAAATAGCTAATTTATCAAAGAGCTATGTGAACCAAAGAAGGCCCATCCACCCAGTCAAGTCAATATCACAAGAAGTAAAACATATTTCATGGTGGTGTTTTAGGCGATCACATTCTCATGCAAAGACATATTCCATTCATTTTTAGCAACAACATTTGGCAAAAGAATGGTTGGGAAGTGACTTCCAAAGGACGACCAGCAACGGCCTCATACCATAACTGTCAAAGACCTAGCATATCTTTTATTTCATTTCTACTGTATGTGGCAAATAACCAAAGTCCAATTGAAATGAAATCCAACAGATAAATCAACGCAATTTAGGAGGAATCAATGAAACTATGAAAGGACATCAATTACAATCCTCGATTTTAGAATTGAGAGAGTTTTAAATTGTTCGCCCACCCGCGCCCCGAGAAATACAACTCAATTCCCCATACATAAGAGTTAAGACACTAGTCAAAGAGTGATGACTTCACTAGGTTTAGACCAAACCTAAATTAGTAAATTTGATGGATAGGTAAATTTTTAGGATTACAGCTCCAATTTTTCAAAGCGAGAGGCAAATAGGCAATGTACTAGTCAAAATTTACCTTCAGAAATTCATGCCTAAGATATCCCATTCAAGAAACACAGGGACTCGTTCAAGTAATGAGTCTCCAACACATCTATAAATGTACGGCATCAGTTATCAACATAATAGAAACTAGGATCAAACTAAGCCAGAGTATTACCAGACGTGCGTGGCTTGGAAATCACAGAACACAGTGACAACCACAAATTCCTTCACAGGCGTAAGACAGAATACCTCCAAGCGGCTAATACAAGCGCACACGCATATACAAACATTATTATATAGGGTTTAGCAAAACCCTAGATACAAGGAACTCTGTGATAAAAGGGAAATCGCTGCTAAAAAACAAACCTGTAATCGTGCCATGAACAACAGTTCCATTCTTGAGTTCGATTGATACAGTCTCGTTGTTTAATTTCATCAAAAACCTGCTTATTCCAAAAGTAAAACAAATTAAGAGAAAATAGGGAGGTATTATTATGGATGAAAAAACAGATTTAGGAAGTAACAACTGACCTGACAAGCTTCATTGTGGAGAGAATACAAAGAACTAGGTTTCCGAGCTAACAGGCCACAGTAAGAAGCGGAAGAGGAGAGAGATCTGTAGCTACTTGTGAAGTTGTGAGTTGTGAGTTTGTGGAGACGGGTTTTACTACCGTTCAGTCTCGCTAAAATATTGTACGTCAAATACTCCATTTCACTTTCACGAGATGACATATTCACTTGGTTAATATTTATAAATAATTTTTATTTTTTTAAAAATTTAATTATAAGAAGAATATAATAAAAATTAGTATGAATTTTTAATTTATTATTAATGAAAAATTTACGATTAAAATATTCTTTTATATTTTTTTCATTCTTTTGTCGATGGATTATTTAACAAATTTTTTATTTTATTAATGGATTATCGATGAATTTTTTATTTTTTATTTTTTTTGTCGACAGATTACAAGCGGAATTTATTTTTTTTATTTTTTGTCGACGAATACAAATTTATTTATTTTTATTTTTGCCCGACGAATTATCGATGCAAAAATTCATCTGTAATTATCAACAAATTTTTTTTCATCGGTGTTTAGATTACATATGACGGTTTTAACGATGAAAATTTTCGATCAGTAATCAATATTATCGATGGATTTTTAGGATTATCAATAAAAAATTATGTCTATAATTCGTGAAGTTCTTGTAGTGAGATTAACGTCGTTAAATTATTAGTTATAGCAAAATAAACATTTGTGCAATTTTTTTAATGGTGGAGATTAAAATATTTAATCTAATGATAGATAGGGGACCGTGCCGCATATTTTGAACAAGTATATGTCTTAAAAATATTAATTAGGGTTCAAGCTGGGTATTTTGTGTGCAATGACATGCGTATTGTAATTTTATTTTATTAAAAAAAAGATTTAATGATAGAGATTAGAACATTTAATCTAATAATAAAAAAATAGACTATTTTTATACAATTATTTAATTAGACTGTTTTGTAGTTCAGCCCATGTGAGAACTGAGATAGTGATGCAGAGGCTAATAAACTCGTGATAATTAACAAGAGCTCAATAACACGGCGCCGTTTTAACAGCTTGGGCTCTGTGTGGGAGAAAGGGTTGTGCAAAGATCGGTCAATTAAAAGTCCACAGATCAGCTATCCATCTGGTCCACGATGTAGCTTAATGGGCCGCTGCAGTCCAATGGACCGGCCACATTTCCAAATCCGTAATTGTATCTGTTGGGCTTTGGAAATATTTAAGCCGACCGTTGATTTTGTGCTGCAGAGCAAAACCGTGGTTTGAGAATCTTTGGGTCGAATTCAATGGTCAGAATTAGAAAGAAGTTAATAATAATCTTCTTTTTTTGTAAGGTAATTATTTGATTAATAAGTAGACAATTACTAGATTCGTTCGGAATTCCGCAAGAAATACAATCCAAATACATATATGAAACAAAAATAATAGTGCTCTCAAAATTTAGTATCACAAATGTCCCAAATATATATTTGTCACACAATAAATGATTTATTTTATGAGACGTCTTTCGGTTCGGGTTCGGGTGGCTTTGGTTGTTCTCATGGGACTTAGATCCCATAGAAGCTCTGCTTTCTTCCCTGTCTATGGAAGCAATGCTACGAGTATGTGATGGATCTAACGTACTATAAACTGTCACCTTTCCTTCATTTGCATCTATGCCCAAAGGACTGCACTCCTGGAAATATTGAGCACAAAATGTTGACAAAATTGGTTTAACTAGCAAGCTCTATAGTATGTTGATTTCAGACTCTTGATACTTTCTTTCTAATCACAAACTTTGGCAAAATGACCCGGAGAATGTTACCATGATGCTTTCGCAATTGTTTCTTCACCTTCCTTTGACAAGCCTCGCAATTGACATTTATTTTCGGAGCCCAAAATTGGATGGCAAGACAAAAATGACTCAAAATTCAAGCCTAAACACATCAATAAATATTGTCTGCACTCAATCACGGGCCCTCATGAGAGAGAATGATGTTTGTTGTGTGAGTCTAGTGTGTATGCTCCACCACTAGAATCCCTCACCAAACGATTTTGGACTTAAGAATTAATGACGACGGTCAAAGTCGTGCGGACCTGTGGCCCAAAGTGGATAAATAGATCATGTACCCAATATGCAGCCTCAAGGCTTTGTTAGCTCTTTGGCACACGGTGTTTGTAGTGGAGAAGTGCTTGGACTTTGCTTATCTTTCCCTTGATTGAGTTATATGAATCCAAGATGGGATATTGTCTTAACAAGAAAATAAAATAATTTGATCAATTGGAGTCAAAGAGCATCCCTTTCTGATCAAAACTCTTCACAAAGTTAACCATGCAAGCTCAACACTGTGTATTCCTGCAAAGAGCTCGAGTGTGAAAGAGTGATTAAATGTCTTGAAACTTTAGAAGACAAAGGTGTAAGATTTATATAAAGAATATGATAAAATTCTCCGTTGATTCCCAATCAAAGGAATTTAATCATTTCTTGTGCACCCACCTGTACTCAACAGAAATATTCTGATCCTCCTAATTTCTATTAGATGACAGAATTCCCATGAATCGTGAACAGTTTTAAAGAAAAAGATTTTGGTTATAAGTACTCAGGATTTAGTTAGATAGTTCAGTATATGGGTTTGTTCTGAAAAAAAATACAGATAATATATGGGTTCGGTGAGATTAATTATTGTAATTTTACTCTCAGAATCAAATAAGTAAATTATCACAATGGCCTATGTGTTCAGCAGAATCAAATTGCATGGTGTGCTCTTTTGTTCAGTGTTTATGAGCTAGATGATGGTGTGCTCTGTCTTAACGAACTTTAAATATCAGGAAACTTGAAAGATGGGAAGATATGAAAGGAATGTGAAGTGACCTGATGTTGATTGATATTTGGTAGGGGCAGAAAAAAATCGATTCTGAGTCGGATAACATAAGGTGTTTACGAATATTTACATGTTCAAACTTGAATTGATTTGAATTTTCAGACGTACTTATTGACCATATCCGGATTAGTTTAAATTTGGACAAGTAAATCGAACAATAATCCAATCCAATTTAAATTTTGAGAAATCTTTGTGAGCATGAACTACAATTAGAATCACTGTTTTGAGCAACTGAATTAAAACCTTATGATGCTTATAAAAACCAGAGAACAACTACAATTTGCCAACCATCCCTCAGCCGAGGTAATTAAGGCATATACTCGACTTGGTAGTACATAAGTTGGGAGTCCTGCACCCTACTTACTTTAAATAAAGAAGATGTGCAATTTGTTTTTAGGAATGAAAAGATAACAGAAACATAATTAGCAGGAGATGGGAACCATAAAAGGTAAAGACTAACTACAAATAGCAACTTGAGGTCAATAATAGGTAGTAGAAACTGAGTTAACATATATCCATGAATCTTCTGAAACCAAAGTATCCATGAACCATGATCTCTCTTTACGGTCTAATTCGCCCTCTGCAAGTATAAGTGACATTGCATGAATCATCAACAATGACAGTGTATTGGTGAGCAGGCTTTGCCAGGAAGACAGGCAAGTGAACTAACATTTGACATACACACTCATCATCCAACTCAGTAAGCCAGTGGCAGCAATTTGCTTCTACAGGGCTTCCATGATAATGGTGGTCGTCGTCTTCATGGTCGTGGTCATGATCGTGGTGGTGGTGGTGGCGGCGGCGGCGGTCATCATCATCATGGTCGTGGCGATGGCGATGGTGATGGCGATGGCGATGGCGATGGTTCTCATGACCACTTATGTCTCTGTTGCTATTGCCAGGCTCATCCAGGGAGGAGTTAAGAGAGGAGGATAAAGGAGGAGCATAAGGCATTGGCAGCTGAGAGCAAGCATAGTTCGCCAGGGCTATCTGGGAGGAACAAAGGGGATGTGGAGCTACCTGGCTTTCTATCTTGGGCAAGAACACTGAGATGGCTGCAAGAAACATTAGCGTAAAACTCTTGCTTCTCACCATCTGCGCTGTATTCATGGTTTCAGACATGTATCAATAAAAAGATTATAAACAAATGGAGATTTCTGGGGTATCAATTTTCCCCAGGCATTCCTTTTATCAGAGTTGAAGTAAAAAAACTGTGTTTCCTTAGGTTTCTTGTTTAGCAGAAATGTAAGTGACCAAGAGATTGGTATTGGTGAATGGCTTGTGCTATCGATATCTAGGCAAATATGCAAGAAAAGGCAGATTGGTGAATGGTTTTTTTGCATCTATGACTAATCCTTACCACCTTTTATACTTGCAAACTCACAAATTTCTTGTTTCCTTCAGTTAGGTTGTCTTGTTGAACTATAAACACAAGCAAAGAAGAGATGAGTAAGGAAGATACAAGGTTGGTTTTCAGTTCATATCATAGAAGAACACAATTTCTAAATTGATCTGTCTCATTCATTACGTGTGACAACCAAAGCAAAATTAGGTGATTTGCATATTGTTCCAGACAAGTGTTGCTAGACCAATACAATTCCATCAAAAAGGTAGAAGTAGACAAGACTTAATTTCATGAAGTATTTCTGCATGGAACATTCACATATAGATGATTGTTCACGGGGGACAACAACAACTAGCAATATCACTTAAATCTAAAAGATTATACTTCATTGATAAAACCATTAATTTTCCTAAAATAATTATCTGCTAAAAATATGACTATTATTTTATCAACCAGTGAACCTTGAGGACCTGCACTCCAAATTACTATTTTGAGACCAGCCGCACCTGTATCCTAATTTTTGGCAGAATTGGCGAATTCCCATATCACGAATCCCTGTATCCATATCCCCGCACCCGAATCAGTGCTTCTTAGGTTTATACAAAAGGTAAAAGTGGAAAGAACACTTGTACTCCTACCATAATCTCAACGTATTTGAATAACTATTTATGAAGAATATGGAGCTTCACATGAAAGTACTTGTAAGGAAGGATAGGCTCTTATTTACCTGACAATGCTTATCATGCTGCTCCAGTTGCATTTTCTTATCCCCATTATTTCTCTAGAGTGGCTCACTGAACTCTTGCTCATTCAACTCTCGATTTCTCATCACCATCATTTCCATCTCCTGCTTAAGCTCTTCCCTTTGCATCCTCAAATGCTATGTTTTTTTTCCTGTCATCCCTCCTCTAGCAACTGAACTAACCAATCCTTAATCTCAATCAACGGATCCCGATCAATCAACTCACTCTCCTTATATGCCTCCCCAAACACATTAGTCTTACTTCCACCTTAGAGTGACATGTACAATATCCCCTTATGCCTTCTAAATACATCTGAGAACTCGTTCGAAATCCCATATTCTTGGCTGAACTTTCCCAGAATTGTAACAGGAACCCTCTTATCCAGTGAGAGTGAAAGCAACTAGGGGAAAACACCAACCGTTCTCTTCTTCATTTTTCAATTTCCCGCAATGCTTGATCCAAATGTGACACACCCTCATTGATTCCTCTTATGCTCTCTGCTCAATTATCGATTTTGCAGACTCAGGGTTCCAATTAACCAACTCCCAAAATGACTCACCTTCTCCCCGACTCCCAGCTAGTCTAAAATAATTGGAATACCTAGACACCAATGTGACAATAAAATCATTTGGCAACCCAAATTCCCTCTTCACATGCACCAATTTATCCGCATTGATTACCTTACCCTTCGAGATTATCAATAACTTGTGGACAACTTGGATACAATCCACAGCTCATGTTCCAAATTAATCCGTTTCTCCTCCTCTAGAAAACTTTAATCCGATAACTTGCCCGAAAAGAGGCCAATAGTTGGAATTTGGGTTTTATTCGATCATAGTAGGTAGTATCAAACAATCCCAGATTACGAGAAAGAAAAGTTTTGATCTTCACATTAAGATGCAACCTCTCGGGTCGCTTTTCGAGGCATCGAAACGGGATTACCTGACCAGCTCCACCAAGGACCTCGTTGAAAACTCGGGCGTAGAGCTTGTATTGCTCATGATTATCTATGGCTTGATCGAGTTTGGAATCCTCGCGCTATACGACCTTGAGGCTCAAAATGCGTCTCGTGTGGATGGTGATATCGGGGCTGGCTGTGCAAGACTGTTGAAATGGAGTGTTAAGAGTAAATTAATGATTTTTGTTAATTGAATGATAACAAATATTTTTTAAAATGTTGTTTTACGATTCCAGAATTCATTAGGAGACAATCAGACAAATATTTGGAAGAAAATTTAAGTCGAGGCCAAGGAGCAACCGCTAATGATTACGAGGGGTGGGCATGATTGTGGGGATGATGCTCTGTGTATGATGAAAATATTTAGGGTTGAACTGTGGGTATGATCATTGTGCAGCAAACACTCGAAATTCTTCTACCAAACACCGGAAACACATTAATCACAAATTTTTAAGTTTCTAAAAATCTATTTATAATTTTTACTTTCAACCATGGCAGATCATGTATTTATTAAGAGTGTCATGACACACCTCCTAATGCTCCTCCGTTTAGAAGATATCTATCCAACACTCAAATACTAAACTCTCCTAATCTACAAAGGATGATAAGCGAGCAAAATTGTTAGGGACCAACTAAATTAATTTTTTTTTTGCTTGTTGTCCTTCTATCTCTTAGAAGAGGAGTGCATTTAGTGAATCAATCGATCCTATAAATGAGTTTAAAAAACAGTAATGCTTATATTTATTGTCTGTGTATCATATTTTATATAAATGTGAAATTTTTTTAGGATTATTTGGTGATAAGTCCTTTATATGGACTTTATATTCCATTTACGCTTTTTGAAAAGTTTGTAACCCAATACATCCTCAATTATTTGAAGTTTAGCTCAATAATTATAACTTTAAATTTTAACTTAAATTAATGACAATTTTACCCTCCCCTCATTTAAACATATCCTTATTTTTATTAGTACATGATTGCTCCTTATTTAGGAAATAATTATTATAATAAAATAAATATAATCTCAGAAAGTTGGAAGAAAATCATGCATATTATCTATATGTTTTTAAAGATAAACTAATATTTTCACTTTTGATGAATCAAAGTGAAGAGTCGATCAACCAAATTTTTTTTTCCTTTCATGAAAATTAAGCGCATGCACTCACATGCGCAAAATTTAGTTGACTCAGTAACCTATGCATATACATTAAAATCTGCGAATCATTATATTATCAAAATCAACAATGAAACACTTATCCATCAACAAAAAGTTATCCAATACAAATGTCAATATTTTTATTACATTATTCACTAACAACCAAAGCTAATAACTTATGAGAATAATATCATAATAAAACTCAATTCATATTTTAAACAAAATCAAACAGCATAACAATTTTTAACCGTTTTGGTGACTTTTGCGAAAATCCTCTGAATTCTGGGTAAGAAATCCTCTGATTTATTTTTTTTGCATAATTTGAAAAACTCTTCTGAATTGTTTTGGTGAGTTTTGTAAAATTATCTGAATTCTTGATAAGTTTGAGAATCCTCTAATCATCTGATTTTAGATTTAGGATTTAGAGTTTCGAGTTACTTTTTGTTTGATTTTCAAAAATTCTTATAATTTTTATTACATATTTTATGCAATCCTCTATTTTTTTTTTGCTTAATTTCAAAAATTCCTTTAATTTATTTTGGTAAATTTTGTGAAATCCTCTAAATTTGTGACCAAGTTTGTGAAATCCTCTGAAATTTTTTGTTGTTTTTTGTTTGATTTTCAAAAAATCTATATTTTTGATATATTTTTATGAAATCATCTGAATTTATTTGCTTAATTTTGAAAACTCTTTTGATTGGTTTTGATGAGTTTTGAGAAATCCTCTGAGTTCATTCAGAGGATTTGACGAATGAACATTTAAACATATCGATGATGAATTTCATTTGAAAGAGTTTTTCGTGTTGATTATGAATATATATATTTTTTAAAAATCGGACTTGTATTTTGAGAGATAAAACTGTTTTAAAGTTTTTAAAAGAAAAAAAAAAAAGAATCTGGTGATATCAGCATATGTCATACACATAAGGATTTATTGGAATAAGGGTAGTTTTGTCCAGAATTATTTAAAGGATGTTTTGAAATATTAAAAAATTGAA
The DNA here is from genome assembly GCA_963580455.1 of Euonymus europaeus. Classification (NCBI taxonomy): domain Eukaryota; kingdom Viridiplantae; phylum Streptophyta; class Magnoliopsida; order Celastrales; family Celastraceae; genus Euonymus; species Euonymus europaeus. Next base: position 25,517,882 of record OY756962.1, read on the forward strand.
GGGAGTGAATATAATACATATTTTTATTAAATAATTTATTGGTGAATCCCTATTTTTTTATTACTCTTTAATATTTATATTTATGTGGATAATGAAATGTAGTTGGAAAAGAGGGGTGCAACTCGACTCACCATTTTCAATTTCAAGTAATTGTGAATTGTGATTCGGTTCCATGGGCCCATGCACACGTGAACTAGTGGGCAACAGATGGCATGACGTAACAGCGTCTCACGGCCCAACTATAACTCCACCAAGCAATTCGGAGCTTTCTGTAGTTAGACTAAATTACCCCTACTTGACAAAGTAAATTACTATTTTGCCGTTTTCTTAGCCGTGTTGCGTTCTCGACGGCTCGACTCCTCGATAAACCCAGTTGTATTTCGCAGTTCCCGATAGAGACGATTCCTCTGGTTTCTATTTGTCGACTGTACATGGCACCCGATCTCTCGTTTACTTCTCTAACAAGACAACCTACCACCGAGGATCGTTGAGGATTCTTCGGAAAGGAGCATTGCCGATTCTCTTTCTTGTTTTCGGTTGGATTCTTTGTTGAGTTTCTTGATCCGTTTAATTTCAATTTACCTTTTCAGTTCTCTTCTCGTTGGCTGGAATAGTTTTGTTTCTTTTCTTTTTAATTCAATTGAACATTTATTTGGTTTGGATTTCAAGACTTTCCGGTTGTTTATATTTGATCCGCTCGACCTTTTTTAGCAATCATTTACGGTTTATGAGCTCATCTTCTTTAAGGGTTTGATCTTTTTGCTACTATTGTCTGTCTGTTTCATTAATTGAAAAATGATAATTAGGCATTTAATTTAGGTGCTCTGTACATAATAGATGAACTGTTTTGAATTGGCTCAACAATTTGTATTTTGATTATTCTATTACTGTTGATATATTTGTTTTTTTGTGATTCGTATGAAATGATTTAGGACGTTTGGGCTTATAGTTTGATTCTTTCACTTGTTCTCTGCAGACTGATAGCTTTTCAGTATGGGCTTCAATTCAGTTTACGGATCATTGATTGAGATATTTCCACAGGTAATACCAGATTCTCCTCTTTTTATAATTGGACGTTGATGAAGGGTTACATTGTCCAATTTTCTGATTGCTTAAGTTATTAATAGGTTCTACTGGAAGTTTTTCCTTAAAAAGAATGAAAAATGCCTTTTTTATGTCAAAGAAGGGATAAATATGAAGATGCATGATTAATTGAGATGAAAAATATTTTTTATCTTCTGAAATCATACTGCGGTGCCTTACAAACCATTTAATTTTCTTAGTTGTACGATTCTTGTCTTTTGCTGAAATTCTGAATGTTTGTAGGTTTCCTGAGGTTCTGTATATATGATATTTTGTGTTAGGATTTTATCTGCCAAAAACTCCTTCAAGTGAACAGATCTGTTAGTATTCATTAAAAAAAGGATCTGTTTGGTTATTAGTCTGTTTTTCTTTAAATTCACCTATTACTAAATCCTCTTTGTCGGCAGATTGATAAGCGCTTGCTGAGAGCAGTTGCTATTGAGCACTCTAAGGATGCTGATGCTGCTGTGGATAGTGTTATTTCGGAGATTATTCCGCGTTGGTCCCAGAGGAGCTTTGCTGCTTTTTCTCCTCCTAATGACATTAGGCCCGTAGGTACTTCTGATGGAGGAGGTAATATCTTTCTTCTGCTTTGATAGTTCCGACTCTTAAGTCTATGAAAACGATGACATGCACTGTTCTCTAATGTGATATGGTTTTCGACTCCTCTATGACTTTTTCTGTTCATGGGCTTCCAATGATTGTTAATGCATTTGCAATCAGATTATTCCTTTTCTTTTTTATTTTCTTGTTTGTGTCTTTGTTTTGTCTAGAATATTGCTTCTTCTAGTACTTTCATTGATTTTTTTCGTAAAAGTTTTAATTCATTTGTCTGATTGGCTTATCTTGGCTACATACTATTGATAAAAGTGGATTCTGAAGCTGAACATGAGGAACAAAGCAAATTGTTAAGGCGCCGGAAAGTTGGTGCAGAAAGAGAAGCGGGCACTTCTTCTGGAGTACCATTGATGACTGGACAGGCTTATGACAATGATGCTACTGTTGGTTCAACTAATGGTGAGGCACTGAATACTTCTGCAATTGAAGCTGAGCATGAGGAACAAAGCAAATTGTTAACTCAAATGGTTGGTAGAGAAAAAGAAGTGGGCTCTTCATCAGGAATAACTTCCATGACCTATGACAATGATGGTTCCATTGGTGCCCATCTGACTGGTTCAACTAATGATGAGGCACTAGATGCTTCTACAATTTTGAATTTCTGCGATTCATGTTATGGGAAGTCAAGTGCAAGTACCGGTGGAGAGGAATTGATGTTGTTGGGGAGTGGTCAAGAAAACAGTCATCAATCTTGTTCACTGGACAAGCCCAATACCAATGAAGGTGGTGACAAGATGACTATATCTGATGAACTACCAACTAACTTGGTACAGTACAAGGAAGGTGTCAGTGAAAAACTCCCTGAAGCAAAATCATGTTTAGATGGACCTCCGCTGGAGGAAGACACGATGGATTCCATATGTGGCAGTCCTTCTGTAGACATTGATGCCAGTGCCTCAACTGATGACTTTGAGAAAGTGGAAGCTGAAGGTTCTATTGGCTTGAAGCCAAATGAAGAATTCAGTGTTGTACAAAAGGATGACATGAAAGATGATGCCAACATTATTATTACTCAATCTGGCCAAATATGCAGAGTTGACCTTCTTGAGGAGATCATTGAAGTTTCGAAGAGCCACAAGGTTCGTTGGCCTATAAATTCTTTCGTACTTTGGGTTATATTTGGGTGGTCTTGTTGAAATATTTATTGATCAAGGTGCACATTCAAAAAAAAATTCTTCATCAGGTGAATTGAAAAATTGGCTAAAAGGGAAAAAAATAGGAGAATTAGTGGATTGAGAGTTAACATTTTATAAAGTAATAAATATTGAATTTGCAAGGTACTGTTTCTTCTTTTGTGAATCTGTTGACAATTTAATGTCGGTGCAGAAGACACTCTTTACAGCCATGGAATCAGTTATGAACATGATGAGAGAAGTTGAACTACAGGAAAAAGCTGCCGAAGTTGCTGAAGAGGAAGCTGCGAGGGGTGGACTGGATATTCTTGTTGAGGTGGAGAAACTAAAAACAATGCTCGAACATGCAAAGGAAACAAATAACATGGTGTGTGATCACTTATTACAGGATTGAACTATTTTACCATGTTTTATTTGTGGTATATGATTGGTTCTCTGTGTTCCCTATGGTTCATTAATGAATGAGCGTAGGAGCTGAATAGCTGATGTTTCTCCTTTCTTCTGCAGCATGCTGGAGAAATTTATGGTGAGAAAGCAATTTTGGCTACTGAACTGAGGGAGCTCCAAACTCGCTTGATCAGCTTGTCAGATGAAAGGGATAAATCGCTTGCGATTCTTGATGAGGTAATCTCTTAATACGCTGACGCATCTAAACTGATAGTCTGTTTTTCCTTTGCATCAAAGATGTGACTTACGAATTTCTTGTTCTTTTATATATGATGAGTTTTTGATTGGATTTTCTATTTGTTTTTTGCTATCTTGTATACATGAAGTCTCTTGCTCATGATTTTTTTATTTATACTACATAACACATTATTTTAGAATGAAATTGTTTTAATGCCTGTTTTACTATGATAGACTCGGATACAGGTACATAATACATGTCTGTGGGTCAGGTTCTTCAAATTGAAAATTCATGGGTACGTAGACACCGTCAAAAAAATAGGATACGGGGACAACGTCCAAATATTGGGTATAGGTATGAGGATACATCATTTTAATATGAGCCTAGATTTTATTTCACTTTTTTTAAAGTTTAAGGTTTTATTCATTCATTCAATGACACAGAACAATGTATAAACATGGTAATGTTACCAAATGATATAGTTGAGTTGACAAATACGATAAAATATTACGTTGACATTTTGTACCAAGTGTTAACCATAAAAAGGGGCTTGAATAAAAACTTGTTGACCGGGCCTATGAACACTAAAAGTAGCCCAACGCTTCAAATGAAGAAACTAGGTCCAAGACCAATGTGATGAGCCAGCCTCAGCTAGTCAATATTTCAGCTGACCATAAAGCCCGATAACCTGAAGCCCCAAATTGATAAGTGATACTGAGATAGCCACGGAGATTCCTTCAAAAAAAGATAACCACGAAGCTCTGGCGGCAACACGAGGCACAGAGAAGCACGATGCTCGCAACAGGGAAAGGCGATGCTTGAGTAGAGTTGAATCATGAATGCCATGGTTTGTCAACCTCAGCTATGTCTAGAATAAATGTGCCAGATCAGACACAGATCCCATACCAATACCAGAGTTATGCCGTGTCGACACCAGTACAGTCAAGTGCTGAGTCTGGGTAACATAGCTGTTTTATATGTCAATGCAAAAAATGCTGAGCATAAATTATATGTTAAGGCAACAACCAAATTGGAATTGCAATGATACTTTTGTTACTTGTATATTAGCGATAGCTTTTTGATTGTTTGATTTATCAGTTAGTTTAGGGAGTCCAATGGCATTTTTTTTCTTTCAAATGCAGGATTTGATCGCATGCATAGAAAATAATTTTACTTGTGCATCTAGGTATACCTTGTTCCTAATGGTGCTTTGGTGTGTCATAAACTCATAATCACATTTGGTTTGGGATGGTTTGACGTGTAAATATGAGCATGTTCATGATAGCCTAAGAAGTAGCTTGTATGCTGTGTGTGCTGGACCAACACAACAATTGGGTTTGGAGCTGACTGCTGAGTTGTCTTTATTGCAAATGTTCATTACCAAATGTGATGTCTATAACATAATAACGTCTTCAAAAACAAGAAAAAGAAAAACCCAATAAAAACCTATTAAAATGTGTTCCATATAATCTTCTACATGATGAAATTTTGGAATTTTGAGTCACTTGATTTCTGCTTTTAGTTGATTTCCTGCATTTAATTTTTTTTGCAGATGCGTCAAAGCCTCGAAGCACGACTGGCTGTGGCAAAGAACTTGAAGAAAGCAGCTGAGCAGGAAAAGCTGGAAAAGGAAGCATCTGCACAAAATGCTCTAGCTGAGCAAGAAGCCATCTTGGAGATGATTGTCCAAGAATCTAAGATTATACAGCAGGAGGCAGAGGAGAACTCCAAGGTAGGAAATGTTTGAGCATGTGGTGCATTGTATCTCAAATTTGTTTTCATAATTATATATGACTTGATGCTTCTAAATTTGCTTCATGCAGGTACGGGAGTTTCTTATTGACCGGGGTCACGTTGTGGATGCACTGCAGTAAGTGTTTTTCTTATGATCTGTCACATATACGGTAAAATTTGGGGTGGGTTATTTGGATTTTTTTAACAGGTTCCGCATCTATGACCAACACACTAAGAAATGTTTGGTCGATGAATTCCTATGAACTGATAACTGAATATATGTATAGTTACTATAGTATGCCTGAGAGCAGTTTCCAGTTGTCCTCTAGTCGCTATGAACTGCTCTCTCAATCATGTATAAACGTAGTTACGCTTTGTGTATGGTTGCCTATGCATAGAGAGGTGCATGGGCATGCATATCTGTTGATGTTTTGTCATAGTTGCCAACTACTCTGAAACCCCATGAATGTGGGATGAAATTAATATGTTATGATCGTCCAGTAAGCTTGTACTGAGGAGGACAGCTTTAAGGCACTTCCTCTCTTTTGAGCTTATGAGTTCTTTGTCGATTAGGTTGTTAGAGCCAGTTAGGTTTTGGTTATTATCAAGATCTCCTTTGATGTAATTGAGATTTGAGAAGTGATTTTTGACAGTCAGGCTATTAGAATGTAGGTATGCATTTGGCATGAATCTTGCTATCTAATATTAATGGTGAACCCTTGGCCTATTGGTCAAGTTACTTCACTGTAACCTAAAGGTCATGGTCCAATTCTAGAAACAGCTTTGCGCTATGTTTGCACAATGCTGCTAACATCTTGCCTTCCCTGTCCCTCCATAGCGGGAGCCTTGTACGCAGGAGTAAGGCTCCTTACCTTGTATTGTTGTTTGTCTTTTCAATTGCCCCATCATCAACCTATTATCTTTCTGTTTGATAGTTGAAAGAGAGAGAGTTTGAAAATGAAGTTCTTTTGGCATTTTGGGTGGTAATATTGGAAATTTGTTTGTTCTGGATACTTCATTTCTCACCTCTTTTTTTGGGTTACATTTTGCAGAGGAGAAATATCTGTTATCTGTCAGGATGTAAGGTTGCTTAAAGAGAATTTTGATGAACGTGTTCCATTAAGCAAATCTGTTTCTTCAACAAGTTGCATATTGGCATCTTCCGGATTGTCTGTCAAAAGCATGTCATCTGATCTGCTCTCCGAGAAAAATAGAACATCAAAGTCGCCATTGAAGGGAAGCCAGGCACCTTCAACAGATACTCAATCATCAGGAAGCAGACGTGAAGATGAAACTCATTCAACGGATGCCCAGTCACCAGGAAGCAGGCATGAAGAGGAAATAATTAGTCTCGACCGCAGAGCACTTCTTGATGATGGATGGGATGTCTTTGACAAGGATACAGAACTGCAGCAGGGCAACTGAGATATATAGATGATCGATGGTAAATGAATATTAAATTCTACATAGGTCTCATTAAGCGTATTAGCACTGGAAGGTTTTATCCTAAGATTTTTGATCTTGACAATGTTAAAGAGGAATTTGCTATCACATATTTTCGGATAATTGTCGGTGGCATTGATAGCTGCCCTGGGTTATTGGCTTTATCTGTACAGCTTGGATCAGCATGGATGATGGATATAAATAAATGAATGGTAATCTGCTATTTATGTTCTACGAGGGTTAAGAACTTGTTTTGACTTGACGGATAAGTGGGAGCTGGGTAAGTGGGTGGAGGTGTAAAGCGGGCGGGGCACAACTTAAAGATGGCTTGCTACTGTTGTAGGCCGGGTCGACCCATATGTCAATTTTTGTGGGCTGGACTGGGCCACGAACTACAAGTACCCTGGCTCAACATGCTTCGGCTGTTTTGTACCTCTAAGAGCTGGATTGGCGAGGTCGACCCATATGTCAACGTTTACAGGCTGGGCTGGCCCAGTAACCTACAAATTACAAAATACAAATAAGCAGTAGCATATCAAAAATCGCAACATGAAAGTTCATTGATTATTCACTGCTTGTAATAAGATGTATATTGCATTTGACTCAATAAAACAATCCTCATAAATATACTATGATAGCCTCCACTGTGTATACATATCAAAGTTCACCCAATGCTCTCTTGATGTCAGCCTGCACCCAAAATCAAACAGATTAGCAAAAATAAGGAGCAGATTTTTATCAGAGGTCTAACGAATAATTATACAGCAAGTCTTCAGTTTCTATCATATCATGTGGTTGATCTGGAATGAGAGAGAGTACCTCAATGGATAATGGAGCAGTGGTGGGGCCATAGCGATAGAGGACATTTCCTTCCTTATCTACTAAAAACTTGGCGAAATTCCACTTTATCCTGGACCCAAAGAATGTAGGTTTTCCTGCCTTGAGAAACTTGTAGATAGGAGCTGCAGTTGGTCCATTCACACGCACCTGAACACAAGACATGATCGCAATATAATGTTAAGTACCTTGTTCCTGGTAAAGCTTAAGCTGATATGAATCCTATGATCACATATGGATGATAGATCACTGAAAAACCGCTAAGCAGGGATGAAGTGACAGGAGATTATACAAGAAACGTAAGCTGTAACTATTCACAAGCAATCATACAAACATCTAACACAACTTTCCGTCTGATGAATTAACTATCAAGGTTCCTGATGCATCCCACATATTCATTACTATTGGGTGGATTACACAACTATATAAATCTAGCTACTTCACAACCATAAAATGCAACCAAGCCCAACCAATTACTGAAATTTCCAGAACTACAGTTAATTCACTGTAATGCGGCACCAAACAGCAGTCATACTCAAAATTTGCCATTTGTTTGACTGTTTCTACATTTCTTTTTCTAAGGAGAACTATAGCTCAAATATTGAGTAATAAACAACATACAGGGATAAAACCAACTGCAATCTGCATAAAAAGAAGTTCAATGCAGCACTCGAAGTCGGAAACAAGCGGACCTGAACAATAACTAATTCAATCTGACCAATTATACGGTGAAACCCTCAACGGACCAGGAAATACAAACACCTAATGAGGTAAACACTAAAAGAAAAGGAGGAAGAATTGGTTCTCTATATAGTTGTCGAGGATCAAAAAGAAATAGTTTATTAAGAAGCAAGAAAAATGACAGAAGTTTTTCCTCGAGAATAGATAAATACTAATCCCTAAGCATGAGCGTCATCTGAAGGCCAAAACCATACGTTTAGCCCTTGAATGACTGTCATTTGGCTCATAAAAGAATGAGAGAGGTAGTTCTCAGAAGGTGTGGTGGTTCACAAGTGAGCCATGAGAGGTGTATGAATATTAAACAATAGTAAGCATACAGCTCTTATTAAAATAGTAGTGCAGAAAGCGGGAGATGAACAAATATTAGAACTGCCCATTGGAAATACCATATCATCCGTAATTGACATAAAATTGAAGAGAAAAGTTGAAAGACCAACATATCTGATCAAGTTAGTTCAACGAATGTAGAAAAATATTAAACTAATCAAACCACAATATGAATGGAAAAATGGCCGAGCCCATCATGGAAGACATTGTTTTAGGTTGGGAAAGAAACGATACATTACCTTTTCGAAAATTGGATATTCAGCCTTGTACCTTGTACACGCAAATTCTTGGGCATTCTCACTTGTCCCAGGCTCTTGCTTTAAAAATTGGTTGCAAGGGAATGCCAAGACTTCAAAACCTGTCGCACATGAAATCAAGGGACCTCAGTCCTATTAAATTACAGGAAGACATTGCATATAAAACTGGGATGGAAACAAAAGTTTCTGAATCCTTTCATTAAGAAACACATAAAAATAGATTAAATGTTCATAAGAAGAAGCATAAGCTCAGATAAGTATGAAGGTAAATACCCCACAACCAAACAAGTAGAAATCTTGACATCGCATCCCTTCAAGAATGCCAAAAAGGAAAAGAAGAAGAGGAAATAAAAACTCAAATTCACCATAACATATTTTTCCCAGAACAATTCAATATATTACATAGAAGATAGCAACGTCATCCTAAACTCTGGAAACAATTATTCATTGCAACTCATTTTCTCATGCAAATAACCAAAATAAAAACAAAGAAAAGCGTCAGGTTTATGAAAAATGCTTACAAGGCACGAACAAAGAATTGAAACAAAAGGGGAAAAAACAAAAACAAGAGATACAGAACAATTAAAGTAACTAACCTTTGTCCTTGTATTTCTCATAAAGCGCAGTCAACTGGGTGTAATTTGAATCCGTAAACCCACTGCTCCAATCCGAAACACACCAATCAAACAAAACACAAGACGCCGAATTGAATGGGAACAAAAAACAGAATCATCAATGGATTAACACAACAATGAATAGAAATAAGGCAAAGGGAAATCGAATGTAAGTACCATTTGGAGGCGACGTTAACAACGAGAAGAACCTTTCCTTTGTAGATGCTAAGATCCACGTCCTTTCCTCTGCTGTCCTGCAAACCAAGCCCAAAAACTTCTCAACAAAATTTTAAACAAGACGAAGAAGAAGAAGAAGAAACAGGAATGGAGTAAGATGAAGACCTTGACAGTGAATTCATAGATTGATTTCTCCGGAACTGATGCAGAAGCCCCCATGCCTGAAGATGCCCTGCTCCCTCGAAATTTTCTTTTCTTCTAATATATATAATAATTTTTTTTTAATAATTTACGAAAATAACTATTACTATTCAAAGCATTTGTAATATCACAGATGTTTACAGTAAGGCAAGTTATTTAAACAAACCAACAATTCATTTAATATAGGGCTGTCAACAAAAATCGACAAAATTAAAATCGAATTAATTGATCAATTTTTTTCAAAAATAGACTAATAATGCACTAAATAATTTCATCAAAATATGTCAAGTTCCATTTCCAACTATAAAACTATATACTTGTTCGGTTGTTCCATCGTTTTAAGGATCAAATAATTTCTTGCTAATGCTTAATTGAAATCCAAATTTCATTATCTTAAAAGTCAAAAATAGTGATAAAACTACAAAATGTTGCCATACCAGAAAATTATTTGTAGGTGTTTCGAGAGAGATTTTTACAATTTTAAAAACTCTTTTTTGATAACAGATAATCGGATCCTTGTTCAAAACTTAAATTCAAATCATCAAATTCGCACGCATACAAATATTTCATATGTTTTCATGTCACGAAAATATTGCTCCTAGCGATAATACAACTCAATTTTTTTTTAATCTATATTCCCTTGATGTTGGAGTTTCGTCTTGACGGAGACACACAAGGTCTCGTCCCACATGACCGTCTAAGCAAAATTTCGCCTCAACAGATGCGTACCGCAATTCTAAGCCATTGAACAAAAAGAACTGCATACAGCATTACTTCCAACTCAACAAATTGGCATGGGTCAAAACGCTTTCCGGGTTTGCAGAAAACTAATTATACCAAAAAACGAGTAAAATAAAACTAATTAGTGGAAGTGGCCTGGGAGACGAAATATTTTGAACAAGCCGCAAGGGAAGCTAAAGCCCATTTGAACGTCAAGATAAAGTCATGTTTGGACCTGAAAGCTATTACATTCATAGTATCCGAAGGCAGATAGATATTCATCATGTAAGAGTACACTGATAGTTCAAAAGCAATAAATTTCAGCCGCCCCGAGCTTCTCTTCTAGTGGCATCGTGGAGCAGTTCAATGTCAACACCATCGGGAGGGAGCTGAACGTATCTCACCACTGAACCTCTGATGAAACAGTTTCTTACTGAAAGCTGTGATTGAGAAGAAAGAAAATTAAAATACAACCCAGGAAATTATATAAATCAGATGGAGTGAAGGCAGTGCTGCTAACTAGGAAAGGTAAAGATGCCGACGTTGAACAGACACCAAGTTCAGAAATTCATCAACAGGAAGAAGAAAAAAGTCTATACCAAAGAAACCAACGATTTCAAATTTTACTTTTTGATTCCATGTCAATGTTTACTTGACTGCCGAGACTCCTATCTGCAACCACAATTATTGGACGAATAGATGTGCTCAAGAGTTCAAGAGCTAAGAATCTTGATACAAAGGCATGTTCTCTACACCTTTCAGACAAATTTCGATCTAGTTTTTATGCGTAACCAAAAATACAGATAGTTATTAGGCAATTCAAAGATATTTCAGAGGTCACATTCATTGCCCTTGACAACTCAAAACTTCAGCCACCCAACGATTACAGCAGCCAAACTACTTCACAGCAAAAACTCCAGAAACTCTGATGAAAGCAAGTTATATTATCAAGTGGTGCACTAGTTAGTTATTGCATGCTTGAAAAAGAAATCAAATTTACATTCATATCTGGTGCTATGTTTGAAGTGTAGCAGATAAGCCACAAACACTTAACCCAGAATCATATTACGTCAACAGATGCAGCGATGATTCGGCCATTGCAAGATCACTCTCATGCAAGACCTGGAAGATTTCATTGTATCTCAAAAAAATCTCATAACAAGTTTAACATCAAAGATCAGCCATATCGTCTGCCAAATTTAAATGGAGAAAATAACTTGGCATCTCACTATTCAGAAAGCAACTTGGACAAGTTAGAAGTAACAATCAGGCCATCCTCACCATCTAAGAAAAGCGCTGCATTCTCTATATTCTCCTCCCATAGAAATTCCGTCAGCCCAAAGTTTTGTTATTTTCCCATCCCACTTACAAATAAATCTAAGTTTTCAACCTTTATGATACAAAAGGATCTAACCCTGTTAACAGCATGTTCACCTAAATCCAATATTTAAATATCTTGACAGGTAATAAACATTCCTTCAACTAGCAGCATGATAGTGATACTGCTGCAATAAATGGAAACTGGCCAAGTGAAAAAATAATCACTGTATGCAATTGTGAACCAACCCCAGATCAGTAACTCCCAAGCATTGGGGAAAGAGGCAACTAAACAAATGCTAAATTAATTCTCCAGATCCATCTCGATTAACAAAAGCCTTAAAACAATTTAAATGTGCTTGGATATGGCCAACCAACAACCTCTTGTAGGACAAGTCATTACCATGTGCAAGGCTGAGACACACATTTTATACAAAAAGAAACTACCTATACAGTCACACATATCACATTTGGTATGTCAAATTATGTACAAACAAGGAAACACTAATACTCTTTCTTGCACTCTGTACTTGTACACGACAAACATACATAATGAAAACATCAATGAATATATCATCACACAATCAAAGCATGTCCCAAATAGTTCAGGGTCAGCCACAGGAATTAAAGTCAAATCAATTTCTTTGGAATAAAAATCATGAAAGAGTAATATCTTGCATGCTTTCTTTTTTATTTTACGAGAAGAAAATATCTCACACATATTCCCTGTACATTCAATCTTGATAAAAATTAACAGATTTAATTATACGGAAAGTTGTATATAACCTAAAACCAAGAATAGACAAGCTAACCATATATCTTTTTCCTTCCTCCTCTCTCCTTTCTCTTTCCATCTTGGCTAATGGTTCAACTACACGACTGGGGCAGACTTCCCCTTCTGCTATATTGCCCCATCCTGGACCCTACTTATTACGAAGAGAATTGACCTTCTAGAGCCATAAACCATTGACATCCAAACCTTTAAAGAGACAAAACCTCACCCCAACCCTTAAAAGACATAACCTCCGTCAACACATGACTGCATATATACGTATAGGCACACATCCTGCATCAATCTCTGGGAAGGAAGAAACCTTAAACCCTAAATTTATAGATTGCATCCTGAAGCACTCAAATAATCCTCCAATAAGTACATATGCAATTATCGAAAGTTCCAAACAAATAATGATGTCAGGTGAGCAGTCCAAGAAAGGCAACGATCAAAAGCAAAAGTTATCAAGACAAAACCCTCGGAAAATTGATAGAAAAGGAGAAAAATACCATGTGAGGATACTTGTCTTGGTCAACAACCCTCGTGTTCTCGAGCTTGATGTTGAGATACTGGTCCACCGAGTGAAGGGTCCCCCTGATTGCCAAATCGTTCTTCAGCTCCACAGTCACTTCTCTGCCCACCAAGTCCTTGAAATACGAGAAGAACAACTGCACCAATACAACATAACACATTAAAAAAAGAAGAACCGCTATCATCAAATTCAAAAAATACTGAAACTTAAACATCAGAAATAATGGAAAACAGAGCAGAATCAGATATGATAAATCAACAAAACCGAGAGAAAACGCCAGAGCCAACTTATGAAAAATCTAAGAGCTGCAAAACCCTTGAAAATAACTTTTGTTTAGGTTTGACCTAGAAGAAGAGATAACTACCATGTTTTCTCAGTTCTCGGGTGAGTTTGTGCTTCTTCGACTTCAAAGTCTCGAATCTCCCCCAAGTCGAGTGAAGGATTTCTGACGGTGGTCTTTACCTATTGTTTTTGTCTAAGATGACCTCGGTGCCCCAATTCCAATATAAGTTCAGGTACTGACGTCCCAAAAATTTCCCCTCTTTTTTTAAGACAAGTTACTCCTTTTATTTTATGGCGCATAAAGTTGACACACTCAAAAAAATATTTATAATGATGTTCAAAACCCGCACAATGAGTGAAAATAAACAATGGATAATCAACTTAATCAAGCATCTCGTTTTCTGATAACACGGTGGTGTTAGCTATCCGCACAATAAACAGAAATACACAATTAACCATCCACTGAACTGAGCATAGCGTGTTGCATTAACACATTGATACTCAACTCAACTGACTAATCATTGTGTACTTTTGTCCCTAATATGTGCACTTCAAAGGGTGCGAGAAGACTCCATGTATGAATATTTGATCCTTAGGGTGCGTTTGATAAGACGATAATAAATAGTAGTGTAATGTATTACTAGGATAATTATTACCTACATCTCTCCATGGGTAACAAGTACATCCATAATGTCCGTTTGGTAGTGCTGTGAGGTGTTGTGTGGTGCTGTGAGATATAAAACTGTGGTGCTGTGAGGTGAGTTTGAACGCAGTTAGGCGTTTGGCATCACACTTTTAAAACTGCTGTGAGTTGAATTTCAATGCAGTTTTGTTTTTTGTTGTTGTAATTTACAATATTAATTTAAATATCAACTACATTAATCTTAATTCAGTACATAATTCAACCTGTGAGAGAGGTTGATCTGCATCTGCAGGAAAGGGGGAGTTTTTCCCCTTCTCAGTTACTTCTATTAAGAATTTGGATCAAGGTTGCACTCACTTTAGATAGTCCTAAATACATTGAACTCATACATGAAGCGATGGCGCAAGAGTCGTCGCAGGCGGCTTCCTGTCGATCTAGGTTAGCGTTGAGCGATGGCGTCTTCTCTTCTTTGCTTGCAGACTCAACGCAAGTGCAACCAAACGGTTATGGGCCCGCTTTTTTAAAGTTGTGTTTAAACCCAACATGAACGTGGGCCTCTAACGCATGGCCAAAAATGCACAATATGAAGAAAATTGCCTAAAAAATTACTTGGGTAAATAATATACATGTGTATCAAACATGAATATTTGTTAATTCATGTATTTTTAATTACCATTGTAATCATTACACTCTTATCAAACACACCCTTAATAATAAAAGATTGAATTATTTATCATTACTTTTCTAGTGAGATACGTTTGATTGGTGGAGAATAAATCCTAAATTTACACAATTACTCTCAAGTTGATTGATCATGAATCCTTTCAGTTGAGTTTCCTATTATGCCAAAATAACTTACAAGGGAGCAAAACGCGGAGTCCAGAAAATTCAAAGAGGCCAGACAAATTGGCAATATCTTGACCAAAGCAAGCACTCTACAAGGGATATATAGGTCAAGTGGTCAGCTGCTTGAAACCTTTATACAAGAACCCTTTTCTACAAGAGTGGAAAACCATTGAAGCTAAATAAACAGATACATTACAAACTAAAATTTTAGAACACACTTCTCATTCTAGATTATTATAATTATTATCATTTCCTTTTTTTACATGAATTAGTAGAAAAATGACATCTTCATCACTATATATGTTGCTTCACCCGCCTTCCATTGACATCACTGCCATCAAAGATAACCTCCTTTCCACGCCGGCCAATGACAGAATGCTCACCAGCTCTGGCCACATAATCCAAGAGTTCACCCAGGACAGATGGGCAGCTGTTCCTCAGATGCTGAAAACCATCCGTTTGCATCACAGCTGAAGACCAAAATATGAATGAACTTAGCTAATATTACAATGACATTTGTAAATGCAATCATAAGAAAGAACACACATCTTCTCATATTAAGTAGGCTTCGGCTGAAACTCAGAATGTGCTGATGACAGATCCTCTAAGTCACCGGTGATACAAATTGCTTCACTGAATTGGTGGGCATCACAGGCTCAAGATATTACCCATAAAAGCCATATATCCCTCGCAAGCGATGCGCTGCATCGACGCCCATATGCAGTGAGACATAAGCAAGGGCTACCCCACTATGAACGAGTGGGGTAGAGAAACTAAATTATAGGATTAGGATATATTAGGATAGACACTCAGAATGTGCAAATAATTTTTTCGTTCAAGAGAGAGAACCGAAATGCAAGTGCAACCACAACTGAAGAGGCGAGATAAAGATTCTAGGATTATAAAGTGCTTAAGCTAATGCTCTAATAAAAATAATATTATCTACAGCAAACTACTACAAATTAGGAAAACAGCTTAAGAACAAGTTTGTCTTCCACTCTTCCCAAATAGAGAAGTTGAATTTTCAAAATAAAACATCAACCTACACCCCTCAGAAAGAATAAATTCAACTGACTCCTTTATCATGAATGGAGATCAGACAACCAGTTTCAAAAAACACTAACAGACACAAAGGCAGAGTTTCCTTTAGTGTATCAGTTAGGATCATGCTAAAAAGGACACAATTTAACACAGACAACCATCAGTGCCCATAAATTTAGAATTTGATACACAATGACAAGCAGATACATAGTGCAACAGAAACACTTATAATAAGTTTTGATGTGGAATGATTGCTGAATGTCAAACGTAGTTCAAATACAGAAATTACCTTTCAAATTCTCAGGCATGGCAACAAATTTGAGACACACAGCTTTGAGCTGGAAACAGTGGTGTTGCTCTGCCAAGGCTAATGTTGTTGCCACAGTATTTATCGCAACATCGTCACACAAATTGGACTCACAAAGCAACCTGAGCCTCTGCAGACCATATCTGTCTGCAGCTGCAAGAAGATGTTGAGACATCAAAGTGGAAGCCAACTTTGAGTTCATACCAGTAAGCTCTTGCAAGTCGGGTAATTCATCCCAGTATATAAAATGAAGTAAAGCCTGCATTTTTTGAGAATAGTAGTATGTCAAAACTATCCACATATTCTTGTTTTCTACCACTGAGAAACCAACGTGCTAGTGCCAAACAAGAGGCAAGTGTTATTTGTCATGTTCATCCAGCAACAAAATGAGAGTGTAAGCACAAGTCTAAAAGAATAAATGATCGTAAATTGAGAAGAAAGATGAATCAAACTAAAAGTCCTATTCTCTCTTTTCTGGCGTACAAGTGTCTCCTCATAATCTCCATAAGTTTTTAAAGTCGCCTTCGAGGACTAAACTGAAGGACAAGTTCTACAGCCACAAGAACATCTGGCTGGTGTTGGATGGAAGGGGGCTCTGAGGCTCTCTCTCGAGCATGGCGATGGACAAAACAGATCTAATTTATTATAATGTTCATGAGTTTGTTGCTTTCTCGACCCTAGTTTTTCTATGTTCTTTTTCTGGATTTTGTTAACTTCCTTGCATCTCCTCTTTGGGTTGCACCTAATTGGTGCCCTGTGGCCCATTCTAATAAAGCTTCCCAAAAACAAAAATAACGTCTATAAATTCCTTTCAATTCTATTTCACCCATCATATGCATTAACTGCATCAGGAACATGGCTATCTAAAACTCAGAAGTCAAAATGCAATTTCAAGAAAGAAACAGTATGAGCCATGTATGCCATCTAAGGGTTGGTTATCGCACAAAACATGTATAATTGCCAGCATATGGCTATAAATGAAAAGTTAAATTGCTTAGCACAAAAAATAGAAGAAAAGGATGTTGAAATTTTTCATAACATCAAGCAAAGATGTCAAATGATACCAATAATCTTAGTGATGGTTATTATGATAGCATTAAACATCCTAGCTTGACATTTGACAATGCATATGTATAGCCGAGGAAAAACATTCATCGAACCTTAAAAACTTGTGGCTCAATATCTTCAACCTTAATATGCTGGGTATTTTGTTCCTTCATAGGCCCAAAAAGTTGGGCCCTGAATACAGGTGAACGAACAGCAAGAACCAACTTATGAGCAGCAAAGACTTCCCCATTAACTTCAAAATTTACATCAGTTCTCTTTCCACTTTCTATTAATTGCCCAAACTGCTGACCAATGTTAGAAGGTGGCATTGGTATGGAGTAGATCTTCGGCCCCTCTGTGCATGACTTAACAACACCTACACTACATTGTATTTGGAGGCAATCATCCCTGAGAAAGTCAGATGTCTCAAGAACACTTCTTTTGAAAAAACGTTTGTATCCCCTGCAGTGCCAAACATTTGAAACCCATTACATTTGCTTCAAAGTAATTTACAAGAAGTTCATCTATTTATTCAAATTAATATCACGCTTGATTTTATATGTATGATAGTTGTCCATTTAAATAAAAGAACTATAATTAAACAAATTTATTTTCAGCATTCAATGTTTTGTTCTTTTGAGAGCAACCACCTTATCACTAGACCATTGGATGTACTTTTTATTTCACCAAATACTTACAATGGAGTCAAAAGGAAAAAAAAATTACTACTTGGCAACAGACGAAATTACATAAAACTATAAAAGAAGTCATGCTTACCAAAACAGGGGTACCTGGTTAATAAAAAAGTAGTCCTTGAAAATAAAAAAAAGTGTTCATAACCATAGTCATATAGAAAGGGTAGCGTTTATAAAAAAAAGGCTAAAAGACCCTTTAAATGGGCATTGGGTAGAATAGAAAGACATCAATAATTGAAATAAAATGATTTGAGGTGAAAAAGGCTATGGAATAGTGATAAAGGTGGTTATCATCATCCTGTTTCTGCAATCCCAGCATCCACAGCAAGTGATAAAGGTGGTGATAAAGGTGGTTATCATCAACCCATTTCTGCAAATTCAACCCCCGTGCACAAGGCTCTTGCAGTGAAGAGGGTCGTGGACAAATAGGATATAAGCAGAATTTACCCAAACTATATGTGGCGAGACTATATCGAGGAATTGAACTTGCAAAATATGTTGAGGCATAATGAAGTGAAAACATTTTATTGTTTTGATTATGATATGGAAAAGGGTCCCACAAAAAAGTTTATTTATAAGGAATAGTTGGACCTTAGGGGGAGGGGAAGAGCATTTGGTGGTGTTGAATCTAAACATGCGAAAATTCTTGACTCCTGGCTTAGAAACCTTCATTTTTGGGTTTCAGGTAATTTGACATTACTCTAACGTATTTTGATGTAATCAGCGTGCCCCTTGTAATTCACATTGCACCCCTTGGAGCCCTTTGACGCAATTTATTTTTTTCAAAAAAACCTAATAGCTTACTCTATTCAAGCATTCATATTTACACTCTTTGAATGTAAACTTAGAGCTGAAATTTTTCTTTTAAGTACAGAATTAAAGAAAAAAAAGGGAAATAAACATTTTGGACAGTCCAGGTGGGGATTCAAGCTTTCAGTTTTCCTATGTTTCCCTAAAGTAGCAACTTAGGGTATGAAATAGAAAGGCCGTTTGCAGATTATACATAAAATTGATAAAATAGTCAAAATGCAAAATCCTAAGCTAATGGAACTTTGAATATCTGTGAGGGTGTTGAACTTAAACAATTCAGCACCACATAATAGAGCCAGAAGTGGGGGTCGAAGAAATTCACATAATCAATTGCGGCTAGAAATCGTCTAGGATTGTGGAAGACGAAGATCTCCCAAGATTAATATGGTGAGACTGCCAACAATCAGTAGAATAACTTGGAAACTAACATCTGGGAGGCACTACAAATTAAAAGCACACTTAGTATGTAGAACTAGGAACATTTTAAGGTCCAGAAATCAGTATACAGTCCAGGCTTATCTCAACCCTCGGAAGGTTCATGGTCTTAAAAATGCCGACATCAATCAATTTCCTTCCAAATAAAATCTCATGAGGCCAGGCATTATAATTTACTGCTAGTAACCACCACCCAGCTCATAATTAAAAATCTCTTACCATCCGTGATTTCAATTCAATCCCCAGCAGCTACAACCAGCATATAATCTATCTAAAATTGAAAAACTAACACAAGCTAGAATGTTACAACATCCACAAAATAATCGAAAAGGGAATTCGAGTTCTCACCACATGCTACCACGGTACTTAAGCGTGTAGGGTCCGCTATCAAGAATCCTCCCAAAATGGCTGTGCACCTTGTGTCTCTCGTTCCCGCTCTGGTCCAACATGGCCAACTCAAACAGCGCCCTCACATCCGTCCCATCGCTCGCCAACGCAATGAAGAGTGAAACATACGACGCATTATCCTCAGGGCTCTTCCCATCCGGATAGAAATAGATCGCCCACGAGTATCCCCCAACCACGAAAGTCTCCGACGCTAAGTACTTTCCAATTCCCATCCCCTTCAACAGCGAATAGCCCGCAATTCTGAACTCATGCGATCCGTTCACTGTCTCCGTCTTCGACGTAGACGTCGTAGTTTGAGGAGAGGATGACGATGCAGCGGAAGACAAGCTGATTTCTCTGAGAGTCCTCCCCATGCCCGATAGATGGAAGGAATTGCCGATTGGAAGGCAGTGGGAGGAATCGGAGAGGGAATTGGGATTCGAATTAAGTTTTTCTCGGGAAAGAGCGAGAGCAAATTTAGGGATTCGTAATGAAATGTAGAATTCCTAGGGCCTGATTTTATATTCCTTTCTTTTCTGACGACTGACTGACATGGAAGGTCTTCTGTTTTGAGAATTGCAATCTGGACTCACATTTCTCGAGTTACTTTACTTTTTCGGGTCAAAATGTTTATACCCGGACCCGTCTTGTCTGAATCGCGATTTATATTTCACAAATTTTTGGTAAAATTAGAGGAGTATAATTAGGCCGGTAAAATTATGTCTGATTTAGATGATCGAATTTTTCTAACTCAAATTAAAACAGTATTGATTAATAAAAGAGTTTGAACATAAGTTATTTTATGTCCAAAATATGAGCTAAACACAAAAATATATTGAGTTTAAAATTGGTTTTGAAATCAAACACAAATTTTTTTCTGATTTACTTTCAAAATTCTAATCCTCGATACTTTGGTTGTGCGGGGATGGGTTAACTCCTTATCCCGCCCAGTTATTGTGTGTGTATATATATATATATAGATAAAACATATGTACATTATATATATAGATATATATATATGTATTTAGATTTCTGTTGTAATAATTAAATATGTTTCTAAACCCTAAAGTCATAATTCATAAACACTAAACCCTAGAGTATAAACACTAAGCCTAAATTTAAGTTTGACTAATCAACTCAAAAGAAAATGGACAAATTAACATATTATTTAAAAACGTAAAATATGTTGTTAGCAATTTATTCCCTAAATCTTGAAGTCTAAACACTAAACTTAAAGTCATAATTCCTAAAGTGTAAATAGTAAACATAAACTTACTAAAATGAATCAAATAGTAGATCATGTTGTACTAATTAAAGATATATAATTACAAGATAAATCATGCATTATGCTTATTAGTGATTCGGGGCGGGACAATCTTTTTTACGTGCGGGTCAAGGATGGGGCTGCCGAATTTCGTCCCCAATTCATCCCGTTGCTATGCCTAGTCGAGATAAGACAAACAAATGGAAACTTCTAAATTAACTTTATTGACACGTGCATCATCACAAAAATATCATAATATTTGCGTGAAGCAAGAGCCAAAATGTTGGTCTGACGTTGTCTTCACTCGTCTTTGCATTGCAGGCACTTCAATAATTAAAAACGCATTTTCATACATCTAGCCTGCCAGCTTTCCTCAACCAAAAATGGCAATGAAACTCCCTCTTCTGGTATCCAGTTTCCCTTTCTTTGTATTGGTAGTAGGAACCTTAAACGACGTCGGCTACGAAGCTGTCTTCAACTTTGGTGATTCAAATTCAGACACTGGTGGCTTGGTTGCTGGAATTGCTTTTCCAGTCCGACCACCTAATGGACAGACATACTTCCTCAAACCCTCTGGCCGTTTCTGCGATGGGCGATTGATCATCGATTTTCTAAGTAAATTACATCACCTTGCTTTTTCAATGTCAGTACTAAATGAATCATAGTATATTAGTATGTTGTGTTCAATTTATAATTAAAAAAAAACACGGGACAACAGCCTTGTCGGTTATATCACAGAGCTTAAGGTCGACGAATTGATTCTTACTTGTGATCAAGCGTTCAAGTCAATGGGGAGTTTTAGGGCTTCGTGGGGCGAGGGGCTGATGACATTACCCTAATTCTCGGGAGGGGTTAAAAGCTCATTCGTGCACTGGATGGCCATCCCGAGTTTGAATATATTCAACTGTCACAAAGTCGCACATTCAACTTGGGTGTTCTTGATTAAAAAAAAGAAAGTGTTGACTTTACTAATGCGAATGTTCTTTTGTTACATGTCATAGTGGATGCAATGGACCTGCCATTTCTTAATCCCTATTTGGATTCCGTGGGTGCACTAAGCTTTCGGACCGGGTGCAATTTTGCGACCGGAGGATCGACTATACTTCCAGCCAACGCTGCCTCAATAAGCCCATTTTCGTTTGGAGCCCAGGTTGCTCAGTTTCTCAGATTCAAAGCTCGAATTCTTGAATTAATGTCAAAAGGTATTGATTGTTGGATTTGTGAAAAAGCACGGTATAGAGAAATAATGGTTTAGCTAATTTATGCAGTTTGGGATGGTTTTAGATAAGAAGCTGCAGAAATATCTCCCTCTAAAAGAGTACTTCAAGCAGGGCCTTTACATGTTCGATGTGGGTCAGAATGATCTGGATGGTGCATTCTATTCGAAATCAGAGGACCAAGTGCTTGGTTTGATCCCTACAATTTTGTCGGAGTTCCAAACTGGAATTAAGGTTGTACTAAATCATTTGTTCAACCAAAAATGCTAAGATCATAGCGTTTTTTTTGTCTTAGTTATGCTAATTGCTGAGATAAACATATATGATCTATGTGAAATCCTGAACTCCACATACCAAGACGATATGATATCGTGTGTGTCAATCTCAACATTTAGAATAGTTGAAACAAAAAACACTGGGATCCGTATGATTGTTGTCGTTCAACAAAAATGCTGGAAAAGTTGAGGTTGATATCATACTAACAAGTTGTTTGGCTTTGCTGATGCCTTCCAGAGATTGTACAATGAGGGTGCCAGGAACTTTTGGATTCACAACACAGGTCCCCTAGGATGTTTACCAAGAATCATTGCTACATATGGTAAAAACACATCAAAACTGGACCAGCTTGGATGTTTGACTTCACACAATCATGCCGCGAACATTTTCAATGCACAGCTTCGCGATCTTTGCACTGATTTTCAGGGACAATTTCCCGACGCAAATGTCACTTACGTGGACATCTTCTCAATAAAACTCAACCTCATATCAAATTCTTCAGAACTTAGTAAGTCTTCAATTCTAACATCAAAATTGTGTTCCCATTGTATTGATTTTGTTGTATCAATACAACAGTCTCTTATGGACAACGAGTGTTTCAGGATTCAAGGAGCCTCTAGCAGCTTGTTGCGGATATGGTGGGCCTCCATTAAACTTTGACAATCGAATTGCTTGTGGACAAACTAAGAATCTGAATGGAAGTGTAGTGACTGCAAGTCCATGTAATGACCCAGCTGAACATGTAAATTGGGATGGAAACCATTATACCGAGGCTGCAAACAGATACGTCGCAGAACAAATACTATCCGGAAATTACTCCAACTCAACTCCATTCCTAAATACGCCACATCCTGTCAAATAAATTCGGCTTTTTGACTACTTCCTTTGGTTCCCAAGTAACCGGCAAGAGGAAGTTCACTGTGAGGAAGCGGAAACCAGATTATCTCGAGAAGGCCTGGAGCACCTAATTCTCCTTCTTACACATTTATCAGTATTCCTTCGTCCTGTAGTCCTGCTGTATGATTCTTGACCTTCGCACCTACCACTCCCCTTAAAAACCTACATGGGACATTCAAGGCATGTTGGAGGATTAAAATAAATAGGAGCTTCAAATTTGCTTTTTATTGTCAATCAAAGTGTAATAAACTTATTTCAAGAAGTAAAAGTACAAATTATGCATACATTTTTACTGATTTTTTGTTATAATTTGGCCCATCCCACCGCATCAAAAATATTGTCCGCTATGAGTTGTCCGATTCCCGAGAATACATCGGACTCCCACAGTTTTGTTCCACCTAAAGTTTAACAGGTGAGTTTGTAACAAACTTGGGAAACAACCTTGGGAAACAACCTTGTTGTGTGGTTGGGTTGTGGGTTACTCGTGTATCCAAGAATATGCAAATAATGCAATAGCAGTCCCTCGAGGAGTTTTTTGGAGTAAAAATTACAATTTATCTAATTCCTTCTGTTTATCCTGCATTTACCAATGCGACATGGAGTAACCACATCTAAACCTGATGCATTCAGTGCCACCAATATCCCATACCTGATGAACAAACTAAAGAGATTCCTTTAACAATAAAGCAACCCCAGGAAGACGATTGAGCACAACATACATTATTCATTGAAAAAGTAGTGAAATCGAGAGGATGTCTTGAAGGATTACCGACCTTTAAAAGGCAAAACTCAATTAGAATGGCTGATTCACATACTTGAAGGCATAATCACGGCAGAAAATTTCGAAAAAACCGAATTCCCTGTCCCAAACAAGAATGAGATACGAAGTAATGGCCAAATGGGAAGAAAGCTTGCCTCTGGGATACGTAATGGAGCCCTTGATACATGCAGCGCCTCTTTGATGAAAGCTTGCCTCAATTAGCTGTTGTCCTAGCGGCACAAAAGGAAAATTTGGCAAAATGACCCGTTTTGCAATGTTTTTTTGCAAAGTAACCCTTTTTCTAGAAAACATAAATTGTAACCTTTTTGGCCAAGGAAAGGTCTCAAATACCCCTACACACACTTGTTCCCCATCAGTTTCTTCCCTCCACAGTTACACCAAAACCCGTACATTTAGACTACAGAAAATCAACCGGTTTTGTGAGCCATTCTCATCGATCCTCCACTTCGCGACGGTTTATGGAAGTTATATCGCTGTCAAAGACTTCGTCCAGTGCATCGATCACCAGCACAAGTAATCCATTGTCTTGTTTTGGGCATGCATTTACTTATTTGTTGTCGAAAGATTGAGAAAGAATGGGAAGGGGTAGTGGGTCTTCGTCTGCGCATTGATGCAAATGAACTTATTTGATTATGTGCTGGTTTTTGTAGTTGTACATCATTAAAATGTGATGGTTTTTGTGGTTTGTATTGGTTTTGGGTTTATTTGGGTTCTACATGCCATTACTGTGATAAGGTTTCTGAGATGCAAGCCTCCGAGTTTATTTGGGGTGTACATTGTACTGTGTATTCCTGTTCTTATTTGGCAAAGTTTGGTTTGGTTAAAAGCTCTGTGGATTTACATGTTATTTCCTTAAGGATTTTGTTGAGTGCAATGAAGGATTTTGTTGGATGCATATGTTTAGTTGATGTGAGAAAAGTGTTTAGAGCTGACGATGTTGTTTAGAGTAGTAAGGGATTATGTATAGAACATCTATGCATCATGTTTAGAACAGTTATATTTTTGTTATAAGAAGGTAAGAATTTTGTTTAGAGCAGAACATGATGTTTTATAGAGTACATACAGTTTAATTTAGAAGAGTTATGGTTTTGTTTACAAAAGTTTTAGCTTAAGTTAGAAGAGATTAATTTTTTGCTTAGCACCATTTTAGTTTGTTTAGAACAGTTCTATTCTCATTTGGACCAGTTTGAGTTGTCTTTAGAAACAATTTATTACAGTTAAGAACAGTTTTCATAATATTTAGAACACATTTATTTCTGTTTGGAACAGTTATCGGTATGTTGTTTGTTTCGAACGGTTTGAGTTGTGTTTAGGAAAGTTTTATTTAATTTAGAACAGTTATCTTTGTGTTTAGCACATATTTATTTTCGTTTAGAAGCGCTATCCTTCTGTTTAAAACATCTTTATTTGTGGTTAGAACAGTAATCGTTCTGTTTAGAACAGTTATCGTTCTATTTAGAAGATATTTATTAATGTTTAGCACATTTTTAATTTTGTTTAGAACATGTTGATTTCCTTTAAACTTCTAACTTTTGGTATATGAAATTGTGTTTTTTTCAGCATACACTTAATGGATTATAAGATAAAAGAGGCAGACCGATTTCCATCAAAGGTTAATTCCCTTTGTAGATTGAATGAAGCATCAAGCAACATAAGAGATGAACTGGACAGATTAAACTGCTTGGATCAGTTTAAGAATTCTTGTTTTGGAAGGTTCCTAGACATTAGGGCACCAAAAAACCATCCGCAGCTCATACACCAAGTTCTCTTAAGGCAATTGAAAGCTCCAAAGGATGAATCAGAAGGGAGGATGGTGTTTAGATTGTGTGGAAAAATTGCCAGTTTCTCCATTAAAGAGTTTAACCTAATAACGGGATTGAGATGCTCCGAACTGCCGGACTTGGAATTGAATCCACTGCCAGAACTTGGACAGGTAGCAATTGTTGATTCATTATTTGGAGGGAAAACAGTAATATCATGCAAGGAACTTGAACAGAAGTTTATTGAATGCAAGGAGCTAGAGATGAAGTTGAAGCTGGCACTTGTGTACTTTCTTGAGGTTGTTCTACTTGGCAAGGAAACCAAGCTATCCATTGACCTAAACTGGCTGAATCTAGTCATGGACCTCCAAAAATTCAATGAGTTCCCATGGGGAACTTTGAGTTTCAAAAGAACTGCTGAAGGACTTCAAGCAGCATTAGTTGGGAGAGCAGAGAAATTCAAGAGGAAGGGCTTGAAAATAGATTACTACAGCCTCGTAGGGTTCCCTTATGCTTTCCAGGTATTGGCCATTAAAATTCCAGTGTATTTGTTAAATTTTTGTTTTTGCTTCAGGTACTAGAAAATAATAGTCTTCTTTTTATTTAACTTATACACTTATATAAATATTTTGCTTCAGATATGGGCTTACGAGGCTGTCCCACAATTGGGTGAATGCTTTGCTATGAGGGATGGAGACCAACATCCACGGATGTTGAAGTGGTCTCCAACTGCATCCCCAAAGCCTGCTGCTGTTGAACATGTGCTGGAGATTGATGACTTTGAGGTACATGAAATTCTCTTACCATTGTTGGCGGAGACGGAGGAGCAGTACACCAAGTATAATGATGCCAGTGTATGCATCAGTATTAAGCCACCGGTGTTCAATGCTGCAAAGCACAGACAGCAAACCGTTGAATCACAAAGACTGAACCAAGATACTAAAATTGAATCGACTTTGGTATGTTTAAATGTTTATGAATTGCTACTAATTTTTAGCACAATGTTTAAAAAGAGTTTTCTATCTGTTTAGAATATATATATTACGGTTGTGTACTGTTTCATTTCTGTTTAGAATAATTATTTTCTGGAATTTCCTTTCAGTTTAGAAGAGTCAACTTTGTGTTTAGAAATGTTCATTTGATATACGTTTGATTTCAGTTTAGAATAGTTTACTTTATATTGAGAAGGGTTTGATAAGAGGTTTCTAATTTGTTGTTGAGAACCATCTCCTAAACTTTGAGATTAGTTTTCTATCTGTTTATAATATATATTTTATGGTTTCATACTGTTTTGTTTTTGTTTACAATAATTATTTGCTAGACTTTTCTTTCAGTTTGGAAGAGTCAACTTTTTGTCGAGAATTGTTTCCTTCCAGTTTAGAAATGTTCACTGATTGTTTAGATACGTTTAGTTATCGTTTAGAATAGGTCACTTTTCTATTGAGAACGGTCTGATCGCAAGTTCCCAATTTTTTTTTGAGAATCATCTCCTAAACTTTGAGATTAGTTTTCTATCTGTTTAGAATATATATTTTATGGTTTCGTACTGTTTTATTTTCGTTTACAACAATTATTTGCTAGACTTTTCTTCAGTTTAGAAGAGTCAACTTTTTGTCGAGAATTGTTTCCTTCCGGTTTAGAAATGTTCACTGAGTGTTTAGATAAGTTTGGTTTCCGTTTAGAATAGGTCACTTTTCTATTGAGAACGGTCTGATCGCAAGTTTCCAATTTTGTGTTGAGAACCATCTCGTAAACGTTGAGATTAGTTTTCTATCTGTTTAGAATAGTATGTTTTTATATAAGTTTAATTTATAAAGTTTTCAATTACAGGGTGTTTCAGTGAAAGAAATTGGGAGGTCCATAGCTGATAATTTGTCCGCAATGGAGAAAAGGTTAGATAAGAAACTTGAATTAAAGGGAAAAGTTATTCTTAAGAAAATGGAGCAGATGAATGAAGAGATCCAAGCAATTTTTAGAGGTAGTCAGAAAGAGGTTGAGAAGAAGGTCAAAAAAAATGTGGTAAAAAAAGTGATAGAGAAGAAGGTGGCAGCGGAGAAGAGGGGGACAAAGAGGAAGATGGTTGTGCCGGAGAAAAAGGTGGCAGTGGATAAGAGAGGGGCAAAGAGGAAGATGGCAGTGCCAGTGCCAGTGCCAAAAAATACTTCAAAGACCACACCAAGGAAGATGCCCACTGATGAAAAAGCTGGGGTGATGTCTGAAAGGAGGACATCACCAAGGTTCATTCACCAGCATACAAGTGATAAGTGCCAGAATGTACGTTCTTAAAGTGATAAAATACTACCAAAGCAATGCCAAGAAATTGTGCTTAAAAGCTGAATTTTCAAGATTATTGTACTTAAGATCTTCTTGGCTGTTTTGCAGGTTAAGAGCTAGTAAGAGCTATCGGAATGAGATTTGATCTTCAGCAAATGTTAAGAGGACACTTCAAGCTTTGCAGGAAGTGCTGGTTCACAAAAATCAGAGTTCGTTTGGGCCTCTAAAAGTTGCCTCAAAGTCAAGTTTGGAAGTTATATCCGAAGCAGAATTTCTGTTTGCAGACCAGACCTTTAGAAGCCCATAACTTGAGCGTCTGATATCCAAATTGAGTGATTCAAAAGCCCATAATTATCTAAACATTTGTATCTACATTATTGATGAAGGGTTTGAGTTCATAATAGGCTTCGTTTAGGCCCAGAATGTAGTTACAAGATTAGTGTGTAATTGGATGTTGATGTCATTGATGATACCATTTCCATTCAAAGAGTGGACAATCCACCACACCAATTTGATGGACAATCCACCACCAAAAGATGGCACTAACTCCTCCACTATGTGCTCATTTTCTCTATAAATAGAGAGGAGTAGGAGCTAGGAGGAGAAGCTTGGGGAGACAAGAAGGAAGAGAAGCTAGGATTGGAGGCAAAAAGAGGAGAAGGAAAAGAAGAAAACAAGGCTTGTATTTGTAATTATGTTTTTATGTTTCATGTTTTATTTGGTTATGTGTAACTAAACTCTTGTTAGTTAGGGCTTGTCTTGAAGCCCTAAGCATGCTTTCAATTTTATAAGTTGTGTGGATTTCAATTTCTACAAGCATGATGATTTTGATTTTTCCATGTTATATGAGTTCTAATATTGTGTTTCTTTGAGTAGCTAACTTTGAAGCATGTATTAGAATTAATTGTTGTAGAACATGGTCAATTGCCTTGTTGAATATGTTCTTCCTTGCAACATATAATTCAGTTGAAAATGAATTATGAAAAATCAATTCTTGAATACCTAAGTACAAATACCATGTATTAGGATTCTTGTGACATTCATATTCTCTTTGCTCTTATTGAATTCTTGATTGTTGATTGATGCAAATGCCATGCTAGATGTCAATTAAGAATACACGTAATGAGGTAGACGCCATACACTTTACATGCAAATAAGAGAGAATCATACAACTTGAGTTTGGCCATAACCTTGTTGTGAATGTTGTCATCATATGCTTGTTTAAATTGTTAGTCTATTATTTCTTATAAATTGTTTGAATGTTTTGTGGTGGATAGTGAGTCTTAGCTATTGTTTTCATTAATATCAATTCTCATTCTTGTTCTTAACGTCAATTTCTTTGTCTTAATTTTTATCTATTGCAGGACTTAACCCCCCTTGTATCAATTATATTCAAGTGTTAGATTATATATCTATTAGCATCACTCCTTGTGGGATCGACTCTTACTTGTTCACTATATATTAATTGTACATTTGTAAGTATATTTTAAATTGTTACTAACGACATAACAATTTTTGGCGCCGTTGCCGGGGATGTGATTATCTAATATAATGTCATCTAACTCTTGTATATAATTTATTTATTTATTTTTGTTGTTAGCACCTCCTACATGGAAGGTTTTACATTACATGTCATTATTTAACGTGGTTGGCTTAAAGCCCCATTTTGTTTTCTATTAATGGCTGGTTCAAACCGCCTACTATTCTTAATATATGTATATATCTATTAATATTAATGGTTGGTTCTACCACCTACTATTGTTGATATATGTATATATCTATTAATATTAATGGCTGGTTCTACCGCCTATTAATATGCCTTAATATTTACTAACATCATTTTTTTTTCATGGTTGGCCTTTTCTGCCCCATTTTATTTCTTCTGTATACTAACTTTTTATATATTGTCAACTAACTTCTTTAATCCTCTGGTTGTGATTGGCATTGCCATCCACCAAATTTTCTCTATATTAATTTATGTTCATGGTTGGCCTCGCCACCTAAGTAGTTCAT